>FR990130.1:10364575-12764575 GCA_905404295.2 Ochlodes sylvanus | reverse complement strand
ATCCTAACAATAATATTTTTTTAAGTGAAACTTCGAAGTGGACTTCAGAGACAGTTGTGTTAAACGTTTAACTCTACCATGGGATTCAAGGGAACGTGAGTCACGGAAATGGAAACAAAGTGTACGAATAGTAATTTAATTAAGAAATGAATAGTAATTCAATAAACTAATAAGTAAATAAATTTATATAATAAAGTTTGTATAAAAAAGTAAAAACCAAATAAATTATCCTTGGATGTATTATGTATTTATTATGTATTTATTTATTATGTATTTATTATGTATTCATTTTTCTTAAAGTACCAGCTCACTAAGTACCTACTCACTAAGTAATAACTCAAAAACCAGCGGTTTAACTTAACGATTGGTTAAATATAGGTATATGGTATTAGTCGGTTTAGGAAGGCGGAAGGCAGGCATTACACTACGCTCGGTAATTTCTCCACCTGCACGCGAATTTTGGCGAAGAGACGAGAGTAGTGACGAGTTTACTCGGCTCAGTTTCGTATTGTTTGCTACGAGAGAGCTCATATTTTTTATAGAGCTCGTATTTATCCACAATGCCTCGCAGAACAAAACTCTTCTAACTTCAGACTTATTTGTTTTCAAATGCATTCTTTTCATATTCAAATTTAATATGTACCTACATGTAATTTTCTCGTATGTTTATGCTAATTATACAAAATTGACAGGTTTTGTCTAGTTTCCATCAAGCCGTCCGTCAATTAGTTATGTATGTATGTAATTTACATACCTGCTGGTAATATAATGCTGGTATGAGTAAAACTAACGACGAACGACTCTTCAACGGAAATTAGGATTTAGTACCAGAGATGTAGAATACCATCTAGTACCGTCTAGTAGTAGCTCGTTTTGATATTACGAAACACTTTTGTTTCGGAAGCCAGTATGAAATGACATTTAGTTTTTATAGGCTGCAATCGGCTAATGCAAGACTGCAAAACCAGGGGATTGGTAACTAGCCAGGCGGGTCTACCCTGTCAATGGATGAACGCAATCATCAAAAGTAATTTATGTAGAGCAATGACATTATAAGTAAAATCATTGATGTAGAGACGACGCTGCGACGGTGACCATTTATGATATACAGTCTAAAAGTACACCTGTACCTAGACTACCTACATATCATTAATAAATTTTCTCATATCAGCTGTCGCAATTAGGCGCATAATGAGGTGTATACACACGCAAGTATTTGGGATGTTTTTTTACAATTCGCCAAATAAAGTAGTCGGCAGAGTCGGTAGAGTGTAGAACCGGTCACAACGGCCTTCACCCAATTAAATTATGTTCAATGAAAATGACGAGGTATGCATGGTAAAATGCTTTAAAAAGCTGGTAGGCATGCCTATATCTACGAAGAACGATTTTAATGAGTGTTCGCTCACACAGTACTTACGCTTACACCGACATAGTACTACCAATCCAATTAGGCACAATATACCTATTTATATACAGTTGAACACGTTAACGAATAAGTTAAGTACCTACTCGTAATCTCATAATCGTGAAGCGTTCATAGACCGACGGCTTGAGTCGATCAGTAATCCGAGCGAGCGAGCGCGGTCGATATACTCGTAGTTGGAAGGGTGACCGCAAGTAGCAACATTTTTAGCGCTTCGCGTGCTTCGGTGGGCCCGTAAATCGGTCGGTCGGTCCTGTTTTTATCGTTGCCTTCGGGCGGCTTAAAAAACTTCCAATTGGCCTCTCCACCAATCCGCACTGAAGCAGCATGGTGGTGTATGCTCTATGCCTCCTCAAAGACGTGGAGAGACTCGTGTACAGTAGTGGGCCATTAAAGGCTTGAAGCCAAACTCATAATCATGAAGAAATAAATGTGGTAGTCTAGTAATGAGAATTCTATTAGGCACCTTGTCTTTCTTTGGAGGTATCTTTGTTCAAGTAACAAAAACCTTCACAGGAATTTAACATTTAACAAATCTGAATAAACCTGATAAAACTCTTCGCGCTGATAGCGAAAACAATTTTCCTTTTAAAAATTGAAGCCGTTTCCAAACAAACGTCCGCACGTCCCACATTGTAGACAAACAAAACTAGGCAAATGTGTTATTGATCCATTCTGCGCTAGATTTTCAATCACTGTCTATTAAAAACCTTTTTACGGAATCAACAGATAGACAGACGACGCAGTCTATCATTGTTTTAGGGTGAATTCACATATACATACATACGTTTAAAGGAAGCGGCAATTCACAAAATCCGTCCTCATGTGCGGGATTTCCGCAGATGTCTCTAGTTTTTCAAAATGTAGGCACTTAACGATTTATGTTTTTTCGAAAAATTCACAAGGTTTCCTCAAGTAGGTATGTTTCTACGCACGTGTCATAAAGTTCTCCGCGATGTTGTCGAAAATGTAAAAGTGTCAATTCACGCTTGGCTAGCTTGGAAGACTGTTTAATCTGCGGACGGACGGGACCTGACCTCAGCAGTTTCACAGGCTTGAGTTGTGATGATGATACTTCTCAAACGGTCAAGTATCAATAATTGATAAATGTTGGAAAGGCTGTTGATGAAGTGTATCTATAGTGCTTAATTACAGCTCAAATTAAAGGGTCGGGTCATCATTTAATTTGGCTTTCGGATACTACGAACAAAGTGTACATATAAATAAACGTTTCACGAGTGATTCTAGGATTTACTCAGAATTTATAAAACAAATACCATTAATTTTCACACTAATCTCTTGACGGATTTCCTTGAAACATACCTCTCCCGCGCCAGCCATCAGACGAATTTCCTGGATAAGTTATTCTCGTAACCCATAATATAAGATAAATATGCCAAGTAAGATAAATCTATCACAAATTTGCCTGTAAAAATCGCCTTGTGTATAAATCGCCTGGAAATCAAGATCGAATATCGAGGCCAACACGAGTGCACTACTTCTACCGTCCGCGTCCCCCTGGCCCGTTGCAGTCTCAAGCGGCTCTTCAATATCGTGTGCTTGAGGTAGTCACTACACACTATACTATACAATAGCTTTAATATACAACTTGACAAGATATACAATGTGGGTCAGTGAAGCGCCGGCGCCGTAAACATTTTCTATAACTTATATTTTTAGGCAGTTGTCCAGTGGTTTTTCAGCTTAAATACTCGTATGTATTTGTTATGCTCTAGGCCTCCTCAGGTATGCGGAGAGACCCGTGCTCAGTAGTGGGCCATTAATGGGTTGAAGCCATGCATTTATTAGAACAATAGGCCAAAACATACGTTTTACACCAGAGTTGTGGATAATAATTAAAAGAGATCTGTATGTTATTGTTATATAGTGTGTGATCTGCATATATCCGTGTTGGGTTTAGTCCAGCTAGCTTGGGCCACCAGGTTGGGAACAATTAGATGCGATAGGTACATTCATAAACTTTTTGAGAACGTAAGTACGTACTTCCGGAGTCGTCCCACTGCCAACAAGTCAGGATCTGATGATGTAGTCCCAGGGCAGTCGAGGGAAACCCTCAATTTTTTTATTATTTGTTGATTATGGAGTCGGTTTTTTGTTTTGTTAACCGTTGACCGTCAGATGGACTGTCTGGTGGTCTCTGTTTTCATGAAAACTTCCACATAAAATGCAACAAAACTTAGCAATCCATTTTGTAATGTTTTTGAAAAATCCTATACTTAGTAAATCTTTTAAACTGCTCAGAAAGATGTGTTTCTGTGTTTGGCATTAATATTTGGTTACTGGAATCGAAACTCCTTTCAAATACCCTTGATACTATTTGCTTCCTTTCTCTTTGTCCAACTACATTACCATTAAAATATTATGTTTGCTACACAATAATTATAGTCATACGATCTATCTTGTGTGGTCTATGTTATAATAATTATGTACTCCATTTTCTGTTCTCAGTTAAATTCCGTATCGGACGCACGCTGATTATTATTTACTAAAAGCATTTGAAGTATATTTTTTATAACATCCTGAAACAATTGCAACAAATGTTAGAAGGACTTTGCGCAATTAGGTAACTACCTACAAAATTATCGCCTGATAAAATTTCACTTCAAAATCCGTTTCTTCAATTATTATCCAATATCGGATGCGCTCCTACCACGGAGAATGGAGTAAGAAGAAATTCTTTTCGGGATTAATTCTTCCTTTGTAGGCAACGTGGGAAATATTGGTAACATTAATTCAGACAATTTTAATCACAATGATAATTATTTAACATGTGTAATTAATATGTAACATAATTTGTACCTAAGCATAGTAATAATAACCTAAACCTGACAAATAGTTATTAGTTCAGGCGAGGTTAAGCGGGCTAATTGATTTGAAATGGTGAGTCACCGTTACCTCACCGCGGTAACGGCGAAACGGTAGAGTTTTAATGCGTTACAATAAGTAGCCGTATGTTGACCATTCATTATATAAAGAAAGTCTCCCAGAAATGTAATAGTCATAAATTAATAGTTCGATAAACAGGTCTTTCCAATGCTAAGTGAAGTTTATGCAAAAGAATAAATTTTGTCACTGTGCTGTTTACCGTGGAGAAGTTCCTTTGCCTAAAGAATATCCTGAGGGAGATCACTGCTGGGCACGGATCTCCTCCCACAATGTGAGGGTTTGAGGCCATAGTCCACCACGCTTGCCAAGTGCGGATTTGCGGATTTCCTACACCTTTGACAGCATGTAGCTCAAGACGATATGTTAGTATTAAGTAAATTATTCATGTTTAAACTGTTGTTAAACCAATTAAATAAATAAATAAATAAATAACTCAGATGTGCCGGTTTCCTCACGATGTTTTACTTCACCGAAGCAAGCAAAATGTTGTGCATATTAGAATTTAATTATCAAATTCTACATTTTTGATTAGTGGCGCGATTGGATTCGAACCCAGGCATCCTGTTCTCGACTCCAAAATTGAAACCACTTATCACTGTCATCTGGCTGTCACAGGCTATCACTGTTATAATGGAAATGTACGAAATTCATATGCTTTAATAATTCAATGTAATAAATCTAGTAACGCATTTAATAACCGCATTAGTGCACGATGTGCTCAGACAATTATTAGAGCGTGCCTGTGTAAAACGGTTTTTCTCTAAAATATACCTGAGCGAATTAAAACCAAGGTTTGATCAAACTGGTATTCTCTTGAAGATTTAAGAAGGAACTTTAATAATTACCTCTAGAGCTGACAAAGGTCTGTCGAGGGCAGATACCGGCCAGGAGCAGGTTGATTCAGACCGTTCCTCAATGGCATTCTCCGGACCGTGTAATTGGATCGCCCATTATCCATCCAAATAGTTACGCTATTTGCCGGTGGATCATATTCATAAGTCATATTCTAGCTAAAAACAACGTGATGATTTTTCGTTGGAAATACCTACTTCTATTTTTGTGTAAATTAAATGACACAGTAAGTGGTGACCGCCGCCCACGACAACAGTAACACCAACGGCATCAGGCCAAGAAGAAAACCGGGAAACACGTAAAAACGTTTCACGATTAACTCCAGAAGAAGGATGGTAACACTGGTAACTAGCCTAGCGAGTAAAAATATCCTAACACAATGCATGTATCGTTGGGGTTAAACTGGATGATACAGGATCCAGCGGCCTCCAAAAGGAGGGGCTATGGCCGTAACGGATGACCGTTGGCCAGCAATGGGCATCACGAGCAGAGGACGCTGCCTTGGACTATTGTCTATAGATTGGGTTGGATGAAACTCCTTGCCCCTTCGTCATGCCAAAACGCTTGTTTACATTTTTGGATAGAACCAAAGCTTTTGAATCAATACTTAGCAAGACATAATGTACGCTGCAAGCAGCAAGCAATATGTGGGCCTTTGTTAGTAAATTTTGCTGAGTGGGTGAGTTCTGCAGAATTTTCTATATTGAGGATAGTTTTTGAGAGGTCTCGCTTCACATCCATGATCATGCAATATAAAAAATTCTCTTATACATATATGTATAGGTAAACGTATAAACCTGCTTGCCTAAAAACGAATAGCTTCACAACACCAATAAAAACACACAGGCGACTTTTGGCTAGAACAGATTCTGGCCTTGGAGCTTAAAGTTCAAGAGCAAGACGATAAGTAATACTTTTATTTATAATGCTTAACAAACCGCGTATCCAAATAAAGCCATTGCGTATGCGGAAGTTCGCTAAACATGATACAATCATAAGCGGAATAGCAACAGACAACAAAGGAACAAAAGGGAGAGGATACAAAGTGAGCAGTGTTCAGTTCACCCACTAAACTCGCCCTAGTTAGCGAAGTGTCACCGACTCGCCCGATCTCCCCGAGCCCCCCGCCGCCGGGCCCGACCCCCCAGCCGTTAACATTTCGCTAATCTTGACCTTGGCGCGGCCCACTGCCGTTATCCCGTAACAGTCGTAACGCTAGCCTCCCCCGAACTAAAGGGCTGTGTACCATGGTTAGGTTAAAAATATTCAGCGTTGCGATTAATAATAGCATTTCCGGAATTGTAGAATCTGTAGCGTCCCATGTAGGCCTTGTGCCTTAGAGTATGTAGTGCATATCGCCCTTATGTGTAAAACGTAAAAACTTAATTCGTTTTATAGTTCATAATAAAACTTAAATTTTGTTTATTTCTCAACAATGATTGACTTTAGTAAAACTAAACCTAATATCTAATTATTTATTGCCGTGGTAAAAGTTATGCATTAAGGAAATAAAAATAAAATTAAAAATCATCTTAAATTTTAATTTTTTACCTTCGTAGCAATAAGGACTTTGTGTCATTAATGTCGCTTAAAATTTTAATTAGCTATATTTTAGATTTCAATATTTTTATAAAACATAACAAGTAAGCTTGTGTACCTATTTAGACTTAAATAATGTCTGTAGCAAAAGACCACCGCTCTTCCATATCTTTCTTTATTCGAAGGCGGCGAAATGATTGTTACTTTCAAAGTGCTCGCGCCCTACGTGCGTACGTGACGTCACTGACTGTGCAGACAGTCTTGTGACGTCATACCTCTTCCCTGATCTTGTTTGAGTAGTCCGTTGTGCGTGTATGCAATGGGGTGACAATGACAAGTGATACGACCAGGTGATGACGTCATCCACAGTCTTATATCATTCTATGACCTTGAGACAGATGTGTCGACATCGACAGAAGTATCCAAGTGTGGTCTGTGATCCAAGCCTAATCACGAGGCTATAAAACGTTGCCGTTCCTACTGCTTCGGTAACGCCTGTTAGCACGTTTCTACGATTTCCCTTTGGGGCTAAAATTTTATAATCTTAATATATATATTTCTTGTGTGCGTGTGTATGTGACTGAACTCCTCCTAAACGGCTTGACCGATTTGGTTGAAATTTTTTGTGTGTCTTCAGGTGGATCCGAGAATGGTTTAGATTCACAATTGGACCCGGTAGGTGGCGTTGCTGTCGATATATCACTAAAACATTTTTTAATTATAAAGCGGTACGAAGTACGCTGGGACCACTAGTAGGTAATATATTCTATCGTAAAGCAACTTTCATAGCCCGGCGGCTTGCGTCGATCTCAAGTGATCGACAAAGTTAAGCAACAGCGGGCGCGGTCGGTACTTGGATGGGTGACCGCTAGTGGCAAAAATTTCTTGAGCGCTTCCGTGTTTCGGAGGGCACGTAAAGCCGTCGGTCCCGGTTGTTATCATTTGGTAGCAGTCGTTAAGCCATGTCGGATACCTTCGGGCGGCTTAAAATTTCCGACACTTGGGTTGGCCACTAACCCCTCCACCAATCCGCACTGGAGCAGCGTGGTGGAGTATGCTTTAGGCCTCCTCAGGTACGAGGAGAGACCCGTGCTCAGTAGTGGGCCATTAATGGGTTGTAGCCAAAGCAACTTACGAGACTGTTAAAGAATGTTGAAGCTAGCGACATTAACAAATGAGACGGTACATTAGATACATCTTTCAGCGTCAGTACTGTCAGTAGTAGCACCTAGTTATAAATCTTACACATCTACATTTTATACTCATGGCTAATAGGACTACACATTCATTTAGCGCCAAATGAACTGCAATAAAACGATTTGCCAACTTGAAAATATTGAAATAAAATTTCTCTCAAGATTTTTTCATGAGATTTCCTAGTGTTTAATGTTTATAAAGAGATAATATTTAAAGAAAGAAAAGAATAATAATGAGCGCGAGGGGCGACCTCGCTTCAGTTTTAAATAAAGACTGCACAATTTTTCCTTTTTATGACAATGTCGTCATTTACTCGCAATCTCGGGTTAGCGGAGGAAGCCGGTTTTTGCGTGCTATTGTTTCCTTGTGACCCGTTCGCAATCTTCAGACCTTGACGCTAAGATCTACAGGTACCTATCTCCTTACGATTGAGACCTTGAGGAGACCACGAGGATGCAGCAGTAAGAATTAATAAGTATAAGGTCTGTAATAGCCGAAAAGTGTGTTGCCGTTAATGACGTTAAACATAATTATGTTAGCTATTTTTTTTATTAGTACACTTTTATTAGTAAACGTTACCAGAATCATTATTGTAAAGGGTAAAAGAATAAAGAGACATAAAGAGAAATGGGTGCGTGCAATTACTCTTTTATTCAATCATTTACTGCGATCTCTTGAAAATGGTTGCGACCCCCCAGGAACTATGTACTTACGCTTTGAAAAACACTGATCGATGCTTATTAAATAAATATTTTATAATCATCAATTACCCTTGTACGGTTACAATTGAACATACATAATTACAAAACAATCTGTATTGTTGAGGTAAATGATATCTGATCGTATGTTGCTCTGGCCAGTAATCACTGTTTAATCTTGTTCTACTGAATACAGGATATCCGCTCGCCCCGGATGGCAGATCGCTAATACCACACCAATCATAATTTATAACAATTACATTTATACTTATTTGTAACGTAATAAATAATAAATGGAGTATAATGAACCAATTAAACAAGCATTTCAATTAAATTATTAAATAAATTGCCATTATTTCCGTATTTTTTATTTTATATTGCAGACCTGCAGTCTACAGGTTTCATATAATAGTTATGATACTTGTGTAGAATATTTATTTAGTAGAAATATTTATTTACCTACTTGTCTTATAACTTACATAACAGACATAGAGTATCTACTTACTAATACAAAAGAGGATCTTTATAAAGATCATTCTTTATCGCTATATACAGAGTGGTTTCTTCCAGACAACTAGATGTTCCTAAGCATTGACGCCTAATTAGTGGTATTTATTTCTAACTAGTCCTGGCTTTGAAAGGATATCCGAAACACAAGATGCTTGAAGCAGTATTGTATGATATTATGTACAGTGGTTATGGTTATGTATACTTACCCATCTACGATATTACTGAGTAAGTAGGACTATAAATCGGATGACTTATCATCTGCACACTTTTCACATACATACGTACGTTTACATACATACATACATACATACGTAAACATAATAAAACAATAAATATACGAAAAGCATTTATTCATAAGTAAATTCACAGTTTCACAAAATAATATAATCGATATAATATAATTAAGCTTTGGTGCGAATAGCTACACTATCTTATAGACTATTAGTTTACTCAATATTTATCTTTGTCTTTTTAATGTAGGTAATATATTATTGCCTATTAACATTAAGAAGCACACTTCCTACGTGAGTCTTGTCCATAATTATGTTAATAAAATCAATAATAATTGTGTATTAAATTCAAAAGATTAAGTTAACTGTTCACATTTTGAGACATGAGCCTACCTACATGGAGTGGATAGAGCGTTCAATTCACGATTCGTTTTAAAACAGATGACAGAAAACGTAGGAAGTGGAGTAAGAATGGTTTTGTATGCCGCTGAGGTTCTAACATTGGCGGAAGCAGCGTCGTCGCCGGCGCAGCAGTCGGGCATTACACGGCTCGCCGCCCGGGCCCGCTTCGGCCTGGAAAAGTTAAAGGTTAGTATACTATTTATGTGTAATACAATGAACACATACTCGTCTGAGACAACGTAATAAAGAATTAGGTTATTCTATACAATCGCCAACGAGCCTTGTTTGTGCACACCCTATCGTGCAGCATGGTGTATACCTACAGTGAATTATGCTCGGTATTTTTCTGTGATTGAATTTGCGGTGACGAAATTCCTACACAGACATGGGTTACCTACCGACATACTTAACTTGTTGGTTGACGTTGTAATGGATGAACTGA
The DNA here is from genome assembly GCA_905404295.2 of Ochlodes sylvanus. Taxonomy (NCBI): domain Eukaryota; kingdom Metazoa; phylum Arthropoda; class Insecta; order Lepidoptera; family Hesperiidae; genus Ochlodes; species Ochlodes sylvanus. The sequence goes on along the minus strand of FR990130.1, from coordinate 12,754,372 downwards.
GAGTTTGAAAGACTGAACACCGTTGGGAAATCTTCTAATAGTGATCACGTCTTGGGTGCCCTTGCCTCAAAGCCTACGAAGGAATGGAGATGGAGATTTTTGAAAAAGGCAACAGTTATCCACTGGTCGCGGAATGTTAGTTTTAATAACCAAAAAAAGACAGTTACAACAAGTCACTTTAAACATCACTAGCTAGCGTAAAACCAAATCACAAACACGCAGGCATGTCTCAACTAGGAAGCTAAAATAAAAACAGATTCAAATCAAATTCGACAAATTGGCTGACCTCAACCCGCGGCTGCCCACCGCCTGCTTGTCGCTCTTGACACGTAATTGCTGCGACATCGACCTCATGACACATTCTTGTGTTTATTGAATGATGTAATTGTGATCAGGAACGCGCAACACTGCTTTGGTTAAGCATAAAGGTAAACGAGTCAATATACGAGCGACTGAATGACTGAGTGACTGCCGGAATGACTGAAGAAATGAATAGCGTAAGTACATTTTTATTTTAGTTTAGTTATAGGTACATAGATATTAGTGAACCCGACATCACTTCGCTTCGGGAAACTTCATTCTTGAATCATAATAGCTTCTGCATCCAAATCAATTGAGCAATTGTTTAGTTCAGGCCGGAATCTCTATTTACGATTTATTTTATTTGTGAACCGATTGAAATCAACACGAGTTGACTCAATCATAGGAAGGTACAATAATCGGTGAAAACCGCAAATAAAAAAAATGCTTATTACAAAAATAGTTTTCCTTAAATATCCATAATAGGTGGCCGAGTATCCAACCACTAAACCACCGAAGAACTTACTACACTACCTCGTCAATTCAGCACGGGAAATGAGTTCAACCTCAAAGAGTATTACCTAAGTAACAGCATAGCCTAAAGATATCGTGGAAAAGACAAGTATATTCTCATTTATTCCTATATTATCGTTCTCCTCTATTTTGCGGTCGCAGAACCACGACATAGATAGTAGTAGCATTTAAAAATAAGTACAATATGCAAACAATAGGTACAAGTTAAATAAACACGATGCAAATTAGTCCCGCATCGGATATGATCGTTGGTAAATACACCTTGCGGCGAGTCCACGGCGAATAACTAAACAGAATTAGCACTGACAGAAACCAAAGCTTGTTCCGACATGGCTTAACGACTGCTACCAAATGGTCCTACAAAAAACCGGGACCGACGGCTTTACGTGCCCTCCGAAGCACGGAAATACCCAAGAAATTTTGCCACTAGCGGTCACTCATCCAAATACCGACCGCGCTCGCTATTGCTTGACTTTTCCATCACTTAAAATGGACGCAAGTCTTCGGGCTATGAGAGATTTCAATCTAATCTGATTTAAAAAATAATGTAAGTTGCTTAAAAATTTAATAAATTCAGGTCTCGTCGTCGTCGATATATCATGTATGTACTTAATTTCCACCTCCAACAGTCCGATATCAAACCGCTACGTGAGTACGAAACCGCACACTTCAATAGCATTGCGGTGAGACTAAAATCTATTCATATAAACACATAAATAATCTTAATGGGACCAAGTTTATCTATGATAAATAACTCTAGAAATCATTTATATCTTGTTGCACGGAAGTTCAAGTTCATTGATCTAACGAATATCTGCTAATAAATCGTGCCAAGTTTGCAATCTATTAGTGCACCGAGGGTTCTGTAAGAAATAACATGAGTTTACTGGAAAACTAAGTAACTGCAGTATAAATCTTTATTTAGGCAACTGTAAAATATTAATTCAGTTGTATATTAAGTAATAACTCTGCATTATAAATACTCCTTTTTTGGCGTGTTCCCCAAAACCATTAGTAGTAGCATTTTTATACCATCAGCAAACCGCTGAAGTTTATTATTCCATAATCATACCTAAAGCATAATTTTCTCATTAATGTAATAGTTCCAATGAACATCGTGACTGATTACAAAGTCTTAATAACAATTAAATAAAGGTAATCAACCGCTAAGAACTATAATCCCAAAGTCGTCTAAACATTTAGGTTTCCACTATGGAATCCTACGGCGCCCAACATAATTTATGAACGAACAGAAATACATCGATGGAGTGCTCTGACGTATGGCATTGGAAATTATTTGTTTGAGTTGCGTTTCCAGCAATGCGTAAGGCATGAGGAGCTAAAAGTTATGATTGATTGATGCTATACGATCCGATGACAAGAGGTCACGTGGAAGGCCTTTTATTATTAGCTATGAGTTCGATTGTTGACACAGTTTGGACAATGGTAATGTCTCCGAGGTATTGTATCGTACGTTAACCACGTGAAGAACTGTAGAGTACTGAGTAAGCAGATGGAAAAAGGACTACCTTGAACCGAGTAACATTTATCCCGGTCAAAGCAACCTCGAGGTAGTACTAGTAGTAGTTTGAATACCCGTTTTGTATATTAAATTCCCTCAGAAATATTATATATTATGTTCACACAAAATAACATTGCAAATTATTTAGCGAGCGTCATGCTGTAAGCTGTTACATCACCGCAAACACTTTCAAATGACTAGAATCAATGTTTTGGCAAATACGTGATCTGAGTGTTATGGTCTGCGGGGTATCAGTATCACTAACTCACGGTATTTCCAAGACAAATGCCATTTTTTCGTTAAAATATTGAAGCTTAACAGATTTTCAATGTTTATTAGACCGCGTGTATCTTGACCGCATGCAATATGAAACTTCACCGTGAAATCATATCGCAGTAGGTACGATGGCTTGATATTAGATTTTTCTAATTTCTCGTAAATAATTTTGGTTAAAATAATGTAAAGCTTTGGTTATTCACAAAATGAAGAGCATATCCATATCCGTAGATGGATGAAAATCTAAAATTATCTAAAGACACCAAGGTAAGATAAACCAAAACAAACAATTTTACTTCTTTGTAGGTGAGTAAGTACCTAGTACAAACACTCTGCAAGTGTTTCCACGTCAGTTTCACTATTTTGACCAGTATTCAAATAACGTTTACCTCAGCAGCTATGAACACATATTTTTGAACATCTCCAGATACAGGCCCGTTAAAGTTTTATTATAAGCACAGAATCTATCTCTCAGTTATTATATACAATGTATGTACGTAATCACCGTACGTAGAAGAGATCTAGCCTGAAAACTAAAATTAAAATATCACACCGTAAACTAATCAGACTTTTAATCTGAATTGCGTGATTTCTAGGGGTACTTTGTACCGAATATCTTTCTTACCTCTTTTCATTTCATATACGTATTTCCTTCCAATTATGGGGTAACCATTTGCTACAATTTCGAGCTAGTTATTCTCTTTGTACTTCTTGTAACTTACCGGTGACTGTACGATGTTGATAGTGAAAATATAAACGCGAATTTAAAAGCTATCAACCATATACATAGACTACATAGTAGATACTCGATATCAAAATAGGTTTTTACGAGCACAAACCACCCGCGACACTCTTCATATCGCTCACAAATACAATCATTATATCTAAGTATATCTCATGGAGAGGATCGTAAATTCGTAAAGCATTCGAACGGAGAAACGGCCGTGATGCCAGGTGGTGTGTTGTTCGATAAACTGTTTGTATTATGTCTGCTTTCTGGGAACCAACGATCTATGAGTAACTTACTGATAATATAAGCCGTTGTTTTACCAAATTTATCCAGCTAAATCCGGCTCTCTCCTTACGTTAAGGTGCTCCTTCACCGGGAGAATTTGGCTGTTATGTGACAGTTCAGATTCGAGGATGTTGGATTGTTACGTTTAAGGCGTTATAATGTTCTCGATGTGATACGAGTACCTTTGGGTACTCTTATATAATGACTTAATGAGTCAATATCCTCGATATTCAATATACAAATCCAGGATTAGCATAAGGTGGACAAGTGAGGATAACGTACTAGAATGGTCCTGGTGCGGTCCTGGTAGCCGACGCCGCAGGTGGCGCTGCACTTGCTCCATTCGCCCCAAGGGCCCAGCTGGCAGTCGTTGGTCTGGTTCAGGGCGGGACCTACCGACGGAATATTAAAGTTTATTATCACCCCAACATCATCATATATCATCACAAATCCATCACAATTCATTATCAGCACTGACTATAACTGTCCACCTGGTCTCCAGGCGTGAGCGGTCTACCGAGTCAAGGGTGCTGGATGGAAGAAATAGTGGCCAATTTCATGAGCTCCTGCTCTCTGTCTCAGTTGATAGGTACTTGATATCCGCTAGATAATAAACATTGTCATGTTTGACCCTTTCGGGTGATTTATAAACTTTTGACACTGATATTTTGTTGGATGCAAGTGTACAAGACAATTCCATTATTTAGTTCTAATTAGTGTACATACTTATGCCTAGCAAATACTCGTGTCATATTACGTGGACAGTAACTTCGACAATTTTACGAAGTTACATTCATTTGCAATATTGTTCCATACTACTTTCCAGTTTCTTTAACCTGGCAAGTCTTAAGGACGTCATAACTCACCACTGGAGGGCACTGGGATGATGGAGCTGATGGAGAGCCCAGGGTAGTTGGAGCTGGCAGCCGGTGGTTGGAGCCCTGTGTCGGGGCTCACCACGCTGGGCGCGCCGCCGCCTGACACAGTAAAACACTGTTAATTCCCAACTTACACACATTTCTGGATTAAAATCTGGAATAGTTAAAGGTTTGTGAGTAGCCTTGCGATAAATCTTTGTGGATTTTCTCTGGGCCTTATTCTTGTCCTAGTTCTGCTTGTGATTTATTTTAGACAGCAGTATATATTTGTACAAATTTTTGTATGTTTGGCATGTTTAATAAAACGCAACTACTAAAACTGTGACTTGGAATGACATAATTCCATGAAGTCAGTGCAAACAGAGATTTATTAACATGATGATTCACTTCCTTATCGAAACCAAGTGGGTTGTGATGGATGATGAATTGAAAAGTTAACATCGACTACAATACTTCGTATATTAGGTATATTTCCTTGACGTTTTTCGAGTAGATTCTGATACCTGATAAAAACTTAAGCAAAGTGTACCAGAGTCTCAACAGATGACCACACAACAAGATTATAGAGCTTAGGAGTCTTACATGACTGCAGCAAGACTTTGTTACGTAATATGTAACATGCTTCAAACAATCCGTGCAGACAAGGACTTAGCATCAAGTTGTACAAACACATTAGTATATCGATATTACGCAGCAGAGTTAGACTAGTGGTGTCTGGGGATCTAATCATTGTAGGTACACAAATCTCATTGTTTTGTTTTAAATTATAGCACTTGTTACGAAAGAAATCGGAAAGAAAACTGCATCGATTCAGGAAAGTGCCATGGCATTTGTTAAAGGACAAAAATTCTAGACTGACAAACTAATACTTATTTAAAAATCAGCAGATAATAAATAAAATACTTAAGTATATGTATACCTATTTGTTATTTATCATCTACTAGTAAACCCGCCCTCGCTTCGCTTCGGGAAACCTGTCCCTTAGTACCCAAGGCCAAAATTGTTAAACGTAACCAGCGCACGAATTTATTTTCACGCGCGTTATTTTTCATTTTGCAAATAACTTTAATATATTATACATATAAACTTTCCTCTTGAATCATTCTATCTATTAAAAAACCCCCATCAAAATCCGTTGCGTAGTTTTAAAGATCTAAGCATACATAGTAACAGAGAAAGCGACTTTGTTTTATACTATGTAGTGATTATAATTTATAACAAATCAGCATCGAACATAAATGAGAATCCAAAACGGATCAAGGGTATTTGACGATTCAAAGTAAGTACCTATAATTATGGTAGGTAATCAAACAATTTACTTATACCCTTTTGTTTGATAATCTGAAATGTAAACTACACTTATATTTAAACATCACGCATTCTCAAAGGTACATTGGTACACACGCAGCGACATGTATGTATGTGACGATAAATTCAATAGCTATACGTAAACATAATGATAACACACCTCGAGATCTTGAGAACTGACATAAATCATAATGGTTATTTGACTTATTGAATCAATAATAACGCAATGGTACATTCACTTCACTGTTTGTTTTAAACTATCCCTACTAATATTATAAATGCGAAAGTAACTCTGTCTGTCTGTCTGTCTGTCTGTCTGTCTGTCTGTCTGTGTCGCTTTCCCGCTTAAACCTCTCAACCGATTTTGATGAAATTTGACACAGACAATCTTTAGACCCTGAGAAAGGACATAGGCTACCTTTTATTGCGACAAAAAGGGATGAAGAGGTTGAAATAGAGGTTGAAAGTTTGTATGGGATTTCTTCGGGTTTTAAGCACAGCGCCATCTAGGGGTGAACCTTCCTAACTTAAAGAATAAGAACGCCTAGCGCCATCTCTTAAAGAACGATGAAACTTTATATTTAAGCCCTTGATAATAAGTTTCCCGAAGCGAAGCGAGGGCGGGTCGCTAGTAAAATATAAACGTTACTGAAACGGTGAAAACCCAAGCAAAAATAAGAGAATTTCGCATATTTTATAAGCATTTACCTATCTTAAGAGTCCAATTAATAAATTAGCCTACAGTACATAATGTACCTATACCAAAGAGGATATAAACACTTTTAAGGAGTATTGTTTATCCCTAAATAATTAAATAATATTACATCGAATTTAACTCAAAGAATCAACCTAACACATTTAATTTTATTATAAAATAATAAACTACATACGAACATGGATCTATTCAATAAACTGATATGTAAATGTTCCACTTTCCACGTCATGTTAAACGTTCAAGATATTTAACGACAGTTTGTTGTTTAATACTGTTGTCAGAGGGATATCGCAATCACTGCACACTAATACGAGTACCATCGCCTGTGGAGTGATAATTCCGCGTAATGCTACGTAAACACGCTGCTGCAGGTGTAATGATGTTTGAGAATCACTTGAACGTCGCGTTTGCTTTCAGATGATGCAGAATATAAATGAATAAACGTTCACACGCTCACACCCTCGCTGCGAGCATTGTCTGCGCCACGCGATGCATGCGCGTCGCATGTTGCACCTAGTAGTTCTTAGTTAAGTGCGTGATAGTTATCAAGGTGAATGCACGATAAACATAAAGTCACAATTTATATTAGTAGGTACAATAGTAAACCCGCCCCCACTTTGCTTAACATATTTCATACAGAATAATATCACCAACGGAATCAATTAAATTGTTATACGTACGTATTGTTACACCTTTCTATGTTTTGACGTGAAACTTCTCTAGAATCGATGTGATTTGAAATTCGATGAAACGGAAATGAGTGTGAGACAAAGAGACAATATAGGATTAAGCCGGCAAGAGAATGAGATACGATACATTTCACATTATTTTGTAACTAGATAGTGCACTGCCAGCACTGCTTTACAATGTAATGTAGTAGTTCAAACGACTGATGGCGTTGTGGGGGAAACCACATCCAAATTTGAAATTAGCCAAAACCTATGGACAGAGAAACTAACATAACGACAGGCAATAATTCAAAAAATCATTTCACCTAATTGCACATAAACGACCAAGCCATACATTTTGACAAGGTGTAGAGTTTGTGAACCGGCCCGGGTTCTAACCCCGTACGGACCGCATCCGCATTTGGCCAGTGTGGTGGACTATGACCTGCGCACTTCCCATTGCGCGTGGTGACGCGAGCCCAGCAGTGGGACAGTTATGGGTTGCGATGATGATGATATTTCTCAATGGGTATAATTGAACTCACCGAGCACAACTTTACACGTGTTCATGCAGTCCTCCTGCGTGAGGAAGTTGTTCTGCGAGCCGCGGCAGCCGCCGTAGTTGAACGGCACGCACATGCCCTTCAGCGCTACGAAGGCCCAGCGCCGGTACAGCCCGCGGCACGGGCCCTGCTCCGGCTCCTCCATACAGATACCTGTAACGTCGCGTAAATGACTCTAAGCTTTTTAATCCCCGACGCAAAGAGAGGGATGTTATAAGTTCGACGTCGATGTCTGTCTGTTGCATCGTAGCTCTCGAACGGATGGACCGATTTCGATGCGGTTTTTTTCATTTGAAAGCCACTGTCCTTGCGGTGGCGACTTCAAAATTGTAAAATACTTTTTAATCATTTCTAATTAACTAAATCAAAGTACGAATTACTTTGTGCTTAGTAAATTTCCTGTTTGAAGTCAGTTTATTTTTTTGTTAAAAAATATTTTATAAGTGAAGCTTCTCCATCTTTGAAACAATCAAATTCATATTCTATTCACTTATTTTGATAAGGATTAAAATTAAGTGTATAAAGTATAGCGCTATTCCTTAGCTATCGATAAGACGCGAGCGGTCGTCTCAGAGTAGAGATCTGCGTCTGCAAAGCACTGCGCTAAGAGGAGAACAAGAACGTTACAGGTTCAACGCCCTAACTTAATCACGAACTTGAGTTTTTACTCTAAGCGTTGCTGAACAAGTTTCACTTCAATAGAACATAACAAGTAACGTACGTTTAGCAGTGGGCATGTCGATGTCGCAGCTGTCGCGCTCGCGGCACGGGCGCTGCTGCAGCAGCTCGACGCGGCCGCCGCAGTGCTGCTGCCGCTCGGGCGGCACCAGCAGCAGCCGCGTGCGGAAGCTGACGCCGCGCCCGCAGGTGGCCGAGCACGGCGACCAGCCCGCCCACTCCGTGGTGGGGCACGACGGGTCCGACACCTCCCGCTCCTGCTCCGTGCACTCCGGCTGCATGCACTTGCGGTTCTCCTCTGTAAAATTACGTTGTCAGTGTTAGTGTTGTACTCGCAGTGCGGTTGAACCCCTATCGCCAATGAAATCGTAGTGCTGCGCGATAAAATGTATGTCGTGGTTCGTGGCTGAAAGACAGGATTTGCTAGTAATAATTCGGCATCTCTCAGTTTTATTAATAAATCTGTTATCAATCTCAAACAACACTGGCTACTTGCTCATTTAATACAAAGTGCACGCAAGTACCGCTAATGCTGCAATTTAACAACGGCGCCATCATTATATAGCGCCACCTCTTATCGCATCCCAGATTCAGACTTCGAGCAATACCAACAGTTGGTATTGTTCAACAATTTTACGTCAATAAATCAATCAATTAATCAATCAATCACATTCATTATTTTACGTCACACGAATTTTATGATTTGTGGATTCGTCCCTAATCCTTGTTATATTTACTATGACACATTTTGCTGACTGACCACTGATGGGGCGTAATTTATTCCTTATTATGTATACTCACACCATAGATGTAAATATATTGAAACAGTATCATAATATAGAATATCATACCGATCTGCACGAGCGGACATTTCTTGAGCCCCATGGCGCTGAGGAACCGCCGGCGGCGCGTTTCCACGCCGATGCCGCAGGTGACGGAGCACTCGCTCCACAGCCCCCACTCCGACGTCTGGCAGACGCCGCTCACGTCCTCCACGGGGGCCACCCCCGGGTCGCTCTCGTCTTCGGTCGCGTTGTCGCCCCTGCAACAACATTCAATTGCAGGTCTCAATATTTCTTTCATCAAATCAGCACGAATACATATCCTGGCCCAGTTGGAACTGATGACTGCGAAGCTAAGGGTCCCGGGTTTCATTCCCAGCGGAGCAGACATTTTCGTGACAGATAAGTGTCTATGATATCCTATTTGTTATGTCAAATGTCACCCGCAACACAGAGCATCCTAATGCCCTGTCTTATGTAGGTAGGTTGTCAGAAAATTTATCAACTTCGTGTTACCTGGTTTCCAAGGATAGAAAGTTGTAAAGTCCTACCACCGCTTGCCCGATAGACGGGGTTTGCCGACTCAGTTAAACTACTCACTCGCACTCAGCGATGGCGGCGACGCACATCTCCTTGGAGACGAGCTGGCGGTCGCAAGAGAACATCTGCGCCTTCTGAGGCATGCGGTACTCGCGCGTGCGCATGCGCAGCCCCTTGCCGCACGTCACCGAGCACGCCGACCACGGGCTCCACTCCGTCACCGCGCATTCCGCTTTCAACATAATTATACATTAACATCTTTAAAAATGTATAGGTAAAACTTAAAAATAACTCGGAAGAGGACTTTAAAGCATTAAATACAGGGCATTCTTAGGCTGAGTCCTGAGTCACGCCGTATCGCGCATGCGGAATCTCAGGACTCAGCCTAGTCCTTTCTTCTTTTTCCTACCCAAAAGGCTAATGTGTTCCATTTTTTATCGTAGTCACGATTTTATTTTTTAACAAAAATTCATGGCTTATCATGATGTTACCACATCACGAAACTAAAATTACCTCAACACTAGAAGAGTGTCGGGAATTATTTAAGTAAGATAATGTGCCATCCAACCACCAGCGCCACTTACTATCAGGTAGGGTTATTGTCAAGCACTACCTAAGTAAAAAAAAATATGATAGTAATTTCAAATCAAATGACGATGATAACGATGCCTACGTTTGTCGACGGACTGCGTGTTCTCAGTTTCCTCGGCGACCAGGGAGAGCAGCGTCTCCTCGTCGCAGCTCTTGGGGATGACGCGCGACCGCACCACGTGCAGGCGCGCCAGCGGCTCCATGGGCGTCCCGTCGGGGTTGTAGAAGGGCGCGCGCGGGTCCTCCGGGTACATCGGTGTGATCCGGTACATGCGCTCGTGGGGGACTGTCTCCGCATTCGGTGACTGGCAATTAAATATTACTTGATACCCCGGGGCCAAAAGTTATTGACATAATATCCCTATCTTTTTTGTCTTGCTCATATTTTGTATCAGGATGACAGGAATAACAATCGGTAACAATCGATTAAATTTCGATTTACCGATAACACGGAACTTGTCAAGTATGATTATTGAGTTGACATTATCTCAAAAAACTACATAATATATGTCTAAGTATATTCCTACAAAACGACTTAACTCATGTGTGTAAGAAAGTGTATGCATGTTTAAGTTAGTTTCAATATAGTCGAGAGTTGAGCCAAAGAATTTGTTACCATGTAAGAGATGCCGCTGTCGGTGCCCGAGTCGTACGGGTACAGCTCGACGATCTTCTCGCGCGCCCAGGCGCAGTCCCTGTTGCACAGGTTGAGCCCGTTCACACCCACCACCCAGTCCGGGGACGGACCTGGGGAAATTCAGTTCATACGGTATGGTAGGGCAGGGTAGCTGATTCGTACACCCACACAGTTGCAGAGACTGTACCTGTAGCTGTAGGCATACCTTGTATATTAATAAGGAAGAAAACCACTATAATTTTAAGAGAAACTGATGGCTTTCGGAAGAAGTTTTGTATTTAAGTACCATAAGAATCTGTTCTATTGAAAAACATGTAACAAAAAATAAAGTACGTATTCCTCACCGAACATAGAGGCCACGGACAGATAAGGCCTCTTCTTGTCGACAAAGAAGGTTGTGGAAGTGTTGGAGTTAACGTTGGGGTACCAGAGGCCCTGCGCCTTCACGATGGAGCGCAGCACAGTCGCCTGCTGACGCAGCTCACGCTCCATCAGGCCTACGGAGCCCCATTCTGCGAGGGACCTGGGAACCCACGAACAATACAATGCTTATTTATATTCCACTACCACATCATACTTACCTACCTCGGTATCATGATGCTTATTTTTAACTCCTGACGCAAAAGGAGGGGTGTTATAAGTTTGACTTGTCTGTGTGTCTGTGTCATAATAGCTTCTAAACAAATGGACCGGGCGGGCGGGCGGATAGATGCGTTTTTTAAAGCTGACGTGATGGACATAGTTCCTAATTATCATTTATGTAGATTGGTTCAGGTCGATCATCAGCTCATTTTAATGTAAGTATATTAAGTACGTTATTATTCTATCACAAAGAGGTAGCTATCGTGATGCTTAATTTACCAACATTTGTGATACAATTAGAAAATAATTTATTCTACGCTTGGTTAGTTAAGTACAAACATAATTATAATTTATTTCCTCGCTATTTCAATGAAATGTGAACATTTCAACCAAATAACATTAGTCATAGATTAAACATTTCTTTACAAGAATTTGTAATTAATTGTTGGCGTAACGCAGCGTAGCTACTAGCTAGCGGACATGCTGTGTGGGTGTGTGAGTGTGTGTTTAGTACGTACATATATAAGTTAATAACTAACTACACTTAAACATAAATTCCAGCGTAGCATACAAAATCTATACGGGGTACTATAAGTACTTAAAAAAGTTGTAACAATTACTATAAGTTAAACTAAATGCAGTCAATTATTTCTTCGTTGATCAAAACGATCTTGTTGGTTTGAATCTTTCACTGTGATTATGATACCCACCTAAAGCCATCAGTAGCCAGCTGCCCTTCTCCCCAGAAGCTAAAGTTCTTGGGGTGAGTGGCGCCGATGAGGTCGGAGAAGTGCGTCAGCCAGAGCGCGCGGACGGGGAAGTCTTTAGGGTGCGTTTTTGCGGACCACAGCCCTTCGAATACCAACTGCAATAGATATTACGATAAAAATACATAGAATGGTGGTACGACGAGGAGTGGTCCTCGTAATTTAAATAAATAACTCCATAAACATAACATATCCAAATAAGTATAAGCATAAGTATAAGCAGTGATAGCCGTGTGGTTGAACGTTGGACTGGCGAATCGGAGGGTCCGTGTTCAAACCCCGCACGCACCACTAATTTTCAAAAATTATGTGCGTATTAAAAATTTAATTATCACTTGTTTCGGTGAAGGAAAACATCGTGAGGAAACCTGCACACCTGAGAGTTCTCCATAATGTTCTCAAAGGTGTGTGAAGTCCACCAATCCGCACTTGGCCAGCGTGGTGGACTATGGCCTATACCCCTCACACTGTGAGAGGAGACCCGTGCCCAGCAGTGGAACAGTTATGGGTTGTGATGATGATGATAATGATCCAAATAAGTAACTCCATAACTATCCTCGTAAATAAATTTTGTGTGGACCAAATTTAAATACTACTGAAGAGTATACAGATTAATTTGCAAGCAGGTAGGTTGTTAAATATACATAAAGAGGCTTTTTTATTTGTTTGTTTAACTGTATGTTTGTACGAGGAACACGCGGATATCACTGAACAGATTAAGATGGCATATTTGTAAACTTTTACGGAATAGATTTCCCTAACCGTAGATTACACGCGTGATATCTACGCATGAAACATGTGAAAAATATACTTACCTACAGTATAAAAATCATAGGAGTAATTAACAGAAATTTATCGGTTGGACAATCAACGATACATAGCAGGTTCTGATTGACACCCTTTATGGTATGCATTTTAAGATAAATACTTTAAAAACATTATAAAAGCCATTTATTGTTCCCACTTGAGAGAACAACAACAAAACGAGCTGTTATTTTAAACTGTTATGTGGCCAAGTTTGAAGCTAACCTCATACTTGGCGTCGTCGCAGGCGCAGCAGTCGGGCGCCGACACCGACGTGTCCTCACAGATCCGCTTGGTCAGCTGCCCGTCTTCCGCGAACCAGCTGCTCTCGTTTTCAAACACCATTGCCCTTAAGAGCGAATAAATTTTATTTGAGAATCATTCTTACTACGGCGACGGCAAAGGGAATGTTATGATTTAAGCCTAACATAAGTATGTGTTCGTCCGTTCCGTACTACTTAAGAAGTATGTATATTATTATAAATATACAAGGTTACGTATATCTATAGAACGGTCTCGATTGTCCGCTACATATAGACGATGACATGACACGTGACACCAACTTCAATCACCCTCTAGCGGACATGTAAACCCATGTGTTAAATATGATTAACTTACGGACAAAAAGTACCTACTTACTTGAGTAGAACACAACCTGAGCCCGCTGGTGGAGCCTTCCACATGACCTGGACTTCGGACTTGGGCAGGGTGTCAGCTTCGATGACCGAGTTGGTGCACTCGTCGTCGAACTTGGATAACGTGTCCGCGAACAACTGGAACTGTCCCTGCTGGCGGGGGGAGCGCGGGACGGCGGGGTCCAGGGGGTCCAGGCGCAGCTGGAACCTGGTGAACTGCTGCACCACGTCATGGGTACGAGACCCCACCAGAGTCACTGCCAAATACCATTTAAAATTTCAATCAATAGTTCTAGAAAGATTACGGTTATATTTTCAATGTAAGGTACCCACGCCCGTGCAGTGTTAGGAGAAGTCTTTCGAAATTGTTCTTTGTTATTTGAGTATAACTCTTTTTAGAAAACATTTCAGCAAACTTTTCACAATAAACATAGGTACATTAAATTCGAATTCACTGACAAAAATGAAACGAATATGAAGAAAACCAAGAATCACAATGGGTTTAAAAAATCAACTGCAATGGTTACATCGTTGGACATTTAACTTGCAAGTAAAGATGTCTCATTAAAATACCTTTGCTACTGCCTTAAGCTTTTGTCAGAAACCCTTCAAAATACCTACAATTCAGCAGCACTCACCAACATATCGCTGCGAAGGCGCGTACCTCTCCACCTCGCCGTTGACGATCACGCGATAGAAGTTGTCTCCAGGCGACTTGGGCCCCGCGTCGTCTCCCGGGATCAGGTCGCAGGCCAGCGCGTGCGCCACGCACAGCGCCAGGCACGCCACCAGCATTCTCATTGCTAAGCTGGCACTACTGTAGAAACAGATCTGGCTCAGATTAAGGCGGTATTGAGGCGGCCTAGAATTCTGACTCCAATCGCATACCCGCAGGCTATCAGAAGAGGCGACAGAAGCCAGCTGGTTGGTGGGAGGGTTGAACCAATTGCTTGGTTACCACCAAGGGCTGCCCGGCTGGCTAGCTACCATCCTCTTGCTTGAATCAGCCGCTAAAAAATTGACGTGTTCTGGCTTGGCGCTTAAGAGCCAGTACTTTCTTTTCTCTTATTACTGATGTCCATGGGTGACAGTGACCAATGAAAATGATGCAACTATGCAACTTGCTCGTACCCGAATACCCGTCATACCCGAATTTTCAAGAAGTATACCTATAAGTATACCTACACTAACATTAATAGGTACTAATTTTTATAACAATGTATAAAACATGTCGTTGCTATGTAAAACACTAAACTTTACCATGCGCCTTGTTTGTTATTTAGATGTTTATGGGCGAGCACCGGGGTCAGGGGCAACACGATGATTAGTGTTCCAGAAACAAGTTCCCGAATGATACGACAAATTATAGAACACTATATTTAAATATAAACACAATTATAACATTCATGTACGTGATGAGGATGAATAATGCTATGGAGAAGTTTTAACAAAAAATCCCTCAAAAATCACTTGCAGTACGTAGTACCCTCAGACAGAAACAATCCTGAAAACAATTTATCTTAAGTTCTGAATTACAATGCTCGAACATTAAAGAAACGTGATGGTAATAAAATAACATTTCAGGATCTATTTTTTAGTTAAAAACGAGGTGAGCAGTACCTAACGATTCGACGGACAAAGATCGTCGCGCAGTGCTCCACTGAACTATCGACCGCTCTTATAATACTAATAATATTTTAATTGCAAAAGCTATGTAAAGTCTACAAAGACTACCAATCTGTTTTGCCAGCATGCTTCAGCTCAGCTTGGGGACCGATCTACCTAACAGATTTAATTGTGACCTGAACCTTATAATATCTAGGTATGTAGGTATGTCATAAGGTGTAATTATTGATTAATTAGGTAGAGTAGACAATCCATCATGAATGGTAACAATAAGTTCATACAATAATTGTATTGTATGAACTTATTTTTAAGATTGCTTAAAAATATATAAAATTATATTGATTACGTATTGTAATCAATATAATTTTATATATTTTTAGGCAATTATAACTAAATTAAGAGGTTCATTATCGGAAATCATCTAATTTGTTTATAAGCATACTTATTTAAAACGGCTATAAAAGGATTGTATTTTTTATACCTAATATAATTGTGAAGAACAATTAAAGCGAATTAATTAATTACAATGAACTCACCAGTGGATGTGTGAGCGGGTGGTACGGACGAGCGCGGAGTACGTATCTCCCGCGGGCAGCGGCGTCGGCGGCGGCGCGGGCGCTCCGAGCCTGCGATAAGGGGTCAGGAGTCACTTGCCGCGACTTTGTCATATAATAGCCGTTGCAAAATATCTTATTATTATTAATGCGCGTTTTATGCGGACGTTCCCGCGCCTACACTCATAACTTCAAGTTACGAATGTTCGAGAAGTTAACTCTTTTTCATTCGAAATTATTGAAATGATGTAGATGCTTACTTTATTTTTTTTAATGCTACCAAGTTTCCGGTTAATAAGTTAAGTAATAATTCTTCATAAGTAGGTAATAATTATAAATATTTCTTATTGTCTCTACACAAATTTTATTCATGTTTAAAGACTCTGTGGCAGTCTCCACGCCTTTTCATATTTAGTGCGGGTACTTATGTACTTTGACATGATTGAGATGGGGTGGTCAAGTTCGCACCTTCCCACCACAACAAAAGACAGGGCCAAGGACGAAGGCACTGGGGCCTGGGGACAGTAGGCCAGCCGCCACCGCTGGCCCGCATGACCTCGTGTCGGAAGTAGGACACTGGACTCCAGCTTTGATAAGCTTAACGTCAGCGTCGTATTGTTGACTTGTGTATTTTTAATATCGCTTAACGCTTAAGTTAAAAGTTCCAGTAAAATATTTATTAAAATATTAAGTAAAATATTTTTCAATAAAAATCTTGTTTTCATATAATAAATAGGTATTTCCAATACCTTATTGAAGTAATTTGTTTCGTTTAAAATAATTAGTTTGTGTTTGTAATTTATTTCAATACATAGTGTGTTGAACTTCTGACATACAAATGAATTTCTAGAGTTTGTGGGGCGTTTTAACAGTTCGTTTATTCTGGACGCGTTGTCAAAAATAACAATTAGTATTAGCTGTCCCTGCCGCCTTGATTCTCACAACTTTTTTTGTCAAATATCCAGATAAAGTCCAGATGCGTAAACTGTATCCAAATATCCAGATACAGTTTACGCATATTGCCAGCTTGTGACCGGTGCGTATCAAAAGTGACGTGCCGACCGCTGTATAAGTACAACAAACCGGCGACCGCTCATATGTCACTTCTACGGTTTATGGATTTCACCAGAATCAATCGTAACATAGTTTAAGCTTAAATATAAGGTCAATTGTAAATCACAATGACTCGGATCTATATCACTGGTAACGTGGTAACACACACTGGTCACTGCTCAAACACCATCTGCGTATCTTAGGCATTGCAAACCTTTGTATCTACGTGAAAACAAAAACACAGGCGAATATCTACTTACAAATAATGACGGGAAAAGAACTAAATAAAGTAACTTAAAGTAAAATATTACAAAGTGTACTTTCTGTCAGTGTCTTACCTGTTTCTGGCGTGACAGAGAACAGGGAACAAACACCTCTTGGAAGTGGTAACGACGGTAATGAGCTAATAAGCCACCGTCGACAGCATTGCTCAACTCCAGCCCACAAGTGGGCTCTTCCGCTGTTAAATTCATATTCTAAGCCTACGACTACGATACGAGACTGACACGTCTGCGATTCAATTTCTAAAAGGTTTTTGTATTCACTTCAGTGACGAAAACAAAGATTAGATACATATTATAATTTGATTTTACCCTGCCCTACCTACCCTGCGGAAAGATACTTAACTTCCGATACGACAGATCCGATCGATCTTAATGAATAATTTTTGTTCGAAAATATACTAAAAATCAGGAACAATAATAACGTGGTCCAAATAGATGTTCGGTAAAAAACAAATTTGTACTAAAATCTCATATGAAATACTATGTACTAAAGGTAGATACATAATATCTCAATGTAAAGTCTATCTACCTTTTTTTAGGATGTTAATTAAAGGAATGCTGGTATTTAGTCAGCTAAATTATAATTACGCAAAATTATTCTCTGGCATTATAAATAACCTTTTTTTACAACTAGCTAGATATCGGTCGTTGGTCGTGTCGGAAAGATTGAAAGTTCAAGAGATGTTTGGCTGATTAGGCGCGCGTGCCTGCTTACCTTTTAACGCCCACACCCGTCTTCTGGTCTAGCAGAACTTGAATTAGAGGAGGATATGACACATACCTACTGGATTTATGTACCAAGTGGCAATAATTACTTAAAAGAAAATTAAAGACCTAATGGTTTAACTCACAAATTATTATTTACGGCAATACAGTGTACCTACCAACGCTTTCACACTCCAGTAGGGACTAGGGACTAACAAAATGAATATGACGGAGAAGCTAAATCCCTTTTTTTAATAAAAAAAAATTAACAATAATAAACTACCCTAATGTTTTTCTGTTATCCATGACAACGACCACGTAAGTATTTGCAAAGACATAATTATTTGCGATTCGATACACACAGTGTATCAATGATCAACGTTGGTAACGTGCACGTGAGACGACACCGACCGAGGCTGTTTGCCCAAACCGTTTTCTGTGACGAAGGTTACAAGGACGTATTGAATATAAACGCTTTTATTATGTTAACCATAAAGGTTAGCCGTGTTTACAAGCCGATGCTGCATGCCGCCACGAATATCTGAACGATGCCGTACAATGAACTGCTCGTACGCTGGAACGAGCGGCACGCAGCCGGCACCACGCGACCGTATGTTGTGGTGTATCCCTTGGAAAAATACACTCTTATTTTTTACCGATTTCAAATAAAGTTTCAAGCTCGAAGCGCTTGAAAACATGTCCCATATTAAATTATATTAATTAATTTGACGACCCGGATGGCGCAATGGTTAACACGCCGGATCGCCGTTCCGAGGGTTCTTGGTTCCATTCCCAGCGAGGCGGAAATTTCAATCATGAATTTAAATTTCCGTTCTTGGTCTGGGTGTGTGTGTTCTTGTCTTGTGTGTTGTCCATGGCACCCACGACACAGGGAATCCTAGTGTGGAGGCTATGAGTGTGTAGTGTTATTATTCATTTATATTTAAACATCCATATTTCTAAAAAAAAATATATATTACAAGCAGTTTGTCATGGTTCTTGACAATCAGTTGAATAATAATTAAAGTCCCAGAGACCCTGTGGGAACGCACACGTGTTGCTTGTCAATGTCGGATATTGTCGACGACACAGTGAATTAAGTACCTACTGAAATATTAAATGTATTGTTACAGGTATCTACAATTTTCGAGTCGTGGTGTTCTCACACTCTCACGGGCCCCATGTAAGTCCGAACGAAGCCGGCCCGTATAGATTACAATGAATCAGTAGGTAGGTAATCGACTTGGGTATTACTTATGATAGAACGCGGCTAGAAGTTAAAAAGGACAGGTATCATTTTATCGAAGTAACGTTACTTTAATTACCGGTCCTGGACTACTGGATCTTTTTTAACAGTCTGAAGGGCTGACGTAAAAGCAGACGAGTCACCTGATGGTAAGTGGTCAGCGTCGTATGGACACGAGCAACGCCAGGGGAGTGGCCAGTGCAACGCGGGCCCTGAAGAGATCTTATGCTTTGAATAACACAACATTACAATTATGTACTTACTCCTTAAAAGCTACATGTACAAAATAATTACGCTGTTATGTTGCGCATTGTATCAAATAAACGAAATCCGAAACGAAATTCATATTCAAAATAAGTACTTATAAAACAGTAAACAACTATGGTATTATTACCAATCATTGCTACGTGTGTTAGATAACGGGCGAGAGTCAAAATAAAACAAACAGTACGAGTACTTTATATAATTAAATCAAATCATCCAAACATATTAAAACGTCTCACACCGGTCCACGACTTCAACAGTTCGACCAGTACTGCATACGGCTACAAGGGAACAGTTATCGTGAGGCAGTACCGCTACTCATCTCACTGCTCCAATCCATCGCCTCCCTCGCTACACACTTTACAATATTTTCAAGCACACGCATTGACTTATTAATACTATGGATATCGGGCGCTAAAAAATGTCCGAGCCAAATGAGCTCAAAACGCAAAGAGCTACAAACGACTGCAATTGAAATTAAACCGTGATGTAATGATTTTAGCGTTTAAATTACCTTGTTAACATCTCTATTCTTGCGATGGCTGTGATTGGGACACTCGATTTTAGTATGAGACCCGACGTCCATAGTAATAATAAGTCAATGACTTAGCTTTAACACGTCTTTGACTTAAAATAACCAATAGTTAAACCGATTACTATCCCGAATATTTGGTACATCTGACGTTCACATAATATGGCATATTCTGACAATCCATCATGTATTAGTATTAAGAAGTCATATGCTTAACTTTCTCGCCCATATTGGTTAACTAAAAAATTATATAAAAATATGATTTAAAACTTATATGTTCGTGGATTATATTTATACAGCACACATGTCATGTCGCTATGATACGAGCACTTGTTTCAAACTCCGGACAGTGTTGACGTGTGACTGTACTGTAAGCCTTGTAATCGGATTGATTTATCAGTGAACCGCGTTAACATACACTTCCGAACACTTAAATAAAGCCATCGGTCTTCATAAATTACTGGCATATTTAATTATACATTTTTTAAGCCTTAAATTCTGTATTTCGTTGATATGTACCTCCATGTAATAAATGATTTGAGTTTGAGTATAGGTTCCAAATTATAATATGTTACAAATTTAATATAATATTTTACAAATTTAATATAATATGTTACAAATTTAATATTCGATCATGTTTTTTACGTTTCAACATCAAACCAAAAGTATGTATGGCGCAACTTTTGTTGTCTGGCTACACATTGTGAGTACCCGTATCATAGCGAAAATATTATTAAAATAATTTCTAAAATACAGTTCATAACAAAATTATTCAACTGGATGATACAATGCTAATGTTCATTACATACTGTATATAATAAAAATATAACATTATTATGTGTTACTATTGTTACTGGAATATTAGTAATTTGTACCTAAAATTTCCTTGTAACGTGATACAGGTATTATGGTGTACAATATCTATCGCTAAGGCTTACAATAGTTAGCTACACGAGGTCATTTCAAAATGTATGGACCATAAATCTATATGTCCCCTTGCTCTCAGACCAACCTGTTCGAATGGATCCGTTAAACAATTGATAGGAACTTGTTCAAATCCCAATTTGATAACCTATCTAACAACTCGTTTATATTATCCCTTGTAAAGTATTGAAGTGGACAAGTTGATGGGAAGTGGGGAAGATAGAACGTTGGGATCATTAAGTTACGACAGAGGATTGATCAGTAGAGTAACAAGAGTAAATGGAATTCTAGAAGTAGGAGTGGAGAGAGAGAGAGAGAGAAGAGACGAAGAGTCTGGGAGAGATGAGAGAGGCTTAGAAGAGGGAATTATTCTATGACAATACATACAATATAACTAGGCTTCGTGTAGAAATGGTACAGTGCGACTCGTTGTGTGTTGCTTTAGTATATTGTTCAATAGCTCGACCGCCTGGAATAAAATATTCGGACGAATTAAGAATTTCCTCATATTTTCGGCATGGTTAAAATGGCGTCCATTAACAGTCTCGATTAAAATCGATTTGATTGTTTTTACTTGTTTAACTGTACTCTCTATATTTTGTGTATATTAAAACAGCGCCATCTTTTGGCACGATACTGAAAATAGCAAGTATTCAATCTTAAATTTAATATCCTTGGAAATCGTTATTATTCCAAAAGGCCGAGTTATCAAAAGGACAAAAATATTAAAATTATATAATTTTTAAACTGTATAATTATATATATAACAGACACATCTTACACTTATTATATTTGGATAAAAGTTAACTATTAAAATTATTAATGAATTATTGTTCCAAACATAATTCTAATCAAAATCACGCCTTATTCTAAAAATGCCACAAAATAATAATTATATTTTAAAATCACTTGAAAATGACTAGATTTGTAAATTGGTAGATAACAAAATAATATGGCTAATTAATAAATTATACACTTACTATACTCGGATTTTTAATTAAACGGAGCTACCTGACAGTAGCTAATGTCACTTTTTATTATAATGATGCCATATTTAAAGTAATAGTGATGCGTGCAGTTCTCGTTCAATCAGATGATTGAACAACGAGTGTCAATAGTTAATCATTTCAAACTATAAAATAATAATATTTCTATTTTACAATAAATAAAATAAAAGTGCTCTGATATAAGTTACTACAAGACATTATTAACGTCATCAAGACATATGTTAACCCCAAAATTAAAACGGGTTTATTTATTAGTCCTTTCAGAGCTATGTATTCTGTAATACCTATCATACAGAGAACTTTTAAGAATTCTGCTATGAAACTCGTTTTGACTTAAATTGAATTGGAGAATATAACGGACTATTGCCATCAGCAAGACATTATAGGCAAATACCACGATGGTAAAACTAACCATCGCGGTATAAATGAATGTTACTTGGCTCTGTCACGCGAATTTTATTGGCCTAGAATGCGTGAGCATACATACATAGATACATGCATACGACATAGCTGAAGAACTGGAAATTGACCACAAAACAGTTTTGACCCAATTGAAAAAAGCTGGGTACAAAAAAAAAACTGGATATTTGGTTGCCAAACGAGCTCACTGAAAGAAACTTAATGAACCTTGTGCTCATTTGCGATTCTTCATTGAGACGTAACGAAACCGAGCCTTTTTTGAAGAGATTGATAACTGGTGATGAAAAGTGGATCACGTACAACAAGAACGTGCGAAAACGGTCGTGGTCAAAGGTCGTCCAGGCTTCACAGACTGTGGCAAACCTCTAGTAAACTCGCAATAAGGTGATGTTGTGTGTATGGTGGGATTGCAAGGGCATTGTTCATTACGAGCTTTTACCATCGGGCAGAATTATCGATTCGGTTCTCTACTGCCCACAACTGATGAGATTAAAGCAAGAAGTTGAGAGAAAACGGCCGGAATTGATCAATAGAAAGGGTGTGGTCTTTCATCACAATAACGCTAAACCACACACATATTTAGCCACGCAGCAAAAATTAAGAGAGTTTGGCTGGGAGTTGTTAATGCATCCGCCATATAGCCCTGACCTTGCACCTTCAGATTTCCATCTGTTTCGGTCTTTACAGAATTATTCAGGCAGTGTCATGTTAACCACAAGAGAGGACTGCCAAAAGGACTTGTTACGGTTTTTTGATCAGAAGTCCCAAAATTTCTAGAGCAACGGGATCATGTCTCTACCTACAAGATGGCAGAAAGTTATCGAACAAAATGGTATATATATACCATAATTATATGTAAATAAATTAAAAAAAAAATGTCTTGAATTTTTATATAATATGCGAAGAAACTTTTTCCACAACCTTATATTTTATACATCTATAGATAGTTTCAACTACATGATGTATTGAAAATAGGACAGTCTTACAAGTTTCCTCGCAATGTTTTCCTTAATGTTTAAAACACTCAGTATTCAGTATAGGTAGATATATACTATATAAACATAGTCGTCGAAAACTCGTTGGTATGTACAAAGCACGACTAAAATTCGAACCCCGTACCCGATATCGGCAGTTCGGCACACTAACTATTCACTAGACAATCGAGGCAATTTCATTCATCCAGGAGGTTTTTCAATCATTCACTTTGTCACAACACTATTTTTATTTCATTAAAAACTGACAACACAGTAAACTTCATTGGACTCCGTCTAATTAAAAATTCGACTATAGTAACAGTGCCTACACTTAACATTATGTTCGGAGTATACAACCGCAACATTCTTACATTCGCCGCTAGATGGAGCTACATATAACCTAACTATTTTAAAAATGGAATGTATTGTTCGCATGTCTAGAAATCTATGCTCTTACGCTCATTGTAAATTCGATTTACCAGCCCAACTGCGCTTAATATTGGAGGGTAACTGATAAGTTACACGAGACACGTCCCTTGTATAATATCAACAGAATCACAAACACTTCGAACACTGGCACAGGCACCGCCACACAAATAATTATCATATAAACACGAGTATCAGTAAATTCAATATTCAAGGCTCCGTTTATAAGGATTAATATTTATACAGCTAGACCTGCTCGCCCCTGCAGTTTAACCAACCTTAATATTTTCACAATAAAACCCAATATAATGTCGTTGTCAATCAACTCTGCTGTTTTTTTGAGATTCCACTGTATTGATACAATTTTAAATTATAAAGGATTTACACTAAAATGAGACACGTTTTATCGGAATAGTTATATTCTCACCGAATGCTTATAATAGAACATTCGTAAGTGCCTATAATCACTATAAAATGAACGATGACCATTTTTTGAATATTTTTTTTTAGCAGCGGTTTTGCTAGCAGGTTTTGATATGACATCGACGACAATTGTATCTCATCACCATCATAACACTTTATTTCGTTAAATTATATATCTTGTGAATTCGTGTGTAAAACAAACCGTAAATACTCATTTTACAAATGTGTGCCGCTGACAAATACATAGACAAGCCCGTAAACAAAATATGAACAAATAATTTTTAATAATAATTAACGTATACGTACGTACGGTCAATTCCAATGACAACAATACAATGCAAACGTTCCGTGGTAGTTGTCGGGCCAAACATTACACAGTACAAAATACAGTCGGTTGGTGAGGTGCTGGACAGTGGGCGGGGCCGACACACACAAACACTCAGAAGGTCAGGATGGGCTCCTCGCGGTGGTCCAGGATATCTAGAACAAATACAATTAATCAATCTTTGAATCACTCTATCTATATATTAATTATTTTCATTTATTTTATAATTTATGTACACGTCTAAAACACATACAAGAAAATCGAAAAGAGTAATCATGTACAACAAGGGTAGTGCTTATTTCTCAATGAAATCTCTTCCAGCAAACCTAGGCTATCTATCCGTTGCGGACAGACAGCGGCAGCGACTTTGTTTTATACTGTTAAGATTACGATTACGATTTTTTTTAAACACAACTGGTCACCAAGCAGGGCGCATTTACAAGGAGCCGCTCACCCTTGGCGATGGACCACCACGGCAGCGTGACGTAGGTGAGGTACGCGTTGAGCGGCGCGCACGCCTGCCGCCGCCCCTCCTTCCACAGGTGGAACGTCTGCGTGAACCCGCGCAGCGCCCACAGCGGGTTGTACGCGCCGTCGTCCAGCTCTGGAACGAATAGCGAACGTCATTTTTGGGGTTGCGTATATGAATGATGCCAACGGGACTCCATTGCGAAGGCTTCGCTGTCCGTCCGTCGGTTACATGGCTGTTTCTCTTGAATCGTAATAAATAGATACGACAAATGAGCAGTTGGACATATTGTAGTGATAAGGTCACCGCAGCCCTTGGAAAAAATGATGTAATAGTAAAGATAATGACGTTTTTATTAATTTATGCCTTAATCACTTGTTGGTAATATAATTCTATGCAATAACACAATTATAGTTGTATTAACGACGTAAATGATTGCTACCATTTCCGATCGATTAATGGGTGATTAAACAGGTGCGTAATGATACCGCTTTATGAGTGGGTTGTGATTGGATTTATTAATGAGTTTTTATTTATTTACGGTCGGCTGTGATGAACGGCATGCACTACATGAAAAGCGGAGAATTCCTTATAGCAAGGTCACAATGAAAGCAAGCCCACGTCATTATACAAAATTATTATAATTTTAAGAACCCATTTTTTTCAAATTGTTTTACCACTTATGGTGACATGTAAAGAGAACGTTATTTAACAATAAGACTTCGATTAATTGGTATACGAGCCGCCTCCGCGCGCACGCGCTCTTCGATCGGTAATGTAACGGTGACGGTGGGGCGGTACCGTTGGGCTTCCGTTTGGGCACGTCGCACCAGTAGTATATGTCGGTGCCGTCGGGCGTGGTGCGGCGCGGCGGCAGGCGCGCGTTGCGGTACATGACCGCCGCCACGCCGCGGTGCTTGCGCGGCAGCGTGCAGTACGCGCGCGCGCCGCCGTTCGCGCGCCGCCCGCCCGCGCCCTCGCCCTCGCCGCCCTCGCCGCCCCCGCTCGGCTCGTAGTACTCGCGGCTGGGCAGCTCCTCCTCGCCGCGGACGGTGACGGCGGCCGCGTCCTCGGGCAGCGCGCGCCGCGCGCCCGCCGCCGCGGTCGACGGCTCCTCGAGCGCGGCCGCCTCGTCCGCGAGCTCGCAGTCCCGCGACGGCTCGGGCGCGGAGGCGGGCCGCAGCCGCAGCGGGCGCAGCGGCGGCGGCGCGGCGCGCGGCGGGCGCGGGCGCGGGCGCGGCGCGGCGGGCGGCACGCTGCGCAGGCACGCGGGCGAGTCGAGCGGCGGCGGCGCGCGCCGGTACACGTCGCGCATGTCCCGCGAGTCGCGCGCCGCCCGCGCCGCGCAGCAGCAGCGCGCGGAGGAAGCCACCGACCCTCGCCGCCCTACGGACGCAACCACCCGTTAGCGTCCCTTCGTCTTAGCCTTGCGGCGACATGATCGTCTTTGCATGTTGCGCCGGTATCCTACATTTTCCGCGAGGTGTCTACCTACATTATTATGAACTCTTGCTGCATGCGACATGGGACATGCGAAGGTTTAAAGTAAAGCCCTCAGCGGTATTGTTTAGGGCGGCCCCATAGGTCAACTAAAGTGACGGGTGGCGCTGATGCCGTTTCGAATATTATCGTTAATTACATAATATCGATTTAAAAATTGGCACTCATTAAACGGGTTCATAATATGTTATTTTAGATATCGCCGTCTAGCAGTCAATAACTCATTCTATGGCACAGTTCTACTTGTGGAGCATCCATATTACAATTAAATTTCGATAAGCTCCGCTAACATCGGCCCCACCTCATAAACATAAAGTACAAACATATATTTTCAAATTGGCATCCTACGAGATGGCATCAGAGTCTATCGTGTGGATGGTGTCAGTCGATGTCGTACGTTATCGGGCGTGCTGAGGGTCGACGTCGGTCCGGGGCTTCCCCCGCGCGCGGCGCGCCGGGCGGCAACAACCAAGCGTCCGATTGGCTAATCTCACGTCGATGCGATGTGCGGCGCGAGCCGTGGTGCTGACTAATACTCGCACGTGGTATTGTGATAAGCATACAAGTTATGATTGAATATGATCTACTTTTATATACTATATTTTTTTATAAACATGAAAATGTGAAGGGAATTGTCCTTGTAAATTGAAATGGCTTAATTCATGTGATGTGGTGGATTCATTAATAAATATAAAAAAGTGGTTTAATGGTGTGAAACAGGTGTACAGAGGAATGTAATTGCTCAACTACGTATAAAGCGGTGGTGTGTTATACGTACCTTCACACGTAACTGAATATTAAGGACTACCAACTTTTACAACGGCTATTTAAAAATCACAGATACTCGTAAGGTCGTTTAAAAAATTGTATTCTAATTAGAATAGAATAGAAAAAAGTTTATTTCTGGCTTATCTAACACAACGCAAGCATACTTAAAAATGCTGAACAAAAGCGAATAGCATTGATCGATAATGAGATTTATTGTGTTTCCCTATAATCTAGCCCAATTGTTGTAATATAATTCCAATACATGAGCTGTGCTGGCACATGAATAATAAACTCATAGAGAGAAGAAGTTTTGTACCACGTACAACTATAGTGATAAATATTTGATTTAGGTGATTTCAAGGACTGAGGTGCCTTCATGAGTTTAAAACAAATTAGAGAATCACTAAGCGACTCAAATGTATCTATTTACTGTGCAAAAAGTATTACATACAAAACATCTAATATGACATTGAGACTAACCATGTGTAATAATGTATCATACTGCACATTATTGACAAGTTCCAATAAGAAGTTTCCCGCGGCATAATGTTTAAAGCTAGCTGAGTGTGGGGTGCGGTGGTAGATGGTGGTGGATGGTGGTGGATGGTAGTGGATGGTGGTGGATGGTGGGGACTGACCGTCGCGCAGGTCGCCGGCCTCCACCTCGGCCACGCCGTCGATGAGCGCGTCGAGCCCCTCGTTCTCGGAGCGGCTCTTGTCGCCCTTGTCGCGCGCGCGCCAGCCGCCGCGCACGAAGTTCGTTATGTTCGCGCTCGGGTCGCTCAGCCGCCGCTGGAATGTGCGCGGGCCATTACATTACAACCGTGTTGCACAGCACACATTATGATACATTGATCTACCGCAAGCGGGCGTATCACAACTTGGTGATGGACCAACAACGTTAGGTGCCGACTACTAACTTATCTACAGAATCGTGCTGGCTAGGGAGGTCAGACACATTAACTAGTAATTACAAATACAAATGTTGATACTATTCCATTATGTACCAGTTCTTTTAGATATTATTTGAAATTCACAGCCATATTATAATACTACTAAATATGTTTATTAATATTTAGTGGTACTATAGGTATTCGTGATATTTTGCTTCGATGACGATTTCTGGAGGCCTAGTAGACAATTTTAGCACCGGAAACTAGCTAGCAGTTCTTAAAAATTAGTACCTGAACTTCGTTTGTGTAGAACTAGTAGGTAAGTATTTTGAGTGAAAATCTAAAGTGCAGGCATTAAAAAACCAGATGTTATAATCTTAAATATAAATAAAGTAATAATAAGCTATTAGCTATTATTTATTTTACTAATTATATTAATAATAAATTACATAATTTCAGGGTCATAATACATCGTAATTTGTCGTAAAGTTGAGACTCGAGACTACTCGGTCCAAATAATTTAGTGTCCTATGTCACTCCGAGATGGCGCTGGCAGTTCTCGAAAAGGATATACAATGTTATTATTGGTTCCGTAAACTCATGGTTACATCATTTTATGTGATCATATTTATGAGTATTTTTATAAAAACCTCAAATTAAACATTAAATCATGTAACGGTCAGTCATTGATATGGAAATAGAAAATTAGGGCAGTTACACGCAATTTTTTCTAAACCCAAATTCATTTTGCTGTTAATTTAATTCTCACACGCTCCCAACGTAGCAACATTACTGATCGATGCAGTATTCGAACTCGGAAGCTCGCGCGGAAGACCGTTGGTCTATGACCCTGACGGGGGCGGTTACCTGGTGGCGGTAGACGAACATCTCCTCCGGGTCGTCGTCCCAGTCGCTGTCCCACAGCTCGGTGGCGGCCAGTCCCGGCTCCGAGCTGGGCGTGTGCACGCCGGACGTGCGCGGCCGCGACACCGCCACCTGTGGACCGATGGTCGCATTGGGCATTACTCCAACCCATGAATGGCCCACTATGGGCACCGGTAACTGAGGTCTAGACTAGAACATACTCCACAACGGTGCTCCAGTGCAGGCCGGCGGAAGGGCCAGCGGCCAACTCAAGTATCAGAAGATTTATGCCGTCCGAAGGCCTCCGATATGCCCCAACAAATTTTAAATGCATGAAAAGAAAATTAGCGGCTCCCACAGTTTACAACTAGATGGCGCTACTGGTTCTTCGCGATTGTGCGGTGTGACGTTACCTTATTTTTCATTAGAAACGTTCCTTAATTTGTTTATTTTTCACATAATTTATTTAGATCGCATATTGTCGATTACATACTTCACTTGATTTTATCGAATGTCAAAATGTAGAATTTTAGTTATTTCCACAAAATCTAAAACGTAAAAAGCAGTGGGAATATGAATTAAAATTTAAAAAGATGTTCGTTCTAGAAAGAAACCGTTCAAAACTGTGTTGTGAACACTTCAATGTCAAACCTGAGATTTAAAATCAGAATCTGACACAGTTGTCTCTAACTCTTTAGCGCCATCTGTTGAGAGGTGTGCGCCGGTTTTCCCAATTGGACAGTTTGACAGTGTGTACCTCCGCGTGCCCCTTGCCCCCCGGCCCCTTCATGCGCACGAACTCGCAGCGCGCCGCCGCGCCCGCGCCCGCGCCCAGCAGCCCGAACGACATGCGTTGCGCCACCTTCGTCGACAGCGACGATTGCTGAAACAGGCAACACATTATCTTGAACACAGGCTGATGTACAGACAGCTGTAGCCTCCTCACTTATGACGAGAGACTCGTGCCCTTTAATGGGCCATTCATGGCTGTAACCGTCATGTAATATCCACATAAATATGAATATATGAATCCACAATGCATTTTTACAGGTTCAGGCTGTATGCTGAGTATGCCAGTAATATTCGCATTGGGCAATGCATCCACCATCCACGGGTGACAGTTACTGTTTGGCATTTGTTAGCTATTCTACCAGTTTTTGTGCCATTCACGTAAAAGTCATACATTCATACATAGACATATTGTAATACTTGTCATCGACTCAATCTCAGAGTCTATCCGGTGCCCTAAGATCTTAGGAGACATGGACATAGAGATTAACCTATCCACTACATCCATATGGCCCGGCTTATTTACCCTGCCTAAATAAGATTTCTCGTTAATCATTCTGATACAATGAGTCATAGATAACATTATTGACTGGCGACGACACGCGGCTCGCGATAACACAACAAGTGGATTACGAGACAGGTTTCAATACGCTTTATGACTGTTGCACCCGCGTGACGTCACTACAACAGCTTAATGCTTAACGTAACTACTGTAACAGATGGAACAACATACATTGTATTGTGTAACCTATAACAATGGTTAGTTACAGCCGTTTCCAAAAATCTATCTATCCATAATATCTGGATAAGTTAATAAGTAAACTAATAGTAGAAGTTACTTATGTTATAACAACTAATGTGTGAATTTCACAATTATTGTTAATTGTTGTCAAGTTTTCCACAAACGCCAATGCTTTATCACGTTTAATTTAATATAATAGAAATAATGTTCGGTTCTCACCTATTAACAAAAAATTTTTTTCTGTGGACCAGCTATCCACGTAGGGTAGGCACGTCACGTCATACTTGTTCCGTCAGCCGCACGAGTACCGTGACACGTGACAGCCGCGGGGCGGATCACGGGCATGGCTCGGGCGGCACGAGCGCGTTACCATGGTTACTAAACGTAAGCCGATTAGCATACTGACTATCACAGTACCATCTCACATTGTTTGTAAAACGTAGCGTATCGTAAGTTGTTCTTTCTCTCACTATTGCTATGACAACTCCACGATTCCACAAACGCTTAAGTATCTGCTTAAGTAGTCAGAGCTTGCACCTACCAACCATCAAGCGTCAGTTCTTGAAACAAATTTTCTAATATTGATATGATTGCATCCATTATAGGTACCTACTACCTACTAAACCTAATTGGTCTACGTAAAAATTAAAGTTTACATTACAAATTAAAGTTCAAGCCACAAAGAAGTAAAGTTCAAGCCGAAGAGCATGTCTCTTCAATTAAGTAGGTTGAGAATTCCCTTGCTCTGCAAACGCTAATAGGTAACTGACACCACAAACGAATTGATTTTCTATTAAAACAGTCAATTAGTGTTAGTGTACATTTTTGCCAGCCTAACTTGCAATACTAGTAGGTAGGTATTTGAAATTTGATGTAAGTACCTAATTAAGAATGTTACTAAACGAAGCGAATACAACTTTCTTTTAGGTAGTTATTAAGACCTAATTTACTTATAATTAATTATTATAATATGTTCTGTGTAAATCACCACCCTTAACATACTTATATTTTATAACAATAATAACCTCAAATCCGTTTAATCTACTGAGCCATTTTCCTTTAGAAACTGGAGCATTCCCATAATCTCAGATAGGGCACCTGTCATCCGACGAACAAAGCGCACGACAGCGACACGCGCCGCCCGGGCACTGCACGCCCGCGGGCACGAGCTAATTTGTCAACGGTGAAAAACAATGGGAAACAAAACGCGACCTCATATTTCCAAACACGACTGTCGTAAACAATAGTACGGGCGGTGATTAAGAGCTCGCGGCTTGCGGCTCGCGACTCGCACGTGCGACCGGCGCACGTCGGGATGTAAACACTCGGTCGTTTTGTAAGCCGCTCCCATCGTAACAGCTGTCCGGTCGCCCGATCAAAGATAATCCAGACAATAACATGTCGGCGCGAATCGATACGATCGAGCCATATCGTTAACCTTATTTCCCATCCCACGTTATTCTGGCGAAGAATAACGATCAATCTACTTCATGTATGCAAACTGTTTTTCGAGATGGCTGTCTATTGACTTTAGTACATACGTCGTAAGTCCTTAAATAAATCTACGAGGCTGTTGGCCGAGATACCTAAATTAGCCGACATTTAATTTAATTGTTCTATTTTTGGGACAATGCAAGGACGTTTCTGGCATTACAAAGCGCAGCAGTCCGCATCTGCATGCGGGAACACTGGTCACATTTCACGACGAAATTATAGTTTTCAATAACGCTTTCTTAAATATTTAGGTACCTGTTGCGGTGCTTCAGCACAGAATTAATACGTGTGCATTTGTATTTTATAATTCCATAAAAAAAGCCACAATCGGCGGGAGAGATCAGTCCTGGATAGGCTACGTGCCTAATTACAGAATTGCAATTTAGGGCATGAGAGGCGACAAGAGGGGAGAGTATAAACTGGCTTTGTTCGACGACCGACCATAATAGTACCAAGTGTGAAAAGAAAAATACCGACACCCCAGTTTCCGTACGTCGAAGGGCGCAATCAACTGGAGACATCGATCTGGGCCGACGACCCCGACGTGAACACTTTCGACTTCGCCACACATCGACCCTTAACAAAAGAATCGTTAAATCGTTTCCCATTTATTATTTCTTATTACTGCTCGCTTTCGTGGCGAATATGAATTACCGTTGAATTGGTGTTATTCCTAGAACGTTAACATAGCAGCGCATTGTTTCGATAAGGTACAAGCTGATGTAGCTGAACACGAGAATAATGACTACACTGTAACGGCAATGCAAGTCAGCATAATTAAAATAATACCTAGGTAGGTGCAGTATACTAAGTATGGGGCTGAGAAGACAAATTAACGTTGTAAATACGTTCAGTGTGGGGAATACGAATGAATAAACTTTTGGAAAAAATAGATACTGACCGCCACTATTATCTTTAAACCGCTGAAGTGAAAAGATTATCATCAAAATGTAGCTAAGAAAAGTGACGCAATCAATCTGTATCCATAATCTATACCTAATTGAATTTGTCGAAACCATTATTGCCATTAAAATCAGATTATGTACCTACTTATGAGATCCGATATCAGTTCAAATACTCATAAATCAGAGTTCAAAGGATAATAAACACACTCTTAATACTTGGACAAGTATATGTAAATATGACAAAAAAACACCATGTCTTCTTTCATTTTCGTTGGTTAGCCAAAATAAATCATGTCTCTTGTAAATAATGCCACTGATATTGAAACAACACGCAATTATTGTGTGCGTATTATACGCAATCAGTGCGTTCTATTGAAACGTTGTGTTGTGAATTGTGATCGAGGGTAGGACGGCTCATTAGCATGGCTGTGGGGCGCAACGACGACGCGACGGCGACACGACGGCGACAGGGCGGCGGCGTCGGCGGCGCGGCGACTTGTTGATATGCCACCCCCTCCCCCTCCACACCTCCCGACACCCTTTCACTCTCACCCTCAGGTTCGCAAGAAATCATAGTAATGTTTCACTTTCTACCAATCGATCGAAACTGCAGGACTTCCATTATGCTTGTCCATTCTCCCGCTTCTGTTATTATTCGCGAACTTTCACCCAACAAAAGTATAGACGAGAAACCGGGTGCTTGGTGGCCTGTAGAGACCCGTGCTCAGTAGTGGGCCATTAATGGGTTGAATGAAGCCAAGCCTACTTCTTTTTTGGCCGGCATAATTATATCGGTGATGCCTTTGGGATTACTGATATAACTATGGACGACGATGGCTACTTACTATCAGGACAGAAGGGAAGCCAAAGGTCTCGTATTGTTCCGGTTTGATTGGTAGTAATTGGCAGTGAAGTTTGGTATTCATTGTGTTAACAATTATGTCCATTGCACCATTACCAGAGCCCTAAAACACGGACTTCTAGTACATGTGTCGGGTATAGTTGTTTTTATTTATAAAAAAAATAACCAAATAACTCACACGGCACATGGAGTTGAACGTGTTCAATGTTTTTGTTCACAGCACGGGTGGGTGTACAAATAAACTCTAAGTGGGATTAACATTTATACTGATAATAGTGGCGAAGAAGTGAATAAAATACTATATTAATTATATTGCAGTGTTTTCTGTTACTGATAATAGGCTAAATAATCCATAATCATTCTGCAATGCATTTTTTGAAATTTTATAATTTTCATAAATACCTAGCAAAACAATTATTTTTTTATAGGTCGGTAGTAATAGTGAGAAATGTGTAAAATACTTGTAACGGTAAAGAAATTAAGGCAGCAATCTAACAATAATTTTAAATTAACAAACATAGTTAAATAACAATCGAGACTAGCGTGGGCCGATGGTGTTGGTAGGTAAAGTCGGTAACCTAATCAATGGCACCATTTAACGAGTGCACGTAAATGCCGCCCACACGTTGCCGGTGACGTCAAAGGTCAGATAGCCCAAGGACCACTAGACCACCGCCACCGCCCGTTGCACGGGTGCAGCCGTAATGTTAACCGACACGCCGACACTGCACCGCGTACGAGTACATCGGCAGACTGTTACTCGACCGTAATTACGTAATTGACAAATTAAAATTGCAATTTAGTAAAGCTCATATAAAAAAAAACATTTTTAGTAAAGGCAATGTTAAATTATATCGTGAAAGAAGTTGCTCATACATACCTAAACCACTTCTGTGTCAATCAGGTTGTTGGGGCCAGTAGTCCTCAGGAGTAATACTGATGTCTATTAGCATACGAGTGGTTGATACCATGTTTCATCCATATCATTTAATTGCTGCTGTAAATCATACGTTATTAAACCTTGAAAGAGCATTATTTTTATTTGATAGTGCATATCATTTAAAATTTGTGCCCGGTAATCCATAAAATACAAGGAACTCGCCGTAGCGAGAATTCGCGTGGGTGTTTGACGTCACGGCGCGGTCTACGTATTGATGTCGTGGCCCGAACGGAGAATTAACAATATCATGAAATGATCGAACAATTGATAAAATATTCACATGTGATGAAACGACTAATATTGCCGGTTTGAGGTGGTCAATAACAACTATGATTTATTTTATATTGTTAGGTATTCATGAAATTTTAAATGGGGTTGATCAACCAACCAATTCATTACATTGATAACAATATGTTGACATAACAATAAAATTATAAAGTTTTTGGTAAAAAGAGCTTCTTCTGTAAAAACACAGTTTCCGAAATGGCGATTAATTGATACATTGGAGGAGTCGAAAACATAATATTTTGATTATTTTGATTCTGCACTCACCGGGTGTTTCATAAAACTAAAACACTTTACAAAATGCCCGATCATTTCTTGATCTTGTTACATTCACGATCTTCCTACGACATGTTCCCAGACTCGGAGCCCCGTTAACCCCGTTTTGGTCGCTATTGAGACTGTAAAGTACAGTCGACACCGCGTTTCATTTGCCGCTCTCTTTCACTTTGCGGATGAGATGGGGTTTCGATTGTTTGTAAGTAAAGGATATTGAAATATCTGACGCCAGTTTGGCCGGAGTACGTCAACGAAAAGTTAAAAAGCCAAAAACTATCAAGCCAATAATACTGCCGTCCTAGAAGCAAAAATGGTTCCACGTTGGTTTGTCTCTCTCATAAATTTCATCCGCTATGGAGACGAAATCAATTTTTTGCCGAACCAAAAGCAAACAACGTTATCACATTTAAGAATTAGCAAACTTGATTGACAGCCTCTCAAGGTCCTTCTTTTTTTTATTGAATTCGAGCACCACCCTTCAGCTGCCGCACATGACAACTGTGACCGACCTAAACAAGACAAGACCCAAATGGGTTCTAGGATGGTTAGTCCGGTTAGAAGACGGTGTTAGACTGGGACTGCTCCTGTTAGTTATTATTAGTAATAGTCCAGTTAGTAATTATTAGTAAGTCTCTTGTTCTAATTCAGTCACGAATGCCTTGCTACCCTTGAGGACTGCGATGGTTGCCTCTGAACAGTGTAGCCGGCTCAACAGTCAACACCTCTCTAACCGGAATACAACGGCCGTGAATTAGGTACACGGTAGAAATGGTACTAAGTACCGTGGCGGGCGGTA
Source organism: Ochlodes sylvanus (assembly GCA_905404295.2). NCBI lineage: Eukaryota > Metazoa > Arthropoda > Insecta > Lepidoptera > Hesperiidae > Ochlodes > Ochlodes sylvanus. The sequence continues at coordinate 12,718,231 of FR990130.1, read as the reverse complement.
GTACTACCCCGGAATGTAAGCGGCAATGTATGCAGTGGAAAGTTCTGAGCACCGCCAGTGGAGCCTCAGACATGAATAACTAATCCCTAATCTAACGTGTCCAAAAATACACCTGTCGGCAAACGGCGAACACAAATCACGAAAAATCCGATGTCAAACGGAATCAATGCTGACAGTGAAAAGAATTAATTGTCTTAATTGTTTAACTAGACAAAGTAACTTACCTAAGTTTGTTGTAATTTTGTTATTGAAATGGCTGTTAATATTTGTGATTATCAAAACGGTAACAAAATAAAGGGTATTATTATATCAATCAATGTTAAATGTAATGCAAATCCCGAGGACTGAGATAGGGCGCCTCATCTGTTAATGTCACAAAAATAATAGCAAAAGCACAAAACTCCCTCACGGCAGAGACAGCTGTCGTTTTTGTATTAAAATGTAGCTTGTGCCACGTAGGCGTAGGCATCAATTTAACGTCAATATAATCATATTTTTATTATCCAATCCAATTTTTTATCCAAGAAATACGCGTATTGACCAACCGAGTTATGTACAATGACATTTATAAGAGGGTTATGTACGGTTCGACTGCGAAACTACAAACACATTTGTTTCATTTTAATTAATTATTCGTTTCTGATTTTCGTACTATTAAGGATTTTCGGTTTTACACAAGACAGAATCGACAAACTTCATTGCCATTTATTTTCCTTTTATTTTATTTAAGTATAGGGCCCGCCAAATATAACAATGCCGCAACACAAAAGTATATTAAGTGTCACCGGTGTGTTCACACGAGAAACCTTTGCCTACTCAACCGTTAGATGGCTGTCGAGTACAGGTCGAGGGGGTTTTAGTGGGTACAAATCCCACATAACCCGCAACCTGCCTTCTTATACTTTTTTTTGTTAACGTAGAATCACCGATTCAGATGAAAAAAATATATAACATATATCATGTATACATATTACACTTATTGTATTACATAAATATAATCATACAAATTGCAAAGGTGGTTCTCAAAGACGGCTTAGCCATAAACGGAGTATAAACTTGTAAATAAATAAGATAAGTGTTAATATCAGCAGTTATTTTAGGAGACAGCCGCTTTCACCAGCGACGCAAGGCAATAAGGCCTTTGACACTATCTTAGAAAACACTTTTAACTTTTTTACTATCTTAGAAAACACTTTTAATATACTACTTTATTAAAAATAAATTTAAATGAAGGCAAATAATTGAACATTTGTATTTTAATTATTTAAAGACCCTTTAAATCTCTGAACACTTAGGCTAAAAAAATGCGTAACAAATCTTCAAAACTTTTACAGTTAAACAAAATTTCGTTTAATATTTTTCTTATTTCCAATAATTAATCTAAAACAAATAATAATAACACCTAATCGTTTTAATAGAATTCAATTAATTCGTATAATATCCCATACCCAGCCGGTATAGGAAGAACAAAGGGATCGATATTTAAAAACTAATTACTGTTATACACGCGAGCGGGTGTAGGAGTTACGACAGCACAGAGGTGTGTACCAAACGCTCTTGTTCACAGACAGTATAGTTGCAAACTGTACCTACGGCTACGGTGATTTAAAACAGTACCTACCTACTCTAATAAAATTATCAAGTAAACAGCCAACAATCATTCAATTATTATTCAATTATTCGATTCGATTGAATAAATCGTTCGATAACTTATAGTGGGAGCCTAGTAGTTTGCCAAACATGACATTAGGAATTACTGCACGAACACCGCTCGCGCTACGATGTTTTAGTGTTAGTGCGTGTCTGAAGCAAGATTCCTTCGATACATAAAAACACCACGTATACCTGCATTACTTCAAAGCCTTTGTATTAAGTTTAGTGATTTATTTATTCTAAAACCTTATACTCTTTATACTCAAAGATTGCATAAAAGATATTATTACTAGAATAAGGTAGCGATATTTTCCTTTTCTAAAATGTATTAAATGATATCCATTCGTAACTCGCGTTTATCAATAGCATTAAATTTATTGTATTGTACGTCAGAGGTGCTATTACGTAAATCCTTTATTCCAGTTTCTCCCTGTTATGTAAGTGTAAGGTACGGAAACCGATAAACTCGTCTATCTTGAGTGCGAAAGACCGTTGGTTGGGGGAGTTATAGCAGACATTCATAAGAATCGGGTAAATTTTTGCCGCGAAAACGTGAAAACTGTGGATTGAGTTCCCATCTGTTTTTTCCTGGAGCGCTATGACAAACGTTACAGTTACACAGTAAGTCTCAGAGGCTTCCTTAGCTTTGGTTAAATATTAATCTTCATCGGGGACCTTCAAACGACGTGTGACTTTAGTTGTACCCCGTCCGATGGAGAAGACAAGATTTTTCTACAATGGATAATCGCAGTATTAGGTTTCTCGCATTATTTTCCTCATCCATGTTTCACACGTATAGATTTAAATACAGTTCCGACCGTGGCGCGTGGGTATTTTTTAATTGTAATTTCTTGTGATTTTAACGCGCGGCGTACGACGCTCGGTATCGGCCATGAGCCATGAGGTTAATCGATTCACTTATTTAATTACTTGCCACATTCTTACACTTCACTGAAACCAACGTGCGCAAAACTCAAGCTCGACTCGTTTATCGATATACCGAAACTCATAGAGTTTATGTATACATGTATCCACGGTAGTCGATGTCGTCTACCGTGGATGGATACACTACACTTCTTATAAATCTTAGTGAATCTTGAAATAGGAGAGTTGGGGCCGAAGGTTCTGCGATGAGGTGGTTCAAAGAGCTGAAAGGGTTTGCGAGGCATTCTTGCTGGTATTCTAAAGGAAATTCTAGATAAGAGTTGCGGACAGTATAACTGATTGTTAACTAGTTTGTAAAGAAACATTATGTCAGCAACAATTCTCCTTGTTTCCAATCTACAATTCTATTCTATCTGTATACGTTCAATACGTAGCATATGTGTTGCATAATGTGGACTACATAAATCACTACCGACACAAGCCGTTGGTTTCGACCGCTTCATGTCCTCATTGCCTCGTATTTATTCTGGCAATGAGAATTAACTTAAAACATTTCCTCGTTCCTGTTTTTAAGTTAATAAATGCATTTGTAATATAATTGAATAATAATTTAACTTCCGTATTTTTATAACTATTGAAACACTATTTTTGTTTAGAACTTACCACTGCGAGAAATGCCTTACATACTAACCTAGTTATACAAGAAACCCACGGCATCAGTTTGGTATGTTAAATAGTTAATTACCCGCTTGATGATTTGGCCTATACAAGAACCGAGCGAGATGTATTTTCGTGATCAAAATACGTCATGTACCAATTGATATATTTTATTTATTATTTATTTAATTCACTCTTTATTGAAAAACCTAAAGCTAGGAATTACAATGGGCGGACTTAATGCCTAATATCATTCTGTACCAGTCAACCCTTGGAGTACACTAAAGGATATACCTACTAAAGTTAAGTGTCCAGATATCTTATCTTCAACTTATTAAACGTGCACAGAGGTTTTACCAAACTCTTCCATATTCACATACATTTGTGTATAAAATACAACACAAGGCCTGACAGCAAGTACCCTGCCAACGTAAACTGTATAAAGCATACCATGGGCACATTTACTACTAGAAATACATCATTGACGCAGACGTCTACACAGCTGCTATAGGCACAAACATCTAACGCGAAATTGGTAAACATTCAGCCTCGTTTATATTCGCGGCGTGTTCGCTCTTTTTATAAACTTGTGCTAAAACATGTGCTCTGGGAAGCAACGGGAAGCGGCCACGAATTAAACACCTTATAATGATTGCGGACACGTGAACGGTGCCGGCTAAGTGTGAGGGTGACGAGGGAACATGTTAAGGACACAGACAGAGTGACCACTTAGGTTGCTATGGAAATACTCGTACACTTTAAAAATAAATAGACCAAGCATTTATGTAATCTTCTAGGCTAGAGATTTGCAACGCTATCAAACAACGACCATCAAGGGCCATCAGCTATCTCAAAAAATAACACTACTACATAGTAGGTATTACTTTTGACAAATTGTGAAAAATCTTTGGTGCTATCATGAACGTATTACAAGTTACAACACGTGTTATTAAAGATTTACACACTTACACATGCATACTATGCACATAGTTTTAGTGATGTCTGAATAACATAGTTTTATGTTATTCAACATAAAACTATGTTATTCAGCAGACATCAAGAGGCGTCAATGATTATGATTATTATATTTACACAGCAGTACTAAGTACAGGTTTGTGATAACTGTGATGTGTATTGTGTGTGTGTTGTTGTGTTTTCCACGTTAATAGTCAAAGTGAGCAAGTAAATGAGAAAACTGTTTACATTTAAGCTAAGTCTAGAAAAATGTTACCTTAAAACCTTTTAAATAGTAGTAGCTCCGAGTGCACTCGGAACATGATTAATATCGAGACTGATAGGAATTAATTGCGCGATCCTAAATATGAATTATTATCAGTAAATGATATTAAAATTACCTGTGATAAAAAGTATATATTATACCATATCATTAGGTTCTGAATGTGTGATGTGGCGTATCAACACTAAGTCGGTTTCTTCTTTTAGCTTACGTGCATTTGCTGATGGCACCTCACTAATATTTAAAACGAATGCAAATAAAATAAATGTAGACGATGTAATTAGTGCTCTGTCTCGTGTATCACATACATAATTATAGGTTTATCAATATATATAAAACTCTTCCGTTACTGAGTGACTGACAGACAACGCACAGGCGAAACAGGAAAACGTCTTATGGGTCAGCTAGTTCTAAATAATTTACTATTATTATTTACTAGAATTTACGCTATTTACGCAGAAAATTGATAAAAGTCTTAAATTAAATAATGAAACTCTAGTATGGAACAATTGGCAATAGCTTATTCGGTGTGACTAGATTCTAAACTTCATAAATCATATTTGTTTAAAATGTTAACATTATAACGTGAATATCCATTGCTTATGGTGTGAGTACTGTTCGTAAACATAAAACTGAAAATGGAGGCAGAGTTTCTAATTCTTCAAAATATCGCCGCATTGAAATTCAATTAAATTCATTCCATATCAGTGCTCCATGACAAATTAGCCACGTTATGTACGACCAATTATCGATGCCAAAACGACAAATCGAGTGATAGCGAGCGGCCGCGGCGGATCATTTTCAATTGCGCAACAATCCGGCCCAAGGCCGTCGCTAATGAACTCCTCGGAGTAGTTAGAAGGATTCTTGCTCTTGGGTAATGAGCGGAGCGGGGCTTCGTGCCACACCACGGGACGCGGGCTGCCACGTTCGCAAGGGAAATTGCATTTGTTATTTGAATAAGGAAATTAATTATGTCGGTTTAAGGAATAACGCCTAACAATTTTCGAATTTGCGTACTAAGGGACATGTTTCCCGAAGCAAATCGAGAGCGGGTCCACTAGTGTTGAATAAAAATGATGTAAAGTATGATTTTAAACTTGACTCATCGCGGATTGTACACATTTTATTATGATAAGGGTACTCACGATATGTGTAAAAATGACGTACTTATTTTCTGAGACGTATTATGCAGCACACGTGCTAAATGCAGTCGAAAATTAATTTACATGAAGTAAAATACAATAAAAAACGTTCTGCTTCGTTCTAATTTTATTATCGTCATAGCGACCACGAGCGTTCGTCACGAGCATTCTTGGTGCTAAATGAAATGATTGGTTTAGATTAGATAACAATTAAAACATGAATTGAATATAACAGACAAAAAATAATTATCTATTTTAATTAAGCACCTAAGTTATGTCACCGCTTGATATAGGTATTATGGATAAAAAGTGCTAGATAGTAGACGCGAGGTCCACCTTGAGTTATACTCTGACTCCGATTCAGCTCATAGGAAAACGTTGAAATATGAGCTCTTTATCGTTTTCATTGGAGTAGAATCTTCATAACTCTCGAAACAACTGATCTACGTGACACGAAATAAAGCTCATAGTTTAATGATTTTCTTTAACTTGAATCTGAGTCGACTTGGAATTGAGTTGATGTAACCTGCGCAGACCTTAATTGTTAGTCTGTTAGTATAATTACTTATTGTCTTATAATGACGCTCACAAATGTATTCAAGTCCCGTGGACTTTTTCAGACAACTCATCAATTCGACACAAAATCTAAAAACGATTCCGTTGCATGATTCCTACTCTCCATATAAAACTTGCTATTAGTCTCCTACTAATCTTTGTGCCTTGGGATTAAGATATAAAAGCTTAACTGCATATTGTTATATGGCATTCCAGCAAGATAAGTTGACGTACTGGTATAATTACATTTTACATTCCGGTCTGCGCGGGGCGAGGCGAGCTTAGTCTTAATCACATGCTCCCGTTACCAGGGCGGGCGTACCGTAACTACCGTAACACACGTCGGCGCCGCTAATTGCAGACGCGACTGACCAGCTTCTAACGAGGTTCCAGTTTCAAATGTTATCGTCTAACTACTTCTATTTTAACCTCTACAGTCAACAATCTAACAGTGTTGTAGATTAATAAATAAAATCTGTGCAGGTTTAACAGTCTGTGTTCTCCCACCTCATATCTCTCTTCCGTTCCAAGGATAACCGGTGTACACGTAGCTCTCTATTATTCTAAATTAATAAGTGCCTTTGCAAGGTTGGTATAGTGCTGTTATTTAAATAACCCATAAATTTGTGCATCGAAACATACAACGGACAGTTAAATAAACACGCTTTACTACTAGCAACAATCCACAACCCAAACACCTTACTTCTAAAATGCACAAGCAAGTCGAGAGGGACAACCGGTCTAAGCTATATATACATTAATCTAAAGTGATATCGCTATCAAACATGTCACTGGAAAAACCGCCCAAGAACAAACAGATAAGATTTTGTTTTTATTAATGGCTTTACTTCTATCTCTCAAACGTACTTACAACTGTCAACTGAAAATATAACACGGCTGCAATTTTCTTAGTTTCAAATCCTAAACCAAAATACCTTAATTCGGAGCAGTTAAATGCTGTACGTCACCATTGGTTAGGTACCAATGACATTACTAAAAACTAACTTCTAAGACTAGAACAAATGAACATCATCGATCTATTTATAACAACGTATTATCCAAAACGAATGGCAAGTGTTGAGAAAGCAGTAAGTATAACCACGTGTGTGACGACGCCGGCGGCAACTCACCCTGGTGTCGTAGACCCTGGTGAGCGCGTCGTACCGGATGGAGCCGAGGAAGATGACCGCCTGCGCTGCGCCGCCGCGGCCGCGCGCCACCAGCTCCACGCACACCATCTCACCGTCCCGCACCACTATGTCGCAAAACACCTGGAACATCCGGCATCCGTCATTGTTTGTGCTACCATCACTTGCATCGTGATCATGTGGCCTGTAAAGATGTTATAATATCTTTCTTTTTTTTTCGAAGTCATCCAGTGATTTAGTGTAGATGCATTGTATGACACTTTTTGGACGCTTCAAACAAATATAGTTTTTCAGAACTCTACTGCTATACGAGTAAAAATGAATTGCAATGTTTGCCAGCATGGGTCGCCTTCTAATTTCAATTTAATAAAAAATATTAAATTGAGTATGGTAGTACATCGAAGAACATTATAATTATATTTTGTGTTGCAAACTTCGTTTCGATAACAAACATGGCAGTGGCGAAATGAAAACACGTTCCCAAAGCGAAACACACCAAGTGAACTGAAATCACTGTAAATGTTTCAAAGGAAAATATCACCGTTGAAAGGTAAATGGGAGTTCATTCGAATCGAACTCGGAGGCAGAATCGGAGTAGATTTCATCGAAGAAAAAACAAAATATTTGTACTGAAGTTCGTTATGCACTTTTACTTATACTTTTTAAATCATAAAAGTAACTAAATTGTGTCACACGCGGAAACATCGTCTTATCGAATACGTCCGCTATCGGCTCCAAGTATGCACTCAATCTTGATTCGCGATAACGATAATCGCTATGATTAAATATACTATCGCTTTTTGACAGCTAGTACAAAAACAAGAGCAACCTTCATTTAACAAAGCAACTAGCAAGCGCTTTCTTCTTGCTGCTTTCTTTCTGAGGATAACTATTCTCTTCCTAGAATCAATTGTGAAATATTAATACGTTGGAGAGTCTAGCAATAACCTGGTCTCCCGCTTCCTTTACGGAAGGCGTCAATGTAGCCTTTGGTGATATTGATATCCATCAGCGACCGTGACCACTCACCATCAAATGAGTCAAGTGCTCGTTTGTCGGCAATTTACAAAAGAAGAACATACATTGACTTACCAATCAATCATTGACCCTTTAGGCGTTTGCTTGGTTTAAAAACGATGCAGAAAAGAAGTAATGTAGAATGATCCAGTGATGTAGAATTATCTCGTAAATGGTAAGCTAGCTACTCTAATTCCCATATTTAATGTTGACCACGCTTCGATGACTTATATCAAGATAACCACGCATTGGCAGGGTAAACCTTCGGTATCTGATCATCCGTTGTTCGATACGAACTCGAGCCGGCAACTGTCCAAATTAGAAAATGCATTGTTTACTTGGCTCCATGCGAGGAGGTGATAGGGCGTCATGATTAATTTTAGCTGGCCAGCGTGGCGTGTGGCGTCTCTACGTCACTTGTGATTCAGCGCCGCCACTAGGGACATGCATGACAAAGATGTTTCCAGAAAACAAAGTTAACGTGCCCTCAGCTGACTCTCAGATTATAAATGGCAGATGCGACAAAGACAAAATAAAAAATCTGTAACTTCATACATTTCTTTGTTTTGGCCCGCTGAACAATTAAAAACCTACGGTAGTTCCGTTTCCTCAATTGGTTTTGTACCTTATACTCAATCTCAATATACTATTATCATTTATTTATACAGTTGTAGTAGCAATAATGCAGATGATTCAGGGAACACGTTTGAATAAAATAATGGGTAAAGTTAGTTTGAAATAATATTTAAACCGAACTGTGAGATTTAAATTCAAGTAATAATATAAAACGCAATGTCACAGCACAACATTTTCAACAAATGACTGTAGCGGAAAGACCCCAGTTTTTGCTAGCACATTACATTGGCAATGTAGGCAATGATTGCGTTCAAAAAGACTGTGATACGGAACTGTCCTTGCAGGCTTGCAATACGACGATTCATTGTATTCCTTTATTATTCACACAAAATCTATTGATATATTAACGCTACGTTTTATCACCACAGAGATTTACACAATATCAATTTAAATAAATATATATATATATTAAATAAATATATTATAACAAAGAGGCTATAACACTCGCCGCACAACGAACTGTTATTTGGCAACGCAACTTTGGGTTTTTGGACTCCGAGAGAAAAGAGTAAAAAACACATTTAATTTTTTTTAGAGTGAACAGCACCAAACAACGAACAACTTATTAAAACTGGCCTTGAACAAAATACTCTGCACGAGAATAACTCGATGTTTAGTGTTTACGTTGGAAAAGCGCGCAGAACCCGTTCCTAGCTTATTAACATATTCACAAACGAACGGGTGTACCTACAACTTAATTATCTTGTATTAACGATTAACATTTTGTTATTGATATATCTAGTGTTTGTTGACTCAAAGACTAAAGCTAACAAAATTATAGGGTTAAATTATTATCCCTACGTAGCCTCTTTATGTCATCCTCTCGTTTAAGGAGTGTTAATATATGTTTTTTTTCTTTTCCGAAAAGAAATTTGTATTATGTAGGCAATGAAACCGCGCGGCCTACCTTCAGCACTAGTTGTCTATCGCTGCTCGTGTTGTATTCTACATATAAAGATGATTTCACGAACTACGCGAATCGCGTAGAAAAAGAACGTCGTCTAACATTTGTCCACTATTAGGGATTACAAAAGACTTGTAAAAATTAATAGCTGCGACATTTAAATGGTTGCAGAAAGAGCCAATCTTCAAAACTACAAGCCAAAACGTGCGATTCTACTGGATGCGCTCCAAAATGTTTCAAATGTTACCTAACTGGGAATCGGGCTCGTACCAGTTATTTATCTAAGTCATGTTAAGACATATTAAGGCATGTGTAGAAGTTAATGAATGAATAAACAATAGAATTTTAATAAGTAGGTACGTCACGTAAATCATCATGACTTGGGATGAATGAATGAACCAGATGACGTTGGGGATAGCCAAGCCAAATTGTGTCGTAGCGACATTATACTTCCTCACAAACAATAAATCACGAGGAGAATAAAATTTCGACGCCAAGAGCAGAGTGAGCGGTGCATTCGCTGCGGGGTCTGCGGGCGATCCAGTAATTGGAACTCTGGGCCAAGGAATATGCGCTCGAGGGGAACGCAGTTAATCGAGGCCGTAAGTTCGTAGCCATCAGCTCACAAGCAAAATCCGCTTTAGATAATTTCATTTTGTACATTTAGGATCCGTTGAAATAATTTACTGATTACTCGCTTTTTACCGTCACAACATACTTGGGTGATGAGCAAATACTATTCCCAGTTGTTTAATGTTCCACGAAAATATCCTACAAACGGAGCATAATGTTCTCATATTAAAGTTTATTTTCGGTCCTAAATTCAAAAGAAGCAAGGAATTGAAACAAATCCCGTTGGAAAAATACGTTGACCACACGAAGATTTTCCACGGGAAAATAATGAGTATTATGTTAACACTTATGAGGATAAACAACAGCAGTTTGTTTGATGTAAATACTCGATGTTGGTATATGAAACAACCGTAATCACATTATGATAGCATCAATATGCATAATTATACTATCAGTCACAGTATGTAGTTCTATACAAATAATAATATCTATTATATATTTAGTATGGAGCTGGTTACACTTTTTAGAGGCGACCATCTCAGTCCTGAAGGGTAGCATAGCAACACTTCTGTGACCGAATTAGAACGAGAATCTTACTAACAATTATTAACTGGACTATTACTAACAACAACTAACAGGACTAACCATCACTAACAGTCCCAATCGTCAAGATTTTTAGAATTTTAGACTAACTCAAGTTGAATTATAAACAAAATCTGCTGTGCAAATTTAATGCTTTTACGGTACTACACCAGCATATTTTGAAGTCTTCTAAAATGTTTTGAAGGCTTTTTAGGCTAAGAAGTGTATAATTATGAAAACACGTACGAAGGAATTAGTCATTATTAGTGTATGAAAATATTTTATATTCATTATACGGGTTATCCAGCGCAATTTGTGTTGTGTACTTTCTGCTCACTGTCCAAATAAATAAACAAAAATATTGTATAAGTACCCTACTGGCGTGGTTATTAATGTTAACTTAATGAAACTCCCCATTGCGTTATACTATTAACTGTGACAAGTTGTAGTCTAATGCCAGTTAATAAATTCCTATGTAAGCAAAGTAGGAATGTCGTGAATCAGCCTTGCATTCCGATTGCTCATCTAATGTCCAAAGATCAGCTTTAACGTTACCACTGTCCATTTAACTAATACATTGCGTCATATTAACCTCTGATAGTAATCGAGGACGATGTTGGCTAAGAATCTCTTTGGTTGATTTCAGAATAATAACAACACAGTCTGAATCACCAGTAAACCTTATCAGTGACGAATCCAGCTCTGCTTAGTCAAAGATAATTATATAGAATATTTCATACACATAGGCGCAATGACTCAACAATTTAATATTGGAGTGAAGTTCATAAAGCGAGTTCCTCAAGTTCCGGCCTTGACCATGGCAGTGTGGCGTGGACGAGCTGTGGCTAAGGTTACGTAAGCTGTGCTCTCACCGCGCCGTGACTCAGCTGCGTTTGCAGATTCGATAAAAGCGTTCAAACTTCAAATACGTCTAGAAAATAATCTATCAATATCGCTCTTTCTAATAACTAAAGTGATTATCAAATGGTTCTCGACAATCTGTGCTCGCAATAATCACATTGTCTACGTTACACTACAAAATAGTAAAGAATTGCTATTTCGATTTAACGAATAAAAATGAGATTTATTAATCAAAGAGTATAAAGCGTTGATTCATCTAATGTTTCTCGTTATTGATCTCAATTCACAAGAGTAAGAATAGGTAGCCCCCACTGAGTTAAATAAAACATAATTATACATCAATGTTAACATTGTTAACCCTAAATAAATGTGTAAACGTATTACTGGACAGAGATGCTACAGTAACCGCAATGGCTGGTAGCATTGATCAATCACCATCATTTGTACCATCTGCCCGTTTGTCGAATATTAAAATAAATAAAAACCTTGCCGCCCTTGTACCTACCTTGCCCATTTACTACTCCATTATAAAAAAACAAGGCAATAATTAAGCATTACAACGATTATATCAATGATAACCAACGAAACAAAGATAGTTCAATATTCCGATTTAGTTTTATCAGCAAGTAGAACTCGCCGAGAGATGGAGACGACAACGTTAAGTGTCGGGTGGATGTCGAGATTGTCGAGTAAAGTGTGGAGTGGCGTTTTGTTAAGGCACTCGTTGGGGCCGCGCCACTTGGCCACTTGGCCACTTGGCGGTTGGCGGGCGAGCCGAGCACGTCCGAGCCGCTGGCGACAGCGCCCGGGTACCGCCCAACCTCATTTACCCACTCCGAACACCCCGACTGACATTGGCATTGGAATTATTTACTTCGTGTTTTGCATTCTACATTCGAATTCCCTTAAGAATTGTCTTTAATCTAACCGGGCGCAAGTGGGGTTTACTTATAGTACGGAACGTATGAGTATAGATGAGCAATAGGAGGAAAGAATGACGGCGGTCTGCGGTGATTGTGTTTACATGAATAGGACGACTATTTTTTCAAATCTTTCCATGGCAACTGGCCGTAACTTGATCACGTACAAAAAACAAATGCAGATGAATAAGCTGCGATTTTAATTCAAGGGGGCTAAATTTTGCAATGTGTTATGTTTATGTTCCTCTCTGGTAATCCTAAAATTTTAAAGGACTGACAGTGGCTATTCCGTATCTAATTATTCTTGATGTTACATATTTATCGTAATTTTATGTGGCTACTACGAGTATACTACGAGACATTCGTTTCATATACTTACTTACCTACAAGCGATAGTACCTATCTATTATGCAACGTGATTGTTACGAAACATAGCTAGGTAGGCAGTATATATTTTATCTTGCACCACGTTTACTGTAAATTTACCGCACCCGCCTAGCCGCAAGCTTCCGAGTATAGCTTTATACTTTGTTGCAACTTGCATTAAATTAATTAGGTAGGGAAGCGGTAACGCTGACCCGCCCAACTTTTTTATTTTGAGGGAGTGCCGAGCGTATAATAACATTTTTTTCTCACTCTTCAGGCAGACTAAGAAATCTACTCTATTGATTCTATCTATTTGCTGCTAAATCGTTTTCTGTAGTTGCTGTGGAATTCCCTTTCTCTACATATAAGCTACTGCCAATTTCTTCCTTATCTTTTCACTATACCTACCACATTGTCAAAAAAGAAGCATCTATTACTTTTTGTAGCACTAGCCCATTTTTATTTGATATAATTTCCTGTACAAAAGGTTGCCTGGAAGAGATGGCTGCTTAGCGATAAGGCCGCCTTTTTCGTACATACACACCTATACATAATATACTTGGTAATTATATCAAAAATGGCAATCAAAATTATCTAAACATACTTGGAATGTGTGCAGATATATTCATGCATTATAGTATTGCATTAATCAATCACACGACTGACACGACAGCAGATCTAGTCCGCGCTTAATACGAAGATAAAAGTTTCGTGTCGATACCCCTTATAAAAGAAATGAATTGACACCCGATAAAAACACTTAAGTAATGATACAATGTCTCCAATCATAAATAGGTACATTGAGTGCCCGTAATATCATCGTGCGTCAAATCGCATTATTGTTATTACAAAAAAAAACACGTGGTAAAAATCAAAATAGGTACAGAATACGCACATCAATTTGGAAAGCTGATGATTATTTGCACTTTTGCAGTACAGAACGACATTATTTCTATTTTCACATAATCACATGATATGGTACGATTGTGTTTAAGCTATCTTCCAAATATCTTCAAAAACGGGTACCTTTACTTTGCGTATGGGGTTATTCACACTTACCTCATCACATTATTGCCTATTTACTGTTTCTGTACACCTTACTCATTATGCCTAACCAGCGAATGGACTTATGAAAACCAAGGTTACCCGGTACAGATGTACTAATGGAAAACACGAGTCGTCATTGTTTAAATTATTCGTGTTTATACTGTTTATCAATCAAACTAGATGGCAATATTATTCCACGCGGTGAGAACCGCATTGCGCACGCGCAAGGTCGACACGCCCACGACCTCGCGCCCAGGACGACACGACACGACGACTTTTTTGTAACTAATTTAATATATTATTAACCTAAACAACGTGCTATGTCTTTTTAAAGCTCATAATGATTGCTACAAAGTTATTGGATTATTTTATAATGCGGGTAAAATACATCCTTTGGTTCAACAACTCATGAAATTACTACATAACTTATAATAAAAATTATAAAACAGATTACTTGAATTTTTTACTACGTAAATGTTATCGTGAGACAATATCATTACATTAATTATTATCTGGCATGATGTCTGTTTATGGTATATTATATTTTGGTTCAACAGTGAATACACCCCCGACCAACACAGGAAAAACATGTTTAGCGCTTTCCGACTTAGTTCCTTCATTACGTACAGACATTCACACCCCTCCCCACTAGGATTTCCGTGTTGCGGGTAGCGTAAACAATCGACAAATCGCACACATCCACGATCAAACAGAAATAACTGGATAGGAAACTACTAATGAATAAATAAACATTTTTCAACAGACAAAATGCTCTCGCATCGCAATATGCGATGAGTATTATGATGCGACAGTAAACTATGTCAAGAGCGAATCTACATTCAACGTGCCCAATTTAAACCAAGACAAACGATGGCTATAAAAAGATACAACCCAATCGTATGTGCCTACTATAGAAAACCGTATCACAGCGATAAAAACCATTTAAAGTACAAATCCATAGTTGGCATGTGGCATCGTCCATAGTGTTGCGATTGCGCTCGGATTGCGAAACAACTGCCGGTGATAAACTAACACGTTTCAAATTTCCGTACACGTACAGCCAACTATATAAAATTCTTGTTCCTCCTCCCCTGCCATCAGTAAACTGGATTCCTTCACAACTTGCACGATATAACAAAGCCGGCGGGCCGCGCCAATGTCGCCAACTGACACTTATTTGGCAAACAACCCACTGCGAGGTCAAGAGCGCGTGTTGCCTAGATTTTCAATATCTCTTTACTTAGACATTCAAAATGAGAATAAGAGCATTAAGAGCACAAAATTAAATAGTAAATGAGGTGAATTACTCGTACCTAACAAACGACTCGCGTTAGTCCATAAATCTGCTTGTGGATTTAAAAATGGATAGTGCGCAAAACTTGTGCCAAATGCAAAAGACGAGAATAAATGCATACGAAATTTACACAAAACGAAAGAAAATTAAATTATTCAAGAGCAGATTTATATCCTCTTAATGCATTCAGCGTCATCTGCCTGTAGTAATGAATGACGTTACAAACTTATCCCGGCGCGGCCGGTGCGGCGCCTCGCCCCGCGCGCACCGGTCCCCATCCCCAGGGCCGCCCGATGCCGTTATCGCTTCCTCTCGAGCGAGCGCGAGTCGCAACTGTCGATAACCGATAAGCGGTGGCTCCACCACATCCATACATTCACGGATATTCAAAACATTCACGACAGCCATCATGACGATACTATTGCAGGTGCCAGCATTTTATCTTTTCAATTAACCATGATGTGTAGGTACTTCTGATAGATAAATCAAGGATCAAAGCTCAAGGACTAATTTTTCGAAATTCATATGGGACTCACTAAAATAAAATCTACTAACTTTTGAAGTGAAACTCTTTGCACGCATGGGGGTAAATTTTTTGCGGATGAAATTAAATAATAAATCACAAAGTATCTTATTTAGTGTACCAAAATATCAGACTTTTCCTTAGTAAATGCTTTAGACTATGAGCATTTAGGAACTCGCATTGGTAATAATTTCATATAAGAAAATATCACAAAGTATCCGAAAACTGATTTAGTTCTTGAAAATAGGGACGCACAGTTTCACCAGTTGTAAAGAAAGATCAAAGCACGTGGAACGAACACCACTTCAAAGATAAAAACGATAAAAAGGCTATATTAGGAGGCATTTCTTTTTCACAGACGCCTATATTTAAGGCGGACCATGGCGAAGTAATCGTAAACCAACGAAACACGCTATAAGCAATAGTTATAGCAACCATAAAACAAAGTAAACATCGTAATAAAAGTAAAGTCGACATGGAAACTTCGAATGCATGCACATTTTAAGACAATTTTGCAGATAGTGCCAGTTCGTAGGTAGGTACAATATGGTGAAATAAATGTAGGCTACGCGTCGCGTCGAGGTTCATCCCAGCCCGCGAGCGCTCATTGTGCAAGCGGTGCACGAAATTACCAACAAAATGCAGTATTTTATTGTTTTAACAACAAAGGCGTTATGAAAAGTATTTTTTCGCTATCTCACGAAATCTAAAGCTTTTGTTCTGAACACTGCACAAATGGTCGAACATTTTATTTAAACTTTTGTATTGGTTCTATCGGAATAACGAATGAAGTGTGCTACCTCGTACATTACGAACGTTTTGTGAATTTATGATTGAAATCCATGAAGAATTCATATTAAGTTAAAGTTCATGTTTCATACATGACGTTCCGCGAACTTTGGCATGTGGTGCCAAGTAGACGAGTCACGTCATAGAATTACCCATTTTCCAAGTAGCCTAGATGTGCGACATTCAATGGCGACATTACATAACTGACAGACAAGGTGCTGGCGTTACGCAACAGTTAGCATTACCTGTGTGATTTTATTTATTTATCTTATCATCTAGAATTACTGAGAATTTTATATTATGAAGAAAAGATAGAGAGAGAAAGATAAAAATATCTAACGTGCTATCACACTTTTCCAACATGACAATAACAATGAAAATGTGACTACAATCGTATATATCTATATCAACAACAAGAAAAACATGTTAAATTGCATAATAATAATTATGAAAAATATCTTTTCATTGATTTAATAGATAATGACATATAACGATATTTCATTTTTAATTAAATCTGGCTAGACGAAAACTTAATCAGTTTTCTATTAAAAAAAATAACTGCCTTTTTTTATTAATCATCACCAAAAAACCGTACGACAAGTCGAGTCTGTGTATAAATCCAACAACCCGAGCTGCAGAGTAACGTATGCGGAGACATGTAAATAGAACTGGCGCGGTAGTACAGGGGGATCGCATTACCTCGTCGAAGTTGTCGACCATGAAGCAGATGTGGGGGTAGGTCATCTCCTCGCCCTCGCCCTTCGTGTCCATCTTGCGGCGGGACGGCGACGCGTACACCTGCCGCGACAACATACAAAACATTAAAATGCATCGAATTCACTGCGATACGATGTTACTCACTGTATTTTGCGTATTGTTCGAAGTGATGAGATGTCAGGCTCTACACTACATTGTTAGGCTGAACATTAATTTTCCTTATGCTATGGGTACTCGCGTTACGTATTTTGTTCGTGGATATGGATCGTGGTCACGGCTACAAATCGTGTGTACCCGTATCATAATCATAATAAAATGTGTACAATCCGCGCTGAGTAAAGTTCTCCTATTGATTATTTATTTACTTGTCGCCATTCTAAGCGTCGCCATCATTAGGCATGTTGGTTTTATATACCCAATATGTATATTTCATAGTCCCAAATCCAGTGTTAGATCTTAGTTAGTATGTTATTAATTACAATCTTATGCTATCAAAAAGGCCACAGTTAATGAAGTCTTATAAGACTTCATAATCTGTTGTTTTATAATATAAATTAGCGGATACGATGGACTTTGTTTATATTGATTCTTCACACCAAACCAAGTTTATATTAATTATCAATACGGAAAATGTACTTACGTATTAAATATAGCTCGAGAAGAAAAAACATTGCTCTGCAAAAATGGCCGTTATTGATGACAAGAGTAGATGCACTTGCACAATGTTTACTGACCTCTCAGTCTGCTTTGCTTGGCACGGTGATATCGTAGATGTTCCTGCTGACAGCACCTTTTATTATAAACTATCCAAAGAACCTTACTTAACCCTCTCCTTACCTTAGCATATAGGGCATTGTATTAAATCACTCAATTTTTGGACTTCTCAGCTCTCGTCTCAGCTAATGAACGTGAATACGTATTGCAATTGTAAATGGATGTCCCCAATCTCTACAACATGGCAACGTCCAGTCTAATGACCAGGCTGCTCCAGACGCCACATGGAGAAGAGGCGCTTATGTGGTCAAAATAGGGAAAAATAGTGTGGCAATCAGTTTATTCAGTTCAACCGTAAGGAAAGTCATGGCACAACACTGGAACACCGATGTAGGTAAAGCGTTCTATATTTAAGTCATATTTAGATCTCTCATCTACAAAACTAACGTACCTACCTACATAAGGATTTAACAAGTGACAATTTCAAATATTCTAGTCAGAGATATCTTATCGCCGCACGATAAATAAATCGTAACGTACAATGTGAAAGAAAACGTCACAACAGTCGCACGACAGATCTTACATCTTACTAGCATATTGCAGAAAGTATGTATATTCACTCGAAGTAGGTCGTATTTTGTTGGAGCGTTCTACATCAGAACACAAAATTATAATAATTACCTAGTATTCAATATAAATAACATAATTTTGTTTCCTTAAAACTGTTATTTAAATACATGCCAACACTGATAATAACATTTAGTCATAGACATAGCAAGTACTTAACACAATTACCTAACAACGATAACTTAATTGTTATTAGTTGTGTAAAAACATGTGAATATTATTATTTGCACTGAGTCATAACATTTAATAGTAAATCACTAACTATTAAATATGACTTAATTAAGTAAATTACCATTATTAGTAATTCATAAGCATTTTACAAGTCTTAGTTATAAGCCACTTTAATTAACTTAAAACCCCAGTGATACGTTACTATGTACTAAAACGGAAAATACCAGACTAATTATTCAGTATTCACCGAAATCCTAATCATAGCTCCTGGGTACAAAATGGGCATACTCCTAAAACACGTACATAAATAATAAGTACATATAATTATGTAATAACATTCTAAAGGAACGCTGTCTGTTGATGGAAGATAGGTATTTTACAATGACTTTTCAGATTTTTTTATGTTTCCTGTACATTTATTCCCGCTAATCTCAGAAACAGCTCATCCATTTCGAAACGGTTTTCACTTATGTTAAGATTGGTGTGAGATTTAGCGATGATTTTCATCGGTCAAAAAATAAAAAGAATTTTCAGTTTAAAAAATCCCTTCCAACACGTTTTCTAATAACAACCGAGAGCGACTGTTACATAAATAACATAATAAAAAAATTATAAATTTAATACGAAGTATTTGATTAACACTCCTACATCCAATTCTGAATGTTGTAACTAGTTATATGACTATAGGCACACGATACTATGGCATCCTATTTAAAATGACATTGGATTTTCTTATAACGAGAGGGTTACAGCGGCGTATACTCCGCTGACCTGATCTAGTTTCCTCAACATCGTGATACTGTTATTAATATTATGACATGTATGTCGATAAATTATATTCTATCTCCCATATGATTTGTTCGTTTACGCTATTAATATTACCCGGTTGACCGAGTTTAGTTTCAAATTAGAGGGTAAACAACATTGACTTGTTAATACAATAAGTCAACGGTAAACAAAGTTATTTTCATAAATACGTTTATCGTATTATTTACAATATGAACTTACCTTTTCAGCTTTGTAGGAATCAATTTTCTTAACGCCCTTAATTTTGTTGAAAGCAATGAATGAAAGTGAATAATTACATTAAAGTAACAAAATGTAGACATAAATTTACTTATCTACTTTGTGACATAATGAACTACTTTTATTGTTGGTTACTTTATGTTACCCCGGATTCTACATGTCTTAAACATAAAATAAATAAAAATCCAATCATACATTTTTTCTTCACTTTCTTCTTTCAAGCACAGTCAATACCCACCCTAACCCACAACAATAACACCCTAAGCTACATTATTTTTAACCTATTTTTCTTTAATGACTATGATTACATCGTTGAACTCAGTTGTAGACCAATCATTACTTGCAGACGTATTAGTATTTGTTTTACGACCAAGCGCCGAATAACATCGTGGAATCATCAGAACCCTAGCTCATCTCGCAAAATAACAACACGTAGGCGGCGGCACCCACGCCACGCGTCGATACCACAACACTACACTTTAAACCTATCGAAGTGTTAAGAAACTATTTTATAGAGGGTCTAGATTCTTTTATTCAAGGTAGTATTTTAAAAGAAGAATGTGTTTTTATTACCAAGTTCCAAGGGGAATGGTAAATTTCCCGCGTTTTGGATTGATATGGTAATTTGTCATAATTGCTCCTTTCCTTGCTGTGGTAACCGTTTGAGCAATAGCGAAGCATAGCCGACTTTAAGACCAGTTTTGATACTAAATTATATGCTATGATGGTACTTTCCCTTACGCTCCATTCTACGACCCCCATAGGTATGGGATGGGAGGAAGACCTTGCAAAAGCTGTTCCCACGGTGAAGCTCGTCACCTTCGACTCGCACGACTGACATCATGACATGGCGACAATGCGAGATCATTCGACATCGAGACGCAAAGCGAATTGCTTTTAATTTTACCATTATATATAACCCAAACAACAAATTTATCAACAACTCGGCGAAAACATTACATTATTAGTATTCGAATGGTAAGCACAAACACATAAAGTAGGTAAGCCTTATTCATACATTTCATAAGTTCAGAGGTGTATGGGAATCATCATCACAGTCATGCTCAACTCATGCTTGAGTTTTACATTTAAAGCAGTAAAAGGAGAGTTTTCTTGATTACAATGAAAGTCTAAAGCGAGATTTAAAAGGTACTAAAATCAAAAGAGTTGTTATAAAAACTCACCATTTCATAAAATACGAAAGGAAACAGAAATGAGAAGTGAAAACACGCGCTATCTAATAGAAAGTTACTGATTCTAGATAAAATATTTATAACTTTTTCTAACAATTTGTCTCCACGCTTCTCTTACTGAAGGTCAAAATTGATCGGTTCTAACAATCGTCACGTACAGCCAAGTTACTTTTCATAGTTTTCATTTTCCTTTTTGCCCGAACTCCTTTGTAGCCGCCCTTTTAACATTCACTCTGTAACCACGATCGCTCAATAGCTAATCAATACGTTAAACTACACCCATCTATTCTACGGCAGAATATTCAAACTAAGCCGTACTAGGGATATTTCGACGGTGCCCATCGATATTATCTCCAGTTACCAGATATAAGTCATACATCATATTACTGAAATGAACAAAATTACCTTTGTCGTTCAAACTACTCATATTGACACTCTTTGCTACGTTTGGGATTATATTACAAAATCGTCTGCTTCTTAGCAATAAATTCAGGAATCGGAACAGAAATTATTTTTTCTCACTTGATGTAAGTAAAAAGTTACTGAAATGTAATGTAATGCAAATTTACATTCACATTCCCGCGATCAAAATAAAAATAATGAATTAAAATTATAAAAACATGTAATATACCTATAAAGCAAGGAATAATGGTCATAATAATATTCAGATACTAGGAATGAAATGAAGGTTACATCGACATGTACCTACATTTAATATTCTCAAATTGACGGAACTTTCAATTTTTGTTTTTACATTACCTACTTAGATATTAAAACATAGGTTTTGTTCGGTAATCTTGTTCTCATAATCTTATCAAATTGTTCAGCAAACGGTAGGTAAACAATGAAATAAGAATAATGGCAATAATCTTGGTATGCCTTTGTTTTACATGTACCACTATTGTCTCGCTGATAAATAAGAGTTGCTAGGTACTGCATGTCTTTTGATTGTTAGATCAATGTACCAGTCTAAATGGTGAATAACAATATTACTTACTACATTACGAAAGTTTGATAGATATTTAAAACAACACACGACCTTATAAAGGTACTGGTCATGCAAATATGTTATACGGAAAATTCCAAATTAATATTAACCCAATTATACTCATACACTGACTTCATAAAATTTTGAATTTACGAAACCATGATAATCTAGTCAGAACAGTAAATAACGTTTCTTTTCGAAGTGAAAATAAAACTATTACGGAGAATGGAGCTTCACTCAATCTTGCCTGAACCGAAGTGTACAACCTTCCACCATCGTCAGACATTGGCTATCCAAACAAAGCAGACTCGTTTTTCTAATTCTAAAATAATCTTCAATTTCTACAACGTGCAAAGTTGTGTTCAGTAACTTGATATGTAGGTACAGTTATGAGATATGTAGGTACGGTTACCGCCTTGACTTGTGCGACCTCCTTGCGCGTACATGACAGCAAAGCCAGCCGGAGTGGAATCAGATCCGCAAAACACTAGGAAACTTTATATATTTATAGACACGTTACGAATGTACCTACGGTAAGTAATCGTGATGTAGAAAGAAATTACAGTAATTATGATGACATAACGAGCCATTAACGTACAAAACGTTAAAAGTGAACAATTAACTGTAGGGTTCGTAGCCACGTGTAGCGATAGGAGTATGCAGGTTTGGTTGTCTTCTTCAACAAGTCAAACGTGTTTCTCGTCGGCTATACTCATTCGATGAAATTAAGAGCCTCAGAACTCGATGAATTTAGGGCCAAAAAATGCAGTCGTTTACCAGAAACCAGAGAGTTGCCATTTTCTCTTTGAACCATCAAGAAAAACACACTATACGGCCGACATAACTTACGTATCACAGGGAGCAGGTTGGGCAAACGCAAACGTTTACCACAATAAATAAATCTGAAGATTGACTGATGATTAATAATAAATGACAAATTTGAATAAAACAACACAACAATATTACCGTGTTGAGGCGGCCTTCAATACTGACCGCAATCCTATATCAGGCCAGGGGCCAGGTTGGTGTTATGAGCTGTGTTTGGACGGGCTAGTATACTGATCTCAATTCCCTACCGGCAAACCAGGGTACCTTCGGTGTTGCTAGTGCCCATGGGCGACGATTGCCAATTGATCGTGCAAGTACCATCAGGTGGCTATTCTCATTTATCGGCTATTGACGTAAAAAAATCACGATGGCGAAGACTCTTTAAACAAAGATCCAAAGAAATTTAGACTCTTGACTGCCTGCGGGAAAGTAACACAAAATCAATAGTAACTTCCTGTCTTTAACAACGTCTTTAATGATTCGTTTATTGCATTAATAACCATAGCTATCAAACTACAAAGCGAAGATTTAAAAAGAGGTATTAAAATGTAAAAAGATGAAAATTCAGTGGACCTTTCACTTTCTCAACAGCGAGACGTTTAATTTCAATATAAAACCTACTAGTAAAAATACTAATAAAAAGATCGGGATTACTGGAGCCGGCAACCGTTCAGATGACGTAATTGATGCACAATAGGGAACTGCACAAAATGGACAGAACAGAACCAATGAGAGTCTAATCTTCCACAACGAGCACAACATTCAGTCGACCTTCAGCAACAAATTGTTTTGTTATCTGGCTCGTGATGTTTGACATTGTAAGTAATGATTTTACACTTCTCGACAGTCAAAGTTGTTTCGTTGTTTTTCGAACGACTTTTTACCCAGCGATGAACGGCTAGATCAGCATAACAATGCAACCATTTAAACACGGAATGATTAAGCCAAACAAAAACCACGCTCAGTAATCGTTAACAAGTGAATTATTTGTCTTAATGTATTTTACCAGTATAATAGTAAGTAATGTCTGAAGCGACTAGCGAACCAGTCAGACTAGGTACACATTATAAGGATAATGTACTCTAACTGACCAACTAACGACTTATTAGTAATACCCTCTGCTAACTATCCTGGTCCCTATTTGAGTGTTGTTCTGGGTCGGTCACAGTCGCCATGGGCGGCAGCGGAAGGGACTAATACATTTTACTTCTTCATTTACTTTACAGACGGTAAAGTTATAGAAAAGTTAATAAAACATGAATCACTACAACATAATCTGGTTCAGCCGACGCGGTGACGGTATACGGCGATGAATCACGCGGAGACCGGGGAAGCCGGTGGCTACACTAGCTGCAGTTAGCAATACAATCAGGGTTTACAGATTGTGAACCGATCAGAAATGAACCGACCGTAAAATAAAGAAGTTAGGTTAGGGGACTTCGAGAGAAATAACTCATTCATTTAGCATTGAAATAAGTACATTTCCTCGGTTTTTCGTTATTAGCAGTATTAGTATTAGTTATTATTTAATTTTAGTATAGCATACATAATGTGATCACACTATGATCTTTAAAGTTCTCAGACCGTCCATCGTCGTATAGGTACAATTATCACAGTGCACGAATAAATGAAATCACATGTCTGCCCAAATTGATTTTTAAAAAATTTATAATCAAAGTATAAAAGTTTCCAAAATCAAAGTAATTTCCAATTCCAATTTCAATTTCAATAATGTCGATTAATCTCAAACGTGAAATCACACTAAAAATAGGTCTCTTCTAAACAATTATATTCATACCGTTATGTGTTAAATAATATCTGTCTGTAGAACAGTAAACAATTATGAACTCAGAAAGGACAGCAAGAAGAATAACCTTTATATCAGCCAAAACTATGCCATTTGTGTTGCATGTTGCAATATTATTTGCTTACGATACGATGCCTTTCAACATTTCGTTCCTACAGTTCGTTATGCTACAACATCAATTTTATAAATAGGTACGTCAGATATTAAAGTGATGATTAATTCTATTTTTTAGTTGAAGACTAGTAAAAGTGAAACATACCTACCTACTTCAATTTCATGCTCAATATGATTACGATTTATTTTACGATACCTGTAAAACAAACTGCATTCGTGTTTAACATCATTCTACTTCATTTTATTTAGCAAACGATACGATAGTACAAGAGAGGTATATTTTTGTGTACATGTATAACGTGTAGGTTTGTACAGAAATTTGGCAGCGCAGCAACACAGGGACACGGCGGGGTTGGGTGTGCGGTGACGCGCCAGCATACGGTCAATTGATCCAATTGATCGATTCCTCGATTGCTGACGCCCGTGAGCCCAACTTTAATTCATTTCACATTCAATTGCCCCTTACATGGTAATCGAAAACCAAGCGACCAGCTTTAAAAAATATTGCACCTTATAGAAACAAATCAGTTTTCTTATCTGCATTGTATCGCGCGCGTAATTCACATCGATAGCAAAAATACTAAACAATGATCCAGTGTACAATCTGTACGTCTGTATGATCGAAGTATTCTACTTGAGTAACTATTTCATACTTTCTCTGGTAACAGAAATACATCGGAATGGACTACAAAACAAAGAACATGCGAGGCGAAACCGAACGTGTGTGATTTTGCAGTTGATTCGAGAAGTGGTAGACTGGCGGGGGAGCTGTGAGTGCTGTGAGTGTGTAACGTACGTGTAGAGCGTGCGCGGGCCCCACGGCCGGTCGGCGCCGGCGCGCGGCGCAGCGTGACCGAAACCGGATTGTGAAGTAAGGGGCACGGAGTAACGTTTAACGTAACCTAGGACCAGTTTGAGCCTCTTTATGATACGGAATCCCGTTTTCATTCAATTTGTACGTATTTTGTTTTGGACCTTGGAATTTTCGATTTCTTAAATGCAATATTCAAACACGATTCAGTGTTCCGTCTTGATGGTATTGACGCAGACAATTGCGATGAAGGAAACAATCCACGATTATCATAGCGTCTTCGTAATCGAAACAGCGTATTCGTTAAGCTAACAAAGACAGCGCTTCTGCGGCTCCTGCGTATTGTATTTATTAGCAAATACCGCAAATTATTTTATAATGGCAGCTGAGTCGACCCCACCTAACAAGCAGGGACAAATCCAAGAATGGTGAAGTCACGCGTGGGAAAAGATACAGCTGACAACTACAATCCGAGGGGACACTTACTATTTCTAGAAACCGTTGCGTAATTACATATAAAGGTCGCTTTTCGTAAGACATCATCTTCGGCATAAAGTTTCACTATAATATTTGAATGATTACTTATTTAGAATTCCGACAATGGTTCAATGAACGGCACGAGGCCCCAAACAAAAGCGATTGTTCATTATCTTTATTAGTAACTATTTCCTATAAACAACAAATCATTGCACGTAAATATAAATATATATTAATAAGTCCAATGAATATTTTTACAATTAGTAATTATTTCTGTCTAAGGCCATGTTGTGGCATTGCTCCAACAATTAAGACAGAGGACAAGGAGGTACCTACATTTAGTTTCAAATAGTTTCCTTAATCGTTTTAAAAATAAGTGATACGAAAAGGTCAATTTCATGACATGATGAATTATGATATTGTACGTGCAATATCATAACGGAAATCCATTTCCTGAGTAATTTTAACAATAGCATTTACGTTATCAATATCGCTATGGATGGAACTACTAATTTGTTATTACAGTCATGATAGGTAACTATTCCCATCAATTAAATATATTATATTAACAATCAGTATCAGTCCGACATTTTGTTTAATGATCTTTAAATAAATGTACGAACGATAACAAACAGAACATTTATAAAACGTAGGTTCGATTAGACAATATCGATATAATATCAACGATACGGGGTGCAGTGTTCACACGCGTAACGGTAACTAGAAAATGAGAACATTTACAATAAACCCGTACACCAACGACTGTGGAACTATCAGACGGCACGAATGTTGACGTGCGATAAAAATACTGCCATATATTTATAGACTTCCTGAATTTATCTCGGGCAGAGTAAACTTTGCAAACATCACGCAGATTCAATGTGCCAATATAAAAACGCGACACACACGTAGTTATACTTTTGTAAAACAAACCTCGTGTAAATAAGGACAGTAAATATTAATCGAATGACGCGCTTATGAATACCTAGCTAGCCTTACAATGGAGAAGGCAAAAGGGTCAAAATATTACTATCAAATACACCTAAAATCCGAGCTTAGGTCATATACATTACATAACTTTTTATTTCACTTCAATACATGCAGTATTTCCGAAGTTATAAAGACGAGAAGTTCAAGCCCTTTTTTGAATTTCCGCGCTTACGCTATGACGTCACGACGCGGCTCGGCCGCGAGCATGATACGGCGCAAGTATAGAAAATATGGGTCTATGCAGTTCAAAAATCTATAACTTTCTTATTTCTATAGATACAGACTTGAAATTTTGCATAGATGTAGTAGATAGTATGTGAATTATATATGTTATTTTATTATTGATAACTAAGGTTTGCTCGCGGCTTTACTTGAGTTTAAATTAACATTTCGGTCAAAAATCCCTATCAACTACGCGCGACTACTGAGAGATGACGTCATCGAGTAGTGACCGCCCGCCTGCGTTTTTAAAAAAACCAACGTCCGTAAATACGCACTTTGATCGTTAATATCTCAGCCATTTATTGAGATATGGAAAAAGTAAAAACACAGTTTTTCTTGTAATTTTTTATAGATTTATTTGACGTGTAAAAAAAAATTCGTTTGCCTGGTCCATTGATTCGCTGTCCTACTTTCAGTGCATAATGGCATCGTACTTGGTCACTGTTGTGAATATGACATCTTATTGTTATTATAAACTATCGTCAATCTCTATAAAACCCTAATACATTTATTTTATAAGTAGGTACATTATCATTACAATTGCCATCATGATAGTATCTAATCTTACTTAAAACCCTGTAAATGAAAACATAAACCCAGAAAAAAATTAACTAATGTCGAACTCAACGATAAAATATAATTAAAAAAATTGTAGTCAATCAAATCTTATGCCTATCGTGAGAATTCATCTCTGTGGAATTTATGTATTAGTCGAATAGCGAGAGATTCACGTAGTAGCGGCAGCTGCGGGTTGGCGAGCGGCGAGCGCGTCGAGTGCACTCGCACCGAGCGCCGGCGGGGGGCACGGGCGGGCGGTGACGTCACCCGCGTAATAATTTCCATTGAGTCGAGCATGCGCGAACGGAGCCGACAGCGCCCGAGAGCCGCCAGACCGAAGCCGACCAGTGCTCCATCTTTCTAGTACGCGGTCGCCACTTTGCACGTTCGCTCGCAGCGCGCACTCCGCCTCATAAAATAACAAAATTGTAATCGAGATTGGAGCCGTCCGGCGCGCAGTGTGACAGTGTGAATGAGCTGGATGAGTGAAGTCCGAACGGGAGTGCGTAAATCGTGTGTCGTGTAGTGCAGTGCAACGTTCAGGCTGTGTCGACCTCGTTCAGTTCGTGAATTCGCTGGACGCGGGGCCGGCGCTCCGACTTTCTATCGGGCGCTCGGGACGACCGACCTCCGAGCCGCCGAATCGATGAGGAGCTGCGCTCGGCCGGAATGTCAGCTCACACATTGATCGGGTGAGTCCCGGTTACGGTACGATTGGCGACTTCCGGCCGCTTTCTATTACGATGCAATTGCAGGAAGATCCCACAAGCGATCCGACGTCGATATTTGTTTTGTTGCGTTCGGATCTAATTTTGTCATGTCAAACCGTTCTTGCATCTCGGAGGCCATGCGATATGGACGGTTATGGCGCGAACTAGCGGCTGCCGTTAATTACCGAGTGACAAAAGAGAACGAAACCGCCCGCACGCCGCTGCCACCGCCACCCCGCTCCGACACCTCTCGGTCTTTAACCTATACCTATGCTTGCATCGTTCGTTTGTTTACAACGCATTGAATCATCTAGAATCACTCACGCCAAGTTTGTTAATCATTCTCTTTGGTACGTTACAGACGTATGACCTATATTAGTATCTGAGGCGACAAATAATCGATGCACGTTTAACGGTATATTATAACTTACAATTAATAAATTATTATCAAAAATATCGTAACTAACAAACCAGTCACATGTTACTTTACAAACCGGTTGCCTCTCAAAGGTATAGTAGAAGGGGGTTTGTTACGAAAGATGTTTGTGGTCTTCAACATATATAACAATCATCAAAGATATTAATCATGTTATGTGCACTTAATTAAAGTAATAATTGAAAAAATAATTAACAAAGCCACCTAAACAGCTTTTTAAGGTTAATCTAAAATCATTAACGATTATGCAGAAACTGTAATTAGGTGCTAAACTGTATCTAAAACAAAATTAAAATCGAATATTCTCCTTGATTTCAGGCTCGATCCAACCCAATGGTGATTGGATGACGATCTCAGCGCGCTCTCTGGATAAAGAGCCATCGCCACCCAAGCAGATCAACCTTGCGGAGCCTCTGGTGGAGTCAGTGCGCGTGTATCTCGCAAATGAACTGCCGGCCAAGCAGCTAGCACCGGCACACGCCCCCGGGGCTCTCCGGCCGGACCCGCCGCCGCACTGCGATGTCGACATAGTCACTCCGACCGTCCACGAGGACATCAAGGGGATCAACTTCGAGCCGCGCCTCAGGCGGAATGACCTGAACAACAACTCGTCCCGCCGGCACAACGACGCCCAGCGGAGCGGCGAAATGCCCAGCCAGGCCGAGCTCATGCAGCGGCAACCGCTGCTGGCGCGCAATGTCAAGGTGGACGCTCCACAGCCTACTACAGATGAGTCCGACCCCGATCAGGACCACTCGCCGCAACGCGCGCACGCCGGGGATTTCATAGTCGACATCCCGCCGGGCGCGGCCCGGGAGGAGAGATATCCCAAGGAGATCGGAAAGACCATAATATCATTCTTCTTCTTATTTATATGTGTATGTATAAATATGATGTCTCTGTCGTTGGTCCACGAGCGACTCCCCGACCGAAACACGACGGCGCCACTTGGCGACATAATATTGGACAATGTCGCGGCGCGAGACTGGGGCCTAGCAGTGTCCGAGTACCTGATCATGATCTCGACGACGGTCGCGATGCTGCTCGTCATCTTCCATAAACACCGCTTCATCGTCGCGAGGCGCCTGTTCCTCATCATCGGTCTGCTTTACTTATACCGGTCCGTGACCATGTTCGTGACCGTGATGCCCGTATCAAGCAAGACCTACTTTTGCAGTCCAAAGAGTAACAACACGACACCGCTCGTGGTCATAAAGAGAATGTTTTATTTAATATCGGGCTTCGGCCTATCGATAAACGGAAAGCACACCTACTGCGGCGATTATATTTACTCCGGTCACACGATGGTGTTAGTTCTGAGTTACCTGATAGTGGCGGAGTACTCGCCGAAGAAGCTGTGGCCGGTGCACTGGGCGATGTGGGGCTCAGCGCTGCTCGGCGTGATTTTCGTGCTGCTCGCGCACGGCCACTACACAGTGGACGTAGTGATCGCCTACTACGTGACGACGCGCCTCTTCTGGTTGTACCACTCACTGCTGATGACGCCGCACCGCAGCGGCAACGGCTACAACCACTACATGATCCAGCGCGAGTGGTGGTACTGGTTCTTCACGTACCTGGAGAGCAACGTGCGCGGGCCGGTGCCACGCCGGTACGACTGGCCGCTGCCATGGCCGCGCACCAAGCTGTTCAGCCGACTCAGCTAGTGACGCGCGCGCGCCCTGCCGCCGCCGGAGCGCGTATGACGCTCACCTTCTGCGAGTGCCGCTTCAGCACCTGCAGCTCCTTCGGGCTGGTCCGCGTGCAGATGGCCAGCGTGAGCGTGTAGTCGAACTGATGTACGATCAGGTTCAAGTAGACGGTCTCCTCCCAGTCGATCTCGGGATCCCCGATCGGCAGCTTCTTGGAGTCCTTGCGGAACACCTCGACGTCCGTCTGCAACAGGCCAGCGGTTGAGCGGCGGCAGCGGTGACGGGACATTGTTTGGCTGTGCTTTGTGTAATCGTGCGGACCACGACGTCCGCTGCCTGTGAATTGTGATAACTCTTCGCTCCCTAGCGCGGACCGTTCTATACCCACGACCTCGTATGCTTTTATTGTTGAGTAGATGTAAGATTCGATTTTCATTTTACAGAGAACAATAATCGTTCAATTAACTGTCACTGTTGATAGAATTTTTGTTTTTGTAAATTGTATATTTTATAAGTGGTTATTGATAAATCTCGAGTCTAAAATGAACTTACTATTTATTAACAAAATATACTGTGATTAGTTTTTGAGGTGCGATGTGTGATTGTCGTCGAGCGGCGGGCCGGGCGCGGGGCTCGGCCCTCGCCCCTGCGTGCTTGTTGTAATAGCAGCCTATTCTAAGAAATAATATTTTTATATTGTTTAAAATAAAGTACATAACTGTTATAGAACCGAACTTTTTGTATTTCCAAAGATTGTCTGAAAGAGTATTGTGACATTAATCCAAATGGTGCTAATCAAGGAAGTAGCCGAGTGAGGCCTCTCAATGAGTGTTGAATATAAGCACCTGGACCGGCGGCGGCTGCCACCCCAACGCTGTCCACCAACACAACTCACATGCATTTTGAAAAACATGCACAATAAAAACAACCGTAGATAAAATATTGTTAAATCATGAAGTATGTAAATAAAATTGTCTATACTGAAATTAATCAAAGTACACGTAGATACCATATCTCCCAACGTTTTACGGTTACCTGAACAAACTAGAATGAAAAATTATTTTTATCAATGAAAAACCTGATATCAAATATATTTTTTTAGCCTAATAGATGTTAATTTTCACATGTGGCGGATACGACGAGTTTATTTTATATTAGAAAAGAAATTAAATTGTTAAATTGAATGATTTGATTCCTTAAAATATCCTCGGAGACCTCGCAATCGCTTCTAATATCAAATAACATTTTGATAACGCCATACCTTAATGCTTAGTGTTATCGCTTCAAGTACTGTATTCGTGAATAACATTCTTATGATAATATTTGATCAGATTTTCCTATAACCAAATATTAATATTTTTGTTGTGTACAGACATACCTCATACTTGGGTAGGTAGCGCGAAGTACCCTTGACGTGCCGCTTTCGGACGAAGAACAGCAGGTCGTCACAGTCGATGGACTGCTCCTCTTGAAACAGGAAGTGTCGCACGAACAGATCTGTCCAATACGTAGTCCCCTGGAGGACCACGAAGCCCGAATCTGTAACAAGATCGGGTTCCGGTAGCCTGGCTATTAGACCCAAGTTTGTTCAGCCGGAATGGAAGTTTTAGCCAATTCTATGGACTGATAGCCACTGCATAAAATCCACTCCCTTTCTATTCGACGTGGCCTACACAACGGACGGGGTTGCCTCCATCCGTAATAGTGTCATATAAACACCTAAGTAGGGACCGCGCCAAGTAAAACATAGTCCGCGTTGCAGTGACTAGTTCGCTCGTCATTCTCGTCATTCGTCTGATTATTTACTCGATTTGGAGAGAAAATGGTTCATAAGTGCCTTCGAAAATAACGTGAATAATATGTAATGTAGATTTAGCTGTAACTCGCATAGTTTACACACTTGTTTAACATTAATTTATTTTACATTAGTTGAGGTGAACATTCGAGTTTCTTCTATAGATTGAGCTTAAATCTCCGTCTGGTTAGAGATAAGTCAGTGAAAAATGTTATGATTGCAACTTTAAAAATTTCCCTACTAATGAGTTGATTTGGACTACTGTTAAATTTTTTGTCTCTTATGTGTTTCTCTACAGTCTATTAATGTAACCCAACTCTGTTATTACTAAGGTTGCTAATTGTCTGTAACATAACATAAAGTAAATTTGTAGTTTTAACCGATATTCAATTTTGTTATGAATTTGTTATTTATATTGATTACATAAGTAAACTCAGTACACAGGGGCACAATTGAATCTCGATCACCTGTATGGTATTTTTCAAAATGTCAGTGTACCTCTGCTTTTATTTTAAATAAACAGTGTTATATGTCCATGAAACATATATTATAAACAATTACATAATATATTTTTTGTTGGAATTACTGTTAGAAGTTATTTAAGACTAAATTTAATTTATATTTAAGATAATCAAAATGAATATGGTCAAATGAATTCAAGTTGGTTAAATTGCTCAAACTCACTCAGAACAACTATTTTATTATTTATTTGGTTGGCTGTTTTTATGTTGCAAAGGTGCAGATTTCATAAATGAAACTAAAAATTTAAATCTAATGTATTATTAGGTCCTGTTCTTCTTTCTTCTATCTATTTTCTTGGCTGACAAAACATCAGTGAGCTCTTGCCATTAGGTGACTTATCTTTGTTAACTATTAACATGAAAAAACTATAGTATGTATATATTTAACAAGAAAAAGTTCTGAGATGAGCTTCTCATACTCTGACTGCAGGCTTGTGAGCATTCAACTTTAATTAACAACAGAATAATATTTATAGCTTTAAATTAACTAGTATTAATCATTAACTACTACTGTTCATAAACTTCTTTTTAATTAAAGCTGAATGAGTACTAATGGTGACTGTCTGCGACCACACTTTCACCAGCTGTTTCGAATGTGATACTTTGTTGTACAAGTGTTTAAGCATGAAATAAACTAATTATATTTTTATTTTGGTAACATGAATAAGTCATGTTAGATAGCACATTCCGAATCTGTGGCGTCCCTTTAATATGTAAATAAATAAATATATTGGTTGGGCCAAACTATGTTGATGATTTAAGGTTCCATAGGAAGCATAGATAGAGCAAACTTTGGCATGTAGCTCAACATTTATTTATGAATTATACTGTACTTGACAATGTCATGATGTTCTTTATCTTTGTTCTATGGATGTGGGTGAGAGAAGTAGATAATCAATCACATAATAGTTAGGAGGATTTGATGTTGGTTAACTTTTTTAATCTAATGTCTGTTGTTGTAGCCACTAAGAGTTTGTATACATACTAATAAAGTTAGCATAGGACATCTGAATGTTTGTATATTTGTAAACCTGAAGCAGTGGCCTGACACAAGCCTAAAACCAAAGCCCTATTGGAACCTAAAAAGGATTTATGTGTTTAGTGAGTACTTGGAAGATATAACTAACCATTTATACCATTGCTGTTGTAAAATAAAGTTCAATAAATGTTTTTATAAGTTATAGTTTTTATTTATGGAACTGATCCCCAACGCATAATGCAAGAGAAGCTGCAATGTTTCCCATAAATTCAAGTCCACAAACTTTTCTCCACTATTACCCTTGGAACCTAAGAATTTCAGAAACGTTGAAACATATCTTTTGTAAGAGATTAAACAACAGAGTGACTTAATTATTTCAAGGATTATAAAGGCAACCTGATTTTATCATACTATACAATCCCTTTTCAATGAACAGATTAAGTATATAATAAGCTTTTGACTGGCTTACAGTAATAAAAAAGGCACAGTATCAGGTGTAGTTTATGTTTAAGCATAAGAAAATTGTGTGTATTTTGTGATGTGGGTGACAAAAAGTGCTAGCAATTTTCACCCATTCCCCGTCAGTTAAACTTATTTTGTAAAACAATCTACATAATATCACTTAAACATAAATTTCCAGAAATGAAAGTTGCACACAGAGAAATTTGTTCATTAATAAATACTCCACAAACAGCATACAGTAACAAAGTCAAATCATTTAAGTTGTATTTATATTTCTTTGCAACAATCTGCACAGGTGGAACTTGTTTTGGTACGGACCCACCACCGTCCCTTATCTCCAGGTAGGTATATAAGTACCATCACAACTTATTCCAATAGTACACGTGTTTCGCCCCAAAACAGAGCATCATCAGGTGATGTGGACTCTACAACAACTCTACAACGTCGTCGTTGAGTCTTATAAGAATAGTCATAAAGATACTATTACTAGGTACATTTATATTTACAATTTGAAACATATACACTTATTATGGATGTGAATAACCTCTTCAATCAGAAACCTCCTGTCAGTAGTTAATGTTACATTTACAGGTAACATATAGAAGACAAGTGAAGACATGTTATGATGGGAGTATTGTACGTTAAGTTAAACTTGATTTAACCGAGGTTGATAGCATTAAAAGATATGTAAAGCTTACCATCTTTCATCAGCTGCCGCATCTCTTTCGTACGTTGAAAGTTAATTTCTTCAAGAAGCTGTTCCAGCATAGTGGCATCTTGCAGGAATGCTGAGCCCCCAAGAGCCATTCCTTACCAGAAGAGGAAGAAACCCCGCGAAATTAACCAACATAAACAGTCACACTCAATGTCAACACGCAACGCCGATTTATAAAATAAACTTGTTCAAAATTACACCACAACCGATTTCCTATACATCAACGATAAGTCCTTGGTTAACAGTAACAACGAGCATATTTTTTAATAAAATCTGATTGGAAAATAAACAAATCCCAATTCTTTCTACTGCGAAAATATCGAAACCTGAAATGTCAAGTGAAGAAACCAACTCATGACATTAAAAAATAACTTTTCAAAAATGTTAAACGACAAAGAATTTAATTCTTTCAGCCATCGCAAAGTACCACAGAGTACTTTTAGTTTTAGTTACTACAAAAAATACGTAGGTAGGTATACCTACCTAATTAAATCAAATACATATTAATATAATTATGATACGCTCCTTATGTTATGTACTCTTTACAGAATAAATAATAATGCACTGATAGAACTTTAATAAAGAATACGTTTTAATAGTTTGCAACATTTACGCGGGCTACTCATAAACTTTTGGCCAGAACGTGTCAAATACTGTCAATACACAGAGTACTATGTGGTGTCAATACGATTAAGTTAACGACCTTTTCGTACTTATTCGCTATTTTCGCTTCGATTTTTGGCGCTGATCATTGATAATATGAAACCTAAAATACGTGACGTGACACTCGGTGATTAAAATAGTTTGGATTTGGATTGATTAGGGACAGACTGAATGCAATAAGTGCTTTTGTATGCCTTATGCCTTGTCTTGTCAAATGTCAAAATATCATTAATAAAATTTTATTGTCAAAGTCAAAGTTGTCTGATCTGATCTGCATTTTGTTGAATTTGTTGTTTGTCTTTGTCGTCTTTGATTTGATTTGTCAAATTAGAATTACATCAAATTTGTCATACCTAACTCACTAAAATGTAGAGACGAGATTAAAGAAAAGTTTAATCAATCCATAAAAACGACATCAAATCAAATCTGAAGTCCAACATAAAATTACTGATGTATAATAGTTAAACGTTATAATCATGTTTTAACAAAAAATTGTAAACATGCCTGGTCTCCAGGCACCTACTGGTTCTGATTGTGTTCAGAAGTCAAGTTTTCTTATTTGAGTTAATAGAATCGATAGGAGGAGTTATTTTCGTCTGTGTAAGGATGTCAACAGTGCGGTCGTCAGCGGTGCGGTGGCTACGCGGAGCAAGCGCGGCGCGGCTGGTGGTGGTGCCCGCGCGGCGGTACTCGGCGGCAAGAGCGCTCGCGACCGTAGCCGAGCGAGCCAGCGGGCGGAGGCGCTACATCCTCGGAGCCGCGGCCCTGGGCGTGGCGCTGCTGGCTGCCGATAATGGATTCAATGGTATATTACGTGTTTCATGTAGTAACTCATTAAGAACTGGATGCAGGCTAAGTTTGTTTAAATCTTCTGGAAAGTGTACAAAAACGTTTTCTTTGGCACTTGTCATACAGCTGCAATTCAGCAAAGAAATTATCTAGTTACGGACAGCAATTAAAATACTTCCGTCTGAATTTGCTTTTTAAACATAGGCAGATACTGGATAACATTTTTTTGTACAAACATTAGTAACCACATAGTAAGTTCGCCACACTTTGCTTTAGTAAAATCAATATTTAAAGATAAGTAAAAAATCTGTCTGGCTGTTTTATAGATTATTGTGTTCAAACAAACTCTTAGTATAGATACACTAAGATAATAATCCGCCTCCACCCTGGAGCAATAATACTCGCTCCAGCACTGGAGCAGCGTGGTGGAGTTTGCTCTAGGCCTAGGTATGGAGTATGCCATGTTCATAATCACATAATTAGTTTCTTACATTATTACATAAAATATAAACTATGTTTTGCATGTTACCCTCTGTTTAACATGTTAGTTGCGGCAATCATAATTGTCTATGTAACTATGCATCTAACCTTATATTTTTTTGTTTTGTTTTCAGAAAAAAGGTTCTTCAAAGCTGCCAGAATTGGAAACATACAAGAATTACGTAGGTAAGTAAGCATAGTGACTAAAATATAAAGTACTAGCTGCCCCAGCGAACTTCGTACCGCTCTATAATTAATAAACAAATAATAATATGGTGACATATCGACAGCAGCGCCACCTACCGGGTCCAATTGTAAATCAAAACCATTCTTGGATACACCTGAAGACACAAAAAATTTCAACCGAATCGGTACAGCCGTTTTTGAGTTTTAGCGTGACTAACGCATAGCAATTCATTTTTTTAATATATGATATAGCCTATGTCACCCGGTGATAGTGTAGCTTTCCAACAGTGAAAGAATTTTTCAAATCGGTTCAGTAGTTTTGAAGCCTATTCGATGCAAACAAACAAACAATCAAATCTTTCCTCTTTATAATATTAGTATAGATATAACAGGTTAACAGACAATAGGTATCATTTATCAGTCCTCTTTTGGAAAGTTGCCTAGAAGAAATCACTTCTTAAGTAGTAAGGTCAGGTTTTGGTATTGTATATTGGTGTAAAATAAAAAGTTTTGTTGTTGTATATTAAATAGTCTCTTTGTAATTTTATGCTAAGCTTATTAATTGTATAGGACCAAAAAAGTCTGAAGATATTGTTATTATGCTTTGATATCTGTAAGTTGTTGGGATCATTGATCAATAGAAGAAATATTACTAAAATGTATTTTTATATAATGTACGATGTACATGTTTGTTGCAATTTAAACAGACAGGTGGAAGCGTCGCGCGGGAAAGAGAGCGGGCGCAGCGAAGACGAGGGGGGCCCGCCGGACCGGCGGCACACGCTCGGCTGGACCGCGCTGATGACGGCCGCCGCCAACGACCAGGCCGCCGCCGTGCTCGAGCTGCTGCGGCTTGGCGCGCGCCCCGACCTGCGCGAGCGCTACGCCGGCGCCTCGGCCGCCGCCGCCGCCGCTGGCCTGCACCCCCTCGAGACTCTGCAGCGCCGCGAGGACGAGTTCTGCGGGGCCATGAACGCGCGCGCCTCCTTCCTCGGCTGGACTGCGCTCCACTACGCCGCGCTCGCAGATTCCGTGGACAGCGCACGAGCGCTCCTAGAGGCGGGCGCGGACCCCACCGCGCGTGACCACGCCGGCCGCCACGCGCTGCACTACGCGCGGGACCCCTCCGCCACCCGCGATTTGATCGTCGAGCATGCGCGCAAGTGGGAGGAGGCCGCGGCCGCCGCCGCCGCGGAGGAGCGCCGGCGCTTCCCCCTCGAGCAGCGCCTCAAGCAGTTCATTGTCGGGCAGCAGGCGGCCATCGAGACGGTCGCCGCGGCGGTGCGCAGGAAAGAGAACGGGTGGGCGGACGACGACCACCCGCTGGTGTTTCTATTTCTCGGCAGCTCGGGTATCGGCAAGACGGAGCTGGCGAAACAACTCGCGCGATACATGCACCGCGATGACCCGGCGGCCTTCATCCGCCTGGACATGTCGGAGTACCAGGAGAAGCACGAGGTGGCCAAATTGATCGGGGCGCCGCCGGGGTACGTGGGCCACGAGGAGGGCGGGCAGCTCACGCGCGCACTCGCTAAACGTGCGGATGCGGTTGTGTTGTTCGACGAGGTTGACAAGGCGCATCCTGACGTCCTTACCGTCCTACTACAGCTTTTCGATGAGGTACATAACCGCACTTTGTACAACACAATATATATTATGTATCGTAATTTACAGTCTGTGTTTTGATTTGACTTGATCGTACTTGATCGGCGGCATTAGTTAATAGTATTAATGTTTTCATTCCAGGGGCGGCTGACGGACGGCAAGGGCAAGCTGATCGAATGCAAGAATGCGATCTTTGTGATGACGTCGAACCTGGCGGCCGACGAGATCGCCCAGTACGGGCTGCAGCTGCGGCGCGAGGCGGAGGCGCGCGCGGCGCAGCGGGCGCGGGGCGTGGCCGCGCCGCACGACGGGAATACTACAGGTGCGTAAACATGTGGAATATACAACAACACACTACACCACATGTAACATTATAATATCAAGAATCAAAATATTATCAAGATAATTGTAAACATACTTTCTTATTATTGCCACATAAACGTGATTTATAATTATAATACCCATGTTGCCTGAGAGATGATTGTTGTTATGTTGTGATGATGGTTGCAGAAGTGATAAAAGATAAGTCGGAGAGCGAGGAGGAGGGCGAGGGGGAGTCGCTGGAGGTGTCGCGGCACTTCAAGGACACGGTGGTGCGGCCGATCCTGAAGCGGCACTTCGGGCGCGACGAGTTCCTCGGCCGCATCAACGAGATCGTGTACTTCCTGCCCTTCTCGCGGCAGGAGCTGCTCACGCTCGTCAACATGGAGCTCACGCGCTGGGCGGAGAAGGCGCGCGACCGGCACGCCATCGAGCTGCGCTGGGAGGGCGGCGTGCTCGGCGCGCTCGCGGACGGGTCAGCTGATGCCTAGCTTTTTTTTTATTCACAAGTTACATCTAACAAAGTCACATTGGCCTTATATTAATGTCATTATTGTACTCTAATAAAATAAGCTATGTATACGCTGTTGGATTACCGAAGTAAATAAATAAAATAAAATAAAAAAAAAGTGACACAATAGATCATAACATACTTAACCAGGGAACATAGCGCGCATTACCAGAACATTATATTTTTTAAATAATATTAATTCCGATTAATCAACCTACTACTCAATCAAATCAAGTGAACTGCTACGAGCTGCTCCGTAATGCAATGTATTTTGTTGTCAGGTACGACGTGCACTACGGCGCGCGCTCCATCAAGCACGAGGTGGAGCGGCGCGCCGTGAACCAGATCGCGCTGGCGGCGGAGCGCGGCGCGCTGCCCCGCGGCTGCGCGCTGCTGCTGGCCGCGCGCGCCGGCCGCCTGCGCCTGGCCGTGCGCGCGCCCGGCGCCCGCGACTACGCGCCGCTCGACCTGGCCGCGCTCTAGACACTACCGTACGTGACTCACTTAACAGACGTCGGCTTTGTTCGCCGGCACTCCCAACCTACCCTCAGTGACTCACTTAACAGACGTCGGCTTTGGTCGCCGGCACTCCCAACCTACCCTACGTGACTCACTTAAGCTTTGAGAGTTGCCACACCCAACCACCCTTAGTGGGTTACGTATCCCAATCCTTTGTCAATGATTCCACAGACATAGCATTGATTACCAGCACATCCAACATACCCTATGTGAGTAACTGAACCGTATTCTTTATCAATCACTCAGCGTACACAGTATTGATGATGCTTGGCATCATTGCTAGCACCATTGTATAAGTCCAAAGGTCGCTGTTGTCACAAGGACGTAGAATTTGCGAGCACTGCAATAATATCACTCAACTAAAGTAAATGTAAAATGAAGTTCCTACATTTGTTGACAATTTAACTGTTTAAAGAGCATGCATCATGCAAGCAAACATCTCAAATCAGCGATATCCGTCCGTCCATGTATTGACATGAGCACTCGTGTAGCACATCTTGTTATATCTGGACCACTTTTGAGTGTTTTACTGTAGTTACGAAGTACCCGCACGGACTCCACTTGTAACTCAGCGCACCCATTTATTGTAACCGATCGATCCCGAAGCAAACAATTTCTTACCATACAGGAATTTAATTCCACTGCTACATTTATGCTGCACACTGCAAAGTGTTATTGACAAATTATGTAATTGTAGGTAATCGCAAAGTTGGAGTCAAATTATGTTTATAAGGGCTTGCATACTATAATAATTTGTATAAATTTTCGCATCCTTGACCCTAACTTGAGTCTGGA
This sequence comes from Ochlodes sylvanus, assembly GCA_905404295.2. Taxonomy (NCBI): domain Eukaryota; kingdom Metazoa; phylum Arthropoda; class Insecta; order Lepidoptera; family Hesperiidae; genus Ochlodes; species Ochlodes sylvanus. The sequence goes on along the minus strand of FR990130.1, from coordinate 12,677,057 downwards.
TGGCAGAGGAAGCCTTGTAGTAGTAGTTCAGTGTATATCACTTGTTTCACCCTCGGTTTTCATTACATTACAATACTTACAAGCTATCGGATTTCGGTTAATTGGTTCTGTTAACAGCAAGTATTTCTAGAATACGAGAGCCTTAAACTGAAATAGTCATCAGTGCACAAAACTTCCTTCACTATTACCAATCGTATTATGTGCCACTGTTTGGTTTTAGGAAGGTAGGTTAGTGAACTTTTAGTGTTACCAATGAACGTAATTAGGATTTACAATTAATATGGCAACTGCTGGTCAGTGTACATGTAAGTCTTGGTTGCTAGCTTAAAATATAGTTTTAAATGATGTGAAAATGCTGCAGTGCATACTGTACATACATTATTGTTAAATTGTTTTTATTCGAATGTCAATTGGCAGATAGTTTTCTATACTATTTGAAATGAGCTTTCTTTCTTTGTTTCACATGTAATCCAAAGATATTAGACGTTGTGTTACCATTTTGATGAATAACTGAAGCAATAAAATAGTTATTTATTTATACAATTAACTTGCCTTTTTATTTCGGATTCCTTGACCACTTGACGTTTTACCGTCATTACCGTGTACAACCAATTGGCGTGCAAACTTTTATTAGACTAAAGTTAGAATATAAATAGGATTTCAGAACGAAATATTATTTTTTCATCCCAAACTAGGGTAGAAGCAGCAACTTGCATAATACAGTCATTAGCCGGTATTTTGACTAGTTTGGTCGGTCGGGTGTAGGTTTTCATAATACACACACACAAACATATCTTAGGTTGTGGGGCCTTTTGCTTTTGCTCCTTTAAAATTATTTTTAAAACTTTGGGTGTTGCTTGTTTTACTTAAAACTACGTAACTATTACGTTATATAGTAGAAAATAATGAGAAGGTATAGTGAAACGAAAGACTGAATAGTGCTAAATTTATTAAACTTCGCACCGTTATATACAAATATAATATAATGTATAAATAAACAACAACTCTTTACAAAATATAAATCGATTATGTGGCGGCGCGGCGACAACTGAACGCGAGTGAAGGCCCCCGTAGTAATAGACCGAGTTACCCCGTACCGTGCGGCCCGCCGTTACACCCGACGACATCACGACACGACACGTAGCAGGACGATATGATGCACCCCGCCGCACCTCGCCTCACTTACTCTACAGAAGCCGGTGTAACTACAGTCCGGCCCGACCGGCCTGGCCCATGGGCTCGGAAAATATCACACACAACATTCGATAAGCTTTAACATGACGTTTGGAATGCACAATACATGGAGGATATATCCGCCATGGCACAACACATCAGTTTGCAAACCAGGAGCGTTATTATTAATAAAATGATAGCGAATTCTTCACGGTAGCAATATAATTATGTAGAGAGTGGAAATCTATTACGCTGCTAAGTTGTCATAAAAAAAGGTAAAGTCATTCAACAGACGAAACTCCCCAACGAACGAAAACGTAAACCATTACTACAAATATAAAAAATCTGAATCAAACACAAACTAGAGCTTTCTTAATTTCCCGAGCCCACGTTCCGAAGCCTGGCCGGGCCGAGGCGTCAGGTAGGTAGCGGGGGCTATCACCACTAGATGAGCGCTCCCCGAACTTCGTTTATATCCAAATTTTAGGCCTTATATTAACGAAACTACAAAATTTCACTTAGGATGTTAAAAATAGGTATGTTAAGAAAACCAGTGTATTCTTGCATCATGTGGCTACTATTGACATGAATTACCTTTAAGTATTAATATTATGACAACTATATTTCCAAACATTTATAAGTGGTTCGGTTTCGTTAAATGTTTACCTAGTAAGCTCCGGACCGTGTAAACCACACTTTAAAATTGAACCTTACCTGTAATCTAACCGAGATGTAAAACGTTATTGTCATACAAAAAAATTGAATCCAAATCTAGTTCACGTTGTATATTTGAATAGGGACCTACCTACCTAGAGCCCTGTCCGTGACGCTGTGCGGGAGGTTCTAGAGGCGGCTCCCGACGGCGCGAGCCCGCGGACTGCCCCGGACTACCCGCAACGACGCAGCTTCGTCTGTGGCACCGACCACACAGCCAACAGACTCCTAATAACAGGCGAATGGCTTCTGTCAACACATCTGGCTTATAGTACCGATATAAATACGTGCCGTCTCATTCTTTCCCGTTGTTTAAATTAATTTATTTCTTTCCAACATTTCATGTGGCCTTGAATTAGCCGATCACAGCGTTGAATTAGCCAGTCACCCCGCTTCGTCTTACCTCAGCTAGTTGCCAGAATGCATGCAATACGGAAAATCAAACATTAGGCGTCTATTGGCTGTTTGGTCGGTGGTCTGTGGTAATATGACTCGTCCATTCTGTATTATCAGAACGGATTTTACGTTCTCGTAAAGCGTTTACTTTTACTCGGTATTTTGGAATGATATGAAGTAAGTTAAGGCACCGATATAGTGTCTGAAGCGCTTCATACCCACCGTACTCCTCGCCTTATCTCTGGTGGGTATTGTAGGTTCTGCTATGACATGCACTTAGACAAAAATACAAAAGAACTTCGAGATGCGCGGTCGTCCGTACCTCGGCCTGCGTCGGCCGTCCACGGTGTCCGTAAAGCTAAGCACCGTCGGAAGCCACGGTAACACGTGATGCTATTATCTACTAGTTTAACATAGCTTTACATACGCTCCACACATTCTATTAGAATCCATTTATTAAATTTATTTGAATGCTTTTAATTAGGCGCCTACGACTACTCTATCGATAGGGATTGTGCGCTGTCCACTAGTGCGGTACGATATTACGACACGTCCGATCCGGGAATAAACTAGTAACGGCGCGGCGTTGCGGGCGGGAAAGCGCTTTGGAATTTATTGATTTGTGCGCGGATTTGGATATGAACATCTTTCAGCATTCATGTCACAAACGCTTTGCTTTGGGAATAAACTGCGGGTTGGTTCGGCTTAATCCATTTGTTCCCATTCCTTTTGTCTTTGAGAGTAATTAAAAGTTTACGGGTCTATCCCAGATACTACATTTTCTTTTAATTATTTAGAGACAGGTTATGAGACAGAATAATTTCAGATGGCAGTGAGCATCCGCCCTATCCTACGCGTGGCTAGCTAGTAGGGCCGCGGCCGGCTACAGCCGTTGCCCAAGTTAACATAAAATCCCTGTTTCGTGCCGACCTTAGTCACTAGTGTTACTATTATGTCCATGTGCGCCTCTCGAGTATGTATGTAACTTATTACTGGAAAACTTTATAGAACACATTATTAGTCAATTGTATATTTTATCTAGGTATATTTAAATATTTATTTTATACATCGATTTTAGTATAGATATTATAAGTCGTATATAAAATATTTTAGTCGCTACTATAATTTTAACGAGGTAAGTATATTTAAATTTTGTTTGCATCTACTTATCTAGTTGGTGTTCGTTATAATATGTTTCTGTTAAAGTACGTCCTACGTGTTTACCTAAGAGTGCGCGCGAGTCGCTCCGCGCGGCGGCCGTCTATACGCTTAACTAACACTTACTCGGTTATACGCTTAAAATATTGTGTGGTTTGAAACTTTCGATGTCAAAAAGATCACAGAAAACTATTTAATTCGTCTAGCTACCCTATCTGTCTAAAGTTACGGAGGATTTAGTTGTTCAGCGCCGCGCGGTGCGGCCGCGCCCTGAGGAAGAGCTCCCTACTTACATCTAGCCCCATTCACTGACTCATGAAATGCACTGACAAATGCCTGTGCACTCCGCGACCACCCATTTTATTAATATTTGTGCATCCATAATTGGTAATTTAATACTATAATCTTGTATTTCCATTAGCTGTATGCTTATTCTGTCTAACTTTAACTATCTATTGCCTTTAGGAAACTAAATAATTATGTACCCGTTGCGTATGGCCAGCGCCTGCGGGGAATACGGCTTGTTGGTCGCACAGATTGGAGAACACTCCGCTTTCTCACACAAAATAACAGTAAAATAAATCATTATATTGTTGTCTTCTATAACGTCATAAATGTAACCCCACACACGGTGAAACATGAACACGAGGAACTGAATGATTTTGTAATGTAACATTAGGCAGGAAGACACTGACCTAGACTGCTGACTGCAGTGACCACGAGATATCTACTGCCGGGCGCGAGCGGACGTCACGAGCTCGTGGTAGATGATCGATCGGCTTTAGGTGTTGGAATTATGTTGAGTCTCACATAGCTCGGTACATATTCAGATGCACAATTACAAAATTGGTGTGAGGATGAATAAATGTCTGATATTTTTATGACTTAGCTGTGTTGGTAGAAAATTAAATTCTTGTCGAAAAATTGCAGGTAGGTATGCTAGGTGTAATATGTAAGAGGTAGGAGGGTGTCATTTGCGTAATAATAAAACATTGCATCAATTAATGTCATCAATATCACGACATGATTTCTGAGTGATTAGTTTAACGGAATAACCCGGAGCAGTTCTTAAGCATGTCTTCTTCACTTGCTGCGCGTGTTCTTCTACCGTGTGATAAGTAAACGAGGCCTTTTAAACTAAGTCTGTCCTTAGCGTTAACTTCCGTGACGAGAAGTCACCGATCTCTATTAAAAATACACTGGATATGCTGGAGGTACTCGTCAACTGGTAATCGACAGTTTTAAGACGCGACCACTCGATGCACCATCATCCGGGATCTAAATTTTCCGAGTAGTAGGACCCAATCGTGACAGTCCATCCGTGCGCTATAGAGACGAGTGCGGCCACACCGCTACAGCCAGCCGGCCGAGTGGTGCGGCGCGTGGCCGTGCAGCGGCGTCACGCCGGCCAGGCGCGCCAGCGCCGCGCAGCGCCCGCACGTGCCGTCCGCCTCGCCGCCCCCCTCGCCCGCGCCCCCCGCGCCGCCGCCGCCGCCCTCGCCCGTCGCGCCGCGCTCCGCCGCCCGCGGCGCCCGCTCCGCGCTCGTCTCGTAGCCGCACTGCCCGCAAGCCTCCTGAAAGAATATAACATAATTATGTATGTTATGATTTTTTTTTATTAATAGCTGTAGGCATGTCTTATGATGTCCAGTACGTATTAAAGACGTTGCAACAATTCGGTCCTCAGCAAAATAGTTTCAAGCTACATCGCCTTATTATCTTGAGACATGTTCCATTGTTTCAAATGGTAGTTGCTCCAGTGGCGTAGTACCTTATGCGCATCGTCGTCGAGGCTGGCGAGCAGGGGTTCCCGGCTGCCGCCCTTGCCGGCGACGCTCTCGGTGGTGGTGGAGGGGGACACGGGGGGCGCCGGACGGGGCGCGCGCGGCGGGGGCGCGACGGGGGGCGCGCGCGCCGGCACGGAGCTGGCGCGCTGCAGCGCGTCGAGCGCGGCTTGCGGCGGCGGCACCTCGGGCGCGCGCCGCGAGTCTGAGAACTTCTTGCGCTTGCGCTTGAGCACGGCGAGGGCGGTGAGCGGGTGCAGCGGGCCGCTGCGCGTGCGCTCCGGGCTGCGCTGCGAGTCGCTGCCGGAGTCCGAGCGCTCGCTGCCGCTGCCAACGTAAACACCATTTAGACGGATCCTAATCACACACGGTGTACACGGCAAATCCGTCAGCACAACACAAGAAGACGCCGGATACCAATAAACTTATGGCACCATAAAAGAAAAAATATGGAGGTTCTGTGCAGGACTTATGATATGGATTTACAAGCCGATAATTAATTAGTATTGTGCACTGCCTTGCGACAAAAACAAGTCTACTATGATAGCCGTCACATCGTCGGGATAAACAAGTAATAGCATCGTATTCCATATTGACCTGGGCGTGGGCCGGGCGTGGTCGCACACGGAGTCCTCAGAGCGCGAGCGGCCGATGAGGCGCGAGACACGCGCCGCGCGCGCCGCCTCGATGATGGTGCCCCAGCGCCGCTTGTGCGAGGAGGGCTTGCGCCGCGCGCCGCCGCCGCCCGCGCCACCCGCGCCCGCGTCTGACAGGCTGGACTGGCTGGGGACGACAAGCATTGTCTTAATCGTACACAAAGAAGGATATAGATAAGTACAATTGTACCTACGTGGCACAAAAAAAGGATCCGTTTTTCCTTGTATGTTCCTTGGAGAGTGTAGGGGAGCACTAAGAGAGGATTTTTGGAAATTCTCCCCCTAAGTGTGGTTTTACAGTCACGCTTACGCCAGCGCGGTTGGTAAGCGTCGCGGGCCACGAGCTTTGCGTCTCTTGGATCGTTACATAGTCGCGCCGTTTGCCCGCGCTAACAAACCGCGCTGGCGGCAAGCGTGACTGTAAAACGATCCAAGAGACGCAAAGCTCGTGGCCCGCGCGCTTAGAGTATACCGTAATATATACTCTAAGCCCGCGCGCTTACCAACCGCGCTTGCGGTAAGCGTGAATGTAAAACGACCCTTCGGGGATAAAAAAGGGGATAAACTTATATTTATTGAAACCGATGGAATTACACCATAAATTACAAAATCAAGCACGTCGGAACAAAACCGCGCGTCCACTCCGAATGAGGAGGAGCGAGGTGTCGGTACCTGGTGCGCAGGCGCGCGGCGCCGGCGCCCAGTAGCGCGGACAGCGAGGAGTGGTGCGGGTGCGCGCCGTGCTCGTGGTGCAGCGAGGCCAGGAACTCGTCCACGGGCGCCAGCGGCCCGCCCGACGAGATGTTGAATCCCTTCATCAGCCGCCGCTCCTTCTGCCGGTTCTTCTTGCCGCCGCCGCCGCCTGAAATAACTCTATAATATAGTGCGTATAAGCGTAGCGTGCGTCCATTGCACGCTAGCAGATCGAGAGTACTAACTAGACGTTGAAAGAAAAAAAAGTTTGATGTTTACTATCCGGTTGACTGTAAGTAGGAGTGGTAGGTAATCAATTCTAAAAATGTATCACGGTTTCGGTTTTAATTCTGTAGGTACATGAGCGTATTCAGCTCCTGATGTAGGAGGCGGCGGGGCAAATCGGATTTTCAGGGCAGATTTTTTAAAGGATACACATCTATAGTTACTTCAACCGAGGTCGGGGGCGGGGGGAGCTGCTCCCCCCCTTTCTGGTTACAATAATGAAGAGTGTGGGTGCAATAATGAATAAAACATGTCTTTGTAATGTCGTGCTCGTACAAATGGCCGGTTAAGGAACACATTAGTATCGCCGTGGGACGTTAGTGGGACGTGAGCGGGTAGCGGGAGGGGAGGGGTCCTACCGGGCGCACCGGCGTTGGCCGTGGAGGTGTTCATGCCGGAGTTGCGCAGGATCTCGACCAGCTCGCAGCGGAAGGCGCTGACGTCCTGCTTGATCTCGTTGACGTCGTCCTCGGTGACGCCGCCGGACTCCGCGCGCCGCTGCTGCACCGTCACGTAGCGCCGCACCAGGTTGCGCATTATTGCCTGACGAACAAACATACGTTTGATTTGCATTCGATTGAGACTTGTTTTGAGTTAAGTTGATTTTAGTGCGATTTTTTACTTTTAAACTTTATTTGAATTCTTGCGAAAGCTTTTTTAACTTCTACTAAACGCATCATAATGAAACTTTTTACATACATTGATGTCACGTGACAATACAGTTTGACTTGATGTTTCATCTTGAAGGGTTGCGGGTTCGATTTCCGTTCAGGGCAGATATTTGTGTGACAGATTAATGATTATTCTAATCTAAGGACGTCCGTTGTTTGTGATGTCTTATTTGTGCAAGAAGGCCATATTCCACACGGTCTGCACAAGAAATCTTAGTGCTGGAGTCTGAGGGTTGGCGAGTATGAGCGTTATTAATTTCATTTTCAATCTATTCATTCTCATTGTATGAGAGTCGTAATTAGTTAACATTTAATCATCAATACTAAAAATAAAGTTAACGACTGCGAGTACCTACCTACTCTTGCGCCAATATACATCAAAGAATGTGTTACGCGACCATAAATGTTGTGCGTAAAACTAACGATCCATTGTAATTGGTCGTAAACGGGAGTTACTGATACATTACTCGTACAAACTGATAGAGCGATGTCGTTGGTAGGTACCTACCTGGTAACGGAAATCGCGCTCGTTCGCCTGCTTCGCCTTCCTCTGTAAATACAAATTTAATTAGTAGGTACTGTGTGATGTGCGCACATTAAAACATCGTTAACTTACGTGTTGTGTTCGTTTGATTTGTTATCTGAGATTTACTTATTAAAATGTGTATAAAGCAAGGTCTCATCGGTCACGCCTTTGAAAGGTCAATCACAACGAAATGAAGACATGACATTGCAAAAATTATTAACTGCAATGCCCTTCGTCGAATCGTGAATCATTAATTAATCATTTTTAAATAAATATTAGATTATAAAAGATTTTGTTTTATAAAATGTTAAGATAAGAAGTATGTCGTGCAATGCAACATAGTAACAGTACCTACCCAGCACAACCGAATCACAAAGGTTGCTAAAGCCTAAACGCACTATATCTATATGTATGTATCAGGTATCTGCAGCGGTACGGTAGTTACAACAACTAAGCTTGGTACCCGGATGGTGCGCATGTGCTCGCGCTTGGCGCGCGCGTGGCCGCACAGCCGGCGCTGCAGCCAGCGCCACGCGTACAGCATGGACTTGGGCGATGGCACCACGTTGAAGGGCGGCGGCACCGTGCCGCCCTCCTCGAAGTAGCTGATCCACAGCTTGCTGCGCGCGAACTTCCACTCCACGTCCGCGCGCTCCTGCAACCGCATATCGTCTTTTGTTTATGTTTGCAAACGGGTGCTCCCGATTTTTAATTCACGACACACGACGAATCGACGAAAAGTTGACAGCGGAGTTGGAAACCGGGTCGCAATATGGGTATATTAATTTGAAATCGTGGTAACCCGTTTTCAATTAAAATGTTTAGCGATGGCGATGATCCTAGTTTAAAATCAAGTTTATTTTTTTTATTTATTATTAAATTTTGTGCGGGTGTGCACATGAATTGCACAATTCGAGTTAATTCAATGTCTACTTAAGCTTATCTTTTCGGCCAGTACGGCCGAACACGTCTAACTCTACTTGTTTTTACTACGCTTTATTTGGATTTTCGGGACTCTCAATCTTTTAACAAACATTTTTAACATAAGAATATAGGTACGTATCACTTTTAAGATAAAAGTCTGCCCCTACGAGTGTTCAACCTATTAGCTTGTTCGAACTTACGAATATCAGCTGGTAGGAGTGATTCATCATGGCGATGAGCAGGTTGAGGAGCACGATCACGTTGATGACGTCATAGGTGCCGAACATGAGCATGCCCCAGAAGCGAGTGAAGATCTTGATGCCGTCCAGCTCGAAGGACTCCAGGTCGATCAGCCCGAACGCCGCCCAAAACAGCGTTTGCATCGTCTCGAACAAACTGCCAAGCGTTCATAACAAAATTTACCTTCAAGTCCCGATGCTATTTTGAGCATCTGATAAAAAAGTGAAAATTTAAATAAGCAAATTGTGTCCATCGAACGCCCGACTATATACTGACTTGGCAAAGCGGCGCCAGACGACGCAAGCGTCGTGGTCCACGATGGTGTTGTTGGAGCTGGCCAGCGCCGTGTCGGTCGAAGTGCAGCGCTTCTTCTCCATGTCCGCGTAGTACCACAGCAATTGGTTCAGACCTGACCAATATTATTGGGGCCTTAGAATTATATAAAGCAACAACTTTTATCGCCGTTTTAATTAAATATTCTGTTGTATTTTGTTGTTTGATTATAAAATATTAAAACAATTAATAGTTAAATTTTTAGCGTTTTCGTTTACAATATTCAGAAGCATCCGGCTCGAAGGACCAAAGTTATTAAATCTGTTTAACAGTTTTAATTTTAAGTAGAAAACATTAACATCTTCTTAAATGAGTATCAACAATTAAAATATGGTAATCGCGAAACTATACTTATTTATGATTCTATACGAGTATTTATTAACACGCATAGCTTTAAAATTACCAGACAAAATAACAATGTTAGATCAAAACGTCATATTATGCGTATTATCATAGGAAACGGTCTTACCGCACGAGAAGGCGAAGATAACCAAAATATCGAGCACGAAGAATTTGAGGATGTCGAGCACCATGCGGCTGAGCGAGACCTGCAGCGGGCCCAGGTGCGGGTTGACGCTGAAAATGTACACCAGCTTGAGGCTGCTGAAGATGTTGGCGGCCGAGAACAGCCCCTCCGACAACAGCATCGGGTCCCACGCGTCCCACTTCTCGCGCGGCTGGTTCCACTGCAGGCCCATCGACTTCTCGCGCTCTACCTGATGGAACAGAAACGTGACTGTAATGGATGTTACTATTATAGTTTCTTCACTACCCATGATTGTCTTAGGGTATATTTTATTTTATCCAGACAAATCTGCCAAGTGTCTGTGAAGTCTTATTAATTACTAAGACCATTGTAGCTAACTAGTGCAAGTTTGCAACCTTATGATCCTAATTGTCATAGAAGCAAATAAAAATGCATTTCAAGTGCGTATTCTATCCCAATTAAATAGATAAACTTGTGTAATTTCATCCAGGTCACTCAAGCGACAGATTAAGCTCCAAGGCAATAGAATAGACTATCATTGCTGCAGCTTATTAAAAAAAATGGCGGCATACTTGAAAGTGCGAGACGACACGCAGCGCGACGGTGGCGACGTACAGCGAGTTGGTGACGAAGTCGATCACGTTCCACATGTCGTGGACGTACTCGCGCAGCCCCATGTCCCACAGCTGCTTCACCTCGCTCCAGATCAGCCCTGCACGCGAACACACCATTAAGACACCATGTTATCAAGTATCAAGACATCAAAGTAGAACACCATTATGCTATTTATTAATTCCATTCACTATACGGTAATGTTGGTCAAACTCACAAAAACAGTAACTTTTACATTTGATAGGATATTTACGGCATAGACCTCACTATTATAGGTAAGTAGGTAAACGTCTCTTGTTAGGGGCAGTTATAGCAACGGCTTATTAAAAAAGCAGATGGATGGGTGACCGACCGCTGACCCAGGCCAGGATGAGCCACTCGACGAGCGAGGGCGGGGAGCCGCGGCGCGACACGGGCGCGGGATCGTTGCCGAAAAGCCCGCCCGCCGCCGTCTCGATGCGCTGCGAAGCCAGGATCAGCAGGACTGCACACACAACACTCACGGTTAGCGGTACATGAAACCGGAGTTAGCGAGATACGGAGAATATTTCACTAGGCGCTCAATGTCAACCGATAAACGGACTTTTTGGTGTAGCCCCCAAATGAGCTCGTTGTACAACAGATAGAAAGTGATTACTGCCAATTTTGGATATTTGTAACAATAAAGGCGGACAATGTTAGCTAGATTTTTCTCTACACATATTATAAAAATGAAAAGGCTAGTTAAGATTGAACTACAGTGATGAACCTAGGAGTTCATCAAATAAACATCAAAATAATCAAAATAAACAAAACAAGAATACTGACATAGAAACATGAAGTAGCTGGCGGAGTGGCAGAGGAACTTGATGAAGGGCTTGCGCAGCGTGCGGCCGAGCGCGGAGTGCGGCGCGGTGATGTAGGCGGCGGAGTAGAGCGGGAACATGACGCCGATGCGCACCATCTCGGCGGCCTGCAGCAGCATGTTCTTGCTGCGGAACCCCGGCACGCTCTCGTACCAGATGGACGCCAGCAGCTGCTGCACGTTCGGGTGCGCCACGAACTGGAACACGTGCCACGCCCGGTGTTTGTTAACCATTACCCTGCGGCCGGTGCGGCCTGCAGATACGTTACCCGTATCGACCACGTGCCAACTTTAAAGTAATTATGAGGATAGTGGATACCGTACATACCTTCTTTTGTCGTAATTTGATGGCAAGTTTCAATCGAGACAGCCTCATGCGCTCGGGCGCGCCAGGCTCGGCGAGCGTCGCCTGCGGGGAGCCGGTTTCGTGGTTGAGCAGCACCTGCAGCTCGTGCGACGTGCGCGTGTGGTCCAGCAGCGCCGTCGCGAACTCCTGGCACTGCGTGCGCAGCTCTTGGTACTCCGTCTTGAACTCGTGCTCGAGCGCCGACAGCCGCCGCAGCTCCCACGACAGCTCGAACGCGGTCAGGATCGGGTCCTTGGAGGAGAGCGAGATGAGCGAGGGCGAGGCGAGCGCGCGGTAGGCGTTGATGCGCGAGCGCGAGTGCCGCAGCGAGTCCTCGCGGCGGGAGTGCACGCACTCGTCGCAGCCGCAGCGCACGTCGTGGGGCACGGGCAGCGCGGCGCCGCGGTCCAGCAACAGCTTGATGATCTCGTAGCTGTCGCGGTGCGCCGCCAGGATCAGCGGCGTGATGTCCGCGGTGAACGTCGCGGTCTCCGGCGGCAGCGCCTCCCAGCTCTGGAATATTGTATTTGCACAATCCTTGCATTTTTATACACTCTACTTTTTCATCGATCTTTCCTTGAAGCAATACATTTTAATAATTCTCAGATATTTTAATGAAAATGAAATTTAATGAAAATTAAAATTAAAAACTTAAGTTGACATAACACCATACAGTGCTACCAGTGCGCTACAGTGTACCATGAAGTGAAGGGACGAGTGCGAACAGTCTAGCAAGTGATGTTTAATTACTTTCCATGTGACTGCAATATGTCGCCTGTAGCCGTCTGCCTAGCGAGGGTTTCGATTTGTATTTCAGGCTGGGGCAAACATATTATAATTATGACAAATAAAATTTATTACATTGTTCTTGGGTCGTGATTTACTTTGTCCTTGTGTAACACCTGCCACATCGGGAATACTGCGTTCTCAGTGTGAGCGTGTAAGTATACGCTTAAGTGCTTAGGCTTTTAAGCTTAAATAAAATAAAATAAGCCGCTGCTGCGTTCCGGCTGGGAGTTTGTGAGCCAGTACTCTTCTTTCTTTCTTGGGTTGCAACACATCAGTGATGTCCATGGGCGACGGTGGTAACTCACCATCGGGACTTGTCTTCTACTATGTCAGCTGTTTACATTACAAAAATCAATATTAGAAAGTGTTCACTCACGTGCAGCTCGCCTGGCTTGCGCGTGCTCTCCTCGTGGTCGAGCAGGGCTTCCACGGCCTCTACGAACTCCTCGGAGATGGCGTGCAGCAGCGCGTCGCGCGTCTCCACGCCGAACTCCAGCAGCAGGTCGACCATCTCCAGGTTCTCGTTGTCGATGGCCATGAGCAGCGCGCTGCGGCCCAGTGGGTCGACGCAGTCCACGTTGATGTGCGCCGTGTCCCGCGCGCGCTGCAGCACCCGCCGCGTGCCCGCCACGTCGCCGCGCTCCACGCCCAGCAGGAACTTCTTCTCCTCCAGCGACAGTACCGCCATCTCCTGGTGCGGCCGCACCACGTTCTCCTCCTCTGTCATCCCGTGGATGCTGTGCCGCTGTGGACAAACGACACCTGCATTTGCTGTTCTACGATTAACTTTCAAGGTCACCATTTCGCTGTTATAAATCGACAGATACAACTATACGAGGACTAATAACATTCGAACAACATAATTTAAAATGAATTGTGTCATATCACGCATTCAATGTTGTATAGTGCCTAACTGACAGTAGCTTCGTCGTAAGTTATCGTTGTTTATTTAAAAATGTGCTGGGGAGTTTCTTTCGCCGTTTCTTCTCCTCAATGATATAAGAATGATACAGTATCTTTGCCAAGCGGTGGTAGAAGCACAAAAATTACGATCTTAACTATGTATATAGTAATAAATTTAAAAGCCACCGACTCAGAAAAGTCTCTAATGTGCTCTGATCTGATCCTTGACCCTTGCTCTGAACCTCTAATCTGATGTATAAATTATATAATAGCTAAAATCATCTCGATCACGTCAATTGTCTAACAAAAAAATCGCATTATAATCGGTCCATGCGTTTAGGAGTCAGACAGACACACAGAAACACAGACACATCAAACTTATAACATCCCTCTTTTTGCGTCGCGAGTAAAATTTTGAAATTACATATTAAATTATTTTAGTTTAAAGAGACCCGTACCACGTAATGGACCAATAATGGGTTGAAGTCCCTCCTTAATTTAAGTTTTAGGACGCCATTAGTTTTTCTGACACTCGGCTTATCCATGCATCAATCAAAATTTGTAGAGCGTTAGGCGTCGTCCTAATTGGCAGCAATCGTACGATGGCACGATGCGTTTTCGTCGTGCGATGGGTATTTCAACACAATTACTTGCGAGGTTAAAATAGGACACTCTGATGAAATCTGTATATTTGAACCCATCGCACGACGAAAACGCATCGCGCCATCGTACGATCGCTGCCAATTAGGACGACGCCTTATAGACCAAAGGATTAAAGTGAAATTAGAACAAATTCAGAATATAAATTATCCGGATACCTATTACACATACATGTATACATAGACTAAAGACTATTAGAGGAATTGCTTAACATTACCTAACAGGGCCATTACAAGCAAAATGTTGGAGTCGGTCGGGAGATCGCGTTACACATAGCCGTCAAATTATATTGATGATGAAGGATAATGTCGATTATTATAAGATGACGTTATTACTCACACAAGACGCTTACAATATCGGTCACACTTGAAATAATTATCTTATTTATTCGAATGAAATTAAATAAATTTTATTCGATTTTGGTTTTTACAAACACTTTACGAAAGTCAAAGCTCACAATCGCTTCAAAAAAGCCTTACCGCGAGTGATCTTGGAAGAAGAATCGGCAATAAACCCCCAAGGAGTATTTTCCTACAGTTACAGACAACATATGTACGTGTTTTATGACATGACTTTTAATGAAATACTGAATTTCATCAGAATATTTATTTCAAAAACGGCACACCCCCGTTTAACCCCCTTAGGGGGCGAATTTTCAAAAATCCTTTGTTATTGCTCCCCTACGTTATAAAAGGAACCCCTGTGCAAAATTTCAAGTTTCTTACCCTTGTAGTTTAGGCCCTGCGTTGATATGTCAGTCAGCTTCTCCTTTTATTATAAGTATAGATTTCTGTATAGGACTCTACATTTTCAAAAACGTAGACAAATATATAGTACTACCTCTTATGTCAATGTACTACCTATTTAATTTCTCTATATTCCTTTTCACTGACTGTTTCATATAAGGAATTTCATATAAGGGTCATTTTACATTATATTCATATTATACTAAGTGCCGGCGCTAACGTAGGTAACATGTACCTATGACCGACCGCCGCGCCGCCTACGAGCTACGTTACAAATCTGCAAATATTATCACCCGCATTAATCGAGAGATGAAAGACGATAAAAGTGAAGTAGGTCAGCTGGTAATGGTAAAATGTCGCTGTCGAATGCGTCGAGGGCGTCCGCTGTACTCATTATGCAAATGGGTCGTGCAGGGCGGCTCAGGGCGGCTCGCGGTGGCTCGGGGCGGCCCAGGGCGGCGCTAGGCTCCGCAGCCGATCCATTTCATCGGATGCAATCGGCAAAATATTATGAGTTGTACTTAACCTACCGGAGTACCGCACAGGGCTCGCGAGAACGTTCAAGGATGTGAGTGTGTAAATGCGGACACGGAGCGCTATTAGAGCCGTTTATCGTAAACCATGTCGATACGCACGATCCTGCTACACAATGTGCACGTGTTTATCTAAATGTTCTATTTACATTACGATTGCTATTTCATGCGGAAGTTGCGATTTATCTAGATCTAGCAGATCATCGATGGAACCGCGCTGCCAGTCGAAGGGCAAGGAGTCCAGCGATCAGCGGGACGGAATACTGATTCGTTTTAGTGAATGGAAGGTGGCATCGTACCTTGACCTTGTTGTCGGTGGGGCGCGGCTCGGGCGCCAGCAGCGCGCCCAGCTCCACGCGGCAGGTGGAGGGCCGGCGGTCGCGCGCGGGGCCCGCGGGTCCGGCGCCGCCGCTGCCGCCGGACATCTCGGAGCCGCCGCTCTCTGTGCAAACGATCACACTTGAGCGGCCGGTCGGCGCCCGCCCGCGCCGCAGACGGCGTTCGGCGCGGACGCCGATTCACCGCACTACAATGCACCCGGATATATTTAGAGGCGGGCGGCGCGGGGGGAATGAGGGGGTGAGGGGTGGCGAGTACTCACCGGCGCCGTCGCCGCGCGCGCCATCCCGCGCCCGCTCCGTGAACTGAAACAAAGCGCACGAGTGAGCGAGGGTGCATAGCTGCACGCGTGACGAGCTGGCGGGGAGACGGGTGGCGCACCTGCACGCGGCGCACGCGGCGTGCGGCGATCTGCCGCGAGTGCCGCCGCAGCGCCTCCACCGCGCCGCCCCCGGCGCCGGCGCCCCTCCCGCCGAGCGCCTCCTGCGAGTGCCAGCTTATTTATTACATCGTAAACTGCTTTGTGTGTACGCGATCATCAGAACGGGCCGACCTCGTAAAAAACGGGTTTAACATTCTGTTCTGCGATCGACGCACGCTTAATGCAGATATAAAATGTAATGACCTAACCTACCTCTAAATACTCACGCTTGCACTTGGGTCCCGCTCCTTACCGATGCGAGTGTGTTTACGTTATAACCGGAAGGTGTGTCTGGAAAAATCTCGCATCAGTTTAATGACCTAAGTACGCTGCAGGTATCGTGTAATTTTGTTTTCAGCGAACTCGATCAAATCTCGATCTTAATTATACAATATTCACACTTTACAAGCAGCACTTCCGCACCGATACTTTTTATTACTGACAAATCGCTTTTTTATGGTGAAATATTTTAGGGGGTGATCAATCACGAAGTTATTTAATATATCGTTACTACGCCCAATAACTTTATCATTAAAACATGACACTTCGGAAACAATTACATTGAAATCCAATAAAGTTAGTTATCAAAACTTTTATGTTTACCGTCACAAAGCTACGTTAATCGCTGCAGAATATTTGCCTAAAAGTAGTGCAGTAGATGCCAGATAAAATGCGTAAACGGTACGAAGCACAAAAGTTTCAAATATTTACACGAAGAACATTGTCTGGTCGTTAGGAGAGGGATCTGTTTAGTTCGCCGCTACGTCCGGCATTTGTGCCGAGCGAGCCTAAGAATTACGATCAGTTTGCCAGAAGGCCGGAAAGCCCTAGTTCATAAACGGAACTTTGAAGCTCAGAGTTGCAAAGCTCAACGTGGATTTAAGGTGTCACTGGTTCCGTACCGAACTTTAACATCTTTTGTGAGAAGGTAATAAAAACGTAGAAAATCCACATGACAGGTGATATTTTCCCGCGCGGTCACAGAGATGTCTGGAAGGAATAAGTTCCGGGGTTGGTGGTCGTGCAGGAGGAGGTCCGCGAGCGAGGAGTCGCGCCGGCCGCGAGGGACAGTTGCGGTGCCGGTCGTAAATTCTATTTCGGCTGAAACGCGCGAGGTTCAGGCGGATGCGGCGGGCCGTGGCGCGCTCCCGTGCGGCGTGCAGGCGCGACTCCCGACCGCGCACTGCCGCGCCCCGCGCCCCGCACGCCCGGCCCCGGCCCCGGCCCCGCGCACCTAGGGCGGCCGCGATACACCAAAACTGTCTATCGATTGTCTAATATCGACATTATCTATCTCCATAATAAGAAACTATCAAAACAGATAAAATAATGATCCCATCTAACAATAACACTTACCAATCTAAACGATAAGTAGACGGTTAAATGCCTTCTTAATAAGATAAAGTGTCGGTTCATACGGGCCGTTCTCGAGGGCCACGATGAATAATAATGCTCGGCAGAGAGATGTGAAGGATCCGGCTTACTTACAAGAAATGAAATCCTAATGCTGTGATATATTATGCTGGAAGCTAAAATTACTAATCAAAATTTAAAAAAAATCGTGAAGAAAATTTACAACATTTATTGTAATTTTATGTCAATCACCTTATCTTTCGGCGCTGGAACTAGCGATGGCTAATAGCATGACCTCGTATAGATCGTTCGCATACATTTGAACATAGCACGCGAATACATCGCTAACGTATGGCGATGTTCTGCCGCCGCGGCACCGGAACAACACTGGAGCTGATGACACGATAGATAGCGGGCCGCGGGCCGGCTGGAGTGCTCGCGGCTCGAGCACCACCGAGCGCCGCCGAGCATCGCCGAGCACCGCCGAGCACCAGCATATTACTACTAACATGTTGCAGACTGTAAAATGGAGACATCCGATGTCAGACTTTTAGTTTAGCAATGCATCTGCAATCGACTTCAACTATGACTCCTCTCCATTTCTTACTTTACTTAAGTGACCAGCTTGTTTCCGGTCGAAATTATTTCTATACTTTGACTATTATGATAGAATAATTATAGTCTTCATAATCATATCATAAACTCAAAGTGTATTTCCACTAAAGAATTGAAGCACTCTAGAAGCACTTTCCGTTTTGCCAACCATAAATGGGTGCTTTTTCTTTCCGCGCGCCGTGACTTGTCTTCGGATGATGAATATGCAGCTTGTGAATTTGGTATTATTTTATGTTTCTTTGTTCTGTTTTTTATTAGAAAAATGTAACCCATATATTTGGGATAGGAGGGGGTTAGGTAATCCACGTTTTAGTTCAAGTCGACCTCCCTTGCTCGTGATGGACCCTGCTGCACAACGGACGCGGTTACGGCGCCCGGTCCCTCTTGTCAGAGGTCACTGGACTCTGTGCCATCCAGTTTAATCACGAAGGTACTCTAGGCTTGGTGGTAGGCGGTTGGCTAGCTACCACCTTCTTGCTGGAGCCAGTCGCCAAACGACTTGTCCTGTTCCGAACGGGGGCTTGAGAACCAGCATTTTCTTTGTTTCCTCTTACTTCTTTCTTGGCCGACAACGTTTTAGTTGATGTTATCGTTTTTAATGTGCGACGGTGATCAGTTTACCATTAGATGGCTCATCTGCTCATTTGCCGGATTAACTTGCCGGATTAACATAAAAAAATATAAGTAGGTACCTAAAAGTTTTCTACAGAAACATAACAGCACTTCAGATTTTGTAAAATTGTAGAAGATACCTCTACTCTCCGAATGGTTTTTCACCAAAAGCGGTTCACCAATTTCACGATCTTCGTAAATATATTAACAGCCTTGTACGAGGAAATACAAAGATTGTAGAGATATTAAAATATTGCTGTAGAATACAATACCATCGTGGCATTTTGCGAGTTAAAATCAGCGTGTAGCGGATATTCTTCATTCATACCCATCGCCCCAATCGCATTAATTAATGCATTAATGGAGGCTGATGAGTGATAACTAAATCATCGAGTGGAGTGAGTAATTGAGTGATCAATGTGGTGAACGGTGTGACTTCAGAGCGGCCAATGCGTTGGTTCCTTTGGTTACTATCATAATACCTTGAGAATACAATAATAATGTTCACTTCAGGTTCAAGTTCCGGGGCAGGCAAAAGGTCGTCATGACGAATGTTTCAACGACTTTGCAGGGCTTTGTTGGAGTTTAAAGGGCTCTCTAAGTGCCTCCCGCTGCCGACATCTAAGTTACAAAACTTGCAAACAAAGTTTGTTCTCGAATGTTGGCGGAGTTTGGGGTCTCTTTATTCGTCCATATCACTCCCAACATCCGAGAGCCCGGGTGTGAACTGATTGTGTTTGTTGTATCTTTTAACTACTTATCCGCTCTTGCTTCTGCTAATTGAAAAACTTCATAATAATTTTGGGTTTTCTATTTTTGCTGAAGTAAATGCTTGATTACAATAGTGATCAGAAAATGATAAATCATTTAGGTAGCGGAGATGAGGTATTTTCACTCCAAAAATATTTTTATTGGTTCCTACACTACGATATCTAAACAAATCATCCATGGATGGACAAAATCCAAACGAGACATAATTGACTACTATGAGGTTAGTGTTACAACTTATGGGGCGTGCTATAATATTGTCCTACGTACCTTATAACTAGTATGTACTATACATTACTGTACAACGTTTAACGTATGCCATTAAAATGCATCGAGAAAAATGTGAATATGTTTACGATGCTCGATACGTCCGCGTCCCCCACACGGAGTGACAAGATGAGGGCATGATAACGCGGAGGCGCCGCCGCCCGCCCTCCGCCGCCCTCGCCCGCCCTGCCGCTGCAAAGAATAACACACCAGGCTTCTAATTAAACTACACTCGTATTCCTCCAGCTGGTTTATTACACGCATGTCGCCTTATCACCTACGGGCTGCGGCTGCGTGGGCAGCGGCCGGCAACTACGTAGTGTTTGGGAAACTTGTAATACCTACGTTCTCAAATGGCTGAGCAAAGCTACGGCTACGGAATAGACAGGTTTATTGAGTGAATTAAATTGAACTCACATGGTGTGACCATCTGGTGAGCCCACGAGTCATCCACCAAATAAATAAAAGCTCACACTCGCACGTCACACGGTGAACAAGGATTCTAAATTTTACACTAGCCCTAATGTTTATTCATGCGGATACTTATAGTGTGTCTAATCTTTTAATTTGGTAAGATTGTCGGATATTGGTATCATTTTGCACACGCATATACTATGACGCTATAATATTCTGTATACGCAAAAATGAACACGATGATTGCTGAAAGATATCCCTGCACTAGGAGTCCCTGTATCGCATGTGGTATGAACAGCACACAAGATACCACCAACACCTACGAGCCGAGAACTAACATTTATCCGTCACATAAAAGTTTACCTCGCTTTGCAGACACAGGGTCAATTCTAACTACGCTACGGGAGTAGGTATACCAAGATACGCCGTGTGTTAGGGCTAGCGTAGCACTTGCGTAGACTCAACTAGGATTGAGCACTGTCAATCGCATAGTAATAATAAGTCATTGATCACTTAATCATTTTTAATAAGTATAAACTTCTAAACTATATGAGAATCGAACATCTGTTGGTAAAGCAGACGAGGTCTCCATCAACCGTACCACAAGGATACAACTCCAAGCTTGTCTTACGTAGAATCCTGCATATAACATATTCGTAGCAGGTGTATACTGACCGCTTCCGAGCTTCCACCAGTGAGCGGTGAGCGGTGACTCACTGCATCGGACGTTTTCTCATGGCCTTACTGCTACATCGTATTATAATAATCATTAGGGAGGTCGATAACCTTATTACTTTCTATGCTTACACAACAGTTTATTATTATTACGGTCCAATACACAATAGGTGACAAACAAAGCTATTAAATGCCTTCGCAGTCTGTTTTCACAGAATGCGTGTGAAATGAAATTTTCACAGAGCTATACCTACAAGCTCCACTCCACCACGCTGCTCCAGTACGGATTGGTGCAGGGGCTAGTGGCCATGTCAAATATCGGAAGTTTTTATGCCACCCGAAGGCCTTCGACATGTCTATCTAACGATAACGTTAAAGCATATAAACGCTTAAGACATTTTTGCCCCAACCATCATCCAACCGACTACAGACCGCGCCCGCTGTTGCTTAACTTGGTCGATCACTTAGGATCGACGCACGCCGCGGAGCTATGAGCGCTTAACATTAGAATATACCTCGAAAAATACCTTTGCCGGCTATTTTACATAATAAAGTAATCTTTCCCTTTTCCTTGTACACTTGTACTTACATATCCTTTTCAGTATGAAAGCTAAAAGGGCGGAATGGAACATAAATTTCCTCTTCCATTTAAATTCAATTATGCGAACACTTAGCTTGTAAGCTTCAATAAATCTTTGCACGTATTACCCTCTTCAAACATGATGGAGTCGGTATATTTATTTATGTACGTAACACTACAAACATTGCGATGAAATACTTTAAGCTAGAATTGGTGATTGAGGTCTAGACTAGACCAACAAGTTTCCAAAGGCCGTTTCGCGTTGTCTTAGACAAATATAAAATCTGGTTTTCCGTTCTATTTTGGTTGAGAACTTAGATCAAATATAACTTCAAACCTCTGTGCATTATCTTCTTATACAAAATTAATCTGTAACTAATCGCTGTCTGTATATGGAAGATATATGAGAATAGCTTTTACTGAGGGTCTTCATTAACGAAATATAACCCAAAATAATGATTTTTAGAATTTTTGTCTGTTTGTCTGAGGTTTTGTACGCGCTAATCTCAGAAACGGCTTAATCGATTTAGATACGGTTTTTACTAATATATCGTGCTGCACTTAATATTTAGTGTTTATTTTATTTCAATCAGTTAATAAATAAATAACTTATGTCAGGCCTTACAACTTCCGAATGGGCGGACTAAGGGGCATGTTTCCTGTAGCAAAGCGAGGGCGGGTTTACTAGTGATAAATAAAATCAATATGCGTCTTGCTATAAAACTCGTCATTCGTATTTTCATCATTAAAAACAGCCCGAAACGAGGGCGATACGATAAGTTGCAGCGCCTTTCGTCGTGTAATTATATGATATCGCTACGACTCCACGTTATTTGAGAAATACACTCATGTTTCTTCTTTGTTATTCTGAATATATAATGAACATGAAATACTGTCACCGATCACAAAAAATAACTTATATCAATTATTTTATCAATCACCACTTCCCCGTCTTCACATTGTTTGAGAAATATGATTAATACGTTCAGAAATAATGTCACTACCTGAAACAATTTTGCCTATTTTAAGTAACCAGCAGTCCAGCCTCCTGATGAAAAACAATCGCCGCCGGCCATGGAAGTACCCTCTGCGTGGCAAAGCTTTTTTTGGTTGTTGTGCCATTGAACACTATTTTTAATAATATTATTACATTTTACGGCCGATTCTAGTAGGGTGGTAACTTGTACTTAGTTCTCTTTCTTAAAGGCCAACTGTCTACGAAATAACTTTTGTTTTGTTATTGTGGCAAAAACTTAAACGTTGGCTACAACCCATTAATGGCCCACTACTGAGCACGGGTCTCTCCTCGTACCTGAGGAGGCCTAGAGCATACTCCACCACGCTGCTCCAGTGCGGATTGGTGGAGCGGTTAGTGGCCAACCCAAGTGTCGGAAATTTTAAGCCGCCCGAAGGTATCCGACATGGCTTAACGACTGCTACCAAATGATAACAACCGGGACCGACGGCTTTACGTGCCCTCCGAAGCACGGAAGCGCTCAAGAAATTTTTGCCACTAGCGGTCACCCATCCAACTACCGACCGCGCCCGCTGTTGCTTAACTTTGTCGATCACTTGAGATCAACGCAAGCCGCCGGGCTATGAGCGCTTCTTAACTTAAGGGTGAATTTCCCAAACGACTTTTTTTTTTGTCTTCATTGAAATTAGTATTTGAAAAAAGGAATATTGTTCTGTACTATTTTTTTTTGTATTCATTAGGTATTTATTGGGTTGTGGCATAAAATATTATTTGTCTAAGTCTATTTACAAAGGTAGAAATAAATACATAAACCTCTATTTTTGTCACATCGGTGCTGTCCCTCTACTTTTTTTACAAGCAAAAACGCTTATATCGTTATAAAAATAAGTAACTTAAGAATAGAACTTATTCTATTTCATAGAATATTAGTTTTATTATTAATATGTAGCATATTTTATTACGTAATTCATAATATTTATTACTGAGAGGCATAAATGTACTTGTCTCGCAAAATTTTGTCATATCGCTGCACAAAAGTAATTTAAACCTAACTTTGCATCGATGAGTCCGACAGTGTCCCCACCCCAATTTTATTTCCCTCGTTAGTGTGTGCTAGTGCGCAGTCAGGACGGACGTGTGTCAAATCGCTGCATATTCCCGCCAATTACGTAAGTACGACATTTCAGTTACTTCCAAGCAATTATTTTATATTATCGGTGGTTGCATTTTTCTAGTGTAATGTGAAGTTTTATTACGATTGTTTGGTTCTAACAGACATAGTAAGTAAATTAGCATCATTATAGGTACTTGAATTTAGCCTAAATATTATACATTTTTCATAATTTTCAAAAAAGTCGATAATTTCTCACGTCGCTGTTCTCATATCGCTGTAATCGGTGGTCTTTTTTACCACCGATGTGATAATTTACACCGATGTGATAAGAAAAATCAATCGGTGTCTTAAATATCATATCGGTGTTTTGATTCATGATCGACGCATAGTTTTGTCACATCGGTGGATTGTTTTATCACATCGGTAGATCATATTATCACCTCGGTGTAATTTTATCATATTGGTAGACATAGTGTCATTTCATTAAAGTAAACAAAAAAACAATGGAGCATACCTACAACCATACATTATATACATACATATACACATATTATATTTTTTAACTTTCATAAATATTAACTTGTGTGCAGCTCGTGCCGCACACAATTCGTTCGAGTAATTTTGTTTAAGATTAATTTTGTTTAAGAATGCTGAAATCAAAACTAAACGAGGAGGAGAAAAAAGAGAGAAAGAGGTTGATGGAAAGAATAAGAAAAGCTAAAATCAAAAGTGATCCTGTGTTAAGAGAGCAGCATTTAAGAAAAGACAGAGAACGCTTAGCTAAAAGAAAGGCAGCTGGACTTATCCTAACCCGAAGCCAAATGACTGCACATGCACGTCGCAATGCACAAAAGAAAAACCGAATCAGTGCCCGTGCATATTATCAGCGGAAAAAAAATAAGGCAAATGGTGCCCGCAACAACCCAACAAGTGTTTCAGAGACCAATGACGCAGAATCGCTACCGAAAAATCAAGATAATGAGCCCGGTATTTCTCAAGAACTAATAGGACCTCATAGCCCACGGCTATTGCGACAGAATGTTCGATGTAATAGTCCTAATTTGCGTATTGATGCCATAGTAGCGAGTAGTTCCCACTATTTACGTACAAGCAGTCCCCTAGATTTATCAATAGCATCTCCTTTACGAACGCCAAGTATTAGTTCTATAAATTCAGAAGAATCAACATTACGCCCAAATAGTCCTAACTTAGACACATCCTTTAATACTGTTAAATTCAAACAAGACATTAAAATGAAATTTCGTAAATATCAAAACGTTAAAACTCAGCAAATACACGATTTAAGAAAACAATTGGCAAAGGCTAATAAAGAGAAACTAATGTACAAAAAGAGATACATGAGACTACATCAAGAATTTAAGAAATTAAAACAGAGTAATTTAGAAGTGAGACGAATCCCAACGAAGCCAAAAAATATAGACCTGCAAAAACGTATCCGTAAGATTGTTGTTCAGTTTTTTGAGGATGATGAAAATTCAAATCTTTGCCCAGGTAAAAAGGATACTGTCACACAAAATGGAGTAAAAAAACAGAAAAGGCTGATGAAAGACACAATTAAAAATTTACACAAAAAGTATTTGACTTCGGGCTACCCTCCAATCAGTTACGTCACTTTTACAAGAATGAGGCCGTTTTGGGTCACGCAGCCAAAATTAAACTTGAGAAATACATGCCTATGTGAGAAACATGAGAACATGGATCTTGTTATATCATCTTTAAAAAGAAATCGTATCATAAAAGAAAACACCACGACTGAAATTCTAAGTAGTATTTGCTGTGATATTTTTAAGGTAGAATGCCTGCAAAGAACATGTCCTGTCTGTAAGAATCGTCATTTAAATTATCAAGAATTTGATAACTCCAAAGATGTTATTTATTGGAATTGGAAGAAGATAAAAAAGAATTACAAAAAAAATGGAGTCGATAAAATAGCCGTTAATGTAGAAAAAGTAAAAATAACCGTTAAACCATTACAACTAATCAAAATATTTGAAAACAATCTGAAACCGTTCTTAACACATTGTAGTAATATACGAAATCAAAGTCAAGCTTTTAAGCACTACAAACAAAACATGACTGAAAAGGATTGTGTCGTTCACATTGACTTTAGTGAGAACTATAGCTCCAAGTACGGGTCCGAAATACAATCTATGCACTTTGGTGGCAGTCGTCAACAATTCACATTACACACTGCTGTAATTTACTATAAAAATAAGGAAGAGAATATAACAACTCAATGTTTCTGCACTATTAGTTCTTCACTGCGCCATGATGCTGCCGCCGTTTGGGCTCACCTTGTTCCAATATTAGAAGAAATTAAACAGGAAGCTCCAATTGTTCAGAATCTTATTATTATTTCTGATTCTCCATCAGGCCAGTATCGGAATAAGAAAATTTTTTATATTATGTCCCAACTCAGTATTTACTGCTCTTCTCTGACTAACATAATATGGAACTATAGTGAATGTGGTCATGGAAAAGGTGCGCCAGATGGAGTAGGTGGGCTACTGAAGCGAACGGCGGATCGATTTGTTGCACACGATGGTGATATGAATAATATAGACTCTTTTGTAAACTATTTAAAATCTGCTGTCCAAGGCGTGAAAATTAGTACTGTAGAAGAATATGAAGTTGAAGAAAAGGACTGGCTTCTCCCTACAAATTTGAACACATTTCGTGGAACATTGCAAGTCAAACAAGTCATTTGGACTAAAGAAGCTAAAAATCGTATAGTTTTACGTCGACTTTCTTGTATAGAAGATGAATGTATGAAATATGTTGTTAAATGTCCACATGGCAAACATCTAGACTTCCACAATTTGTCAACCGAACACGAAATTAAGTCTAAACCTCAACTTTCTACTTCGAGTAATAAAAAATCCAGAACTAAATCCAAAATAGATCTATTCACTAAAATGCGACCAGTAAAGTTAACTGACAAATTAATTTTGTTCCCACAGCCATCACATTCAAAGTATTTTACACCATCAAATACATTAAAAATCTCGGAAAATGCGGCACCCAGATCATCCTCTTCGACAAAAATGTCTGAAAATTTGCTATTGAACTATGTAGATCTTGATCAAAGTACTCCTGCCTGTTCATTTTTAGAGAAAATTGACACGAACATTTTAGTTGGTTTAGAGGAATCAACTCAATTCGTAAATAAAGAGGATACGGTAAAAGCATCTAATAGATTTTCAAGTCCTACCGTGGAAGACAGTGACACCGATGAGGAAATATTTAGAATAAAATCTAAAATTAACTTTAAAAAAGAAAAAAATGAGCCACGTAAACCAACTCCTGACATCAAACAGAGATTTAATTATATATTTGGTTGCAGTGACACTGATGATGACTTATTTTGATCTGGGCTGATTTGTTTTTAAAATTTTTATTTTTATTGTTTTTAGTTTTAATTGAAAAAAAGAGGTTTAATTGTTGTAACAGATAATAATTATAAAAGTACGTAATTAAGTGCTGTGATTAACTATAGGTATACTACATAGTCTTCTATGACTTAAAAGTCTAATTATGGTGCAATTTAATAAAAGTGGAGTACGAAGACGGTTCAAGTTCTGTAGTGATTTATGTTGAACTTAAAGGCTGATTAACATAATAACCAAATTATACTGACAGATTTAATTTAAGTTTTTTTTTTAAGGGTAAAGATTATTTGCTAGATGTAAGATATAAGCGATCTCTATGTAATCTATGATACTTACGCACTGAGAACAAAGATTTTAAAAATATTAAATTAAGTGATAATTAAAGCTGTGATTATTGTAGTGTTGTTATGATTAAGGTTAAACTTAAAAGGCTGATTAATTAGGTATATAAAGTTTTCTTATATAAAGTTTCTATTCTTAGTATTGTTGAACCTAGAACGCCACAATGTTTTAAGTGTACCTACACATGGCAAAACAATTAGCTTGATCGCCACATTAATAAATGTGTATTGTACAATAACGTACAAGAAATTTTTGTTTTTTATACTTCTTTTAAATAAACACAATGATAATTAAAAAAAACATTATTTTTTATTCTAAGAAAATAATACCCTTAGTTCAGGTATTCAGTTCTTAGTCACTCCTTCAAAAATGTATAAGCCTACTATTTCTTTTTTGATGTTCAAAGGTGGATAGATTATCATATCGCTGTATATGTATATCACATCGGTGAATAAATTTATCATATCGGTGTACAGAAAAGATAATCGGTGCCGGATTGTCACATCGGTGGAAACCAGAATTCAAACTGAATTTTCTCCATAGTCTTAAAAGATACGTTGATGGTTACCAATAAGGGAGTATTTAGTATCCTAAATATTACATTAAACATGAAAAAAATAAAAAATATATATAAATGAAAAAGTTCACCGATATGATAAGAAAAATGGCATTTGTTGAAATTCACCCTTAAACGTTAACAAAATATAAATGAAACTAAATGCACAAACGGTTTTATTTTTTTAATTTCTCAAAAGGTTTTCGTATAAAAATCTTATTTTACAATACAAACTTCGCGACTTTCTTTAACTTTCCGCTCCAAAGCTCAGGCTTTCAAGCTTCATTTACATAAAAAAATTGTAACTTTAATAAATCTGTTCTCACCACCTCAGTAACAGTAGGATGGCAGCGGTTTGGATGTGTATTTCCATTTTTATTATATTTAAGGATATTGTTATGAGGATTTTTGTTATTTATACTTGGGCTTTTTGCCAAAATGAAGGATAATGATATTACCGCGTCTAAGGAGAAAAAAACAGGGCCCCGAAAATGGTTTTTGCATATAATACGTGGCGGAAACATGTAAGTATCGCTTTAGGTTTTTGTGAACTAGAAGATGAACAGGGGCCAGGATGGTAAAAATCACTGCCGCCCAAAGAAGTATCGCAGCCGAAGGGAGCAGGTCAGCCGCTGGTTGTGGGGCTCTGACTCTAACACGTTGATATATTACGGCTAATTCTAGAAGTAGGGTGGTTGCCTAGTGGTCATTAGGTGGATAGGAATTCTACCGTAAATAACAAGTAACGCCGGGATTAAACTGCGTGGTACAGAACCCAGATAGATCCAACAGAAATACCTTGGCCTTTAAGGACAACCCTTTATTCAACAGGTTGCACGACGAGCCGCGGGATTGGCTAAAATAGTCAAAAAAGTAAAATACTATCATAAATCATATACTATCATAGTACACAAAAACATTTTAAAAACATCTTCGAAACGAGGTTAAAGCACCGCATCTATTATGATTAAGGAGCCCCTGAGAAGCGCTAACTTCACGAACGGACAAAGAAACTTTGCTTTTCAAAATGTATGAATCTAAATACCTACTTATAAAACCTCGTTCATGTTCATCAAGCATCACAGTCGACCTCTACAGAGATTACAGGTTTGGTAGAGTTACGTCATATGTGATAAATATGAAATATAATATTTTATACGGCGAATGATGTGTACTTAATGTCTCATTAACCGCACCGTTTTCTTGAATAGTGCTCAAACAACTTTACAGAAATTATAAACCGCGTGCGGCCTAAAAGTAAAAACATAAATTAAGAAATAAAAATAGATGAACATAATACTTAATGAATATTTAATTATTTGTTACATTAAAGCAATAAATTTTCATCATATTGCCTAGGTATAAGGAAAAATAATTTAACGAGGGGTTGTTTTTGTGAATGTGTGACTAATGAGCCGTAAAAAAGCCGAAAATATTTAAAAAGAGGAAATTAGTCGGCTTTAAATCTAATATCTATTTTAAATTCTTCCTCTTCTTCCTCCGGCTTTTTGTTTTCGGATTCCATTTCAGTATCCGCCGGGCGGGGGTACAACACGCTGGGGGATGCTGGCTCTTCGGCTACTTTATCTTCAACTGTCAAGTTTGGGTTCGTAGGGAACTGAGATATTACATCACTAGGATTATTATTAATTGGATTTTGAGTTCCTGAAACAATACCCCCGTTATTAGGAGGTTGTTGATCGCTCTCAACCCATTGGTTCATATTATTGGGGTACCACTGATTGTTTTGATTCATTTGATCCGGATATCCGAATACGGGTGTGTCGTAACTTGTTGGTCTCTGATCTTCATTAATTTGAGTATTTCCATCGTAATTCTGATCAACGTAATTTCCTTCACTTTGTACCCAAGGTCGTTTGTTGGTTTGCGTGTCGAAATTTTCGTATCCTGGATTATTTCCAGGATTCTGATTTTTGAAATATTGATCTCGATACTTATCTTCGTCGCTATAATCCTGTACTAAAGGCCGGTTAGGAAACCTCGGGCTTTCGTAACCATATTGGTTTTGGTACATTTTATGATACCAAAATTGATTATTATGAGACGTGTCGAGGGGAAATGACGAATGTGGACCATGGTGAGGACTTGGCTTATGGATTTTCTCATTGGACTGATACTCAACTATCATGACTACCACATCTGGCTCAGAATTATCTTGGCTCAACTGGATCTGCCCACCGAAGTTCCAACCGAAGTCGTTCGAGATACTCCTAACCACCGAATTAAAAAGGTCAAATGCGGACTCGCCTTGAGCTGGTAACATGCGGCTAGGAGGATAATGACCGTAGCACTGATACACTGTCACTAAACATATTATTAATAATAGTAATTTCGCCATTGTCACACAAATGGACCACCTAATTAGAAATATATTTTTCGATTTAATATTTGGTTTCTTAATGGATCAGTGTGGCTCCGCCAGCAGCACTCTGACCACTGCTTTGAATATTAAACTGGTCAAATGTTTGGAGTCGTCTTATTGTCAGGTTTGTCGCGTTTCCGAGAACCGTTTACATTAATTTGAATTGCTAATGAAGTTATCCACTAGGTGTGTGTGACTAATGTTATCACCAATTTCGGGGTGTTTGATTTTTGATCTAAATTTAAAGTTTTATTATTCGTATTTACGTAATTTTAAAAGTTAAGGCCGAAGTAAGTAGATATTAGATACTTATATGGTTTATTCTGTGGGTGTAGAGGGTAATCTCCGAAACCACTGCCCTTATTTGAAAACTTCTTTCACCTTTTTTTGTTGAATAATTGGTAAGTGGTCCTGTGGTCACCATCACCCATGGACATTTCACGATCCATTTTAGAAAAAGTATTGATGCTAGAAGCAGTGATAGCCGTGTGGTTGAACGTTGGTCTGCCGAACCGGAGGTTCCGGGTTCAAACCCCGCACGCACCACTAATTTTCAAAAATTATATGCGTATTAAAATTTAATTATCACTTGCTTCGGTGAAGGAAAACATCGTGAGGAAATCTGCACACCTGAAAGTTCTCCATAATGTTCTCAAAGGTGTGTGAAGTCCACCAATCCGCACTTGGCCAGCGTGGTGGACTATGGCCTATATCCCTCATTGTGAGAGGAGACCCGTGCCCAGCAGTGGGACAGTTATGGGTTGTGATGATGATGATGATTGATGCTAGCCGGACGGGTAAAATGCCTACCTAGTATCTGTAATTAAACTGTATGGTACAGAACTCAGCAACCTCCAAAAGGAGTCAGTTATTGGACAGGATGAATCAGGAGCAGAAGACCTTGGCCTCGAGGATGGATGGAGTTCCCTTTATGAACCTACCCCGAAAACTGTTTGGGACAGTTACATTATACGCGATGAACATCGGTTAAATACTTCATATAGAAATTGCTAAAATCATAATGATAATTGTATATAATCGCACATCGTAAAACGTAATCGACGAAAACTGGTAACCCAAAAAGGTAGTCGGGCTTGGCTGCTGGTTTAAAATTAAGAAAAAAAAGTTTCAGCACTTTCAGTTCGTAGTGTAGGGTTGCGCAGGCTTGTTGGGAAAAAAATTGTGTCTAAACTCTAAAGGTATTGAGTTGCAAAACAGGAAAAAATCTTAAAACAGATACTAGGACACTTATTGAACTTAAAAGCAGAATAATATATTCTTGTGGTGAATAGCCGACAAACAAGGAAAAAAGGAAAAAAGGAATTGCTGGTTAATACCAGCAATTAGTTAGTTAGCACGTATTTAACCAGTTATGAATTTGAGCCCAAAAGCCTTTCACAGGAAAAACCTTGAGATTCTTCACTTCCTATTTTATTACCCGACTATATTAGGTAAAAAAACTTTACCTGATTTTGACAACAAAACAAAACCCTCATCAAATCGGGCAAACAGTAGGTATACGAGTAGAACCTACATTCCTCATCTCTTCAACTATTTTTTTCACAGAAGGCACCCTATATAGATTGCCGTGATATTAATATAAGGCGGCATTGGACAGTTGGTCCTGAATGCTCGTTTGCTACCTTTATACCATAAAAAAGGTATCTACTTTATATCTCGCCTATCTAATAAAGCTACTGATTCGGAGAGAAGTCGAGATTTGGTACTCGATTTGGTATGAAGTTTGCCGACTGATTTACCTACGTAGAAAGTAAATAAAGTGTGTAATTCTGCTTTCCATGATTTAGTTTAGATAAACTATCTACATTCAGATAAACTTTGGCAAATTTTTTTATGTGACTTACAAAATAATTATTATAGTCTATCATGTTTATAGAAATACACGAAAATGTACCATCGCCCTCCTTTTCTGCGAAATTAGTAGTACCTCTGACTGCGGAGAGAGCGAAGTAACAATATGTACCATTTATTGAGGTATCGCCAGCAGTATGGCTGTGGTGTACGAATGGTCGCGGTGGTTAAGACACGGACGTCGATGATGATTATTATGATAATGATTAAAGAAGTAGATATAAATTCTAGCAAACTTTAAATGGCCGTCCGGTTAGCGTCGAGATTTTCATGGCAGTAACATCCAATCTCTTATTCACTATGACTTTGCATGCAACAATACGAAAGTTATATAATTATCGAGTCTACAGACACAGAAGGTCGTATTTTACGAGACCACACTAGATACTGCTACACAAAGGGCAGGAGAGCCCTCACCAGGCTCATTAGCGCGGGGAGTAGTTTTCCGCCAGCCGGGCAGCCGTGAGGGCCGTCCGGATACTTGATTAACTAGTACCACACTCAAATAACACTTTATTTCCTTTTATTATTCGGTCGCTACTCGCTATATTGCGCGCTTATTGAAGTATCTAGCAGAGATCTGGCTTACTTATCTTTTGCAAACGTACATTTGAACAGTAAGTACAAAGCCGCCGCGTGGAGCACGTGATTAAAGACAATGAGTGTAAAACGAAAACAATAAAAGCATTCTCTTTTACCCGTTAATGTCGCCCGCGCGTCGCCGCAATTTATTCAGAACCAGAGTAAATTTGGTCGCCGCGTCGCTTTTACCAGCATTTCAACTTCAGTACCGCAACATCCTTGATTGCTCCCCATTATTAAATTTGTTTTGATTTGTAACCAACACGCTGGCTGCCAAGGAGGAAGCAGGTTATCCGCTTTTTAACCTGATTTCAAATTCGGACTTTAGAAAGGTTCTCACTACAGTTGTGGTCGCAATATTGAAGAGCCCAGTTCACAAACGCGAAGGAAGCAGGCAACTTCTTTGTTGGTTGGCATTAGGTTTTGACCGCTGCACGATGGCTAAGTAGGCGGGTACAAATAAGCAGGCGGAAATGGCAGGTGGTAGCCACTTACATTCACATTACCACCTTTACTTCAATCTTTAATAGCTACCTCTAGAATTTAGAAAATTGAAAATACAGAAAAATCAATACAGTAGTCTTAGAGATCTCTTCACTTCAGAAGCAGCGAAGCGAGCAGTATCTAATAGCTAGATAGATTATGAATGCATGAACTAAGTACATTTGCCTAATCCAACAGATTATGTAGATCCACAAATTCCACAATAGCTTCCAACTAGTACTGAAGATGCAGCGCGGATTATTGAAAATCGGTTATTCTAAAGCCCAACATGTCCGGCCGGTGTGCGGTTACAACTACCTGGTAGAAGTTACGTCATTTGCTTCAATTGTCATCTCAATATCACGACAGACTTATCCAATGCTGATGGTAGAATGAACAGAGATAAGATCATAGTCCTCAGCGTTCTGGTGTCCCTAGACGATCATGCGGCATGACATGCCTTACTTATGAAGTATGAAACCTATGGAAATGACATGTCAACAAAAAATGCGTGCCACTGTTACGTCATCTGGCCGCCAAATATTGCGGCTTTAGTGTTGACCTATAACTATAACTCATGACATCAACTACTCATGACCTTTAACTGCACATAAGAACCTTGCTAATTATAATGTAAATCTTCCTTTATTTTCCCGGCAACATTAACAATAACCAATATTTTTAATGTTATTTATATCGTACCTGTGTATGGTTAAAGATGGCTGATTTGACTTTGACCACGACTTTTTGACAAGACAAGTACCGGCTGAACTGACTGACAATGACATTTGGGTCGGTAAACATGGCGGATTTTCGGCCTCATTAGGTAGTAGTAGTAGTAGTACTTATAGAACAATATGTCGTGTCCCTACTATAATACGTCCATGATTTAACTGTATTGCTTATGCGAATGACATGCCAACTACGTGCTGGCAGTTGATTGACAATTCCTTTTATTTTTCATCATGCAAACATGATTGACATGCACGAGTGATCGTATTTAGAGCGGCATGTCATGCAACTGCTCCGTTCGCTTCGAAACGACGTCAATGAAGTGTGATAAAATGATTAGTAGCCAGCATAACATGCATAGCATGCATTTTAAGGTGGCCCTAGACGATCATGCGGTCCATCATGCAGCATACCTATAATTCACATACATGTCATGCCGCATGATCGTCTAGGGATACCATTAGACAGACGTCATGCAGCCATCACATATCTCTGATAACACTGAGTATGACAACAGACTTGGAAATACTACAAACGATTTTTGAAACTAACGCCTATACACACATAGAAAGCTTAGGAAAATAGAAGGCTCGGATGAAGGGGGGATGAGCTAGGGTTTCTCATCAGATTCCTCAATAAGCCTTTGTTCTAAGGGACCTTCTAAGGGGATGGTTCTACCCTATCATGATTACCGAAAAATCAGCTTTTGGTCCTTTCTCTATCGCAGCTTAAAAAGCTTTGGACAATGCTACTGTAGTATACCATTCCGAGTTAAGTAACCTTAAAATTTTACAGTAGGTAAAGGCATAAAGAAATGTCCGTACAATGTTAAATTCAACAAAGTAGCTAAAACGGTTGCAGAAATGAAGCTGAAACAGTTGTAAAACCAAATTTAAAACCGTGATAGGATCACAGCGCGCAGAAAATATTCACGGTTAAAGCTACATCGTTTTAAATAATGAAAAGCACATGAAGCATTGTATTGCAGCAAAATGATAAGAATATTGCGAATAATTGAAAACATAATATGTAGGTACTTATGTCCAATTTAACATTTCTAACATTTTAACAAAAAAAAATTAATTGACGTACGTAAAAAACGTCCTCCTTAAAAACTTTACGACTTCTCGTCACTCCTGGCCTAGTTATTCTGTATCCTGGCCACTGCCCGAGCATCTCATGCATAATCGCAAGTATCATTTTGTAAAACTGCGGCGATGGAAATAATGTGCCACAATGTTGGCAGGTGTAATATTACATAATTATCATCCGGTTCTTTTTCACTTTTTTTGCTGATTTTATTATACAAATAAGTAGTTAAACTGAACCTGCAATTGCTTTTATTCATTGACGTAAAAATAGCATAACAGAATGTTCTATAGTTCAATGAAGGTGAAGGATTTTTATAATAAGACGCGAATTGAAGATTAGCGTATTGAAGTGTAGCGTACCTTAAAAGACGCAAAGTTAGGAACTGCAATTGTTGCTTTGTACAAAGTATTTACACGTACAAACAACTGATTGTTATCCAACAAAGAAGTCGTAATCTGGGTCTGTCGGAGCTGCCGGTGATTTTGAGCGATATTAAATCTTTTGTTTGAGGAACAAAGCTCACTTCCAGTTACAGTGCAGGCCACGTACAAAGAGCGGCGATCAGCTCGCCGGCAGCTGCTGTAATGCCATAAGCCATAATGACCCAGTTCCGCCGCAATCCGACGAAAGCTTTAATAGATCCTACAAAATATGGCACATTCTTTCACCCGGTAGCCGCTCGCCGCTCGCCGCTCGCCGCGTGCGACTCGGGGGGTTATTGCCAGGAATCAGCTTCGTAAATGCCAGCTGTGTAAGCTGTTTAACGCCACGGAGTTGAGCAATAAATACAAATCAACACACATAACACGTAATACGACTCGGTAAAGCACGTCGACTTTGGAGTCACGTTTAAAACTGGGTTAAGTTTTTGGTACTCCCGCACTTTTGATTGCTTTTTTGTATTTAGCTTTTTTATGATAATGTATGGGAATAAGTTGTATTTTTTAAACAGACATCAGTTATACAACCAAAAAAAAACCATTGCTTAACTATTTTTATTATCTTTAAACATTCATTAAATTTTAATTATTTAAGTCTTCCTAACCCAAGGTTACGGTCTTCATAAGGTTTTCATAATGTACGGTTCATTTTAACAGTAGGTTTTGGGGTATGTATGATGGCAGTGGCCTTTGGAAACACAACCCTTGCCCAATTTACAAATATGGTATTACAAAAAGACATCCCGTATGGCGCAATGGTTACCAAGCCTGATCGCCTTTCCAAGGGCCCCGGGTTCGATTTCCAGCGAGGCGGAAATTTCAATGATGAGTTTAAATTTCTGTTCTTGGTCTGGATGTGTGTGTTCTTGTCTTGTTTTGTGTGTTGTCCATGACACTCACGACACAGGTTTCAGTTTCTTATTAAAAAAAGTCAGATTAAAAAAAACTTAGTTCATTCAGGTCCATTATTTGATTAAGTAATATCATAAGTATTGATATCGTCGGAATAAGTTTAAATATTTCCGCAAATTTTGTAGATAAAAATTTTGAAGAAAACGTAGGTAAATTAAATTTGAATCTATAAGATTCTAAATCTCGACCCCTTTTATCGGTCCAAAAACCGTTAGACTCGGTCGGTTCGTTCCAGAGCTCTCGTGCGTAACGCTAATCTAACGTAGAAGAACTTGTCTGGAATTCGAAACGTCGTGATCTGACAAAAATAGGATTCCAAAAAAGTAACAAAACCAGATTTTTATGCAAATCTTCACCTTTTATAACTTACTTATTTACGGTCATCCAATGACATTATACTTAGTACATTTTTTAATAACATTATTACGGTCATCCTTGAAGTGGTTTTACGTGTTGTGGTTGCCGTGTCCGAGAGCCAGTATTAAGTGGGTCGCCGTTTTCTTCTTGGCCGGCAACGCGTTGTTGCTGCCTTTTGATTTTGGTTGACCACATACGATACGTCGGTCAGCTCGTTTGTCGACTAAGTACCTATATACGTAAAAAACCTCCTCTGCTCGTAATGCATGTCCTCCAATAACGGATAACTGCAATAACGGATGAGACTATCCAAAATTGTTTCAAACCATAAGGTAAGCATGACATTATAACAGAAATAACACAAAAACATCTATATATATAAAAAGAGAAGCTGACTGACGGACTGACTGACTGACTGACATATCAACGCAGGGCCTAAACTATAAGGGTTAGGAACTTGAAATTATGCACGGGGGTTCATTTTATAACGTAGGGGAGCACTAAGAAAGGATTTTTGAAAATTCATCCCCTAAGGGGGTAAAACGGGTGTGCAAAGTTAGTATGAAACTTTGCCGTTTTTGAGGGTATTTGAATGAAATTCAGTATGAAGGTATTTCATTGAAAGTTATGAAACATGTTTAAAATATTTTTTCGAAAATCATCCCTTAAAGAGGTAAAAGGGGGGCGCAAACTTAGTACGAAAGTTCTCTGATTTTATCAACTGTTATATATTTAGGGATTTTTGGCGGGCGAAGCCGCGGGTGTAGGCTTGTTATTTAATAAAAGGTAATTACACTAATAAAATTACTCAACATCTCATCAAAAAATCTCTGATGCTACACATGTAATTTAAGGCCCTAATAGTTGACCAACTTACGGCCACGTGATAGTAACTGGTCACTGCTGCCCATGCACGACTTTAGGAATGCTTATTTGAGATGTCATTTACGCAAATTGACTGATTCTGGACCTCCGCAAATGACTGAACTGCATCTGCTATCTTCCTTAACGAAGTTTAAAAACCTCATCAACATACATGCATTCCATCAGGATAATTATATGTAAATAGGTGGCAAAGTCCATCGAACTCAAAAAGAAAGGAAAAAACTTGTTTATCCTTGTTTCTTTCACGAGGACAGGTGTCACAAGGATATTCCCTTTGCATCATTAAATTTCAATTCTTTTCTGTGCAGATCTATTCTACTCTATGTTCCACGAACGCATCAAAACCATCTCCGACATCCCAACTAAATGCTATTAGCGACCGCTCGGCCCGAATGGCAAATCGATACTTTTCCTATTTGATTTACTGAGGTGCGGCGACGTTGTACGTCACAACTGGTATCAATTCAGCGCTGGCTCTACTACATAGTCCGCTATATATAGCCACTAGCACTAGTACCTATGTAGCCCATCGCTCACCAGCTGCAAGATACAGGATCGATACTGGCTTCAACTATGCCCAACTGGTGTCGCGAGAAAGTTTAAGGATTGTAGGTCAACTTAACAAATCACAACTGCCAAAAGCCTTTTTTGGATTTTGGCGTATTTGATATACTTATTTATCTACGTTTGGAGAAATAACTAGAAATATTCCTGTTCTATAATGTCAGGATAATCGATCAGTAGCTTGTGATAATCATAGGGTTGATGTGCGTTACCGTGGCGAAATACAAATAACGGACTGCAGTAAGCCAGTTTTGTCCAAATTGAGCCACATCTATCCATAATCACGTCGGTTAAAAACTTTAAATCCCACCTGGGAAATATAAATATACGAGTATTAGTTAACTCAATTTTAACAATCCTTTGATACAGTAACATCTTTTGCACGAGTGTGGCTACTTCCTTTACAAATCTTCCGACGACATTATTACGTCTGTTGGATGGATTGCGGCCATTATTCTTGCTGAACCTGGAATACCCGAACCAGTCAACCCGGCAGTAACTGTATGACAGTGAAATATAGCAAACGAGAATGTCAACAATTTCCTCCGACGCTACCGGCAAGTGTTTACGATTTGACGTCACCCGAATACAATAAAAATATAAAAGACTCGGCTAGCAATATTCGTGGAATTACCCATATTGTTCGCCATAATTAGTTCCGCAAGAATAGAGGTTAACTATATCGATTTAAGCAAATTTTATTCACGGTACTCTACTAACAGCACTGAAGCAAACATCGTGAGTTCGCACTTTTCGATGTGAAGACATTCCGAGAATTTTATCTTCTACATTTCTTCTCTTCTTTCCTGTCTGACAACGAATCGGCCTTGGAGTTGCTTATGTGCATGGTAGACGGTTACTACCATTTACCATAAGGTGCCTTATCCGCTTGTTTATCGGCCTCTTATATCGAAATATATGCAAGCAATTGATAGAAAAATATTACTTAACTCAAAGTAGAACTTGTGTCCTCTTAAGGAAAAAGTGCGATCGAAATAGAATTATTTACCGTATAAAATATGAGTGCTAGTGTGCATCCGTAGTGTAGGTACCTAGTTATGTTCCTATTCCTTCACCTTCATACGTAGGTAGTTGATACATAGTTCATGCCATATCAACGGCATCAGAGGGTCAAGTAGCAAGCAAAGATCGATCACAAACAGGAGGCCGCATAAATATCGACGTTTTTGTCTAAACTAAGAATTCATCAGTAAATGATAGAACAGTTTACAGGTTCAAAACAGATATTATGTAGTAACTTGCTCTCACTTTATTTCAAGAAACATTTTTTTTTACTCCTATTGCAATACACAAGCAAACAATCAACATATGAACACGTTGTAAGTATTAGCGTTAATAGAGCTCACAACAAACTGACTTAACTCGTACTCGGTCAAGTATAAAACTAACAGGACCCAAAACTAACTTATGCATAGAATACGATTCAGGTATATTTCCACACAAACTTGGGACGTAGATACGTAGGGAAGCGATCGAAGTTGCAGGCATGCACGTCCGGGACATCGTGGCAATACAATTTGGGTGGTGGTGGTGGTGGTGGCGTGGTGGCGCGGCGTGGTGGCGAGCCGGGGGTGCCGCGCGCTCCGTTGACCTACATCGCGCTAATCGTATCACGTGAAAACGCTCGCGTGCCGCGGTCGTTCACCTGCGCTCGGCCCTTCGTTGCCGTCCGCGTGCCGCCCGCCTGCCGCCCGCTTGCCGCCCGCCTACAGCGCGCTCGCCGCCCGCATGCCGCCGGTGACAGAATCTGATGCGCCAGCCATGCCTTCCTGCTGCTCCGGTTGATACAACACCCAACAGCTGAGCTATATTTTGTAGTTATAGTGCGTCGTGTAGCTTGCTGTCCAGACTGGAACGAATTTGGTCAGTCCACCTAGTTGGATTGCGGCCTCTTGCTCGAATGCCGTCAACCTTACCAGTAACCATTAGTTTTGTAAGAACTAAGAAGGTTCTGAGCATCTTTTCTAGCGATGTGTCCGAAAAACTCGAGTATTCTGCGTAAACAGAGAGCGGAAAGTCGTTTCTTAACTTTTAGTTAACGCAGAATGGATGCGATCGTGCGAAAGGCGGTCCAAGTAATTTGAAGCATTGTCCTATTTCAAATGTATCAATGCAGTGGCGATCAGCTTTTTTCAAAGTCCAGGTCTCAGCCCCGTAGTTGAATATAGATTTATTTAGAATTTATAGCTATACTAGTATATATCAATGTTCACGCTAGATGCTTCTCATACCGCCTTTACAATCCAGGTTTGCTGGAAGAGATATTTCTAAGAAAAAGAATTCTAGAAGCAGAACCTATAATATGTATAAAATTTATTTATATGTATTTTTTTCTCTTATATTCTAATAACTAGATGAACTATTAAATAAATAAATTTAAAAAAATATGTCTTGAGAGGCAAAGAACAAAAATAATGGGTCTGGCTGAGTTTGAGTTTAAGTTTGATCGCATCCAATGTTAGTTGCCGGACGTTACCTACGAAACCCAAAATGCTACCTATCTACATGTCAAGGACAGAAGCTGACGAATGTAAACCGGCTGCCCTCAGGGATGTCGGTTTTCATTAAAATAATTAGGTAGGTAAGTACTACATAAATATTATGTATATCCTTACAATAGAAAGCCTTACGTTGCTACCCTATCGTTCAACTAAACTCGCGGCATGACTAATTGGGCCGTAATAATTAATAGAACATCACTTGATAATATACAATTGTACCGCATTGTCTTCTGTCGATGTAACCCTATCTCATGCTTCAGTCACATCTTAGCTCTGTTGGTCTGTTGGTCCATACGCAATGTAACAAGTTCAATTTAATAAAAATTAAAAAGTAAATAACAATTATTTTTAGATATTGCACACTGTATAAGGAACAATGTACAAAGTTTCATGCTTAGTGAAGGTGCACTAATCTTTTTCGGGCCCTGCGTTAAAGTAGATTAATCCGTATTATGTGTATAAAGATCTAGTGAGAAATAGTAGAAGGTTTAGTGCACCTAGGTATACCTAAGTTAAATATGTAACTCATAATTATAAACATTATATGAGTTACGTATTTAGCTTATAGGTACCCTAAACTTGGTAGATTAATCCATAGCTAGGTCTTTAGAGTTATTTAATTCGCTAAATTGATCAGTCTACCACGTTAACCATATCAATACATCCGACAAATTTTACTAAAAGGCAACGGATAGTGCGCACGACAGGGGAATTCCATTGTACTTAAGCTTATTAGGTTATTAGACATAACTAAAATATTACAATCACAATATTACGTAACACATTAATATGTTGGCTTACTCGGTCAGGGTAAACTATATACCCGTCACGGGGCGACCTCTTCCTAGGGTACTCAAGAGACTAGTATCTAATATACCATCATACCACCAGTGCAGAGTGGTGGAGAAACTAGTAGTACACACTTAACATGGCAGCATTTCACGGTTGTAATTTTCCAAGTCGATGACGTAACTTTACAAGCATGAATGAGTTGCGTCAAGTTCTGATACAAAACTCTACGATCACCAACAAGTCAAAAGCCTCGTTGGTTGTTCAGTCAACGCATTAAGCTGAGAATTGGTTTTCACTCAAGGATAAAGGAAACCCTTTCGGTACACATCATTATTGTGCGGATATACCGAATATTGCAAGTGTTACCTACAATACAAGCATTAAGTAGCTCCCCGTAGTTCACTGGTGGCCACACGTGTTTTTACGTCTAATTATTTTTAGTTTTCGATTATTGGTTTTAACTTAGAGTCTTCTACCAATTTTAAAAAAAAAGAGAAATGAAAACCTCACTAATTTTAGCTTGCAAGACTCATTTTGATACAGAAAATTCTTTGAAATCTACGATATTGTATCCTATCCTAGTCTTCATTTGAGTCTGTTTTGTTTCGGTTACAGTTTTCATGGGCGGCAGCGGAAGGGTGGTGCTGCATGCTCGTTTCCTACCTTATATCCATAAAAAACCTATACACATATTACATAATTATACATAATTATAATTATGTAAGTATGCTTTCCTTATTTGGAAAGCCTCTAAAATATGCATGATAAATGTGCATGACCAGCATGGGCGACCGCATTGAATTCCAATTCCAAAATATATTCACTTCACAAAATTAAAATGTCAATATGACAATTTTTTATCACAAAGTTTTAACGCTGTTTTAATAATGGTACGCGTGCAGTGCCGCGACACTCACGAGTATGTGCTGATATTTTTTTCTGGATTTTTTATTCTCCATTCGTGCAGTTAGATATCATTGGGCTCGTTCCGACCAACATGTTACTGTATATTTTTATCGTAAATACATATTGCGGGCGATCTTGCCGACATATCATAATTTATGCTGGCAGCTCTCCCGCTCATAGTGAAAAGATTGAAGCGAAATGACGAATAATTATATTACACCAAGTTCTTAGTGTTTGTTGTATTTATTCATAGATCGTAAAAGAATGAACACAGCTATCTTTCACACACTTCTTTTCATCGTCTCTAAACGATGTAAACTGACGCAAGACGATGTGATGAATAACAGTAGGTAGCGTTTGAAAGGCCATCGCTTATAGGGGTCCTTTGTTGGAAATTCAAATTAATTTGAATTGTAATTGATGGACCATTTCCTTGAATTTCTTTGATTTCTTAGTTCGTATAATTTGTGTACCCCGTGGTGATGTGAAGTGAACCTAGTAGACATCCTATATTTCACTCAGTCGAATAAATGGAAGCCACTGACCCACTGAGCGTGTTAATTACGAAGTTACGCTAGGCACGCAGGGATCCATAAACGAACAGCTGCCGTACCAGCTTACGAGTGGCTCGTTTAAAGTAGCAATAGGTTACCTACATAATTAACATAAAAAACATTGTCTCAAGAGCCTACGAACCAAGAAAGGACCGGAAAATGCTAAATGAGAAGTCCAAGTCTTGTAGTAAGTAGGTACTCGTAATAATGTCAAATAGAGGATGCCGTATAGCCGCTGATGTGTTTAGTTTGCAGCTGTGTAGCGAACCTACATTTGAAATTAAGTGTATAGAGGCACGAATCGATCATGTCTTCTGTATCCGTGTACCTAAGATACAGTTACCGGTATTACCTACGAGTATATTGATAATTTAGTTGGAAAAACTTTACAATCAAAAAATACTACAGCCAAGTCTATGGCCGTGGGTGCTACGCGAGGTCGCGTAGCCACACCATGTGTGGACTATCATTTTTCCTATTAATAACTATGTATGTACACTGAATAGAGTGAGTCGCCTTGAACTCGTTGGTTCTGCCGTGAACCTAGTATGATTATATTTTAACGCTAGTTGTATGCGTGGAATTTCATCTATATCGCTAAGACATGACTGTATTATTTTGGTCATTTCAACGCATAATACTATTCAGACATAACCACTGCTTGCCGACATTTTGTATTGGCTATGTCGTGTGGTCGTGGTATATCCGATTAGACGCTAACCAGAAGAAACTCTACGATATTTTAAACATACAACAAGATATTGATCATCTTCATCGTTGATGATCATCAACTTATGTAGTTTTTAGTGACCCTGCCTGCGAAGCGAGGGGTCTCGAGTTCGATTCCCTGCCGGGGAAGATATTGATGTCGCAGATAAATGTTTGTTCTCGGGTCATGGGTGTCAATTTATGAGTTAGTCGTTTTGTCCATTCCTCAAGCGACACGGGGAATCCTTGTGTCAGCGTTTTTTTTTTTATTATGTTCGAGTATTTTTATTTAGGTATAAACAATGATATGTTTTTTACTTATAATTTCATTAGGTACCTACTTATAAATTTTAAAGTAAAGATCATCAATCAGCGATATAGAAAGAAAGTTAATCTATGTCATCAATGATCTCATTACATTTTATCAAACTCTTTTTTAGGTGTTTATTTTATGATTTGGGCCATTAATTCAATCAATTTGATTAAAACGTAGCGTTTTTAAATTATACTCTTTGTTTGATATGTCATAACTGGCGTTAGTGACATTGACCACGTTAAAATTTTGTGAATCTTGAAAGTCAAAATAAAATTACAAAACAATGTAAGATTAATTCGTAAGCATGCAATATATAAAAACTCCTAAAGGGTAACTAGTCGGTGGTGGAGGCGATGACGTTGGAATCGGGCGACGCGTTGGCGTGCGCGGTGCTGCGCGTGCTAGTGTTGTACTCGTGCATCTTGCTCGTGCACTCGATGCTGTACTGGGGCCGGCGCATGCTGCGCAGCCGCAACCTCCGCCTGGCCCGGTAGCCCGGCGGGGCCATGACGCGCTACTACTCTGTGCCCAGCCGGCAGACCACGCAACAAGTGCTGGCGGGCTCGGCGTGGCTCGTGTTCTTCTACCTTGTACTGATCAATCTCTTCGAAC
This sequence comes from Ochlodes sylvanus, assembly GCA_905404295.2. NCBI lineage: Eukaryota > Metazoa > Arthropoda > Insecta > Lepidoptera > Hesperiidae > Ochlodes > Ochlodes sylvanus. The sequence goes on along the minus strand of FR990130.1, from coordinate 12,632,430 downwards.
TGTTCGAGCACTATCGACCGAAACCGAGGAAATACCAGAAAACGTGTCGCGCCTGCCGCCGAATTCATTAAAATCGTTAATTGCTCTGTTATTCTGTATCTTAAAGGACTGCATGTAAAAAAGAAAATATTTTTAGTAAAATTTTATACAGCAAAAATGTTTTTTTTTCTATTTAAAAAAACTGTATAGTTAACCCATTACCTACTTAATCTATACAAATAAATACTCGTAAAATTGGAGTGTTTGTTTGTAATATTCAATTAACCGCTTTTTACTAAATGCATATGGATGTACTTGTACGCGGTACATAATATACCTACCAAAATATATTTTTTTCCAAATTTTTTGTCTGTTTGTTTTGGCTAATTTCTGGAAAGGCTGGACCAAATTTTACGGGATTTCACTGGCAGATAGCTGATGTAATAAGGAGTAACTTAGGCTACTTTTGTTGTAGAAATTTCCCCGAAAAATTAAAATTCCACGCGGACGAAGTCGCAGGCACAGCTAGTCTGTATAATTAGGAGCAGGAGAAGCTGACTGACTGACTGACTGACTGACGCTGCACATATCAACGCAGCCAACGCAGGACCTAAACTATACTAAAATTTTGCTCAGGGGTTCCTTTTATAACGTAGGAAGGAATAATGAATAATGTAAATTACAAATTACAAACATGCAGTCATGAAAACCGGATAACGGTTGCGTTTCGTTCGTCAAAAATTCGACAACGACCCACCGGTAATAATGGAGAGTATTGTATGGAGTGGAGACATAGACAGACATAAGGAAGGATAGTGGTGTTAGCAAAGTACTCTGTGGTGATAGGATTAGTGATGTGCCGAGACGGCAAAAGGAATTCGAATAGTTTAGTATTCGTTAAAAAAAGAATCGAATCATGTTTCGAGACCTGAGAGGCTGGAACTCGACAAAGTTCTCGAATGCTAGTCTAAAGTATTCGAATACTTAGTACAAGAACTTTTTGAATAGGGCAATTTTTTAATTGTTTTAATAAGTTTGTTGTGTTTCCAAAAAAAAAGAAAAGTCTGTAAAGTCAGTTTCTTCGTATCCTTCTACGTATCGAAAACGAAGGCCCCTATGACGTTTATTTGACGTCTGTCCGATCATCAAGTTTCGTATAAATTATTACATAAATGTGAAGGAGCAAATTCCTGTTCTTTATTGTCAATAGTGATGTGCAAAGAGTCATAAAATTTATCGAATGTATAACTTAGGACCCAAAGTTAATTAATTACATGGATATTGAAACAATATATATGTTTAAATATTGTGGACTAATGCAGGACCATATAAACACAGTATTATGGTTCCGCGAACAAATTTCTTCACGTTTTTACTAACAAAATACAGCGCCACCTTTAATGAAGTAAGTAAGTCAATTACATAAAATGAATATACTATAAATCATCTCAACCCAACAAGGCCCAGTACTGAGCATGGGTCTCCCCTCAAAGCCGAGGAGACCTTAATACAAGGTGATTCGTAAGACTCTTTAGATATTAATAGGGGGTACTCAGTATTCGATTCTCATTCCAAATAATATATGTAATTAAAAAATAATGCAAAATTTTTATTCCAAAAATGTATCGATGCGACTCGCACTTGACCATATTTTTTCGATACTAAATTAACATTTTTCACGTCACTATTTTAATGTGTCAAAGGAAGGGGCCTTAATTTTGTGCTGCTACCATTGACCACAGAGTACTTTGTATTATACGGAAACATAGTAATTTTATCATATGTCAATGGCTGCTACTTTATTTTATACTGTTACTTTTTATTATATATAAACTGTTTATTTTATATCTGTGATAAAAATTAAATACTCTTTGCTTGAACTTGAAGTCTTGAATTAAAAGTTTCATTCATTTCAAAATTTCAATTCAATTCAGCAAGCTTCAAACTCAAAGAATAACTGAGTAATTGGCATGGAAATAAACATACAAGATTTGGATTCGTAACATTAGTACCTCGTACTCTCAGTGAAGGTAAAAAATCATTTTAGTTTTTTCATTTGCATTTGATTGAAAGTTCCGGGAATTTCCGTGTGGTATCATTTGTTTACATTTGAGGAAAAACTTTGTAAAATATTAGATATTTAAACACATCTTGCTTAATGGTTTTAACTTATAAGCTAATGCTCACATTGTTACAGAACCAACATTCATTCGAAGATTGATCTGTTATTAATTATAAAACATGCTAAGAAACACAGAACTTCGAAATCTGCCAGCAGGTACATTAAGTGTTATTGTAGACATTTTGGAGATTAACAATGATTGGAAAAAAATAATGTCCATCATACCGACCAACCCCAACGAGAACCGATTTGAACCTAAGTATAACATTGAACACATGCGGTGAGTAACAATATTCATTGTTGATAATATTAGACTCATCTACATTAAAAGTTACTGAATAGATGAGGAGGTGGGCAGGTATCTAGGTTTAGTAAAATGGAAACAATGGCTGGCTGGCTGGACAGGCTCTCTTTATTTGTATTCTTTTTTCATTCAAAATACTTATCATAATTTTTATTGTAATTTTAAAATATAAATGACCACAACTCTTAACACTATCCATACTTTATTTCGTACAACAGGTTAATTGAAGAGTATGCTAAAGCAACAAACCAGAAGTGTGCTGAAATTCTGTTCGATGAGTGGGGTACTTCAGGGCGCGTGCGGCCCACCCTCAATACCCTGAAGAATGTTGTGGTGGCTGCAGGTGTTTACCGAGCGGGAGATGAAATAGCTCGCCTGCTACAAGGTCTAGTATCCAAATTAACATTACTGTATTTTAGTCTTTGTACAACACCAAAAATACAAACAGCAAAACAACTAGTACATAAGCTATCAAATGAATAAGATAAAATGTGAATTGAAGAACCTGTAGTTGGTGCTGCAAGGAGCTGTATGTTAGATTTATGAATACTTTAATGACAGGTAATCTAATGAATGGTCATTAGATTACATGTACCTTGAGCCAATTGTGCAATAAAAAAAAAACAATTTTTGACAGGTCTTAATGTACATAGGGACCGTCAATATGTATATTGTTTTTCTTTATGTTCTATGATATATTTTGTGTATTTACAGAGCCAGCGCCAGCCAGGCCTGTCGGGGGTCCAGAACAAGAAATCACAACAGATGTAACAGACATGTTAAATCAGAGTTGGCAGCAACAAATTAGTACAGCTCAAGCTAAAGATTCTTATAGCAAAAATGTATATCAGAATCAGAGCACAGAGCCAATTCAAAGAGTTTATTATGGTGTGGAGTCGCTAAATACCGAAGATTTACCATACTTTACTGAACTGCAACCGGAGATAGGAAATAAACCAACAACCCAAATGAAATCAGTCAGTGACTTTATAAAGTTTTCAACTCAGAAACCTTTGTCGGAGTTAAATGACCAGAAATACATAGACATGATTAGAGAGAACAAATATGCCAACCGAGAAACCACAATTGTTAATGATAATCAGCTCTCAGTCCCCAAGGATGTGGGGGAGAACATGAAACCGTCTTCTAATATTGACCTAGACAGTGTAATTTCTCAAGACACCAATTTGATTCACTTTAAATATTGCTATCTTGAAATGATCACAAATTATTTCTCTGATAGTCCACCAAATACAGAAAATCCGGGAAGTCCAGGTAAGATAGGCAGCGGAGGTTTCGGCGATGTATTTATTGGTGTCCACCCCGAACTTGGAACTCTAGCTATCAAAAGAGCTAGCCAGCATCAGTTAAGGTATTACAAGCCAGAGGTAGTCTCGAAGGTGTTCAATAGTGAAGTTAAGTATTTATCTAAATTCAGACATAAGAATATTGTACCAATATTGGGATATTCAGTAGATGGCCCTGCACCATGTATTATTTGTGAATACATTGCTGGAGGTTCCCTATTAGAAAAAATATCAGAGAAGGTATTAAATGAACATGAAAGAATAAATATAATGATTGGTGCAGCAGAAGGCTTGAAATACCTTCACACCAGCAACAAGGATAGCAAGCAGAGTGACCTGACAGATACAGACTCACAGAATCCAGCCAACAATTTCATGCATGGAGATGTTAAAAGTGCTAACATCTTATTAACTGAAAATAATGAACCAAAGGTATGTTAATCATTTGTAACTTTTTTTTAAATCATATCAGAAGCTTGACTTGACCCTCAGTCGAAAAACTCGCGTTTTAATGGTCCGCTGGCCAGTCCTACTCACATATCTCGTATCAGCTGGTTAATCTGGAACGGCTGGACCGATTTCGACGGGACTTTCACTGGCAGATAGGTGATGTAATAAGGATACCCTCCAATATAGCAAGCAATAGTAAGCAATATTGCAGTAAAGTTGCAAATTAATTTCACTCATTTATATTTGTTGCAGCTATGTGATTTTGGGTTAGCAAAGCAATATGAAGCTACCTGCGAAGTATCGCATCCCATGGGAACATCGGCTTATATGTCTCCTGAAGGATTACTGGGTACAATCACACAAAAACTGGATGTCTACAGCTACGGAATAGTACTCTTAGAACTACTGACAGGTCTTACACCAATTGTAAAACATCAAAATGGTGAAAAAATCAATATAAAGCATTATGTCAGCGAAACTTGTGTAAATAGTGATATAAGTCAGTTACTAGATCAGTCTGCACAATGGACTAAAGCTGATAATATATACAAATTGACCCAGATGTGTTTGGAGAGCGATAGAAATAAAAGACCCACCATGAGTGTTGTGTGTGATACTCTACATATTATTAAATTTGAATGAATAAATGCATCGGTGAGGTTTGTGATATATATTAAAGAAATTCATATTTTCATTATAATTTTAAAATGATGTTATTATTTAGTGTATGTGTGAAAGAATATATTACAATTATTATGTACAAACTATATTTTCATAAATAAAGTATTTTCTTATGTTTACCATGACTGAAGTTTAAGACCCATGCCCCGTTGTTACTGTCTTATGCTTATATAGATGTAATTAACCGCACGCAGATATAGGGACCGTGCGAAGTGTATGGAGGGGATAGAGTAAACGACAGCAGCGCATGACGCGGCGAAAATGTGAAACACAAGGAGCAATGAAACTTGTCAATGTTAGTTTAAAAAGGGTTCCATACGCCACATCGAATTCCATTACATCGAAGTTCATGACATCGAACACGTTACATCGATGGTTTAATATATCGAACTGTCATCACATCGAATGTTTATTACATCGATTGGTCATGACATCGAAAGCTTTTAAAATCGAATGTTCATTGAATCGAATTTAAACATTCGATGTGATGATAGTTCGATATAATAAACTATCGATGTAACGTGTTCGATGTCATGAACTTCGATGTAATGGAATTCGATGTGGCGTATGGAACCCGTTTAAAAATTGTTGTTGTGTTTTAAACTGCGAAAATACTATATGTATAATATTTTTTTTTTTTTAATTTGAATAGTTTTGGGCTGGAAACTTATTTCGTATTTTACACTCTCAAAACCATAATAATATCTATATTTCCTTATATTGTTTTTAACAAACGTCTATAAAAATACTATTTTGCCTTTATATAATTATTTTTTCTATTTACTTTATTTTCTAAAAAATAGTAAGTATGCATTTGTCATTCACTATTCACTATCACCCGTAGCGGATCTTGTAACACTTATATGCCCAAATAAAATGGTTGATTTTTAGTAAGTACAACTTTGCATTTGTATAATGCGAAAACGCGTTGCGGTTGAATCGCACGACCCACGTCATACATCTGATGCGTTTAACTTTTATGTTTTGTTATAGTACTCTGTAAACTGCTTGCACATGGTCTTCGTTGACCTCGAACGAGTCATATGACCCGACACCCCGTGTTTTGTTGCGGTGGGCGGCGGCCCTTTTAGGAGAAAGGAATACCAGTTGATACGAGCGATGAACAGTCAATGCAGCACAAAATTTAGGTCAGCGGCGGGCACGACCACTACTTTCGATGTCGCGGTGGTGACGCGGTTGGATGAAATAAATAAATAACGCTACACACTCATAGCCCCACACTAGGATTCCCTGTGTCGTTGGTGCCATGGACAACACACAAGACAAGAACACACACACCCAGACCAAGAACGGAAATTTAAATTCATCATTCAAATTCCCGCCTCGTAATGTATGGATGAGAATGCTGGACTGCAAAGAAGATGGATGAGAGTGAATAGGCTTTTAATAAGTTAGTGCGACCAACATCTTCGACTTAATCGCCACTTACCATCAGGTGGGATAGTTGTCAAGCATTAACTTATCTCATTTAAAAAAAAAAAATGAAAGACGATGGCATGTGGCGGAGATGAGAATGTTGAGATGGATGTGTGGAGTTTGCGAATGGATAGTTGGATACAATAATAAATGAGTATATTAGAGGAAGTCTGAAAGTTCTGTAATTTGTGCAATTACAGAAAAGTTGAAAGGAAGCCGAATGTCGTGGTATGGGCATGTGATGAGGCGAGAGGAAACGCATGGTGACGAGAAGAGTGATTGATATGAATGTGGATGGACGAAGGAGACGAGGACGCCCAAAGAAAAGATGGATGGATTGTGCCAGAGAGGATATGAAAGAAAAGGGAGTCAGTGTAGAAGGGACGGCTAATAGGGAATAATGGAAGAGAAGAACATTATTGCCCCGAAAAAATAATAAAATTGGGAAATGGGCGGATAGATGATGAATCTGTGCTCAATGCAATTAGTATTCTGTGGCACAATGTCATAAACGTATTAGCTGTCAACTTGACACTTATCAATGTCAAGTCAAGAATTCAAAATTGAAGTGTTCAAGTTTATCTTTATTCATATTACTTTTTTCTTTACCATTCAAACAACAATTAATAATACAACAAATAATAAAGTTTTAGTTTCAGTCAAAGAGAATATAACCACGTTTTTGAGTTTTACCTCCGATAGAAGTATTAAACATAAAGAGTATAATTATATTATAGTGTTCTGTGAGATTTACACGTGTTTTCAAAAATTGCATTGATTATTTTAAGCTGTATTTGAGTAATTCAAGATAAATTACGAATTGATAAGTAGGTAGTTAGTAACTTACCGAGGGAATCGGCAAGTTGATTCAAGGTAGGTATTCAAATTGTAATAATATCAATTATTGCAATACGTTCAAAAACCACCGGTGTTATCCATTTCGTTGTCTCTGGACTCTCTGGCTGGTTTTTCCCCGTTGAACTAGAAACAAAAAAGTTGACCTGAACCTGAAGTATAAATATAGCTACGACTACTAAATCGTAAGTATATATATAGGTACTACATAAGTAGGTGTTAATTGGTAATCTCAGATATACATACTCTTGATGTCAACTCTTTTCTGTTTGGTTTAATTATATATTATAATTATTTGAATTATTTTAAATTTGGAATGTTAATTTTATTTCTTCAGAATGAAATGTGTAGATTCCGTGTAAAACATAGTGGTTATATTCTCTTCGAATCTGTGAAAATTACTTGAAGAAGTAAGATGTCTAGTTATCCAATATAACTATTGTATGTTATATTGTTTTTATAATGTTTACGGTTAATAAAAACAAATCCAAAATGTTTCAGTTTAAATAAATAGTTTTCATATCAGTTCATAAGTGTATTTTTGGTTTGAAAGTGATCCCATTAACCACATCTACCATTCAAGAGTAGGTACTAATGAATGGGTTTGGGATGTTGATTGATATTTTTATATACCTAAATAACCGCAAAAACAGCAGGCGGGCATGTGGTGGTATATGGTCGCCAGGCACCAGCCACCCAGGCTCGCCCTGGTGCCTGCGGTTTGTTACAATGGGCGAGGGCTGCCCTCCTCCCTCCACGCCCCTTATCTATTTTATTAAACCTGTTTGTTTGTTTCAATAACCTCATTATTGACATGAAAATAATTGTTTTTCAGACAATGAATAAAACTCCTGTAACTGTGCTGCAGGAGCTCCTGACAAAGTACCAGGAAATACCAAGCTACGAATGTGTTGCACAGGCATGTTCTTTGCATATTATTAAAACCTAGCTGACCCAGCGAACGTTGTTTTGCCATATAGATTACTTGTACTAAATGATTTGGATATTTTTCATACAAAAATACAAAAAGTGTGTACATAGAAGTGAAGTTTGCGCGACAATTCCGTTTCATCAAATTCCAAATCGCAATGATACTATAGAAATTTTGAAATATAAATTTAAAATCATTTCCTGTTTATTCCTATCAGTTTAATAATGTTAGCCTGTACTTAGAGTTAGTAAATCATAAGTCATAGGAGGTATGTTATAAGTACCACAAAAGTATGACTTTAAACTTATATAATCGCACACACTGAACATTTTAAATGCATCGTGTACTCACGATTTTGAATCGTACAATAACAAACGGGTACTCACGATTTTGATTTGTACGATTCAAAATCGTAAGACTGGTTGACATTTAATGTGTACCATAAAAAGCTGTCACTTGTACGTGTAAACAGACCGGGCCGCAGCACCTGTCCATGTTCGAGTACCGGTGCCAGGCGCACGGCGTGTCGGCGCGCGCCGTGGCGCGCTCCAAGAAGGAGGCCAAGCAGGAGGCGGCGCGGCGCGCGCTGTCCGCGCTCGCGGCGCTGGGCGTGCCCGTGCCGCCGCCGTACCACCTCGCGCCCGAGCCGCAGCCCAGCGCCGCCGGAGCGACCGTGCCACTGGTACATATCAGTATAGTAGTAAGCCCGCAGGACAGCTTGTGCCGAGCTGTTGGTGAGTAGCAACACCGTGGAGCCGACTGCTCCGGGGGAACCCCCTGTTCCTTATCTTCAGTAGGTGAAGTGGATATTGAGGAACAGCCCCCCAGCACCCCCCCACCCCTCAGTGCTTGCCTGAACCGGTCGGCCAGAATGTACTCGGTAGAGCTTTATGCTCGGGGGTGGAAGTGTCTAATAGTGTAATATTTTCTTCTTATTTATTATTATTAACTGAATAAATAAGTGAGTTAGCAAAGTATATTCCGGTTATTTGAAGAACCTACATCTCAGTGCATCGAAACGTACAACATACTTTATTGTCATTCATGGTATTGTACAACTTTCCAGCCGTCGACGGGCGCTGACGGGGACGAGGAGGAGGGCGGCGGCGCGGGCAAGCTGGACCCGCGCAGCTCGGTGGCGCTGCTGAAGGAGCTGTGCGAAGAGTACCGGCTGGGCGCCGTGACGTACGAGCTGGTGGGCGACACAGGCCCGCCGCACCTGCGCATGTTCACGATGCGCGCGGCGCTGGCCAGCCACGAGCGGGTGGCCACCGCCAGCACCAAGAAGGTGGCGCGGCAGCTCGCCGCTGAGCAACTTTACCTGTACCTGCGGGAGAACCTCGCGAGCGCCACCAGAGACTTCGTCGAGGTCGGTACACTGACTATTCGTTTGTTACTCACGTCAAGGTTCATGGCTTGTCTGACGTACGCAATGTGCTGCAAGCTGCAAGGATACAATTTTAGGATATCCCCGGAACGTGCGGGCGGGGGGAGGCGCGGGGTGGCGAGTCGCGCCGCGTTACTTTAACTCCCTAAGTTCAACCTTCTTTATCACCAACTCCAACTCATACACCTCCACACACAAGTTTCCTCCAATACGCCAACATCAATACGACAGACCAAACTGTTCTACTGCCTGAATGTAGCTGCTTGCCATGTTTTGGAAAACGTCACGTCAATGTAAATGAGAAATTCGCCGGGTTAGCTATTTTTCTTGTTCTGACTGCCCAGAGAGGGCGCTGCTCGCTTACAACGGCGGAGTGTGTTCAATGCCGTAGCGTACGCAACTAGCTCGCAATTTAAACCCAAAATTAAGCTACTTTAAACGGTGTAAAGTGCCCAGTCTCGTGCAAACTAATATCCAGTGTCCGATTTGCATCAAATTAGGAACACCGCGCCAACAATGGATACGGTACCAAAGCTGCAATTGAGCAAATAACTATAGCTCTTATTTGTATTCATTTATTGACAAAATAATTGAAAATTAATAAAATACAATTTAAAATCAATTCTGGGCATACATGGGTTAAGAGCAGTCAATTAAGTGTTATATGTGAAAGACTGTTTCTGTCGACGCTACTGAAAACATAAAAATATGATTAGTCGGTGTCTGTTACATACGCTGGGAGCGGCAGCCGACAGCTTACCGCAGGATCACGGCGATCTGTCAGTGGGCTACGGCCATGTCCGCACGGCGCATCAGCCGCGCATCAATGTGACGGGGAACTCGCGTAACTGTAACAATTGACCATCCACTGGCCACTAGAATGTGTAATCCCAACAAGTATTACACGCTCTTTAAATGAAACGCTTCCCTGCCATTGGACGAACAATAGGGACGCGGGTTCAGTTGATTCAGTTCAGACAAGATTGACATCGGAGCTTTAATAAAGCGGCGGTTAAACCAATGATGAGTCATATGAGTATGTACTGATACTACTGATAAATACGTCATTACCGCTATTCGATAGAATGTACAAATGTGATGATGGAACATAAATAATATTTTGACCTTAGGCGTACAATTCATATTAATCGCTTATAGCGAAGGCCGCGTTGGAACAGATGTTTTGCATACAAAGCACTAGAGTGCATCTTTTTAATAACCATTAATTTCCGTCCAGCTTACACTAGACAACCTACAGCGCTTGTGACAGACCACCGTCATAATAATGTTATCCATAAGATCCTTAGCGAACATAAATTTGAAAGGCTTTTGGAATTTGTAATAGAAACGCAAAGCGGATCTTCTGAAAGGGCAGTCAGTGTCTGCAAAATGTACCGAAAATGAAGATGTAAAGCCAATCGATAGAAAAAGGAAATCGACAGACGAGGCACTCGAGGAAGTGCAAAGCAAGCGCTCCTGCGATGTCGACACACTGGAAGGTGACGCTTTGAAGTTAGAAGACGTTGTTAAAGAAAGTGTAAGTACCTATGGACATTTCACGTAGATTTAGCAATGTACACCACGAGGCTTTAAACTGCATCTCATTGAGAAATCAATACCGAGGTACGGATATCCATCGTATATTGCGGATACGGAAATGACTTAGAGACGGATATGTAATATTATGCAAATGTTATAGTGATTGAACCTAGCACTCGGTGCCGACTTTGACTGGATAGATTATAAGAATGATTCGCGTGGTGTAGTAACGGAGCTATGTTTAACTTAGAATATTTCCGGAATTCGTTGTATTGGAGCCAATTGTTTGGTCGACGGTCGCCGCGTCGCTCAGCAACGCGCCCTATCGCAGTGAACAACTTATTGGCAACGCTGCCCAATTTTATCAATTTGTGGATTGCTCGTCGTGCCTGAAATCTATGATCGCCTCAAGTGTACTAAATATGCAACAGTGATGTCGGGATCCCATTTGATACTGATTAATAAATATTATCACGTAAAGCCGTCGGCCCTGGTTGATATCATTTGGTAGCAGTCGTTAAGCCACGTCGGGGGCCTTCCACTTTTTTGTTGGTTGGCCACTAACCTCTTCACTAATCCGCACTGGAGCAGCGTGGTGAAGCATGTTCTAGGCCTCCTCAGCTATAAGAAGAGACCCGTGCTCAGTAGTGGGCCGTTAATGGGTTGAAGCCAGTAAATATTCGTGCGTTCGTCTATATTCTATACGATTAGTTGGCGGTCACAGTGATCCATATACTCTCCTAGGTCCCGATCCTGTATCCAGCGATATTCCCGCGAAATTCATTTTATTCGGTTCTTTTGTTCGGCAAATAGATATCAAACTAGCAGAATAACCCTTGATGGTAAGTCATCGTTACACGCGGACATCAGTAACAAAGGTGACGACGACTGAAACACCTATAACTATTTCACGGTCGCTTTTTAGGTGGCCGCTAGCCAGGCGGGTACACCGCCTACACTACATACCACCATGCATGTGCCATCTGCGTGGTACCGAGCCCACCTACCTCGCGACAGGAAGGACAGTATCGTCCGTTGTTTAGCAGGGACCAAGAATGGATGGAGCACATTACTTACACCCTAAAATTCAACTGTTTTCGTCAAAACAGTGAGATCCCCCGAAGAGAACATAGGAGGAGTATAATACCTAGTCATATTTATGAGTCCTAGTACTATCTTTCGGTAAATAAAACATAATTACATTCCCAATTTAATAAATGTACGATGTAAAACAGGGAAACAGGTTGCGAAAAAAATACGCGGGAAATGGATGATGAATGGAAATTTCATTATTTCCAACTATGTTTCATTTATACTTGAAACGAGAGGGAAGTGGTTAATGGGCGCGGTGCCGGTTGCAGGAGGAGGCGCTGTCGCGCGCGCTGGACAAGGCGATGTCGCGCTACGTGGAGCTGCGCGAGGAGCTGCCGCGGCGGCCGGACCTGGGCCAGCGCATCGCCGACTACCACCTAGGTGTGTTCGACAACGTCAGTAAGTACTGTCCCCGCCTTGCTCGCTGCTTGCGTGCGCTCCCCGGACTCTGCCCGATTCAGACTCGCTCCATACACAGCCTGTCACAAAAGTTGTACGACGGACCGAAATTGGAGATAGCTTGAGGATGGAACTATGCGATGTCAAAAAATCATTTGAGTGAAAGTGTCACCGTTTTCGAGTTTCCTTTGTTTTGTTAATCGGAAATTGGGCACTCCCACCCTACTTTTATTTGCTGAGACACAAATGAGCAGATATAATAACGAATTCTCTTTTTACGGTAAGCAAAACGGTGACACTTTTACCAAGTGATTTTTTGACATCGGATAGATCCATCCTCAAGCTATCTCCCATTTCGGTTTGTGGTACAACTTTTGGGTTAGGCTGTATATTATTCGTTTTTGCTCGCGGCTTCGCCCAAGTAAGAATCGGAAAACGACAAAGTATCATTAAAATACGATAAAATACGTTCCCAAAAGAACGTATTATGGGGATAAAAACTATCCTATGTGCTTTCCCAGGTTTCCAAATATCTCCATAATAAACTTAATCTAAATTGGTTCAGCAGCTTAAGTGTGAAAAGGTAACAGACAGACAGATAGAGTTACTTTCGAATTTATATATTGATGAGGATTATTATTTGTAAGAACCGCGCTGGTGGAGAGTAGAGGTAATGGAGAGGTGAGGACTATTATTTGTAAGAACCGCGCTGGTGGAGAGTAGAGGTAATGGAGAGGTGAGGACTATTATTTGTAAGAACCGCGCTGGTGGAGAGTAGAGGTAATGGAGAGGTGAGGACTATTATTTGTAAGAACCGCGCTGGTGGAGAGTAGAGGTAATGGAGAGGTGAGGACTATTATTTGTAAGAACCGCGCTGGTGGAGAGTAGAGGTAATGGAGAGGTGAGGACTATTATTTGTAAGAACCGCGCTGGTGGAGAGTAGAGGTAATGGAGAGGAGAGTAGGAGTGTCATAAACATGAATGTGTCACCATCGATTCTTAAATTCATTAAGGGTATTGTGGACCACTTGTAGAACGGATTTTCTTGGAGCGCTTCGACGCGAGGTCCCAGAATAAATTACATTATAGTTCCTTACTGAGCGTTGTATTAGCGACTCCCTCGCCCTCCTCCGAGCGTCCACTAAAGGCGGGTCCAGATATGTGTCATTTTCCCGATCCGATCACTGTATATTTATCAGTGTATCACCTTCAAGCCCCGTATCAAGTTGTGGTCGCCTCGATTTGCTCCATATCCGTATCGTCACAATAGTCATGATCGCGTATCAATTTTCCCAGTTGTGTGTCAACTCTCGATCAAACATGTCGTCGCCGTTGGTTGAAGTGTACGAGAATTTAGCAATTTCGTGTGCCTGTTTTATTGTCATTGACAATATTGTTAACGCGCGGCGACCGGCAGGCGAGGAGCAGCTGGCGGCGGCGCGCGCGGCGGCGGCCGACGGCTCGGACTGCACCGCCGCGCTGCAGCGCACGGCCGCCGCGCTCGGGCTCACCGTGGAGCTGGGCTCGCTGCCGGCGGAGGACGGCGCGATCAGCGTGGTGACGCTGTCGCCCAGCGCGCCCGCGCTCGCGCTCGCCGGCGCCGACCCGTCCGCGGCCGCGCGCGCCGCGCTGCGCTACCTGCGCCGCGCGCTCGACTTCTGCCCCGAGCACGTCTCCACCGCCGCCCAGTGACGGTGGGATCGACCTCGCTCGTGTTGTGTAACATTAGGTATACGATAAATGGAGAAATAATTTTGAAGTGAATACTTATTTGGTATCGTTGTGATTTGGAACTCGTTGAAACGGAAATGACGCGAATGAAGCGTCGGCAAAATGGCGGCGGACGTAAGCAAAGCAAAACATCAATATTTGGACTGAGTGTATTCGTTGTTATGAAGTTTCACTTCTAGCACGTGTGAATTGCACACATTTTGATTTTTTTAATCCAGTTTACTTACTCATTCTCATGGCTCGAGCGCTCCGGTCGCACGTAATATTACATGTCACGCGGCAGAGTAGGTACCTGGGTCTAGCGCTCGAGTCTGAACCCCCGACCGCCGCCAGCTGGACTACGTGGTTATGTTATCCTATGGACGGGTAGCTAGGCGATACTTCAACATTACCTAGCAGTCATAAATGCAGCCGATGACAAAACTGATCTAGTGTTTGTTGTGTTTAACTACCGTCACTAGATAATACTATTGTCGGTACATGTTGGGATGAGACGTATCACCTGACCCCAGAATATGGCAGTAACTTGGTGGTTTTGAATTTTCTAGAGAAAAGTAGATGTAATGAAGCTAATCTTAGTTATATTGTATTGTGTATAATAATATACATGTTAATATAAATATAACATACTTCAGTTTAATAAGTTACTGTATAACATTGATGTTCATCATCGTTAATGCCAATTAAATTTAAGCGTTAACATACTTGGTTTATTATTAATCTGTTAAATTAATTAATTGTTTAACAGTCTATTTATATAAGTAGAATAAGCGTTTTATTAAAAATGTGCTCGACTTGTGCATGCCCGCGACTCTGATTTTTGGATTAACATGTAAAGCCACCGCGATTTGCATTTAACAAAATGCATCTTGTAAACTTTGTAAAATTACTTGAGGTACTTGAAAATTAAACATTTCATTGTTTTAACATTGTTTCATTTCCAAACTATAGTTTTCAGTTCTAATAAACCTGCCCATCTGTGGGTTCACAGAACAGACACAAGTAGAAGTGGTAGGTATAGGCAACTTTTAGTATGGGAACCGCGGTGGCACCAATTTAACACTAATAAATCAGTTATCGTATAGCTTACAACTAAGAAACTTGCATGTTAATTGGTATATAAGTAAAGTCCACTATTTTAATTTTGAAAATGCACCTTAAACCAATGCAGCAGTTCTCATTTTGCTATGCCTTACTTGGATATACGACGTTTTTTTTAATTAGGAACAGATTAATCATTAATTCATCATCAATGAATTAATCGTTAATTCATCATCAATGAATTAATCATTAATTCATCATCAATGAATCAATCAATAATTAATTTTGCTACTGTACCTTACGCTCACAGACCACATGGTTTGTGCTTACGCTAGATGTCCTGCATAACTGTGACCTGACAATGTCAACACGATCGGAATGCTTAGTGCTAAAAAAACTCAAAATGCCTCAGTCACAGACCATGTGGCCTCAATGTAGCATTACATGGTGGGGTAAAAAAAACAATGTGACACCCGGGTGCACCGCACCCCCTGTACTATAGGTAAAGCCGCCCCTGAGGTCTAAACTAGAATATACTACACTACGCTTATATACACGCTTACATATAATAAATCTATAACTGATCGCTGTCTGTACATGGAAGATAAATAAGAAAAACTTGTAACTGAAGGTCGTTATTTTATTTAAATCTGTTAAAAAATAAAAAGAAGTTATGTCAGTTTAAATATTATTATAGTGTGTACATGTGCATTGTATGTACTGAGTGAGGGAAAAAAGGGACATACTTCTAGAAGCGAAGCGAGGGCTAGTTTACTAGTCATAAATAAATTTAATAATTATGTGTGTAACTTAAAATAAAAAAACAATTTATTTTATAATATTTTTATTTAAATGGAATACAAAATTGCTTATTTTTAATGGAATATAAATTCATAAAGTAAAAAAAATTAAAGAACCAAAACGCATTCAGTCCGAATCTTCAATATCATGGGAATCTCTCCTCCGACGGGAGGAGCGCTCGGAAGCGAGACTCTGCAACCAGGAGTTTGTCTTTTGGGCGGCCGTACGGCGCGGCGTGCGGCGCTCCGGCGGCGGCGTCGGGGCCGGCGGGGAAGACGCGCGCCCGCGTCCGCGCCCCCGCCCGCGACCGCCGCGCGACCCGCGGCCGCGCCCGCGCGGGGACTCCGCGGGGGGCGGCGGGGGCGCCTCGTCATCGCTCGACAGCACGATGGCTACGGGCCTCTTGGCCGCGGCAGAACTGGGCGCCGGCGCCTTCTTCACCGGTCGACTCATGATGCTCTTCAGCTCCTCCGGATCGGCAGCGTCCACGGCGTCCCGGTGAAGACGCATCCTCTCCTGCACCTCCTGCTCGGTCTCGGCGGTGGAGTCCATCAGCGAGTCGACGCAGCGGTCGCGGTGCGCCTCGAACACGCGGCGGAACACGTCGTCGTCGTGTTTCAGCGTGAAGTCGCGCACGGCCTCGGTGACCGCGCGCACGGACAGCACGCCCAGCCGCCGGTCTGCGGGCAGCGCCTCGAAGTACGAGCGCAGCAGGGTCTCCACGTCCGTCGCCTCCGCGGCCACGCTCCCGATATCGACGTCTCCGTCCTCCGCGGCGCCCTCCTTCCGCTCGCGAATCTTTTTTTCCCTTTTCATAATGAGCAAGTCGTTTGGATTTGCGATGAGGCCGTTAAATTTTTGACCGAACCGCATGCGATTGAAATCTTGCCCATCGCGCTCGTAAAGTACGCTGAGTCGGATGAGCGGCAGCGCGGGTTGTTTCGGGTCACCGCTACGTAGGCTGTTGGCTTCGTCGATCGCCTCGTGAACTTTGTTTTTCAAAAAATCCTGCACCTTTTCATTTTCATTGACATCCTCTTCTCCCAGATTTTCTTCAGATAATACTATAGTTTTAAAAATGAACGGGCGTACTGTTTTGAGAGGAATAGGAGTAAGTATGAATTCATTTTTGTGCACCTGAAGCAGAGCACAGTGTTTAGGGAGAGCTTCACCGGATGCTAGTGAAGTGGCCACAGTGCTACCTGGCTGGACAACATAGAATTCATCTTCCCTTTTAGTATCCCTGATAGGAAATACTTGGCTATCATGCTCATGGCCCCATATAACGAGATTCATAAATTTTGGTAACACACTCTCAGGGATGTAATTATTGTGCCCTCGGTCAGCTCTATTTTGATGTAAAACCAATATGTTGAACCATTCATTACTGTCATCAGGCAATTCCATCACAACTTTCTTTTCAGCAAAGAGGCGAGAGAGCCGTTGATCTTTAAGATGACTCAATCCATACAGTGACAACTTAGTCTCACCTTTCTGTAAGAGCACTGGAGATATTCTCACTTGTGTATAATCTGTCCACTTTCCAAAGTAATTGACGAGTCCACTAATGGACAATATATCTAGCGAGCTGATACTGCCGCGTCCCACAGGGTCATCATGATTGCCATGTATAGAGAGAATGGGATATGACACATTTAAATTAGGATCTTCGTAGTTGATATTTCTGGAGAAATTCTCTAGCTGATCCGAAAGCAGTTCTATGCTACTCGGTTTGTCTCCAAAGCAATACTTTCGAATAATTTGGGAACATTTGAACATGCAAGCAGGTGAAGGTTTCGCCTGGTCGAACAAATCTCCTCCGAGTAACACTAGATCAACATCGTATTGGACGGCGAGGGAGAGAACTTCGTCGAATGCAATGAAACTATCCTCTCCTCGAACTGCATCATTCTCTAGGTAACCTAGATGAATGTCCGACGCTACCAAGATTCTTACTGTATCATCGACGCCCCAAGTATCGTTATCACTTTGCACCATATTTGTTGAGGATCCTCTTCTATTCAATTATATTTATTACCTTAGTAGGTTTTGTACTTAGCGAGAAATTAAGTTATATTTTTAGTTTTCATTGAACCGCCAAAGCTGTCGGTTAGTTTGTATCGGAACGAAAATAAAATGACAGACAAATAAAACTTGACGTCTGACGTTTGTCATTGTCTCTTGTCAAAACTGGTTGAACCGTAGACAGACAAGAGTAGGTATAGATAGACCTATGGATGCCATCTATCGCACTCGCACAACAACTTACGCCATTGAGTCCATTGACACGAAAAAAACGAGACAGAATGATATTATGTTCTATCTCACTAATCATGGCGTTTTTTTCATGGAAAGCACAGTTGCTTAATTATTATATAAAAATTTGACAGCTGATGTCGAAGTTTTCTTGTGCCACATACAATTACACTTTCTCGTGCTATCTCATGTTGGCTCACGAGATGTATGTAAATATCCTTCTCTGCCTACGGTTTGAACTATTCATTGAAATCATGGAGTATAAATGTAAGGAAGACCATTTTATACAGGCGACAAGCTGAAAGTGTCCGTGACGAGAAGTCTTTGATTATATAAGTCAGAAGACATACCTACATACCTAAGCATTTAGTAAAAAGCTCTTATTTTAATATTACAAACGGGCACTCCAATTTTATATAATTAATTTTATTGAGCCGACAATAGTGCTATCTGCTGGTGGCTCGCCCCCGTTGGTACAACGCCCGCCTACTCCTTCTCCTTACTGTCCTCAATGCTGAGGGTCGTGATCCCCTCCAGGAATCACTTTATCCCGGACTATGTTGCGCCAACGGTGCCGGTTCTCCACATTGTAGATGGCTTCGTGATCAAACTTGACCAATGTCGTTCAACCCGCCTAGTTGTGACCATAAGTGCTTTGAGTATAGACACAGCTGGTAGGTTGTCATAGCTGTCCAGGAGATGCGCAACATTCTTCGCCATATCCTACTTGCTAGTGATTCTGCCGGCTAAGCGATGGGCCCCGGGTTCGATTCCCAGCCAAGGCAGATTTTTATGTGATAAATTAATATTTGTTCTTGGGTTAATGATGTGTTATTTGTACTGTCCATTCCACCCGCGACAAAGACAATCCTCGTGTGGACGTATGTTGCGTGTGCATACATCGTGATATCACATTTATACTTAGGGCTTTTTACATTGAGCCTTGGCACAATCAGCAGCTAGCAATAGAGTAAGTTTAAACGATCGATAAAATCCCGTTTATAAATATTCCGCTCCACAACCTGATCGATGGCTAATTTTTGTTAATGCAATCAAATTCCGAGCAAGCATCAAAGATCTTAAAGTATGTACTTGGTATGTATACATGTATTTGAATAAAATTATTTTGTTCGTTGTCTGCTGTCTCGCTGTCTCCTGATTACAGACATACAGACAATGACTGACGTACCTATGTAACCAGAGCTTATATCACTGTACATAACATAACAAATCTACTCTGTGACTCCGTATTATTTCCGATTTGATAGCTATCTGCTATCTACAGTATCTAGTATCTAGTCTAGTCAACGATTAAAGAATAAATAATCGTTGAGTCTAGTGCGCGTTTGACAGGTAAACAGGTGACAGGTTTACATTTACAGAATAGAATCGTTTCGTCTTGTTTGTTGGCTAGCGACAATAGCTAACTGTTTCACGATTTTCTCTTTATAACTCGAACGTGTGCAGTGCAAATATTGTGAAATGCGATGATATGAGTCCAATAAGCCAAGGGGCGTATAGAACATGCTTCAATCTCTTAAACATAGTGTGTGTTTGGAAGAGAAAGTGTCATGTGAAATCAGAGAGTCGCCTTCAATGATGTGGAAGAGGTCGATTGTGCAAGCGAAGGCTGTGCGTGCGCGCGCCTCCGCGGCGCTGCCCCTGGCGCTCCTCGTGTTCGCCGTAAGTTCTGCTATCCCAAGCCGCCCCTAACACCTTACGAGGGCCTCCCGCGCAGTCAGCTCAACAACACTGTTAATCACAGAAACTGTTATGTTTATTTATTCAAACAACGATGGTAAATAATTTGTTTGCAAGTTATTTGTCATATGACAATTTTCTCACATTTAGTTTAGGGTTCATAAACTTTTTGCTTATTTTAAGCTTGAATCCGGTGATCTAATGACATATAATCCAGTCACAGCCAAACATATTTCATAAAAATATTGATTGTTTTCTGGCACCATTTTCAGAATTCATAAAAGTGTGAAAAGTTTCAACAAGCAAATCGAAAACTTCTGAAGGGATTTTCATGCGGTTTTCGTCAATAGACAGAGGGATTTGTGAGAAAGGGTTAGGCATTTAATATTTTAACGTTTTGTAAAAATTGGTTGAAATTTGAAAATAACTGATAAAAAGTTGGAAAAAATCAGGCCGCCTCGGAACTTAGACCAGACTAGTTATTACTAAGTATTCAACATTGTAATCAAAACAACCATTTCAGAGTAGTTTTCATGTGAAGCGAGTTGTGGTCGACCCTGCTAAATCGTAATTAATCGTACCATGCTGCACAAGTATTATTGGGAGCAAAATTAAAACATTTAAACCTTGTGGAGGAGAGGTTAACTTGAATTCATATAACCCAAATTCTATTGAAATTTGGGAAATGTGTTGATGCACCTAATTTAACATTGCATTGTTCTTAGATCGCTTGGGGCAGCGGGCTGGGGGCAGACCTGGTGATCGAGATCCCCGGCTGGGGCGCGGGTGGCGGCGGGCCCGCGGATGGGGCGCACTACCGGCTGGACTACCGGCCGCCGCACGGCTCGCCCGCGCCCAACTACACCGTGCCGGCGCGCCCCTCCACCATCAACTTCACCGGACTACCCGGCACTAAATACCACTTCATGCTCTACTACTCCAACGCCACGTTCGCTGACCTCCTCACCTGGAACCAGACCATCATTACAGGTAATATTGAAAGCAAAATAGTCTTCAATGCGGCATGTTTATGGTACAACCTGTATACAGACTAAGATGTATCTGCAATTAAATAAAATGATGAATTGCTATGGTCCAGTGCCCTCGCATTCAGAGGACAGGCTCACGTGTTGCGATAATTGAGGCGTAGTGATACGCAACTAGGGTAAAGTACCTAGACTATTTTGAACCATAAATCTCCCTTGAAACGGGAAGCCCTGGATAGTATCATGCTTCTCTAGTCTTTATTGATAGAGCGAGTGTCAAATATATTGTAAGTCAAACAGTGCACCTTATATTCGAAATTCTGAAACGGTCTGAGACTTTTTTTATTACTAGGCCCACCTGCTTATTTTGCTGTGTTTTCCTGTAAGTACACTAGTTAGCCACAATTCACTTACCCAAACAATCTGCACACTTTTGACATGTTACGGTTAGGGATAATAATGCGTCGCAGATTTCTTGGAAGTTTAAGTAACGTTATTAATTATTATACTCATATTTTTTTGTATATCCTCCCAAAGTAGCCTGCCTCAATAGCGTTGTTTCAAGGAATACTTAAAAATAATTATCCTGCCTAGCTCATGTATAATTTATTAGTTAATATTTTCCTGTTAGCAATTTTTTTGTTAATAATATTTCGTATATGTTATTTATCATACCAATATTATAAATGTAAATATAAGTTTGTTTGTTAAGCTTTCACGCGAAAACTACTTAACCGATCATCATGAAACTTTGTACATATTCTTCGAGGTATTAGAAGTAACATAGAATACTTTTTATTAAAAGAAAATTTTATTTTATACGAAAGATAAAAAAATCAAAAAGATGATGTGACAGAAAAAACACCACGCAGGCGAAGCCGCGGGCGAAGGCTAGTACGTAATAATGCACTACTCACTACGTAAATTCATGTACATATAAAAAATATTTATTTGCTTTTTCAAGATAACCGCCATATAGGTAACTTAACTTTTTTGCTTCTACAAACCGTTTCAGAATAACTCTTTGTTATTAAAGAAGGATACTCCCAAGGAAAAATAAATACTCAAGACTAGACAAGACTCACAGAAGCCATATAACACAGTGGAATACGGCCAACAAACAGCAGCACTAATAATTGCGGCTCAATTTCAGGGGGACTTACATTTTTCCTTCCTGTAAAACAGTGTTGCCAATCTATCATATAATTTAGGCAATATCACAATTTTATTAAAAATATTTTGTCGTAGGTACGTATAATATATGAGAACCATTCCTAAAACATTTAATAAATGCTCAATAATTTACACAGTCGTAGTATTGCGGTTGTATGAACAGACCCGAGACATCACAATCAAGAATTCGAGACACGAGAACAAGAGACACCTGCAAATGAAACCCATACTGTTGGGTCTTTGTTCGATAGGCAAGGTCATTGTCAACTATTCATTGTGCTTCAAACTGTAACAGGCTAACAGCTGCATGTGTTATACTTGTTATAGTGTTCATATCTAATAATGTGTAAGTCCGTGGCAAAATGTCAAGAGCATTTCCTACATTTCCCTTCTTCTGACAGTTTGTTGAGAATGTTGAGCGGTCGGTCCCGATTGTAGTTGTTAACTCGTTATCATTAAAGCTATGGATTGATCGATCATTAAATTATATCGGACTTGAGAATTTCCGCCATTCGATTCTTAACCCTTACCAGTCCCGAGTAGCATGGTGAAGATGAAGAGCATTTCCATTCCTAAATAACTATGTCAAATTAACGTTTTATATTTCAGGTCCGTCAAGGATAACTACTTTGCAATCAATCAAATCTTTTCTTTTTTTTCATATTTCCACAATGGGTGTGAATATAATTACAAGAGATTCTTTATGCCTGAATGCGACGCGGCATTGTGATTAGTGTATTAACTCACGATCATTAGCAATACAACTGTAACAACCTTCACATTGTACGATACGATATTATTATCGTACGACAATATTAGTTTACGATGTTGGCGCGCGGTCGTAGATAATTCAGTAGGAAATGTAGGAATACCGTAAATTCTGTAATCGTAATGCTACGGGGTTGCAAATGCTTAATGCAAATGGGTTAGGGTAAAAGGGTTTGAAGTAAGAGAAAATGAGATTGTTTATAATAATAATGAACACGTAAGTGTGTTAATAAATTTAAAGATCACACATTTAATTTTAACATTTAAATCTGTTTTGACTGCCCATTACATATGTTACATCCTTAGAGTATATATTATATTACATCTCACGCCACGCCACGCCAGCTTGCTAGAATCTGGCCTGCAAACGCTACGGTGGAACTTGCGTGCTATGAAGATGAATATATATGAAACACTTGTCTATCAGTTGTTGTCGTCATCCGTAACGACGTTGTCTTGTAGTGTATGCGATAATTTGTAACATCGAATGGTTTGATGTGCAACAGCCGTGCTAGTAACCGGACTCTAGGCGCGCGCTCTGCTGCAGGCCACTGGTCACGCTATTTTTTCAATCAGTTTTTGTTATGATTTCTTGGAAATAATATCTTATTTACATAGCATACTTAGCGTTTACATATTAATAATTTATCATCTGAAGATTTATTACACGTAGAGGTCATACATGTTATTATAGCACCCTTAAAATTATCATAGTCGTCCCACAAGTGGGCTCGCGCCTCCTTCCGCAATGTGAAGGGTTTCGGGGCTATTAAAGACTGTGTGGAAAACCCAAGTGATCGGGTTATTGTTGTAAATAAAAAGGTGCTACTAGATTTAGTATTTAATAAATGTGTCCGTCCAGCGCCGGAGCCGCCCACCAACCTGACGGTGACGCTGGGCCGCAACAAGCAGGCCACAATCTCGTGGTCGCCGCCCGCGCACGGCGACTACACTGGATTCAGGTTTAAGGTAAGTGCTGTAGTAGCCAAGTCAAAAAACACATTTTATATGTAAATAGCCAACAAACTAGCAAACCAATCACCCGATGGTAATCGGTCACCGTAGCCGATGGGCGTCAGTAACGCCAAAGTAGTAAAAGTTAACATTTGACGGTGTATTTTGAGCCCAACACAGGAAACAACAGGATGAATCTGAAGCCATTGCCTCGGGGGTGGTTCAGTATGATACACCACGAACAGGGAAGATTGCCTTAGACTCATTTTCCATCAGGTGGGATTGTTGTCAAGCAATAAAGACTCGAAGTGGAAGGAGCCCCTTTGAGAACAATGTTGGGACTGTGAGATAAGCTCTAGAGTTTAAATTTAATAGACTTAACCTTGATAATAAAATGGTATGGTATAGGAGGTAGGTACCCTAAATTTTTAGTTTATTTTGACTCTGTCGGCTTAATAATTAATACGTATAATCGTGGCAAAACCCACCTCTCGTACTGAGTTTAGACAAATCGACGGACGGACGTACATGAGGAAATTATAAGGGTTCCTTGTTGACTACGAAATTCTAAAACGGAGGGATTTCCCCTTATTCAAATATTTCAAAAGCAATCAGCAAAGGTAGGTAACGGATTTTCCTTGTACCTACAATCTGATGAGATCTGCTGATATACCACAGAGCGTGTAACTTATATCTGTAAATAATGCAGTCTTGGACGCAAGTATCGAGCAACTTTATCGCATTTTAATCTTTAAATAAAAAAGGCAAAGTTACAATTTATAAAACACTAGCTGACCCGGCAGACGTTTTCCTGCAACATTTAGTATTTACATTTTTATTATTTATGTTTATATAGATAATCGTAAAACAAGCAATTTTTTTCTGTAGATCCATGTCCACGTAAACATTGTCCATGGGTATGACAGCATTAAACGAAATAAAATAGTCGACGTCTTATTTTTTTTAATTCATGTCATACGTTTGAAGTGTATTATGTATCCTAAACTCGCTCCTTAGACTTGTCCAAAGTAAACGTTAAAAAATAAAACTACGTGCATAATAAATATAGTGCACGCGCTATTAAATTGCGTCTCAAAGCAGAGCGTGACTGCCACGGTTAACATTTGAAACGAATAACTCCCAATAAACTCAAATAGGTACTATGTATGTTAAATCGTAGCTAATCATGATATTAGACTTTGCTACTTTGCGAAACGGTGGAAAATTCAAAATATTTGACGTACAATAAGCGTACATATTGATAAATATGTATGTACGTACATGAAATAAATTGTTTGAGTTTAATTTACACCACAATTAAATTGATGTTGTATTTTATGATATCGATATGTCAACATGGTATGAATTCAATAATATGCTTACTGTGTATTATGTAGTAGTATTTACTGTGTATGTAGTATGTATTTTAAGAGTCACTTCGTTTCGGGAATCTTGTACTTTACGTATTCAAATATTAGATACCTACACATTTTCCCATTTTTGCAACATGCTCCAGAGCGGAGCATTGATCGTAGCGTGATTTTATATAGCATTCCTCGATAAATGGACAATCTAAAATAAAAAGATTTTTCAATTCGAACCAGTAGTGCCTGAGAGTAGCACGTTCAAAAAACAATCAAACAAACTCTTCAGCTTTATAATATGAGCCGCAGACTCGATCCCACATCCGTTCACGGTTAGTGACACGTGGCCGGCAGGTGATCCCGTTGACGGAGCGCGCGGAGGGCGGGCCGCGCAACCTGACGGTGGAGGGCGCCGGCAACTGGACGTACACGCTGCGGGACCTGTCGCCCGGCGCCACCTACCAGCTGCACGCCTCCACGCTGCTGCACGACAAGGAGAGCGCCGCCTACGCCTCCTTCAACTTCACCACCAGTACGTATACACACGCACATTATCTATCTCAATCTCTCGCACACACACACGCACACGCACACACGCACATACATACTATGGTAAATAAGGAGCTCATGCCGAAATTGTGTTTTAATGATTCGTGAAAATTGTAATGTAGAACCAGTGCGCGGTCGACCGATTGAATCTCGTACAAATGTATCGATGACGTCCTGTTGCAGTATACGTCGGTCTGGCCTCGATTGCTTTGTTACTGCCTTGCAGTCTTTATTCTATAAGTTCTCTCTAGCGACTTTAGTATTTATCCAGAAAAAAATGCGTGTGATTAGTAGATACATATAATAATAGGATTAAAAAAAAGCAAGCAGCAAAGTAGATACAATATGAAAGCAATCAAACATCAATGAAATTACTAGTTTCTTAACAGAACCTTCCACCTAATTTACACTTCTTA
This sequence comes from Ochlodes sylvanus, assembly GCA_905404295.2. Classification (NCBI taxonomy): domain Eukaryota; kingdom Metazoa; phylum Arthropoda; class Insecta; order Lepidoptera; family Hesperiidae; genus Ochlodes; species Ochlodes sylvanus. Next base: position 12,606,207 of record FR990130.1, on the reverse strand, counting down.
TCCTATGGGAACAGTTTCATTTCATTTCAGGGATAAAAAGTATCTCATTATTTAATCCGGGTTATAAACTATTTATTTATGACGTTCTGTCGATGAACAACGTAGTGGTTTAATATGACATAGGTACATTAATTTGCACCTGAAGGTAAGCGATGCAAATGCGAGGCGTAAGGCCAGAATTGCAATTAGTCTCGACACGGTTAATTTCCGAGGGCTGTAGTAACAATGAGATGTTTCATAGTGTGACAAACCTTGCGGTAGTCTGATGTGTGAGGCGCGGCGCATCCTTGAATGCGAGCGGACGGACGTTGGACTACAAAGGTCTCGGACGCAGTAACGGACATGCATGACATATTGTTGACAGAAAATTAAATAAAGTAGAGGAGTTAAGGGCCAACCCATGTTCCGGAATTTTTTTATACCATCCGAAGACAATATGGCTAAACGATTGCTATCTAAATGCTAGAAGTGAAACATTAAAAAAAACTAATACTGTCAGTCCAAATAATATGCTGTTTTGCTTTGCTATCTCATTTTAAATGTCCCACGTTAAATGGGTCTGTCTCTTTTTCGTTTCCGTTTAATTTCATTTGCGCGTCATTTCCGTTTCATCGAATTCCAAATCACAACGATACTATAGAAGCTTTCACTTCAATAACCGAGACCATTGGCATAACGCCCCCTCCGGCGCACGGAAACGCTCAAGAAATTTTTGCCACTAGCAGTACCCATCCAAGTAACGACCGCGCCCGCTGTTGTAGATCTCGGTCGATTACCTAGGATTGACCCAAGCAGCCGGGCTATGCTATGAGCGCTTTGCATACTCACAGACACAATAATATAACCAAGTACACATGTCACATGCCATATAACTGTGTTTATGTATTTTGTGATATTAAATGTAAATTATGATTCCCCAAGCAGCTAACTGAGGACATGACATGATGTGAGTGAAGCCCCACTTGTGACTTTATTTGTAACTCTTTCAATAGTTGTACATACACTGACAGTAGGCTTTTTAGTTTTAACTCGTAGTGCTGGATGACAATTAGATCTTAAACTCATGTGTAAGTACAATGTATGTAAAGAGTAAATTTAAATTATTGTCTGTTGCTTATAGACTCACATACATAATATAAATGTTATTCTATATGAAATATGAATATAAATTAGTAATTATTACTTTTTGCTTGTTTTCTTGTATTGTTAAATTACTGTAATTTTATTAACTAGTTACTTTTATTGAGGTTGTAGCAAATCAGAAATGCCTTTACATGATAACATTCCATCCTTCTACATAATCGGTTTATTTCATCTACCTATGCATTTATACATTTTTGTATAAATGAGTAAGTTTTAATATTTAATTTTTATTTATAAAAGAACAATACAAATAATTTCGTTGTGAACAAACAAAGAGGGTTGGTTGGGTTGTATTTTTTGTTTGTAAAGTAAGTATATTTTTTTTTAATAAATATATGTACTAGTGTCCATAGGTGACCACTTAAGATCAGGTATCTCGTCTGCTCGTTTGTCGGGTTTTAACATAAAAAGTAGTTGCAGCTAAGTACGACAGGATTGATCTAGTTATTAAATAAATTATTAATTAACATGTACACTGTCATTAAGTAAGCATCACGGAGAGTGACGCTTCTTCCCCATTGTTCTCCATTTGCACAGCTACCCACACACATCACACTTGTACAGCGCTAAATGTTGATCTGTCGTTCCGTCTTGTTTACTACTGATTGCGCACATCACATACCGCATATTATTGTACGTTGTGAATTTAATTTCACGTTAATTAGTTTAATACGTTATTATCATTGACATAAATACGAGTACTATGTCAATGGTTATTATACATAACATTATACTGAAAGGTAATAAACAAATACACAGGCTGAGACGTGTAACAATGTGAAATAACGATATGTTTTAACATGGTTATTTTTGTAGGAGTATTTATTTTATTTAATAAACCGCTAACGGTTGTTGTCACTGACTGACAAACCCACACCCTCTACCAGTGCTCCAGTAGCAAGAAACTATTTACAGAGTTTGTTTAGATAATGTATTTTTGTTTATATAATTAATTGAAAAAAAACATCCTAAAGGTGTAAGATAGCGGTAAAAGTTTGTAGGAGTATTAAATTAAATTTCGTTACATTTATTTGAAACTTACTCGTATGGCACAACGGTCGCCATGCCGGACCGCCGTTCGTAGGATTCTAGGTTTCTATTCTCGGTCTGGGTGTGTGTGTTCTTGTCTTGTGTGTTGTCCATTGCATTCATGGCACTATGGCATGGCAGTTTGTTAATACGAAACATTTAAATGTCTTGGAAACCGACTAATATCAAGGTTCTTTTGGGGCCATTATTTTTGTTCGGATAAGAGACAAAGTTTTTGGTAAGTCGTCTATTTCATGAACTTATTAGACGTTGCTCAGCTCGTACTCAGCCAAGTCAAAGATCGCTTTATAAATACGAACGGTGTCTTAAGTCAGAGTAAAGTCTGGGCTAAGGCTAAGTATCCCTACTAATATTATAAATGCGAAAGTAACTCTGTCTGTCTGTCTGTCTGTCTGTCTGTCTGTCTGTGTCGCTTTCCCGCTTAAACCTCTCAACCGATTTTGATGAAATTTGACACAGACAATCTTTAGACCCTGAGAAAGGACATAGGCTACCTTTTATTGCGACAAAAAGGGATGAAGAAGTTGAAATAAAGGTTGAAAGTTTGTATGGGATTTCTTCGGGTTTTAAGCACAGCGCCATCTAGGTGAACCTTCCTAACTTAAAGAATAAGAACGCCTAGCGCCATCTCTTAAAGAACCATGAAACTTTATATTTAAGCACTTGATAATAAGTTTCCCGAAGCGAAGCGAGGGCGGGTCGCTAGTCGTCTATAAATCTCAGCCCTAGTGTGGGGCTATGAGTGTATAGAGTTATTTATTTAGCGTAATATTGAGAATGAAATGGGTATTGTCTTTGGGTATACTGATGGCCATAGGGGACAGTGGCCGGTTACCTCCAGGTGGCTTGTCCGCTCGCTGTCGGCTGCTTACATAACAAGTAAGAATACTTAAATAAATACTGTAGTGGTGTATGTTGTCAATTTGTGTTGGTCGTTTGAGACCGGTAATTAAGTAGCTACCTTCTATTACCCTTGTCCTTGTTAGTAACACAATAGGCCAGTGGCTCTTGCTCGCGATGTATTGAAATAAATATTGTCAGCGGTGTAGGTGTGTCATTGCAGATTAATATTTTGTGTGAAACAACAATTTGAAAGTAAATTTAAGTACCCCTTGTAACTAGTAAACAAGCAATTAGACTTCCTTATGTACGTACCATAGAGATTTGGTAAACATGTAGGTAGGTACATATAATAAAGAATAGAACAGAATAGCGAAAACGAAGAAAAAATAAAATTAGTGAAACAACACAAACCAACACATTATGCACAAAAGTGCATAAGTAAAAATGATTGCAAATTGTTTCATAATGGGTTATTTCCATACATTGTTGACATGTAACACGTGCCATGACCATGACACTGAAGGTCGTTTTGCTGTAATTTCATGAATGATAATGTTGGTTCAATTGTCCAACATTGTTGAGAGTGTAAGTCTTTTCAAGGATTTTTATGTTTAAACGACACATGAGTGTTCGACAATTTAAGGAGTTCAATACACATTAAATACTTCTTTTTCGAAGATTAAAGCTAAACAGCCAAAATGTATCAGTACTGTGTGAAGCAAAGTACGGTTACTTGAAATGTGAAAGATCTGTCACGATTGCCTAGGTGATTGCGAACAGGTGCCTTGGTTTAGGATTTTGAATGGATGCAGCCTCTTGTATATTACATATTTTTTATAATGGTTACCATAGTAACGGTCGCGTTGTCGCCATTGCAGAGCCGAACACGCCGGGCAAGTTCATCGTGTGGTTCCGCAACGAGACCACGCTGCTGGTGCTGTGGCAGCCGCCCTACCCGCCCGGCGCTTACACCCACTACAAGGTATACCTGTTGCACTCACATGCAATGTTTATGACTTATGTCACGACTACAATTTTATGCATGCATGGTTCGCACCGTTGTCGCTCATCGCATACATACTAGTAATACATCGGTGATCGACCGAAAGCTTCGTTGTCGAAGGTTTGACCTTTTCAAATGTGACATCAACATGATTAATCACTTAAATTGAGACGTGTAAAGATGCGATTTCGTAGAACGCGGCAGACAACAGACGTTTGTTACATACGGCGATAACATATTGGACAAGGCGGTAGACAGCAACATTAATTTGTATGTACACTTGTCACATGTCGCGGCCGCAACGTGAGTCGTCTGCCGCGTTATACGGAATCGCACGTTAACGCGGGCGTGGTTGCGCGCAGGTGTCGATCGAGCCGCGGGACGCGCGCGACTCGGAGCTGTACGTGGAGAAGGAGGGCGAGCCGCCGGGGCCGGCGCAGGCCGCGTTCAAGGGGCTGGTCCCGGGCCGCGCGTACAACATCTCCGTGCAGACGGTGTCCGAGCCGCAGCTGTCGGCGCCCACCACGGCGCAGTACCGCACGGTGCCGCTGCGCCCGCGCAACGTGACGCTCGACCCGCGCTCGCTCACCGAGACCTCCTTCCGCGTCACCTGGCTGCCGCCCGCCGAACACAGGTACGGCTTCTACTTGTAGTTGCGTCATTGGTGATGGAATCATAGAGCCATAACGCAATAATAGAGCCTCCTACACTAAGAGAACACGATCTGTTATGTAGAATCTCTTCAAAATATCATTTAAATTATATTCTAAGAATATTAAAAAATACTCTTTTCAAAATATCATTTAAGTTATATTCAACTTGTAAACCCACCCTCGCTTCGCTTCAGAAAACTTATTTCTTACGTTTGCAAATTTTATAACCTATTCAAAATCACACGTCATACAGTTATTGCGCCCGTAACGCCATCTATATCTCTTATTTGATTAAACCGTGTATACCCATGGAATATATTACACACACCTTTGCATTATTATAAATATTATAATATGGATTAACCGGCGCCACACTAAATGCATGAGCAGAATGATCACTGTGTGACCTGCTTGTCGTGGTGTAATTTTATTTAAAAAAATGAATAATTGGACCGATTTACATAAACATGGTATCGTAATCTTTGAGAGGAACTAAGGAAGAACAATACCTATGTATAATCGTTTTAGTAAAGATTATAAATTTTAGAATCTTTTACACCTAATCATTGATTAGGGAATGCTGGAACCGCTGTAGGTCCGAGTCCAAAGTTCGATATGAATATTCATATTTGTGTCCAAGCAGACACTTCAGTTTCGGCAAATTATTCTTAATTTGTATAGTCAATTATGTCAATGTAAATTTTATAGCCGCTCTGTTAATAAAATCAATACTTAGACAATATACGACAACATCAATATAATTATACTATATTGTATTTATTTGATCTGTATTATAGTTATACAAATTAATAAAATAACTGGAATGATTCAATGGCTAATGAATGACTAATCGTGAATAATGATGCCCTGACGAATTCCCGTTTAATTGTCACTTAGGAGCGTGCTTTTCAAACTGAGTGCAGTTTATGATGTGTCCATAGTTATTAATATACCGCGTGATTTAGTCGCGTTATGTTATATGAGACTTCAACGGTTTTCGTCGTGAGTACTTTGAAGGATTACTGAATCAGTATTCAAATTCCAATAAAAAAATCATTCATACATGTGGGAATGGAAATAAACCACGTAAATACTTTTAACACCTTTATTTTCTCCTTTTAAAAATCAACGACATGAGACACCTTTAATCGACCTCATTAGAATTCGCCATCTTCTTCTTACATACCCCGCTTCCGGTCTTCCCTTTCATTCATCCTATCGTACATCCCTCTCACACTCCTTCGTTCGGAAACCTTATACACAACACAGATTATCCTACATACATATAATACTAATAATAAATAAATAAACGCTAACACGCTCATTGCCGGGGGGGGGGGGGGGGGGGGTACACTTCCTATGAGTTAAATCTGAGTCGGTTTGGAGTTCAGTTGATGTAATGCGCGCATACGTTTAGTGTGTCCCGCTCGCACTTGGCCGGTTTCTAATAAAAATGACAGTCGACACTCCGCGAATACGCCCAATCAGTAACCGCACGTACCGAGCTGTGAGCGAGGTTTTCTTACATATATTGTGCGTCATGTCAACAGAGACCCCAATTAAAGTGCTCTGCAGTTTCCTTAATTGTAACTATTGTACTTAATATAAGTATACTTGATGTTCGCGTCCATGTCAATCGCGCACGTGTTCGTAATTCAGATTGTGTGGATGTGATTTATACATTTATTCAAATAAATATGAGTTAAGATATGTTTGGGAGTAAAGTACATAGTGTTTGTGTGGTATATTTTGTGTTTGGAATATTTTTCAGGTATTCATATTGCTTATTTCATGTACATATTTATCAGTACACTTATGAACGTCAGATATTTTGCATCAACTGCACCGTTTCGCTAAGATGCCGTTAAATATTGAATTTTTAAATTTTATATTAAGTTCTGCATTATAATAAGTTCGACCTCAAGTTCAAAATTAATTGGTCTCGTTAAATTGTAAGGTAAACAAGCATAAGAAAGAAAGTAGAATATTTTATAAACAGTATGTTTTACCATCTTTGTAAGTAGCAATTTTATCTTTTCTAATTTGCGTAGATACAATTGTTTTTTTTAGAATAGTATGTCGTGTAATATAGTTAGCGCGATATCGAATCAAAAGTCAAATTACAAGCTAAAATATATATCGTGAGTGCTACACTCTCATAATTAGAATTCCCTGTGCCGTAATTGCCATGCATTAGGGTGGGTCTACGCTAGACGAGCCGAGCACGAGCGGAGCACAAGCCGAGCCGCTCGCTCGCAGTGTCAAGTATAGCGTTCGAGGCTCGTAAGTCGGTCCACACTACACGAATTTTGGCTCGGCTCGTGTTCCGCTCGTGCTCGGCTCGTCTAGCGTAGACCCACCCTATGAATACACACTCACACATACTTAGACCGCGAACACAAATTGTGGCATACATGTCGTCGAATGTTTTCGTTGATGTGACGGTGTCTCGCAGCGAGTTCGAGAAGTACCAGGTGTCGGTGTCGGCGGTGGGGGCGGGCGGCGCGGGCGGCGGCGGCGGCGGGCCGCGGCGGCTGCCGGGCGTGGTGCGCGCGCGCGACGAGCCGCCCGCCGCCGCCTTCGACGGGCTGGAGCCGGGCGCGCACCTCACCGTCACCGTCAAGACCATGTCGGGGAAGGTCACCTCGTGGCCGACCACCGCCGACCTCACGCTCAGTCAGTATCCCAGCTTGGGCCCTTTGGTATTGCTGTGCGTTGCGTACGTCGTTAAACTTACAAATTGAACACACAAGTTAACACTATGAGGATGTAAAATGATTGGTAATGTAAATGAGCGAACAATGCCCTGATATTCTGCCAAAAAAGGTGTAAAAAGAGTTCTCCTTCAGGGCTGGCATTGCACTGGCGACTCCCCTGGTGTTGCCCGTGTCCATAGGCAGCAATGACCACTTATCATCAGATGGCTCGTCTTCTTTTACGTCAGCCCTTTAGGCGATAAAAAATAAAAAATTATAATATGTGACGCTGTTTGTGGGTTGTGGTTTTCGATGTGGCCTCTGGTGTGACCCCTGGACTGCGGTGACCATTTACCACCGGTAGACTCGTAGCTCGATTGTCGGCTATTTACATAAAAATAAAAAATAAATTGTTTTTATTATTATTAAAATAAATAATTGCTTGTAGTCAAGCGGTACCTTATATTAAGTAAAAAAAAATGAATAATAGATGTGCCAGTAAACAACGAGGTGTAGTGTTGGATACGTGTATTGATGTTGTGGTGTCGCGCGCAGAGCCGCTGCCGGTGCGCGAGCTGCGCTGGCGCGCGGGCGACGGCGAGCGCGTGCTCGTCTGGTGGACGCCGGCGGAGGGCAGCCTGCAGGACGAGTACAAGGTACGCTACACGCCGCCGCCGCCGGCGGTGCAGTCGTTTAAACGTCGGCAGCGAATGTGGTCAGTGTCTGGAGCGAAGTCGCAGTTGGAACACTCTCTGGACAAAGTAAAGGAACGTATGTAGTTTGACTCGCGACTTCAACTGGACTGCATAGTGTTTCGAAATTCGAGTTTTCATCGGATCTCTACGTTTTGATATCCGAGAAAGGTATTCTGACTATTCTTGCGGTGGTGTCTGTGTATGAATGAGTGTGATGCAGATGAAACGTAGTTAGATGTACGAATTGGCTCGTACAGTATGCTACTCTTATTTGATGTAAAATACACATTCGTATTGTTCGTCAATAAGATGCCAATAAAGGTGATCATTATCAGTAAAGTGTCGTTGTGTGTGTCCGTGTGCAGGTGTCGTACCACGAGGCGGGCCCGGCACGCGACGACAGCAACACGCTCACCACACCCGCCACCAACGTGACGCTCGACACGCTGCTGCCCGGCCGCAACTACACCATCACTGTAAGTTTTATGACTCCCCCCCCCCCCCCCTCCTTGCGCCTTCTACCCCTTCTCTCCTATCTTTCTATCTCTCTCTACCCTTTCTCTCTTATCTTTTTATCTCTCTGTACCCCTTCTCTCATCTATCATTGTATTTTGTTAACGATAAAAGTATAAAAGTGAGGTGTCGGCACAGGTGCACGCGGTGTCCCGCGGCGTGGAGTCGAACGCGACGTCGGTGTCGGCGGCGACGCGGCCGCTGGCGCCGGCGCTGCGCTCGGCGGCGGCGGGCGAGCGCGCGCTGCGGCTGGCGTGGCGCTCGGACGTCAACAGCCGGCAGGACTCGTACCGGCTGCGCTACCGGCGCGCGCGCGGCGGGGACTTCCGCGAGGTCAGTCGTGCCGCGTCGCGATCAGTTAGAACATGTATGTTACGAGGCAAGATGAATTGAAAAAATGTAGTATGTACTGGCTAAGCAAAAGGTACGTAAACGTACGTAAGACTATGCTTGGTTGGCAGTGATGCGTTACTACTAAACGAAAAATGTTCTGTTTACTAATAGAGACAAAATATCTTGCTTAAATACTTATTTTATTCTTAAGCCACATCTTTTCACTTCGAACAAGGCGCGGTAAGAGAGTTGTCAAACTCCCGCTAGTGATCGGGTCACATCGGCGCGGCCATAGTGTTGCCAGTGTCCATTCTTCCGGTATTTCATCTAACATTACATAAAAAGTAACGTAATGTTTACCTATGGACGCTCAAATTGAATTGCTGGTGGTGGGTACTACTGTAGTTCATCAGACGAGATAACCTTTCCTTGTTGTCGGCAGATGACGACGCGCGACACGAACGCGACGCTGGAGGGGCTGGAGCCGGGCGCCGTGTACGAGATCCAGCTGGCCGCCGTCAGCCACGGGCTGGCCAGCGAGTGGCACACCGTGCTCAAGCCAGTCCGTGAGTACCACTGCCTTATACTGACAGTAATAGCACCCCGAAATGCATCTTGTTTGAATTACGCAGTTAATAAATTTTATATTTATTCCATTTGATGTTTTGAAAGTCAGTTTCTCGACTTTTGTAAAACGTATTGTTTATTACAATAGCTATAAGCAGTCGAAAATAAATTGACAACAAATTTGATGACGATGTTTTTGTACTGATTAACAAGCTGACCAGGATCGACGCCACATTGCACAGCTAAGGTTCGTAACTACTTACTGTATAATAAAACAAATTTATTGAATATCATAAATTATAAACATGATAACAGCAAGGTATAGATAATAATTATAGGTTCTATCCATTACTTTCGACTATAAACGTATAAAATGTACGCAAGTGTAGAGGTGTGTGACGCGCAGGCCCGCTGCCGCCGGCGCGGCTGGAGGTGGAGCGCGCCACGTCCAACTCGGTGGTGGTGCGCTGGCGCGGGCCGGCCGCCGGCGCGCTCGGCGAGTTCGCGCTGCGGTACCGCACCGCCGCCGGCCCGCCGCAGCGCCTGCCGCCGCTGCCGCCCAACGCCACCTCCGCTGAGGTGCGTATACACACGATCACATGCGGATACGGATACGGATACGCACGCACGCACGCACGCACTCACATGTACTTACTCTAACACACGTACACACTCAGTTGATTTTTGTTTCACATTTGATATCACTTTTTATGAATGAATAACACAATTCCGCCTGATTAAACATTGTAACTACATATAAAAAAAAAAAAGTTGGCTATGTGGTCTATGGATGTCTAACCGACGCAACCAAACTTTTTAAGACTTAAATATTCTTTATAATTTTTGTATTGTTTGATTTTTTAATTGAAATTCATACATATTCACGGATACGCGTTAATTTTGTTGGTGCTACTAAATCTATAATTATGTCATGTGTTTATTCTATCGAGGCGGTTGTTGCAGATAACGAACATGACTCACGGCGAGCGTTACACCATCACGCTGGACACGGTGAGCGAGCCGGCCAACGGCGACAGCGTGGAGAGCGGCCGCCCGCTCTCGCAGGACCACACCGTGCGTGAGTACCGATACCGCTACCGCTACCGGAAACACTATCGCTACTTCTACCGATACCGTTATCGTGTAATATAAATAATGATGGCGAGCGCTTCTTCTTGACGCTGAACGCTGTGGTAAATAGTATAGGTGATACTCAGGTGGACTCAGAGGAATCGTAAATTGAAATCTATTAGCACATAAATAGATTTTATGTAATCATTTTTTTTGACGATACCTATCTAGGAAAACGGTCAAAGCTATGTTTAACGCGGTGGCACGTGTGGTTGCAGGCCCCAATCCGGTGTCGAACGTGGCGCTGCTGGTGGACACCCGCAACCTGACGCTGGAGTGGCCGCGCCCGGAGGGCCGCGTCGAGTGGTACGAGGTCAGTACGATACGACACAAACATGCACGTCTTTTGTTTCTTATGGATTCACAATTTACGCACTAACGTTCATTTGCCTTGTTTTGGATTTGTGAAACTATAGCAAATCGTTCGTACATTATACATAGAGAGTATACGTTGACATATAGAGGAGGTGATGAGGTCTATACATTGACTTTATATTACTATGGACGTCGGGTCCGCGCTGAAAAGCCAAATGAGCAACAAACCGCAAAAAGAGCTACAATCGACTGCAATCGAAATTAAACCGTGTTGTATTGGTTTTAGTGCTTAGTGTTAGTGTTTAGTTTGTTATCTTTTCTATTCTAGCGATGGCCGTGACTGGGACATTTTTTCACAATTTTAGTATGAGACCCGACGTCCATAGTAATAATAAGTCAATGTTATATTAAATGTGTGCGCAGGTGCGGTGGTGGCCGAGCGAGGAGGAGGGCGGTGCGGACGCGGGCGCGGGCGAGGCGGACGCGGGCGCGCACAACATCAGCGCGGAGGCGGGGCGCGCGCTGCTGGACGGGCTGCGGCCGGGGCTGGGCTACGCGGTGTCCGTCGCCGCGCACTCGTACAACCTCTCCAGCGACCTGTTCACCATGCACACTAGGACGCGTGAGTTGATCGCACCTCGCACCATCCCACCCGGTGTTACGCGTCAATGTACGCAACGCTTAAAAAATGTTGGTCATGATCTATTCTTAAAGTATAACGACTTTGTAAAAGTAAAAAATATTTTGCTTATATTGTCACTTATAACTGTTTAACCTATGAGCTTTGTCAATACTTTGGATGGAAAATAATTTTCATTCATTTAAAAAATGAAGTATAAATATAAAAGTTTGCGGTTGTGTTCGTTGGGGCAGGTCCGTTGATCCAGTCGGAGATGACGATCGTGACGCAGCCGGGCGGCGCCGACGGGGACGACAACGACACCATGCCCGCCTTCCTGGTAACGTATCGACTACCTAGCGATACCAATATTCCAACTAGGAATAAGGACTTCAGGACTGTCATGGACGTGGAATCCCAAAAAATATCGGTCCGCACATTTCTTGTCATACATACTTCAGTGTCAAGTGTCGCTACAACCACTTCACGTCAATGTCGTGTCCCGGATGTGGTCTGATGATGTCTGATGATGTGTGATAGACCTTTATGCTTGCTTTAAGCATTAACCGTTTTGTAAAAGTGTATTACCACTAAAGAGGAAAATCTGCGAAAGGTACCCAGGAAATATTATACTGGGTGATTTTTAATTCACTTGACATACTCAAGGACATAAAAGATCATGGTCATATGTAATGATTAAAAGTATAAAGTCAAAATTCTACACGATTATTATTTCAAAAATGGCAATCAAAATTATCTAAAAATACACGGAATGCATGGCGAACAGCTGTGTAGGTACTACGACCGACCCGCCGGCGGCTGTGCGGCCGGGTTTATGACGTGATATGAATGGATAATTACGTCAAATTTTAAGCACCCTTATTAATTACATATTTGGAATGAGAATCGAATTCTGAGTACCCCCTATTAATATGCTATATAACATGATTCGCAAGTGGCTTACGAATCAAATTGTATACCTACGAAAATGTATCAAAATGAAATACCGTAAGGAGATGCGTCGTGGCGCGCAGGTGCTGTACACGCTGACGCCGGCGTCGGCGTCCCGGTTCGACTCGTACCGGTTCCGGCTGGAGGCGGCGGGCTCGGCGCCGCGCACGGAGACGCGCGCCGCGGGCGAGCCCGTGCGGCAGGTGGCGTTCCGCGCGCTCGTGCCCGGCCGCCTCTACAACCTCACCATGTGGACCGTCTCGCGGAACGTCACCTCGCACCCGGTGCAGCGGCAGGCGCGACTGTGTAATTCTTTTTTGTTATTGAAGTGAATTAATATTTCTTTAGTATCGTTGTGATTTGAATTTCGTTGAAACGGAAATGATGCGAATGAAGCATCGGCAAAATGGCGGCTGATGTAAGCAAAGCAAAACATCAACATTTGGACTGACAGTATTCGTTGTTATGAAGTTTCGCTTCTAGCTCGTGTGAATTACATTTTGTTATTATTATTTCTTCTTAGTTAGTGCTGGACTACAATCCCACCTGATGGTAAGTGGTGTGGTCTTTTGTGGTTGAGCGCAATAACTTGTAGCAGCCTATTCATTCTTGATTTCAAGACACCCACTATGTAATGGGATCGACGCTGATACCAATTACTGCCATTGTGACGGATAAGTGTTCTTATCTTTAACTTCCGGGCCATTGTGACGGATAAGAACACTTATCCGATCACAATGGCCCGGAAGTTAAACCTGGGATGTGTATGCCAGTAATCGGTATCAGCGTCGATCCCATTACATAGTTGGTGTCTTGAAATCAAGAATGATTTACGTATCGGTTACGATAGTTACAAATTCCGATACATTATTATATCGGTTTGTCAATCGACGTCGCTGGGTGTCCGCAGACCCGCGGCCGATCACGCAGCTGAACGCGACGTCGGTGGGCGCGCACGAGGTGGCGCTCGCGTGGGACCGCCCGCCCGGCGACTACACCGACTTCCACGTGCAGTACCTCACGCCCGCGCGCCGCCTCGAGAGCAACGCCACCACGCACCTCGCCATCACCATCACCGACCTGCAGCCGTACACGCTATACACCTTCACCGTTGAGGTGCGGTTTGTTGCTCGTTGCGTTTGCACGTGTACTATGTGGTTTGAGTGTGTACGGTTTAATTTTTATTGGCAAAATACAATTGGTGTTTTTTAACTGTAATCGTTAAAATTACAATTTTAATTATAAAAAATATAGGTATGAAATTACAAAAAACTACCTGATATTTCGCATTTCAAACTATTAGATATTTAGCATATAAAATCAAAGAAAGCTGTTTGAAAAATTGGCCAAAAATGCAAAAAACCGTTTCACTTCTGGGCAAGTTGCACTCGTAAGTTACTAATTAGAAGGACATATTAATTCAAAATCGTGAGTAGTTTTCCATGTGTACACTAAAATAACGTGCACGTTGCCGCGTCGGCGCAGGTGCGCGCGGGCACGCCGGCGACGATCCTGATGACGTCGCGCGGGCGCTCGGCCGAGTTCCGCACGCGCGAGGCGCCGCCCGCCGCGCCCGCGCTCTTCCAGCCCGAGGACGCCAAGCCCACCGAGCTCACGTTCCGCTGGGAGCTGCCCGAGCGCGACGCGCACGGCGTGCTGCAGTACTTCACCATCGAGTACGCGCCGCAGCACGACCCGGCCAACGTGCGCACCGTGCGCTTCCCGCCCGACGGTAACGTGGCTTGCTTTCTATGGTGCGAGTGTAAGGTCCTAAACATTGTGAGTCTGAAATAATCTCACCTGCTCATCGGGCAACCTGCTGAATTAAAGACCGTAATGTTGCGACAATTCTTTCTTTTTTGCGGTCGGCAAAAAAATGTATCCAAACAGCAATAGTTTGTGTTTGTACCACCCATGTAAAATCAGAATAAGTGTATACAAACAAAAAAATAAGATCTTAATCCCTGTTCTACAATTTCATAGGTCGACTCGCGGCTAAATTTGGAGATCATTTTTTTTTATGAGCATGTAGTAATAACTCTACAGTAGGACGAGCACGAACAATTTGCGAAAAAGTATTCGTATAGTTAACGTAAACAATTTGTATGAGAATTTAACAGCGCCCCTGCCGGACGTAAAAGGAACTAAATTCGGGAGCACGAACACAAAATGTTACTTTCGTAACGTTAGCGTATCGTGGCCTTGATCGTGACGTAAACGGTACTTGAAACATCTAGGAAGATTGGGAGCACGAACGTTTTTTTGAAGTACGGTATCGCTTACGTATCGTCACAAGTATCGTAAACTTACGAATGTTTATTCACTTAGAATTCTTTGGTGAGAGAACTATCGTTGCAGTTTTAAACAGTGATTTTCAGTGTTATAAGTGTTTTTAACGACCTATTTCTACATAAAAATCCAAGTACAACGTAGAATTGAACGTAGCACGTTGTATTATTATTTTGCTGCAAGATTAATTGGGAGCAATCGCGTAATGCAACAGAGAGAGACTAGGTAAGTTTAAAAACATATTTGAAGGAAAATAAGCTTAACATTATGTGACTAATCTAATGATTTAAAATTTGACTATCAGCCAATGAAGTAAAATTTTATATACACCCTAGTGGAGAGAATCAACAGACTCCATACATAAACAATTTTTACTAATATGTAGAGTCTATTACTAACTATATTACCTTTAATATATTTTCGCTGATGTTCAACATTTTTATCAGCATTAATTTATTAAATAGCATTAACGCAAAAATATATTATTAAGATGAATTTTATTATATTATTTTATTATAGTTATTTATTATTTTATTATATGTATTTTATAAGAGCATTGTTTTTACAGGCGATTCCGGTTATCGCCAGCGGCCCTGGATAATGACGCCTACAAATAATGCTGTTGAAAACCATCAGAAGGCTTGGATAAATCTTCATTTATACAAAAACAATCAAACTTATAAGTTAACACATTATGCTAAACACTAAATAAAAGTACAAGTATATCAAAACTATAGTTAATGCCTCTTATGTTTTATTTATGGTTACTGTAATATACTTACCTTTCCATAAACTCCACCATCATCACGTATTATATGTGGCTTGTCCTCATCCTTATTATATTTTCCTTATTATACTTATAATACATATTTAAAACTTTTAAAACTTTCAAATTGCCGCTGCTGCACAAGTCAGACTCACAAATCACGAATGACGAAAGTCGAAACAATTTGAAATACAAACAAAACACCACTTGACATGACATTCTTAAGTTAGTCGTTCGGAAATCAAAACGTCCCGGAAATATTTTTCTTGAATGAATCTTATCGTACAATATGTTTTATGATAAGCTAATACAATATTATGCAATAAAACAGCGTTTCCTTTTGTTTTTGATAAAATTTAATTGAAATAGCCACATAGAATTCGTGATTTTCAATAAACATCTAATTTAAGAACGCAACGTTCGTTCCTTGTTCAGTGTAATTCATTCACTTGGGCCCGTCCTTGTTTACGTTAGGATGACGTCACTTGCGTCATCGTATCGAGTTCACGTTACGACGACGAAAGTGCTTCGTGCTACGTGCTAGCGTTACACTGCGTAATCGTATAGTTAACTCGAAACGTTTACGTTACGAATACTTTAGAAGTTCGTGCTCGCCCCACTGTTTATTCATATTTTTTTTCACATTTATTTACGTGTGTATTATGTGCATACGTATGTGACGTGCGTGTGCGCAACAAGTAACGATGCGTGCGTGCGTGTGCGCAGCCCGCAGCGGCACGGTGTCGGGGCTGGGCGCGGGCGGCACGTACGACTTCTGGCTGCGCGCGATCAACGGCGCGGGCCGCGGCGCGCCGGCCACCTGGCGCCAGCACATGGCCATCGCCGCGCCGCCGCGCCCGCGCGCGCAGGCTCTGCCCAACGAGGTAAACAATGCTTACAGGTGTAATGTTTTAATATGTACTTATTCGGGATGCACAAGCATTTTTACATCATAGTCTTAGAATAATTACTATAGAAACCAAGTCCACGCGGCCATTTTGAAGCACTTTAATTGGAGTCAGAAATGACTCCAAACACCGGGTAGCTCCGTAGTGTTCAATGTCAACGCACGCCAAACGTGTCTCGCGAAAAAAAAAGAATTATGACGATTTTTCCAGTTAAATTGTGTCACAAAATATCTGAAAAGCTATTTATGTATTATTGCTAAAAACATATGACTATCCGCAGCCGAAGTTCGGGAAAGTTTCGGTTTAGTACTTCACTTTAGACAGAGCGCGAGTATGAAGACTGCCTTTCTATAGTGTAATTATTCTAAGATCATAGTATTATTTTGTTAAGTATTATGTTGCAAAGTAACAAAATAAAAATGAGCAAGTAATGTGTAAGTGTAATGCAATAAACGCGCAGGTGCGGCGCACGTCATCGACGGTGGCGGTGCGGTTCCGCGCGGACTACTTCTCGCCGGCGAACGGGAACGTGACGGCGTACACGCTGGTGCTCGGCGAGGAGGCGCGCAACGACACGCCCGCGCGGCTGCCCTCCTGGCGCGACGTGCACCGCCTGCCGCTCTGGCCGCCCTACCAGGTACCGCGCACACCTCGACTATACGTACGCGAGATATTTTTTAATCGACTTCAAAAAAAGGATTTTTTAAAGTGTATTTATTAGCTTTTAACTTTTTCCTGTGTGTACTGATTTTGATGATTCTTTTTATATTCGAAACCTGGTGCTTGTCATGTGGTCCCACTTAAATTCGAGATTCGATAAGAAGTTATTGAATTATCCCTAAAAATGCGTATTTAATTTACGAATACATAAGATAAAAATTGTTTATTTTACCTATATATTTATTAGAACTGGTTTAAGAGATGGAACAGATCGTGTGAACAAACCCGAGTCGTTGCCGGGACCCATTAATAATTTATTTATTTTTAAATTTATTTATAATTTTCATTCACCCCTTTTCGTATTAACCCCAAGGCTAATCGAAACAAAACAATGTATCGGCACCGGTGAATGCAACATTGCAATGTCGGGCAGGTGACGGAGCCGTACTACCCGTTCCACTCGTCGTCGGTGGAGGAGTTCACGATCGGGTCGGAGCGGTGCGAGGGCGGCGGGCGCGCGTACTGCAACGGCCCGCTGAAGCCCGGCACGCGCTACTACGTCAAGCTGCGCGCGTTCACCGCGCCCGACAAGTTCACCGACACCGCCTACACCGTCGTCTACACGGGTGCGTACTGTACGCTTGGTTCTAGGCCGCTCTCAACTTTGTTCGGAACGCTGCGCAGAAGTCAATTTTAGGGTCGAAATGGTGGCAAGACGTGCGGGGTGTCACTTTGAGCATTGCTTCTTTCAGTCACACGTTCAGTGTTCGTGTCGCTATCTCTCTCTAAAGTACAATACCTGCGCACTATATGTGGCCCAGAACCGTCGGCCGTACTATACTGTCGCGTACACGTCAACGACCTATAAAGTATAGAGGACGCCCTTCCATACAAACGGTCGTTTGAAAATGGTACCAAATCACCCACGTAACCTAAACCGCTAAAAGTTCGCAATTGGTTCTTATTTTATGCCGCGTTACACAAGGTCAGCCGTGATTGGCTAATATCAATGTCAGTAAAAAACAAAAAACGGAACGACGAATGCGCTGACGTTGCCTACTAGGCCGCAGCCTAGTATTCATTACGCTATTTTTGATCGGTAGTTACACTTCTAAGTATTATTTTTCGCTGGTACACGCACATAGCTCACACTATGTTTACACTGTACCATATATAAGGGAGTAATTAATTATAACATAATAGGGTAGTTGACAGTAAGAAAATATTTTGAATATTTCTATTTTTTATGGTAGCTTAATATTTACAAATGCGAAAAATCGATCTTATTGATTAAATAAATCATGATTATTTAATATTTTTGAGAATTAAAATCTCGAAATTACAGACACTAGTCACGTGACAGCGAACGCCAATACGACGCGTGACGTCACACGTTGCAAAACTAAACAAACTTGACATAGCATTTTGGTCTTTCCGCTCAACCAAACAGCTCTTCGTTTTCCAACATATGACGTCACACGAGTCGCCATGACAGTTTGACGCGTTTTTTGACGGAAACGTCAAATAGTTCATGAAAATATAAAATAAAATATGTTACAGTTAGTATTTAACTGAAATATTAATATTTCAGTTAAATTAGACCATTTGGCAAACTATGATTTAGTTTTTCAAAATTAGTCAACTAGCCTATTATTATAACGACGCAAAAAGCGGAAACTACAATCCACATAGTACGAAATTTTCATCAGATTACTTAAACGCCGATAAACTATTGAAATTTTAGAGAATAATGTATAAAAATAGGGTCAATTTTGTAGCTATATTATAAATTTTATGCAGTATGCCACTTACATAATTATATTTACTTAAATCGACACAATGTTCTAAGCTACTTGTATCTACTTAAAAAAAATTAAAACGTTAGAGTATGTTTACTTGAACATGGAATTTAAGTACATAATAATTATTTGTAAATGCGATAAGTTGCTTATCTCGATACAGATTGATTCAGTTATATTTGTTGAGTGGTACCATTGTTATGAGCGATAACATTCAATACGTACCTACGATATTGCTTTTAAATCATTAATACATCGTACATCAGCTTGTCGTGTGATGGGTAATTTTATTTATATTGTTTCTCTTATCAGCCAGATTGTTTGTTTAAAGAGTGTTAATTGATTATTCTTATAAAAATTACTAATTAAAATATCAACAACTTAAAACATTCGGGTACGTTCAATGAACGAGGTACTAAAACGTTTATCTGGATTGGAGTAGCTGACCTGGGTTTATTAAAGAAGTGTAATGTGAGTCAAGAATCGTTCATATCAAATTAATGTTACACACAACTTAAAATAAATTCTGAAAGAAGCTGTGGTCTGCATTTAGATTTTATTGTTGTAGTGAAACCTCTGGGTATAATTTAATAAAAACATCATCCAAAATCCATTAGTCGTCTGTCGGTTTTCTTTCAGTCTACCATTTATTCCCGTTCTTTCGAACAAACTTGCAGTAAATGTTTAATGGGGTAGTAATTTTTTATGCTATTTGACATCATACTTAAATATTTTCAAAGTTCCGTAAGAATATTTTAATTGTGATGATAAATTGAAGAGTGCGTGGGCATGTGCGTTAAGTATTGAGTTGTAAATGGAAACGGATACTAACGATTTTTAATTGGTTTACCGATATTTCGACCCAGTTGCAGGGATCACGGTCGCAGCGAAACTTATTCGTTAATCGTGAGTACCCGTGTACATTTAAAATGTTTATTGTCCGCGATA
Organism: Ochlodes sylvanus; assembly: GCA_905404295.2. Taxonomy (NCBI): domain Eukaryota; kingdom Metazoa; phylum Arthropoda; class Insecta; order Lepidoptera; family Hesperiidae; genus Ochlodes; species Ochlodes sylvanus. The sequence continues at coordinate 12,586,325 of FR990130.1, read as the reverse complement.
TATTAAAATCATAAGTATTGAGTTGTTATAAAGGTGGCCCTAGACGATCATGCGGCATGACATGCCTTACGTGCCGTCGTGCATGCACGACATGACCGTCTAGGGCCACCTTAAGCGGTGCGTGTGCGCGAGCAGAGGCGGACCACACGGCGTGGATCGCGGGCGCGGCGGTCTCGCTGGCGGCGCTGGGCGGCGCGGTGGCCGGCGGGCTGCTGCTGCGGCGGCGGCGCCGCGCGCGCGCGCCCACCGCACCCGCGCCCGCGCCCGCCGCGCGCCCCGTGCGCGTCGCCGACTTCCTCGACCACTACCGGCTCATGTCCGCCGACTCCGACTTCAGGTTAGTGCGGGGTTGGGCCCTCGCGAGTTACACCGTGCGCTAGTTGGATTGCTGTGACATTAACCGGATATTAAATGTGTAAAAGCACTGACGAACAAGCGCATGGCACGTGCGTTACTTCAATATGAGCACAAAATTGTGTGAGTATATCATCGATGCTTTTCGAGTAATACCATCCATTACCTTGTTATGTATTAAAGTGTATCGATATTGCAGTGCCAGAAAGCAGCCGTTGGTTTAACCAATCGTGACAGTGAATACAACGGGCGGTGTGATTGTATCGGCAGGTTCAGCGAGGAGTTCGAGGAGCTGAAGCACGTGGGGCGCGAGCAGCCGTGCACGGCGGCCGACCTGCCGTGCAACCGGCCCAAGAACCGGTTCACCAACATCCTGCCGTACGACCACAGCCGGTACAAGCTGCAGCCGGTGGACGACGAGGAGGGCTCCGACTACATCAACGCTAACTACGTGCCCGGACACAACTCGCCGCGCGAGTTCATAGTTACGCAGGTGCGGTTTTTGCTGCGACCACTCGCCCACTGCAGAAACTTTGGTTCCTATTGTACCACGGAGACAATTATTTGCAGTATGACCTGCACCTTATAATTGACGTTGCGTTTTGTTTGATTTACATGAGAGTATTAGATATAACCAGTAATGTAGTCACTTATTTACTTTATTAGTGACAGGCTGACAGATATTCATAAGAGGTTTATTTGCATGACCTTAACACCCGATAATTAATGAGTGACCGGCGCCTATAGCGAAATGTAATTTGAACGTAACGCCCCCGGCAGGGCCCGTTGCACTGCACGCGCGACGACTTCTGGCGCATGTGCTGGGAGTCCGGGTCGCGCGCGATCGTGATGCTGACGCGCTGCGTGGAGAAGGGCCGCGAGAAGTGCGACCGCTACTGGCCGTACGACACGCGGCCCGTGTACTACGGGGACATCGCGGTGACCGCGCTCAACGAGAGCCGCTACCCGGACTGGACGGTGACGGAGCTGGCCGTGTGCCGCGGCGCGGAGCAGCGCGTCGTGAAGCACTTCCACTTCACCACGTGGCCGGACTTCGGCGTGCCCGAGCCGCCCACGGCGCTGGCGCGGTTCGTGCGCGCGTTCCGCGAGCGCTGCCCGCCCGACGCGCGGCCCGTCGTCGTGCACTGCAGCGCGGGCGTCGGCCGCTCCGGGACCTTCATCACGCTCGACCGCGCGCTGCAGCAGGTTTGTAATGTTTACAAGTTTTCATTTGCCGTGGGCTAACTCTTGCAAGGAAAATTTGGCCCACTTCTCAGTCTCCAATTGAGCTGAAATTTGGATTACGCCTTTGATTCAGATGACAATGCAATTATATATGAACAGTATTGTTATTTATTTTAATAGTCTTCGCAACTAAATGGCAGTTGATTATGTATTATATTAAAATGCGATAGTTTGTCTCGCGTATTACGCGAACTCACGGATGCTTTAGGCTATAGGGCCCGCACGTTATTTTTGTTGAAGTACCAGATGAGTGTGGAGTACATTTGATTAGTGGCTCCTGAAATTCACCAAATCTGCCGATTAACAACCAGATGAGGCACACCACCAACTGTGGGCTACCGGAACACTAGCTATCGACAGGTTGAGTTTTAGAGTTGTCGCCAACTAACACCAATTGATTCCTCAATTCATTATAGCAATCGTGCTCCAATATAATTGTGACATTCGGTATCGATCGATATATCAACATTACGGCGCGTTCACATAGAACGTCCGTTTTACAGGTCCGTTAAACGGATATGTTAGTAGCGTATGTAGTTGTATGAGCGATTTCACACAGAATCCAGTATTACGGATCCAGTAAAACGGACGTTCTATGTGAACGCGCCCTTAGAGCGTGTAAATATAATATCGCATTGTGTGTGTGCAGCTGGCGGCGCACGCGGAGTACCTGGACATCTTCGGGATGGTGCACGCGATGCGGCGCGAGCGCGTCTGGATGGTGCAGACCGAGCAGCAGTACATCTGCATCCACCAGTGCGTGGTGGCCGCGCTCGAGGGCGCCGACCTCGCGCCGCCGCCGCCCAACAACCACCACCTCAACCCCGCCTTCGAGGGTAAGCCAACAACCCTACACGATGACGATAACGTATCTCTATATCGACGCAAAAAAGCCGGACCCATGACAAGTGCAACCCACACCTATGATTTTTTTTTATTATGCAGTCGGTCTCGGTTGTTGCCATTTGGTAGCCAACTCAAAACATATTTAAATTGTTGAGCGTTCGTTTACATTTACTTTTACTACAAGCTACGAGTACAGTCGTTAAGACATGTCGGATGCCTTCGGGCAGCTTAAAATTTTCCGACACTCGGGTTGGCCACTAACCTCTCCACCAATCCGCACTGGAGCAGCGTGGTGGATTATGCTCTAGGCCTCCTCAGGTATGAGGAGAGACCCGTGCTCAGTAGTGGGCCATTAATGAGTTGATGCTACATGGTGGCTTGTGTGTGCAGGGCTTAAAAAATTTAGTATTTATATATTGTATAGTCATGAATACAGTAAACAGCATCAGGCGAGCGCGTGGCAACCTGTGGCCAATATATTAATGTATGTAGCAGCGCTTGCGTGAAACGCTATACGGCCATCGCGCCCGACACGCCCGAGCTCTCGGGCCCGTGGGGACTCGCGGCTTAGGGTTGCCAACCGATATCCAATCACATTAAATTACGCAACGGCAATAAGTGCTAGCCGGACTCGCGCACGAAGGATACGCACACCGTCGCGCAATTTGTACGCTGAAAAAACATACTTCTTCAGGTGGACGACTTTTTAAATTTTTACTTCAACTTTTATTGTTGTTCAAATTAGTTATTATGGCAGCTCTATATAATACACATTTTGTATAAATTTATAATGACTTATTACGGTTCAAAAGATAAGCCGTAAACACTGAAAAAAGACCGGCTTCTTGTATATTTTTTTATTATTAGCATTCGTTAAATACATATCAGGAGAATCGTAGGCTAAAATCTGATCTTCGTAGTTTTTGATTGGAGACGAATGATTGATTGTTGTTTAATATTTTGATCAAAACAACCTAATTTAAATAAGTTGGCAACCTTGGGTCCGTGTAATCGGCCCTCCTCGTGCCCCTTGCCCTGTGCCCTGTGCGCCGTAACGTTGAGGTGTGACCTGTGATCGTTTCTAGCGCGATGAGGCGGCGCGGCGCGCGGCGGCGACACGTGAGTGCGGCTTGTCGATCGATCTCACTTCTATCATCTATGTACGATCACTAAAATCGTAACTTTCCTCTCGTTCTGAACGCACACACACGTAACCGATACCAATAACGCCGCTGCTCACCCGTCTAATACAAATACACTGAAGAGATCTATCTATGCACCACTGAATACATTGTTACCATTTGGGGCAGCGCCATCTCGTGAGATATCCATGGCAAATTTTTTTTGTCTATTTCAACATTCAACACCGACTTTAGATGATGACTTTAGATGACCTTATTGAACGTGTAATAAAGATTACTATAAAATAAAATGGTCACAAAAATGTAATCGTAAGAGTATTTGTATCATACATCCAGTGTATTTGTAGTAGGTTGTTGAGAGCGCCGCCCATCATTCGTTCACACCTCGGCGTCACACGTGACTCCCGTCCGAGGCGGTCGACCGACTGCGACCTCCCGGCTCCCGCCGTCCCGACTCCCGAGAGCTTCGTGTGGAGTGTGTAGTGTGTAGTGTAGAGCTTGTGTGTGGGGCCGAGCTCGGTGCATGCAGCGCCTCACCCGCTCCTGTGTTGCAGATGACGAGGGCATCGCGGAGTCCGGCATGTGAGCGGCGGAGCGCCCGCGCCGCACCAATGTACTTAACGCATCTCTTCGGCAGTTTCTCGCGCCCCTAGTAATAAGCTCCTATGATGTATTTTTGTAAAAATGTACATTTTTATTTTCTAGAAGGACACCGATACTTTTACGTATTGTATATAACCTAGAGTAAGTTAATCTCTTTAACCGCGACGTGAATCGTCTTAGAGGATTAAGTTGTAAATTTTTTACAAGTTTTAAATATTCACGATAGACTTACGAAATGTACTTAAAACATTAAAACACTGAAGCTATTTAAATGGAAGGAATGTGTACATACATGTGGGAAGTTGTTAATCTAAATAGACTAGTATATGAAAGGTTTTCCAACGTTCTAAACAAAGTGCAAGGTAATTCATGACCGATTGAATCTCAAAATTGTACTTAATTGATTTTTAATACTAGTTATGTAAGAGATACAAGGATTGAATCGTTTGTGGGTGTTAATAATGCCCTATGGCGGCTTTTTATCTGCATTTTTCTTTATGATGACGTAATGTGGTATGTTGTTGTTAAATTATATTTATACAAGAAATATCTAACATTTTATTTGGAATCAACTTGCATTATAAATGCACTAAATTTGTTTGTGATAGTAAGAAATTGAGTATGTTTGGATTATTACAGGTATAATAACTAATACAATTATATTTTTATACTGGTTACCTTCTGTAGTTTTATTTAACCTGACAATTTACTTAGTGTGCCTTACTTACTATGTGTGATGAAATACATTATTGTTACATTTAAGCGGCTTTTCCTCTAGATAATGTTAGTTGATATCTAAGCATTTGAAGCTGTGTCCTTGTTTCAAATCGAGGTTATGCTGATGCGATACGATGCGGAAAGTTGTTCATTTATTATGAAGTATCATGGAGATACGAAGAATACATGCGCAATACGAGGCGATGCCAAAACGTTACTCTTGAATTGATCGGTAGACGGTAATACTGAATCTAATACGTAAAAGGTGCGCGTATCAGTGAACACACGTACGTACGCCGCGAAACTTCTATAAGACATCGTTTTTTTATAATCCCTATAATATTCTTGCTAGTAATAGTAAGTCGATACATACATACAAGAACATTCACTTCAAAAAATAAACGCTTGTAACACGCATACCCTCCAATGGGATTACCTGCGTCGCAGTTAGCATATAGCACACAAATAAGATATAACTAAAATAAAATAAAAGTAACATCCACAACCTGAGCGCGAACGTTGTCTGACATATCCACGGAATCAAACCCGAGACCCCGGTCCTCGCTTTAATTTACACTTACAGGCAGGGTCACTAGCACTACCATCGATAAAACTTATAAAGTACTCTGTGGATAAAACGTAGTGTTTAATGTTTATATCCTCTTTGACCATAGAGTACTACCAGTCACTCCCAACCAACTAGGCTTGTCTATGATCATGATATGGATTATCTGTAATATAGATTATATAATTATTATACTATCTACTACAATAACGTCTATGGGTTGGCGCACACCTATGAATTCGGTTACAATTTAGCACAGCTTATAAATATTAATTTTAAGAAACTCCTTAAAACAATGCACACTTATCAGCACATATCTATCTGTCATTTCATCTCGGAAAAAGCTCACATCACGAAGCGACTTGCTTGGTTACGAATCGTTTCATAGTTGATAGATGTGCGCCATCCCAGTGTCAACGTCGGTCAGCCATTTAACGATTGCATAGAATATTAAAAAATTCAATACAATACAAGTAGAATTCAATTCACTCACTGCGCTTGCCATAGATCAGTTGCTATTTACTTGTCTATTGGTTGGCTTTAGCTTTGGCATAAATCTGCGTGAAAACGAAAAACTTGTCTATGTTCAAATTGTCATCTTTTGGTTGTGGTAGTGTATTTGTGTGTGTTGATATTACAAATTACGAATTTCGACAGTAGTGTGCGTTCAAAGGAACTCGCTTGTCGCGTTGCGGTGCGTGTGCTTTCTACAATTGACTTTCATCGCCTCGTAAGTTTGTGAATTTTATATTTTATTGTGTAATTAGTGTCCTTAGAGCCTACTGTTTGTCCTGCAAATGTGGAATTTTCGATAGCCGAATCGGAATCCGCTAAAACCATTGGATCGGATCGTGTCGATGCGTCACCTTTGTGAGCCATATTACAAGTTCCTGTTATTCTTGTATCCATATACATCTTTCGTGTCCTTAAAAGGTGTAATCGTCGAAGAATCCCTTCGGATACGTCGGAGATTACGACATTCGCGAATCTAAATAATGAACAATTGCATTCTAACCTAGCACGGAAGCGAGCGGGGAGGAAGCGATGTATCGCGAGAGAGTAGCGAAGCGAATGGTTTCAGCGGCAGCGGGCCGCGGGGCCGATGCTCGCCCGCAGCTTCTCGCTTGTTGCCACCTTCGAGTGATTCGTTTGGGGAAGCCGTTATTGATGTCGGCGACGGGCCTCCCGTAAAGGAAACCCCGACCAAACGTTTATATGAAGGTTGATTATAGCGCGCAGCTCGTACGTAAGAACAACAGATGTCTGTAAGGGATTTCTTGGTTATTATCATAATAATAACTATTATAATATCTTTACTGTTTATTCAATGTTACCACATTAACTTTTAATCATTTGTTTACTTAAGAGCATTTAACTAAATTATCTTATTTCATCACACAACACTTGTTACATGACCCAAAAATTGGCCTTCCACCTTATATTTTTATCAACATGCATCTTGTGGATGCTTTTATTATGGTAAGTAAATACCTTGACTAGCTGTCGGTCAAGTCTACACAATAGGTTGGTGTAGCTAATTTGTGTATACCTACTTCATTTACATTTTTCTCCTAACACGCTGTGAATGAACAATAATATAGTTGTCATATTAAAAAATACACTCTTGAATTGAGTCTAACTCCAGAAAGATAAAAAATAACTGTGCAATTTTATGTCGCTAAATAAAAAAATTCATCAGGATTGCCCATTCAAATGAAATAAATTAAAATCATCTGATCTGACGTTACAAATAGTGTATACTACGGTGTGCCCAATTCATATCCATATACCACATAAAATGATTACTGTTTCAATGATCATACATAGGATTAGCATAAACCATGAATTGAATCTAACTAATTGGCCTGATAGAATTCCATAATGGCATAGTAACAAGTATTTGTGTTTAACACATTAGTGGGGCTGTAAAGTGCAAGTTATGCAGAAATACATGGAGTGCACAATCACAATTGTGAGTGATCTTGTATTATACATAACAGTTTACTGCCTTGTATTATTTAATTTGTTCAGTCTGCAAAGCTTTAAAAGAATTTGTTACAGGCTTCAAAGTCAAGGTTACAATTAGTGAGACATCAAATCCAACAAGGCTGTTACATCACAAGATGCATAGCAAAATATTTATAAGGGGCTAAAACCTAATAGAAGTATAGTACATACTAGCAAAGATGGGAAAGTCGGCGTGATGCAGGAGAGGCATACGAGCATGTGTAGTGATGTGTGTCGGTATTGAGCAAGAAGGACGCGGCGGGTGCGGCGAGTAGGTCAGCGGCGCGGCGGCAGCGGCGGGCGGCAGGCCTAACGCGGGCGGGCGCCGGATCTGGGTCAATGGTGGCCGCGCCACGGCCGCTGCAACTGGGTCACGCGCCCCGCGCCGCCCCGACCTGCGCCCATTGCGCTTTATTTCTATGCGATTATGGAACCGCCCTTTCGAACACCTACTCTCCCTCCGCTCTCGGCCTCGATCGACCGGGGCCGACCCGCTAAATAACCTCCTAATCTACGTCCTTCAAATTTTGCTTCAATACGTCGATTTGGCAGCTCCCGAGACGGATGCATTGCGGTGCACGCCAACGTTTTCAATATTAACGCTTCGCCTGCCCAATAAGTTCTATCTTTGCTCGCAGATCGCCCACGAAAGCCCACTGTTGTTGTAAGTTTCAATCGATAAGTCCAATGCGGTCGAGGTAATCATGAAGTCATGAAATCGATGGGCGTGTTTGTGTAGACTGTGTCCGTTGACATGTCTATATGCGTCCCACGGGCGTCGGGCGTCCCGTCAGCTCGAGGCAGCCGCAGGTGTCTGGGCGCCGCCGGGAGAGCCCAGATCTTGACCTTGCACGCCGCACACGTGCGAATGACCTCGACGACCGATGACAGTAGAGTTGATTGAAAGTCACTTGAATACGTTTTCGAGAGGTATTTTTATACATCACTAGCTATGTTACCGCGGGGTCAGCTAACTTTAAAGGTTCCGTACCGCGACAAAGGACCTAGGATCGTAGTGATCGTACAGACTGCCCATTCAAATCGCTACACACAGCACACAGGCCAGATTTTTTGTTAACAACGGAAACCCGCTTTCGATTCGTTTCGGGGAACATAATTCTTACGTTTAGAAACGTACCTGGATCCAACAATTTTGGGTTTTCATTAAGTTATAGTTTAGTTATATTAATAGGTTAAACGAAAATAGATGTAAAATAATAAGAACCATATTTTGTATTCCCCTAAAATTACGAAGGTTTTATACATACGAGTATATCATTTTTACATTGAATTTAATTTCGTCCTAAGTGTACGTAAACGCTAAAAGACGATAAAAACTAATTCATGACATTGGCAAAAAAGTTTAGTTAACGATAAAGTTTCATTTGTGGACTTGTCAATGTGCTGATTTTTAATCGGCAATGAAAAAAAAACAACAGTACACATTTTTTAAATTATATTTCATAAAAAAAAAATTTAAGCTCAGGATGTGAGAAGTAGTAGCAGTTAAGTATTTTTGTCTTTGAGTACTTTCAAATCTTGAAGTGTTGTAATTTTTTTTTTATTATTGCAACTAATAACTAACCTCGGATTTTATCAAAACAACTTTCATCCCTTATTTTACCCTATTAGGGGTTGATTTCCAAAAATGTTGACACAGATGTTTATTTAAAATCAGACAACTAATATACCTACTTATTACGATAAGAGGGATTTTCAAACTTTCACCCCTTATTAACTTACTCCCTTAGATTTTCAAAAAATATTAAGACAGGTGATTCAATATTTCTAACAAAAGCCAAATTTAATACAAATTCATTATACCTGCTTTAAAATCTGAGGGGTGAAATATCAAAAAAATCTCAAGTACTCTACTTATTCTTAGCTACTCACAAACTAAAACTATCTCCCTGCCAAGTTTCCTATTCATTGATCAAGTAATTTTCGTGATTAGTCAGTCAGATTAGAGTACCTTTCGCTTTTGTATTTAGGTCAGTCCATAAGTTATGCTATTCGTAGATAAAGATCCCACCCAATCTGTGCGACCAGGACTCGCTCCGCGAGCGAAAGGTCGGTCTCCCACGCAGGACATTCCGCCAGCCATCTGTACTCCCTTCACAACGGAGAGCTTAACCATTGTGAGAAGTTCGACCCATACACACCGCAACAGCCACGTCCAATGGTCCAGAGTAACTGGGTCTGTCTATTACTTCTACTTTACGGACTTTACCTCATTCCCCAGCCAAGCTTGGATGTTAAGCTGGATTACACTAACATTGCGTTGGTGTGCAGCTCTCTTCGTCAGTCCTGCACGCCACCCAATGAGTGCTTGCCGATAAAGCCGATCGTTGAGCACTCCTAGGTGCCTCGCCTGTCATGTCTTCATCACTCTGGTGAATGGTGCCATTTCTTGTGTATACCCCCCGTGTCCATTTCTTCCAATATGTCCAAAGGCGGAAATGGCCAAAAGAGTGGCCTCCTCATAAAAAATCGTACGATATCTTCGCGCAACGCGGATAGCTATCTAGCGCTGCAAGCCATAATTCCATCAGCGATGTGCTACGTTGCTTTGGATGCGTTTGCTATCCACCAATCACATTAATTGGCTCACAAAGCATAGCTTACTTGAACCCGTTTCCACCAGTGCTTTGCGCCGGACGTGAAATAAATCTATACGACCAAACCGGGGCATTATATAGTGTCATAGATCGCACGACTTCTGCGTAGATGCGGCGAACTTCTTTCAAAGGTCTCCCAAAATTGGACCGCAACTGGTGCATTGCTAGAGTAGTTCTGTCTAATATCTAGAGGACCAACTACTCAACGTGCTCTTTGAAGCCTCGGCGATAGTCCAGGTATATAAAACTAATTTGGAGTTCAACATCATGCTTATGGTATCATAGAACCTTCGTTTTGGATGGTTCTTTCTTAAGGCCCAGTTGGTTGGTTTCAACAACAACAAATGAATCCAAACACTTGATTTTTGGGCTTTAGTCGGCCGGCCTTAGATGCAGGTAGGGCCTGGATGTTTTGGATGCTTGTACTTATAGGTTTAACCGAAGGTTAGGGTTAACCGAAACGAAAGCGGATTTAAAGTAATATTGCTGGTAACGTCACGTGCTTCATAAATATTCAAGCTATGATGATGATATGACGTTAATAGTTGTCGAGGCTCAATTTCGATCGGAATGACGCCAATCCCACCCCGTGTTTAGGCCGCGCATTACGTCACGTCGCCGCCACCGCGCACCGTTGCGACTCTAGCTTAGGCCGGAGCGTGCGGCCGTGGGCGGCGCCCCCGGCTTGTCATTGCGGTGCGTGACACTCCTCGTACAATTCATAGGACATCTCGGTCATCTCGATGCGATCGCTTAAATCAAATAGATTGTATTGTAGCTAGTCTGACGATGAGGGAGGTTGCGCGGGGGCGGTGTCGCGGTAGCGGGGGTCGTCGACCTCGGGGATGGGCCGCGCCGCCGTGCGCCAGGGGATGGCGGGGTGTCGATGCCGGGGTCACTGCACCGCCGCGCGCACCCGCGCAACCACCTCCGAGCTCCGTGCATCTGCCCCCGAGTGCGCCGACTGCTCTCCCGTACATTCACTTTCCTATATGTCAGCGTCATGTTAGCGTTTCCAGTTTGCTTGCCATCTGAGATTATATTTATTCCTAGGCAACGCCAACACTTATTCCAAACTAAATCAACTTGGCATAATTGTATTGCCACATAATTATTACATAACTACTTCGTATCTAGTTCTAGTTTGTGATTTCGGCTCTATATCGAGATCCATAGCTTTAAAAGTTTATACAATGTTATACATATTTACTTAGTCCGTTGCAGGTATTCTTATAACAGAGATCTAAAAATTGGCAGGAGGACCTACCCGGTTGAGAAATTAACTCTTAAGGCTCCGCGCAAATTGGCCATCGAACATCAGCCACCGGTGGCTGGCGCTGGCGGCTATCAGTTGACATGCTTTTCATACATTTAGTAGGGACTCGGCGCAAATTGGCGCCCGACTACAGCCACCGGTGGCCGGAAGCCGCTACTTTTTATAACCCACTCTATGCTATGTAATATATACGTAATAGTCGGCCTCTTTACAACGGACTAATCGGCTAGTTGGCTAGGCGGCCAAAGTCATGATCGGCACATCTCTAGTAGAAACATATAAATATGTTTTGAAATTATGTATGTCGGTATTCTTAATTAGCTTTTACATAAGCGATGCTCGAAATCAATGTATCAGTCAGGTCGGGAAACAAAGATATTTTCGTCGATTCGATGGTTTATGGAGTGTTGGTTGGGGGCGTGAGCACAGCGATGGTGCCGAGTGGCAGTTGCCGGGTGCAGCCGCGAGCCGCTGGGCCCGGGCGGCACGACCTTGCGCCGCCGCCGCCAAGGTCCCGCGCGAGGTCAGCGACCCGCCGTGCGCGCTTTGTTCGCCGTCGTATCGGTCAGGTGTCGTCCGCGGTCCGCGCGGGAGTCATCGATCGACTCGCGGTCCGATCCTCCCGCGACTCCTGAGCGAGGTCGACGACCCCCGAGCGCTGGGTCGTTCACGAAAACGAGTGAATGTTTCGCTATAATGTTTACCTCGATCGGTGATCGCGTCTTGTGACGCACGCTTATTCATGATAATTTATCATTGTGATACGAATATGTAGCCGCAGACGCAGCGGTGACTCGAAACGATACTATAAATAATTACTATAAATTGTGCAATGTTCACAAAACATCGGAAAAGATTCTTGTAACGCAATGTTGATTTATCATTATCACTTACAAATTGAATCTCTAGTTGTACCTCACTACCTATCTAGTTGGTTATTGAAAAATTGCCATGTCGTGCTCACAACAAGGTATTCTCCTCACAGAGTCCACCGACTTGAGGCCATTATGAGCGGTTAAAGCTTTAATGGCTGGGCCATGAAACACGTGTTCAGCTAGAGGCTTTTCTTTGCTACCAGCGACATTAGAAATTTTTAAAATTTCTAATTTTCAGCGCAATTTCATGGCTGATGTTTGCAGCTTGCAGCGCAGAGCGAATTTGCTTTGAGCGTTGCGACTGTGGGCAGTCTTGGCCCTCGGGGAATCCCAAGAATTATTTTTTATTATTTATTTCATTATGCCTCGTAAATATTTGTTTGGGCAAATCAATTATCGACTACGGCATTTTATTACAAAAACGTACACCGAGCTTCATAAAAAATCGCTGAACCTTAAGAAGGTGGTAAGAGGAAGTAACTATAAATAAATAAATAAATAAATAACTTGTCTGCTGATTTCTACTATCGCATTTTTGTTTGTATAAACCTAGTTTTTTTCTGGATAAACATCAAATTGCTATAAATATATTGGGAAGTTATAGGTACATTTATTTCTTTAAATTTGTCACGTAATGATTCGCGGGATTTTATTTTATAAACTGCCCTAGTTAGTTCTCTTCTGTAACACGAAGATTATTTCGATATCCGCTGATTTACCCCAAAGTAAAATACCACAGTACATTATACTATTGAAGTAGGTTAAATATAAACAAGCCTTGCTGTTTCAACATCAGTAAATTGACTTATTTTCCTTATAGCATAAACAGCCTTACTAAGTTTACCCGCGAGCGTCGCTATATGGATTCCCCACTGGAGCTTACACTCCGTTATTACCAAAAATACTGTAACACTGTTCCACGTTTAATATTTAATTATTTAATTTAATAACCTTATTATCGCTTTTAACATATTTTAGCAAAGCAAATTCTAAACATTTAGTTTATTTGCGTTAAGAACTAAGTTATTAATAGAAAACCAGTATGAGATATGGGCGAGAGTGCTCCACATCGTCAAAATTTACCTTATCATTATAACTTCTGCAACGCCACAGTGGTATAATCTGTGTATAAATTACCTCAATAATAAGTATTATTGTCGCGTAGATTCATCTGTTGACAAATTGCGATGTGTATTTTAGAGAAAAAATGTGCGAGCAGGAAAAGGACATTTAAAGATGGAATTTCTAGAAAGTTCTCGACGTAATAGAAATGAAAGTACAGTAAAGAAAATGTGCAAGCAGGATAGAAGAAATGTATTTAAATAGATTTTCTAGAATGTTCTCGATTAAATGAGACGAGAAATTAAAAAAAATATTTAAATGTATCCGAAATTAGCGGTATATAAGGCGATCTAAAACAATGCATGTTAATAGCGCCTCGTCTCTCCAGGCGAGGCCGCCCCCGATGAAGGCTTTAAGGCCATATGCCCAAAGCCATTACAGGTGGTGTCTAGTGGGTAGGCACGTAGGCTTAACCTCGTGAGTCCCACATAACCAACGCAGCCGGCTGTGTTGGTATGCATGAGCATTCACCACCTCCCTCCCGAGCTTCCCGGAGGGTGTCCATTCTAATTTGCCTGGGCGGAAAAAAACCGCATGAGCAGTTCAGTTTCGGAAGCGAATCCAGAAGGAGGACAGGAAGAAGAGCGGTAAAGTGAATTTGTTAAGTGAACAGTGTCATGTCGGAGTTACAGTGCCGCGAGTGTTACCCTGTGGTGTCAATAAAAAACACTATCCATTGAAACCGGGTTTATTCCTTTCCTATCCCTTACCCACTGAAATAATGTAATGAAAATAGTTTTAAAAAAGGGTAGCTATGTATAATTATATGTGAAAAAACGTTTTTTAACGTCAAGATACTCTTTTGTTCACAATTTAAAAAACTTCAGCATGCTTTTTTAATCCTGTAATTATGATATACCTACGTACAATAAATAAAGCAATTTAAAATGTCGAAACTAATATCGCTAGATTGGTAGCGCGCAAGCCGCAACCACTTGTGGCCCGATGTTAGTCAGTAGCTGTCGGCAGTGTCGGTCAGCCCCATCGTATCGATCTGTTTGAGCCGCCCCGGCCCCGGCCCCGGCAGTCCCCGCTCCTGCTTCGGCCAGCCCCGGGGCCCGCCGTCGATACACTACCGAATGTTTAACTAATAACAGTAATTAACTTCATTAATTACTAGGCAACTCGTGCTTGCCACGCTTCAGAAAGTCTTTGTCGCATCCAAGTGTTACTCATTTTTGTTTAACAATTTCTATATTTTTGTTTTTTGGGGATTTTAACGGATTTATCGGTTTTTAGTGTTCCGTACCAAATGGTAAAAACGAAACCCTGTGTCTCCGATGTCTGTCTGTATGTCTGTCTTTCTCTATCTCTTAAACGGAAATAGGCCGCTATCAAAAACTCAAACTTAAATCATTTATTTAATGTAGGAATTTTTTAATACACTAATGAACGTGAATTTCGTTGCATTTACCGCCATCATTTTATTTAACAACAAATGATAAAAACGTAAAAGTTAGTTCCCATCTTAGAGTATATATTACGGTAGTATATTACTACCGTAATATATACTCTAAGGTTCCCATAGATCCCCATACTAGTAACTTTAAATCTTTTATTCGTGCGTCGGTTGAACGAAATTCATGACTTAATTTTATTGGAAGTTCGAAGTTCGAATCTATCCACCTCATTTCATCGGTTTATATTTGTTGTGCCAATTCTAAACAAATATCCGAACAGGAAGACAAACAAAGGAAAATCGATTTTTATTTATTGATATTGTTCGGCCGTTTCAGTACTATTATTTGTTTCGTATTGACGAGAGTTCTTCCAGTGGTAGGGGAGCCCAAGAGGGGATTTCGGGATTTACAGAAGCGCGGCAGAATAATATACAGGGCGATACCCTGTACCCGGTTAAGTAACTCCACCAAAAATGAGCCTCATATATAAGGCCGCCCGTGAAGGATACAGGATCAGATTAGTAAAAAAAAATTGATCATCAGACATTCTCGAGCGCGTCAGATTAAGGCAGGGTGAGTTAATTACCTCCTAAAAAGTGTATATTCCACTAATCTGACAATTTGAGAGTGACGTAAAGAAAGGGGAGAGCAGCAAAGTTGTAAAAAAAAAACGTCATCTTGACATTCTCGAGCGTAGTTAATTTTTTTTTTATTTTGAAGGAAATAATTCAAGAATAACGAAAAATATATAATCTGACGATTTCCGCAAGCCGAAATAACAAAAAAATCGTCGATAAAGTTAAATGCGTGCAGCTGCGTGATGCCTATATTTCCTTCTCCGCGTTTCTATTCCTCTCTCACTCTTTCTCTATCTATTACTCTCTCACTCCGTCCCCACTCCAGTTTCTGCTGTCATGACGCCATCACCATATTCCAGCAAAAAATTTTTTGAAAGTGGTTTTTTTGGAATAACTTTTAAACGGCTTTATCGATCAACTTCAAAAACTAATCCGCCTTTGAGCTTGAAAAACCACGTCGATCGCCACCAAGTTGGTCAAAATCGGTTGATTCATTCGAGAGATATTGTGAACGAAAGAAACCCGAAAAAGTGTTTTTTCGGGATTACTCTGAAATTTTTGGTTCGATCAATTAAAACTTTTAAATTACTTATGAGGATGATAAAACTGCGTCGAATGCCGCCAACCGCGTGAAAATTGGTTGATCCATTCAAAAGTTATTGCGGTTTGAAAATTCCAAAAATAGTGTTCTATGAAACTTCTATCAGACTTTTGAGCTGGGAGAGCTCAAATGCATAGAAATATTATTTCTTTGAACTCCGCGAGCTCAAAATAAATGTCATAAGTATAATTTTAAGCGCCCAGGAATGGAATTAGCGGGAAATTGCAGGGATGGCCTTTAGGGTGAACCGTTTTTTTGTCAGATTAGGCGAATCCCTCTAGATAATCGTCAGATTATGAGACAGTACGTTTAGAACATAAAGATGAACCATATATATCTTAATCTGACGCGCTTGAGTATGTCAAAATGGCGAATTTTTTTTGCATATTATGAGAATGGCCACGAGTTTGCGTCCCATCGAAATCGTCAGATTAGTGAATGAGAGCTTATTTTTGGTGCACTTAACACTCCCTTAGAAAATCTGACGCGCTCGATTAAATTTTTTTTTTTTTCATTTTCAACCCTTACATACAACCACCCCCACCATGCAAACGGTCAGATTAACATACGTACATTATTAAAAATACGTAGGGCATTGATGCTATCAATATCTGACGCGCTCGAGGATGTCCATGCATCAGTTTTTTTTTACATATTTAAAAATCTATAGCCGCTTCCCCCACCGATGAAAAGGTATATATCATATAACATTTTTTTCTTCTTATCATCTAAGCTTTGCAACCCAATAGGTCTCTGTGACGCTCGAGTAAATCCCCATTTAGCACCACGGGCTCCCCTACCACAGTGGTTGAAAAACGACCATAATCATTATTGAAAATATTAAGGAAAATATGTACTTGTCTTGTTGTCTAATTTTATACTTAAATGCGCTAATGTCAGCTGTGGCTGGTTAGTCGGTGGTTTTTGTTAGATCAAGGAAACCTGGTTGGTTTGAGCGAATCTATTCCATATTATCTGAGCCTCGGAGCAGCGCGTTGGTGAAGTGTGATGAGAGAGAGAGGTGCGTAGCTTGGTATGAAGCCTGGTCGTGTATGTAAACATTATCGTTTGGCAGGACTCGTTCGTAGGCGATAAGGGAGGCTCGTGGTCGCAGTCGGGTAGTAGGACAGGCGGCGGGGCGAGAGGCGAGGTCGCTGGAGCGCCAGACCGGCCGCAAGACGGACAGCGCGCGGCAGCCGGGGCCCGTGCTGCGCGCCGCGGGGCGGGCGCAGGCCCCCCCGAGGCGGCGCTGGGTCCCGCCATCCTCGCTGCGGCACAACGATGTGTCCGACAGCGACGCCAACCACGACGTCATCTTCCGAAAGGTAACGCGCACACACACACACACGCCGAGAAATACGATACTTGAGTCGTGGAATATTACAATAGCATTGCTGTTACCATTACAGTATTTGTCTGTAAACGAAATTAATTGAAAGCAAATTGAAAGTAATTAACATTGTTGATGTAATGAAGTGATTTGACTGTTAAAACACTTCTAAGATTTAAAATGATTTTGTGGATTAATGAAGAGACATGATATGAGATGAGAATTGAAAAATTCAAATAGATTTAGGTGAAGTTAGTCGTAAGAAACTTACATAATTATTTGCAATATTGTCATGTTACTTATTAAAAACCTTAATCTAAACTTTCAAATTTTGAAACTGTAAATAAAATTTATCCAATTAGAATGTGTATAACATCGTCATCGATTGCGCCATGATTGTGTCTGTCGCGTTCCAGGTACGTGGTATACTGAACAAACTGACCCCGGAGAAGTTTCAAAAGCTCAGCGATGACCTGCTAGGGCTGGAACTGGACTCGGACAAGGTGCTGAAGGGCGTGATCCTGCTCATCTTCGAGAAGGCGCTGGACGAGCCCAAGTACTCGTCCATGTACGCGCAGCTATGCAAGCGGCTGAGCGAGGAGGCGCCCAACTTCGAGCCGCCCGGCCAGCCCTGCACCTTCAAGCTGCTGCTGCTCAACAAGTGCCGCACTGAGTTCGAAAACCGTGCTCAGGTACCGTACAATGTTATACCTAAATCTTATATCTAAGTAGGAAATGGATATTTTATAGTAGACCACAGTAGGTATTGGGAACAACTAATTTAATATCCATCTACTAGGGCATGCTAGTCCGGCAACGTAGCTTGTGTTCTGATTTTGACCTCATATTACAATTCGTGAATAGTAAAATCATAAGAAAATGGTACATCAGACATTATTATGCTAAAATAAAACTGGTTAATTACTAATAATCAAATTTTAAAATTGGGGTAAACATTGACGCGTTCTCGTACAGGCTTTCGCGGCCTACGAGGACAGGCAGCTATCACCGGAGGAAGAGGAGAAGCGGCATCTCGCCAAGTGCAAGATGCTGGGAAACATAAAGTTCATCGGCGAGCTGGGCAAGCTGGAGATCCTGGCGGAGTCGATCCTGCACCGCTGCATCCAAAACCTGCTGGCGCGGCGCGCGGCCGCCGAGCACCACGAGGACCTGGAGTGCCTCGCGCAGCTGGTGCGCACGTGCGGGCGCGTGCTGGACTCGGAGCGCGGCCGCCGGCTCATGGACCAGTACTTCGCGCGCATCGAGACGCTGTCCTCGTCGCGCGAGCTGGCGCCGCGCATCCGGTTCATGCTGCGCGACGTGCTGGAGCTGCGCCGCGGCGGCTGGATGCCGCGCGCCGCCACCTCGGCCGAGGGGCCCGTGCCCATCCACCAGCTGCGCGCGGACGACTCCCCGCCGCCGCGGCGCGAGCGCGAGCGCGACCGCGACCGCGAGCGCGAGCGCGAGCCGCTGTTCCGCGGGCCGCTGCGCTCGCGCCCGCTGGACGACGTGCTGGCCGGGCTCAGCCTGCAGCCGGCCGCCGCGCTCGTGCCGCCGCCGGACAAGCTGTTCGGCAACGGGTTCGCGCCGCGCGACGCGTTCCGCCAGCGCTCCGCCCCCAACTACTTCCCGCGCTCGCACTACAAGCAGCACGCGCCCCAGCCGCACTCGCCGCACAACGCGCACAACGCGCAGGGCAACGGGGCCAAGGTGCGTTCTTAATCTGATACTAATTTGTCTACTTAATATAAAATTACATTTTTTCCAGCTTTAGGATGTCTGTTTAAGTTATAAAGTGCAATATATAATATACAAGTGCTCTCTATATCTATTAATAGCTTTACTAGTAAACACATTTAACGTGAACGGGTCGTAACGACCTTAAAAACCTATATCCAGCAGGGGAATTGACAAGATGACTATCTCTCGTATTCGCAGCGACATACTAAGGATTCTTATGGTTTTGTCAAGTATTATGAGCAAACTATAGCTGTTAAGTACTTTCGGTATGGTCCTTCGAGCCGGACTCCTAAGGGCCGGTCGGCACTGCGCGGACGACTTCGTGCTAAGACGTTCGTTGTGTTCCATGTGGCAGGAGTCGTCGAGCCG
The DNA here is from genome assembly GCA_905404295.2 of Ochlodes sylvanus. Classification (NCBI taxonomy): domain Eukaryota; kingdom Metazoa; phylum Arthropoda; class Insecta; order Lepidoptera; family Hesperiidae; genus Ochlodes; species Ochlodes sylvanus. The sequence goes on along the minus strand of FR990130.1, from coordinate 12,566,937 downwards.
CGGCAGCAAGTCGTCGAGCCGCATGGCGGCGGCGGCGGGCGGGCTGCAGGACGTGCAGATGCGGCCGGCGGCCAACTCGCTCATGTTCTCCGCCAACCGGCTGTCGCGCACGCCCGCCGCGCCGCCCACGCTCGCGCCGCCCGCCCAGAGTGAGCCCAACCTTGATGCTGTACAGTCTAACGCACACACCCATCAACAAATAGGTTTCCTATCGATTGGTTAATTGCACTGGACATCATAAGTTGTCAAACGGAAAAAGAACCCGTAATACATTTTGTTTTAATACACCTTAATAATGTGTGACATGAAACTAACAGTTTGAGTTCACCACGATCGGTCGAGTTGACAAAAATAAATCGTGGGTTTCTGCAGTCTGGCGTTTAGTTATTTATTAGTTCTGGCGTTTGACTAACCAAAATAGGCTTTTCTAGATTAGACATAAATTCTTTAGTCATTGATTTGCACTTTGACTAAGAATTCTTATCAGATCTTAGGTTTTACTTCGAGGTTTGACTATAACACATACACATACATACCCACTTGGGTATCATGGGAAATATTACAGTGATTGACAATTGAAGCTTTGATGTTGAGCAACCATTAGTGATCGTGACGTGATTACAGACGTGCTGACTCCCGCGTTCGCGAGCTCCACGCCGCTCATCAAGGAGCCCTCGATCACCATCAAACCTGCTGCCGATAAGAAGGACAAGCCCAAGAAAGACAAGGTATGCTGCGTAGGATTCTTGGGATTTACCCGGCAAAACTGAGATTTTAATTTTTTTAAATAACATGATACATAATATATCAAAATATGTCAAGGTATATACTCGGCATGAGAAATAAAAATAAGTACATTTTCCAGGTGACTGAATCGTGTAAAATGGATTGTAAATAAAATGGCCTTGAAAACAATCAGTAATACGTAATTAAGTCTCCATGTCAGGATAAGTTAGTTAAAATTTTCTCAATGAATTGGTGGAAATACACACTTAAACATTTGCGAGGTTAGGTGTGCAATAAATAATCAGCATTGACCATAAATATCTCATTGGTGTAAACGGAAAACTCAGCTCTCTGAAAATTTGCCAAAAACACCATCTTTACAAAGATAAATGAATTTTTATTTTGCTCATTGTGAACTGTGCACATTTACTGATACGTCTTCACGATAATGCGTCTTCTTTGTTTGGAGAGCAATATATCGTGAGTCTTCAAAGAGGGTAAATCGCATCGTAAAACTCATCGCTACTTATTATCCCGTGGGATTGCTGTCAAGGAATAATTTATTTTCTAGTAAAACATCTTATGTTCTTGCGTACAACTGAAATACATATAGTGAGGTTCCGTTACATCACAGGCAACGCAGTCGAAGCTCATGTTGTTGTGTGGTGCGCAGGGTCTGAACAAGGAGGAGGCGTGCCGGCTGGGCGTGGAGGCGGCGGAGGCGCTGGCGCGCGCGCCGCCCGACGAGCGCGCGCCCGACGCGCCGCCGCCCGCCGCCGTGCAGCGCCTGCACGACCTGCAGCTGCCCGACAAGGTGGGTGGTGGACTGGCGGCTGGCACAGTGTCATGCTACTTCCGACGATTACATAAACATAACACACTGTTCAACGCTGACGTTCATACAATATGAAACGACTTCATAAATTGATTCATTTTACAACGATGAGCAGTAAAATGAGAATATCATCAACATAGTCGAAGTCAATTAAATATGCAGTATTAGGGTAAATCAAAAACTACTTGTCAGATCTCGCTATGATTTAAATGGGACCATATATGACCAACGCCAGCTTTCAGAATATAAAAAGAATCATCAAAATTGGTACACCCAGAAAAACTTACAAAGTAATACACAAAATTGAGAATCTCCTTTTTTGAAGTCGGTTAAAAATGAATAAACATAATCACTAGGTCTTGTAGTATTATTTAACTAGTGTAGTGTTAGTGTTGTGCTAGAGATGTGTCGTCGTTGCAGGTGTTGCGACGCGTGATAGCGAGCGTGCTGGAGCACGCGCTGACGGGCGGCGCGGAGGCGGGCGCGGGCGAGGGCGCGGGGGAGGGCGACGCGGCGGGCGAGGGCGGCGCGGAGGGCGGCGAGGGCGGCGCGGACGGCGCGCTGGCGGGCGCGGCCGCGGCTGTGGTGCGCGGCGTGAAACGCGCGCCCGTGGCGGACGCGCTGCGGGCGCTCGTGCACGCGCACCACCCGCACCGCCGGCTGCCGCTGCTGCTCGCGCACGCGGTGCGACAGGTGGGACTCAGTGTCACTTACTTTACTTTGTAAGACATTTTTAAGAGAGGAAAAAAATGTTACGTTTATTTGAAAAGGAAGTTGCGTAATATATTGTTTTTTTAACAGGAAGTTGTGCTATGTACACGTTATCTTGTTTTGAAAAAGCCGATGAAAAAGTAGTTATTGTCTACCTACATATCATTGCCATAAGATTAATTACTGAATATTTATGAGAATATTGCGTCACCGCGTGACTGACAGACAACGCACAGCCGTATTACTGAATGCAAGCTGAAATTTGACATGACATGTATATTCCTTGGAGAGTGTAGGGGAGCACTAAGAAATGATCTTTAGAAATTGGCGGGCGACGCCGCGAAGAATGTTTATCTTAAATTCAAACGATACCTTGACCTTACACGTGTTTAGTAAACGATGCTAGCGCGTGTCAGTGTGACTATTATGTTACATTGTTTACTCACAGCTATTAAAAGTAATAGGATGGGCACTGTATTCAATCAGCATCGTAATATTTCACAACTTCCAATTGAACAATGGAGACAATATACAGACATCTACATAGGTGTGGATCTACTGGGTCCTACATTATAACGTGAGCTTCTAGACAATGGATACTTTAAGATAAGTTAGTAATTAAGTTAAAAGATAGTTTTATTTGGAAATTTTTAGTCTTTGAAAACTTAAGCCTTAATTATTAGAGTTTTTTTTATGAAGTTAATAGTATTTATAATCTAAACTAATTCCATTTAATCATAACTTCTGCACATTAACGTTGACTGCAAGCGATACACTTAATGACGAAATTTTCAAATTTCAACGATCTCTGAGATTTTTTCACTTTTGTTAAAAGATATTCCGATGTTTCGCTTATGTTATTAAAGTTTGCAGTAACCTAACCAACACGCAATCCTGGTAAAGTATCGTTTTGTAAGCGCAGTGTGTGTGTGTAGAAACTGGTGACGCTGGCGGAGGTGGGCGCGTGGTGCGAGGGCGGACAGCACTACCCGCTGCTGCTGGAGCTGCTGCAGCAGCTGCAGCGGCTGGTCGGCCTCGAGCAGCTGCAGGCGCTCTACAACGAGAGCAAGGTATGCATGCAACTGGTCAAGTTATGTGGGTGTGTGTGTGTGTCACTGTGTACGTCGACGTATTAGTAAACACAAGTCTTTGGCTACAATAGATCAACTGTGGTCGCAGTGGCCTTTGGGAATGCTACCCATGCCCAATTAGTCGGGGTCTTATAGTAGGGGAGCCCAGGCGGGGATTTCAGGATTTACTCGAGCGCGTTAGAGTAATATAAGGGGGGGCAACCTTGCACCTTGTGAAGTACTCCCACCATACCTTTATATACGGTGAAACGTCTAGAGCAGAGTTGATCAACAGCGAGCGCGGTAGGTAGTTGGATGAGTGACTGCTAGTGGCAAAAAAAATTCATTCGTGAATTCGTGATTCATTCTGCAGTTTTCATCTGTAACAACATCGGCATTGAACCCTTGTTCGTTTGATTTCGATTCGCTTAACCAAAGCTGTATGAAGATAAAGTTTGTTATCTTTGTACGTATTTTTGTCGTACAGAAGTCATTTCAATAGTTATCTACATACACAGTGAACGCCGATACGATTTGTCCGGCACAAAACGTGTCGTCCAATATCGTGTGAACGTAGGGAAGGTTATAACAGCAAGTGTGGTCAAACGTATCGCGCGCGTCCCACCAAGCGATCAAAACGTTCAAAACATTATTTTTTCCATAAGGAAAGAGTAGTGGTCTCTGCCTACCCCTACGGGAAAGAGGCGTGATTATATGTTGTTATGTTTATGTTGAAAAGAGTCGTTTTGGAGGTCGTGATCGCTTAGTAGAATGCCCCCGTGACGCGCCGGGCCGTTTCCAGATAAACGTGGTGGCGTACGTGTCGGTGCGCGACGCGGGCGGCGCGGCGGGCGCCGCGGGCGCGCTGGAGGCGCTGGAGGCGCGCGGGCTGGCCGCGCTCGTACCGCAGCTGCGCGTGCAGGCGCAGCTCGCGCGCCAGTTGGCCGCCGAGCCCGCGCCCACCGCGCTCTACCGCTGGATCAAGGTACGTGCCGACGCCACCTAGCACCTAGTATTATCCTACAGTGAAATTTATTTGATATTATTTGTAATAGATATTATTGAAGATATATTATTAATAGTTTAAGAGATGTAAGCAAAAAAAATATATAAAATTTTTTGGAATTTAATTATTACTTGCTTCAGTGAAGGAAAACATTGTGAGGAAACTTATACACACCTGAGAGTTCTCCATCATGTTCTTAAAGGTATGTGAAGTCTGCCAGGTATACCCCTCACATTGTGAGAGGATACCCGTGCCTAGCAGTGGAACAGTTATGGGTTGCAATGATGGTGATAATGAAGCAAAAAAATAAAAATGGACCGTTTCCCTCCGCCTCCACCGCCAGCACACCCCCTACAGTCGGAGACTTTCAGTATGTTAATCTGATCTGATTGTTTGGTCACATCTGTAATAAACATAGATTATTATATTTCTGCCTTCATTAAAAAGAATGCAGTAATCAACATTTTTGGGATTTTCACTTTTTACCAGATTATGGCATCCCAAGGGGTTAACCTACATGGAAAATATAGTTTTCATAGTCTGGCCTGGCCATTTCAAAGTCTGGCCATATCCTTAAAATTCGGCTAGAACTCCATATTCGCCGACAAGGCTATAGTAGGATTCGAAGATATGCTGTCAATGTTTACAAACCCAGGCGAACGTGGAGCCGTCGGTGCGTTCGAACGGCGCGTTCGTGTCGACGCTGGTGGCGCTGGTGGCGGGGCACGTGACCGCGGCGGCGGGCTCGGCGGGCGCGGACAAGGCGGCGCTGGAGCGCGAGAAGGCGCTGGCCGAGGCGTACGCGCCGCTGCTCACCGCGCTGCTGGAGGGCCGCGCCGACCTGCAGCTAGCCGCCGTGTACGCCGTGCAGGTGCACGCGCACCACCATCGGTATCCGAAGGGTAAGCGTGTCAGATTGTTCAGTTTGCTCTGTGAAGGTCCGATTTCGTAGTTAGCAACGGACGACAGACACAGTGTCACTATGCAGTATCCGTTTCGCTGTATATTTTCATATCACATTATCAATCTATCCTGTGATCACTAGTTTTGGATGTTTGCTATGTTTAAACTATTTTCTTTTTATTTGATTATTTTAACTAAATTGTGTTACGTAATGATCTACAAACCAAGTACTAAATAAGTCTATTAATGAACTCTGCAAATACGTAAATACATACATATCTCAATTTATTAATGGTTTCAGGAATGCTGCTTCGGTGGTTTATGTACCTGTACAATCTGGAAGTATGCGAAGAAGACGCATTCCTGCGTTGGCGTGAAGACGTCACCGACGCTTATCCCGGCAAGGGAGAAGCACTTTTCCAGGTAACACACAAATAACTTTAAATGCAGATGTCAGTACAAAACATTTTTTTTTTACTTATGTAAAGTTAATGCTTGACAACAATCCCACCTGGTGGTAAGTGGCGATGGAGTCTTACATGTTGGACACACTGACTTATAAGAGCATAATTATGCATGCTCCTATTGAGACTCCCTCATGTGCATGCAGACATGTATATTGTGCCGAATACTGTTAACATATATCTATACTGATAATATATTATTGTTATGGTCTAGTTGACTAATGGATGTGACGTGTGGTGTTGGACAGGTGAACACGTGGCTGACCTGGCTGCAGCAGCAGGAGTCCGAGGACGAGGAGGCGGAGGACTGAGCTGCCCCCTGCCCCCTTCCCCCTGCGTACGACACTCGCACCGCTTTTATTTGCGCTCATCTCATATAAATATAATTAAGCCAAATAGTTAAAAATACCTACCTTTGTTACCCTTTAACGCTCGATCCGCCGCCCGCGGCGCTTCCTGTGTTAAATAGGTCAATTTTTAGGTTATACTACGTAAAAAATGTTAGTATCTCGAGATAATTTTTTGTAGGCCTTTTACTCGATTTTGATACTTTTTACAAATGTATACAATGTATAGTGTTCGTTTGAACGTATGATTGCACCCAGGTTTGCCCCTCCCCCTGCAGTGAGCGTATTTTAGTTTAAATTGTATAAAATATTATGTATGAAAACCTTAAATCAATTTTTATTATTAATATCATGATCATTTATTTTCAATACTAAATGGACTTAGTGGATAAACTGTAAGAATGCTTAAATTTCATTGTATTATCAGATAGAGTTTTGTAACTAGATAAATCAAAAACGAAAAAAAAAATAAGCCAATTGTTTCCTTGGGCATAGGAACTGTATGTTGATTGAGTGAATTGTAATAAAGTTGTGTGATGTAAGGTTCAATAAGTAACATTGGTCAATATGTATTCAGAATGAGAATAAACTTCAGTGTAATTTATTAAAACCTGTTGTTATTTGACTACCATTTTTATTATATTTTACATTTTTACGTTAACACAGTTACATAATTAATTTAACATTAAATGCCTTATATCTAATATTTTCATCTTGGTGCAGTTGAATTTCCACACACAAACATTTTCCTTCAGCTGGTGTTCATCTAACAGCAAGTTGACTAAAAGAAATGCTTGATGATTATTGGAGCTGAAACAAAAGGAAAAGAGTTAAAGAGAATGCATTAATTAATATTTCTTTACACTCATAACCTGCCACTAGTATACCCTGTGTTACTGACGGCACGGACAACACAAATAACACATCTATGACACCCATGACCAAAGAACAAACATTTATTTGTCAACTAGGTTATGGGGTCGACAGGGATTTGTTACAATCTAATGCAGTGTTGTCTTTGGTAGACTTAATATAAAAATCATGTTCACAATGTTTTTGGGTACACGTGATTGTAAATACCTGGAATTACATTTGACTCCTTATAGAAACAATGGCCTTATAGAAACATTGTTATGTCAGCAGTAAGGGAGCCATTGATATGCCTTGCCTTGGATTGCAAAACATTTGACACACTACATACTTTTAGCAAGGATACTGTCTAGCTACAATTACCAGGCTGATAAAACATAACCCCATAAAACTATTTTTAACACATTTGCTGCTGAGCATGTATATGTCGTTTTTTTTCCATAGACGATTATGATTGCCGCAGTGAAAGTCAATGAACATTAAAATTATTATTCACAAAAAAGTGCATAGTTTACAATTACATATTCTTTCTTCATTTGTTATTCTTTCATTTTATCCTATTTCATTGTAATTTCTTTTTTGTTACTGATAATAATATACTTGGGCAATTGTGACCACTTACCACTAGGTGGCTGGTCTGCTATATAAAATGTCACTCATAATTATTTAAATCATACAGATATTAAACTAACTGTGACTCTAATGATGCCCCCTCCCATGGAGCATTTGTCTATAATATAACATCACTTTTAAGCATTACATCAGCGATGGAAGAGAACCAAGACTTACAGTGCCCAACCTGTAATAGTACTACAAGTTGTAACATCAACGTGCTTCCAATGTGGAGGCATTTGGTTGTAATGTTACAGGCGAATGTTGGTCAATTAGTGTGATGATTTTGTGCGTTTCTATTGCACTTGGATGAAATATTGAATTGATATGAGTTATTGATTGATGTAAGTTGATGCCATACTGACAAAATAATAGTTTAGTAATACCAAAGTTTAAAAGCATTAGTCAAAAAGTAAATACTAACCTACTCTGATTGCAGTGACGAGAGCGCAAAACGTTATCACACTATTTATTGTGTTTTCTCTTGCTAAACGTTTTTCTTCCATGGGATCTACCCTTTCACCAAATGGTAAACGAAACATGATTAACTATTAAAAATGATAGCGTTAATTTCAATTTTAACAAATTGCAGCGTAAGGAATAGGATCTGCAACGTGAATGTTATCAATTTATTTTGGCATACCATACAGAATGACAAAACAAAGGTCAAAGACATGACATGACAGTCATGACACTGACAGTTTATTTATTGACAGTCCAAGATCCCAGCCCAGCCATTCCCGGTGGTCATAGTCTCATAGATTAGATCTGCTTCCGTTTAGGACTTCAGGTTCCGCTATAGTCTTCTGTCTGTCTGTGGTTAATACGCCAACCACCAATATGTCCCAATGATCCTAATCTGATTGATCTGCCGATTTGTTATGTTCAGTGTTGCCATATGCACCGTAATTACGGTAGATTTGCCGTATTTTTGAAATTTATTTTAAGATCTGCCACCTACAGTAGTCATAAATTACGGTGTATGTAAGTTACCGTATTTTTCCGAACTTTAACCGAAACTAGTATCCAGGCAACAAAGTTGCTCTATGGCCGGCAGCGCCGCCAGTCAAGTGTAAAATTGTACATGTCAATGTAATATCACCTACGTCTATTGTAGGTAAGTACCTACTTATTAGTTCCCTGCGTCTATCAGTCATAGTCTATGGTATGCAATTCTGCCAATATAACAACGAAAATTGAACCACAAACTTCTGTATCAATGGATTAAGAGCCGATTTCACCAATGTCGTATAAGTCTTATTCCCGGGATAAGTAGTCAATTACTCGCGAGTAAGCTTATTTTACGTTTCATCAACATTTAACCTAGGGATAAAATTTCTATATTAAGGTATACTAGAGTAAAATCATATAGCACTGATTTCACCCGGGTAAGCTGCTATTCGTAGATAAGTAGTGTCACTGTCTCTGCCACTAGTCACGGTGAACTCAACTGTCAGGTACGTATTATTCGAATAAATAAAAGAATACCCAGCGCTATTGCGCAAGTATACGGCAAACTGTCTATTTTACTTGGGTGCATTACGCATTCATTCAATTCATTCGTTCAAAGTCGCAGAGTAACTATGCGAGAGTAAGATAACGTGGTGAAACGAATTTTAAGTTAACCATCGCATAAATTGACAGAGTAAAGTTATACTGGGAAAGCTGCTCTAGTGTAAATTCTGTGTTGGTGAAATCGGCCCTTAATGAACGGTTCTATATATAAAAAAATGTCGTCAATTATTGAAAGTGAATCAGAATTAATTAAAGTTACTTAAATATTGTTTGCATGTTCCTTTTTTTGTCACTAGTATGACAGTTAAAGCCGTAAAGTAGAAAAAAAAATCTACCGTAAATCTACCGTATTTCGTAAAGCTGGAACACCGTATTTCTGGTAATTTTGACCCACTGTGCACCGTATTATTGTGTAATCCATCTGGCAACACTGGTTATGTTATTTATTTTGGCCATAGAACAGAAAGACAAGGTAGGTAGGTACTTGAAAAGATCATTCATATTTCCATGGAAAAGATACAAAGTACAAATTAAAATGTATAATAGACTTATTCTGTGTACTGTTGTTACAATTGTCTGTATATCTGTGTAAAGAATATAGAGTAAAAAACAAAATTCAGAAGAAGAAATTGCTTGCTCAGTGCTGCCATTGTGTTAAATTCACAATATATTCACTAAAAGAGAATCACTTGAAATGTTTTATTTACACAAGCTATTATAAAATAAAATGAACTATAATAATATCTGAATGACTTCAGAATACCCAAAATATAGCCAGGCTATGTATTTTGAACATTTTGCCATCATTTTGCTTGAATATCATAAAATATGAAAAGAAGTTGCGCAACATGGCGAATTCGGCTCAGCTGCTTCCATGAAAATTAATTGAATGTGAATGATACCTTTTGTGACCGTGACACGCTCTACTTAGCGCAAAAGATTTTCGTTAAAAGTTACGCGTTTACAGTTAGCTTAATCCAATCGTTGTAAGTAGGTAAAGTAATGCAAATTTGGTGCGGCTGAACCGCGGACAAAGTGTGGAGGCGAGCCCTACCGTCGAGTGTTTTTTTGTGTACGGCGGCAGCAAGAATCCATCAAGCTGGAGCGACTCCCGGAGTACCTGCGAGACACCGTCGACTGGTTCATGGGGTGAGTATTTGACTCCTCATCATAGTACTATTCCTGACAAGTTCAGGAAAAATTATAGTGATTTTCATGCTCAATGATAAAAAGTGCTTCCTATGAGTGTGTAACACAGCAGGAAAAAGACTTGTTTCATTTCTCATATCCCTGTCCAGAGAGATTTACAGCCTTGACTGTAAATGGTTTCATTTGTGACCCTTAAAACACGATGGGTGTTCTAGGATACCATTCCCCCTACACTTTCACTGCCAGGATATGTTATATGGGTTACAGGTACCTGATATTTAGGTTTACACATTACACCAACTTCATGGCAACTCCACTCTGACTCACCTCATAGGGTAGCATTGAATTTTGGACTTTGTTTTGTGTTACTTATGGTTGAACAATGTCCAAATTTATGTAATGTATAAACACCTTTCTCAACTAATTTTGTCCTGCACTTTTGCATAGGGAGGAACATAAGAACATCACCATAAATGTAGGATTTCATCAGTTAACATTGGAGCCAAGTCAAGAATACAAAAACATTTGTGACTGACCAAATTGAATTGTGGTTTTATTTGAAGTCCAATGTTTAGTTAGTACAACGGCTGCTAACACCAGAGGGACTACCTGCCTATTTTCTATATTTAATAAATCCATAAAAATAAAAGATATTGTTGAGCAGTTGATGTATGTATCCTCACTTCCCTTCAGGAAACTTTTTACCATCAGTTAAACCGCATACAGCTTGATAAAGCTGTTTTATGATATTACACTCTACAGGAGTATTTACTCCTGTACAGGAGTTTTATGACTACACTCTACAGGAGTATTTACTCCTGTAGAGTAAATACTCCTGACACTCTACAGGAGTATTTACTCCTATGTAATCAGTACATTTGTAAAAAAGACCAAAATGATAAAAATCATTGTTATGGAATGTGTTGCATAACTTAATATATACACTGAATGAATTTTTCTGAAATATCTTCTATGGACAGACAAAATAATACAGTTATTAATATTATTTAGTAAGAACATCATATTAGTCAATATTTTACCACTACAATTATTTTATGTAAGTATAATACAGATGCTTTTTAATACGCTTTTATTAGCTTGAGATGTATGTTAGTATGTTAGTAGGTTTGTATGTAACAGAAACTTTGAATGGTGAAAAGAATATAAAAGAATGACAGTTGTGTTATTAATGATGCCATGGTAACTTAAACTAGGGTTGAATATAGTATATAAATGTATGTAGTATTTGGGTTGTTGTTGTTGTTCTGCAGTACCTACTTCCCCAAGTGCGATTGAAAAAAAGCCAGCCAATAATAAGAAAGAAAAATGCTTATTAGCAGTCTAAAAAAGAAAAAAGAAAATATAGTTAAAAAAACTAAAACACACACTTTTAAAAATAAAAAATAATTCTTAATATAAGTATTATTATAGTGGAAAAAGCGTGGGGCGCCTTGTCCCTTTTATTTATTTTTTAAATTTGACTATGACTCACACTTTGATTCTTGAGTTTATTGAACTTTAAGTTCTCCAACTCTACTAAAATAACATACTGTAATTGTGCTATAACTGTACCATACCATATTGTACTTTGTTGCTGCTGTTGTAATTTCTTCGGCTGTGATGACTGTACACTACTTCCGGTTTTATAAAATGTATTACGCATCTATGGCAACAAAAAAGTGATGAAGTTTTGTGTATTACCCCCTATAAATTTTTTTGCTGACGGTAGATCTTTTATTATTGGAATTGGTGTTGGAATTGTTGATAATAAAAAAGGAAATATTTGTAGTGAACACTTGCTTCCATACCTACTGGAGCTTGTTGACAAATAGTACAGCATCATGCACAGTTATTTCCGAGTATGTTTTTGTATTTCTATATATTGCATAATATTGTTCCACTCATAGTTTTGTATGCTCTGGATTATAGTACACTAGCGACCCGCCCTCGCTTCGCTTCGGGAAACTTATTATCAAGTGCTTAAATATAAAGTTTCATGGTTCTTTAAGAGATGGCGCTAGGCGTTCTTATTCTTTAAGTTAGGAAGGTTCACCCCTACATGGCGCTGTGCTTAAAACCCGAAGAAATCCCATACAAACTTTCAACCTTTATTTCAATCTCTTCATCCCTTTTTGTCGCAATAAAAGGTAGCCTATGTCCTTTCTCAGGGTCTAAAGATTGTCTGTGTCAAATTTCATCAAAATCGGTTGAGAGGTTTAAGCGGGAAAGCGACGCAGACAGACAGACAGACAGACAGACAGAGTTACTTTCGCATTTATAATATTAGTAGGGATTAATTTTTTTGATATATATTTTTGGCACTTTTTATTTTCAAATTTTAAAGTTAAGCTCAGTTAGTATTTTTGGCTAAGGTATTTTGCATAATACAGTGAAACTTGGTTAAGTGGGACCTGGATAAGTGAGAAACCTCAATAACTGGAACTCGTGCTGAGGTCCCAACACTTTGGCACTGAATTACCTCTGTTAGTGGGACGAGGTAAACCTCTATATCTGGGATTTGTTCTTTCGATTTATCATCATAGTTACCTCTATAACTGAGACTGCGAGTAAATTTTATATGCATAAACCTCTGTAACTGAGATAACATTGTTTGTTTACTCATTCTTATTCTACCCACAAATTCCACACGTAATTCCAAGTACGTAAGTACAAATTTTGAGCTTCAATTACCTTCAGTTTTAGTTTCGCTTTACTATCATACAGGTGTTTATTTGAAAAATGTCAAAACGAAAGCTACAATCGTTATCATTACGTGAAAAACTGAAGTTAATATTCGTACATATTACGTGTAAAAGCGTGCTTGAATATTTTTGTTGATTACATTTGTATGATTACCTTTAAGCTCATACTATATTTTTTTTATTAAAACTCATTTACATACATAACACGTTATTTTATTTAATGATCGCGACTGTATAACTGAAATAACCTGTATTCTCACCTCTATTAATGGAACCCTCTGTAACTGAGACAGATATTTATTTATACCTGTATATCTGAGACACTGGGTAAGTGGAATACCTCTATAAGTGAAACAACATTGCAGGTCCCTTGATGTCTCACTTAACCAGGTTTCACTGTATCTAAATTGTGCTAAAAATATATACATACATATTTATAGATAGAGGTTTTGCATTAAACTGTCAACTAACTTGTCTGCCCATTATTGAGGAAGCTAGCTTCTACCACACATAATAAATGTGTAAAATGCTTTTATTTGATTTTTTTTTGTGTGAATGCACACATCATTAAGTTAATATTGGAGTTATCTGTCTGCAAGAGAGAGGATAAGGTTCCACTACGCTGACCAACACAATATTAGTATCATTTAGAACATTTTGAGTAAAATACACATTCTTCAAATGTTTTCTTTCTTCAAAGCAACTTATTTTTCTGAATATGCCTACTAAGTAAAAAAAATAGGGATGCATTCAAGATTGTACGACTAGAACTCAAATGGGACTGAAACTCAATGGGCAACTGCATTTGAGACCATTTTAGATTTGACTCTATTAAATGGCTGTGATTACATCATCCCATTCCATAGATCATGCCAATTGCCGCAGGTCAGAACCAACATCAAAAGTAATTCGTTTGAATGCTTGGCAGCTTCTTATATCATTCTTAGGTGAACTTAATAGGAAATACGTATTAAGTAGGTAGGAGAGCAAAAGATTCAGGAGACATACTGAGATGTAAGACGATGGATTCGACTACGATATGACATATCGCGCATCGCCGCGCAAGCTCGATCTGTGCTACTGCACTGCGCTGTCGTACGCAGGTGGTGCGTGTCGCACCACTGCGGCCGTTACATTGCGTGTTGGTTGCACGCGAGATAGGAGCGACGCGGTAGTTCCGCGTCCGTGCTAAGGCGCTGCTCCGCTCAGGTGCGATAAGGCGTGATGTCAGCGCGCGCGCTGCCGCGGCGGCGGAGTCAGTCGCCCGCGGCGCGCACCCGCGAGCGCCGTTTTTTCGCGACGCGTCCCTCCCCGCACCTCCACGCCCCCCGCGCCCGCGCATGAGCGACGCCGGCGATGCCGCTGCGCCGCGCCGCTGGCCGGTGGGCATCCTGCGGCGAAGCGGCGCCCGCGCGGCCCGCCGCATGCTGCACGTCAAGTACCGCAGCGTGCCTCCCTCGAGCCCCGGCACCACCCTCCCCGCCCTGCCCCTCGACATCGACGACACCGTCTCCTGTTTCTGCAGGTGGGACTGTCGCTGCTCCCGCTCAAATATTATGGCTCATTTGCGATAGTTTTTGTGTAAAACAGTGCTCAACGTTAAGTCGCAACCGGTATATAGCGTCGACCTACTTCCGCGGTGAAGTCGACGATGGTGAAGAGAACGCGCGTTAGCCCTTATCGCCTTATCATGCGTTATCACCTGCACCTGGGTGACGTCACAGTATACAACACAATATTGAGTTACTTTATCTACTTGTAATGTATACAAAGACGGCTAATTTGAAGTTAAAAGAATACGTTTAACATTATTATGTTTAAGGAAAACTGGTGAATAATGGTTGAACGTTGTGCCAAATATTAGGAAAATTAATTGCATCTCACAAGCGCAGCGTAGTGGTAGCTGCCGCGATCACATGATGTAAATCGATGACTTCATGCTATTATACATATTTCTGACTGATTGTCGTTGCATAGAAGTTCTTCAAAGTTTGGCCTGATTGCAAAGATGTACTAATGGTACCCGGTAAGTATAAGGATATCAGTTGCCATAAATGGAAGAATTGGTTCGTTTATGGGCAGAGCCGTGCGGCGGCAATCACGCTCGGTGAGCTGCCTCGCCGTTTGATTAATTACCACGATTCCCGCGCGCTGGGATTTAACGAAATGAAGTAATTGACCGTGAACTAGTGACCTACTGCGGCGAGCACTGCTATCCGAATCACTGCGAACACCTCTGACGGACACTGATTTGGTTGCGTGTACGAGTTGCCGACTGATACAATGATTATTATAATCGATCAATTGTTTCTTAAATACCTGTTTCTTATCCATTAATTGCCTTAACGATAATGATGTATTTATCTGTAGGCATGTCCAGGAAGTATTAGCTGAATGTTATCATTTCTTCATTACGTTAAATACGAAGAATATATGTATACCCACGCAAGAAAAAAATGTGTGAGCTATTATTATAGATACATTGTAGTATTTGTATATTTGTAGTTAATAACTAGTAACGGTCTGCAAGGCAATGCAGGTTTGTGTTTGATGTCGTCAGCGCGACGCATCAATTTTATGAAGGCTCTGACTATAGGTACATGATTTATCATACTGTAGAACGTGATTAACGCGAGGTTGCGTTATTTTTCTTCATTACGTGACATATTTTATTATTCTTTGAGTGACTCATTGTTTGTTTTAAAAATGTGGTAGGCAGGTACTTCTTACTAAATGTTGTAATCGAGTTGCCCAGTGCTGCAGAACAAAGCTAAGCAATTGATCATTTTATTGTGGGTCTTGTATGTATATCCGAAAGACAAGTATTGGTAGTTGGTAAGCCTAGGTTAGTGGCCATGCCTGCAAAGCGAGGGGTCCCGGGTTCGATATCCAGCCGCGACACAAATTTACGCGACAGATGACAAATGTTTGCTCTAGGATCATGCGTGTTAGTGATGTGTTATAATATAATAGTATATTGATTCTTATTAACATAGTCTACTACCTCTAAGTTGAATATAATTTAATATGTTTTATTGTAATTCACCGAAGATTCTAATCGCCCACTTGTAATTTGTAATGTCCGACACTGACACCATCCTTATGTTTGTTGCAGGTGAGTCGCATGCTCGCTCGCCGCGCCCTGTAAGTTGTCATACTATCCACTTCACTAATACCGCTTGCACCACTCCCGAGATGCTTGCACCACGCTGCTCCTTACGTTCAAGTTGTAAATGCAGAACTATACAGTAATATCAACGTTCAGAACGACTTTACACAAGCTGGTGCCGAGATTTGATTGTGCGCCTGCCATGTACGTAACCGTGGAACGTACACAAACGAACAGTATCGTCCTCAGGTCTCCAATGAATATCTTTGTGTGCGTTTTAACCTACGTAGGTACACTGACAGTGCACACAAAGGTGCCAACACGGCTTGTTGGCACCTTTGTTTGTAGATAACCTAATTGATTTTAATACAACATACTCTGCTACTATTGCAGGAGTCGTCGTGTCTGAATAACTTGATATTTAGATACCAACAAATGTGTCAAACTTTTTCAATACGACGACGCAGTTTAAGCTTTTCTAAATTACCAGTCTTGGGCCAGGTGTGCGTTAGATATTTTATACAAAAGTCCCTTTAATACTCCATGTGACTGATAGCGTTGTAGGTTGAAAATAACGCAAGCAATTTGAATAATTTTCTTGAGGATACTTCTAATTCACCATAATTCATTATGTCGTACTGGGCATGCATTTGCTTTTGTAATCAGATATGCTAGTATCATTTTTATGGATTAGATTGTAGAAACTTTATGGATTTAAGATATCAAACGAGCATGCAGTACCACACTTCCGCTGTCAACCATAACAACTGTGACCGACCCTGAACAAGACTCAAATCGGGTCTAGGACGGTCAAACCTCTTAGGATAGGGTGTTAGTTGGTCAGTTCGGTAGTACGTAACTCACTAAACGCCCGTCACCTGCGTTTAAGTTGCGTTAAGATCGACGGTAAATGCTCAACGTAAAATTTCCATCGTGAAATCGTGATCCGTTTAATGTCCACCGTACATGTCAATATTATGCCATTGTAGATGAGCTAAAAATAAAATCTCACGGCGCGGTGGTGTCGTCAGCGAGAGCTTCGCGTGGAAAATTCTGTACGTCGAGCCGTGCTAATTGTTTAGGTTGATGGTGTGATCGCGACGGTGACGTTAAATTTTGTGTCACTTCACCTTCGGTTGGAGGCTTTTGCGCGTATGCTAGTATGTTTATACAGGCAGGTTAATTTCAAATAAAGGTTCAAACAGGGCTTGTTGGTGTGCACGCCGTGTCCTGTGAACCCGTTATGTACCTACATACATATACATAATAATATGTACATCTCTCCGGTACGAACGACGCGCTTTGCTTCATCTTTCATCAGGCGTCCCGCGAAGGGCTGGAATAACTTGCCTGCGTCGGTGCATACGTTCGATTCTAATGTGTCTTTAAGTCAAGAGGGACTAGTTTTTTTCTAAGTTAGCGCGCTTTACCGTAAGTTGTAATAAATTCAGATGGGACTGTCTTGAAGCGCTAACTTATACAAGATAAAAAATTTGGAACGCAGACAGCGTTCCAAATTGCGTACGTATCAGCGAGTGTGAAGATATCCTAATGTTTTTATGTATGTTGGTGCCACCGTCGGGTCACTCTCCGCGGTTACCGCATACGGGTGTAGGGTTCAATGGTTAAATGACGTCACAGCGAAACATGTAACGCAAACGTACATACAAATTTATGTCATGTAATAACGTCTTGAAGCCCTACCATTCTTTAAAGTTTATATTCATTACGTAAAGAGCCTATACTAGTACTACACTATTCATGACATGTGATGTTTTCTATAGAAAAAGAATCGCATATCTGCAACCAAACTAGGTACAGTCTAGTACCTACTGAGAACCTTCAGTTTATTGTAACTTTAGTATTAGTATTTTTGTTGTGAGGACTGATGGAGTTGATATTTTCTATTCTATTTTAGTTAAAACTCATATTTCAATGCTTTCCTATGAGTCGAATTGGAATTCAATTGATGTAATATGCGCGGACTGTATGTAATCCATCCATAGGTTTCTACGACGTAACAAACTGGCGATAACTTTACACAACAGGATGACAGGAAGAATCTATTGTTTAAATAATTATTGCCTACATTCGGCAATAAATATCCGTGCGGTCGCACGACGCCATATTATCCCCATTTTCCTGTCCTTGCCCGTGGTCACAAACAACTATTGGTGATAATGTTTTCCTTCAACCGTTAGTAGTTATATAACACAATGGGGTAAATAAAATTAATTAAACGACATGTTTTAGCTAGTTGCAAGGAAGTAACATAAAACCGGTCAAGTGAGATTCGGATTGGCATGAAATGGTTCCGTACCATCGTGCTATATGAACGCCGAAGAGAACATGTTCCTTGTATCAATAAGCCCCTTTATTTTTTGTATCTTTATCCTTTGTATTCTGTATTCTGATTCGTGAGACAAAAGCCTTGACAGATAGACGGACGGACTGACAGCGGTGTCTTGTCCATTTGCACCGTTCAGGATCGGAACCCTGAAAATGAGGATTATTATAAGTATTTAATTCCACATTTCTCCAAAAACTACTTTTGTTGCGGATTTAAAATCTTTTAAAACTTTGATTAGATTTAAACTATTTGAAGTATTACCTAATCCAGAGGTCCAAGATAGAATGTCTTGATCGCTTTGATCGCTTGATTGATGGTACCAACGCTCTTTAAATTAAAGACTTCCCTCGTCACAAAGTGACCTTTACCATAGTAGACTCGCTCCAGGGCAAGTTCATATGTTAGTAATCTAATAAGTGTTAAGTCCCTTTTAGAGCTACATAAAATTTTACCAGCCCACGCTTCGCTTCGGGAAACATTGTTACGTTGACAAGTAGTTACCCGAAACAATTGTTACTCGTTTTTATTATTTGGCACTTAATAAACGTTTCATGTTTTCGCTTTGCACCTAAACCCTCTACTACTACTAAACGAGTAGTTTTTGAAATTATCGTGTTAATAAAACATGACTTGTCTGCTATTATGTAACGATATTATATTGGGGAAGTCTAGCGTACTGACATGGGGTCAGTCAGACACCGGGATGGGGCCAGCAGGACAGGGTGTTGTAAGAGGTGTCAGAAGCTGGCTCCTACTTGGTGGTAGGGCGGAGGCTCGGCTGGCCGGCTACCACCGGTACCATCCTCTTGCTCGACTGAGCCGTTGAAAGACGTCTTTCGGCGAGAAGCTCGAGATAAGCACTTTCTTTCTTTCCTCAACTGCATTGGTGATGATTGATGGCATAGATGGTTACTGATGTCCTTGGGCGACGGTACCAAAGTATGGACCCAAAGTGTAGGGTACGAAACCATAAAAATTATGTTGTGTAGGACACTCAGGAACTTATAAAACTTATAAAAATGTATATAAGGCTATCAAAATCTGTGTGATAACATTGCGTCTACAGTTGAATACACACATGAATTTGATTTTAATTATACCCCATATTAAGCTTATAAAGTTTGGCTATATGAGTTACAAGAATTTATGAAATAGATTATTTGCCCTCATTTAACAAGTCAGGTAAGTATATTAAATGTTATTAAGGTTTTTTACGACATAGAAATATGACGATAATGTACAGTACAGACTACAGACACATACATGCTATACGTAACCCTTTGCCTTTTTTCGTCTGCCTTCGGTGTTACAACAACTCCCATGGTTTAGTAATACAGACTTAGTAAAAAATATGTGACCCTATTACGGTTCAGGTATCCTTAAAAAGATATAGGTACCTAATATTAAGGCAAATCTCAAAAATCCCAACTGAATTAGCAGCGACTCCAGATATTAAACGAAATGTCCTGGGTTTAATTTTAATTATTTATTGGCCAGAGCAAAAATCTGAGTTATAAATGTTAGCTGCAGGATGTTGGTGAATTAATAATCATGATTAATTATTATGTAACCATGTCCATGAAACCACAGGGATTATGAATTTGTGGGTGCTTTTCAGTTATACGAATAATGCTACAGACATACAGAACCTTCGATTTGATACCACTCAGCCACTTGACCGGACCTCATAATCCCACGTACTGGCCGTTGAGTTAATCGTTGCATGTGTGGGTGTGATGGTGATTAAGTGATTATTCGCTGAACTCACCATAAAACATGGCAACATAACAAATAATCGTGTCAAACACCTGGACGCCCTTGAAATGATCATAATGTCATAATGAACCGGTTAGTCGGGAACTTTATTTCGTTAACTATAAAGGTAATTTAATTTTATTATAATACTAGCTGTCCTTGCAGACGTTGTTCTGCAACATATTTTATCGTCGTCTCATACAATACTGATTTTGTTGGGATTACCAAATTCTTAGCGAACTATGAATCTGTGACGATGTCTCTTGTAAAATGTCATGCAATATTTAAATGATGATTACGCACTTAACTATCTCATGATTGTTTTAAGTATGTATATGGTTTATACTTTATCCCCATAAACAATTTAACAATAATTCACTTGTTGAGAAATCACACATACCTATGCACATAATATAGGAATAGTGGGTTAATATTATATAAAGAATAGTACTAGCGTAGTAGTAGCGAGAAAACCGTTCACAGTAGCAAAAGTGCATAATTTAGTTCCTCGGAGACACCGCACGATGGCGCTGCATCGAATACCTTATAGTAACCGTACCGAACGGTCAATTAGTGTTTATATTAGTGACTACATGCAAACCGATTGCAGTTGGTGCGGCCACGTGCAACCAAACACTCCAAAACCTATTTTGGTACCGGACACGTTCGTTAACCATAACAATGGAGGAGCGCGCTGACGCCGCGACGCTCCGCCTCCCCGAATAGACTGCCAGCTGTCAGCTCAGCTGAGCGGCGGCCTTGACCCCCTGCGGGAGGCTGTTCATTGAGCCGAGAGGGCGCGACGGCGCATCCCTCGCCCCGTTCTCCCCGCACCACCGTCACCCCTCACCATCCCCCATATCCGGTTTATATCCAATCACGTTTATGTTTAAACAAATTGCAATTTCATTATTCATAATTTGTTACGATCGAGTCGGATTTCTGCGAAACGATTCCGTACTGGACGGCAGTCACTGACGGAGCATGGAATTGTTTATTAATACAGAGTCTGTGAGTAGTTGATGTTTCAATCACTCACAGATGTTGCTTCTCTTAGGGAATGAGGCCCTGGCCCAAAGTTATTAAACCTCCACGTAAAGTAAATGTTAGCAAGGTTTAATGAAATTACAAACAAAGTTGTAAAGTCAATAGCCAATCTATTTATCTGTTACAAGAAAAGAGTCACACTCGTTTACTCGTGAGGCTATAAAGAGCTGTGATGGTGACTGTACCTACTTTAAGCTAATGAAACATAACTTCCAGCTAGCATCTTATTTCGACTGGAATTTATTAGCCATTCATTTTTGTCGATAGCCCCGTCTTTATTGTCTTGACTCGACAATAGTTCGTATACTAATGAAATTAAGCGGACTTTAACCTCGTAAAGGTCGATGTCGAAAGGAATGAACGTGCGCCCTTCTTGAACTTCGATATATGACAAGTAATTGTCTCCGTGCCACCTGCGACCATTGAGAATAATACGAGTCAGGGTGGTATGTGAGCGACTATTTTTTAATCAATCATCAGCGTGAAGAAAATATTATTTCTTCGTAATAGCAGTGTTGCACCACCCAACGTGTGGTGGCGGCAAGCGCGCGCCGTCACTAAGCAAATTCGTTGCGCACTGCGCTAAGTTTTATTATCAAGTGTATACCTAGCGACATTAGCGATCGACCTTTTGCTTGTCCGGCTCTGCCGCGGTAAGTTTAACTTTTTTTAGTTCCCGAACATTCCTCCTCCACCAAGCAATACTCTATCTCGAACATTGATTCCAGCCTTAGCCTTAGTGACTACACCACGACGGTAGTCATTCTTTTGGTGGTGGAAATGTACGGTTTTGACGTTACGGCAAAGTCATCGATATGAGTGCTAGTGATGCTATTAAGCAAGTTTCCCGAAATAGTCTATGCTTCGTTTAAAAGGATTGTTTCGCCTTTTCCCAGACCAAAGTTTACGGTATTTGCTATGAAGATATTTCTTTCATCCTTCGACAGTCGTGGCCTAAGCGTTAACCTAGTAATACCTATAGTTGCCTTTCTATTTCTGATTTCTGAATAGTCACAGATGTCTTTCTTTTAGTTAGCTGATGTAGGCAGCCCTTACCCAAAAGTCGAAACACAAGCTGAATGCCTAAAGTATGCCAGGTGCCAGTAAATTCGGCAAGGTTTTAGAAAACTGCAGACTATAAAAAATTTCGGCGTAAAATTCTTCACCAATTTACAGGCGTGAGTCGGGATCAAGCTGGGTGGTACATAGCCCAGTGATCTCCACAATTAGGCAACTGCCGCTATGCCTCGTCGAAGCACTTGAGAGAAATTGTTTCACGAAAATAACAAAAAAATTGGAGGAAGTTACCACTACCTACTCGATCGCAATATACAATATTACTTCATAAATATTCATATATGTACAACGTTTGAAAAATCATTCAAGCAACTTTTCCACTACCGCCGAGGTGGCTGTGGTCGTTTGCCCATTAATTTGTGAGAGCTTTGGTCAACATTTATTATTTTATAAAAAATATGTTAATAAAGAACTTTCCGTCTACGAGCACAGTGTTTACAATGAAACCGTAGCCGCATCTTAGCATAAGTGTTCCGCTGAGTGCCAAACACTTAGCCCATTCGATATTATGTTTGAGTCAGCAGGCGATAACATAGGAATGTTATTTACTTTTCATTTATGTTGTATAGCCCTTCGCTGTCCTAGTAGCTGATAGCATCCAGTGTCGCTTGGTACGTTTCAATAAGCTAGCGTATGAAATACGAGACAACTCCATGATACACGCGACACGCGTGTGATGAACACGCCCTCTCTAACAGCTTTTTATCTGCGTGGAACAATGCGATGCCCCGTTAGCGGTGTACGGCCGAACAATAGACACCTGACACTGACGGGGAGTCTGACAACTGACACCGGCAGGTCACACTCTCTCCGCCCCCGGGTGCGCCACTGTTCGCCACATGAAAATCAGACGAACGTTACTCATTTGGTAATACCGAAACACAACGATAGTATAGAAGTTACCTCTGTATTGTACTTGGTTTGTATGTATGTTCGGATCAAATCTTGCAAGCTGAATGAGAGTTATTCTTTTAAGGGTTTCGACTGCTTTTTCGGAGATCTAGTGATAAGTGTGTATCCCGCTTCCTATTTGGACTGCAAGTCGTCATTGATGTCAATGGTGGTAATAATGTCTAGTTCCGCTGTTGTGTATTTTAAAAGCCTTATCTGCGTACTTACTAGTCAGAACTCTGACTATATTGATAAGTGTTCAGATATTTTCACATGTTACATACTTTATTTATTTGATACCCTCCAGCCGGTACTAGTGAGTTATGTAACAAGTATGTTAGGCCTCGTTACTTCCGTGTTACAGTGTTACCTAATTATATCGTTACAAACGATTCACTTGAATATATTTAATTGAACTGTTACGTTATCGAAAAGAACTGAATGAAATGTTCATTCAAAAATTTGACTTCAAGAATACGTTCTTGCAAAGAATTTTACACACAATGCATTCAAAACATCATTACAATTTTTTCTCAAACCTTGCAGTTGTAAAAAAATATTCCATTCATGTTACATACCTTCATATCGTGAGTAAATGTAAATTTATGCAGAAATAATGGTTTATTTTATTTCCATTACAATTCTGATAATAGTACGTGATGGTAGTTACCTAATTAACACAATATATGAATGAATGAATACTATTGACGACCCGTATGGTGTAATGGTTAATTACCATGCTGGGCCGTCCTTCGAAGGGATCTGGATTCCCAGCAAGGCGAAAATTGAATGATGAGTTTAGATTTCTGATCTCGAACTGTGTTGTTTCTTGTGTGTCTTCCATTGTGCCCACAACGCACAGAATCCTAGTGTGGAACTGTGAGTGTGTAGCTTTATTTAAAAAGACCACGATTCAATTCCAGACGGGTATCGAAAGGGACTATATTTTCTCTTTATTCAAAGCATAGTGAACATAATATAGCGATGTGTCTTCGCAGTCGCTACCTGGGTACGCGGTACACGCGCCGCCGCGGAGCTGATTGCGACACGAACCATTGTCCTCCAGTTCTCCAGTCGCCGAGCAATTCTATTGTTTCTTATTTCACGTTAACATTTGAACAAATATGCGTTCGCCTTGACGCCTCGGCTTCGCTTGCGTTGCGTGGCGTTTCATTACCTCGCTTGTCTAAACCGTTCATAGATGGGCCTACTGTCCTACATATTTGAAGATCGACAAAGTGTCTTACAGACCCCACATAAGTAAGTGGCAGCAATCATAGTTAAATGTCATTAAAATTTAATACTTTAATATAATTAATAAAGCCGGTACTAGACGGTTGCTCAAACGTTGACCCCAACGCTAATTAGCGTACGCACTATTAGCGTTGACGTAACTAGCGTACGGAGTAACGTCAAATAAACTAGCGAGGATTTTTTATATTTTAACTTTTTAATTTGTATGCTGTGGTTGGTAGCCACCATTCTATGATTTGGTTACTAAGCTGTTGGGATATGTATGTATGTGGGTGGTTCCCCAAGGACCACAGTCGTTGATCCACTTCGCGTGGAACAGTCAGTTGTTATGTTTCTAATCCTAATCTAGGTGTTCTGGTCGCCTCTGTAAATAGTGCTCAGGACTATATTGACTATTGACACTAATTTGCTGTTGAAGTAGACCTTCCACATAGGTACCTAATGATGACGAATGATTACTAATAATGTTGTTGTGCCTGTGTTGTGTCCTGTAATGCTAGCCTTGTGCCTGTGTTGTGTCCTGTAATGCTAGCCTAATGGCGTGAATGTGAGTATCTTAAGGGTTCACAGTGGTCTTCTTTCGATTCTTGTTCAAAAATTATCAGGCTGTTAGTAAAGGAATACATGGCTAGGAATCCTGAATATCTTTGTTTAATGGTATAATCTTGCTCTTGGTAGATGCCCAGAACTTTAGAAACAGAGCAAGCTTGTTGAAGTCACCTCGACCGCATAAGCTCACAAAATAAATCAGTGTCGTATGACTCATGCGCCGTCGGTCCTTGTATCTATGGCTACCTCAAGAAAAACATTGGTAATAGTAATATGTTATGCATAAGAAGTTCGAAAAACACTGCGAAGTAGTTATCCTACTGAGTGGTGGGCTGGTGGTATTGTTTATTTCTGCCGAGAAACAATTTGTGTCACGTCATTTGTGTTTTCGATGAATGAGGATGTACTGCCATCGAGGTTTGAACATCAGGCGTTCGATCTAAGTATAAGAATGTAGGATTAGGTTGTACGACCAAGTATAGTTCTGCTTATTTTGATTTTTGATTAGGTCATCATTGCTGATACAGTCGGTGTTGTGAGCACTTACCATTAGGTGGCTTGTCTACTCGATTCTTCTCTATTTACATGGACAGAGGTCTGGTATCTGCACGTGTCGCGAGCCTTTCTGTATGCTGTCAAAGTATTAATGTTGTCCATGGGCGGCGCAGACAATAAAGTGGCTCCATGGTTTCTTTCTCAGCTATTGACTTAAAGCAGTTAAGCTAATAAAATATTATTTAATATAGTAAGAATGCTCCACGTAGCGACATCGCCAACTGTGCAAATATGCGTATTTGACTTGCTTGAATACGTGACTTTCAGCCGGTGCGGATAATGGCTAATATTATACTTAATTATGTATGAATTATCCAATTACAGTGCTGGTAGCCTAGCACTTAGTTCTATTATCTATTCTCTGGCCCGACAGCCAGTGGCAATCGTGAATTCTGGGGTGGATAGGGCAAATAAAAATTTAGCACTTCCATGTTTTTCGGCCGGGTTCCTGTTGCAAAGGGGTAATGGAGGGAAATGGTCGAGTTCTGCTCGACCATTTCCCTCTATTATTATAGCACAAATAATTATTATAAGTTTCACCTTCCACAAAAAGTTTTAATCATTTTGATTGTGGCTTCCAATGCCAGAAATAAGCGAGACATTTTGACTCTTTTGTCCACTTAGCCCTTTCCGGTAGACTGTGTTGGTGAAAATGCACTGTGTCTACTTAAGTCTATTCTAAAAATATATCACTAGACATTTTTGCACTTTGCATTTTTTTGGATTTGCAGTTTTTCTCTGTGAGTTAATAGGAATCCCTTTAGAACCTGCTCCTCTGGCGGCGGAAGCCCGGCCCTTAGTCGTCGGCCCCGGTTGACTATTACGTTATATTGTAGCAATCTATCAATCGTTAGAAATAACAAAGAATATCGGACTTTAGTTGCTAATTCTCGTATCAGCCTGCAAGCTCAACAGTGACTGTTCGTTATTTCTTCGGATGCATTGGGCGCTTATGAATTGGAGCCAAAGGGATTATTACTGCCACTGATTTATCACAACTGCGCTAAATCATGTGACGACGCAGAAAGTGTTTCGCAATCGCAACATCGGTTGTGAAACACGACTGCCGTGCGTTTAACTGCTGTTGCGCCGGCTGTGTCTATTGCCATTTATTGCACTGCAGTATTAACACCATGTAGCCCATTGATAGGTTATTGTAGGACGTGTATTTATCTGGAGAGTAGTGATCGCCTTCATTGTTGTACCTTTGTCTATGATATCAGTAGTCAATAAGTACGGGAGTGGGTAGTATCTGCGTTAGCTTTTGGTTGTTTAGTAGCAATCTAGGATGATATCACTACCCGGAATTTTTCATGTAGCTATATTGTGGGAATTGAATTGATTGAACGTTTTCGCTCCAAACACCCTTGGAAGTCAGTTGTCAGTCTGAATTGGTACCAGTCGCGAGCTTCACTCGTACTGTATTTCAAGTATACTTTACAAAGTGAAGCGCTCATAGCCCGGCGGCTTGCGTCGATCTCAAGTGATCGATAAAGTTAAGCAACAGCGGGCGCGGTCGGTAGTTGGATGGGTGACCGCTAGTGGCAAAATTTCTTGAGCGCTTCCGTGCTTCGGAGGGCACGTAAAGCCGTCGGTCCCGGTTGTTATCATTTGGTAGCAGTCGTTAAGCCATGTCGGATACCTTCGGGCGGTTTAAAATTTCCGACACTTGGGTTGGCCACTAACCCCTCCACCAATCCGCACTGGAGCAGCGTGGTGGAGTATGCTCTAGGCCTCCTCAGGTATGAGGAGAGACCCGTGCTCAGTAGTGGGCCATTAATGGGTTGTAGCCATTACAAAGTGCCATTCTCAAAGTCATGCTGGATTTCGACCATGATTAGATTTATAACATACTTGAAAGGTACTTGTACACTTGATAATGATATTTTGTTTTTCGCTTTCAATACCCATTTCAATAATGCAAAACAGGATAATTCTTTCTTTCCCTTCTTTCTTGGCAAGCGACGTATGCACTCAAAATTGTTTTACCACAGAACTAGCAGATCTGGAGAGTTACTTTCCAGGCCAAACCGTACGATTACAGGTTTTAATGTATGAAAGAAACATTTTATACTCATGTGACTGTAATTTAGATCATAAAAAATTATACGAAAGTGTCCCCACACAGTGCTCACAGTCTCTGGGAGTGAACAATAAAATTGTTTCGTTATCAATAAAATAGCAAATAAAAAGTACCTAATAGTTATCGGAAAAACTCTTGATTGAAGTGGGTAATATAAAACAGGTGCGCCGGGTTGAATAGATGAGTGCATCCGCGAGGGACCGCCACCTCCGCTTTATATAATGGATGTAGGTAACGGGCGTGCAACACCCGGTGTTGCGAGAAAGTACCGACCTGACACCGGACCCTTTTCATCCCAAAAATCACCTCATTCGGTTCCGAAGTGCCGGATGTACGAAGTAATTACCGAGGGGGAATTCGCTGCACCATTATATTAGGTACTTGGTTTTGGCTGGGTTTGTAGATAATGTTGTGTAAAGTTATAATTAATTATATTATTAAAGTATTATCTAATTCTAACGCTTTACTAACTGTTTCATTTATATAAAACTTGGCTACATCACCACCTATCAAATCCTATCACAGTCATCTTTTTAGCAAAACTAATGAGCCGATCATCAGTTGCCGAGGATCGGACGAGTCTTTAGTCTTTAGTCTTTAATCTAATCTAAAAATATCAATTGGAGGTGAACAAATATTTTGAATAAACTTTTTTTCATCATTATTTCTATCGATGGGCGGATGAATCTTGTTGTTGACTATAAATGTAGGCTCAAATAGGGATATTAATCAATAAGCGCAACCTGTTTATTTACGTTGGCTCGTGCGTTAGTTTCACAGCTGCCAAACTTTATCGCCGCATCGAGTATCTGGCGTATACAGGAGTCAGTCGGTGTTGTTCAGTTCGTATTCGTACCATCAACCGCTGATGATGTAGTCAGCCCGTTCGTTGCCATGTGTCTGATATGCATCTTCCTCTGGATTAGCACGACAATACTTGAGCACAGAACGCTGTTGAAAGTAGTTATTTCACTTTTTATTAGCATTATGTATGACGTAATTAATCAGCATGAAATTTAACAGTATTAATTACGGCAACCAACCGGTACACAGGCCAAATCTTTTGTCAACTAGGTAGTGTACAGTGAGTATGCACTAATAATGGCACCTTCCTTTCTTTTCTCGTTTCATGTGTTTTGGCCGACGTCGTGCATATAGAAAAATATGAAAGTCGTCTAGAGACATTAACAAAATCGAGACGCTCAATGCTCTAGTGTAGTCTTATTTCCCTAAATACTTGCGGCGCGGCGACGCGACGGCGAAAACACGAAAAAACAAACAAAAAGATAAACAAAAAGAAGATAGTCTCGAATCACCATTAACAACGTAATACTGTTTATTTTTTGAATTAAATCAGTCACAGTCACAGTCAGTATGGTGTACATTTAGTGTGTCTAGATTTAGATCAATTTGACATGATAAGAGAAGTATGGTGTTGGTTGTTGCAGGTGAGTGCGGCCCCGCGGGCGCCCGTGCATGTCTCGATCATGCTGGACTGCCTCTGGTAAGTCCGCGCTGGCCCCCCCCCCCCCCCACACGTCCTGTCCACTCCGTCGCTTCCCCGATATATAAGCGAATCATGCAATCTTCATTTTGCGTGTGTCCAGTAACTTTGATGTCAATAGATGAAAATGTATAACGACAATTTGACGTCACGTTAGGGAAATATGTACATATATTGCGCTTGCGCAGTTTTCATATATACTTTCACATACATAGGTATGTCTTTGTTTGTGTTCAATAGGCTCATCTCGTTTACGGTAGTCAGCTCAAGATCCCCAATTGCATGAAGCTAATGTTACTAATGCAATCACTTAGAATCTTGACTTGTTAAAAAATGAATGAACTTTTTATGCCCATCCTTTCAGGGTATTACGACAATTTGTACAAATAACTTTACTAGGTACTCGTAATCATCAATACACTTCAGTGTCAGGGATTTATAAAGGATTTTTTTTACGGAACACTGCCCTTAGGAAATAAATTGAGAATACAATTTAACGCGAGAAGTGTTTTGTACGTGGCTCACGTTGTAGACAAAGCAGTGTTTAACGGATTTCGGACAGTCGAGATATTTTTTGTTGGGATCCGCCTTACCACCTTTTTTTTTTGTTGGTTGCCTTCTAGGTATAGTTTGACAGGTACAGAAAGGATGGCACGATGAATGGTAGAGTGTGTGATCAGTGTCGGTTGGGGAGGAGACCGCAGTGACGTCACGACGTGAGCGAGCATGTTTGTTTACGGCGGTGCGGCGCGGGATGCTGTGACGTAAAGCCGAACAAATGTCAAGGGCGCAGCGCCACTGGCCGGGGCCGCACTGCGCCTCGGCTGTCAGCATCAAAACGGCGAGCTCTTGGAGATCGACTAGTTGAAACTGTTCCAAGAGAAGGGGTATGGTGGAGTACACTCCGCTCCAGGCTTTTCAGTTGCGGAGAGGAGCTGTAGTCTGCAATTGACGCTTATTTGTTAAAATGACTACTTTACAATTACCAATACTATGAATACTGTATGAAACTTACGTGCTCTCCCATCTGTGTAGGGTAACAGATAGTAAACTCCACCTAGTTAACAAATGAGGCACGAGGTACGGTTCTAGACCGTCAGCAAGGTGGTGATGTCCAGGGTACTGAATAGCCATAGATAACGGTCACCATTCACCAACAGGTAATCCGTCTGCAGGATTCCTCTTGTTTACGAGAAAAAAGTATTAAGCTGCATGCTCGGTCGTGAATTATAAGACTACTCCTAAAAAGTTTTTATACTCTATGGAATTTAAAGTCATTCATACAGACTTCGCAATCTCCGTAGTGCATAAAGACATCACTTGCTGTATTATGAATTTCATTTTAGAAATAATAGAAAGTTTAAGATTTTTTGTAGAGATAGTTGTATCATCGACAAACAGCACGATCGTTGTTTTTTCTTTGTATTGTTTATGCCAATAGCTGTTGAGTGAAATTGTGCACCGAATGCCTGAGTAAAATTTATACCTAATGGACGATTACGAAATGCTTAATTGCAGCAATAATTAGTTTCGTTTAAACGATAACTCCTTAAAGAATTTGTTGCCGCTGTAGTTTAGGTATTATAGCAATTAAAATCTTCGTCAAGGCAAAATAAAACCACCACACAGTTCACGGTAAAGAGTTGTAATGAGATATTAAATTAATGTCGGTAAGAACATACACGGTACTTAAAGCTAATTGTTCGCCGAGTACGATGCGACGCGTAAACATAAAGATGCCATTAAGATGCATCAGGCGCTGAGTAAAATAACCAAAATTTTAAAAATGATAAAATAAGTAACGTAATAATATACTTAATAACTAATAGGCGATACTATACTAAACATGCCCCCGGGCGTTGAAAGCCTCGCTTTCAACCCAAATCATCAATTTCAGGTAGGGGACAAATCTTGCTAAATGATCTCCGAAGTACACCATTCGAAGTCTTCACATCCGCAACCCTGGTGATGCCATCCGTGCCCGGGTACACCGCAATGATCCGACCCAACTTCCACTTCAATGGTGGCACATTTTCTTCTTTTAGAAGAACTAACGCATTTAGCTTCAATGTTGCACCTTTGCTGGAGCGCCATTTCGTGCGTACTTGGAGTTATGACACATACTCCTTGCTCCACCGGATCCAAAAGTGCTGGCGTAACTGTTCAATACGCTGGAACCTGGTCAACATGCTTGTGGAGCGGTCGAGATAGTCCGGTGCAGGCAGAGAGGTCAATGGACGTCCAATTATAAAATGTCCAGGAGTCAAGGGCATCAAATCTTCAGGGTCTGAAGAGAGAGGCGTTAGTGGCCGGGAGTTCAATATGGCCTCGATTTGAACTAGCGTTGTGGAAAGTTCCTCGTACGTTAAATGACAATTGCCCAACACTCTAACTAAATGATACTTTGTTGACTTCACACCAGCCTCCGCAAGACCAGCAAAATGAGGAGAATATGCTGGTATAAAATGAAATTTAATACCGTCATTAGCCATACCTTCAGTTAACGAATCGCAGTTGTTCTTTAAAAATTTGGAAATATCGTTATACGCGCCAACGAATGAGGTACCGTTGTCGGAATAAATGTTTGTAGGTTTTCCTCTGCGTGATATAAATCTACGCAATGCCATTAAGAAGGTGTTACTCGTTAAGTCGCCTACCAATTCCAAATGAATGGCCTTTGTTGCGAAGCACACAAAAATGGCGATATAGACTTTAACTAATTTACACCCACGACCTTGGCGGGAAGCAGACTGAATAGGGCCTGCATAGTCTAACCCGATATTTTGGAAAGGAAAACCTGCTAGAAGGCGATGCTGCGGCAAGTTACCCATAATAGGTGATACAGTTTGCCCTTTCATTCGGCAACACTTGATGCAAAGTCGACAGCAATGCCTTGCTAAATTGCGACCTCTGATCGGCCAATACGTTTCTCTAATGGAAGACAATAATAATTGTGGCCCGGCGTGCAGTAACCGTCGGTGTTCATAATCAAATAATAATTTAGTGAACTTATGAGTGGACTGTAATAAAATTGGATGTTTCTTTTCATATAAATAGTCAGAATTAGACAAACGGCCTCCCACACGCATTATTTTATTGTCATCCAGGAAAACATTAAATTTCAATAAAGGACTTTTCTTAGGTAATTCTTTATTATTAATGAGTAGTTTATACTCAGGAAAAGTTTCGTATTGTGATTGCCTGATAATTACATTTAATGCAGATTGCAGTTCGTCGGTACACAGAGGACCAGAACAGGACTGCTTTCTACAACGTTTAATAAACCTTAATATAAATGCCACAGTACGATTGAGCCTTAAGAAATTTGAAAATCTATTAAAATCAATGAATTCATTATTATAAATTTTATTATTAGCTATATCACTATATAAAGAAATATTACTAGACTTCAATTCTGGTAAGGTGTCGTTATTAATAGATAAATGATTCGATGGCCATAGTGAGGCGTCCTCATAAAGAAAAGATGGACCTGACCACCACTTGTTTAAAGTCGCTATAGATTTTATATCTACTCCGCGGGAAATGTAATCTGCAGGATTGTCTTTGGTACCTACGTGCCTCCACTGACAGTTAGATGTCTTGTCTAAAATGTCTGCCACCCTGTTACGAACAAAGGGTTGCAACTTACTAGGCAACGTTCTCAACCACCCTAAGACAATAGTAGAATCCGTCCAGAATACAGTGCGAACATTCTCCAGCCGTAATGAGGCGATAGCCTTTTTATAAAGACGGGTACCTATTAACGCGCTACACAATTCGAGTCTCGGTATAGTGGTTAACCTAAGTGGAGTTACACGACTCTTAGCAAGTAGCAGGCGCACTACCACCTCACCATCATCGTTGACACTACGAACATATAGACATGCGCCATACGCACGTTCAGATGCGTCAGAAAAAATATGGAATTCAACGGATTTCGGTGAGTCGCAAATAACACGCCGCGGGGCATAAATATCATTTAAACAAGGTAGATTTACGACTATCTCAACCCACAATTTATTTATTTCAGGTGGTAGTTGTTCATCCCAGGACAACTTTTTCAACCAAAGTTGTTGAAGCAACATCTTCATAACAATAACACAAGGAGCTAGCAAACCAAGCGGGTCAAAAATCTGTGCGATTACTGACAAAATATCGCGTTTAGTGTTTCCACCGGCAACCAAGCCACTTGGAAAACACAACTGATCAGAATTTGGTAACCACCCAAGTCCTAACGTTTTACTAGGCTCGGAAGTGCCGATGTTTAAATTCACTGATGACTGTGGAGATTCAGGCTTAGGAAGTACCCGAGGCTCGTTAGACTTCCACTTTCTCAAATTCATTTGAGCAGAAGCTAATGTGGAAGTGACCCCGTCACGTAAATTAATGACTTCCTCTAAGTCGTCCCCACCAGTTAACAAATCGTCAACATAACAGTCATGGATAATAGCATCGGCAACTTTCTTGTCGGAAGCCTCCAGTCCTAGCTGCTTCATGCATCTTGTTGCTAGATACGGAGCGCTTGCCGTACCGTAAGTGACGGTGTTAAGCTGGTAAGCTTTAAGAGGATCCGACGGACTATGGCGCCAGATAATTTGTTGTAGTTTTCGATCATCTGGATGAACGTACACCTGACGATACATTTTCTCCACGTCTGCTGCGATAACATATTTGTGTTGTCTGAACCGCAGCAGAATGGATAGCAAGTCGTCTTGCACCACTGGCCCAACCATTTGGATTTGGTTGAACGAAACGCCAGTGGTAGTAGGACTGCTTGCGTTAAAAACTACTCGCAGCTTTGTAGTGGAACTACATTCACGTAAAACCCCGTGATGAGGAATGTAATGCACATTAGGGTTTGAAATAATGCTATGACATTGAGTCATATGACCTAAGGATTCATATTCCAACATGAAATCCTTGTACATCTCCAAGAGTTTAGGCTTTGCGTTAAGTTTTCTCTCTAGGGAAAGAAAACACTGCTTTGCTCGTGACAAAGAATCCCCTAGTAACTCAGGTGACTGCTTGAGTGGGATTCTAACACAAAATCGACCGTTATCTAAGCGAGTGGTGTTTTTTATAAAATGGTTTTCACAAGCCCTTTCCTCCGGAGAGTACTCAAAGTCTGTACTTACCTCCTCGAGCTGCCAAAATTTTGTTAATTGGTTTTGAATGTCATGAACATCCTCATCACACTGGACATTTAACTTCGCAAAGTTACACAAGGCTTGAGACGATGATACATGGCCACCTTTAATGGGACCTGATACGAGCCAACCCAGTTTCGTATCACAGAGTATCGGTAGTCCGTCTCCTAACGTAAGCCTTTGAGTACCTAAAATGTCCCAAAATACGTCCGCGCCGATCAATATATCGATAGCGGCCGGCATATGAAAGTGTGGATCCGCAAGACACATATCAGACGGAATGTTTATAACAGACAAATCTATCTGTTTGCATGGTGTATTATTGGTAATTGAAGGCAAAATAAAACAATGTATATTCGTCGAATAACTGTCGTCTAACGATTTTATTTGTAAGCGACATGATTTATTAATTTGTGACGTAATATTATTGATCCCTAAAATGGAGTTATTTATCCTAATAATAGGCAGCCCTAGTTTCTCATGCAGTGCCTCGGTCATTAAACACGTCGTACTACCGCTGTCTAACAACGCACGAGCGACATGTTGTTTACCGTTCTTACCGAATACTTTAATTAACGCAGTGGACAATAGCACATCTCCGTTTTGAGTGTGCGGCAGCGCAGCGACACTTGCCGACAGTGATAAGCGAGCACTCGACTCGGGCGGCTGCTGTGTCGGTAGCTGCGTATGCGCAATGGGATGCATGATGTTGTTATTATCCGAGTTATGATGTGTCGCACCCTTAATCGCAGAAACCGGTTTGTTATTACGATCCAAGACATGCACCAGTGTATTGTGTTTACGCCGACAAACCTTGCAGCCTGGCTTCTTGCAATTATTAGCGTAATGTCCGGACTGTAAGCAGTTAAAACACACCTTGTACTCGGGCAGTAATTTTAGTCGCGATTCATTAGTGAGCGATAAGAAATGAGGGCAATTAATTAATTTATGATCATTATTACACTTAGGACAACGTTTAGAAAATGAACTATTTTTATTACTGCAATTATTATCAGAAACAGAAACCAAAGTTTTTATCTTATTGGTAGACTTGTTGATGTTAGGTGAACATAAATTGTTATGACTTTTATTTGAAGATGTAGACAATTCTATGGTTTCTAA
The DNA here is from genome assembly GCA_905404295.2 of Ochlodes sylvanus. Taxonomy (NCBI): domain Eukaryota; kingdom Metazoa; phylum Arthropoda; class Insecta; order Lepidoptera; family Hesperiidae; genus Ochlodes; species Ochlodes sylvanus. The sequence continues at coordinate 12,531,584 of FR990130.1, read as the reverse complement.
TAAGTCAGCCCTATTTTTAATAAATGACAGAAATATGTTAAATGTTATTTTTCTATCTTGCTTTATAGACTGCTCCCATTCCCGATATGTCTTGCTGTCAAGTTTGTGTGTAATTATATAAATGAGAAGCGTGTCCCAGTGTTTAGTTGGTTCTCCTAGGGATTCTAAAGCTCGTAAGTGTTTATTAGTTTGATCTAAAAGGCGTTTTAAATTAGCTGACGACTCTCTTGTGATGACATCTAAATTAAATATAGCAGAGACGTGATTGTGAATTAACAGTCTTTTGTTTTCATAGCGATCGCATAGTATCTGCCAGGCTAATGAATAGTTGGCAGATGAGAACTCAATGGATTGAATAACTACCGCAGCAGATCCCTCCAACGAAGCCCTCAAATAATGGAATTTATTAATATTGTCTATATCGTCATTATCGTGAATGAGGCTGGAAAAGGTGTCATGAAACTCCAACCAGTTGTCATGGGAGCCGCTAAATTTTGGCAATTGAATGGTAGGCAACTTAATGTTGTTGTGGGCGCACGAGCGACGTACACTTACCTCAGTCGCAACACTCTCGGCCCTCCTACAATCATTGAGAATTTTACGTGCTTGTGAAAGTAATTTATAATATAATTTTTCAAATTCCCTACGCTCTAGTAGGTGAGATTCAGCCTCATCTACTAGGCACTCTAAAGACAACTGTACCTCTTCAAAACGATCAAACATTTTTTCCATCCGCGCGATACGTAACTGCAACTCGTCAACTTCGAAGGTGTTTAGAGAAGCAGCATCCAAGTCATCGATGTAACTTGAAAATGACGTTAATTGTCCCTTGTAGGCTGCACGTTGACGAATAAGTTTTACCTCTTGCGTCATCTTGCGAGGCTGGTATGTAATCAACCTGGAATTGATGTAATAATAGCTAGTTTATAAAAACGTCTTAATGTGTGTTTAACAATGATGTTCCTATGTACTGTAATACTTAAGTACGAATAATAAAAATTAGAAACAACAATGTAATTTCAATTTATGACCAAACTTTAATAATCTAATTATGATTTTAACACTTACTTGAACTATTTTTACACAATGTTATTAAGAAATTGAATAAATTATGATTTGAATGCTAACTTAACAATCTTTACAAATTAATTAAAGAAACTGTGTAGATAATTATTAAAGGCAATATTTACTTGAAAGTAACTAACTAAATTATTAATTACTAATCACTTCTAACTTTTACAATAAATTAACTGATCATGACTAATAGTTAAAAGTAATCAAAGTAAGTATTCACCAACCTTGTTCACAATCGAAGCTTTTATACTTACAAAATACTTATAATACCATAACAGAGTGTTGGGTGGAAATCAATGGAACACTAGTACCATAATAAGTTCAACTTTTGGCCTTTTCTTCAAATTTATCTTCTTCCATCCACGCGGTTAACCTTCCAATGACCTCTAGTTAAACTTTAACTTCCAGATTTATTAATCCAACACGCGAATAATTTATCACCACAAATTATTCGTAAATAATCCAGCCGAAGTGACCAATGTTGCCGCTGTAGTTTAGGTATTATAGCAATTAAAATCTTCGTCAAGGCAAAATAAAACCACCACACAGTTCACGGTAAAGAGTTGTAATGAGATATTAAATTAATGTCGGTAAGAACATACACGGTACTTAAAGCTAATTGTTCGCCGAGTACGATGCGACGCGTAAACATAAAGATGCCATTAAGATGCATCAGGCGCTGAGTAAAATAACCAAAATTTTAAAAATGATAAAATAAGTAACGTAATAATATACTTAATAACTAATAGGCGATACTATACTAAACAGAATTTAATAACTTCTATTAACGCGTTAATGGTGCAAAGGCAATTAGAAAGCATGACGTGTAATTTATTATTTATATATATATTTTTTACATAAGTTAATCCCACCTGATGGTAAGCATCGATGTAGTCGATGGTGGTAAAGCGGATTAACTTAAAAGTCTATTCACTCATGACTTATGTTTCTAGTTTCACCCTGTTGATCTGCCTCCATGCATATGTAAACAATTCAGGTGATCCATCCATCCATCCATCCATCAGCCTTTTGTCGTCCACTGTTGGACATAGGCCTCCCCTAACGGGGCTTAGATGTGGCTACCATGGGGGGTATTAGCCGAGTAGTCACCACGCTTGGCTAGTGCGTGTTGGTGACCGCAGTATATGTAAATAATACGCATGAAGACGCTGCTGCCCGTCTCCTGGAGTATCCTATTAGTCGCCTTTTACGACATCCCAGGAAGAGGCGGGAGTGGTGCTATTCCACAAAAGTGGACCCGGCACCACACGGGGAAAGTGGACCCGGCACCACACGGGGAAAGTGGACCCGGCACCACACGGGGAAAGTGGACCCGGCACCACACGGGGATTCAGGTGATACGGCTACTTATTAAACAATGTTGTAAAGTATGCTTGGTTCAGTTACTGAACTTGATTGGGACTGCGCTGGGAAAAGATGATGGTGAAATCATGATGGTGAAACAATTCGTCGACAGTTTTCATCGCTGAGAATAAGCGTTTAAATGAAATCGAATCGAATCGGCTCTAAATTATCACGACCACTAACCGGTGATAATTTTCACCGTGAAATAATTCGAATCCTATTCAGTCGAAAGACGGATTTTGGTATAATTGTAAATAATAATATGATCTGCGGTTGGCGAGAAAGCAACTTCACGCGCCCTGATCGTGATCGGTTCCAGATGTTTGGAAACCCGCCGGAGCGTACCGTGACGAGAGGCTGTCTTCCGCATTTTCCGGCTTGATGCTTTACCCAACTCACAGGCATTGATCAGGCGCCATGAAAAAAAGATTAAGAAAATATTTCGCCCAATAAACAATACAAGTAAACCTCTCAATAGTGAATAATTGTTAATGAATGATCGTAACGCTCAATATAATTTATAAAGATCTTGCTCAATAATATGAGGTGATTTTCAATGAAGTTGATTGGTCAGTACAAACGAGCGAGCTGCGCAGCACATTGAAACAGTTGGCGTGAGCGAAACAATGCGACAGTGGTATGAATGTGTAACGTGTGTTAATTTGATATTATCCACATTTACTTCGAATGCCGTAGAATCGAGGTTACCAATACCATTAAAAGCGTAAGCTCACTCCCCCCTCGTCCCGCCTACCGCCTCGAACCAGCTGATCCCAGCATACATAGTGGCCGATTAGTTCAAAGTTCCTATTCGCTGGCGCCATTGAAGTTGAAATGATCTTTGTATACTTTCGGCTCGGAGACAGGCTACCTTGCACTGTCCAATGTGGAATAGTTATGTAATTTAGATTTTGTATTAAACATACTTTCAGTGTGTAGTTCAGCATAGTGTGTTATGAACGAATTGAATACACTGAAGATGTTGCACGCGAAAATATGAATTTCCTCGGTCCAGTCGGGCTAACCGGAATAATGGAAACAAAAACATACTTCTTCTAAATCTGTAAAAGAAACTGGAATCAATATTATGACGTTTATTCAAAGTCATATTAGACGTAAATAAGTCCATATGGTGAGGGAGAGGGGATCAGCGAGGGCGAGGAAGCGGGTGGCGGCGGGGGCAGTCAGTTGAGTCAAGTCAGTCCCGCGCGCACCGCGGCCCGAGTAACACGTGGTGCAATGCTCGTTGTGCCGGAGTTGCTTTCGGGAGTCTTACGTTGCGTGCTCGCGCCCGGGTAGTGCAGTGTAACTAGTGCCGACGGTAGTGGTCGGACGGGCATGTGAGCGATGCTGCGCTCGGCCGTCACGGGCGGCATGGTGGGCTTGCCGCCGCCGCCGCACGCCCGACTCTCGCTCTTCGACTCCTGCCACCGCAAGATCAGACTTATCGGCGGAGGACCTGTCGCCTTCCTGGGGGGATTAGTAGCGTGAGTACCAAGTTACTTGGCGCCAGCGTGGCAATTTTATTCAGCCATTTCTAGGAAGTGTTCAGTCATCAGACGTTGTAGAACGTTACTTTGAGTGCAAGTCGATTATTGAGAGCACAGTGAGTGCGAATTTCGCTAACGGTAAAGTTATGTGCAGCCGAACAGCGCGGCGACGTTTCCGGAACTCGACGATTTCAAAACTTTGGGTCGTAGCCTTATTACTAAACTCTGTAAAGGTTATTAGTTTCGTTTCTGGTACACTATGTTTTGAATAACCCAAAGTTTTAAATATTTTTAAATTATTCGTGTTTAGTACTGAACGATTCGTGACTGTCTGAGTTCGTGTTTAGTAGACGATTACTTCTTCCTAACGGTGAGCCGATCCTAGCCAAACCAATTGTTATTGTCCTACGTTCATGGATTTAGTACAGTCTTTAATTCTTGAAATGGGATTAGTAATTCACATAATTATTTGCCATCAGCTTTCTAAAGTCATATTTTATAGATTATTTTAGAAACACGCTAAATTGCTAACAAAAGTTATTTGCAGTAAACCTTACTACAAATTTAGATACAGCTTTGATTACGTCTTCATAATAATTTTGCTATTAACATTTAATTATAACAACAGTAATGTATCATAACTTGTTTTGATTACATTGAGTTACTCGTTCATAGATATAAAAAATTATCAATTATTAAGCTTTTTTATTACTTACATCGACGTTCAAAAGTATGTGGAATAAGATTATAGGTAGAAGGCATGGAAAAACCGCGTCGTTTCGGATTACCCGAACAGTAATGGCGTACACGGACGGACACTATTCCCACGGTGCGACCAAGTTCGATTTCATTAACCTGGTTATTATTACAATAGTACTGCTACTGCAGTAACAAAGAAAGCCTATGTTTCACAGCGGCTCATACATAAATGTAACAAGAAATTTAGGAGCTAATTTTGGACGCCAGATCGGCGTGGGCAGTTTGTCTAATCTCCATAATTACGGATTGCCTTTGTTTTGCGCTCATAATTAAGCAGCGAACGACGCTAATTAAAAGCAGCGTTTGTTAATCAAAACTAAGTTCGTCAACAGTATATGCATTCCAAAAATCACCTACTTGTCTGTATTGATAGAAATTTTAAACTAGTTTATCAGCTCAAATGAACTAAAAAGTGCTCCAATCGCAGCTACCGAATTCACGGTAGATAATGGGCCATGCAATTATGCAAACAGGCACCAAAGACGGGTGCGAAACGTAAAATATATCTGTGTTCGCAACGTAATTTGCATCCATAACATAACAGTTAAAGGTCGGTTAAACTGGTGGTGGCGTGTCGTGGGACCGGTGACGACACGCCGGACCGGTCCGACGGGCTGTCGGACAGGACAGCTACGGTCGGAGCCAGATCGATGTTAGTGTTACGACTGTCAGCCGCCTGCTCGTGGCGATGAGGATTTCACTGACGTTAACGGATCAAAGATGGCAGAACATTAAAAATATATCGCGATTTAACACCGGATGGACAACCGTCTACTTACTCCGCACCAATAAAAGGAAGATAATGACCTGTAGATAAGGGTTACCTGCTATTCGTTTAGCAGGGTTTGATTTTCGGTTTGATGGTTGAGATTTGTATGTGAGTAGCCGACAAACTAGCCGACGGTCACCGTCGCTTATGGATACAGTAAAATTAAAAGTTTCACTGACTAGTCTATCGTTAAAAAGCTAAGAGCCCTTAAGAGCTAGGAATATTGGCTTCGCCTCTTGTAGCTACATGAACTAGGATGTGCCAGAATATTTCGTTACCAACTACTGTCCTTGACTTGGACGTATTCGTTAAAATCCTTATCACACCACATCCTTATCACTTGTTCTGTTTTTACCAGTTCATCTCACTAGTCTTAATCTTTCTTTCTGCGTAGTATATTGTAGATTTATTTCTGATTCAGTGCTTTTATCTATCTCTGTATCTTTCGCGCATTTTATGACTTCATACTAACTGTTCATTAAAGCTGCAACAAATTGCAGTTTGACATTGTGCTCCTGTACTGCTCCACTGCATGAGGACACAAACATGTCGTTATTTGTAGTGCATCTTGTTTTTTCGGTGATGTCTTTATCATTTCCTGTGTAAAACTCTACTGCTACATCATCACGTTCTAATTACTTACCGAGTTCCATTGAGGGTTGCACGGAATTGTCCATCAATATGGATAGCGATATCATCTTCTCCAGTAACAACATAACACGAATAAAGCCATTGTTCAAGTAGTACACATGTATTGTGATGTGCTAATCCAGTCCCACCAGTGTCTTGCGCAACTATCGTGCCCAGCAGGTATTGCCAATGATCTCATCATGGTCAATTAGGGTACTTATAATGGCTGAGGTGTAATTACGTATGGAGTCGTTACAAATGACATTTTGTTTTACGAGAAGTAAGTCGTTGTTACACAAAACTGCGGTGTATAAAAATTATATTATCATATTTTCTCAACAAATGCATAGTCTTGTAATATGCAGTATGGTTGCGTCACGGCCCACGGCCTCCTCCGTTCACATTTAATTGGGTCGTTAGACAAGCTGCTTGATTCGGTGGTTCGCCTGCACCGGCGGCGTTGATCCAAAGATTTTTTACTCTCTCTGCAACGAAAATTAGATTATTATGGATCCGGATTTTATCTATTTCTATTCGATAAATCGGAAATCGAGGTACCATCTGCTGCTCACGATGTTTTGATTGCCAAGTAAAGTTTTTTAAATGTAATTGCATGATAGTTGAAAATTTTATTTGGGGAGTAGTAAGTGAGGACGCGCTTTGCTTCCGTAAAATATTATTTTTATTTAAGGCAAATTAAAAAATTACAAGAAATGTGAGATAGGTTGCTCATGAATATGTTTATGATACACAAAAAGATTGGCAGTTACAAAGACTATCATCAAACTCTTCAGCTTTATTATAATAGTGTAATAATCAATCCATCCATCCATCGTTTTGTCCAAGCCAGTCTTAGGAATTGAACTGGGTGATCAGAGTATTTAGTGATTTCAACTGATTTCCAACATCAGAGACCGTGATTGATTTTCATATCTTTTTTTGGCCCTGAATGGGAATTGAATCGTAGATTTTCACCCGACAGGCAGGGCCAATTTAAGTACTGGGGCGTCACAGCATAGCAAGGGTTAGTTTCTGCGCTTTTCAACCAAACTTATTTAGTTCGATAGATTCGTAGTATTTTCAGCATTTGGAGTACAGTAGTAGTCGATGGTAGGAGTGGTAGCACGCGACGCGCTCGTTATGCGGCGACGAGCCCGGCCCGCGCTGTCGGCACACACCGCGTTCCACTTACTACTTGAGTGCAGCTGTTTCCTCAAACTTCCTTCAGTGACTGACAACTGATTGGGATTTCGGTACTTTTACAAAAGTACTAAAGTTGTACCCTTGTACCTTTGGCTTGAGAGCCAGTACTTTTTCTTTCTTTCCTCTCCATTCCTTCTTGGCTGACAATGCACCGGTGATGCCTTTTGGTGTTACTTTGTTCATTAGCGACGGCATTGTCATAAAGAAACCTTTTAAACGAAAACTTAAACGAGCTCATCATGAAAACCCTGTTAAAATTAGTTCATAGTTTCATGTACCCATACTTCATCAATAGCCGGCACTGTTTCTATTTTTAAAGCACGTTAAGAAGTCTTCCGTAATTTCGTATAAGAGAATTCTTTATCATACTACCAAATTGGCAATTGATATCTGGGTTATAAGGCAAATCTTTAAACGGTACAAGTCACATTTAAATACTGGATGGATATCGCATTTATACTCACAATTAGTCTTGATAACTCTTCGACTCGTACGTATAATAGAGCGTGCCATGGTTCTGAATTAGTGCACCTTCTACTTACCATATGGTGGCTCGTCTGTTTCTGTATCGGCTATTGACATAACAGAAACTACTTTAATAGTAGTCGGAGATGACCCATGATATCACCAACATTTCAGTTGTACGTGCGCCAAGTTGCGATGGTACGTTTCTACACTATTTACATACCTATTCAAATATTGCAGAGAACACACACTCCACAATTTGCAATAGCACAGGAAAATTGTACAAACAGTAGTAACTAGTATGACACAAGCAGACATTGGTACATAAAAAAGAAAAGGCTATTATAGTACAACCTTGAAAAGGAAAGACAATGGTGCGTAGAAAATGATGTAATCATCTACTTATTCATTTTGCCCATTCATTAAAACTTTTGGTAAAAAGTCATAAAATACGTCTTCCATTGTTTTCATTATGACCGAAGTTTAGGCCTCGCTAGTCAATTAGAATTATCAAATTTAGCAAATGGGCTCCTCCCGGCTCATTACGATCCCAATTAACGTCTCAGTGCTCGCCTTGAGCTAACGTCTGAAGCAACGCCGCCGCGGCGGTAGGGGCGAGCGCCGCGCGGGCCAGTCCGCCGCGAGGGCCCCTCATGCCTCCACCGCCAGCGCCACTCTATGTGCCTCGAAGTACCGATAAGTTACATGTAAGTTGCCTTCAATATTTCTTCGTCTGTACGTAAATATTGCCATATTCCTTTGACTCCGGTGTAGCAACGGCTCGTGTTGATTGAGTGTTGCTCGCGGTCCATGCTTTACGTCATTGCGCATACTTTGCGGGTGTAGCGAAGCGATGCGAGCACTGTTAACCACCGCAGTTCGTAACAATGAGTTTACGCTTACCGACATGCCGGGGATTAGTTTGTGGGCTGAACCGAGGGATATTTTTTTATGAGAATCTTCCATTTCGTAAATGGTAAAATATGGTGGCGGTTCGGTCGGGCGCGCTGCGGTACAGTTGTAACGGGACTCGCGGCCCCGATTCGCTTGACGCGCCGCCGCACCGCCGAACCGTCGCACCACGAACACTACTTCCATCAGCTTCATCGTCCTACATCATCGTCGTCATCGACCATGGCGACGAGGTATATCTTAGATGGTTCAATTCATAGACTTCTTTAGTACTTGATGTATCCGATGATAAGCCGTACTGACCAATGCTCTCCTTCACTCATCCACTTAAAGTGTCATTCACAACATCTGAAGTGTATTCATCTAGTAAAATATATTTGGTTTTCGGTGCTTTAGTTGAAGAAAGTTTAGAGTTATGACATGTGAGCAATTCGTTTTATTGGAAATCTTCCATCCAATCGAATGTTTGGCTTCTTAATCTGGACAATAATTTTTTATACAGTAATGCGCGCCAAATTGCTGAAGCCTATTTAAAGGAAAAGTTGTCGCTGACTGCAGTACTTTACAGTGAATATTTATTGCGAGACAACAATTCTTGGATCATTTAGACAGGTGTAAGCAAGTGAGAAGATTTATTTCTCCAATTTATGTAGCTCATGTGTGTCATTGTATTATCGGCCCGAATTTCTATCCTGTGTTCCTACTGAGACTATTAGAAGTCCTGTCAAGTAAACTGATCAATAGAGTTAAGTACACAGCTGCTACTATAAACTAAAATTACTACGCTTTTACAAAGCACGACAATACGTTCGTCCTCATTGATTGATGATTGTCACTGGTCGCTGCTTCTTCATTTGTGTTATGATGAATAAATTAACTCTTTGATTTATGATTATCGTCTGTTTTTTCTTAAAACATAACGTTTTCGCTATTCGTGCAGCCGTAGAATCAATTATCTTTTATCGGTTTAATATTCGTTTTTAGGATACAGTTCTTAAGACACGTGTAGCTCTTTAGACACGGCATGAATTCCATGTGAATTCACTATAAAACTTAAGCGCTATGAATAAATCGCTTGAGCACCGAATAATTTTACTATGTACTTTGTTACATTATGTAACTGGCTCGGAGTTGCTTCTCTTGTTATGAAAATTTCGTTGCATGTTTCTGCTTCGATATTCGCCCCATTTGTTAATTTCGATTTACATGACATTGCTTAGGTAGTCGTCCCATCTTAAAGTCATGTAGGTATATTGGCAAAGATATCTTCCAGAAATTCATATTAATATTAGTTGGCAAGTTTTCCTTAATTTTCGAGATCATATCGAGAGATATTATGGAGGTTGTTGAGCTTGGAAGTATTCATTGAACACAATTTTCTCGGAGCAGTTGGTGCTGATTGATGTACGACAGCGGTGAAAACATAGCGAGGTCGGAGTTTCGGAACTCGTTCCGTAATCGATTTGACCCGCTTCTTCCTTGAAGAAAATCGTGACTGGTTTTTCTTCGACAGCGTATTCCGGAACAATTTTCGCTTATGATTTTGCGTTTGTTGTGATTAGAAATCATAAATATTACCATAAACGACGGGTGGGCGATCAGCTGCGTTGATTTGAGCTACGTGTTGGAAAGCGGACTAAATAGGGTTATTACCAATTAAAAAACGTAATAATATCAAGATATTTATGCATAAATTTAGGTGTATTACAAATTATTCTTAACTGTCGTAAAAAAATTATAGGCACAAAAGATTTTCTTTAATGTCTTTCTTCTAACAAGTGATAAAAGTTCTAAAAACCGTGACAATTTAAAACGGCATGAAAGATTCTTATCCAAAAGTCAGAAAATTTAATTTGTAGATGGGCTACATAGCCTACATCTGTACACTTTCAAACGGCTTAAAAACTAAAGTAAAAATTAATTTCAATAGATCAAAATTCCAACCAAGAAAGAAATCTTAACCAAGAAATGTAAAAAATTGAGTTCCAGTTGCTTTAAACTTGCTTTGTATCGCGAACCGGTTGAATAATCACATGAAACATCAAAATAAATTATTCAAGGAAGGAGATATCGCGAAGATTAGGAAATTGCCACGTCGGTAATTTATCTCAAAAAGTTCTCGGGCTGGCCTGGGAAGGTCAACCACTCGTTTACGTGAGATACGGTTGAACGATCTTGATATGGGTACATATTAAATGTTTCAGTTCGGGTCAACATATTGGGAGACTGACTTGGGAGGTAAGGGGACTTATAATATTACTCCAATGCACTCGATGGGTTTTAGTGTTCTGGCGTGAGTTTGAATCTGATCATGTTTTAGAATTAGATCGTTCGTTTTAGTCTGTTCTGTGTATGTTTATTTTAAATTATACATTTTATTTATATCAAAGTGGAATGAATTAGTTTCCGAAGGTTAGATTACTCAATTCTCTCAAGTTATGAGTATAAAGGAGTGCGCACAGTACAACGATTCCACGACAGACCGACGCCAACGCGACTAAAACCTTGACAAAGCTAACATTCAATTATGAGCCTTATATCTTTGATGGTAAGGTTGAATTTCGAACTTATACTTAAAATACCTATACGGCTCGCCCTACACCCATAGCCGTTCCGTTTCGAGACCAACGCGTCGACGACTCACCGTAGACGAGTAGTCCACGCGTCGACCGACACAATGACGTAATGTACCTAGAACGGAACGTCGGAGTTGAAACGGAGTGGAGACGGAGTCGAGTTGACGTCGATGAAGCGTTGATCGCGGAACGGAACGTCGGAGTTGAAACGGAGTGGAGTCGGAGTGGAGTTGACGTCGAGTTGGTGTAATGTGCGCACTCCTTAATGTGGGGTTACATGAAAAGCTTCATGTGGCTGGTTTCAACAATCTTTGAATTAATTATATAAAATAATTTACTTCGCTGCTACATTCGCAGATATTTGACATGAGCTTTTACGAGATCCACTAGTGATCCCAACTGGTTTCCCTCTATTGATCACTATCTGTACAACATCAAAACTATGGATGAATGCTATTATGATAACTACTGTAAACGGCTGGCATTTTATTTCTTTCGATTATTTACTGGTTTGATATAAATAGATACTTGACTTGATCGATACTCGATGTGAGTATGTAGCCGGCGTACGATGGTGTAGAGTGGTACTGCCGCGTGTCTGTAGAAGTGTAGAAACCGCGCCGGCTGACACGCGAGCTAAACCCGCAGATACTCGCCAGCGACGACAGCATTCCAAGTAAAAATCGCATTCTTGTGAAAACGCCGAGTCGCTTTGTTACACTTTCCCGTATATGCGTATCGGCTACCGAGCGTCCTGGCAGTTAAAGATGTAGAGAGTAATCATTGGTCACCCAACTGAAATTAAAGGCGACACGTATGGGGCAATGGTTACCATGCCGGAACGCCGTTCGAAGAGTTTTGGGCGAGATTCCGAGCGAGGCGGAAATTTTAATGATGAGTTATTGAGAAAATGCAGATAGTAATTCCATATTGTGCAATTACTTTGTAATGTTAATAATATCTGAATCACTTAATTCACACAATATAATATATAGCAACCGTCAGTTGTCTCATAAATAGTATCACTGTTGCCACACACTAAATCCGTGTCTGCAATTAAGTTAGCCGTGTCCTCTAGAATTGGTATAATGCGATAATCGCCTGTAGTGGTGTTATTAGTAGTCGATTAATTAAATTTGCGGTAGCGGGCTGTTCGCGAGTTGGCAAGCGGCACCTCGTCGCACGTGCGTGGCGCGCCGCCCCTCGCGCCGCGACGCCCTCAAGGTCGCCCCTTGGCCCCTCGCCCCTCGTGCCGCACTCGCCTCCCGCTCCGGGAATCGTTTAACAATTGGTAATTGTCTCAAATTGGCCTCGATTTCTCGACACTTACTCAATACCTGACGACAACAATGACTCGGTCCGTTCGTGAATATACCTACCGTATGTGTATACTTACCTACGCTACGCCGAATGCTGTGTAGAGGTTATAGGTAATCAGTGTACACAACTACACAGATTCTAATCATTACTGACAGACAGGTAATTAGTGATGAACATAATTAGGAGGTCTTATTATCCAAACTATGGTACATGGTAGGATTGGTAGGTGTATAACACCGACCACACAGCCAAGTGGGTGTGTGGTCGGTGGTGTATAAGTATCTACTACTCGAATAAAACTAGAAAGAAAATGTTTTGTAACTGAAATGTCACGACAACGCGTACGTAGGTCTAACTTCGACATTTTCGTGTATGGGACTAGTGTAACAACAACAAGTGTAATCTCATTACATGTCATTATTTCCTTTGTATTGTAAAAATATAATTTGTCACGTTCAATGCAAATTATTTTTATAATTAAATATTTGATCAACTTGGATGAGGAAAATATAGGTCTGCGTCCGTGGCAACATTAATACTTACCAATTTGTAGTGTGTCGTAATAATTATGTTTTTTTATTAACATGTTATATTCAATAACATTACGTAATTATCAATATTAAATACGTGAAGCAAAAACTTTGTTAGTGCTCCTTTTTAAAAAAATTAGGCGGACGGGACCGTATGAAATTTAGCACAGTTAGTTTCAATGGAAAAGCTAATAATTATGTAGTTTAAAATGATAATGCATACATTAAATTAATAAAAAAAACATTGTTTACATTCATAGTGTCAATGTGAAGGAACCCTTAGACAAAGTTTTAAAACCCCCCTTTTGGCATCGGGGGTTAAAAACGCGATCTGTTGGAGTTGCAGTGCGTGTCCACTGGCGTTGGAACAATAGGCTGCGGCAATCGTGCCAGCGGTGGGCTCGGGCGCGGGCGCGGGGGAGGGGGTGCGCCAGTGAAAGTGTGGCAGTATCAGAACAGGGCATGTGAATGAATACGGCAATACGCCACGCCCGGAGACCGGTATAGCAGCGAAATAATATAATAAGTATTGCCAACAGTTTATTAACTGTTAAATCATCTTCATTATTATTATTATAGTATTGTTGTGCACTTGATATGTGGCGGAGCGCTAATTTAAGTTAAACATTAATAAATTATTTAATTTATTTTAATGTTTTTTATCATAACATGGTAGAAAAATGGACTCGTAATGAGTATAAATAAGTCTTAAAGAGTAATACGACTCACTAATACGAAGTTCACGCACTTGGTGTTGCATGTGTGCACATTGATTAAGAGGAAATAGCACGCTAACCCTTTTTCAAATTTGGGATTTTTTCACTCAATATCTCTGTCGCGCTTGCGAGCGGCGTGTATGTCAGTGCGATAGGGACAACTGCAGCTCCGTGTAAAAACCCGAGGCAAAAATCATCAAAATCGAGGTTCCGTTCTCGACTAATCCCCCCGCCAAAACAAAAGTAATCTTAACGAAATTTTGGAAATTGAATGGGAAGGAGATATTCTGTGTCGGACCGTTTAGCTTTTTGTGCTAATTATTATACAATTTGTGTACTAGGCGTTTGTTTGCGGCATATTTATTTGGCCGTTTTAAGCGCTGTTTGAAGTAGCCTAAAACTTTTGAAAACAAAAATATCAAAAATATCAAAACGTACCGACATAGATAATGATGATATTATTCTTGTGTGAAAAAAATATTGATCTAGAGTCAAAAACCAGCGAAGGATTAGTCGAGAACGTTTGTATGGAAAAATGACCCGTAGCATTTCCTCTTAAAAGTCGTTGCTGAGCTTAATAAACACCATTTATTATTTTCTCCTTTACGAATTACTAAACAACTGTCACTTCTTCACTTCACATTATTTTTTCTTATGTTATCCATAAAACATTCTTCATTGCTTTTTTTATTAAAATCCTACATAAATGGGCATTACTCGCTTGGTATCGACTATTATTATTTAAAATGAGTGCAAAGTGCACGAAACCATAAAATAAAGGATGTCGGTCGGTGGGAATAGCGGATGGCCGATAACAGTTGTGGTGGAGCGCATATCGGACCGGAACACGGCGTCGGTCGCCGTTGGCGGTGGCGCCACTGCGGCTGATTGGTGAGTGCTGCGGCTGATTGACGTGTTGCTACGGTCCTGTCTGGTATGAGTACTGATTAGGCTGGTAATGCAATGGCGATAACTATAATAAACCCAACTGGTGCTGACTGACGCTCGTTTGTTCACGAAAAATAGACGTACTCGTAAGCCGCTCTCGCTTCAGGAAACCAAAGTTTTAGTTCTGGCACTCGAAACAGTTGCCACGTTGCCAGTCAATTTTATTATGCATGATAGCCCATAGTCATGTCTATAGTTACTGTTTCAAGTTTAGCAATCTACCATTACTATCATTTCGCTCCCCGAGTCCTCGTCTCCAGTCGATAGGATCTCTTATTTTCCGAGGGGAAATTAACCCTTAATCACTCGCGCTAAAATACTTGCATTGATACTCGCGCGGGGTCCCAGAGACCCCAAACACAAATGGGCTGAAAATTAAAGTAAACAACAATATTATGAAAATCAGCTTTATTAAACTTTAAGTAGGAACAATATTAATAAGAACCAGATGATTAGCATTTGGCAAATAGCTTGTCTTAAAACTATAACAAGTCTTCGTAAAATATGCTTAAGCATTACTACAGTTATCACAAATATTTTTTAAATGATCACTACAAATATGTTTATTGCATTTCATGCACACAAATGACGTTTTGCGATCCTTTGATCTTGGGCAAATCTCACACCGCAAGCGCTTTTTGGAAATATTGGACACTCCACTTGTGCCAGGCGTAGAAAGATCGTCATTTTTTAGAAGACGCCGTTTTAGTACAATGTTGGTATTTGCGCTCTTGTTTGTCAAAAGATTTTTGTCTAAACAATTGCTAAATGCTTCAATTTGCTTCTTCATCGGAGTGTGGCGACATCGCACACACGTCACACGATGACGTCACGCAGCCTGAATCACGCTATCGAAGTTTTCTACATCGCTTGCATATATACAAGTTCCGACAACTCGGCAGTCGGGGCTTCACTGCCTCCCGGGCAAGACGTCTTGCCCGGCCGGAGATCTCCCTTTGCCAAACTGGTGACCCTCGGACAAGAACACGTCCCTTCTGAGCACCGATAGCGGTTCACGGCTCCCCTCTCACCTCACCTCACCGCTCACACCTGATGGACACCTGCAGCATCTCCTCGACACCTCAGCCAAGCTCGCCGGGTACATCGCAGCGTATGACGGAGGCGCTTCTTGTGCCCGTGCCAGCTGCCCTGCACCGACGACTCCACGGACGGCTTGAGTGCGCATCACTCGCCCTCCGCATCTGTTGTCGCACCCTTCCATCCCGACTCACCGCGGATAGAGGGCATCTCACAGGGCACATCGTCGAAGGCTGCTCACACTCGAGGAGCACGGACTGCATCATCATATCGACCTCCGGTCTGAGCAGGGGGGTGATGTGGCGACATCGCACACACGTCACACGATGACGTCACGAAGCCTGAATCACGCTATCGAAGTTTTCTACATCGCTTGCATATATACAAGTTCCGACAACTCGGCAGTCGGGGCTTCACTGCCTCCCGGGCAAGACGTCTTGCCCGGCCGGAGATCTCCCTTTGCCAAAAGAGCAGCTACAATTGTCAGAGTTGTTACTTGCTTCACCTTCCAATAATCGAAGAATATCATCATCATTGAGCCGACTCATTGCCTGTAAGCAAAAGTAAATAAATATAAAAAACACATCAGTAAAATGTATGAAAGAGATAAAAATGTAACATTAATATTTTAATAAGAACTTTCTAAGACTATAGTGTACAGATAGTGCGTAAATATTGAAAATATCTAAGTGAACAATGTGTTTTAAAATAAAAACCCGTAAAAAAAATACTTACATTTACGCTCGCGTGGGGTCAGGTTGACCCCAGCACTATGACAGAGACGCTACCACTCGCCGCCGCTGGTCACCCGCAATGGACGTTAAAGGAGCGGGTGAGTTAGGAAGCTACCTGGACTGATTTGTTTACAACTTGTTATTTGTAAAAGTTATACACTTGTAAATGCGGTCTGGGGTCAGATTGACCCCACGCGAGTGATTAAGGGTTAACTGAAGATGCTTTTGTATAGATATATCTAGCTTGGGTATATTTCGTAGTCACTGTTATAAAACGGACAACGAAGGACGATTCATGATTTAAAGTTCATACCTAAACTACTGAAACCTTTGTCATATCTATACAAAGGAAATTCCAGACACGGTAGTAACTTTACGGTGCATGAACATTAAACCTTGAGTTGCTGTTTTCTGTCGATGCCTTTTCAAACGTTTTTCGCAGAGATTGCGACGCTGGTAGGGCTAAAATTTTGGATTTTCGTATCAGCTGTAGATTTAAACAAATCCAGATGCTAATTTCAAAATAAAACACTTGAAAATAAATTCTCTCATAGCCCGGCGGCTTGCGTCGATCTCAAGTGATCGATAAAGTTAAGCAACAGCGGGCGCGGTCGGTAGTTGGATGGGTGACCGCTAGTGGCAAAATTTCTTGAGCGCTTCCGTGCTTCGGAGGGCACGTAAAGCTGTCGGTCCCGGTTGTTATCATTTGGTAGCAGTCGTTAAGCCATGTCGGATACCTTCGGGCGGCTTAAAATTTCCGACACTTGGGTTGGCCACTAACCCCTCCACCAATCCGCACTGGAGCAGCGTGGTGGAGTATGCTCTAGGCCTCCTCAGGTATGAGGAGAGACCCGTGCTCAGTAGTGGGCCATTAATGGGTTGTAGCCACGTTGTAAGTTTTTCGTGAAATCCAAAAACCCGTACATTATAAAAATCTAGTTAATCGGAATAATCGGAAAAGCGAACATGTCCTTACAAATCCGGATCGTAGGTAACCCTAGTCGTGGGTAAGGTTTTTCTCAGGGCCTGGCCTTCCGTCGGGGACAGCCGGTGCCGCGTACAGCTCCCCCAAGGTTGGCCGCGAACGCGACCCGACCAACGTTTGACCTTTACTCACTTTTGTTCACTGCCTAATACTAAATCACGGCAGTTACTTTTATTTTCATGTCCATATTTAATTTCTGTTAATTCTGAGTATCAAGGTTAAAACGACTATGAAACGAAACACCTGTCGGATAAATTGCGTTCTGTATGTTTAATTTCATTATGTTTGGTGGTGTAGTGTGGTCATGTTATTTAATACTAGTAAACCCGCCATCGCGGCGCTTCGCTCGGGAAACATGTCCCTTTACAGTAGTAGTGGGTACAAAACAACAGGCAAACTGACAAAAATTCTAAAAATCATTGTTTTGGGTTCCGTTGCGTTAATAAAGAGCCTCTGTAAAAGATTTTCTCGTAAATCTTCCATGTACAGACAGCGATCAGTTACAGTCTTATTATAATATGTAGGTATAATAAGTTACGTATAGATATGTATAACCTTAACTGGTTACTAATATGTTAATTACTAATTTACCGCTTATAATAAACCGTCATAACAATATTTATACGTTTATTTACAACATACGTTCGTGATTCGATCAATGTTATGATTATGACTGTATCAAATTAAAAAATTTCAAAGTTGTAATTTCAAAGGCAATTGCACACGGAAATGCAGATATTATCTGCATTCATAATTCATCATTCATAATTATTGGCAGTATTGGCTCCAACCCATTGATGGCCCACTACTGAGTACGGGTCTCTCCTCATACCTGAGGAGCCCTAGAGCATACTCCACCACACCGCACCAGTGCGGATTGTACCATATTTCACGCCATAAACAAATCTGAATTATAATTTAGCATTACCTACTTGTCCATTGTTTACCTAGATAGAATCAACGACGCTTACAAAAAGATGTCACAATAACTATTCATAATAGGTAGGTACTCCTAATTAATTTTTGGTGGATCATTTAATTTTGTTTTTGGTGTTCTCTCATACACCTCACGCATAACTCCTATCTATGTGTAAGTTTATGATTCTGAAACTGGATAAATGTTTAGAATTACAAATACAAGAACAGCTTGCTCATGCGAAAGTAAAAGTGAATCGAGGCTATGGACGAATAAGGAAAAAGCATCTCCGATCGCTTTGCAGATATCACCATTCAGATGGGCTTATAGTGAATGGGTCTGGCCAACCTTCTGAACCGTTTTTGTGGAGTCAATTTACGTGATTCAAAATTACGGTGTACAAATTCACTACACCCATCTAGTCTACCGTTGGATGCATGGATACTTTTGGTGACCGATCACTTAAATCATATTGCAAAACTTCAAACTCATCCTTATGTTATTCTAACTTCTAAAACCTCTCCCCAAATCATTAAAAAGTAACGTAAAGGTAAGACTTGAGAGACGCTTTCGATAGATCTCGTTATGGTATCAAGGATACTTTCTCGTCCACTTGGTTCCAATAAACAATGAACGCTGTTCGGTCGTGTGTGTTCGTAACTGACGGCAGGTCACGGTGCTGCGCTCGATCGATGGTAAAAGTGCACCGACCACCTCCGCCATCCGCGACCTGCTCCTATTGTTGCCAGTTAACGCCAGATGTGATGATTGCATTCAACGTAGTCACGCCAATCATCTCTGTTTAAATGGAATGGGTAGGTACATTGGATAGGCTGTACTTGTCAGTTGTGTACTGGTGATTTGATGCACCTTCAGTGCGGCGTAGTGTTTCAGGAGAGGATCTACATTGTTGTGCACGTATTTAGTTCTCATTTCGTTTAAATTGTCTTTGCGATCATTGACATGTTACTTTCGTAGATAAGTCAAAACTCAAAATAATATGGCCAGCACCAACTGGCCAAATGGAATACGCTTAAGTCGATCCCAAATAACCACCAGTGAGCATAGAGCGGTGCTTGCAGAGAGTTTATCTGTCTCATAATTTATTTCTTCCTGTTTCATTTTTAATGTGATATTATAATTTTTCAAAGTCAAGAAGACGGCGAATTAAGCGCACAGTAATGTACGTAACAGACTTCAAAGTGATGGAAAAATAATAACGTCATTAAGCTTGATGCCCTAAAAACGAGTCCGAAATAATCGTTTCGAAGTATAGGTACGTGTAACAATATCGCCCAATCGCAGTAGTCGATGTCGAGTGTACACGAACGTCAGTAAGTGGGGCTCGTGTTCCACGTAAGGTGATATTCGACCTACATAGCGCGTTGTACGGCAAATCGGTAAGACGCCGCAGTAGCCGCGTCACGCGACACGACTCGCCCACAGCTCGGTTCCAATAAGGAAATAAGTATTAGCATAGAGTTAGACATGCCACCGCCGTTCCTCATTATGCAAATATTACGCTTCGTGTACAATCAGACCGCAGAGGAGAGATGGAGGGTGCGATAAGGGTAATTGCCAATTCCGCCCTGAACAGAATTGGTCGAGCCTTGATTTTCGGTTAGAAGGGTGTCGACTAGGAATATTTATAAACGGAATTGTAGATACGACGCAAAATAGAATGAATTTGTAAGAAGTTTAAACCCTACTTTTAAGCCATAAGCCGTCGGCGATTTATAACAAAGTGAAACTTTTTACACAACGTCACCAATAGCCTTCTTTTTGGTACCTTCGGACCAACCATATAGAAGTAGAGATGCAGTTGTACTAACGATGGACTGTTGTAACATTGTGTTCACATTTTGTTTAGTGTTTAGACGATGGAAAAAAATTAATCAAATCCTCCAGAGCACTTTTTGGCGCAACTTTTTTTTTTGGCAGAACTAATTGTCTAATTGGCTCCACCACGTACATTCCATTACATAGTAGATACTATGTAATTCAAACAATATAAACATGGACGTTCTCATATTATGCATAGGAGGTGCAAGATAGATTTAAAACTATTAATACACATATCCCTTAGTTGAGAAGATTATAGACGATGAGATATCGAGAGAAGAGACAGTGCGCCAATTTCTGAGTCAGGCACGAGCTTCGGGTTTACCTACATATCTTTACGCCCATACCAAGCTAATATTAACATTTACTCTACTTGGACTTGCATTACTGGATCGTGGGTATCATCGTCACGTGACGTGACGCACGGTGTGAGTTTGTCGATCGCAAGTGCTTCCTGCGTGCTGTAACCGTCCGCTGGCGCTGTCTAATTTGCTTTGTTACTCAACTAGTTTCTGGTCTTTACAGGTAAGTAGCGGTCGCAGCGGAGGCCGGTTTCTCCCTCGCTCCTTATTTAACGCCACAGTTTCTGTAAGTCACGCAGCTAGCTACAATTACAGGCATGTACTTGATATTATGTTTTGTGCGAAGTCCGTTTGATTTTTAGCTATATTTTACACGATGTCCATCGAATGTGAGGTTAACACCCCCTCCAACCATTGGTGTTTCAACAATGGCAATGAAACATCGCATTACTTTTTAATCGACTCAATTTGAAGACGCATGGATACCGCGTACTTCGCTAATGATCAGTGACAGATTAATTTTCCTGCACCCGAATGTCACCGCTGGAAATTCTAGTATGTACTTCGTTTTCCGGTAACCGACTTTATAGTGTGCCACACAAAATTATGATCAAGAACGCGTCCTCAATGCCGAACCGAGGCTTTTGCATTCACTGTCCCATAAATACACAATTTGAATTTGGAACGAAATTAGTGACGTTTATTGTCCATTGTTTTGCAATACGATTTCCAACAGCGCGCGTGAACTGACAATGAGAAGTTCCCGTTGCTTATTAGTTGTGTTGGCGTCTGAGGCGCCCGCCACCTCCTTATTCAGAACTGAATCACAAAATAATCACAATTCATGGCTACACTATATCTTGATTGATTCAATCTAAACTCCTATAGTCATGCACGCTAAGGTTTGGTTGTACAGTTGAACTTTAAGTAGTAGTACTGTAAGTAGTATCGAAGGTTGGAAAAATGTGGTTTTCGCACCTCCAACCCATAGGAAGCTCTATGTATTGTTTGCCTGTACAGTTAAAGGGCATCATACTTGCTAGGTGTATCTGACAGCTTTGACTGTAAAGGCATCTGCGCGATCCAATGTAATCTCGACCGAATTCGTACATGGTTCTAAGATTTCTGCACTTGTATTTAAATCACAAGCGTTATCAATACTTAAAAAGTGATTACTAAAGATGTTTGGGCTTTGTAACAGGAAATCTCGTCATGACTGATCGGATTAGATACCAGTTAACCGGTTAAACCAGATTAAACAATGTTAGCTCACAACAACGGTGTCTGTTGGTGTCAACTGGCTAGCACCAGTATTGCAGTATGCTGGCTGGTTTCGCTTGCATTTAGTTAGTGGTATTTATAGTAATCTTTGTATCTTTTCTTCTGCATTGACAGTTGAGCTGAAATTTTGTATACACGTATAGTTTGGTTGACAATGCATGTTAAACTATTGAACGTCATTCTACATTTCGACAGGCTTTTGTCAGATAAATTACGTAATGACGTTATGAGTTGACAGTAATAGTTTTTAAGAAAAAGTTTTATTTTATACTTTTTAACGCATTTAAATAATAGCTTGTTTTTAAAAAAGCTTTTTCACTTTTAATTATTTTTGTTATAAAGTCTGTGCTTTTACTACCATGAGAGGAAGTTTCAGCACCCTAATCAGGTATAATAATTATACCAGACATTAGGCATCCTTGAGAAATATGGAATATTGATAAAATCAATACATATTTCAATATGCTTTAAACTGAAGTGCATGATTGATTGGAAACCAGACAGTATGTTTAAATCATCAATATCATTTTACAATCGACTACTTCAAACAGAACATAAATCGACAGTTGAAACATAAATCTGATACCCGTTACACGTGTATGACTTAAGTGTGACGGTGGCTCCCAGATGGCTCGCTATTTGTAACTCTCTCGAGGGTGGCTGGCAGTGAACGCTGGCAACGCTGGTTGCCCAACGTGCGGCGACTGGCGGACTGGCCTGGCAGCCTGGCACTGGCGGGCTGGCGGCGGCGCGGCGGTGGTCTGCGGACCGCCGCCGCCGTTGTGCAACCACGACGCGCGGTGTCCGTTATTGCGTTGTTTTTACTTGAGCAACTGTTTATACTTCGTTTACAATAGTTGACGAACGCGTATGTAGTTAACAAAATTACGACATTGTAACAACAATACCTAAAATAAAACTAAGTCCTGATTTTACGTTAATTTGGAGATTATAATAGAAAACTACCAGTTAAGTGAGAAGAAATCTTTTACTTAACGAACGTACCTGCACCTGACTACGTAAATCAAGTTTCAAAGGTTTAAGCATTCCTTATCAAGCTTGACAAGTAACGATACTTCTGTACCCTAAAGCCGAGGCAAATATAATATAAAGTATGCCGGATAAAAATGTTTGTTTTAACATCTTTGATGTAAGCGTTACCTTGAGTGTACATAGCAGTCGCGGCACCAAAAGCAACTTGGATTTTATTGCTGTGAGATTGTATAATCTTTTCGCATTCAAGGCGATGAGTTGAGTTAGCAGTTCATGACACAACGATAGGAATGTTATAGACAGCTAGTCCTATGTTAGATAAGCGAATTTGGGTGGTTGATTATTATGTGTAGCAAAGCATTTGTGATGCTTTCTGTATTACTGACTGACGGCGACTGAGTCCGTATCATCTACGGCTCGTCTACTCGTTTGTCGCATTGTCGGCTATTAACATGAGAAACATTGTTCCCTAATGAAGTTTAACGTTACGGTACATCACAAATTGTACGTAGTCGTCAGGTGTGTCGTTAAGGTCGCGGTCAAGGGGTTGCCGGTGGCACTGGACGCATTGATATGCTCGGCGCGTGGCGGCTCTCGTCGCCGGTTCAATCATCTGCGGGTCACTGCTCGCCGACGCCGTCGCCACAATGATTGCTCATTGGACATTTGCTTGTTCATACTTTTTGTTCTCCTTCTCGCGTTTACTGTCGCCCCACTTGGTCCATGATACTTGTACTCTTTAATGATATTTACCAATGCATTGTGGACATCATAAATAGAAGAAGTAACTTTGAAATGTCGCTGACGTACAGCTTCCTTTGATTAAAATTAAAAGACTAATTTTTTAAGTCGTTTCTGCCCTCGAAATACTTAAGTTTTCGCTTGAAGCGTAATGCTTATTGTTGTCAGGTCCAGGGTTTCAAATTGCGGAACGGAAAACTACAATAATCGTGAATTCAGGATAATTCACAGCAGGCAAGAATATAAATAATTATATAAAAAAACGTTAACAAATATGTTCGTTATTTCTCACAATTCTTGATTAAACAACTGATTAAGGAGCTTTGTGAATAATTAATCGGGGTCCCGATCAAGGTTAAATCGCGACACTCGTGACGTGTCAATAGGCCCATGAAAATCGGGAGGTCCCACGTAAATCGGGACACCTGGCCACACTAATGTTGTACCATGGTCATCCAGTGCAGATTTGTTGTCAACCGAAGGCCAGAGGATTTTAAGCAATTCGAAGACCTCAGACTAGTTTTAAACTTGTTAACTTTTGTTCTTTGTGTTTCGGCTGCAATTTAATGTTGACGTTTAATTGATTTCAGAGAGATGTAAAACTAAGATTTTTTAATTAGGTAATTTGTAGATATGATAAAGGAAGGGTGGCAAAGTATATTTTGTATCAGCCCATGCACGGGCGCTGTCTCGTCCTACGGTTCAGTGCAAACTCATCACATCGATTAATTGATTGCCACTTTACCTTGGCCTTTAGTTATGATGACGATGTGTACCTTATATGAAACGGCTCATAATGAATTTGTCATTAACGAACGCTGTGAGACATCCTGATGATCTTGAAATTATTAGTTCCTTCCTCTTTATATGTAAGTTATGTCAGGTACGTTTAGTTTACTTCGTCAGTTTATCGATTATTCGATTATTATTCTTTATTGATGACAAACATCCCCTTAATTAATTACCACACAATGTGGTCACGCTTTTAATTTCCGATGACGTAAATTCCACCTACGATGATACACACAACGCACGAATACATAAAACCCCAAAAACAAAAGAATAAGCGTGGTTTAGCTTTCGATTCAATGCTAATGAATAGGTTTGTTTAACTTATTATTATTATTATAAAACTGTATGTTAAAAAAAAGGAAACCTGTATAGTTAATGTGCTCGCTTATAAGAAGCATGTTTTGCGTACCTCATTACTTGTAAATATACAATACATTGGCGTCCAGAATCCGGGAGCCAGCGAACCGGGGTCCCGTAGTGATTAATGTCAGCTATCGACATCATTTCCTCTGTACGATTGCGTAATTGAGAACAATTGGCAGCACGGAACGAGAACGTGGCCGTACACGTCCACCGTCGATAAAATTTAATTCCGCACATCAAATGCACCAGAGGCACTTCACAAACGCGAGCGGAGCCATGCCATCCCATATATAATTTTAAATTGATAATGTACCATACCGCTTGAAACTCCACGCGATCGCTCACCATTCGGCAGTTGCACTCCGCAGTCAAGCCCAATGGATGAACGCGCGCGGTAATCGGTCATGATTACGGCTATTCTTAATTCGATTGCTCTTCGCTCGTGTTATTTCTTGCGTAGCAACCGTATAACTTATACCATCTTCAAATTTATATTAAAATGAAAGCGAAATATTTGTAGCTAGTTTAAAAGCAATGTTATGATTATGATGAATAAAGCTGTACTATAACAATGAAGTTAATAACAGTGGTCAAGTCCTAGAAACGGGGGATGCAGGAAACAAGGTAGTTGTATCAAGTCAAGCGTTATTAGTCGTTAAATAACGAAGAATGAATAGTATGATATCAATTACTTCTAGTATCAAAGCTTTTTACGTATTAAGTAGTTAAACAAAACATTTTTGTCATCAAAACTAAAATGTTGGGCGGAACACACATTTTCTATTGCTAATGAGGAAGACGAATATACTAAAGTACATAGTATCTCAAAGATTTAAACCAATATTAAGCAACATAGTGAATGAAAATACTTCGATATTCCACTTTGTAACATCGAGGCTCAAAATCTGATTTGTATACAATAATATAGAATTTATAGCACTTTGAGTTAAATCCGATTCAATGTCAGAGCAGATTCAATGTCAGAGCATGAGTGTTGAGAAAACATTAACGTGTTCGGTTGGATGGGCTTTTGACGGGTTGTAAACTATGTAACTAAGTGCCTCTTCACACTAGCGTTTCTCCAGCAGCGTTGGCGTTTGATGAACGTCTATTTGCGCTGCGTAACCGCCGCAACAATATACGATCCACTCCGCTGTTAACAATTACCTACAATCGAATATGAGTTTTGTTAATTAATACTTGTGGTGCACTTTGTATAAATTCCAACATCTATAAAGTATACGTGTCGACATTTGTTAGTTTCGAATTAGAATTGAAATATTTGGAGTTAATGTTTAGGGCCCGTTTCACCGGTTACGGATAAAGTTCCGGATAGCCCTAGGAACTCAACTCCCAGATAAACTACATTTTTTGGCTTCTCAGGTAATCTGATAGAAGTAACAGAGAAAAGTGTTGGTTAAGCTATCTGCCAGTTCAAGTGGCTGTTAGGCGTTATCTGACGGATAAAAAATGTTTCAAGTGGCGTTTCTATAACACATTTGGAATTTGAACTGTAGTACATCATATTATAAATCCTACTATTTTCGTTCTATAATGATAAAATTATACTGGAAAATATTAAAAAAGTCGAATTGGATTATTTTGAACAAAAAGTATTTTATTAATTAAGTTTTCAAAATAATTTTCAAATGACAATAATTTACGTAGTAGTAACGAAACGCAAAAAGCGACGTTGCCGCTCCGTCAACTGTTAAGTGGCAAATAAATTCCTAGGGCTATCCGGAACTTTATCCGGAACCGGTGAAACTGGCCCTAAAATATAGTACCAGAGAATCATGGCTATGTGATATTGCTAAATATAATACAAGGCGTCTAGAGAACATAATGTTAATTTTTGACAATTCATGATAACGTCTTATAAATTGATGAACACCGGCAGCGCGCACGAAAAAGGGTCCAGTTCCGCCTGATAGAGAGGCACGATCGGCCTAAACGTTCTACTTGCAATGCATCTGTCTTTCCTTATGACGTAAAATTTATCGTCCGACTTTACAGACAATCATTTGTTTTTTTAAATCACGTCACGGGACGCATTTATGCTCCATGCTCTACGCAATACGTACATCAAAGACTAACGCTGGTAAAACGCTAGTATGAAGGGACACTAACAGTAAGTATAGAATATAATTATTTACGTACGATAGAAGCTCAAGGCCGCGTTCCGTAATTATTGATTAGTCCCTAACAATGACAATGTTCTCTTGTCAATCCGTTTAATAGCGTGGCCGGTGGTAGTATTGCATTGAATCCAATATTATATTGTTTCTGTGGTTCATGGTCATAAGTAATCCAACTCAACTGTATGATGTATTGGGTTTGGAATCTTGAGTGAGTGAATTGTGGTGATCACTGCTCAAATCACCAATACTTCGCATTGATGCACCTTCTTTTATTTTCACAATATGTATTAAAAAGGTCGCGCGACGGCCAACGGTGGATTGATCGGTGGCCCCATTTGCAAGAACCCTTAAGAGTGCGCTTAGACAACATTTTCTCAAAAGCATCCTAATATTGAAATGAACTGGAACCATCTGGTCACTCGCCCCAGCCGAACACACTAGCATCCACAGCGATGCCCAAAATTATTCGATGCAACGCAACTTAACTCTCATCGAAGATTTATTTTGGGCATTAGCGAGATGATGAAAGGTTCATAACGTCACTCTCGTATGCTCGTAATGCTGGCAGTAAGGAGTGTTAGCTGCAAGAAAACCTGTTTGACACTTGACAACAGCGACCGAAATACCGCAGGGTACTTGTAGTCGTACGATCGCAAGATCTGTGCTAATCCGCTGTTCTCATTAGCGAGATACGAGCTACGGTGTTAATAACTGTATACAGTATGTGCAATATTGCGGTACATACATGTAGCGTCATTGGAAGTTAATTATCGGTGGCTTCGATTAAGGGAAATGTCGTGGGGTTCGAACGGGGGCTTGCGATCCGATTCATGCGACACGATATGATCGATTGGCGAATCATGGTGAATTTAGATTGTAATTGAGAAGTGTCATAATTTTGTTTGATAGTATAATAAACTAATCAGTGTTTAATTTGTATAGCAGTACCTACCAATCACTTCACAAATAGGTTTCACTTAGCCATTACTTAATTAAGGAAATTGAACTAGATTTCTGTTCGAATTTCAATTAAAATGAAAATCAAAACCTACGTTGAATCGAGAACCGAATGAAATCGATTTCGGCTGTAGGCCACCAACCTGACATCAACTCAACAGGGGGATACGGAAATGAAAGCGGATATTCCGGAAATTGATCGATGTAACGTCACAGATGGTAAAGCCACAATATCATGGGAACCAATGATTATAATATCATTGCATAGGAACAGTCACTTGATGGTGATGTTTTATTTTAGGGGTATTTTGCGGGCTAGGGGTGGTACGAAACTCCTTATAGTAAGCGCGTCAATTAATCCGTGTTTGTATAAGTGGATTTTCCTTTAAATATTATTCAATGTACGTACTACGTACCGTATTATGTAAACTATAATAAAATTAATTTGCTTACAAAAAATATTGAAGTTACACGAGAATTTGTCGTCAACCAAACTTTACCTACAGGAAAAACAAGTTGGAATTGACCGGTTTTTGAACATAAACATAAAATAGGTATTAGATAAGTTCCGCGATGATGTATGTATTTATAAAATAATGTTTCGATTTAAGAACATTACTTGAGTCAACTGCATACTTGATTAATTGTACACACGGGGGATAAAACTAACTTTACAATTATCGTGGTCTAACCATATATTATCACTACTGGCCACTAGGCCACCACAACGTGGTCACGGCTACACCACCACCGCCACTACCACCGACAAGGCAACGATTTTTGCTAAGGGCTCGATATGTAGATATATTATCGTCGACCAATATCAGTATCAGATAAGTAGGCGGTATCATATAAAAAAATGAGTATACTTTTACGATTCGTGAACAACAATTTCAAACATTATTAATATATATATTTGGGTAATTGATTCGAAATTTATAAAAAAAAACAACATGACAAGTAATAATGTAACAATCAGTTTTTAATTCTAATAAACAAACATAAAAGTGAAACTATGGAACAAAATAATTACCAGTAAACTTAAAATAACAAAATCGACTTACAGAATAACCGCCTTACAATTACCCGTTTAAGCACTAACACTTAAGGTCCCTGAGCGATGTTACCTCGTCGACCGACAACCGACAAATGAGCCCGCAGCTGGGCTGCGCCCCGGTTTTATACCCTCGTATTAGGGTGTTCCTTACTCGGCCTCTCCTGACGTTGGTTCGTCCTCGACCATACTCCTTGAAGGTCCTCCTGTAGAAGTCCCACTCGCTTGGCCACCTTCCTGACCTTCGTCTTCAAGAACTGGCATAGACGGTCCGGCTATAGCGTTCTGGTCACTGTCATGCTGACTGTCTGTTATTAAATTGTCATCATTACCATCTGAAACATATTGGTTGCATTAGTTTAGAATCCAAACTTCTAAGTCACCGTAATAAAGCAGCGAAAGCGAGACAGGCACAACAAGAACGGTAGATAATAAAAGTAAAAATGCAAAATCGTCGGCGTCCCGACCATTTCACATTCCTACTGCATGTTACCATTGCTGGGCGACTAACGCCATTGAGGGGCGACTAACGCCTTTGAGGGGTGGCTGACGCCAGTGCGACTAACGCAATTGACGACCAACGTCAGTGGCGACTAACGCCGGTGCGACAAACGCTATTGACGACTAACGTCAGTGGCGACTAACGCCGGTGGCGACTAACGCCGGTGGCGACTAACGCCGGTGGTGATCGGTGAGGGTGCAGATAAAACCACCACAAAGCAGCAGTTTCACGAGGCGCCGTATGCGTCTCGGTGAGCGACGTCGGGCGTCACTTCTCACTGCTACTTCTGAAAGCAATCACCAAACTAACGCAAAGCAATCAGACAGTTTTGAGAACCTTACCATCGAAAAATATGGCACAAGTCTCGGGGCACCATTCGCCCTTCCACGGGACCATGTATTGTGCGGCAGCTTGAGTTGATTTTCCCTTGCTACCGCTGAGTAACCTCAGTTCATAGCGCCCGTTCGGTAGAACCCTAGTGACCCGATAAGGACCCCGCATTCCAGGATCCAACTTACCTGTTGATTGCGAATATTTTATGACGAAGGCTAGGTCGTCAACAGCATATGTCCGGGGCTGGTGTCTTGATTGGTTTACTAAAGAATCCTGATGTTCTTGATTCTTTCGAAGAAGTCCAGCGGCACGGTTCCTGTTGACTTCTCTCAGAGCTTCTCGATTGTTCATCGGGCTACTTACGGCAACGTCTCGTACCAGCGAGCGTATGATTGGAGTGGTCGCTTCGGTGCCTATCATTAAACTGATTGGAGAGGCTTGGGTGGTCTTCTGCTTTGTGATATTCAGGACCAACTGGAGCTTCCACAGAGTTTCGGACCAGGAGGCATTTCGATGAGCAACTTCGACACGTAGCATATTAAGGACCGTCCGCACGTACCTTTCCACCTGTCCGTTTGAGTTGTGCATTTCTGGGGTAATGTAATGCAAATCTGCCCCAAGTTCTGTCACCCATTGGACAAAGCTTCTGGCTTCAAACATTCGGCCTCGGTCGGTGACCAGGAGCTTCGGAACGCCAAACAGTGAGATAGCCTGTGTAATTACCTTTTGGAGTTCACTGGCG
Source organism: Ochlodes sylvanus (assembly GCA_905404295.2). Classification (NCBI taxonomy): domain Eukaryota; kingdom Metazoa; phylum Arthropoda; class Insecta; order Lepidoptera; family Hesperiidae; genus Ochlodes; species Ochlodes sylvanus. The sequence continues at coordinate 12,501,111 of FR990130.1, read as the reverse complement.
TCTTGATGATACATCGGGTATAGTAAGCAGAACTTAGTGAAGGAATCTACTAGTATCAGTACGAATTTGTAGCCGTCAGAAGCTGGTAATGGTCCAAGCGCGTCCACGTGTACGGTGTCGAACGGAGTACTGGGCTTTGGCCAGGACGATATGTTTTGAAGGGGGGCCCTTGGTACCCGCTTCTTTGATATGCAAACCAAGCAATGTGAAACGTATTTCCTTACAAATTGGCGGAGACTCGGAAACCAAAAATGTTTCAGGATAAGATGCAAAGTTTTATCAGAACTAATATGTTGGTGCTCGTCATGAAAGATACGCAATAAACTTAGGCGATGACCCTTCGGAATGTAGCATAGGAGACGCGGTTCTTCGCCAACAGATGTATATTTGTAGTACAGTAGTTCATTTCGAATGACATAACGATCCGAATCTAACTGACCTTCCGATAGTTTTTGCATCAAGTCCCTAGTTTCGTTGTCGGCCGCTTGCGCGATTTGTGCCCAATTACGCGGGTTAGATATTTGATTGATTGTAGCTACCGGGTTTCTACTAAGGTAGTCGGCGTGTTGCAACATAACTCCTTTACGATACTCCATGGTGAAATGGAAATCCTGCAGGTATATCCACCAGCGGGCCACACGAGGGAGAAGATCCTTCTTGCTTTGAGTTGATTTGAGGGCATTGCAGTCCGTTATGACCTTAAACTGGATGCCTACCAAGTAATGGCGGAAGTGCTGCAAGGCCCTAACTACTGCTAACGTTTCTAACTCGTAGCTGTGGTATTTACTTTCAGCTCCCTGTGTGACCCTACTGAAGTATGCTACCACGTGCCTACTGCCATCGGGATGTGTCTGCATGAGCACAGCCCCATAGCCTGCACTGCTCGCGTCGGTGTGGACTTCAGTTGGAAGTTCAGGTCTAAAGATAGTGAGAATAGGTGCACTTGTTAAACATGTTATCAATTCTTGACGAACCTGTTCTTGTTCGGGGCCCCAGTTAAACTGAACCCCCTTCCTAGTTAGCAGGGCAATACATGCCGTCTTAGTGGCGTAACCAGATATGTACCTACGAAAGTAGCCCGCAAGCCCAAGAAACTGCCGAACTTGTTTCACGTTTTTAGGTGCAGATGAGTTTTTCAAGGCCTCAACTTTTCTGGTGCTTGGTCGTACCTGACCGCCGCTTACTAGTCTACCTAAATACTCGACCTCAGTTGTTAAAAAGGAGCATTTCTTAATGTTAATCGAAAAACCGGATCCCGTTAATTTTTTAAGTACTCTTTCTAGCAACGAAATGCCATCTCTCACCGTGTTGCTCAGAAGGAGCACGTCATCGATATAAACGAGCACATTGCCGGAATCAATGAACTCACGTAGGGTATCATTGATAATTCGCTGGTAAACTATTGGTGAGTTCGTCAAGCCATATGGCATTTTTAAGTATTCGTAGTGCCCTTCGGGCGTGACGAACCCTGTGTAGTGAATACAGTCGTCCCTAATCCTTATCTGGTGGAAACCAGTGGCCATATCCAGGCTGGTGAAGAAAGTGTACCGCCCAAGACGATCAATTTGATCGTCAATGAGGGGAAGCGGGTACCTCTCCTTCTCTGTAATACGATTAAGTGCTCTAAAGTCGACGCACATACGATCAGTGCCATCTTTTTTTTTCACCAGAATTATGGGACTGGCGTACGGGGATCGAGACTCCCTGATGATGCCCTTGTCCAAAAGATCCCCTATTATCTCGCGAACTTTCAGTTTCTCCCCATAAGATAACTTATATGGGCGGTAAGTTATCGGAGTGGAGCTTGTAAGTTTGATCTCCATCTCGCCAGTGGTCACCGTGGTGGTGGCGGTACCCGAGATGAGGAAATTAGAGAAAGGCGTCAACACGAGCATTAGTGATTCTAAATCGCCATCTAGCAGCGGGGTTTTTACTGAGGAGCTTTCAATAGCTTGCACTTGATTAACCTGGCCAGTGGTACTTGTTACGTGAGTGATATACTGTTGGTCTTTTGTGCGCACATACATAACACCGTCGCGGTTCAAAACATCCGTCCCTATCACTATTGAGGTGTTCATGCAGGCCGACGGTACTACAACTAGGTCAGCCTCTAGTGAAATATTACTTAACTCAATAGTAACAGTGACATAGGAAGTAGCAACGATTTCGTGTTCACTAACGCCTTTCAATGTACATCGTGTGTATTTGGGTTGACACGAAAGAAACTTAAGAACGTCGGAAGAAATCAGCGATATGTTGTGAGCACCACTATCAATAAGTATGTCCATTGGTATGCCTTGGACAACTGCAGGAACTACGTCGACATTGGTGAGAACTCTGGGTGCGCACAAATTCACATTTCGCTGGTTCCTTGGTTCAGACCTGTTCTTTACAAAACATTGGTCTTCCGTGTGTCCCGTCTTTTTACAAAAAGTACACGATACCGCGGACCTGGCAGTGGGAGCAGTGCTTGTATTCGGGGTATTACTGGTTTTAGTGTGTTTGTTTTTATTACAGTTGCGTCCAAAATGTCCGCGTTGACCGCAGGTATAACATTTAACTCCCGGCCGCGAAGCTATTTGGGCTTTAACGTGAGTGCTGTTAGTCTTGGTACGACTTGGTTTGGTATAAATCGATAGAAACGAAACTAAATCCCCGGCTGCCAAGTTCGCGTTTGCCGCCGCGGCTCTAATTTGAGGGTTTTCGATACCCCGTATAACTATAAGAGTCCTAAGCTCTTCGGATAAACCCTTGACTACTCGTAAACGCAACAAGGTGCGCCTCGCATACTCGGCGTATGTCGAGTATTTGTCGGATGTCGTGTTCATACATTCAAACAGAATGTTAGCGTAATCCAACTTCCGAGGGCAGAGGGGCTTAAATTCGTCTTTAAAGTTTGACCAAGTGCGGTCACTTGTGACCCATTCATTTAACCATATTTTGGCGTCGCCTTTCAAACACGACGCCACTCGCGAGAGACACTCATGATCCCCCCAACCGTTCGCAGTCATAGCACGGTCAACCTCTGAACACCATAAGTCGATGTCATGTATGGATGGATCAAAGATGGACACATAGTAGTCACGCGACGTACTTGGCCTTAGAGATTTAATGGCTTCCGCCAGAGCGGTAATAGAGGAAGTTGGCATGGTATCGGAACTGCGAACCATGGGGTCCTGATCGTGAGCGGATGGCAAGCCCTCGGAATTGTCCACGCACGTCTGAGGAACATCGCTCAAGTTAACCAAGCTATTCGCGCGCGACACGGCGTCGTTTTTATCAGTTGCGTGATCAATAACTACAGGTACACTTTTAACAATGCCGCTACCCGGTTCAGCAATATTATCGGGGGTCGGTGTCACGCCACTGTTACTAGATTGTTCGACAGCGGTTAGTCTCACTAAGATGTTATTTAGCGTGTCCTGCAGCATGTCGCTACTTGCTGAACGTGACACGGGTGATCGTCGAGGAGGCGTTCTACGTGGACTTCTCGACTCACGTCTTGATCTACGATAACGAGTACGAACGGAGTCGTGACGCCCGTGCGCACTATCCTCTGAATCGCCCCGGATACGAGACTCGCGAGCCAACCGGCTCCGTGATCTGTCGCGCGACTCGCCACGGGCCCTACGAGACCTATGTGAGCGAGGTGTCGATCTATCTCTCGCATGGCGTGACCTACTTCTAATTCTAGATCGATTACGATTCGTTTCTTTAGGCATGATTCTTAAAACAGAAAAATAAAATAAGAGGTAGGTAGTTCAACAAAGTGATATAAAATAATGTAAACGGGATGATTATTTTGTTCCTTGACGATCAAATTAGTGGGAATCTTTATCCCACTTCTGAATTTGGGTAATTGATTCGAAATTTATAAAAAAAAACAACATGACAAGTAATAATGTAACAATCAGTTTTTAATTCTAATAAACAAACATAAAAGTGAAACTATGGAACAAAATAATTACCAGTAAACTTAAAATAACAAAATCGACTTACAGAATAACCGCCTTACAATTACCCGTTTAAGCACTAACACTTAAGGTCCCTGAGCGATGTTACCTCGTCGACCGACAACCGACAAATGAGCCCGCAGCTGGGCTGCGCCCCGGTTTTATACCCTCGTATTAGGGTGTTCCTTACTATATGTATTAACATGATTACCTACAACCTACAAGTCGTTGTTGAAAAATTACGGTTTTACTATCACATATTTTTCAGTTCGGTCGCCGTAGCAAAACCTATCCCCTCCAAGCCTGCCGTAAGGAACTTCGTTCCAATATAAGAATACTTTGTCGAGTGTATTACGCAAGTTCTGAACTTTACGTGACAAGGTGTTCTGAATTGAACCTTCTACGGAGGATTTATAGTTCCTAGTTGGAGCTTATAACTGGCTATAGGTGTTGGCTTTAGGTTATATTAAAGGTGTACTATTAAAGGTGTGTAAATCAATAAAAAAAACGCCTGTGCAAAATTTCAAGTTTCTAACCCTTATAGTTTAGGCCCTGCGTCGATATGTCAGTCAGTCAGTAAGCTTCTCCTTTTATATATATACAAGGTGGATACTATCATACGACATTAAATTTAACTGCATGTACCTATCCATCTTCCAAGTCTACAAACAAATTTTCAATCAAATATCTTCAATACTTTAGGCACAGGAATTTTTCTTCACTTTTGAAATTTTCTACACGCTGTGTCTAAAATCAGTCTATCATAAAAGTTTAATGACCCCAGACGGAACAAGCAAATTTATCAAATTAAATACATAATGCACATTGAACCTTATAACAAAGTCATAAGAATCACATTGCGTCAATCAAAACAACAATCAAAAGATCACGTGACGAAAGTGCGCTGTTGCCGCTCTTATCAAAGGTTAGTGAACAGTGTTTACAAATGATGTTCTATTTTTTACCCCATTTTTTGCTATTAAGTTTGTTTGAAAATTTGTTTTTTTTTTATTTGATGTTAACAGTTTTTTAATTGATGCAACATGTTCCTAGGAGGGAGTAGGGCTTGTGTTTTCATTTAATGTCGTATGATGGTATCCACCTTGTATGTAGATGTTACCGTGTGGTGCTCAGTAAGTGTTGGTTGACATGGTGGCCGCGTCGACATTGGGGTCTGCGTCACACTGTCACACCGTCACACGGCCTTGAGCTCGGGCCAACCACGTACAGCCTTCCTTCTGCTTTTGATATTTGACAGTTTTTTGTCATCCTTTTTTACCAATAAGATAAATGCGAACATTGTTAGGCTATTATTATAAATAGGTACGGCCTCGATACGCCTACACTGGCGTTTTTGTTGCGACGCCTTTTAAACCATTTTAAGGAATAATCAATGCCTTAGCTATCTACAAAAAATGAGAAACAATTTTAAAAATAAAAAGTAAAAGTAACTTAATGTACAATGGTAAGTAGTTAAAAGGTTAAGTAAAATGTAGCACGAAGCTCGTGGAAAAGCTAAAGATTTTTATCATTATGTTAAATATCGAAGGTCGGCGGTCGTCGGCAGCGATCGACACGAGTCGGGTGTCGGGTGGGCTGTCGGTGACGTCACGCGCGGCCGTCCGCAACAGGTGCCACCCGCCCTTGTGACGTCACCGGCCCTCCCCGATCCATACCCCCCCCCCGCGCCGCAACGCGTGACGCAAGGCGCTACCGTGGAGCTATTTATGATTTCACTTCACTCCTGTTTTCTTTTATCCTGCGATCATCCCGCCTTCGCATCTTCTTTCTAGACCATGAATATGTATTTTTTAAGGCAGAGTTACTCGCATTTGATTCCGAGAAAAAGCTTACAGAAAAATGTGCGTACTGAAATATAACAGTATCCTCAATTTATCCCAACCCAACGTCAAACTGCCAACGGAACCCTATTAAGAAAACTCCGCTATCTGTCCAACTTTTATAATGTTAAAAGTCATGAACTGCCTGCTTTATTTATAAGCTTTTCTTATTTTTTTTTTTACTTTTTTACATCTTGTTTATTGGAGAATGTTATGGAGAGCTCTTGTCTCATACTTTGCCTACATTGATCACCGCGATTCCACTAGCAACCAGCGGTATTACCAAGCTTCCTCTATAAGGACTTTCAAGTCAAATAAACGTTTAATTTATCAAAATATTTCCAGTACCACGTCAGCTTATAACGAGACAGTACCTATAAGGACATAATATTAACTAGCATTGGTAAATAAGGTAACATAGTACGACAACGTCCACAACCGTGTTAGGATGGGCGCGAGTGGACCAGCCCATGCGCATGCGCAACGGCGGCCGAGTAGCGACCGACCGGCCGGCCTTGCAGCCAGCACTCGCTCCAATGAAATGCCAGCTCCTTTCTATCACACACATTCAGCTACATTGAACTATTAAAATTGCGTTTAACGAGGCAATGGCAGAACATGATGGTACATTATAAGTGAGTTTGTTTGAGATTAATTACGACCAGCTACAGTATTAAGTCAGTCCGATGGCTGCGCCGGCGTAGATAGATGTAACAATCGAGCGTGGTCCGGAGAACTATAAGTTCTCCCGACCACTTGGGTCGGTGACTTTTACTGTTAAATGACCATTTCATTAATGTTTTCGCACATTTCAAAAGGGAAAATATAGCAGTCAGTCCAGATTGTCATCTGTTGGCGGCTTCTGTACTTACTTTAGTTTTACGTTCAAGTTAAGTTTGTAGTTTACCGCAACAATGGAAAAATAGAATAGAATTGAATAATCCGAGGATAAAACTGATTTTGTGTAGACGTGGCCGTGAAACTTAGATTGTTCAGTATTTAAAACAGGTAAAACTGCAACACACAGTGAACTAAAACTGCACGTTTGTAGGTCGCATAATATTGATGCGGTCTTTATATAAGAGTTAGTCGGTAACTATTTAGTCAGGAAACAATATCTGACAAAGCTTTGTGGAGGTGCTTCCATAACTTCAATAATTCACTTAGTTTTACATGAGATCTCACAACAATTTTCCATGGAAACTTGCGAGACTTGCGTTTCTTTATTATTTTATGTTTTGGATGGGAGTATAATAAACGGTTAAGTTTGCAAATTTCTCACCTGCGCCATCGTTCGTGAAATTAACATTGATTAATGCAATTAAGATGGCAGTGGGTTAATCAGACATACATTCAATTAGCCCCCGTGTCGTGTCGCAATGTACGAACTGAACTATCTGAATAAACGCATTCGTGTGTCGTGTTGGAGTTGCTTAAACATTTTCTCGAATATGTTCCGTGCAATGTTTTTATGAGTTTGGCTTTGGAGCGTAACATAACGATATCGAATTCTGCGTTCTAAATAGAGTGAAGGCCGTGAGTCGCGAACGGCGCCGTGCCTCCCGCTGCACTGCGCAGCGGACACTTTCTTCGAGTCGGACGGTATTCTACCGTGCTGCGGCATGATCTACTGCATTTAGATCCGTAGACTGCTTCGATCATCCTCCCTCACTACTTCGTGCTATTTCGTTAATCGTAATTTGTATCTGTTTTTTTAACATAAATTACCATTATATCGCCTTAGTAGCTCTTCGGCTTTGCAACCGAAACTATTACGTGACTGTTTATTAGCGTGTAGTTGTAGTAGTAGTCGTAAAGCAGATAAAGGGTTACGATTGTGCAAATTAACGTCGTAATTTAATTGGATGTAGTAAATTCAAATGACCTTTAGTGACAGGGACCTGACATCAGTGCCTCGTTCGTTGATTTAGATTCTAATAAATTGCGCACAGAACTGACAGCCATGCTCGGCAGTCTTAAAAATGACGTAACATAAACAATAGTAATTGATCTAAGACCCTTAAAGAGTTAAATCTAAACGGATTCTAAAGGATTGTAGTTCTAATATTTAAAGTAATTCGTCAATGCTGGACAAATTATGCTATAACAGAAATAGATCAACACTAGAAATTAGATAATACGAGTAAAATATTTCAATTACGAGGCTGTAGCAAAATTATTATAAATCATGATTATACAGATATGTTCGTAACACGTTTACGTCATTCAGAATCGCAGGGAAATATATATCTATTTGTGTAATCCGGTTTTGGCCTTATATTAATGTTATTATTGTTTTCTAATAAAATATGCTATGTATACGCTGTTGGATTACCGAAATAAATAAATAAATAAATAAATAAATATCATAAATCTAAATAAGCCTCTTAATTAGAAGCTTCATCTCTCTGTTCCGTGATTAGGATCATGACTCACCAAGTTCCTCTATATATAAAATTTTGTAAATGTTCATAACATCGGAAGATGAAAAAATGATCCAAATAATATGTACAGACCTTTTAAAACTAAATTTATGAAACGATACAAAATAAATGGAACAGAATATAATGGAATTGGAACTATTAGCTATTGAATTGTGGTTGTCCAGTTTTGTCGAAGCTGACAGTAGATATCGACCGATTTCATAGCACGGCTTGATATTAGGGAATGGGTTAAGATATAATATACCGTGAATGTCGCTGGCGTTGCAAGATTCGAACTATGTATTTTAAAGCTTTCTGTTAGTAAGTTGGTTTCGTGGGATGGAAAAGGAAGATCTTGCCAATCCTGGGGAGCGGCGATGCTCCAAATGCTCATGCCCGGCCCTTGTGGGCTGGCATTGTAGAATACTTCGATATCGTGATGTAGGTTTTGACATTTCTTGACGTGCCGTACTGCCGTCATTATGTAACATGTCGCCACAAAAGTGCGCAGTCTGCATCCACAGCCGCGTGCGGTCCGAAGATCCGAACGTTTGTTCACTCGGTCACCGTCGCGTCGGTCGGTCGAGGCGAAGCGATAAATTTCTAATAGAGTCGTATTTGTCATGTGCGCGTAACCTAAATGGGAGTAATGAGTTCCGTGTGGAAAGCGTGGCGGGCGGCCGCTCGCCGTCCGTCACCAGCGCCGCGACGCGCACGCCCCCGGAGTAGTTCGCGTTCATTGGAAAATATAGTTTAAGGCTTGAACCGTGTTGTTTCGCAGGGTCTATTTTAGGTAAAAAAATTAAACTCTGATTAATGACTTTTAAAATATAAATATTTCCTCTTTTAATAAACATACATACGTTAGTGAGTATTTAAAAAATTATAGCCCAATCGTTCGAAGGGCATCTAAGTCTTCAATTTAACAATAATATATGTATGGATGTTATTGACTATAGACCTGGATTGGATCTGTGAATTGCGACACTCAAAAACCACCAGAACAACTTAATTTTATCCATATTGGATACGTCCCGTAGAATAAAAGGCCTCGAGGGATACAGAGTACGGAGGAATATAACTTAGGAAAAACGAAAGCATTATTATAAGCTTATAGGCATATAAAAAATCAAAAGAGGAAAAATAACAATAAAGCTTCGTGACAGAACAACCTCCCTTAATCGCGAGTTCATATCTATTCAGAATTATATTCGCGTTGTAAAGGTAGCGCTAGAGCCGGTTACGATCGTTTGTTGCGGTTCATTCTTCAGTTGAGTGAGGCTTTGGACTCACACGAGAACCATGGCGGCACTAGATCCGTGATAAATACTGACGGAGCAGTGAGTCGTGCTGTGGCCGTGATTGATGGTGAATTGTCCTGCAGCTCATTAAGATTGAGGCGGATACTACACATTTCAATTCTGCTATTCAAATCGATCGAATAGAATCAAGAAATGGAATCGTGTAAACATTCGATATGCTCGCACAGAAAATTTTGCATTTTGAACTTTATTGTAGAGTGTCTAATTAATCACCGTTGCAGATACTGGTAATATTGTTAACGGTTAAAAAATCCTTTTCAATATGTTTTCGGAATATCAATTGATTTATTCATTTGATTTCCTGTTACAATTACAATTTCTGTCTTTCGTTTCTGTTGACCTGTTTTCTTGAAATTTTGATAAGCATATCAAGTACGGGAATCCCAAGAACCAGAATTGATTAATTGTAAAAGTTGACTCTACAAGGAAATATAATCAATATATTGATATAAAAAATTCTTCCGTTACCGAGTGACTGACAGACAACGCACAGCCGAAACTACTGAACGCAATTGAGGCTTAAATTTGGCATTTATGTTCCTTGGGGAGTGTAAGGGGATAAACTGAAACTTTGTATATCTTCCTCAAATGAGGCAAGTGAGCACCTAAGAAAGGATTTTTGGAAATTATGGTATGTATTTGTAAAACAAGTCAGAAGAAAAAGCGCTGTCTAGTTCATTAAAAGGCGCGATACTATAACCGAATTTCACTCGGACGAAGCCGTGGGCAGAAAACTTGTTAAGTATAAAATACAAAAGTATGACGTAATATCAGTTTAAAATTATAAGTATGACGTAGATTGTAGTGGTGGTCAATGAATAATGATGAAGCGGATGAAGAAGAAACATTCATTCTATGAAGATGTAGGTACTTATCTAGCATTCGATGTTGCAGTCACGGAAGTAGCAATATACGGCATTGCTACATGCAATGTGTAGGCGAAGCGTTACCTTACGTCGTCTCATAGATTCTTAAACATACATAGATATGCCTGATCTATGCGGTTTTAATGAAGGAAAAATTATTGCATCCAAAATTACGTTAGTAGTATTTTTCATACTATGCCTAGGGTTTGTCAGTAAAATCATGGATCTTGGTTTGTGTTGTGTCTTTTGCTGATGTTAGTCATTCAAATAGCGTAATGTAAGTAACAGATGATTGTTGTGGACTCTTTTGTTTGAGAAATTTTGTAGAATTTAATGTCGTCACGGACATCGCTCTGCAGTATTATATCTACAAGATCTACTATTCCTGTCCTTCTTACACGCTATTTCTAGGAGTTCCATTTCAAATAAATCAAGCCGCGTTATGATAGTCCACTGATGTCACAGTGTGCGCATAGAGCGATGACTCACGACCCTGACCTAGTTTGCAGTTCCAACCCGAGCAATTGGAATGAAAGCTTCCCGATTTAAATGATATTATGTGGAGTTTGGCGGGGAGAGGCGTTATGCGTTCGCTTTCACAAAAATACATACATATTAAATTGCTTTCATGAATGTTTTACCTTCTGAGGTTTTCCCGAAGCGCTATGACATGGGGTTCTTCAAAAAAGGTGTAAAAAGAGTTCTCCTTCAGGGCCGGCGTTGCACGGGCGACGATGACCACTTACCATCAGATTTACCATCGTTTGGTTTACGTCAGCCCTTCAGGCTATAAAAAACCTGCTTCAAGAAGAATTGCATGTCAAGTTACTGCAATTTTTAATGATTCTTGATATTAATGTTTCCAATTTTTAATAATCATTATGGATTTGTTTAGTTTTGTTGGAAGATACGGATTATAACGAGGGGGGGGGGGGAGGGAACCGCTGGCGGCTGGCCCGGCGCGCCGCAGGGTTAACGCTCCCACCCAAGACACTTTTACTCTTCCCTATTCGCCGCCTGCCAAATTGCCCGCTATTGCACTTCCAGAACTTCGCATTTTAATGTACTTTATCGTATATGTTTAATATCAAAATATCAGGATTATTATTGCTTGTGGTTATGTGTATTCGATGCATTATTCAAAGGTATCCGTGATTATGTTCAAACAAAATTCACAATCTTTATCTGTATACACTACATCTATAAGGTCGCCAAGAGAAGTTTAATTTTATTGTTATAATCTCGTGCCACCCTATATTTTAACATTAATAAATTTTATTATAATCAAAGAGTATGTCTACAAAAACTGAAGTAAAATTAGGGCGCTAAGCGGCAATGCGCGCGGGTGTTGTAGCCTTGAGATTTATCGATGCACCAAAGTGGTTTTAGCGCGTTAAGACTTGTTGTGATGGTGATACCGTTGCGCAATCTCTCGCCAACACTGACGCAGCGTTTCGAGTAGCGCGACTTCGATCGAAAATTCGAAATGTATAATGGAAGTGGAGCCCTGGAAAACACTGCGGGTCCGTGCTGACACTGCTGACACGAACGTTATCATATCCGACTTCCTTGGACGAGCAAGCGTTATTATTCGATACTTCTGTTGATACCCTACTACTGGCAGCGCGTGGGCGATAAGCGCTCGTGTATGCGACAGAGAGGGGGATATTTGCGGCTGCAGAAGTTGCGGCCATTCGGACGGTCGGTGGGCAGACACGGGGGCCGTGGGAAGAGCGGGGGAGCGCGGGAGCGGCGGTCAACTCGGTCGGTTCAGTTGATCAGTCAGTTCAGTAAAGTTACTCGGCCAAACCAGTCGACATCGTGATGTGCCACGCGGTAGTTCTCGGTGTTCTCTTTTCGTTACCGTCGTATTTGTATTCGGCCGTTCCGTTCAGGTGAGCCGTGCCTGTGACATCACATGCGCTGTTATGTAAACATCACGAAGTGTTTATTTGCTTTGATGTTGTCATCCCGCCGTATTTGTCTCAGAATGGCCGTATCTAACGACGCAAACTTCATTAGAATCTGAAACGATATTTTTGTTACGGATATTACCTCTCCTCAGACGCTTAGTGATGATATCGATATGGTAAAATATTTTCGTGTGCTCGAAAAATAGTTGACAATCATCGCACCAGCCGCACGTCAATGAACGATTAGTCATTGTAAGTTGCCCTTTTCGTGCACTGGCTACGTGATTCGCATTAACAACCGTATAGACGCATTAAAAATACGGTCACGACGAGCGATGCGATCGAGTCCGCCGCTCCGGCTGACTGGAGCTCGTGACGCGCGCGTGACGTTTCGCTCCCGACAGTCCCGGCCGACACCGACCCCTCCCCATGGACCGGTGCCTGCAGCTGCTCCTGGTGTGGCTCTCCGCGCTCGCCGACACTTTGCTCGGGAAGTTAGTACCCATGGATGATAAGGAATAGACCGACGATGCGGTCCCCGAGGACAATAATCTTGTCGTGCGGCGGCGTGCCGTTCGGAATGTAAAGTGGTTAAAGTAGTTCAGATCGCAGTATCGGATGCGGTTTTGTTGTGTTAATTATACCGCATGAAACGATACCGTGCGGAGTGGGCCACCAGCCACAGCCGCGCCGGTGTCGGCATTGTTAGCGCCGCAGCTACTTATCACACAATGCCGCGGCGACGCTGCTGACGTTTCGGACTATCAGATTATCGGGTCACTCGCTGACACGCATCCCGCGCTCCACTATTGTTGTTAATTGATCTATCATTTCATGTACACATACGAGACAGGTGTGCGTATCCAATTTAAATGCAATAAATCAGTTTCTGTGGCTAATTGACGATTTTCGCCTGGAGACGATGGAACAATAAACAAATTAATATTTAAATTTTAAATGACATTGAGATTTCAATAATCGTTGTCTGGCCACGAGAAGTAAGCAAAGCAACTGGTATCAGCAAGCAAAACCCGATAATAGTAATCTAGCGATAAACCTCCATCGGGGAAGTACGTAGGTACTTACATACAAACCATAAATCTTGTTACACATATTCCTTATCTAAATGCAAGAATAAAAACGATGTAGTCATCCATATATTTATGGTTGCGTCAGCTATTTTTAATATAATATTAGTCGTACACTAAAGATGTCTACTTATCGTAGTGGCGTAAAAGTGGCTTGGTGGTTGGTTATGATTTGTGATGGTGGTAGCATGGTGTGTAAATCTACTTACATAGGTACTCTACTCTACGCGCTTGTAACCGTAAACTATAATTTGACGACAAAAGGTCACAAGCGTCAGAAGAAGTCAACGAAAGGTGGTAGTCCATTGAAATGTTACATTTTTTGGGGCTAGCGTGTATTTGTCAGAGGATGCAATTTTATTTTATAGATGTCAAGATTAAAGTAAAATTAAAGTTTTTTAGTTTTGATTCTACGACTAAAACTTGCAGTACCAAAGTTGTAGAGAATTTAATTTGCAACGAAAAATGTTCTTACAAATCTTATGTGCGGGCCAATAGTTTGTTAAATAAAGTACAAAAACCATCTTGCACCCTTGTTTCCACGATGGCAGCCGAGTGCAAGTGTTGTGACCCCACAAAGTTGGATTTAACTTTGCACCTATCACTACTCGGTTTTCTGGATATTACTTTGCTGCCATAATCAGGTAGACGAACACCGGAGTTGGAACAGGGTGTTATCATGCTCGGCCTATCGCTTTGTTATTGTGACATTATTGTTTTATTGAATATTAAATAACACCATATTGTGCAATAAATCGCAAGTATTGTACCAACACACGTGAAATATAATGAGTTGGTATTACGAGTCCATCACACCTTTCACATTGGGAGTTATCCGTAAACTACGTCACACAAATTTTAAAATGTGTGACCCTTCTCCACGCCCAACGTCACGTATTTTGTAATTTTTATAGTTGTGACCTTGGAGTTTTAGCGTTTGAGGTTTCTACATTTGATATCAGAAAGCTTATGACCAGTCCTACCCCTTAAACTCGACGTCACACTTTGTAGACCCGCTCCCTCCCCTAAAAGTGTGACCTAATTTATGTATGACCCCTTGGTCATCGACAATTCTGCAAATATAGAAAACAATTCGTTCGATGCACCTTCATCTTTTTTGGTGTTGGATCCCTTTCATATTATGACAGTTTTAACAAATAAACTAATGACATGACATCAAACTACAGGTACTTCTGGAATTCATTTCCGTTGTGGGGCGTAGTGAAAGTGATGGCCCACGGGCTGCACTTATTTCGATACACATCACGCGAGACTATCACAATACCCAAAAATCTAAAAGGTCAAAGAAATCAGATGGAACTCAAAACTACATAAATCTGAATAGTGAATATAGACTTATATTATCACTAGTAATAAACTTTTGTATTTTATGAATCTCAACCATTTTCGTATATTTTCGTATTTTTGTATTTTTAATTGATATTTCGACCCACGTTACGCAGTTAGGCTGGTCATGATTACAGCGACGGTAACGAAACAAAAACGAACTGTGCGAGGGCTCCAAGTAGACTGCTTAGCCTGGCATTGTCAATGTCAACAAATATTCTTTTAAATATCATGTCACGACACTGACACTGTCCCTTGGTTAATAACGCAACGCCTCGTTCAACTGCCTCATGTTGCCAACTGTCTCTCTGCATAGCTGGGGCATATGTCTGATAATTTATAAAGTGTTTCAATTGCGTCGTGGCGGAATAGTTTGACATATTTCGTATACCAAATTCAAGCATTTGTTAATAACCAGATTTTGGCCCTGGTCGGTTTACTCGGTTGAATTGTCGGTATTTAATCATTAATCAAGATAATATGTAATCTGTTACATTTAAAACGACAGAGTAGTTTGTTTGGTTGTCGGTGACATTAGTAAGATGGTGTTTGGTGTCCGTTTCAGGAAGGCGCGGCGCAAGGAGCGCGAGGGCGAAGGCGCGGGCGACCCCAAGCTGTACCTGCAGGAGGCTCTGCTGGAGCGCAAACTGCCCGAACTCGACATGCGCCAGCTCGTTGACCTGCCGCACGGCCTCGACTACAACGAATGGCTCGCCTCACACAGTCAGTATCCCATCAGGCTAATGGCTACTCTTTATTATAACAATAAGGCTGGACCTTGAGCCTCTCCACTTTACTTTAGTAATAAATCTGGTCCCGGTTTCCTTGTGGACGGAAACGTGTCTGACTATGCCATTGGCATTGGTGATGTCTAGGCGATGGTGACCACTTCCCACAGAGTCTCAAGTCTGCTAATTTATAAAGGTGAAGCCTTTAATTGCATCGTTTTAATAGCACATTTGGTAAACGAAATGACTCAAAATGTGTCAAACTATTCCGACTCGACGCAATTGAACCATATAAATTAGCAGATTTGGGCCCCAGCGGCCCATGTTGCTCGTCTACCCGTGAGTCTATTGTATTAAAAACATCAGTCTTCACCCACATCCAGCCATAACTGGTATTTTTTTCATACAATTTTGCACTATACGGATATTTTTGTGCACTTCTCTTAATTTGGTACAACATAAGTATTTCATGTTAAACCTGTTTAAAATTCAATCAGGTAGGAAAGAATCTTGTTGGTGATTCGATGTCAATGCAGTTCATGCTATCGGAACGAAACCGGTACTACCGACGGTTACAATTTCCCCAGGTTCCGGAAAAATTTCAGTAGATACTATTTAATATAAAATATTATATTATCTTCGAAAACAAAATTTCTTTTATATTTACGTAGTAGTTCTAATTTAAAAACAAGATTAATCGAGTATCAAAGAAGCAAGTTCGATTGATCGGCAAACCGTGTGGTACTGTAATGAAGCGTTGTAAAATCAAGAAGATGATATTCAAAAAAATCTTGGAAAACTGATTCTAAGAGTCGGGATGCGCAAATGGTTTCGCTTTCACTGTGTTCGTTCCAGACAGGGGCCGCAAACCTGTTGGGCCAACTCACATGAGTCATGGTCACCTACCCCGCCTCTAGCCTCCTCAACGCCTCCTCGAGAGAAATCGTTAAGCTTTGCGTTCGTCATTCCCACACATCAATCTCCCGGTTTTGGGTCGATCGTTTGGTTAGGTTACAGACCATTTGTGCGCGATGACTTGTCGAAGCGTTTTTATTATTGACGTCGTCGGTGTATTTTATATGTACGTGTCATTTTTAACTGTTGGGTCGGAACTCGGAACTTTCTCAGAGGTGTACCGAACTTGAGTTAGAAATTAATGTAGGCCTCGTTGCAGCGCAAACTTGTTTATTCTGGTCTGTGAGAATAGAAAGCTGGAGCATGGATTGAAGATCAGAGCGATACGCGAGTCGACTCATTGTCTGTGTACAAATTGTGACCTTGCACGGCGGATGCTCCCCGCCGCCCCGCAGCCCGCAACCCCGCAGCCCCACGGCTCCAAAGCAGACGCGGTCACGTACCGATACTATTGCATACACCCAACGACTCCTACGAGACTTTCTGGTTGTTAGATAAACACACCGCAAGCTGTTCGTGTTGTTTGTTTTTGTATTAATACGTTTTTGGACCGTTTTTTAAAACTCGTTGAGGAGGTTACCACATCGCTGATTGATCAACAAGATTCTTTCCTTTCCACGTTATTCAAAATTAAACGGCAATGCTAAAGTTCCAGATGTTATGAGTCGTCGAAAGGAGTTACGGCGCGTTCACATAGAACGTCCGTTTTACTGGATCCGGATTACTGGATGCTAGTAGCGTATGTAGTTGTATGAGCGATTTCACACAGAATCCAGTATACCGGATCCAGTAAAAAATCCCACACACACAACGGAAATACTGAACCGTTAAAACAGATCCAGTTAAACGGACGTTCTATGTGAACGCGCCCTTAATGTGTCTTTTAATGAAAATTTTTAGACATCGTAGAAATTGCTGAATTGTCTCATGTAGGAGCAGTGAAGAATCGAAGAGTAGGGGAAGAGGTTATTGGAATACATGTAGATTGTTTTTTCTGATCGATTTGAAAGCCTCTTTCGGGTAGTGGCTGTAACACAATTATTGTCGGTTTCTTATTATTCGCTTGATCGAATGGAACGGCTCTTAGCCCCTATTACAAAGTAAATAAAAAGTTACATGGGGCTTGTAATTTGTTTTAATATTGAACTTTATATAAAGCACCATGTTTTGCTTTTCCATTGTAATTTTCATCGTGGTGCAATGTAACTTAGCCGCCTAATTTAAGGCAAAGCTTATTAGCTTTGCAAATTAAAAAAAATAATGTGAAGGTACATTTTATTAAAGTAATCACGCAGAGAGAATTGTTCCTTTTTTTTTGTTAATAACCGGTTTTATAGTTAAAAATGTAATATTGTGGTTACTGATTGTTGTGAAGACTTTTAACACCATCTAGAAATAACATTATTAGCTTTGTAGTACAGTATTCAAATGGTATTTTGCTTTTGAATGTAAATCAATCGTACCTTTCGTACAGATACGTAGAAAAACGTGTAAAACTGGTGAACCGAGATTTATGATAAGATCATGTCGACCTTTTCTGGGGCAATCCGGGCCACCGCTCACCGCTACTAGTTTCTATTTACGTTTCACTAACACCTATTGGGCACACAGGTGTCGCAAGCTCGCCGCATGGGGCTGGGCTTATCAAAAAGTATAAGTAATTAGAAAACTATTTTGATCCAACACATCGATGGCTGTCCAATGAAAACGCCTTTCCATAATTAATATGTCAGATAAAACTCTTCTGAGCTTTCTATAAGATGTGAAGTTATCGTATCAGTTTGGATTTTGGAACTGCAAACAAATGGAAAGCGATAGCTTTCTTGATGTATGTTAATATTAGTCTGTTAATATTATACATGATGATAAGTGACCAACAGCTGTCTATGCACATCCGCAACAGCAGTGGCGCTGGCGTCACAATACCCGCCAATGTAATCGTGCAGGGAGCCGTTCTCTGACTGGTACTCCAAAACCATAACCGAAACGGTTTCTTTTACACGATGCTAAGTAACACTCGACAACAATCCCACCTGATGGTAAGTGGCGATGATGTCTAAGATGGTAAGCGCATTAACTTGCTAAAATCCTATTCAATTCTTTTCTTAAAGACTCCCACATCCAAAGTGCACGTTATGCCGACGCGGGCAAAATATTCCAATCCTTAGCAGTGCGCATTACGAACGACGAGGCAAACCGCGTTAATTAGAGGAGGGCGATAGCTAGTCATTGAAGGACTTTCTTTCTTTGTTGGCCGAATACACATCTGCTATATCTTTGGTGGTGTTTGTGACGTCCTTTAATGGCGGCGATTACTTACCATCTGTCCGCCTGACCATTTAACCACCATACAGGAATTCTGTGGTACAGCGAGTTAACCGTGTCCATTGTACGTTCCAGCATTGGCGTTGTTCGACCACGTGAACCTGCTGTACGGCACCGTGTCGGAGTTCTGCACGGCGGTGTCGTGCGCCGACATGACGGGCCCCGGCGGCCGCACGTACGCCTGGTACGACGAGCGCGGCAAGAAGTCGCGCGTCGCCGCGCCGCAGTACGTCGACTATGTTATGACGTACACGCAAAAGACTGTCAACGATGAGACCGTGTTCCCTACTAAATATGGTAAGCTATTGGGCAGTTGTATAACAGGTCAAGGACGTATTTTGGTCAGTGTTTTTATAGTTCTGTACCCAATGGGTGACAAATGGAATTAAATTAATATGCTTCTGCTGTCTGTCTGTCTGTCTATCAAATATCTCAAATCTCTTAAACCTCTTAAACGGGAATAGATTAGACACCATTGACTGATTGGGTTTTTTATATATCAATGGTAGTAGAAACCTTACTTTTTTACAGAACTATTACTGTGACCGCTATCACAACAAATAATAAAAAAGTGAATAACTTAGGTTCCTACAGGGAGTCTTCGTGCAGGCAGTCTTAAACAAATGCGGTTTTTCTACATTCTTGTTAATGATCAACCACTTAGAATTGATATCGTGGGGCACTTGAATGGTTTTCTATAAATCCTATAATCGTCAAATGTGTTATGATGACACCTAATGAGCCATTTTATTTGGACGGGTCCATGAGGCGCGCATTATTTCCAGAATACTAAACTAAAAGATAGCGGTTCCCTTGGTCTTACTATTATCATGTATTTATGGAAGATGTTGTAATAATACCAAATAACACAGCAAATTAGTTCTATTTCCTTAGTAAAAACAGAATGACAGCTCAGCTAGCTTTTAACACATATCGAGCATTGTCAAAATATTTACAATTACAAAGAGGATACATATACATACATATTTTAACTTTTGATTCTTATCGTATAGACTTCAACAATGTAACACCGTCTCCACTAACTCTCGCTATATATTGCGTCTAACGACGTTATCTAACACGCGCGTTCCCCGCTCGCAGCGAACGAGTTCCCGACGTCGTTCGAGGGCGTGGTGCGGCGGGTGGTGCGGCTGCTGTACCACGTCGTCGCGCACATGTACGCCGCGCACTTCCGCGAGCTCGCGCTGCTGCGGCTGCACGCGCACCTGCACCTCACCTTCGCGCACCTCACCGCGCTCGACCGCCGGTTCGCGCTGCTCGATCAGAAGGAGACCGAGGTGAGATTGGTTTGGATTGCTTTACGACTTACGTGGTTCCAGTGTCGAGTCTTCCACCCGTTAAGAGAGCGTCCATTAATTATGTCTCCACCGATCCGCCCTGGGGCACCGTGGTGGAGTATGTGCTAGGTCTTCTCAGTAAAGAGGAGAGACCCGTGCTCAGTAGTGGGCCATTCATTACGTGTATGATTTTGGCATTTTCTTGATCCCCCTCTCCCATCTTGGTGTGTGGTATTGTCTTGGTAGGAGGCTTCGACGCCCGTAAATTTCTCACATAAATATTTAATCCAGACCACCACCAGAGATCCACCCGTATCCGATGGTGGTTGTCGGTAGTGACAGCTCGGTTTGTTATTAACAAATCGCAGAAACACCTGGACTGATGATTAATTATTCACTTCCTAGCAATGGTAATAGCGATTAGTGGTTTCCAACACATTTGGACCTTTGAATAACATTTGATTCGATTTCGCTTGCAGGTGTTGCGTGACCTGGAGGTGGCGCTGCGGCTCACAGAGCCGGCGGGCGGCGCGGCGGGCGCGGGGGCGGCGGCGGGCGGCGCGGGGGGCGAGGGCGAGGACGCGTCGCCGCGGCGGCGCTCGCCCGTCGTCACACAGCCCCTGGCCTCCGCGTGACCGCCGCGCCGCCCGCCGCGCCCCCCGCCGCGCCGCCCGCCGCGCCCCCCGGCCGCCGCCCCCGCCCGCGGCCGCACCCGAGTAGGGTACTTAAATTGTAAAATGCCTTTCGCGACTCGTTCGACTAGTTGACGCGTGTACGTTTCGTAACTTGAAGAATTGTTAACTCTATTGTAAATATTTCAATCTGTTAAGTAGTTTTAGGTGATTATGATTAGTTTATAAATTTGTGATTGCTTTGGTTGTAAATAAAAGTGATATTTGTTTAACTAATAAACTGAAAGCTTTATGAATGTGTGTATTTTTAAATCTTCGTCACAACAATACCTGTAGCTGCCTTGGGTTTGGGTGTTTTTTTGAGTTCCACATAGTCCTTTATGGAGTATGTTGGCTAAGTGAAGACTAGCACACCACGAATCCTCTCCATCCATCTCACATTATAAGTAGATGGGTTATCAGTCCCATCCATTGGAAGTCATGAAACTAGAAACTAGAGTTCATCACAGTTTTTAGAATTCGTGCCCGTCGCATCGTGAAACATAAGGCCCTTCGTTGAATAGACGATGACTACGATGGTGGTCGTGGTCGAATCCATAGTGATAGAAGCTTGGAAAAAGCTGCGGCTATAACCAATGACGGGTGAAGCGGCTGGCTGTCGTGATGTTGCCATTATTATTGTGCTCATACAGCATTGACATAGAAATTGAGTGCCTGCATTTGGTGTGGAAAAGACTCGATAAGAAAAAACAACCCACGTCAGAAACTCTCAACTTAAAAAGTTAAGATAACCTATAAATTGTTAAATTAAATTGGGCTTTAGTTTTTGTTTACTGAATATATGTTACCGCTTGACTACGATCCCACCTCATGGTAAGTGCGACGTAGCCTTTAGATGGTGAAGCGCGTTAACTTGGAAAAAACCTATGCACTCTTGACTTAAACTTAGACACCCACATTATAATCGACGGGGAAGCCGGGAACACCGTTGCAGGCAGCTTCCTAACCCACAGTCGTTACAGACAGGTAGAGAATAAAAAGAAACAACAGAAAGCTAAGGCATGATCACCGTAAGGCACTGTGGCTACGGCGTAGATTTGAGCCCTCTTCTTTTATTGTAAGGCCTCGATCGAGATTAATTTTTTTACACGACTCTTTAGCCTAAGTATAACACCTAACGACATTGCGTTGTTGGCTAGAATCAAAACGGGGTTTACCCGCATTATCTTATAAGACTGACCGAAACACAAAAGTGACCAGCCACAACCCCTAGAAAAACTCTACCAGCATGCTTAGGTAGGTCTGTACTGTTTGGGTTAAACTGAGCCCTATACCACCCGGTATAGGGTTCAGCACCCTACAATAGCCCTTCTATTGTAAACTGCCATTGCATCGTCCGTTGTTCAGCAAGGTACTCCATGAGTTGTAAGTAAGTTGGCTTGGGGTTTGAACTCAAGAGTGGAACCCCATTTAGATTTAGACACTAGAAATGTCTTAAATTTAGAGACGAGACTAGGTAAGAAATATTTATTCAAAGAGTTTAATCGATACTTTCACATTGAAAATAAGAACCCTACTCTGTGAAGGATTTTAATATGTTCTAGTCTATGGCATTGCTAATGTCAAAATTATTCGTACAAAAACTGATACTACTCTACTGACTGTCTAGTTAGTCTGTGGGACACTGTTAGCTTAGCCATAACAGATTAGCAGTGTTTCCGAACGATAATGAAAGGAGTAGAAGTAGAAATGTCATGAATTTGACAATTTGATATGACATTACATGAATTTCATTTCGATATCAATAAATCTGCAAAAAGAGGATTGCGATAACATTTAAGTGATTGTTTCTGTGGTGAAATCTCGTAAATAATGTGGGTTTGTTGGAGACCTTGGTGAAGCCAGCAAGGAGCATGTACGACAGTACGTGTGGTGCGGCGACCACAGGGCAGTGCGGCAAGCCGCAGCGCGAGGGCGACGCGCCTCCGCCGCGCGAGCCCCCGGCGCCGCCGCTCGAGCGGGACTACAGCGGCTTCGATATCGTCAAGGCGACGCAGTACGGGGCTTTCGCTCGCGTCAAGGAGCTCGTGGAAGCTGGCTGGGATGTGAACCAGCCCGATCATGAGACCGTCACACTGCTGCACTGGGCTGCCATCAACAACAGGTAACTTTGTTAACCATCACTCAGTTCTTTCTGAGTGACCTTGGAGCTACTACGTAATTACTTAGCTTTTCATGTTGCTAATTACGTCCAACATTATGAGAACCTTTGAAATCTTATGATCAAGTCTGATTCGTAGGATATCCACCTCTCTAACATGTTCCTGCATTCTGTATTCCATTTACTCAGACTCCTATAGTTGCCACTTTGACAATGATTCAATGTATGTGACCTAAATATATACATTTGTGTAAATTTACATAAAGCATTTTCGTATAGTAGACTAAACATATTAAAAGGCAGTTGACAGTGTAGCATATGTATATGTGGGGCTCTGATTGCCATCATGTGACCAGCATGCTTTCCTACTGACACGCACTGTATAAAACTACTCATAAGCTATGGTAGTATTTCTGCTGTTTTTATTTTTGTAACACCTGTCAGGTTTCGAGTTTTTATTTTATTTTTATTTATTCGGGATAACAACAGCTTTCCTTATAACGCAGAATATCACATAATTTTTTATACATTTATAGGAGCCAATTATAGTCATCCTCTGAAAATTAATACATTGCTAAGTAGGTACAACAAAAAATATATATATTGAAAACTGGTTGCCGGCAAGCAATACTGACTAAATGAGTGTGTGATGACACTTTACACTTCACGCAGTGTCATGACTAACCTGAATCATGTTATCAAAGTTTTCAGCACTCCTTGCATACACAATAATATATACAACTTCCAAACATGAACAGTCGCAGCTCAGCAGTTCCCCAGGCATGACACCTCGCTTGGGCGTGATCTCCCTTTGCTTAAAGTATAGGATAAACATTATGTTTCTTGCAGACGGGAGATCATGGAGTATCTTCTGGAGAAAGGAGCAAAGGTGGATGCAATCGGTGGGGAGCTGCAGTCAACTCCGCTGCATTGGGCCGCACGCCAGGGCCACTTAGAGGTCAGGGCTTTAATTTAATTGACATAATCTACTTTTTACTAGGTTTGTTAAGGTTTACTTCACATCTACATTCTAATATAATTTAGCTTTGTGTTATCAGTTTTATTAAATTGACTACAATAAGAAATCAAACGACACCTCCTCTGGATATCCTGGTTAAAAAAGAGCTAAATTTCTTCCATCTCATCTTCATGGATCTCACATGAAATACCCTGCACTATTCCAAGGATTTCTTGTGGCAGTAGCAGTCTGCTGTTGATTTATGAGTAAGTAGATAAATTTGGATAGACAAGTACAGAATATTGATATAAAAAAGAAACTACTACTAAAAAGATAGAGGGATGATGGGGTTCAGGAAACCCCATATAGTCAGGATGTCTCTTCTATCCACATGGTACACGGAAGGTTAATTGATGTGGTGGGCTTGGACTCCAAACCATCCTTAGAATACTCCTCATATTTAATGAATGTATTGAAAATTATAGTGATCCATCAAAGGATGTTACTTAAAAATAAATTATTGTTGATATTAAATTGATATAATGTGGGAGTCTTCTACAGGAGAGTGAATAGGCTTTTAATAAGTTAGTGCGTCCAACATCCGCCACTTACCATCAGGTGGGATTGTTGTCAAGCACTGACTTATGTAAAAAAAAAAATCTTTAATTTTTAATACAAAAAAAGCAAACAAATAGGCATTTATTTGCTCTTACAATCGTTACACCATAGAATAAAGGGTGTCACAAATGCAAGTTCTCATGTAAGTTACACAATTATACTGAATCGTGCTTTGTGAGAGCCTGGTGCCTGAAGTAGGTTTGAGTACTAAATTACATAAATTGCAAATGTTTTACACTTTCCTTCAAAAATGACATTTGATTTGATGTGAAAACCCTTATATGTTATATTTCTCTCACACTAATCAAATGAGATACGATTTAAATTACTGTAAGCTTCATAAGGTCGATATTGTGTCGCAGGCCGTGGTGGTGCTCATGCGAGCGGACGCCGACGCGTCGTTGCGGGACGCGGAGGGCTGCGCGGCGCTGCACCTCGCGGCCCAGTTCGGTCACACGGCGGTCGTGGCGTACCTGGTGGCGCGCGGCGTGCCCCCCGACGAGCCTGACGCCGCGGGCATGACGCCGCTCATGTGGGCCGCGTGGAAGGTTACCTTACTAGACTAATTCTGTGTTGGCGGACCCTGGTCTCCGTAAGACATAAGTGTGTACACGGGACGGACTTGACTAATAGATAGGTTACACGACGATTGGCTTACAGTATGTGTATTGTGTTGCAACACCTAAATAAATAAATAATATGAGCGTCTGAGCAGTGATGCCACTGCCATTTTAGATAACCATGACGAAGTCATGATGCATTGCAATGTTTTGTGGTAAAGAGATACAGAAGGGAGAGTTGATTTGGTGTGGAATACAATACACCATGTGTTGTATGAAACTGGAAGTATACAAATCTACGTAACCTCACGTGTCCAATTAACACGTTATAAAAATCTAAGCTTAATTATAGGACTGATGAGTTGTAACATTATTATTGTTATGAGATATGACTTCTATAGTCACCAGCTTGGTCATCGTTATCGGATACAATGAAGAGATGAATCATCATCATCATCATTTGTATGGGAATTAAGCATTAAATTGTGTGATCGCAGGTGTCGGCCGTGGATCCGTTGCGGCTGCTACTGACGCTGGGCGCGGCGCCCTCCCCCACGGACCACTCGCATGGCAACACGGCGCTTCACTGGGCCATACTGGCGCGGAACGTCACGGCCATCTCCACACTGATACTCTATGTGCGTTTAGGCAACATTTGCATGTCTTAACAATTTATGACAATAACTAACAAATGCATATTGTTGGCTTCAACCCAATAAAAGGCCGCTACGCAGCATCTCATCATTGAGGAGGCCTGCATCGTGGAGGGGTTAATGGCCAACCCAAGTGTCTGAAGTATCTATGCTGCCCGAATACCTTCGTCATGCCTTAATGACTGTTAGGTTATAAGAACAGCCGGGACCGACTGCATTACGTGCTCTCCGAATCACGGGAGCGCTAAATTTTGACCAACGGTCACCCATTCAATTATCGCCTGCGCATGGTGTTTCTTAACTTGGTCAATCACTTATCGATTGACGCTTGCACATTATTAACTCTTAGTTATTTATGATGTCCTATTTTTATAGCCATTCACAACTAAAGTGATGATAATAATAATATGTGATTGAGTTTTTGAGTTTTAATTTATTATTTATTGATAAATGGTTTGCTTTCAGGGCAATGCAAGTCTCGATATCCCTAATCTGCGCGGCGTGACGCCGCTGGTGATGCTGCAGACCAACGGCGACTCGCTGTGGATTGGCACCAAGGTTTCCGATAAGATAAAGGAACACTCCCTTGCTAACTCGAGAAAGAATTTCCTGAGAAGATTGGCATACGACAAGGTGAATTAAACTTATTATTCGACGTGTTTACAACACTTTTTTAATGACAAAATACGCTTCTGCGTCAGTAAGTTCTATGAGCAGTCTTAGAGGAAGAGCTTCTAAGATTAAACTGAAGACACATATCAGAGTCATGTAATTTCGTAGTGTGCCATTTGTTTCGTCACTTCCGTCCACCGTGTCTGGAACTTTATTAAAACATGTGGGGGCAGGGGGAGAGGTGGAAGGTATGAGCATGTAAGGCCGCGATGCCACGGAAGCGCATTTTGTGCACGGACACGCGGCGCATTTTAGTTGCGTTTTGTTGCGTCGTTTGTTTCAAAATTTCATATCGTGCGTACCGTATTCGTGGACGTTATTACATACATAGCACTTGCAAAGCGATGCTAGATAGCCTCTCCGTGCGTTGCCGTGGAATCGGGCCTTAAGGCTGAGATGTATAGACGATACTTAGCCTTAGCTCAGACTTTACTCTGACTCATGACCGCGTTCGTATTTATAAAGCGATCTTTGACTTGGCTGAGTACGAGCTGAGCAAAGTCTAATAAGTTCATGAAATAGACGACTTACCATAAATTTTGGCTATTATCCGAACAAAAATAATGGTCCCAAATGAACCTTGATATTTGTCGGTTTCTAAGACATTTAAATTTTTCGTATTAACAAACAGATAGATGGGAACAATCAATTGTGACATTAACGGTCTTAGCTCAATCTCAGCGTGACATGTCTATAAATACCAAATCGCAGTCTTTGCAAAGTCAAGTTTTTCGTAAGTAAAGTCTGAGCTAATCCTAAGTATCGTCTATACATCTCAGCCTATGTGTAATGTAAATAACTTTCAGAAGTTCCGGTGGTGGTGTGTCGTGTTGATGCCGTTCGTTGCGTTCTACCTGACGGGGCTGACGCTGGAGCTCGCGGCGCCGTACCTCGTCAAGGCGTTGCTGCTGGTCTGCTTCTACTCGCTGCTGCACTTCGTCAGCAATCTGCTGTTCGACGAGGATCTTAAAAACATATTCCCTCTCAGCGTGTACTTGGCTACTAAGGTATTGTATTATGATTGTTATGACCAATAGTCGAGGGCTTACCTCAATCATGGTCCTTCGAGCATAAGACCGGCGTATGACTTGTGATTATATACACGTGCGTGGTTTAAAAACTGGCCAGTTTAATTATCACGTTTTAATGAATATTTTGTGTTTTACATTGTCGGTGAATAATAATTTGCCAGTTCATTTTGATTTTTTCCACAGGTCATTTAGAAAAAAAATTTGACTCAGTAACTGTTGCACTTGTTTGCTATTTAGGAAAATATTTTCATAAATAAAAATTAACTAAACCTTAATACAAATTTTATTTATTTATTTATATGTCGCAGGTGTGGTTCTACATAACGTGGGTGGCGTTCATCGCGCCGGCGGTGGGCGCGGCGGGCACGGGCGGCTTCCTCGCGTGCTCGCTGCTGCTCTGGTACACGTTCCTGCGCTCGTGGCGGAGCGACCCCGGCGTCATCTGCGCCTCCAGGGACGACAAGTTCCGCGTCAGTAGCTCCCTCTCACCGCTCTTGCTGCCAATTTCACCTTTTTAATACGCTTTTATTGGCTTCAGACGTATGTCTGTGTAGTATGCTGGTGTGTTGGTATGTAACAGGAACTGTGAACATGATTTTGATCCCCTTTAAAACGTCGGATTAATTCGAAATTTTCTATCCAAAAGATACATACTCCATGCATTTGTTATTAGGTTCTTTTTTATAACTCGAAGTTGAAGAGCTTATGAAAATCAGGGGAGCCGCTTGGTGATAAAGGGTTAAGGTCCCTCATAGAAATAGAAATAGAAAATAGTTTATTTCTTAAAGATTTTACAGTCTTGGTTAAATATTAGAGACATCCTGGTGTTTTTTGAGTTTTTGAGTTTGATTTACTTGCCTTGACATATTATTATTCGTAGATTATTCTAGACAGAGAACGATATAGACATCTGGTGATCGTAGCCAACATGTGATAGCACGAGAAAGTACGATTGTATGAGGTACGAGAAAAATTCGACGGTCAGCTGTCAAATTTGCTTGTAAGTAACTGTCAATATTTTGAAAAAAGCGGCACGCAACGTGAAACAAAACATAGTATCATTCTGTCTCGTTCTTTTTCGTGTCACCGGCTTAAGTTGTCAATTTTCTTGTATGAGTATGTCAGATGGCATAATATTATATTCGTCTATTCGCTTCTCCGTCTACGTTTCAAAAGGCAGAGTGGCGTGTGGTAACCATTTGTGGTCGGTGGTGTGGTCGCAGACGATCATCGAGTTGTCGGAGAGCCGCGGCGGCGGGTTCGAGCCGGCGCGGTTCTGCTCGGCGTGCCTGCTGCGCCGCCCGCTGCGCTCCAAGCACTGCTCCGTGTGCAACCGATGCGTGGCCAAGTTCGACCACCACTGCCCCTGGGTCGGCAACTGTATCGGTCAGTCTAACTGTGGCTCTAACTCAGATCATTTATTTTGTGTATATTGGTAAAAGCGGTGATAGCCGTGTGGTTGAACGTTGGACTGCCGAACCGGAGGGTCCGGGTTCAAACCCCGCACGCACCACTAATTAAAAAAAAAATTATGTGTATTAATATTTAATTATCACTTGCTTCGGTGAAGGAAAACATTGTGAGGAAACCTGCACACCTGGGAGTTCTCCATAATGTTCTCAAAGGTGTGTGACGTCCACCAATCCGCACTTGGCCAGCGTGGTGGACTATGGCCTATACCCCTCACACTGTGAGAGGAGACCTGTGCCCAGCAGTAGGACAATTATGAGTTGTGATGATGATGATGATGATGTTGGCATGTGTCAAATAGTAAACCCGCGCTCGCTTCGCATCGGGAAACCTGTGCCTTGGTAGCCGCACTCGAAAATATTTGTTAACTGGTTGCTTTATTGATATGTCCCAGGTGGTTGCCAGCCTG
This sequence comes from Ochlodes sylvanus, assembly GCA_905404295.2. NCBI lineage: Eukaryota > Metazoa > Arthropoda > Insecta > Lepidoptera > Hesperiidae > Ochlodes > Ochlodes sylvanus. The sequence continues at coordinate 12,471,928 of FR990130.1, read as the reverse complement.
ACCTCAAGCGAATTGTTCTCAGATCATGGGTGTTTGTTATCATTTTTTATTTATTTATTATTTATTTATTAATTATAATATATAAATTATAAGTTAATGCTTGACCACAATCCCACCTGATGCAAAGTGGAGATGTGGTCTTGGTCCTGCGACATAAGAAATACTAGTGCTGAGGTACTCAGCGTACTTACGAGCGTGTCTGTTATAAATGTGTATGGTTATGATATAAAAGATTATTAGTCCAGCACAGTAAAACAAGTAAAACAAGTAAAACTATATATCTTTGTAATTATTTACTTTGAAATGTCCCTTTGTCGCGGTTGCAGGTGCGAACAACCATCGCTACTTCATCGGGTTCCTCGCGAGCCTGCTGATGATGTGCGTCTGGATGCTGTGGGGCGGCGTGCAGTACTTCCTGGAGCGGTGCAGCGGCGCCCCGGGCGGCGGGGGGTCCGTCAGCAGCGGGAGCTCCGTCGGCGGGGGGTCCGTCGACGAGGTGCTCGCGTGGACGCGCTGCAACGCGTGGCTCGCGTGGGTGATGCTCAACGCGCTGTTCCACTTGTTCTGGGTGACCGTGCTGACCTGCTGCCAGCTGTACCTCGTCATCTGCCTCGGGATGACCACCAACGAGCAGCTCAACCGCGGCCGCTACAGACACTTCCAGGTATTGTTTCATATAGATCAAATGTAGTTTAATAGATAGATTAAAGCCGGGCTTCCATGCCGGGTTTGCTCTCTTAATGCCATAAGAAATACCTATCTCAGGAAAACAGCATAATATTAGAGTTTTAATGGTTTAAGGGTATGGGAAATTTTCAAGAGGTTTTAACTGAGTCAGCGCGTTGACCATGTGATAAAACAATATATCTGCAATTCACACGTGCTGGAAGTGAAAACTTCAAAAAATAGTTTGGTTAGATGTCATAAATATTTTTTCAGCACTGCAGCGAACTTTAGTTCTAACTCTTGCTAATTATCTCATTTTCTCTCACGTTAAAACGTGTCTGTGTCCTTTCCGTTTCCGTTTCGTTTCATTTGCGCGTCATTTCCGTTTCATCGAATCCCACTATCTCATTTTCTCCCACGTTAAAATGTGTCTGTGTCCTTTTCGTTTCCGTTTCATCGAATACCAAATCGCAACGATACAGTAGAAGTTTTCACTTCAATCTGCAGGCGCACGGCGGCCGCTCGCCGTTCACGCGCGGCCCGATCAACAACTGCGTGGACTTCTTCGGCGTGCGCGTGTGCGGGCGCGCGCCGCGGCCGCGCGACTGGACCGCGGCCGGCCTCGACGACCCGCCCGACCACCAGTACGTGTGAGCCGCGCCCGGCGCTGGTGACGGCGACCGCGTCTAGCCCCGCGGGCTTCGGGTAGGAGACGGCGGCTGCTTCCGGCTGGTTGCGAGAGGCTTGCTTGCTGGTTGCAAGATTGGACTGGGTGCGAAGTGAAACTTCTGTCAGATGTGCGATTTTTGTTCGTATTCATTGCGCCGTGGGACGGTTTCAGATGAGATAACGTGTACGCGGTACACGTCGTCCGGTTTAATAACATGTTAAGCAACTATCGTTTAAAAAATGTATTGTTTTTTCGTTTGGTTCAAATAATTCAATAGAAATTTTCTCGCGAGTACGTCGATATAGAAGTTTCACTTCAACAATAATTATCACTTGTTTCTGTGAGATCGAAGAGTTGAATTGAAAAAGTATTTATATTCTTGTGTTGTCTGCCAGCGTGGACTTAAAGCCTCCTAAAGGAATCCGAAGCTATAGGACGGTTATGAGTTAATTGTTGGAGTGTACGAGTGAGTTATTTGTACGATTTTGTTACTCACTTGTCGACGGGCTCACCGACGACACTCGACGGGAAGTCGATGAGCCTCGTCGAGCCGTTAAGCTCCGCCTCTCCGTCTCTCGACAGCTAACTGCGGGCGCGCGCAGGGGGCGCCACAAATCACTAGTGCCGTTTCTTCTACCGATCGTTGACGATCTCTCCTACATTTTCCTCGTAATTATGTCACGTGACTTTCGTCGCGCAGTACAATTTAGGAATAATTTTAAATATTTTTTTAAAACCAGCCATTGAATTATGATGCGTAGGGTTGAGCCGAGCGGTGCGGTGGAATGGATTTTTGGATAGATATTTTAAATCCTATTTAAGTTAGTTGTAATTTTTAAAACGGTAAGGCGTACGGTGGAATGCTGGTACAGTTTGGTTTGGGGGTGATTACTGAGAGCAGTTCTTTCCGAGGGTGGTTGTGTTATGAATATTGACGGTGATTGGACGCCGGGTAGACTGCATTCTAGCATGCTGCTTTGACATCAATAAAAATAAAATGTAGACATCGAATTAATTATACTCGCGATTGTATTCGAGCCCAATCGAATCTGGAAAATTTTTATAATCAAAATGGAAATTAAATTGAAATCACAACAGGTTCCAATCGTTTTCTAGTGAACGAACAGTCGTGGCTTGTGACGACTAATCGTAAACTTGCAGCGACTTTTCAAAGTGAGTCTATGTGGTAACTCGTCCATTTTAAGTATTATCGCGAACAACCGACGCTGGGCCACGCTTAAGCGACCATTACGATACGTCTTCCTTAAATGTTACAAATAAAATTATAGCTCACTGATCTCTTTAGTATAAATACAATGAGGAAGCCTACGAGTACATTTTTGTAAGAGTTTTGAGAATTTTAGTAATAAGTAAGCAAATTAGTTGTTTGGGATACCGCATGGTGGCGCTGCATTGAAGGTCGCGTATTTTAATCACAACGCATGTAGTGTTTACACTTTTAAAGTCCTTAATGTTTTTCCCGTAATTCAAAATGTTGTTAAGGGACGTCCTCCACGCAAGACACTCGTAGGACTCGGCCGACTACACGAACAAGTTCGTTAACCTGTCAAAACTGTCAATTAGTCGGCAGTCTTGTAAATATGTCAAGTATTTTTATACTACAGAGATCGGTGCGGGACGTGACACCATTTTTGTGATGCCTTATATTTTTGCGATCGCGTTTATATTAATGTCTTTTGGAGAAAATTCCTGGCGTACGCCGTTTACCTCTGATTGTGACTGATTACCTCTCGTTGTGAATTCCGTACAGTAGAATAATTGTGAAGGCCGCAGTGTGCTGCGACTGACATTCCAGCTGAAGCTACAGCCGCGCCCATATAGGCCACGCCCCTCGCGGCGTGGCCTCCCACAGCGGCCGCGTTCGTAACAATCGTTAATACCGCGTTGATTGCCCCCGGTTAATATCTTACACGCTGCTCCAATAATAACTAAAATATTCAACGTGAACCTATTTTTCGGCCGATTTTATTAATGAGATGATCAAAGACATTTTTTTAATAAATTAAACTATAATATGAATTTTAAGAATAATGCACGCATGTAGACGTGAGAGATTTGGTATGATGGAGAAATGCATATAGCTAAATTTTATTCTCAATGTTAATTAACCCTTTGATAATTACGGACGAAATTGAACCGCAGAGCGCGTCTCTAATTCGTAACGTACGAACTACCACACGAAGTATAACACTGTCGATGCTGGTATGTCGCAGAACGTTGTGTTATGAATCGTCCGAGCGGTGTGTAAGGGCACGGTAATAGTATCATACAGTATTGTGACTCGGCCCTGCCCTTGAAATAGATGCCTACAGCTAGTTGCTAGTTAATAGCTAGTTGTAGTGAATGTAAGTAGGTAGGTAAATCGCACGCTTCCTGATTACAAGCCCACACGTTGGTTCGTCCCTACAGCGCATCTACGACTGTTGTGTGTACCGAACTATGTATATACCAAACTCCGAGGCGCGTAGGTATGATTCGCGTTCCAACCGTTTGTATGAAGATCGAATACTGTATGATACTATTACCGTGGTAAGGGTGAATGCCGCATTAACGTAACTTCCATAGTTGTAGTTAATAACGATTGGTATTAACGCTTCAGTTCTGAACTTGGCGCGCTGTATCGAATCCATTGTGTGGGCGGTCGGCGGCTCCTGTAAATAATATCTAATTTTGATCGTTTGTTCGGTTGGTGTCCGTAGGAATACAAAGCTTTAGTAACTACCCTATTTATTTTGTATTTGATTAATACCGACGAATGTGAGCGCACGGCTTGTGTTTTTTGCATAATACTCTGCCTAAGCTTTGTACGTTGTGAATACATAATTATGTGATTTGCTGCTTTTTAAAGATACGTTTGAGTATTATTGGTCTTACATTCGGCACACGAAGCGCGGCGGTGGAGGTCGACCGGTCGTTCAGATAGTCGATCAAAAATTGATCGGTAGCCCGGTCGGTCGAGTCTACGATCAATCGGTCAGCCATTCGAGGGCCAGTCTGTGTATCGGTCGATCGCTCGGTCGATATATTATATAATATATAGAATTCCTATTATCGAGACTTTGGTTCAAAGTATTTTTTAATATTGTCAACTTTAATTGTTGAGCTTTTGGGAAACCATTATATAAATCAAATGAAAATCAAGTGACACCTAAAGGTGTTTAGAATATTATGAATATTTAATATAATAAAAAATATTTAAGATTTATTTATTTAAACTTACACAGCCGTTTTGCGCGTAACAAGGTTCGATACGCAAATTATAATAAGCGGTCCGTTTGCATGTAGGCCGCCGCGCCGCGTGCCGGGTGTACTCTCGTGCGTCTCGAGTGTTTGTGTGTGTGCTTTTGCTGTGTATGATGTGTGCCTTTTTAAGAGTTCCGCCCCGGTAAGGGTAAGATAAATATATATTAACGGCGCACGTGGCGTTTGAAGCGCCAATGTTGCATAGCGTTGAACAAATGTAGTAAAAATGTCGCTGGAACTGGCATTAGATGGCAGCGATAATCATTGGCCGACAGTGGCCGAGAGTGGGCTGCAGTGGCGGGCGGGAACCGCTCGAAGTACTAATCTTTCGGATAACGCAATTCTATATGCGTTTTAGCCAACAATTTGTGCCGTAGCCGGCTATGTGATCATAAGTTGGATTCGCATTTGGAATTACGTTATCCTTGTTAACTTATCACAAATATTCTAATATAATACGCTTCATATCAGTAACTCAGTGTTTTAATATACGAGTTGTAACCTAAATGAACAAATCTTTATTATTGTAATACTAGGTATTAATGCTGTCGACATGGCGGCCCGGGTGTGATGTGATTGATCGTTTTGTAACTTGGCGCGGTCACAGACTGGGCGCGCTTGCACCGTGGACGACCGTTATGTTAAAAAATGACTTTAAAAACACGCGTATACTCAGCTAAATTGATCAGTCTGGTTCAATATTAATAACCAATAATTATTGACTCATTTAATGCGGTCAATTAAACCATAAATTATTGACTAATTTCGGTTTCACCGCGGATTCAGTATTATGCCACATGCAAATGCGAGCGTATTACGCTGAGATACGGGTGAAGATGATTTCGTTGTACGTTAGAGCGTACGCTAACGCACGGTTGTACGAAGTGTGAGTTTCAGCGTACACTCTAATGACGTTTTGTTGTAAACTAATTCGAACGTACAATAACGAGTTCGTACGCGCTGCAAATACGTACCAATCTGTAACCGCACTAACGATATTTGAAAGACGAATGTGCGCGCGCAGCTGCGCTCCGTGCACCTTCTATGTTGTTTAAACGAAATGTATCCATTTACCTTTGTATAGATTATGACGTTGTATTATAAAATGAAACCAAATGCATTTGAATTAAATTTATTAAACTCTATAAGCTGTTTTAATTGCACTTGTTTTTATTGAAATCCTAAACTACACACTAATTGACGATGTTACGACACTAATTGATAAGGTATGTTAGTTATTTTTTTATTAATATTTTTATTATTTTTATTATTTAAATACAATTTTTATTATTTAAATACTCTATCTATATCCTATTCCCGACGAAGACAAATTCAAAAATACAAAAATCATAAAAATAGTTCCAGCCGTTCTTGAGTTACAAATAGTGTAACTAACACGACTTTGTTTTCTACAACTTTTTTTTGACACTTGACATATTGATGGGGGTACAAAGTATTCGATTCTCATTCCAAATATTATGTAATTAAAAAGGGTGCTTAAAATTTGAAGTAATTGTCCATTACAAACCCATCATAGTATGGACAAAATGTCTGTGTCTTTTTCGTTTCCGTTTCGTTAAATTTGCGCGTCATTTCCGTTTCTTCGAATTCCAAATCATAACGATAATAAAGAAGTATTCACTTCGAAAATGATAAAAATTAGATCGTTACATTGTTTTGGACGCTGGTGGTATTTGTATGGAATATGATTTTCGAAGCAAAGTGAGGGTTTACTACTTAGTTTTAAATATAACCACCGTCAACAAAAGTTTACGTCGACTACGCATTTGATGAAAAGATGAGAATCTTTATAATTTGAAGCTATTATCGACAATCACACGACAATGTACAAAATAAATGTAATGTTGTTGGTGACTTATCAACATAATGTCATCGGTGACCTTCCACAACAACTTTCCACCACAAAATATAGAGAGTACTTAATTCCACATAGGTACATAGGGTTAGCAATAAGAAAAAGATTTATATTCGGTTTGTATGTTGAACATTTTTACCAATAGGTACCTAATAATTTAAAACCCTACCTCCATATTTCACTTTTCATCCTCCATTTTTATGTGATAAAAATCATGTACAGAAAGGATTCAATGTAGCAGTAACACTTACTGTCAATTAATTGTTTAGATTATTGATGATTATGTTAAATCCACGTGGAATTATATTCCAACGATATCAGTTAATCTGGCTTGGTTTAAATTTAGATCGAAGCTCAGCCGATAGTAGTGACATATTCAAGCGGCTATCGTGGTCACGTCTAAAAGCTTTCCAAACAGTGATGCGGATAAATAAAAGAAATGTTACATATTTTAATGCCGTTATGTTCATAAGATTCCTTTTGGGGTTTTACTATAATTTTACTTGTTTTAAATCTATATCTTATGTAACAAAAGCCTACGTCTTTGGTTATTTACTGTCATTACTTAGTCTATTTATATATGTGATAGTCGTATTATGGTCCAAATATCAAAGTATATTATTCATTTTAATGAGCTGTTCTATGATCGGACAAATATTGTTCCATTCGATAATATCTGTTTATAAGAAAGAAAATAGATTTTTAAAAATCTATCGCACTAATGTTACAGTCGTGGACAGATTAATGGGTTGGAAACTATCCGGACAAGACGCGAGGATTACTTTTTATACAATATCTCTCACTATCACTATCAAAATTATTGTTGAGTTTTTGTGTTACGGCTATGGGGCAATGGAATTGTGGCGGGTCATTTTTACATTTATATTTCTCACAGTATATGCTTCGAACTTAACTAGCGTGATAATATTTGAAATGTTTTTCCTACGAATGCGGCATTTGCGTAAATATTTGTCGGCGATAACAATCATCGATGTTATAGATTCGTCACGAACAGACAAGGAAGTCGTTATAAAGAGGTTTCTCGTTATTTACAAACATTTGTTGAGGATGTTGGAGAAAACGAACAAAATCGTTAAATGTACGGTAAGTAGAAAGATTTTAAATTGTTTACAACCAACGGATGAATACACGCCGTGCTTCGGGACGTTCAATGGTGGAAAGCGCACTCTTATAATGGCATAACACAAAAAAGTAGTTCTTCGGGAAATCACGTTCGTATAAAATATCATCTTATACCTTATAACTAAACTAAATATATAATATATAATTATATAATATATAATAAACGTTTAATACGAAAAATAAGCTGAAATGTCTCGTCCAGAATCTTTAAAACGTTAACTCCCAAAAAACTACTTCATTCGGTTGCTGGGGATTCGAGTTGAGCTTTCGCAATGAAAACTCGTTATATGTTATTATTGATAAAATTTAATCAACTCTAGAACCATAACTAATTGGACAAATATTCTCTTTTTCAGCTGATTTTTGGACTAGTTAGCAACTTTATAAGAACAATTTTTACCTTAAATCATTTTATATCAATGATTATTACATTGGTAAGTGAACTTAAAATAACACTTATTATAAATTGTTTAAACTATATATTTTATCATTTTTGATAATATACCTACCTAGTCTGGAACAGCAGTAGGTACCTTTGTAATTGTAATATGAACTGATAATATAACCCGTGTAACTATAAACAAAATTGTTTTTAAAATCATGCAAAACTTCGACCTCCCTTTTTTACCGCTTTAGGGGATGAGTTTTCCAAAATCCTAAGCTAATGGTCCCCAACACTACATGTGGAATCCCTGTACAACGTTTTATGTTTCTTGGTCTAGTGGGTCGGCCTGTGCGTTGTCTTATTATTTCACACCGTAGCGTATTATCTATATTTTGTGGTTTTATTGAGAAGGTACCTACAATAAAGTGTTACTTTCCAGGGCGGTACTTCGCCTTCAATAATGTCAATGCCAATGGAAATACTATTGAGCCTTGGTATGTATTTCGCAACCATGATCTTAGCAGACCTGGTCAAGTCAGAATATGATGAGATGAAAGGGATCCTTGGAGATGCATTGACCAACTGTACAGGTAACTTTTTATTATTTCTTTTTAAAACTAAAATAAAAAAGTTGTTCGTAAATTTTTTTTCTTAAAAACTATTAAATAATAAAAATTAATAAATTAGGTGCAGAAAAATTTATTTCGTTTTCCGTGCCGATTTATTTTCTAAGGCTTTGCTGGCACTGACTATTTCGTATTAGATTAGCGTGAATAAACTTGGGACGACATCTCGAATCACGCTATCGAAGTTCCTTACACCACTCGCATTTATATGTAGGTATGTATATGTATACGGTACGGTAGGGATTTGTCGAAGCGATGGCGTAGATTGACTTTCGAAAAGTGTTTGTAAAAAACCAACTTCGAATAAATTTCATTTCATTTCATTATACAAGTTCCGCCAAATGCTCTATCAGAGGTCGGCCGCTTTCCAGGCATGTCGTCTCGCCTGGCGGGCAAAAACGCATGAAAAACACGTAGACAAATATAAAAAAAGGATTGTGTGGTTTTATGAAACCACGGTAAAAGTGAAACTTTTTTTCACATTATAGACATTTAACTAAAAAATTTTGGAATAATATTCCATTAAGGGTATAAAAATCGCTTTATCAATCTTAATTTTATACTTGGAAAATTGGAATGATAATGGGAAATAATAAAAGTAGACTATTACATTAAACACTGACAAAAACAAACAAAATAGCGTGGAACACTGGCACAAATGAGTAATAGTCTATACACTACATGGTCAGCTGCTGCGAACTATAGGCGCCGCCATATTGGCCTTGGCTGCTCTGACGAGCGCCTTTCACTTTATCCCTACTCCGCGGCCGACCGTCACGCGACATGCAATACACAGACGAAAAAGTTTGAGACGATGTAATAAAAGTTTCACTTTAAAAACAGATAATAATTCAAAAAATACTAAGTATTAAATAAATACCTTCATTATTCATTTTTTCAAATACCTTTCATGTATTTTACAGTTACAGTATCTTACAGTTTTATTATTGCCTATTGCCACATACAAACTGGCTGCAAACTGAAATAGGGACACACCTCCAATTTTATATAATATATATATATAAATGTGTTTACAGACGAACGTATTCGCCGAGCGATATGGGACACTGTCGGCTACCTGGAGAGCCGACCACCAGTTTATACAATCTTTCGTCTGTTTCCGTTGGACATTAACTTAGTTCTGGGCTTCTTCCGGATCTCTGTGCAGTACATCATTGTGTTGTTGCAATTCGAACATTAAAGTTAATTAATAGAATGTTAATCCTAAAATAGACATTTAAGTGCTTAATTAGGATCTCTTAGAAGTAAGGATATTGAAAATAGGGTTATACTTATACGTATTTATGGTGGATGGGCCTCCATCCGTCCTCAAGTTCAAGCCAATTTTCACTGCACTCGGTGCACTCTGCCGAATATGGGGCTATGGTCGCTCCTCCTGTTAGACGTCGCTGGGTTCTGTACTATCTAGTACCTCTCGAGGTTACTTATGTATTGTTTACCAGTTTGACTAGCTACCACCCTATTTCCAACATCCGACCATAAAACGTTTTGATGTGTCGCAGTTTAGTTTTCAATGTAATGCTAATGTTTTTTTTTTACTTTTGTTACTGTTTTGTCGTCTATTTTTTTAATATAAGGCTAAGCAATGGGGTTGGGATGGATAAGATGATGTAAGGTTTCTTACTTTATTTTGTGGTAAAAGTTTGTAGCACGTACATGATTGTCTTAAAAGTTTTCATAATATTTTGTCCTTATTATAAATTATTTTAAGAGAAATTAGGCGTAATCTAAAACATTAAAAAAAGGTATTATATTTTATGTGTACATATTACTAGATTAGTGAGTTGTCACTGTATTGAAACAAATATCTGTTGAACAACTGTAGATCGGAGATGGCGTAGCGTAGTTAGATGTCTTAAGTTTTAAGCTCTTATGATCACTCCAATTGTGTTGTAATGCTAGATGACGTGAACACTTTAATATCGTTATGGACACCTAGTACACACATTCAACTTTAAATGACTACATGTTATAAATGGCATCTTCGTGTGATATTTTTTTTTGTTAACTTATCATGTGCGTAATAAATTGTATGTACAGTGTGGAATCATTGGGTGTACCTGCACGTACGCTACAAAATATGCACAGCCGAATTCAACATAATAAATTGATTCGTAAATACTAGAATTTCTTTATCTTTACATAAGTAGTACCTATACCTAAACCAAAGTCATTTTCGTGTCGTACGCTTAGATCTTATAAACTATGCAACGGAAACGGACTTTGATGCGGTTTTCACTATTATTCAGATATTTTTTGTAGATGATATATTACTTGCATTTAGAGAAAATATAACAAATTAGTTTTTTGGTATAAATCTAAAGAAAATCATCCGATGGCATAATGTTTAACCCACAGTGACCATTGAAATTGGTTACTTTGGACATCTTTAACGTAAGATGTCGTATCTTACGTAGGTCGGTACATTTTGAGTAATGCAGCGGTCACAGTGTGCTGACCGCCAGCGGCATGACAACGCCATAAATAACCCTTTTACCAAGTAGCTGACGTTGGTATTCCGTAGATGGCCTGATCGCAAAGTCAGTCTTTGCGATTATCCACCGTAAAGTCTTTCCACTCTGATGACGCCAATTTTTTGAAGCGAAACGTGTCGGTGGTAGTATGTGTGTAACGGATTTTGATGGGGTTTTTTTTAATACATAGAATGATTCAAGAGGAAGGTTTATATGTATGATATATTAAAGTTTTGTGTAAATTGGTTGAAACATGACGACAACTGTTGAGAAAGTCGGAAAAAATCAGGCCGTCCGGGAGCTTTTAACGAAAACGCTGTCTAATCCCTTTGAGATGTAACAAAACAATGTATTGGTGGAATATTCTTCTTTTATTGGTCTACAATAAAGTCAGCGATGGCATTAGCTTACTATACCCATTCTAAATTTAAAAAAAATGGTCACATACAATGCGGTAATTGGAAAGCTATTTAGAGGGATACAATATTAATCTTTATCGACTTAAATATGTTAGTCACCTTAAGCATTTCAGGCACATTATAATTAGCCTGTACACCATATAATTTAAATGAATATCTTAGGAGTTTTCGCAAAATGAAAAATAACGCGCGTGAAAATAAATTAGTGCGCTGGTTAGGTTTAACGATTTTGGACTTGGGTACTAAGGGACAGGTTTCCCGAAGCGAAGCGAGGGCGGGTTTACTAGTCTTATCTTAATATATATATTTCTTGTGTTCGTGTGTATGTGACTGAACTCCTCCTAAACGGCTTGACCGATTTGGTTGAAATTTTTTGTGTGTCTTCAGGTGGATCCGAGAATGGTTTAGATTCACAATTGGACCCGGTAGGTGGCGTTGCTGTCGATATATCACTAAAACATTTTTTAATTATAAAGCGGTACGAAGTACGCTGGGACCACTAGTACATATATAAAATTCTCGTGTCATAATGTTAGTTACCCTACTCCTCCGAAACGGCTTGACCGATTTTTATGAAATTTTATATTCAGTAGGTCTGAGAATCGGCTACTATTTATTTTTCATACCCCTAAGTCATAAGGGTTGTCCAACCCTAAATTTTATTTTTTATTTTTTAGACAAAATTATTTTTGGTTATGTTTTTATGGTGTGGCATAAAAAATACACATAATCCCAAATTTTCACTTCCCTACCCTCACTTCTCAAAAAATCAATATGGCGGAACAACGTTCGCGGGGTCAGCTAGTAATTCTATAATACTTCGACTACGAATTTGATGGTAAGATGAGAATCTTTATAATTTCCTCCTATTATCTACAATCATGAACGACATAAATGGAATGTTGTTGGTTACTTATCATCGAAATGTCATCAGTTCATCATACATTGGGTTAGCATTAAGAAAAATATTTATATTCGGTTTGTCTGTTGAAATTTTTTACTAATAATAATTTTGTGCTGGACTTGTTTTATGTTGATAGACGAATAAAGAGCAGGCGAGCCGACGAGCAGGTGGTACATGACCATCGCCCATGGACATCACCCCACCAAAGGTACCAAAAGCCAGCCGGGTTCAAAACCCTGCCAACAGCCTAAAGTACCTTCGGGATTAAACAGCATGGTACAGAGTCCAGTAACTTGTAAATGGAAAGACCGGGCGCCGTGACGTTGTTCAGCGGGGTGCAGCACCACGAGCAGGGGAGGTCGGCTTGGACTCAAAGATGGATGGAGCCCCAAAGCAGTACTGTCTGTTCTGTATAACATTTCAGGTTTACACATGTGACGTCACGAAGCGTCACACATGTCGCACCTTGTTTAAATTGTTTACAACGAAGAGATACAAGTCAGGACGTCCGATGGCGGAAAGGGTCCTACATATAATTTTATTTTTCCTTTATTGAGGAGGAAAGTTGTATGTGATACAGGATATCTAAGGACTAAGGACTAAGGACTACTAATACTATCGAGTCCCTACGTTCAGGTTTGTCATCATTCGGTTGCTGGAGAGTTGAGTTAAAATCTCTCGTAACAAAAAAACGTTTTGTTTGGTAGATATATGTGGCGCGCGGTGCTACTACTCTGGGCGAATCGATAGGCTCTACCACCTATTATTACAATATCTAAATTATATTCCAACGGAATCAAGTAATCTGGCTTAGTTTAATTATAGATCAAATTGGGGCCGATAGTAGTGACATTTCAAGCGGCTATCGTAGTCACGTCTACAAGCATTACAAATAGTCATGCAGAGAATTAAAAAAAATGTTACATATTTTAATGCCGTTATGTTCATAAGATTCCTTTTGGGACTTTACCATAATTTTACTTGTTTTAAATCTATATCTTTCGCACCAAAAGTCTACGTCTTTGGTTATTTGTTATTATTGCTCAGTCCATTTATATATGTGATAGTCGTGCTATGGTCAATAAATCAAAATGTATTGTTCCTGTTAATGAGCTGTTCTACGATTGTAGAAGTATTGATGAATTTTATATTATCTGTGTACACGAAAGAAAGTACTGTTTTAAAAATCTATCGCACTAATGTTGCAGTCGTGGACAGATTAATGGGTTGGAAACTATCCCGACAAGACGCGCGGATCACTTTCTACATAATATCTCTCACTATCACTATCAAAATTATTGTTGAGTTTTTGTGTTACGGCTATGGGGCAATGGAATTATTGCGGGTCACTTTTACATTTATATTTCTCACATTATATGCTTCGAATTTAACTAGAATGATTATATTTGAAATGTTTTTCGTACGGATGCGGCATTTACGTAAATATTTGTCAACGATAGCAATCCACAATGTCATAGATTCGTCACAAACGGACAAGGAAGTCGTTTTAAAGAGGTTTCTCGTTATTTACAAACATTTGTTGAGGATGTTCGAGAAAGCAAACAAAATTGTTAAACGTACGGTGAGTAGAAATATATTAAATTATTTACAACGAAGGGATGAACACGATTAGTCGTCGAAAAGTCGATTAACACGACGTGCCTCGGGACGTTCGATGGTGGAAAGGGTGGATGGCGGAAACATATTTTATTTTTCTTCCAATGAGGAGGAAAGTTGTATGTGACACAGGCACCGACCACACAGCCACTAGACTCCTAATAACAGGCGAAAGGTTTCAAACAACACATCAGTATTATTGTACCGATATAAATTCGTGCCGTCTCATTCTTTCCCGTTGCTTAAATTAATCTATTTCTTTCCAACGTTTCGTGTGGCGCGCGGGCAACGCTGTGATTGGCTAATTCAGGAATTAGCCAATCACAGCGTTGAATTAGCCAGTCCCCCCTCTCGTCTTACCTCAGCTAGTGGTCTGAATGTTCTCCATACGGAAAATCAAACATTAGGAGTCTTGTGGCTGTGTGGTCGGTGGACACAGGATATCTAAGGACTTTTGATTCTTATACTATCGAGTCCCTACGTTCAGGTTTGTCATCAGACGGTTGCTGGAGAGTTGAGTTAAAAGCTCTGGTAACAAAAAAGTTTTGTAAGGTACTTAGTTGATAAAATTTAATTAATTCTAAAATCATCACTATAATATTATAGGCAAATATTCTTAATTATTAACTTCTATTTTTCAGCTGATTTTTGGATTAAGTATCTACTTCGTGAAACTAATTATGGGCTTAAATTATTGTCTATCAGCGATAATTAAAATGGTAAGTAACATTAATTATTAATTGTATAGACTACAATTTTATATTATCGTCCAGGGTTCCGTACCCAAACGGTACTAAAACGGAACCCTATTTACAAGCCTCCGCTGTCTGTTGGTTAGTGATGTTGGTTGATTAGTGATTTGTCTGCTGAAGCATACATTCTGGCCCTTAAACGTTTTATTTCACGACGCGGCAAACCTGACGAAGTATTTTTCTGTTAACGCGAAAAATTTCATCGGTGCGAAAAACGAATTAGCGAAATATTTAATCGAATTCGAAACATTGCCGAGTAGGCGGCGAGTCAGGCTATCCAGTTCAAATTCATTCCTTGGTACGCTGTTCATTACGGGGGTTTATGGGAGGCTGGAGTCAAATCCTGTAAGTCACACTTGGCACGCGTCATTGGTAATGCTCACTTGACGTTTGAGGAGTTTACCACGGTGTTGACTCAAGTTGAAGCCTCAACTCCCGTCCTTTATGCCCGTTATCGTCCGATCCTCATGACTTCCTTCCTGTAAGTCCCGGTCACTTCCTGGTTGGTCATCCGCTTACATCACCGGTATATCAGGACATGCGCAGTGATGCCAGGGGACTACTCAACCGATACCAGAGGGTGGAGCAGATTCGTCATAATTTCTGGACACGCTGGGCAAAGGAGTACATCTCGGAGCTTCAGACCAGGCAAGTGGAAGGAAAACGGGGACAGTTTGCGACCCAAGGCATGTTATAAAGGACGACCACCTGCCTCCATTAAAATGGAAGATCGGCCGCATTGTCAGCATTGTCGCGGACAAAGAAGGCATCGCCAGAGTGACTGATACTCGGACAAGTTCTGGCGCCATAGTGAGGCGCGCCGTTACGAAATTTTTTCCACTATTCCAAGAAGACGACGCACGAGGGACTTTTTGAAGCAGGAGCTTCTAAGGCCGGGGACATGTTACGGCGCGGCGTAACGAAACGATGTTGCGACCTAAATAATCTATAATAAGTTAATTGTTATTCTGTAACGTTTCGAATAATCTATGTATATTTTAACACCCTGTGGCACCGTAAAATATATCTGATTGGCGCTGTAATTTATTATCATAGGCGCAAATGTCAAATGCTCTAATTTTTTTTAACATGAATAATCTTATTTTGAATTGTATAACGCAAGCACTTCCCTTTTCGCTACCAGACAAGCAACACGCTACTTCTCATTGTAAACCAAATTAATCTTCGTCCGTAGTGTATGATTTCAAATCGCAAATCTATCATCATTTTCACCCCCTGAGGACCCCGAAACCTGCGGAGACACTACAACCTCCTCAAGGATTTAGGTCGACTTACCCAGTATATTAAAAACGAAATAAAAATAATTGAGCAGCTGCAATACGAACTCACGAGACTCACGACTCACGGCCTTCTGAGCGCCGTGTTTCACACTAAGCTGCGGAGCAGCTTGCTTGGTACACAGCGGAAATATTTATTTATTTCTCGATTTTTTATTTATTTAATTTAATTCAGATTACCACACACCACACCCATATTTCATAACACATTATACGATCATAAAATTAAATAACTTTTTTTTGTTTGCGTAAAAAGATATCTAATCAACATTACTATTAATAATAAGTCAATGCTTATAATATTATTATACTAGGAAAAAGCTGAGCTTTGTGAGGGCTCGCGTAGTATTTCTAACGGGTAATAATTTTAAGGGCTATGTGACATCGTCGCTGTCGTGCCAAAACTCCAGCGTTATTTTGAAACCTGGTTCTAGGGGTGCCATCTAAATAGTATTAAGTAGATTAAATACGATTTACCTACAAGTTAAGTTCTGCTGCAGCAATGTTAACATAATGTGTAAAACATTCCTTTTAACGAAATTATGTTAAAACATACAAGATTTCTTCCTCCCATTTTACTTAGTTTACTTACTTGGTAACTTTTCAGGGCGGTATTACATCTGATTTAACGGGAACATTAATGGAAATGCTATTGCGTCTTTGTATGTTTTTCACAACCATGATCTTAGCAGACCTGGTCAAGTCAGAATATGATGAGATGAAAGGGATCCTTGGAGATGCATTGACCAACTGCACAGGTAACTTTAAAGCTATTTTGTTATTTATTTTGACGTGATAACGTCTTATAAATCGATGAATGCCGGCTGCACGTACGAAAAAATATGAAGTCATTGTCATTGAATACGTTTCATGTATATTGATCTTACAGTTTTATTCTATGTATGTATGTATATGTTTACAGACGAACGTATTCGCCGAGCTATATGGGACACTGTCGGCTACCTGGAGAGCCGACCACCAGTTTATACAATCTTTCGTCTGTTTCCGTTGGACATTAACTTAGTTCTGGGCTTCTTCCGGATCTCTGTGCAGTACATCATTGTGTTGTTGCAATTTGAATATTAAAGTTATTTAATAGAATGTTAATCCTAAAATATACCTACATTTAAGTGCTTAATTCGAATCTCTTAGAAGTAAGGATATTGAAATTAGGGTTATACGTATTTATGGTGGATGGGGCTCCATCCGTCCTCAAGTTCAAGCCAATTTTCACTGCTCTCGGTGCACTCCGCCGAATAAGAATGGTCGCTCCTCCTGTTAGACGTCACTGGGTTCTGTACCACCTAGTTTAATCTCGAGAGTACTTATGTATTGTTTACCTGTCTAACTAGCTACCACCCTATTTCCAAAATTCGTGTCATTGACGTCCATGGGCGACTAAATGATCACTTACCATATCTTTATGTCCTATATTGTCAACCGTACAGGTGGCTCATCTGTAGATATTGTCGACCGTACACGTAGCTCGTCTGTAGGTATATTGTATACCGTACAGGAGGGGTATTGCAAAAATGTATTCTGTTTTCCTCTGTTACTGTTTCTCTGTACCAACTCTGTGACGTTTTCATACTGAGAAGTTTTCATAATACTATGTCAATATTATAGGTACCTACTTAATTTTAAAAAATCATAATCTTAAACATTTATGAGAGGCACCACTTATTTGTGTGCTATTACTAGAGTGGTGGGTTGTCTCTGTATTGAACCAGATATCTGTTGACAACAGTAGATCGGAAAAGGCGTGGCGCAGATAAGCAGATGTGTTGTGAGCACTTCAATTGTGTTGGGTTGTGAACACTTTAATAAATCGTTATGTTCACCTTCTACACATAGTAGGTACTTTATATGATATTACTTCTTATTCGTCGTTTCTTCGTGTGATAAATTATTTTGTTAATGTATCGTGTGTTTAATAAATTGTATGTTGATCTGTGGAATCATTGTTTGTCCCTGTATCTACGCCACAAAATCTACACATATTATAATATACAAGGTGATTGCTTAGTCACTTGACATATTGATACTCAGTATTCGATTCTCGTTCCAAATATGTACTTAAAAAGGTTGCTTAAAATTTGTCAAGAAAAAAAACCTGTATAAGACAAGTCAATCAATCAAAGACCAATAGGTCTTTGCTATGTCGGAAATCCGTTGTCATTAAGTTAGTGTTTTAGCACGAGTAGCAGAGAGTATCAGTTGATGATGAGTGGGTCAGCGAAGCCCTTGTAAGTATATCATCACGCTATATTTATTACTGACACTCCGACACCGCTATCAAAATATTTCACCATAGCGGTGATAATCCAGACAGGACAAGTATTCATTCTGAAAAAACAACGTTTTAATATCAAGTTAGAAATACTCGTAATCCAGATAAAAGAAATACAATACAACATACAAACCTAACTAATTGTATGCCTCACCTGAAACAGAATGTGGTTCGTTCATTCCGACGTTCGGTGATTTAATTTTATGATCTTTATGCTCAAAAGAAATTTACATTTCACTGAATGAGAATAAACAATATAAGTAACAATTATAGTAGAAACATGTGGGTAATAGAGGTAAACAACAACCAAGCATGTTAATAAATAAACAAGGGATACCCAAAGCTTATTATTCAGTTTTATTTGTTATGGATTTTATTTGTGTATTTGTTTTTGTATCTAAATTGTTTTATAACATACAAGTTATTATAATAGTAAGTGTTACAATTATTAACTGAACTAAGTTTTACTAACAACAACTAACAGGGCTAAGTATCGCTAACAGTCCTTACCCCAGTCCTCATCGCTATAGTAGGGGAGCCCACGATGCTAAATGGGGATTTACTCGAGCGTCATAGAGACCTATTGGGTTGTAAAGCTTAGATGATAAGAAGAAAAAATGTTATATGATATATACCTACCTTTTCATCGGTGGGGGAAGCGGCTATAGATTTTTAAATAATTCTGTAAAAAAAAAACTTTTGCATGGACATCCTCGAGCGCGTCAGATATTGATAGCATCAATGCCCTACGTATTTTTAATAATGTACGTATGTTAATCTGATCGTTTGCATGATGCGGGTGGTTGTATGTAAGGATTGAAAATGAAAAAAAAAAAATTAATCGAGCGCGTCAGATTTTCTAAGGGAGTGTTAAGTGCACCAAAAAAAAGCTCTCTTTCACTAATCTGACGATTTTGATGGGACGCAAACTCGCGGCCATTTTCATAATGTGCAAAAAAAAATTCGCCATTTTGAAATACTCAAGCGCGTCAGATTAAGATATATATGGTTCATCTTTATGTTCTAAACGTACTGTCTCATAATCTGACGATTATCTAGAGGGATTCTAGCCTGATTTGACAAAAAAAAATTAGAAAAACGGTTCACCCTAACGGCCATCCCTGCAACTTCCCGCTAATTCCATAATAAAACATATGCTAATGATAAATCTAATTGGATTTTTACAAATTCCAATTAAATTCCGAGAAAACCTAGTTTATCCAAACCTAGGGAAGAAAAAAAACTGCTCAAACCGCTATCTGTGGAAAGCCCTGTATATGGACCACGGAGATACGGACCACTTCGTGATATAGACGCACAAGTGCGCAAAAATGTAATTTTGACAGCTCACTGGGGAGAGGTTATTAAAATAGCAAAAAAGCCAAAACGTTAGAAACACGTTGTAAACAGTATGCCACGAACGAGTCTTTATAATCAGCTGTGATGGCGTCATGGCAGCAGAGACCAGAGTGGGGACGGAGTGAGAGAGTAATAGATAGAGAAAGAGTGAGAGAGGAATAGAAACGCGGAGAAGGAAATATAGGCATCACGCAGCTGCACACATTTAACTTTATCGACGACGGCTTGCGGAAATCGTCAGATTATATATTTTTCGTTATTCTTGAATTATTTCCTTCCAAATTAAAAAAAAATTAACTACGCTCGAGAATGTCGAGATGAGGTTTTTTTTACAACTTTGCTGCCCTCCCCTTTCTTTACGTCACTCTCAAATTGTCAGATTAGTGGAATATACACTTTTTAGGATGTAATTAACTCACCCTACCTTAATCTGACGCGCTCGAGAATTTCTGATGGTCAATTTTTTTTACTAATCTGTTCCTGTATCCTTTACGGGTGGCCTTATATATGGGGCTCATGTTTGGTGGAGGTACTTAACCGGGTACAAAGTCCCCCTGTATATTAATTTGCCGCGCTTTAGTAAATCCCGAAATACCCTCTTGGGCTCCCCTACTACTACTGTTCTTACAAAAAATCCTCTTTATAATTTCCTGCTATTGTCGACTATCACATGACGATATACAAAGTAAATGAAATGCTGTTGCTTCCTTATCAACAAAATGTCATCAGTGACCTTCCGCATTCGTTGGAGTAGTAATTAGAAATATACTCGTAAGTACCTACTTATATTTGGTTTGTATGTTGAATATTTTACCTCAAGTGACCTCAACATTAAATTGTAGTGAGAGCAAAAGAAGCATGTTGTTTTCATTATTGATATTAAATACACCAGCTCCGTCCTTCAGAATACACCAATTTGATCTTCACTAGCCTGAGTTGTAGGCTGTTATGTCCACAACTGTGCTGGCGCATTACAGATGTCATTACGTCATCAGACAAATTGGTTCTTTGCTCCGGAAAATTATCCAGACTTTAGCATTTATGCAACCAGTTTCGAAAAGATCCCGTATAAGTTACTGTATGGATGCAGTTTTAAAGGAAGTTTCGAAAATACTAATCAGATCGGCGGTATGCAGCAAGGAGTGCACATAGATAACAACATAATGAGCTATTTATTAAATAACTCACTCACACGAATTTCATAAGATTTGAGTCCTCTCTGTCCGT
This sequence comes from Ochlodes sylvanus, assembly GCA_905404295.2. Lineage (NCBI taxonomy): Eukaryota > Metazoa > Arthropoda > Insecta > Lepidoptera > Hesperiidae > Ochlodes > Ochlodes sylvanus. The sequence continues at coordinate 12,450,937 of FR990130.1, read as the reverse complement.
GTCATACCAGATCATCAATGTGTTACCCCCGACAAGTTGTAACGAAAAATAACTGAATTTATAAAATTTACGATTTATGACCCCCTTGTCACACGGTGTCACCCACATGGTGGTTAGTCCAGTTAGCAGAGGGTGTTATTAAGAATGTTACTTGGTTAGTTCGGTCGTATGTATAAGGACCAGGGCAGGGACTGTTAGTGATAGTTAGTCCTGCTGTTGTTGATAATCATAGTCCAATTAGTAATTAATGGTCAGTAAGTTTCGTTCTATTTTGGTCACAGATGTGTTGCTACCCTTGATGACTCAGATGGTCGCCTTTAAAACAGTGTAATCAGATACAATTTTTCTTATCGGAACATAATTGCTGTTCAAACAATTATTACACGGTATAAATGGTACTAGATGATAGGTAGGTAGGTGGCGGGCGGTGCTACCACTCTGGGCAAGCTCGATAGCCACCACTACCTATTATTATAATATTTAAATTATATTCCAACGGAATCAATAATCTGGCTCAGTAAAGATCGAATCGCGGCAGATAGTAGTGACATTTCAAGCGGCTATTGTAGTCACGTCTACAAGCTTTTCAAACAGTGATGCAGAGAATTAAAAGAAATGTTACATATTTTAATGCCGTTATGTTCATAAGATTCGTTTTGGGGCTTTACTATAATTTTAGTTGTTTAAAATCTATATCTTATGTAACAAAAGCCTACGTCTTTGGTTATTTACTGTCATTACTTAGTCTATTTATATATCTGATAGTCGTATTAGGGTTAAAATATCGAAGTGTATTATTCATTTTATTGAGCTGTTCTATGATCGCACAAATATTGTTCCATTTGATAATATCTATTTTTATGAAAGAAAATAGATTTTTAAGAATATTTCGCACTAATATTGCAGTCGTGGACAGATTAATGGGTTGGAAACTATCCGGACAAGACGCGCGAATCACTTTTTATACAATATCTCTCACTGTCACTATCAAAATTATTGTTGAGTTTTTGTGTTACGGCTATGGGGCAATGGAATTGTTGCGGGTCACTTTTACATTTATATTTCTCACAGTATATGCTTCGAACTTAACTAGAATGATAATATTTGAAATGTTTTTCCTACGAATGCGGCACTTACGTAAATATTTGTCGGCGATAACAATCATCGATGTCATAGATTCGTCACGAACAGACAAGGAAGTAGTTATAAAGAGGTTTCTCGTTATTTACAAACATTTGTTGAGGATGTTGGAGAAAACAAACAAAATCGTTAAATGTACGGTAAGTATAAATATTTTAAATTGTTTACAACCAACGGATGAATACACGTCGTGCTTCGGGACGTTCGATGGTGGAAAGCGCACTCTTATAACGGCATAACACAAATAAATAATAGTTTAAAAAACTAAAAAACACGCTTTTAATAGAAAACCGAACTAAAAAATAGAAAATAAATTTTAATGAATTTAAATTAAGAAAATAGTGTTAAAAATTTCAATGATATATATATTCATTGAAATTTTTAACACTATTTTCTTAATTTAAATTCATTAAAATTTATTTTCTATTTTTTAGTTCGGTTTTCTATAAAAAGCGTGTTTTTTAGTTTTTTAAACTATTATTTATTTTCTACTTTTTAGTTTGGATTATTTATAATAGCTTGTTTTTTTATCAAATTAGTGTATTGTCATCGGTCCTCAATAAATCTACAAAGTTTGAACGAAATCTGGCCGTTTAAAGTGGGTCAAAATCGCGCCCAAAGAAGTCGGTTACAAACAAACATACATAATAGCTTGTTTTTTTATCAAATTAGTGTATTGTCATCGGTCCTCAATAAATCTACAAAGTTTGAACGAAATCTGGCCGTTTAAAGTGGGTCAAAATCGCGCCCAAAGAAGTCGGTTACAAACAAACATACAGGTGAAGCTAATATAAAGCGTGTAAAAATGGAATAATTTTATCAAATTAGTGTATTGTCATCGGTCCTCAATAAATCTACAAAGTTTGAACGAAATCTGGCCGTTTAAAGTGGGTCAAAATCGCGCCCAAAGAAGTCGGTTACAAACAAACATACAGGTGCAGCTAATATAAAGCGTGTAAAAAGTAGTTCTTCGGGAAATCACGTTCGTATAAAATATCATCTTATACCTTATAACTAAACTTAATATATAATAATATAATATAATATATAATAAACGTTTAATACGAAAAATAAGCTGAAATGTCTCGTCAAGAATCTTTAAAACGTTAACTCCCAAAAACTACTTCTTCATTCGGTTGCTGGGGATTCGAGTTGAGCTTTCGCAATGAAAACTCGTTATATGTTATTATTGATAAAATTTAATCAACTCTAGAACCCATAACTAATTTGAAAAATATTCTCTTTTTCAGCTGATTTTGGACTAGTTAGCAACTTTATAAGAACAATTTTTACCTTAAATCATTGTATATCAATGATTATTACATTGGTAAGTGAACTTAAAATAACACTTAAATTATAAATTGTTTAAACTATATATTTTATCATTTTTGATAATAGGTATACCTAGTCTGGAACAGCAGTAGGTACCTTTGTAATTGTAATATGAACTGATAATATAACCCTTGTAACTTTGTAAAGAAAATTGTTTTTAAAATCATGCAAAACTGTGACCTCCCTGTTTGATCGCTTTAGGGGATGAGTTTTCCAAAATCCTACACTATTAATGGTCCCCCACACTACATGTGGAATCCCTGTACAACGTTTTATGTTTCTTGGTCTAATGGGTCGGGCTGTGCGTTGTCTTATTATTTCACACCGTAGCGTTTTATCTATTACCTATATTTTGTGGTTTTATTGAGAAGAGATGGTACCTACAATAAAGTGTTACTTTCCAGGGCGGTACTTCGCCTTTAATAATGTCAACGTCAATGGAAATACTATTGAGCCTTGGTATGTATTTCGCAACCATGATCTTAGCTGGTCAAGTCAGAATATGATGAGATGAAAGGGATCCTTGGAGATGCATTGACCAACTGCACAGGTAACTTTTTATTATTTATTTTTAAAACTAAAATAAAAAGTTGTTTGTAATTTTTTTTCTTAAAAACTATTAAATAATAAAAATTAATAAATTAGGTGCAGAAAAATTTATTTTCGTTTTCCGTGCCGATTTATTTTCTAATGCTTTGCTGGCACTGACTATTTCGTATTAGATTAGCGTGAATAAACTTGGGACGACATCTCGAATCACGCTATTGAAGTTCCTTACGCCACTCGCATTTATAATATGTATGTATATACAAGTTCCGCCAAATGCTCAATCGGAGTTCGGCCGCTTTTCAGGCATGTCGTCTCGCCTGGCGGGCAAAAACGCATGAAAAACACGTAGACAAATATAAAAAAAGGATTCTGTGGTTTTATGAGACCACGGTGAAAGTGAAACTTGTTTTCACATTATAGACAAACTAAAAAAATTTTGGAATAATATTCCATTAAGGGTATAAAAATCGCTTTATCAATCTTAATTTTATACTTGGAAAATTAGAATGATAATGGGAAATAATAAAAGTAGACTATTACATTAAACACTGACAAAAAACAAACAAATTAGCGTGGAGCACTGGCACAAATGAGTAATAGTCTATACACTACACGGTCAGCTGCTGCGAGCTATAGGCGCCGCCATATTCGCCTTGGCTGCTCTGATAGCGCCTTTCACTTTATCCCTACTCCGCGGCCGACCGTCACGCGACATGCAACACACAGACGAAAAAGTTTGAGACGATGTAATAAATGTTTCACTTTAAAAACAGATAATAATTAAAAAATACTATTAAATAAATACCTTCATTATTCATTTTCTCAAATACCTTTCATGTATTTTACAGTTACAGTATCATACAGTTTTATTATTGCCTATTGTCACATACAAACTGGCTGCAAACTGAAATAGGGACACACCTCCAATTTTATATAATATATATATGTATATGCATATATGAATGTGTTTACAGACCGATGTATTCGCCGAGCGATATGGGACACTGTCGGCTACCTGGAGAGCCGACCACCAGTTTATACAATCTTTCGTCTGTTTCCGTTGGACATTAACTTAGTTTTGGGCTTCTTCCGGATCTCTGTGCAGTACATCATTGTGTTGTTGCAATTCGAGCATTAAAGTTATTTAATAGAATGTTAATCCTAAAATAGAAATTTAAGTGCTTAATTGGGATCTTTTAGAAGTAAGGATATTGAAAATAGGGTTATACTTATACGTATTTATGGTGGATGGGGCTCCATCCCTCCTCAAGTTCAAGCCAATTTTCACTGCTCTTGGTACACTCTGCCGAATATGGGGCTATGGTCGGTCCTCCTGATAGACGTCGCTGGGTTTTGTACTACCTAGTTTAATCTCGAGGGTACTTATGTATTGTTTACCTGTCTAACTAGCTACCACCTTATTTCCAAAATTCGTGTCATTGACGTCCAAGGGCGAATAAATGATCACTTACCATATCTTTATGTCTTATATTGTCCGTACAGGAGGGGTATTGCAAAAATGTATTCTGTTTTCCTCTGTTAATGTTTCTCTGTACCAACTCTGTGACGTTTTCTTACTGAGAAGTTTTCTTAATACTATGTCAATATTATAGGTACTTAATTTAAAAAAATCATAATCTTAAACGTTAATGAAAGGTACCACTTAGGTAGGTATTTTTGTGCTATTACTAGTGTGGCGGGCTGTCTCTGTATTGAACCAGATATCTATTGACAACAGTAGATCGGAAAAAGCGTTGTGAACACTCCAATTGTGTTGGGTTGTGAACACTTTAATATCGTTATGTTCACCTTCTACACATAGTACTTTACATGACTACGTGATATTAATTCTTATTCGTCGTTTCTTCGTGTGATAAATTAGTTTGTTAATGTAGCGTGTGCTTAATAAATTGTATGTTGATCTGTGGAATCATTGTTTGTCCCTGTATCTACGCCACAAAATCTACACATCTTATAATAATTATACAAGGTGATTGCTTAGTCACTTGACATATTGATAGGGGGTACTCAGTATTCGATCCACGACTGACAAGTATTCATTCTGAAAAAATAACGTTTTAATATCAAGTTAGAAATACTCGTAATCCAGATAAAAGAAATATAATACAACATACCTAACCTAATTTTATGCCTCATCTGAAACAGAATGTGGTTCGTCCATTCCGACGTTCGATGATTTAATTTTATGATCTTTATGCTCAAAAGAAATTTACATTTCACTGAATGAGAATAAACAATATAAGTAACAATTATAGTAGAAACTTGTGGGTAATAGAGGTAAACAACAACCAAGCATGTTAATAAATAAACACGGGATACCCAAAGCTTATTATTTAGTTTTATTTGTTATGGATTTTATTTGTGTATTTATTTTTGTATCTAATTTTTTTTATAACAAACAAGTTATTATAATAGTAAGTGTTGTATATGCCCAGGTATATGATTGGTTACTAGATAAGTCAACAAACCTCAACTTCGACTACATATTAGATGATAAGATGAGAATCTTTATAATTTCCTGCTATTGTCGACAATCACATGACGATATACAAAATTAATGAAATGTTGTTGCTTACTTATCAACAGAATGTCATCAGTGACCTTCCGCTTTCGTTGGACTAGTAATTAGAAATATACTCGTAAGTACTTAAAATCGGTTTGTATGTTGAATATTTTACCTCAACAATATATTTTAGTGAGAGCAAAAGAAGCATGTTGCTTCCATTATTGATATTAAATACACCAGCTCCGTCCTTCAGAATACACCAATTTGATCTTCACTAGCCTGAGTTGTTGGCTGTTATGTCCACAACTGTGCTGGCGCATTACAGATATCATTACGTCATCAGAGAAATTGGTTCTTTGCTCCGGAAAGTTATCCAGACTTTAGCATTTATGCAACCAGTTTCGAAAAGATCCAGTATAAGTTACTCTATGTATCCAGTTCGAGAGGAAGTTTCGAAAAGACTAATCAGATCGGCGGTATGCAGGAAGGAGTGCACATAGATAAAAACATAAGGACCTATTGATTAAATAAGTCACTCACACGAATTTCATAAGATTTCAGTCGTCTCCGTCCGTGTCATACCAGATCATCAATGTGTTACCCCCGACAAGTTGTAACGAAAAATAACTCTGAATTTATTTATAACATTTACGATTATGGTCACAGATGTGTTGCTACCCTTGAGAACTCAGATGGTCGCCTTTAAAACAGTGCAATCAGATACGAAATGTTCTTATCGGAATAGAATTTTATTGCTGTTCAAACAATTATACACGGTATAAATGGTACTAGGTGATAGGTAGGTGGCGAGCGGTGATACCACTCTGGGCGAACTCGATAGGCACTACCACGTATTATTACAATATTTAAATTATATTCCAACGGAATCAAGTAATCTGGCTTAGTAAAGATCGAATCGCGGCCGACAGTAGTGACATTTCAGGCGGCTATCGTAGTCACGTCTACAATTTTCAAACAGTCATGCAGAATATTAAAAGAAAATATGTTACATATTTTAATACTGTTATGTTCATAAGATTACTTTTGGGGCTTCACTATAATTTTACTTGTTTTAAATCTATATCTTACGTAACAAAAGCCTACGTCTTTGGTTATGTACTGTTATTACTTAGTTTATTAATATATGCGATAGGCGAATTATGGTCATACCTTCATAAAAATATATTATTCCTTTCAATTACCTCTTTTACGATTATAGATATATTGTTCCATTTCATAATAACTGTATATACGAAAGAAAATAGAATTTTAAAAATCTATCGCACTAATGTTGCAGTTGTGGACAGATTAATGGGTTGGAAGCTATCCGGACAAGACGCGCGGATCACTTTCTACATAATATCTCTCACTATCACTATCAAAATTATTGTTGAGTTTTTGTGTTACGGCTATGGGGCAATGGAATTATTGCGGGTCACTTTTACATTTATACTTCTCACGTTATATGCTTCGAACTTAACTAGAATGATAATATTTGAAATGTTTTTCCTACGGATGCGGCACTTACGTAAATATTTGTCGGCGATAACAATCATCGATATCATAGATTCGTCACAAACAGACAAGGAAGTCGTTATAAAGAGATTTCTCGTTATTTACAAACATTTGTTGAGCATGTTCGATCACACAAACAAAATCGTTAAATGTACGGTAAGTACAAATTTTTAAATTGTTTACATCCTAGGGATGGATACAAAACACAAAAAACGGTTTTTTGGGAATTCACGTTCGTATAAAATGTCATCTTATACCTTACAAGCCTACACCCGCGGCTTTGCCCGCCAAAAATCCCTAAATAGTGCGAAAGGGTGCTACATCGGCATTCATTCGGTTGCTGGGGATTCGAGGAAAACTCGTTATATGTTATTATTGATAAAATTTAATCAACTCTAGTACCGTAACTAATTGGACAAATATACTCTTTTTCAGCTGATTTTTGGACTAGTTAACAACTTTATAAAAACATTTTTTTCGTTAAATTATTGTATATCAAGGATGATTACATTGGTAAGTCAATTTGAAATTATTAAATAATGAATAGTTTAAACTATAAGGTTGGGGAAAAAGTTTTTTCGCATTTTGTATAAAAATTCAAGACATTTTTTTTTCAAAGTTTATTTACATTTAATTATGGTATATATATACGGTTTTGTTCCATAAATTTATGAGATCAGCTGACAATGTGTTTACCTATTAATTTATCTTTTTCAAATGCCCGTACGGGGAATTAATATCTAGTAATTATATAGCTGACATTTTGATCAACTTTAAATCATCTAAATTATATGACTGCTATGTTTGGTTTTATGTTGCTATTGTTACAGGAAGGTTATTCAGATTATCTAGTTTATCAGCATTCAAAAATATTTAACTCATTAAGGTCATGTTACCTATAGTAACTAAGCTGGATTATTATAATTCGTCTCGAGCCATTTATTAAAATTTTCCTCTCTTTCTCTCTCCAGTTATTTTCTTTTCACCCATTATCCCCGAGTCGACCATGTATGGTTATGAATTATGAAATTGATCAAATGTCACGCTTTACCATGGTCGTTATACACAATCCCAAAATCGTACATTCTGCCGTCCATAGGACTTTTTTTACTTGGAATAAAGCTTGACAACGATCTGATGGTAAGAGGTGATCTTGAGCGCACTAACTTAGTAAAAGCTTCCCCACTGTACTTGGCATACCTCTACGTGCATAAATGAAATTTGTAGGCAAACTAGTATAACTCACAAACTAGATCGCTAGTCCCATGGACTAGTTAAATAAGTAGGAAAGCTTAAGTTCCAAAAATGGTTGATAAAGAATCTGGCGGTTCTAAAACTGACGAAAACGGTTTGATGAAAGGATTATCAATGAACGCTCTTCATGACGTGCGAAATCTGTTGGCTTGGGGTGGCTTAGACAGCCAAAGTCGGGTCACATGTCCAGACATGTGTGCTTAAATGTACATAATTATCGTGATGGTAATAATTATGTGCGTCTTCAAAATTAATTATCATTTGCTTCGGTGGAGGAAAATATCGTGAGGAAACCAATCCGCACTTGGCTATGGGGACTGTACTGGGCCTGTACCTCACATTATGAGCAGAGATCCGATACCAGCCAGGCCAGGGTTTCCCAACCTTTTTTTCGCCAAGCCCCCCCCAAACCAATAATAATTTTTTCATGCCCCCCTTACATGACGGGGGGGGGGGGGGGGGGGGGTTGCGCGCATCAAACGTCGTGTTGTGACTTATTAAAGCCTAAAGCCACATACACGTTAAATATATTTTTTCAGAAATGATAACGTACCTAGTATGCCCCCCCTGAAATTCCTCTATGCCCCCCTGGGGGGCATACCCCACCGGTTGGGAAGTCCTGCTGTAGGCTATAGCCTACAGCCAATCCATACTTATAGCCTTTAGTAGCAAACAAAAAAACTTATCTACATAATGAATATTATCGGAGCTGTTCTCCTCACAAAAAAAAGTTTTTCCAAAAAATCCCCCATTAACCATTGTAAGTTTACCTATAAAGTTATACATATTTATGTGTCGCCATAACACCAAATTTATTTTGCCGTGCAACAGATTTTTATAATGGTCGCGAATGAAAGCGTATTTTTATTTTCGGACTTATAAAACCATCGTTGCTATATTATGCGTGAAGAATGAATGTGTACTAACTGGAGAATAATATTCACCATTTTTAGTTTACTTGCTTCATACAGCTACGTCTACATGCCCTCAACCAACGATATCTATTATTATACTTTAACATTGTAAATAAACCTTGTTTAAATGTTTACGTCTTTATTATTTTTTGCCACTAGCAGCGGTTACTTACATCACTAGTGGTCACATAGGTATACCTACATAAGTAATTATTGTTAGAGTGAGCTGACGAATATGTTACGTCGTTATCACCACTTTTATTCATACGACGTGCACCACCGCCACCACCTTATATTAAGAAACGCGCTAATGTCCGCGTTACCTAATGTAAGTCCTCATCATAATGAGACTCTTCAAAGTACGTTCTCACATAGTCATTGGAAAGGTCAATATGAATAGATGAGAAGGGATATAAAAAGCTGCTGGGTAAGATTGAAAAAGGCCCGAAGATTGTCCCATAAATTTTGTTCGCGACCACACGTTGGATAAGTGGGGTTTATTTCCGAAGATTTGGAACTTCGTTCCTATTAAGTTTGCTTCGTTCCGACGCGAAGTAGCGATCTGGGTTTAGGGAGGATGTGTTTTGGACGGTTTTATCGAGATAAATGAAAAAAGTAGCCTTTGAGTTACTTGACGGTAAAACTTTTTTTTTTTGCAGGAACAGTACCTAATGAAGGTGAATTGTCCAACTTTACTGTTTATTCTCAATTGTCAGAAATATAATTAAATGACAATGTTTATATTGCTACTACTTTATCGGTCGTGCATACGGCAATACTTCCGTTAATTTACAAAACATGCAATTGCGCAATCTTCTCATCGATATCCTTAAATACATCCCTAGTCGATAGGTGATTTATTCGATTCGTTGTGGAGGCTCAATAAAAACTCCTTGCACTAATGTAGTCAAACGACGTTCTGAAGATAAATCTAAGGAATTTTCATTTCCCAAAATCCTGTAAAATATTATGAAATGAACATGACATGTCATATTATACGTCAAATTTATTCAGACACTCACGAATGTAAAAATGAACTTGTTCTTGACATTTCAAAAGCAGTTTTTTTCAATATTGTTTAAAGTTTAAAGCGAAAGGTTTTAGCGTAAAATTAATTTTCAAATAAGTAGTTACTATTGTTCCTGAGATTACCTTTCAAATAAAAACAAGCTCAGAATATTCGCTTCAATTAATAGTATTAGTATCTATAGATACCAACTTATTCATTGAGGTCCGTTTCGTTTTGCCCGTCTGTTTTCTATTTATCGTCAGTATCGACATATTTCCGAGCTATCCCATCCCTAACCACTGGGAGATAAGTTCGACAAGTTGCCTCCTTCTACTAAAATATGTAGCGACACGATATTGAAAAGTTCCTCTTTGTCGGAGCAACCATATTTATCTAGCTCTAGTTTAAACACAGTCCATTATTTTCATTAAACAATTTTATCTTCTAACCTTAGAATAGTTATTCTAAGCTTTTAACCTAGTTGGATTTTATTCTTTACATTTTAGATTAAAATTAAATTCAGCTATGGGTCAGTTTGGTTTGAATAACCGTATTTGAAATCTATTAGAATTTAATTATCACTTGCTTCGGTGAAGGAAAACATCGTGAGGAAACCTGCACACTTGAGAGTTCTCAATAATGTTCGCAAAGGTGTATGAAGTCCGCCAATCCGCACTTGGCCAGCGTGGTGGACTACGGCCCCCTCACCTTGTGAAAGGAGACCCGTGCCCAGCAGTGGGACAGTTATGGGCTGCGATGATGATAATGATGATGATTCGATATCATGATTGATAAGGCTTAAGCACCCGAAGTTTTTTTTCTTCTTCCTTCTTTCTTGGTTGGCAAGGCATCGGTAACGTCATGATACTGCTGATGGCCACTTACCGTCATGTGCCCCCCACTGTCACACGATGTTACACTCTTAACAACGTACTAATGTAGCAACGCATTTGTGACCGAATTAGAACAAGACTCTTACTAACAATTACTAACTGGACTAACACCGTCTCCTAACCGGACAAACTATCCTAGTCGCCATTTCAGTCATGTTCTGAATCGGTCACAGTTGACACGGGCGGCAGCGGAAGGGTGGGGCTGCATGCTCGTTTATTACCTTAATTCCATAAAAAACACTCCTTTCCGCCCCCCTGTGGAGTACGTTACGGCTGTCCCTTAAATAATAAAACAAGTCAGCTAATTAGATGAGGAACAAGAGGTAATCTAAGTCATCCCGAACATAACCCTATAAATTTATTATAACACAAACTTCGTCCCGAATTAAATTACTTTGCTTTTAGCTACTACATTGTTGTTGAACGAAGGGACATATAAAGGACTGCCATCCCTTTACATTACAATAATAAAACTATTGTGCTCCAAAATCTATTCAGAAAGTAATACGTATTCTGTTCTAAAATAACTCAGCGCCGGTTACTTACGGAGACGGTCCAGTAGCCTCGTTGGTAGTGATCCTGCCTGCCAAGCGAGGCGTCCCGGGTTCGATTCCAGATAAATGTTTATTTTCAGGTCATGTGTGTTAATTGCTATGTGTGTGTTACAAACAAAAGCTCTTGAGCCAGAGCATAACAGTGTATGCTTTCTAACGATTTTATACAAAAATACTTAAATACGTTATCTTTAATTAATCGGATGTGACAATACAAAAATAAAAAAATTTAACATAACCTGTGCCATTTTTCAAAGTGATTAAAAAACACAATACGACTAACAAATTCAGCCTCACAATTATTTCACTCTCACAATTATTTAAATTAGGTATGGCACTTGCACGTTAAAATAAACTGAAACTAAGAAAAGTCTAGTTAGTATTCTAATGAAGTCTAGATAACTGTTCCACTGATATCTTTGTCCTAGATCTTAGTAATGGATTCAGCGCAGACAGTAATAGACTATTAAAGAAATTAAACCCTTTGGCCGTTTGAATGAAACTTGGTTTTATGAAGCTACTTAAAGTTTGTGATCCGATTTGGTACGTGATGCCGAGTTTCTCGGACATCACTTATCCATGGGGCTCAATCAGATGAAATCTAACCTTTAATTACCCAATGATTAATTTACCCAGTTGTTATTATTAGATAACAGTCGTTAAGCCTTGTCGGAGGCCTTCAGGCGGCATAAAAACTTCCGACAAATGGGTTAGCGACTAACCCCTTCGCCAATAGTATCAATATGCCACGAAGCAGACTGATCGAATATGCTTTATAGAGCTCTATTAAAGGGTTTAGTAATGAGGAGAGAACCGTGCTCAGTGGTGGGCCATTAATGGGTTGAGGACATTTAAAATACTTCATTGCCACTTACCATTAGGTGGTATTGTTGTACTTTATGTGTTACGGTATTTTAAGTAAGAAATCTATCGTATGGCATAATTGTAATTGTTTTGTATGTAAGAAATACTGGAAGGATGAATAGTAAAATAATAAACCTTCAATGATATTATTTATTTAAGGTACTCAAAGGTACCTTATTATAAAATATAAAAATACCTGTACTAGAGCAACATTACATAACTAATGTTACATAATATTGACAAAGATTATACTATCAATGAGTTGTCGACAATCACAAACCAATCTATTATTTTCATCATAGTTAGAGAGATATTCTTAAACTTTTCAAATTAAAATCCGATGAAGCGGACAAAGTATTTCAACAGCGATTACTGGAGAATGAAGTTCGGGATTAATGTTGATTTTACTAGTAGAATGGAAAAGGAGTTATTGTCTTACACATTTTTAAATCTATTGTCTTATACATTCACATATTTTTTTAAGTGATAGCTGTGATATAGCAGTGTGAGTCGAGTGGTATTGAACGTTGAACTGGGGCCCGAGTTCAAATCCCGCACCCCAACATATTTTTTTTTAATTATGGGCGTTTTAGAATTTAATGACCACTTGCTTCGGTCCACCGATTTTCTTCAGGAAACATCGTGAGGAAAATTGCACACTTCTCTCAGGAAGTCCGCCTACCTGTACATTGCCATATTGTGAGAGGAGTCTCGTGCCCAGCAGTGAAACTTTTCGGCTACGACGATATTTTTACTACCTACATACTTCTATTTCTACTTAAATGCCTTATATAAAAGAATATAAGACAGAAGTGAGAAAATACTAGGTATAAAGCTTCCAGGCGGCAATCGATTCAAGAAAGGTCTCTAACCTACATGACAAGATTCGTTGGCTTTGTCCACATTGTCTTTAATTTGTCTTATACATAATAACATGCTTGTATATCAGTGTGTCCATAAAAAATGTTCCTGTGTAAAATGTGGTATGTACTCGTAAGTGGAGCACCTATCGACAGAATTCTTATGCCACCTCGCCGTAAAAGGCAAGATATTTGTACAAGGGTGCCACAGCAAATACTCGATAAGTGTTTGCGTATATCGACGAGGCAGTCTAAGAAGTGCTACAAAAGAATTTCAAGAGGAAAAAGGAACTCTCCTTGTAGGGTTGCATCTTTTTACCGGTATTGTTTCTATCGGATTTTTTAGGATAACTAACGATACAGATGATTTATAACAAATCTGTTTGTTTATATTAAACAGATTTTCATCATCGTCGTCGTCGTCGTTTCATCGTTTTCTGCCTTTCTTCAAAATTTCCTGAATAGACTTTTTTGATGATACAATCAAATATAATGACGAAACTATAACTTTACAAGCGAATTCTGTTTTTTCCAGACCAGCTACGGACAGACGCAATATCGGATTTTTTTAAAGAAATAGTCAGTACTTATGTATATCAATTAAAAGGGCATCATTCTGAGGGTCTCGAATGCTCATTTTAAAAGTAGTGAAATTACTTTTGGCATTGCATTTTATTTTCGTCATCCCTATGGGTTTGAAAATGGTATGTAAATAATATGTTTAAACCTAATGTTAGTATTTGTAACATAAGTTTGATCAAGAATAACCCACACTTTAGGAAATATGCTTTAAAAGCATTTATAAGGCATGCCTTTACAACGCATGATCAATATTTTTTTACCTTCTACATGTATCAAAACTCGTCTAAGAAACAATTTACAAACTAGGTACGAGTATGCATTGGATAACAAAATATCGGGTATATTGTTGGTTTTCTAATATTTCGGAATCGGCGATTTAAGTTTGTCGATACAGACTATACCTATCGTAAAACGTATCATAAACGTGTATCGGTATTAGGTATATCGGCAAAGTGCGTATCGATGCATGCCTACTAGAAACGTTGTTTGAGAGTTGCTCACTAAAACGTTGACAAAGGAGACTGGCGGGTTTTCTAGGAGTGTTCGGCCTGGTCACCCACCCACATGGATAATTTTTATGTATTCTCGTATCGTATTTTAATAGAAACTAATTGATATTTGTAATTGCTTTAAAGCAGTTGTCTGTGTAGCTGAAATAATTATTTAAACTTACGTGTTTCATTTGACAGTTGATACTAACTGACTAGGTAAACTGAGGTTGTTTTTGATTAACACGAAACTAATGGTTATTGGAAGGAATTAGGTTAATTCATTTTCTTATTTTTAATTTAAAACCCTATGTGTTGTTCTTGTAGGGCTTGGGGCCGAAAACCGCCAGTCTCCTTTCAACATTTCGTAACATTTCGGTGTTTGCGGCTATAATGAACAAACCCTAGCGAAGCCCGAATAGTTTAAAATGAACAATTCGTTACTACGCGTTATGAAGCTTAAATTATATCCGATTAACTGGTATTAACATTTCAATTAAAACCTTTGTTGGCTCAGTTAATAAGTATTAGTAACAATGAAGCGCGGAACTCGTACAGTTTGCACCAAATTAATTCGCAAAGCGCCGGTTGCAGCCGGACTTAACTCGTCACGTTTTGGTTTGAAGGGCGTTTAATAATTACTGTTATTGTTACCTTTCACACCCTAATTCCACATCCCAGGCCCTTATTTTCAAACATCGCTAATATATCATCACATGATGGTATAAAATTAAAAACGTAAGGGCTTTGATCGTCTTAGAACTTAGCAAATTTTGTGCTGGTCGATCTACATCATCATCATCATCATCATCATCATCATCATCATCATCATCCCTAACTATAACTGTGTCACTATTAGGCTACTATCACACTATCTCAGGCACTACTATCTTCTTTCACAATGTGGGGAATACAGATCATAGTGCACCACGGTAGCCAAGTTCGAATTGGCGGACTTCACACACCCTTGACAACATTATGGAGAAATTTCAGATATACGGTATTCTTAAGCTTGGTCCACACCACACAGCAGCGTTTTGTAACCAACATAATCACTAGGATCGCAACATTATACGTACAATACTAGTAGTGTGGACGGCGTATGTTACGAAAACCAGCGTGACAATGTAACTGTCAGGAGAAACTCGTTTCCAACACTCGATATTAACGGTCGAACATGAAAATGCCAAACAAACAAAAAATAATTAACAGCAGGCACTATCTAGTGGCAAAACTGGTTAGATTGCTAGTAGAAAAATTTCTTGAGCGCTTCCGTGCGGCGGAGGCCACTCATAACCGTTGAACCAGGTTGTTATCATAAACAGTCCTTAAACGATGTCTGAGGTCTTTTTGCGGCGTAGTGGAGTTTACGCCTTAGTTACATACCCCTCGTCAGCAGTGGGCCATTAAAGGAATAAAGTCATTGTAATGAAATATAAACCATCTACGCGCAGCTTAAACTTTACTCATACGCTATAAGCTATTTTATTAAAATATTTTCTTTTTGGTCAAACGAGACCAAAGTTCTTCGACATCACAGAAAACTTTAAAAAAGAAATGCACCTCAGTCGTTTTGCAAAAGCTTTCAGTTTAATCAAACACTACTTTCAACTTTTTTAAATAGAGTAAGCTTGGCTGGTATTTGCTAATCTTAATTTCTGCCTTGGAAAAACCTAGACCAACGTGGTTAGTAACTCTCTAGGATGCCTAACAGCGGTGATGCGATAGCGAGTGAATCGCATGACCGTTATACGCAGTTTAATTTAAAATATTTCATATGTTAGGTGCAGAGGAAAAACAAGTTAAAAAATACCTACATGAAATAAATGATTTGAGTTTGAGTTTGAGTTTATCAAACGACTCGTCGTGTTGTGGCTGGGAGCTTGAGAACCAATAATTTCTTTCTTTTCTACTGGCGACGGTGATCACTTACCATCAGGTGACTCCTCCTACTTGTTTGTAGATTTCATACATCTTAATATATATAATTCGAGTGTGAGTGTGTATGTCACTGGACTCCTCCTAAACGGCTGGACCGATTTGGTTGAAATTTTTTGTGTGTCTTCAGGTGGATCCGAGAATGGTTTAGATTCACAATTGGACCCGGTAGGTGGCGTTGCTGTCGATATATCACCAAAACATTTTTTGACGACTGGACCGATTTGGATGAAATTTTTTGTGTGTGTTCAAGGGGATCTGGGAATGGTTTAGATTCACAATTGGACCCGATAGGTGGCGTTGCTGTCGATATATCACCAAAACATTTTTTAATTATAATGCGGTACGAAGTACGCGGGGACAACTAGTAAAATATATTATCCTAATTCGCTACAAACAGTATTATCGATTACATCTGCGGAAGTTGCTAACATCAGTCACATTCATTCATCTGCCAGATGAAAAAGAGCCGATGATCGTCAAGTGGTGAAAAAATATCTTTTTTTTTCATAATATATGTTCACATGATTTAATTTTTTTATCATGATGGACTTTTTGACTATAATTATATATTATATTTTATATATTGTTTTTATACAGATACTGATTGATTTAATAATTATAATTGGCACAAAATATTGAAGTCTACCATGGCTTTCAGTATCGCGTCAGTTAATTATCGCTTACAGCTCTTCTCTTTGTATAAGGTGAAGACAAATCCCAAAGGAGACCTAGATTGCTATATTAATGATGCAAACCCAGATAAGCTACGCTTTCTGCGTAAGAGTCGCTTTAGTCTAATACTTTGCAATAAAATCTCTGTATTTTAAAAGGTGATAATAATATGACGTGGGTTAGAAACTTTTTATAATGGTAACCTGTTCTCACTTCACTTCTGAAAAGCAGAGTTAACCAAGTTTAGTTGTACCACCGCCCGGACCGGTACCTAGTACAATTTCTAGCGTATAGTAATTTAACAGCAATAGGGTATTTGACTACAATGAAAATATAGATCAAACTGTTGTTAGCTTAAAAGTATATAATTTTTTAAACCAATTAAGCCGACACATTATTTTAAAATTATTTGGATTTTTATTAAAAATCGATAATAAAATAATGAATTTTTTGTGTTTGATCACGTGATCGAAAACACGCGGTTTGGCTCAATGACGTCACTTGCTAGTACTGCTTACTATACGCAATGACAGCATTGACAGCTTAGTATGGTTATTTGACCAGGTGACGTCATAACCTATTTAATATGGCGTATTAGCGTTTTCGCGGCTTTTTTGTTCATTTAAACTTTGAAGGTGATTTTCATAGAAAATAGAGATATTTACAAAGAATTAACCAAACTGCATAATTTATTATGTTATATTGAACAATTTGAGATATTTTTCTAAAATCTGTCAAATACCCTATTGTATTCCAGTTGGAAAGGTGTGGATCCGGTTTAGAGGCGACCATTTTATTCTTCAAGGGTAGTATCAAATCTGTGACTGAATTAGTACGAGACTCTTACTAACAATCACTAACTGGAGCAACAATCTTAGTCCCAACTTGAGCTTATTCTGTGTCGGTCACAGTTGTCATGGGTGACAGCGGAGATTGTTGTGCAACAACAAGCTTTTAGCTATATTAAATTAAACTCAAAGTGACTTATATTTTTTTACTAGCTGACCCCGCGAACGTGCGAAAGCGCGACTAAAAGGAGACCCGCCATTTTACTATGGGAAGTGGTACCAAATTGTCCAGCAATAAAACTTTGACTATTTTTAAGGTAATTTATTAGCTCAAAGATAAACTTTATTTCACTTTGCTAGCTAGTGGGGTTCATGAGATATAATATTTTAAAGATTGCTCAACATCGCTATGTTGCCATGTCAAAAAACGGGCTTAGCGGCTTACGGTAATTTCTTTTAAGAAAATATAAGGTTTATTGCCATAAAACGGTAGCTTCTGTTAGATTTGTTTTATTAAATTCTGTTTTTGTAAGGGTCAAAATAAAATTATATACTAAAAACATCATTAGGTACGGTAGACGGTAAATCTAAGCTGAATGTACCCATACCATACTACATTTTAAGCCTACCGTAATTGTGGTTCATTAAGTCAGACATAGAATATATAATTGGAAGCTGGCTCCATTTATGCTAGAGTTCAAACCAACTGCCACCTGCTTGTGGCACACCATAGAACCCAGACGAGTGGCACGTTGGAGGCCACAGGACATACAGTTTAATTCCGACTGCACTTATGTAAAGTGGTAACGTCAGCATGTTTAATGCTTCGAGTGCTTTTGTTGTTCATAGGCAAAGACGACTATTTATCTTCAGTTGTTGAGTCTACTCTTTCAAGGACTAGGTGAATAAAAAAAATACATTTCAAACAATTTATTCATTTCCTACATCTTCTCTTATTAGTATCTATGAATGTGGCTGGTGCATTAATAATATTTTGGTGCCGTGCCCAGCCTAAATAACACACTAATGTCATTATGTGGGCACAGCTACCAACAATCCTCCTACCAACAATACAATTGCAATAATATTCTGTAATTAAATCGAAGGCCTTTCACGATGCGATGACAATCCACAATTGCAACAAGCAGATACATTCATGATGGCTGCAAAGTACAATTATAATTAATACTTTTTGTCTATAAAATCACTTGTACCAATTCAAAATCATTGTCAATAAATAAGCTGGAACTTACCAATAGTAGAATTAGTAGATATTACACGAATCCAAAAGCAAAACAAGGTTCTTTAACCGTAGCAAATGTTCTTCGTTTTATCCAAATTATCCAGTCATCGTTATCCAAATCGTAGGGGCAAATCAAAATCCATTTTTCGAGCATAACAGACGCAGACTGTGAAAGTGAAGTGAGTTAGGTTAGGAATAAAAATAATTGACTTTGAGTATTGTGATTTGTGACTTTGATTTGAGTACTTTGACACATTGACAGAACCAACAGCCATCAAGTAATATCGATTTTCTTAATTCACATAAATTCATTCTTTTCATCGTGTTTTTTTAGCAAAAAGTTACGGCGAAGAGTAGGGATAGAAAATTGTAAAATACAATAAAAAAAAATCCTGCTAGCTACAGCTTTAAATTTTGTATCATAATAAAGCGTATAAGATGACTCATATAATATATAAAATTTATTACTGGACAGTCTGGTACCACTTTGGCGGACCTCCTTTGATGGGTGGGGGTAGGGAAGGGAAATTTAAGATTATGTGTATATTTTATGCCACATCATAAAAAAAACAACCAATAAAAAATTTGTCCAAAAAATGAAAATTTTTTTAGGGCGAGTCACCCCCTTAACACTTAGGGGTATGAAAAATAGATGTTGGCCGATTCTCAGACCTACTCGATATGCACAGAAAATTTCATGAGAATCGGTCGAGACGTTTCGGAGGAGTATGATAACTAACATTGTGACATAAGAATTTTATATATAAAAAGAAGATTATAGTTTGGTAATGTCGTGAGTAAACAAAATTATCGATTCAAGAATTTACTGTCCCTCTTGCCCATAAATAGGTCCGTTATAAACAGTTCTCCCAAAAGAATCCAATGGCGAATGATATTGAGTTGTAAAAAATACGTCTGTCGTCCTTTCCATCGAATAATGCTTGTCACGTCCGAATCAGGCCCATAAGGGATGTTCGTTCGTTTCAATGGGACGGCGTCGCGGCGTTTAAGGGTTTTTTCACTGGATACCGTAACGAAATACAAAGCCACACCGCGACCTCTCCGCTCTTTAATTTGAGACGTGGACCGCTTTAGGGCGCGCGTGACTTAAATACGGCCCCCGGTTCTGTAACACCTAACTGTATTTTCGCTGGATTTTCTACGTCTTTGCAAACTGATATTCTGTGTTACATTATTTATATTAGCTCCCCTAAATGTGAACCCCACAATCATAGCCCCGCAGTTGGCATCCTGTGTCGCGGGTGGCATGGACACATCACAAACAGCCACGATAGGAGTGAAGATACTTCTGTGTGTTTTAAAAGTCTGTTCTAGTCGGATCTAGTTGGACTTATGAACGTAATTTTTTGCATTAACCATCATTTCGCTAAACTACCTTTAAATATTGAATTTAAAATTTATGGATTGTAAGATAACCTACAGTCAAAAAATATTATTGAACGATAAGCAGAGTCGGTTACCCGACTTCGCATGGGTTGAAGATTATGTGGTTCAAGATTATGTAGACGCAGTTGTAGTAGGTCGTTTTGCAGATGATCATATTCTTTTTTTTTATTGATTTAAGGCAGCAAACGAGCATGCAGCACCACCTTCCGCTGCCGCCCATGACAACTGTGACCGACTTAGAACAATACTCATAATTATGGGGACTGGGATAGTTAGTCCGGTTAGGTGACGGTGATAGAACATTAGTTGGTTAGTTTTTAAGTATGAGGACTGGGACAGGGACTGTTAGTGAATGTTAGTCCTGTTATTTATTGTTAGTAATAGTCCAGTTAGTAAATGTTAGTAAGAGTCTAGTTATAATTCGGTCACAGATGTGTTGCTACCCTTGAAGACTGAGATGGTCGCCTCTAAAAAGTGTAGCCGGCTCCACACCTTTCTATCCGGAACACAATTGCTGTTAAAACAATTATTACACGGTAGAAATGGTACTAAGTACCGTGGCTGGCGGTAGTACTACCCCGGGCGAACTCTAAGCTTTGCTACCTATGCAAAACAATTAAAATTAATTATTTTACATAGGTAGTAGATCCTAGGCTCTACTACCTACAATAAATCTATTTATATTTCAGAACGAACCTTGGTCAGGTTAGAAATGTTCATATTAATAATTATAGATAAGTATCGAAACATATTTAACCGAACATAAAAAAGTGACCATTTGTTATCATCACGCAGATTAAGAGATAACTTTGTGAATTCATGCACGTGCTGTTGAATCGTGGCATTTGAATCAGTATTGTCGACTTTAGCGCGCTGTACGCGTATCACGCTAAAGATTTTTGTTCATATTTAACCAATTGTACCCTGTTTGTCGTTCCGATGGCGACATCGAACGAAACAGTTTGTAATATTCAAGAATGTGTTGTCCTTCGAATGATTTTCGGGTTTTACACCAACATTCCAGTTTCGAGTCGCGTACAAAAAATAATTAAACTGTACTGTTACGTCATACCGCTTGTCTTGTTCGGTGCGAGATTCTATTGTGAACATAGAACATTCGTAATCGTTTCACTAGAATATGTATTGTTTTTGTTTTTTTATTTCTTTTCATTTCGTACGGAAAACGACTACATTACACAATTTTTTACTTACGACTGCCTCGTCGATGGATTACCCTATTCAAGAAGAATGTTCCTCTTGCTTCGTAAGATCATAACATGGATAACTATAACCGTGGTCGGAAGATTGGTCATTCATTACATTTTATCTAATGCTTCGTTTCTTTTATACGGTGGGGACAATAGGATACTGGAGAATACAATAATCAAACTCTTCAGATTAGCAACTGAATTGGGACGCTTTCCATTGCTGTTGATATTCAGCTTGTTGTATTGTCGAGTGAAGATATTTTGCAAGTCACTTATAAATGACGGGTTTAAACACTCCCAGAGCAGAGGACTTAAAAATAAATATCTACACACATACATTTCAATATGTAACAATCTTTACAAGACAAATTATCCTGTTAAATATATGGTAAGTTACTTAGTGTAGTACGTACGAAGTATTATTTAAATAATACAACAATAGGTATGTAGCACTAATACAATTAGGTAGGTACTTAGATGAAACTCACAGTTTACATCCCACATCAAGAACGTGTATCCAAAAGTCTGAAAAAGATGAGCTTTGTTAGAAGAAACTCAGCATCTTTCTAAAGCCTTCCCTTTTCTTCAATAAACGCTGTGGTGTAATTTTATTGTTTAAATAATACGGTTCAACTATGTTTTAGTTTCCGTTCTTTACTAAATATAAACAATGTTGGCAGTGGCGACTGAAATCACTTTGCCCTAAACTGTGTTAAGCTTACTCTATTGAGTAGGAATTAATGTTGGAATCGTGTGATGTTTAAATTTTGTGTGTTAAATGTGTTATATGTGTGTGTATATGTGTTTATGTGTTTATATGTGTTATGGAAATAACATTTTGTGTGTTTCAGGTTCTTATAAACGTATGCACCAATTTTATAAACACTTTGATGTTAGGTTTTTTTGTTATCGCTAGGGTTAAACAAGAGGTAATTGAAATATAATAATAATCAGTAAAATAATATTTTTAGTATCGGATTAGGTGATAATTAAGTTTTTCTTATTACAGGACACAAACATAAACATTTTGTTAACATTTCTATCAATATTGCATCTAATAGTGGATTATAGTATAACATATTTCCCAGCTTTGATATTGGAACTGGTGTATGAAGAATTTGATAAAGCACAAAAATTTATAGCTGACCAGCTGGTCCAGTGTACAGGTAAGTAAATGTATTTTACATCTCTCATGTTCGGTAAGTAGGTTCTTATTACCTCCAAATGGGGCTTGTAGTGACTAATTAGCGCTCTAGGGTAATAATCATCATTCAGCATCATGCATTCAGCCCAATGACCAAAGAGGTCGCTTTGCTATTCAGCCTTGTCTTTGTGTGAGTATAATATTCAATTTTAAATATCGAACGGCGAAGCTCAATTTCGATCGTGAAAAAAAAATTTAAAAAGTTGAAAATGAAAAAAGGCGGGAATAGAAAACTTTTACTATAAATATTGTTTGTTTTTGGGATTTTTTTATAATTACGTGCTAATTAGGAAAAAACATGAGTTCTTCAAGTGTCCATGACCAACAAATATCACAATCTCAAACTATATATTAACATACCCAAAAACCACCTGTCCTTAAAATTTGAAAATTGTTCTCATCTTAATATATATAAATCTCCTGTCACGATGTTTGTCTTCGATGGATTCCTAAACTACTTAACCGATTTTAAATTAAATTGGCACACCGTGAGCAGTCTGGTCCAACTTGAGAGATAGGATAGCTTAGATCTTTAATATATTATAAAATGAATTGCTGTGCGTTAGTCACGCTAAAACTCAAAAACGGCTGTACCGATTCGGTTGAAATTTTTTGTGTGTCTTCAGTTGGATCCAAGAATGGTTTTGATTTACAATTGGACCCGGTAGGTGGCGCTGCTGTCGATATGTCACCATATTATTATTTGTTTATTAATTATAGAGCGGTACGAAGTTCGCTGGGGCAGCTAGTTTTACTATAAATTTCAACAAATAAAATGTTTTATTCTTGCAATGCCGGTTTTTTCTACTTACCTCACAATCGAGATGTAAAGCAGAATAGTTAGCTCGGGTGTAAGCATCAATTGCACCCTCGAACTATAGGCGCCTACTATTACTGTCTTTGTAATTCGGAACGTTTATTATAGTGTCCACGAATGAAATAATTTTTCATCTATTTTTTTTTATGTATACTAGAATAGTCGGTTATAATAAAACAATCTAAACAAATAAAATTGTAGTTGTATCTAAACAAATAAAATAGGGATTTGTTTTGTTGAAGCCATGGCGTAGTTTGACTTTCGAAAAGTGTTTGTAAGAAACCGAATTTGAAAATATTTCAATTCATTTCATTCCTTTTAAATTAACTACGTTGACTTTATTGGGCGAGGGCCTTCGCCCCCGAACTTTCTTTCAGTTTCAAGCGCCCTGCGAGCCCCCACTGCCGTCCCACGCGTTTACATGCGTCCATCCAATTTGACCAAGATCTTAAAATATTTTCCCTTTTACATCACACCGTCGGTCGTCTCCGTCGATCGATTTAAATGAAATATTGCCTGTTCCTTAAGTTAAAGTAATAGAAAGTCAATAAATAGGTATTGTTAAAATCTGACCACTAATTTCTTATATGAGTTTGGAAGCCTTTTCATAGATAAACACATTTAAATATTTTGCAGGTTCAATAATACATACATACTATGTATCAAACTGAGAACGTCCATTTCGAAAGTCGGTTAAACAATAAAGATGTATTAATCATTTCCAACAGACGATGCGAGAAGAGATGAAATGCAGCTGATGTTGATGTATCTCCGGAAACAGCCGCTGCAGTACCTGTTGTGCGGCATCGTGCCGGTGCGGGCCAGCCTGCCGTGCAACGCTCTGCTCTTCATCATCAACTACCTAGTGTGCTACAATTCACAAATGTCTTCACTCCACAGCCGCAAGTGCAGAGTTTTAACACAACAAACGTATAAATGTAGAAGTCTGTTTAAAATAGGTAGTCTCCTAGGTAGCAGAGTTCGCCCGGGGTAGTGCTACCGCCAGCCACAGTATTAAGTACCATTTCTACCGTGTAATAACTGTTTTAACGACAATTGTGTTATAATTAGATTAAATCATACTTATTGAGTTAGACACTGAATTGTTTATGGAAACTGTCAAGGATAGATAAATAAGTGGCAAGCAAAACAAGAGACCGTGCGTACATTGTAATCGATTTGAAGAAGTAAAGATGTATCTGATGTTGTATATAATATTATGTATTATTTTAAGTAAGAGTAAAATTTTAAGGTTTTCTTCATAATTGTAGATTGTTAGTTTGAAACATGTGTGGCGTTAATCAAATTTACTTTTATTAAAAAATTACCATTTTAAAATGAGTCATCGTTGTCGGCGGTGGGAGAGAATTTACTACGTACAATGGTTACGAGTATTTCAGGCAGATTTTATCGACACAGGACGATAGATGTGGTGATGATGGGTATGCAACTATGCACTATGCACATGGTGATTGGTATTCATAGTTTGAAATCAATTTCTCTTCTTTCTTTTGGGTTCACTCCAATGATACACGACGATGTAATTAACTATTTCAATGACAGTTGTTATTGAATTGTGTGTGATGTGTTTTAAGCATATTTTAATAGTTTCAAATGATATTTAATTATTATTCTTGTAACCAATAGGTTATTATGCACTTGGCCAGTGTTGTGAGTGTGATATATTACCCTCACATAGTAAGAGGAGACACGAACCCACAGTGGGATAGTTATGGGTTGCGATGATAATATCGCGTGTGTAAATTACGTGATTCTCATAACGACTTCAGTGTAAAATAAATAATTTTATCTTTTGTAAACATTATGACAATTTTAAACTTCCTTTCATATTTTCATATTTTAAAAAATTTAACTTGCAATGTATAATTATGTAACTATGTTTGTTAGGGTGGATTTTTTCAACTCGTATCATATACTACAATAATATATACATATAAACTAGTATCATATAAATTGTGTAATGACGCTATAAGTTGATAGTAAAAGTTTTAAAAGAAAAGTTTATTTTATTCCTTATGAAAGCTTCTTTTTAAAAAGTTTTTTACTTTTAATTTACTCCACAACTGACCATTCGAACCAACCCAGTCCAATGGGTTGTTTCGTAGGTAGGTACACATTTGGAGTGAGCTGAGTGGAAAGTATAGAAGCCCTTCAAACTTCATGGCGTCAATTTATGCTTCGTCACATTATCCCCTGAATATTCATTTCCGTGCCGCAGCATTTACAGGGAACAGCGTATGTGAGCGACCTAATATTGTATACAGGAAACATTGGAGTTGAATATTTCTCGAAATTTTAATGGGATTTCTTGAGTATTAGATTTTTACAGTGATAATAACAATTATATTAGCAATTAGTGAAGGTAATTTTTTGACAAATAGAATGTGGCATCTACTAATATTGTGCCCGTTGTAATGCGATTATTACTTCTGTATGAACAATAATTTCTGACTTCTAACGTAGCGCAGACCATCAGGTGGGATTGTAGTCAAGCATTCAAAGTGCAGATTGGCAGACTTTGCACACCTTTGAGAAAATTGTGGAGAACTCTCAGTTGTGCAGGTTTTTTGCGATGTTTGTCTTAACCGAAGCAAGTGCAACAAACAAACGACAACGAACAACCGAAGCAAACAATTCATTTGTAATATACACAGAATTATTGAAAATTGAAGGTACATGCAGTATTCGAACCCAGGGACGGAAATCCAACCCTGTTCTTTAGTCCAACATTCAGACCACTTGTCTATAAGTGATTTTACGCAACTTTCCCAGCACTAACACGACATAACTCTACAACATGCCACAATCAACCCAATAATATTTTATTGAGAACAGTTTCAAAGTTTCCAACTCCCAACAAACTTCGGCCACCAATATTTAGGGCCGGTACTTGTGCGGAGTCCCGCTGTAACAAAACATCGCGGCTTCGGTCCGTTTTCATAGCTGTCCTTTCCTAATCAAAACTTTCCGCATAAGCCAACACCCTCGTGACAAGAAAAGCGTATGTTGCTTTTTTGTTTCGGCCAATTTGGGCCCTACTGACCGCGATCCCCTGCCGACCAAGGAGTCGTCAGAGGCAACAGAAGCCGGTACCTGCTAAGTAGGGCTGAAGGCCGGCTAGCTAGCCACCATTCTCTTGCTTAAGTTAGCTGCCAAACGGCTGGTCGTGTCCCGGCTAGACGCTTGCGAGCCGGTAGCTTGTTTCATTCTTCTTCCTTGTTTCTTGATCTTCAACGCGTTGATTATGCCTATCTTGTTACTGATCTTTGGGCGACGTGACCACTTACCACCAGGTGGTCGAATTGTACAAAAAAAAACACCAGTGTTTTGTTAATGTATACGTATAATTTGTCTCGTTTAAATTAAATCTCTCACATTTGCGGAAAAGTACCTGACGATTATTACGCCTTTATCAGATCATACAAGCTTTTTATTGTATTAAAATTACCCGAGAGTATTGTGTAAAGTAGATTGATACTAATTACCTGTTATACTTTAATGCAGTGCCTAGCAAACATGCAATGTACGATTTATTCCCGCATTATCTCGTAAACGGTGCTTTGTTAATAGCACACAGAACATCGCAGACCGAGTGTGTGGTTTTTTGTTTCCATTCGAAGCGACATTACAGTCATTTCGTATTGTGTATCTCCTATAATGCAGCACTCTTAACGTACTGGTCTGTGTACTTGAGGACACCTGTTTATATTATCCTCATCATTTTCAATATCACTTTTATTATTTACAGTCGAAATATTGAGCAACTTTTAAAAGAACGTAGGTCTTAGGCTGATTCCTGAGTCACGGCGTATCGCGCATGCGGAATCCGCCTTAACACCTTCTGCTATACGAGTAAGTATGTAGTTCTCAAGATCCTTTTATTGGAAATTTACTTATGTGTACATGAATAATAAATAAATAGACATAGGAATATAAACTCATGTAAGTGTTACAAGTAAAAAACCGACTTAAAAATAAAATAAATTTAAGTTTCATACGGTTTTCGCATGGATGCCATTATCGGAAATGGAGTAATGAATCGGTTCACCCTGTCAAAAGTTTTGGAAGTAACAAACTAAAAAAATACAGTAAAATTGAGAACCTTCTCCTTTTTTGAAGTCGGTTAAAAAAATAATGTTTTTTTTTAATTGACTCGCTTTTCATGTAGCCTACTTGATAGATATTATACTTTTCATGCTCGGACGTATATTTCAGCTTAGTCACGAAAGTGTCACAGCAAAAGCGATCGGTGCTGTGCCAGTATACATTTTGTATTGTTTAACTTTTGATTAAAAACCTCAGCAGAATGACCAACATTCCATTTTGAAAACATCTCATCAAACAGGGCATTGTAAGGCGTCGATATTACGTCGTCTTTATACTGTCTTTTGTGGAGCCGGCTACACTTTCTGGAGGCGACCATCTCAGTCCTCAAGGGTAGCAACTCATCTGTGACCGAATTATAACGAGACTCTTACTAACATCTACTAACTGGACTATTACTAACAATAACTAACAGGACTAACATTCACTAACAGTCCCTGTCCCAGTCCTCATACTTACCAACTAACCAACTAATGTTCTATCACCGTCACCTAACCGGACTAACTATCCCAGTCCCCATATGAGTATTGTTCTAAGTCGGTCACAGTTGTCATGGGCGGCAGCGGAAGGTGGTGCTGCATGCTCGTTTGCTGCCTTAAATCAATAAAAAAAAACTGCTTTACAATTAAATCCTGTTTTTCATTCGCAGTTGATGTAATGATGCTTCTTAATTGTTTTCAAAGGGTTTTTTGTCATATCTTAATTATGAATTCATAGTTTGCAAGTAAAGAACGAAAACTATACAACAAACCTAACACCATACTAGTTTTATCGATTCCAAAAACTCAAAACCATATGGACTAAATGGAATAAGTAAGACGACCAGAGAAAGTATCAAATTATTTACATATTAATTGCAGTCGATTGTAGCTCTTTTTGCGTTTTGTTGCTCATTTGGCTCGGACATTTTTAGCGCGGACCCGACGTCCATAGTAATAATAAGTCTGGCTATTAACATTAGAAAGTTCATAATATTATTTTGATATATGTATGTTCTAACGTGCTTATGGTACAGATATTTGTATAAAAGGAATAGGATATTTAAAATGAAATTATCCTGGCGCTCAATGGCATAATTTTATTACAGTCAGTCTGTTCACGAGGCGATTAAGATGACAAATATAGAGGGGAGAAATCCGAAAATATCGAGGCAAATCTGAAAATTTCCTGTTTGAACCGGATTTTGGTGGACATAAAATTTTAATGTTATTTAAGTGAGGATCTGTGCGAGTTAACTGTTCAAAATATTACTACGTATTTTTGCATACACACTGAACATGAAATTATGTGTTTAGTTACTTTAGTTAAATAATAACAGTTATTACTTTTTGTTTTAAACCTTGAGATGTTAAAAATTAAGGATAACTTGAATTTCCTGAACCATAACAACCAAAATGAAATTGAAAATTACATATAAATTTTCCCATGTAATATGTTAACGCAAACGAAAGTGTGGGATGAAGCATGTGTAAGATAAAAACACGCACCCATCATTTCGCGGATCCAATAACGCGCCATCTGGCGGCAGGAATTGATTACATCTTCAACACGTTCGTGGCTTAACATAAAAAGCGCCTTGAGGTTGCTACGCACTGCTACTTTATTGAGAACCGTTTATCGTTGTGCTGTATATCGCTGCTATTTTGTGTTGATGAAATTGTCTACACCCGTAAGTATGGCAGGGCGTGAGTGTATGTGTTGTTAAAGTTACCGGTTTACAAATTGCCAGTTACTGTTTTTCACTTTCATTCAAACTGAGGTAGGTACTAAATCAACGACTAAGCTACCAATAAGTGGCCAATGTTATCAAAATATTAATTATTGATACTTTACTAAAACATAACCATATTACAGTAACCCATAAACCCTTTTATATACAATAACCCAGATTAAATTAGTTTTAATCAAAGCATACTGACAAATTTATATCATAACTTATTGAATATAAAAATGCATAACCTACTGCAGTGCGCATAATACCTCAGACGTAAAAAGCCACTTACGGCAATAAGCGGGCTGTGGCGACATTGAGTACAACTACTCGTCGCTTGCAACCTACTTGTGTATTTTATTTCTCGTTTATCGACACCCTACGGAAATAAATATTTCACGTTTTAAGTTTTATAATTAATTCCAGTTCTGACAAAAGACAGTTTTTTAAAGCCTGAAGGCAGAGGCAAAAGCAGACGGGCTACGTTTTTTATGGAATTAAGGTAGCAACCGAGCATGCAGCACGACCTCCCGCTGCCGCCTGTGACAAATGTGACCGAAACAGAACAAGACTCAAATGTGGACTGGTATAGTTAGTCCAGTTAGCAGACGGTGTTAGAACATTAGCTGGTTAGTTTGTTAGTAACCACGAGGACTGGGACTGGGGCTGTTAGTGAAAGTTAATCCTGTTAGTTATCAGACATTATGACTGAACCTTGGGTTTCCCTCAATCCCAATAGAAACGTTCTTCAAGTCGTGGTACGATTAAGTTCAAATAAAATATCGCTGAATGCTTACTACAAATCACTAGAGACACATTAATTTCCTAATCTATTTAGACGATTCTGACGATGGAAAGTCGGCGATTTATAATCACTTTACAAGACACTTTTTTGTGGGAGATAAGGTTTCGAATTAAAAGGGGATAATTAGTCTCCAGAGTGTCTTGGACGACAACGCGTAATTAAAAACCCAGTGGAGGATAGGGGAGCTTCAGTTTTTGTCCCTGACTTTTATTTAGAACTCAAGAATTAACATAACTCGCGCGTTTTTCTACATAATTATTATACCGCGTTATTATTAACTTTGCGACTGTTCGGGTGAATTTTGTATGAAACAACGACAATGGAGAGAGAGAAATGAGATAATCGTGTAAAAAGTGTTAATCAAGGCCTACGAGTTTCCTGGTTACCAGGAGTATTTTAAAGTTATCTGTAGTTTTCCTTGCAATGCATCGCAAGAACGTTGGTAAAAAGTCTGGATGTTATTTTTAATAACTTCTAGCGGTATGGAGTATACAGAGAATTTTTACATATTTAAATAATTTATAAGAAGTATGGAAACCTAATCACGTCACATAATAATTTATCGTAGGTTAGTATCGTAGTACCTAGTAGTAGTAGTATAGTATCGTAGGTAAGGTACGTAAGACGTAACTAGATCTATACCTAAATGTGATTTTGGCATTTGCTATCCAAGTAACTGAAGAATTACGGATAGATGTAATATTGAGAATGGACTTGGATATAATAATTATTATGAAAACAAAAAATCACGTATGTAATTTAATTTCTAACCACGATGAAGTTGCGCAAGGCTTTTAGCGAAGTGCGCAACATAAACAGAATACTTGATGACGTTTTACAAATTGACGATGGCATAGTTTAGTTTTTGTGTAGGTTTTTTACGGTTTGTTAATCAGGGTCAAAATAGACCCCTAGTAATATGCCTTCGCTGTCTGTTTGTCTGTCAATAGGTTCTATTTCTTAAATGAAAATATGTAAGTACTTAGT
This sequence comes from Ochlodes sylvanus, assembly GCA_905404295.2. NCBI lineage: Eukaryota > Metazoa > Arthropoda > Insecta > Lepidoptera > Hesperiidae > Ochlodes > Ochlodes sylvanus. Next base: position 12,419,548 of record FR990130.1, on the reverse strand, counting down.
ACCTTGGTCGCAACGCATAATAACAAAACAAATAATAAAAAAGTAAAAAAGTGAACTTAGAAAATGAAAATTTTCTATAATTCTATCTGGTTTTTGACCAAATCATTTGAGATAATATCGCTCGGGGATAAGGAACCCTACATGAACGAGTCCGACTCGCACTTGACTGGTTTTTTATATCGTTACGATTTTGCTCTGCTTGTCTCGACTTAGAGACGAGTCCATTACTGTCTCCAAACAAACTTTACCTGCTTGTGGCGCATTCTGCTAAACAATCATAATACAATACAATACAATACAATACAATATAATACAATACAATACAAATCCTCTTTAATGTACACCATAAAGTTTTACAGAAACATTATATTAAAGATGTTTAAGTAAAACAGGCGATCCTATCACTAACTAGCTATCTCCTCCAGACAACCTTTAGGTAAATATTAAAAATAGTAAACACAGGAAAAAGGTAGTCATAATCATTATTATCTTTCTGTAAATTCTACCGTGCTCGCTACCACCTTGATTAAGTCAGCCACAACGACTCGTCGTGTTCCGCTTGGTAGCTTGTGAGCCAACACTTTATTTATTTCATTGATGGTCGGTTAAGCATCAGTGATGTCATGTACCCCATCTTACCATCACTTACCATGAGGCGGATACTCTGCTCATTTGTGGGCTGTTGAAATAAAAATAGTCACCGTCTGCTCAGTTATCGGTAACTCGCACAAGTAATCGTACATTGCTTCCACTGGTACATCACAAGGGATATTGGGCACTGAATGCATCTTAATCTTCTAAACAAACATTAAGACATTACTCTGTTTTAACCCTTATGTAATATATGTAATAATAACGGTACCTAGCGGTGCCGCTATGACAGTGTAGCGGTCCTAACGATGCTGCATCAAAGAGAATCAGCCTCGTTCATTAACGTTTGAATCTCGCCCGTAAGTACTGGGCTTTTGTTTCAGCCAATGTGGTTTTGAACCGCAGTCGCCCACTCTTTGGAAGTGACGTGGTTGTACCGCATTTCATTGTGCATTCACATGTACTATGCGGTATTGTAATTCGGTCGTCGCTAAGATTACATGCTAAACATATTTTTTAATTTGAGTTGGAAATGTTTCTTATTTAGTATTATGAGAAATGCGTATATGAACACAAACATTAATTTGAATTTATTTACATTTCAATTCTAATTCTATATATGTACTCAGATAAAAAGTGCTCATAGCGGCGGCTTGCGTCGATCTTAAGTGATCGACAAAGTTAAGCAACAGCGGGCGCGGTCGGTAGTTGGATGGGTGACCGCTAGTGGCAAAATTTCTCGAACACTTCCGTGCTTCGAAGGGCACGTTAAGCCGTCGGTCCCGGTAGTTACCATTTGGTAGCTGTCGTTAAGCCATGTCGTATGCCTTCGGGCGGCATAAAAATTTCCGGCACTTGGGTTGGCCACTAACCCCTCCACCAATCCGCACTGGAGCAACTTGGTGGAGTATGCTCTAGGCCTCCTCAGGTATGAGGAGAGACCCGTGTTCAGTAGTGGGCCATTAATGGGTTGAAGCCATACTCAGATAAGTAATACAATTATTAGTTAGATACATTTTTTTAATAAACAAACGCTTACACACACAGCACTGCCAAGCGGTATGAAAGCAATTATAATACCAGATCACAATTACACGTGACCCGAGAATAAACATGTTAAATAAATGGCTGCCCCGGCCGGAAATCGATCTCGGGACTCGTCGTTTCGCACTAACTGAAACATTTTACAGACTAGACCCTGCCATTTTTTAAAATACCTGCCGTGGTTCATTAGATATAAAAAAGGGAGTTTTTTTATTTTAATATACATATTGAATCATCTGCACTTGTGTGGTACCTGTACAGGTACGTTTTTTACATAAAATAAGTTATGTTTTGACAACAATCTCAAACAAAATTAATTAATAAATTGTATGTCCACGTTACTTTAACACAATAAAATTGAAACCGATAAAATAATTTTTAAATTCTACATTCTACATTCCGACTTATCATCATCATCATCATCTTGCTGGAGAGGATAGAATATTTTATAAAAATTCGGTACTGAGACCCTCACTGTCTTTCACATCATAGATGTCGCTAAGACAATGTAAAATAAGGTTCCATATAAACATATTTGCATTTTTTAATAAAATAGTCAATAAGCTGACAAGCCATCTAACAGTAAGTGATCATTGCATATGGACATCACTAATACCAAATACATTAACGATGGGTTCCGCCAACAAGCTGAATACATTTATTCGGCTCTCTGAACTACTGACTGACTCCCTAAACTTGTTACTCTCTGAACTCTTTTTCTGGCTTTTCCCAAACATGTAATAGTGGACAGCGACTGTATAATATGCAGAAAAAATTAAAATGTGTATCTGTGTGCGTGTGTGTGTGCATGTGTGAAATCGTCTTACGGTTTTATTAATGACGGTCTACGCGTGATGTCCCTTTCCGAACCAAATTAACAGTTTCCCCAGTAGATAGGTCCGGTAATTGATATTGAGCAGGGCCTTTCGACCCTTAAAGGGTTAACAATTAAAGTGATATACGTCCAGTTTTCTCGGAAATGGAAAGGACATCTCGTCTCATAAAAAAGATATATTTTCTACTTCTTTAATAGGAACTATTTTATGAAATTCAGTTCTACATTTTGATGTACTATTAGTAGGCTTAGGGCCAGTTTCACCGGTTACGGATAAAGTTCCGGATAGCCCTAGGAATTTATCTGCCACTTAACAGTTGACGGAGCGGCAACGTCGGTTTTTTGCGTTTCGTTACTACTATGTAAATTATTGTCATTTGAAAATTATTTTGAAAACTGAATTAATAAAATACTTTTTGTTCAAAATAATCCAATTCGACTTTTTTAATATTTTCAAGTATAATGTTATCATTATAGAACGAAAATAGTAGGATTTATAATAATATGATTTACTACAGTTCAAAACTTCAAATTCCAAATGTGTTTTTCCAATGGGGTTTGCAGAGACAAGTGTTCCGGGGTCGATTCCTTGCTGGCGAATTATCTATGTAATTTTCTGTCAATAAAATTATATTTTTACTCGGTTCGCAATGTACCTAATGCTACACATATGCTATATAATAAAAATATCAAACGTGCTACAAATACAATGCCAAATATCATCTAAATCTGTTCAGTGATATGCTGTTGATGCACAAACAGACAGACATATAATCATTTTAAACAAAATTATTTTGCTCCTTATAATATACAGACTGCCTCCATTCAACTTCACAAAATGTATAGATTTGTCCCCATTATGGTTTATTAGTATACACGATATATTTATTCTTATATATATACATTATATACATAAGAAGTACAGGGGCCCTAGCAACTAGTGTGTAATGTAAATTGTGAATCAATAAAAAACATTTTCATTTTCATTTCATAAGACTTATACATACTTAACTATATCTCAGGCAACAGTGCAAATAGTTATTAGAATAAAGTTGTTACACAATAGTTTGAGTTATATTTCGTAGATCTGCATTAAAAACATTGTTGAATTGTATCCAACAGACAATGTAGTTGATTAAGAAGAGCAAAGCATTGAATGGTAAACTCCCCCGCAACGTCATGGCACCGAAAAAGCTGTACTCCAGCGGCTGTTTCTGGAGATACATCAACAACAGCTGCATTTCATCTCTTCTCTCATCATCTATTAGAAATATTCGTCATCATCATCTTAATATATAACTGTCCCACTGCTGGTGTCTGGTTCATAATATGAAAGACATGTTGTATTCGTAGTACCGCGTAAGCCAATTGCGGATTGATTAACTTCACACACGTTTGTGAATATTATGAAGAACTCTCAAGTGTTTAGGTTTCCTCTATATGTTTTTCTTCATATTATAGATTGTAAGAGGATCACGTTATGAGAGGAACCCCAATCCCAGCAGTAGGACAATAGGCTAGTTGACTAATTTTGAAAAACTAAATCATAGTTTGTCAAATGGTCTAATTTAACTGAAATATTAATATTTCAGTAAAATACTAACTGTAACATATTTTATTTTATATTTTCATGAACTATTTGACGTTTCCGTCAAAAAACGCGTCAAACTGTCATGGCGACTCGCGTGACGTCATATGTTGGAAAACGAATAGCTGTTTGGCTGAGCGGAAAGACCAAAATGCTATGTCAAGTTTGTTTAGTTTTGCAACGTGTGACGTCACGCGTCGTATTGGCGTTCGCTGTCACGTGACTAGTGACCGTAATTTCGGGATTTTATTTCTCAAAAATATTAAATAATCATGATTTATTTAATCAATAAGATCGATTTTTCGCATTTGTAAATATTAAGCTACCATAAAAAATAGAAATATTCAAAATATTTTCTTACTGTCAACTACCCTATTATGGATACGTAGAACACATCCAGAAGATACGTTCGTATTTTTAACATTGTTTACATTTCAAAGATTTAGGCTGGGCGTATGCTGGAATGCAGGCGACGCAGTACAGCAAATCACAGATCAGTACACCTCAGGGCAGTTGAGGCAGACATGTGCCCCCTCCGTATGCTGCGACGCAACTCATTCGCATCTTAGCTAGTACAAAGAATAGACGTTTGACAATGATTCTATTAAAAGTTCTGTCATGACTGTCATTGCAACAAAACTATGCCGCGCGTCGCGCTGAAATCTGTGCCGGCTCTACAACGGGACGCAGAGCAGGACTGACACATGTCAACGTCTGACGAGCCTGCGTCGCAGCATACGCCCAGCCTTAAAGTCGTATTTTCATTTACTTTTTAAAATGTTACACACCAATAAAAATCTCTTACCAGTGCACATAATCAGGTGATCGGCAACAAAAAATTTCGCTTTTTCTAATTCTTCGTTAATTAATTCTAAAATCAAAGCTGGTAGGTATGTTAAACAAAAATCAGTTGTTATCGTTCCTACCGTCACAAAGTATGCATAATGTGGATGGGGAATCTGTAAAGGTAAAAATATAGAGTAAAATAGTGATCGAAAGAAGAGATTATCAATCTACTATGTTATGTACTTACTTACTTACCTGTGACTTGATGTTAATGACGGTTTGTAACAGTATAAATAGAGTACGTATAAAGTTGCTGCATACATTAGTCAGTACCTAAAATATACAGAAATTTGTTATTAAAAGTTAACATTTAATTGATATAGTATCATTATGTATCTATGTATATAAAACTCGAGCGTTACTGAGTGACTGACTAGGCGCAGCCTAAACTACTGACCGCAAGAAGCTGAAATTTGGCATGTACTCGTATGTTCCTTAGGGAGTGTAGGGATCATAAGAGAGGATTTTTAAAACTTTTTATTCCTTAAATGGATTCACTTGAAACATGTATATAGGTTCCTCGAGTGACGCAAGTGAGCCCTAACAAAGGATTTTTGGAAATTGGCGGGCGAAGCCGCAGAGGAAAGCTAGTTAATTATATTATAAAACATCTAGTAAACCTGCTTTCGCTTCGCTTTTACGGAAATCTTAAAAATGACATATTTTCTTTAGATACACAATTTTGTAGAACATCGTTTCGATATATCTCGTAAAGATTTGGTCACGTTAGTAATGAACGCGCCCAAAAATATACATTGGTACGAAACATTGACTTTTTCTATTTTCTGTAAATTTAATACGCATGTATTATTACCATAGCACAATATTCCATATGTTATAAATCATCTGAAAGAAATTATGTAAATGATGGTAAAAACCGCAACAAACTCCGTTGCGTGGTTTAAAACATCTAAGCGTACAAACACGAAAACGGTCTTTGTTTCATACTACTCGTATTTAAAGAAGTAGATTTATTATTACTAATGTTAAAATTGAAGATATTCAAACATTAATTTGGTAGATGGCCTCTTGTCTCAATGATAGTTGTTTTGAGATACAGCTCAGGTTATGAAAGTCAATATTACCTACTTCTACTACCGTTTCGGAAAGGTACTTAAGGATAGGTAGGTACTGTTTAGGTGCTTTAAAGATGAAGAAAGAAGAAGAAAAGGCCGAAAGAACTCTGTGGAAGTAAAAGGATAGTATTTGGATTAACTGCATCCGAAACATTTGATGCAATTTCAATAGCAGCGAGAAAACATTTTTTATAGCAAATAAAATTTTTTACTTACCATATATTTCACGGGATAATTGGTTTTATAAAATCCTTCACATACAGACATGTACATGTTCAAATATCTATTTTTGTTGTTTCTATTAAACGAATCATTAAATTCATTTTTTGTAAGAGTTTTGTAGAATATCTTCACACGACAATATAGCAAACAGAATATTAACAGCGATGGTAAATTTCCCAATTCAATTGCAAACTTAAAAAGGTAATATATCGCGTCATTTAGTATACCACAATTTTCACAATACGATGAAGGCATACAGTAAGATGACAAAATTAATATAATAAAAATGCCAGTAACGGCTCTTACTACACATTTAATGAACCTTTCCAGCGATAGAAATATTCTTTTCGAATCAGTTGTTTCATCCGACACGCAGTCGTATTTAAAATATTCTTCGATATATTTGTCGGATGTATGGAAAGAAAAAAAGTAAAAAAGTAAAATCCTAAAATGTAGTATAAAATAATTAATAACGATTGTAAAAGAAGTACAACAGTACGTTTTCCCAATGAGCAAGACAAGCAGTACGACGAAACAGTAAAATTTAAATATTTTTTGAACGCGGCTCGAAACTCGAACATTTGTGTAAAACCCGAAAATCATTCGAAGGACAACATATTCTTGAATGCTACAAACTGCTTCGTTCGATATCGCCATCGCAACGACGAACAACGGAGAATGGAATGGAGAAGAACAAGAAAACTTTTACGTGATACACTGCGCCCTGAAACTGACAATACTGACCGACAATGAAAACGACACAACAAAACGTGCATGAATTCACAAAGTTATCGCTTAATCATTTGTTTATAATGTATGACCAGCTTTTCAGTGTTCGATGTTCATTGATACTTATCAATATTGATGGGAATCTTATAATCACACTTGACATATAATCACAGTTGACATGAAATTATTTAGAAAATTATCATAGATAGATTGGCAAGTAATAACATAGGTATATTGGAAAAGCACTTTCAGAATAATTTTACGTTACGACCTAAAATTTAGGTTAAAAAGTGGAAATTCCTATAAATTACAATAGGCAAAAGAGGTAAAATGAATAAAATTGGATTGTCTGTATGTAATATTAAATTAACCGCTTTTTACTAAATGCAATATATACCTACCAAAAGAACATTAGGTATTTAAATTTTTTTCTGTCTGTCTGTTTGTTTGAGCTAATCTCTGGAACGGCTGAACCGATTTTGCTGAAGCACGGAAGCACCCAAGAAATTTTTGCCACTAGTGGTCACCCATCCAAATTCCGACCGTACCCGCGAATGCTTAACATTTTCGATCACTTAAGATCGTCGTAACCCGCGAGGCAGTCGCATGCAAGTTTGATGTCAGTTTATATTTTTCAAATTTACCATGCTAGATTACTCCTGTCCAAATACAATGCGTTAAATTGCATGAATGATAAAAATACTAATCAAAATTACTTAGTACATAAATGGATCAACATCTCCTTTAGATGAAAAACATAATTTTAAAATTAGGATGTGGATTCTCTCACCGGATCCATTAATGCTATTCGAACGTTACGTAGGTCAGCTAAGGTCACCCTCGTATTAATATAGTTCCCGGTGTTGAATCATCCCTATGAGAAATAACTACTTGGTTATCGTCGCAGGTAACCACACTGCACAACAATATACCTACACTTTTGGACGCTTAAATTGAGTCAGTTACTTTAAAATGAGAACAGTATGTTATTGTTTTAAAATTTAAAGGTACCTACTTGTTTATTAGCAACCAGTTGCCTTGAATATTCGAAGACCTGTCTCTTTAGCATTAGAAATAACTAAAATTATAAATCAATAGAGGTAATAACTAGGGCTTCCAATATCGGGATCCCGGTATTTGCCAACACCGGTATTCCGGTATTTTGGCAACCTTTTTCAATACCGGTATTGAAATGTCTAATACAGGGATACCGTTATTTATTTTTTATGAAAATAAACTGTTTACAAAGTTTAATTTTGTTCAATTCAAGACGTAATGGACCCTATTTTTCTTATGCGAGAATATCCTGACTTCTCAATCTGGAATCAAAAGAATTGTTTAGGTTCAAAAGTTGTATACTTATATTCACAATATCGGTTTATCTTATAAACCGATTTATCTTATAAACCGATATTGTTAATTAGTGACTAAACTAGAAAGCATTATAGTTTCATCATGACAACCCATAACTGTCCCACTGCTGGGCTCGGGTCTCCTCTCACAATGTGAGGGGTACAGGCCATAGTCCACCACGCTGGCGGTGGCGGTGGCGGTGCGGATTGGCGGACTTCACACACCTTTGAGAACATTATGGAGATCTGTTAGGTGTGTGCAGGTTTCGTCATGATGTTTTCCTACACCGAAGCAAGTGATAATTAAATTCTAATACGCACATAATTTTTGAAAATTAGAGGTGCGTGCTGGGGTTTGAACCCGGGCCCCCCAGTTCGGGAGTCCAACGTTTACCCACTCGGTTGGCACTGCTGATTTATGTGGTGCCAAATAGTATAGTCATATTATATATATATTATGAATAACTGATTTTCAATTAGTAATAGAGTGTTTACTTAAGAAAATATTAAAAAAGTGTTTTTTTTTTGTTTTCCATTACCGGATGGATCCCCGTATTGGAAAAACAAATAAATTTTATGTCATTTACATATTGACAGTAAAAATGCATTCTTGAATTCTTACTTATTCATGGTACTATAAATTTTGCTTTCAGTTACAATATTGCGTAGCTAATACCTAAAGTATTACGAAAAAGGTCTTTTTATTCCACCTACAGTGTACGCTAGCCGAAATGAATGTCGCCAGTGGGACCATAAATCCTGAAATATTAAAACTAGGTCGCAGTGACCGTAGACACAGGAAACATGTAATGAAGAAGTAAACAGGATTTGTCTTATGAAAAAGGATTTTATGCTGAGCCTCAATTTGGCTGCCTTTGTTTTGTTAATATATTTTCGTAGTCTAGACTAGACTAGACCATTCTGAGCCAAATTTTTATTTGTGACTTTTATGGAACTTCTAGGAAAAACAGTAATTTGTCAACTGACTTGACTAACAAACTAAAATAACTCATTGCCAGCATTCAAAATTTTGATTAAAAGTTATGAATACTTTCATAAGCTTTTTTAAACGATGTATAGTACGTAGGTACCTACTTATTGTTTCCAATACGGAATAATTTTACGAAATACGTTAAAACAAATCCTAAGAAATATATTATATAAGCTACTTTGATAGAAAGCATGAATCATACCGAGTTCACATTTTTTGATGAACCAACTGCATTTTTATTATTAACTAGTGGATCCGCCCTTGATTCGCTACGGGAAATACTTCCCTTAGTACGCACTATTATTCGGCGTGATTCTTTAAACTGACAACTTTTTTATTTGTCAACCGATTGAAATAAAACAAGACTAAATATGAAGTGAAGCTTACCACAATATATAACCGCACCCAAATCGGATAAGCTGTTTCGTAGATTAGCGCGTACAAAACTCATATATTTTCTATGTACAGACAACAATCAGTTACCGATAGTATACTTACATAGATTTGTGATGTGCGAACTGGGGAGAGAAATAACACGATCACTGTAGGTTCTCAACTGAATCTTTATTGAAGTAAAACAAGGGTTTTTATAGTAATTTGTTACAAGCAGGGTGGTCACAATTTACATTTGATATTTATTAAAGTAATATCAGATTACAATATCATTTAATATGATATTGTATACCTTAGAATCCATATTTGGTAATGGTTCTAGTTACAGTCATCCGATATTCTATGTTTATAATTTAAAATAATAATATTCATTTTCTTTGTCTTTATACATAGGGACATGCCGAAACCGACATTGGCCACACAGTGCCATACACCACAGATTAATTACATTTACATTTGTTTAAGTTGTTGTATTGTTAATAGCATTTGTTATACCGCCGTAGAGCTAAATGCTCGTAAAAGGAACCCCACGAAGTGGAAAAGACTTAAGGAACCAGATATTATGCTCCTCAAGTTGGTATATTAGGTGTCCTGGTCTGTAAGGAAACTGAAGATTACTTAGAAGACCTCGTGATATTAAAACCGACATCATGAAAATGTTACCATCCGTTTAAGTCAAAAAGAAGAAAATTAAGGTAACATTTCAACATTAATAATGAAATTCTCGAAAAGGCATCAAACAAAGGGAATTCTTATGAAATTATGTGCTTTGACGTAATTTCATTTGAGTATGAAAATTTATCTGGTTTCGATGTTAATTGTTGTTAGAAGTACAAAGACGGTAATATATTGCAAAAAATATAACTTCCCTCATAAATAATGGGGATCTAAGCGATACTTAATTCATTAAAGAGCCTTTAACTGTACATTAAAAAAAAGCAGTTGACAGCAAGGACACAGTGGATAGCACATTTTTATGGAATAAAGATAGCAAACGAGCATGCTGCACCTCCCTTCAGCTGCCGCCCATGACAACTGTGACCGACAGAATAAGACTCAAATCGGGACTAGGATTGTTAGTGAGTTAGCGAATGGTTAGTTCATTTGTAGGTGTGAGGACTGGAGCAGGGACAATTAGTCCTATTAGTATTAGTAATAGTCCAGTTACTAGTAGTGAGTTATATGCGTCTTGTTCTGAGTAACATCGATGTGTTGCGACCCTTGAGGACTAAGATATTCGCTTCTAAAAAAGTATTACCGGATCCACATATTTCTAATCGGAACACAATTGCTTTTACAACAATTATAACACGGAAGAAATGGTATCTACTAGGTATCGTGGCAAGCGCTGATATTTCCCGGGCGAACTCTAGGCTCTTTCATCTATTCATCATCATCGTCACAACCCATAACTGTCCCACTGCTGGGCACGAGTCTCCTCTCACAGTGTGAGGGGTAAAGGCCATAGTCCACCACGCTGGCCAAGTGCGGATTGGTGGACTTCACACACCTTTGAGAACATTATGGAGAACTCTCGGGTGTGCAGGTTTCCTCACGATGTTTTCCTTCACCGAATTTCACCTATTAATTATATGTTATTAGTATATAACTAAACGTAATATGCCACCATGAAATGCCTACTGACATTACAACATAATATGCCAACGTAACACCTCAACTATATTAATATTATACGACAATATTACAACACACGTAAACCGCATACCCCTGTCGGTCCAGGCGCATAATTCTACGTAAATATTTGAATTACAGCCTTTAATAGCCGAGCGTTGCATCAGAAGCAACAGCGGCGCAAAGGATCCTTTGTTTTAGCTAATTTATCCTCCAATTAACTCGGAGATTGCATCAGCTTTGTTTCATTTAATTCAAAACAGTCTATTATTACCTCATCATCCAAGCTAAGGTCTCTCACAGTGTGAAGAGTACAGTCTATCATGCTGGACAAATGCATATCACATTTGATAGCATTATGAATAACTCTAACGTGTGCAGTTTCTTTACGATGTTTTCATTCATCGAAGCAAATGATAATCAATTTCTAATACGCACATAGTTTAAAAAGCTCGTCCTTTTTTATCATTTAAGCCATAAATGATAAAAAGCTTTAGACAGCTTTCTAATATCACGAAAATATCATCAAAGGGGCCCAGCGGAAGATCAGCGCTAGCTGCTCTTAGACAGCTAGTATAATGGTGAGCTGGGGTCTTTTCTTGATAATTGCTGCCTACTACTATTAGTAATAAAAGTGTGTTATTTTTAAGTTTTATAAGGGATCATTATCGTGAATAAATCCTTTTTCATGTCATTTTATTTCTAGGTTACTTTAATAATTTTCGCCGTCTTTTAAATAATTCATCGCGGCTAGACTTGATCTATTTACTGTATTCGCTAATTGAGTTATTTAATATTTGTTTTTTAGTTATTATTGATAATCTTATACTGCACTTAACTGTAAAGTAACAACTGTACTTAATTTTTCCCGCAAGGCAGAATGAAAAAGTAAAGCTATATTTCAATCGTAAATACGACTGGTACTAACATAATAAAAGCAACACACATCAATAGTCTGGTAGACATGTAGACAAACCGACCATTGTAAAAGTGTAGGTACCTACTAGAGTTTTGTCGCAACGATCAGTCGACACGATCTTCGTCGGAATCTATTACTTTACCGCTATTTATTTCTAACGTCTATATAACCTTCGCTAGATATCTTTAATCATAAAGCATAAAAGCTAAAAGTGTATTTTTATTAAGAGTTTTAATTAAAATCAATACTGAAAAAATGCATCCAAACATAAATTTGGGGAACCGTGTTCTTTCACAAAACGAATTTTGCGCCGAATTTCTCACCAGAACCATATGGACCGCATCGTAAATCATCAAAATTCAAAAACAAGCTCATATTTCGTGGAGCGTACGCCAAAGAGAAAGCAATAAAAGGATGTTTAGCGGAACTGAACATACGTGACGTGACATCAGTCATTTTGTTGCGTTCTAAACAAGGGGAGCATTCAATCTGGTATGCGAGCTGGAAGCGCGGCGCGTGAACTATTACGTCATTAAGGCCGTGTATGGTAAGGGGTAACGCACGCATTCACGTTGTGTGACACGCCGACAAGGCTATTTCACTTTTTACGTTATGAGAGCATAACTAGGAACCAAGAGGATTTTTAAACGCTTACACACTCATATCCTCGCACTAGAATTTCCTGTATGGTGGGTAGCATGGCCAACACAAGTAACACAACACAAACATCTATGACCCGAGAACCAATATTTATCTGTCACATAAATATCTGTCCCGGCCGGGATTCAAACCCGGGACTCCTCGCTTCGCAGGCAGGTATTAGTTGTTGCCTGCGTCTTGGTTAGCAGAAGTACTTTTACTGATGTTCAAACAAAGTTTCAACCCCTATTTAACGTAGAATAAATAGGAAATATGTAGTTGTTTTCGCATAGTTGCACATGTTATGTTTAATTATCACATCCCATAAGTGTCCCACTGTTGGGCACGAGCCTCCTCTCACAATGTGAGGGGTTCATGCCATAGTCCACCACGCTAGCCAAGTTAAATCAGTTAGCGCTCGTACGCACTATAGCGGTTAGCCGGACTGCGGCCAGCCGTCCGGCTGACCGGAGGATGCGGTTGGGCTAGCGGTTGGCCGGACGGCTGGCCGTATGCCGGTTAACCGGACAGTGCGTATGAGTAACCGTCGTCGTTTGCGGTTGGATCGACTAATTTCCATGATGGAATTTAAAGAAGTTGCAGCTATATATTATATTTATTCACGTCATATATAAAAAAGAAACAGAGAAAAAGATACTGGGTGCATCGAAATTCATTGTAAATCATTTGTTATCATCAATAAAATGCGCGAGCGTCGGTGAACACGTACAACATCCAACCGCAACCGGCCAACCGCATAGTGCGTATAGCGACCGTCCGGCTAGCCGTCGATCGGGCCGCAGCGCTCCCAGCGACCGGTGCAGTTGGGCGGCAGCCGGATCGCAGTGTGTATAGAAACCATATTTTCATACATATTTTTGATTCCGGTCAACCGGACGGCTGGCCGCAGTCCGGCTAACCGCATAATGCGTACGAGCGCTTAAACTCGGGTTTAATCAGTAATTAGTTTGAAATATATTGCTTATTGTGCGTTAAACTGGACTGCTCTGTTTAACTAACTGGATCATACCACCAGGTTATTGGATGTTGTTTGACTACATTACAGTTGTGTTTGAATCACGTTGGCTTAGGAATTTAATCGCCAACCCAAATATAGGAAGTTTTTATGCCATACGATATTATCATCGCGACCCATAACTATCCCATTGCCGGGCTCAGACCATAATGTCAGGACAGCTCACCACGCTGGCCAATTGCATAGTAACCTATTGGTTACAAGAAATAATAACTTAATAATAATATGTAATATAAATTACTATTTGGTATAAATATCAATTGAAACTCTTAAAATATGCTTAAAACAAATTTATTTCACACACACACACACACACACACACATTAATAAATCACCAATGTTCGTGAAGTGTACAACAATGTATTGTAACAATACGTATTTATTGAGTGAAACCTACAATAGAACTCAAAACTAATATTGCCATATTTTTTAAATACGTACTTATAAATCATCTATCGTCCTGAGTCGATAAAATCTGCCTGAAATAATCATTGTAGTACTAAATTTTCTCCCGCGTCAAATGACTCACTTCAAAATCATAATTATTGCATAAAATTAAATATTTTGATTAACGCCACATGTTTCAATCTAATAGCGCATCCGCACGCTTCGAAAACCTCAACAAGCCTTTACACATTCAAACATGTGGATCGAGCGCTTGGGTTGGTTTGTGTAGGTTTGCAAGCGCTTGTAGACGATCCGTCGAGTGTCGGTGAGAAAGAAGAGAAATTGATCAAACTATGAATAACAATCACATAATAATATACATAATATGTATAAGGCTATTTGAGGCACTGATGGACAGTTCAGTGTCGGAAGCGAGTCCAAAAGGAGGGCAAGAAGGAAGTGCAGTGACCAGTGTAGTTTCGCAGTTACAGTGTCGCGAGTGTTACCCTGTGGTTTGAATAAAACTCCATCTATTGAAGCCGGCCTTGGTCGTTTGCTATCCCTTACCCACTGCTGTGACAATATTATACAACATCAGATACTTCTAAAAATACTTACATTACAATCTACGCACGGTCACTTATTTTGCTTGCCACTTATTTATATATCATTGAGGGTTTTCATAAGTAATTCAGTGTCTAACTCAGTATGTATGATGTAATTTTATATTTATACGTTTGTTGTGTTAAAACTCTGCACTTGAGGCTGTGGAGTGAAGACGTTTGTGAATTGTAGCCAGCACACTAAGTAGTTGATGATGAAGAGCAGGGCATTGCACGGCAGGCTGGCCCGCACCGGCACGATGCCGCACAACAGGTACTGCAGCGGCTGTTTCCGGAGATACATCAACATCAGCTGCATTTCATCTCTTCTCTCATCATCTGTTGGAAATGATTAACACAATATCTTTATTTTTGAAGTGAAACTTCTATTCTTCTTCGCTGTAGGGTAAAAAAAAACATTGACTCCTTATTTTTGAAATGAAGTTTTAGCTTATTATATTTTATTTTAATACGTTTTCTTAAACAGAAAGTTGTTTACTGAGTATACACTTCGCTACAACAATACCTATACCACTCTAAAAAAAAATTATTTATCTCTATACAAAATTAAATAAAAAAATTGGAGTGTCTGTTTGTAATATTAAAATTACCGCTTTTTACTAAAGGCATATGGATGTATACACGGTGCATATATCAAAATAACATTTTTTACAATTTTTGACTGTCTGTCTGTTTGTTTGAGCTAATCTCTGGAACGGCTGGGCCGACTTTGACGGGACTTTCACTGGCCGATTGCTGATGTCATAAGGAGTAACTTAAGCTACTTTTATTTTAGATTTTTTTTTGTTAAATTCCATGCGGACGAAGTCGCGGGCACAGCTCGTAACTCACAATATTAAGAAACTGTGGAAAAACTGTACTGTTTTACAAACACTTTTTGTTTACTGTTGCTGTATGTAAAAGCCCTGAATAACAAAGACAGTAAAAAAAACACTTAACTTACCTGTACACTGGACCAGCTGGTCAGCTATAAATTTGTGTGCTTTATCAAATTCTTCATACACCAGTTCCAATATCAAAGCTGGGAAATATGCTATACTATAATCCATTATTAGTAACAATATGAATTCTACCATAATAAACACGTTTGTACCCTGTAATGAGAAAAACTTAACTATTACCCAATCCTGTAATGTTAATATTAATTTAATTAACTCTGTTTCAGTTACCTCGTGTTTAATTAAAGCGATAATTTCAAAACTTATTATTATAGTGTGCAGAAAATTGGTGCATACGTTTATAAGAACCTGAAACACACAAAATATTATTTTCCAATAACACACAAAATATTCATATTTGTCTGACTCTCAAACTCATAAACAGAATACGACAAGTTCTTTAGCTGTTAACATAAGCAAGAAGGTGAGAGCCAACCAAGCTGTCTTCAGCACCACCGCCGAGCACAGACCGGCTTCCTTCATATCTCAAAATACACTCTGCTGCCGACATGACTGGGGTCAGTATTCGGGGCCGCCCCAATACTTAAAACCAAATAGTGGATCAGTATTACATATACAATAAAATGACAGCATAGCGTGCATTGTTGGGCAGGGATAACTATAGAAAAATGCTGAATTTCTTGTAACAAAGCTCATCTTGGATATAAGTTCTGAGTGAGGGAATTGTCCACTGAGTGAGGGGATTGGCCCACTACTGAGTTCTGGTCTCTCCTCATACCTGAGGAGGCCGAGAGCATACTCCTCTACGCTGCAGTGCGGATTGGTGAAGGGGTCAGTGGCCAACCCAAGTGTCGGAATTTTATGCAGTACGAAGGCATCCGACATGGCTTAACGACTGCCACTAAATGGTAACAACCGGGGCTGACGGCTTTACATGCCCTTCGAAGGACGGGAGCGCCCAAGAAATATTGCCTAGCAGTCACCCATCCCACTACCGACCACGCCCGCTGTTGCTTACCTTTCGACGCAAGCCGCCGGGCTATAAGCACTTCAACTTGATGTTTTTTACCATTTTATTTTTTAAACTATACATCGTACGTACCACACTAAGTAATTAACTTACTATATATTTAACAGGATAATTTGTCTTGTAAAACTTGTCACATATTGAAATGTATGTGTGTAGATATTTATTTTTATGTCCTCTGCTCTGGGAGTGTTTAAACCCGTCATTTATAAGTGACTTGCAAAATATCTTCACCCGACAATACAGCAAGCTGAATATGAACAGCAATGGAAAGCGTCCCAATTCAATCACAAATCTGAAGAGCGCCATTATTATTTCGCCCAGCGTGTCTCCACCGTTTAACATAAATGAAATCAATTGTATGACGAATCTTCCGACCACGGTTATAGTTATCCATGTTATGATCTTACGAAGCAAGAGGAACATTCTTCTTGAATAGGGTAATCCATCGACGAGGCAGTCGTAAGTAAAAAATTGTGTAATGTAGTCGTTTGCCGTGTGAAGTGAAAAGAAATAAAAAGATAAAAATTTTACACACTCTAATGTATGAGTTACGATTAATTTATTATAATCACAAAAGATTAATCTCGCACCGAGCAAGACAAGCGGTATGACGTAACAGTACAGTTTAATTATTTTTTGAACGCGACTCGAAACTTGAATGTTGGTGTAAAACCCAAAAATCATCCGAAGGAAAACACACTCTTGAATTTTACAAACTGCTTCGTTCGATGTCGCCATCGGAACGACAAACAGGGTACAATTGGTTAAATATGAACAAAAATCTTTAGCGTGATACGCTTACAGCGCGCTGAAGTGGACAGTACTGATTCAAATAACACGATTCAACAGCACGTGCATGAATTTACAGTTATCTCTTAATCTCGACTTTAATAATGACCGGTCAATCATTTCATTTATGCGATAGTTATCAATTTTGGTCGACTTTAATAATGACCGGTCAATCATTTCAAAGCGATTATTATGCGATAGTTATCAATTTTGGTTGATTTAAACATTGTGTTACAAAGATATATTTTTTCTTTTTTTTATGTGTTCTAACACTTACATTATAGGTATAGTCATAAGAATACGGAAATTTTGGGATTCTGATAGTGAAACAAATATGTTATGCCTTTTAATCAAAGTGTTAAGCATTAAGAACCACATGTTGTCATAAAGTACAGTTCAAAGTTTAATTCAGTATTTTAGGAGGACATAATAAAAAAGGATATAATAATAATAGGATAGGACATTATAAGATAACTTAGGGTGGCTTGCAGCAAAATTGTGTAAAACTTAATTTAATTAAATCTCGATTTTGTCAAAATCTCGAGTTAACTTAAATCTAATTTTGGGTGTCTTGCATGAACACATTTCGTATTCGATTTAACTAGACCGAGATTACGTCGAACATTCCTTCATCATTCATTCTTTGCGTTCCGTTTTCCGTCCGTGTCCGTTGACGCGTTTTAATGCAAAAAATTATGACAGTTGTATTTTGTCGTAAAATGAAACGGTTTGGCGTCCTTTTGCCACCCCGTTATTCGGTCAAATCAAGTGTCAACGTCATTGGACATTGAAATCACTAAATCGAGATTTAATGTCTTTAAACTGACAAAATTGGCGATTAGGTTTTGACGTTTGTTCAAATCGAGATTTAAGCAATTTCGATGGTAAACGATATTTAAGCTAAAATCTAGATTTAACATTGCTGCAAGTGGCCCATGTCCGCACTACTCTAAAAGTCTGAGTTGATTCGATGATTGATTGATCGCATTTAACCCGGGCACTGTCAAATAAACTTTCAATTGGCATAAATTCATTTCAAATGGCAGTCATAATGGTCACTATAAATAGTTTTTTTTTAACACTGAAGCCGTTATGTGGTTTTCACGATATCATAATCGCAACCCATACTTGTCCCACTGCATTTATCACCTTATTGAATTTCCAAAAATTCTCTCTTAGTGCTCCCCCACGCTCACCAAGGAACAATGCCAAATTTTAGCTTTTTGCGTTCAGTAGTTTCAGCTGGGCGGTGTCTGTCGTTCACTCAGTAACGGAGGAGTTATGTCCGTTTTGTTTGATATTGATTGATTGATTTAATATAATCGTGACAGACTCCAAAAAAGCCTTATATAAGAGTGAAGAAGTTACTAACCATATTCCTATTTCGAAGTAGATCGTTTAAAATACTCTTCCCGTAAATAAGTTTCAAATACAATTTAAAATTATTCATGAAGCTCCCAACTTGGAAACAAAATTAATAAATTTTTCAATGTGGTTTACATTACTTTCTGCTTCCCGCATAAATGAACTGACGCAGTCCTGTATTAGGGCTTTGTCGCTTCTCAGGCGAGTAAAGATTAATTCAATATTGATATTTAATTAGTAATCCATTTTGACTGCCTCGTACAGGGACTGCCGTAATCAGTGATCCAGCCAAGGATGGTGATAGAGGAGATCATTACCTACCAGCCAATGCAAATTTTATTCCCGTGACGTCACTATAACGCCAAAGGCTCATCCGTAGTTCAGCAGCATCATGCTAGGGAGTTTTGCTTGGCCCGGAAGATAGAGCCCCTTACACTCAAAACTGATAGTAATAGTGGACATATTTTCTTTGAAAAATAATTTTATATTTTTTTTTCATACAACTTTTTCAACCTTGCTACTTATGTATTCTTGAAGATGGCTGGCTAAGCACACTTGTTATCACTCCCATAAACAGAATTATACTCATATTCCCATAAAATTCCGTATAAAAGGCATGGACAATGGACATAGGCATTATAAACATCACCAATCTGAGGAAGAAATGTGGAAGAAAGTATTAATGCATCACATACATCTTGCCCCAGCTGGAAAGAAAGGAGTTCGGCAAGCAGGGCTTAGTTTAAGCTACAAGATCGACTGATATAAAGTGGTATTGTGTTGACTTTGTCCCATTTCATTTATTAGACTCGTTGTCTTGATGACGTAATTTTATGCTAAACACTCGCTGGTAATCTGACCTGTACTCCGTTAAGGGTAACTCAAATATATTATAAAAGTTGTGATCAAACAGAACTACACGTTTAATGCAATGCATTAAAGTTAGTTATATACATTAAGTCAATGGTTAAATATAACACCAATAAAATATTTCGTTATATACAGTATAAGTATAGTTAATTCATAATTGAATTTCTTGTATATAATCGACAAAAGAGCAAAGACTCTACTGATGGTAAGTGGTCGCCTTTTCTCATGGGACGAAAGAAGAAGAAAGAAAGAACGTAGATGCTACCTCTCAAGCTCCAAGCCGGTGACAGACTCAAGCAAGAAGGTAGTCGGGCAGCCAGGCTTTAGGAAATCCAGTTAAATAATCCCTACGCAAAGCCCTACGAGTACAACCAAGTAAGTACCTTGGCATCTGTGATACAAAAGTATCACAGATGCGGTGTCGGCCACAAAAGAAGAGAACTTTTGTAAATGAGCTTAAAAAATTGTAACTGATCGGACTCACTTTTCTCAAATAACTAAATAAACATAATAATCAACGAGGTTCGGTATTATAAAGATTCTCTTCCCAGTTCAACTTAAACAAATTAAACGGCGTGGAATAAGATGCTATTCGTTTTGTCGGCATTTATCTTGAAACCATCGGTTAATAGCATTGTCGGTTTCGTGGCACTGTTTCTTACTAAACTTGAAATAACTTCCAATGCGTATTTGTCTTCATTCGCTGTAACTGTATATCGAGTACGTATTTTCTTATTAAACCTTCCTTCTTTGCTCCTAAATAACCTGTACTTTCTAATGCTCGTAGTTTAGAAATTCTACTTGAAAATAAAAGCAATGAAAATGAATTTTATTTTGTCGGAAGTACCTAGTGTTAGCTTTGGATCTTTAGTTATCTAAAATAGAAAATGAAGTAAGTTGTTCTACATCTGTAATCAACCCGTACCTAGCAGTGGGATGCAGGTTTGCGATGCTGATGATGATGATGAAGCTCAACTTATAGAGTTACGGATAATCAACATGGTGATGAGATCAGACGATATAGGACCATTTAATTTATAGTTTTTCAGTCAGAGAAAAACTATTCTACAAATTGATAATTGAATCCTCTAAAATTTAAATACCAAATATGGTATTAGGTACATTATGTGAGCACAACTGCTATGATTCGCAATAGCAATTTTTTGTCTGTCCTAATAATGGACGTCGTAATATTGCACGTCTATACGAAACAAAATGTCTATAGCTATTACACCCGGAAGCTGAAGTAACTGATTAATGGACAAAATCACTTACCTGAAGCTATTTGGGCAAAACAAAGCGGCAGGATGCAGCGTCGGCCGAGTGACCATTAAAGCCACAAGCCTCTTATTTCCAATGCTTTTATGTGTGACTATATTTTACGAAACGGCTCAACCCCCTGTTTTTGGCACAGCTCCGAGATAGTATACGAAAAACGAAAAGAAGCTGCGCCTATTTGTGTTGATGCAGAATGGCACAAGTTGGACCGTTTTGGCGCTTGTCGCTGTCGTTATTATGATATCTATTTTATGAGTTGTATGATTTGGAAGGGAGAGCACGTCTTGGAAAACGGATCATAGGATGCCCCCCGACCAGGTCTGACGACCTGAATAGACTATAAAGCAAGGTACCAAGAACCGACTCTTGAGGTTTCAAATGATTTGCATTATTGATCAAGATTTCAGGTAAGACAAGCTAAACGTCCATTCTATGGGTTCAATCCATTAATGGCCTACTACTGAGCACGGGTCTCTTCTCATCATTGAGATGTCTTAGAGCATACACACAAGGCAAGTATCAAAAGTTTTTATGCCGTCAAAAGGCCTCTGGCATGACTTAACAACTACCTAATTATAACAACCGAAACCGACGGCATTAGTTGCCCGAATCACGCACAGGATCAAGAAATTTTTGCCACTAGCCATCACCTATCCAATTACCGACAGCGCCCGCTGTTGCTTAACTCGGTTGATCACACGAACGGCATCAACGAAAGCCGCCGGGATATGAGCACTCATTAATGCCCATGTCCATAAACGGCACAGATAAAAATAAAATTAATCAAAATTTAAATCGAAGACTTGTTTGATAAAACCCTCTGGTCCCTCAAGACCGTTTGAGTTATCACGGAGCCCCAATCGGATCCATAAAAACCTTCGCATCGGAGTAATAAACCTGAAACTATGCCAATTTTTACGGCTCCGTGTCGTGAATAAGTAACGAAACATGTATTATTTCTCATGTTATCAGCACAGTCTTGATACCTGTTTGTTAAGTATTAAATTTTTAACGTTTACGGTATTTACGAATTGTTATTTTGTAAAATAAAAGAGTGAAAAACAGTATGAATACATAAGAATGATTGAATGAAGAGTTGTAACGAATTAGATGATTTTGAGTCCGAGTGGGGGATGAAGTGGATAAGGTTTTAAATTGGTAGTTCTGATCTTTAGTAAGACTGAAACCCTACGACATGGGGTTCTTCAAAAAAGGTGTAAAAAGATTTCTCCTTCAGGGCCGGCGTTGCACTGGCGACTTCCCTGGTGTTGCTCGTGTCCATAGGCGGCGATGGCCACTTACCATCAGGTGGCTCGACTGCTTTTACGTCAGCCTTTCAGGCCATGAAAAATCCAGAGGGTTTTTTTATATTTCTTGAGTCAGCCAATCGACTATTTATAGTATTATACTTATTCCGACTGGGAGCTTAAAAGCCAGTACTTATTTATCTTTGTTCTTTCTTTGCCAGCAAATGCCTTAGGTGTAACTTATGTTTATGGGCGACAGTGACCACTTACCATTAGATTTTGTGCTTGACTTTCGGCGAATGATACAAAAAAGTACTTTCGGCATTTGGGTTGTTAAGTGAGATGGTGCCTTATAGTTTGCCGTTAATAGACTGAAGGCTTCATTGTCTTTACCAATGTATATCTATACGTTTACAATATTACTACTAATAGACAGTAATCACATAAAAATGTACACATTAACAGTCAGATCGCAAAGCTTGAAACATTCATATCCGACTCAAATCGTCATTTCAAAGTCCAACTAAGACCAGTAGCGTGCAAAAAGTTTTAAAATTTAAATAAATGAACTTTTAAATTTTTCGTTGCAGTCAAATTTCTGTGTTCCATACATTTTCAGTACATTGAAAGTTTTCGAGCCATCTGGGACATCGTTAGCTTAAAAATGGTTTCGTATTAATTATGCGAACCTTTCTCCTCGGGAACGCCGACCGCGGCCTAGAAAACTGAATGAAGCTGTTAGCTGCCATTAAACACTTTAACCTTGGTAAAAGTGAGAAAAATTTTATAAGCGCCAGGGTTGTCACTTGGAGATAGAACCAAAAGATTTACGGGCATAAGTGTATCAGTGATGATATTATGAATAATTAATTTGTTTTAGGAGATATTGGATGATCGTAAATATTTTTATTAGGTAACTAGTCACCAACTAGTAAGACTCTCATGGTTTGTAATCACTCGTGACTTTATATTGCTTATCTTAATGAAAATATTCCCTATTTTTCTTATCTTCGGCATAGAATTAAAAAAATCAAAACTGACCCTTGTATACAAACCTATTTTTACGAAATAATAATTATGTTCTTGACTCGTCAAGTATGTTTAATTTTTTTTTGTAGATAAATGGTATAAAATAATAATAAAAAGTTTAGTCTAAATATAAAACTTAACCTCTCGTCTGTCAAGTATAATGCCGTTATGTTGGTAGTATTCCTTGGGGTTCCTTCCATGTACCCGACAATATACTGTTCAAATGCCACCTACACTCACCTT
Source organism: Ochlodes sylvanus (assembly GCA_905404295.2). NCBI lineage: Eukaryota > Metazoa > Arthropoda > Insecta > Lepidoptera > Hesperiidae > Ochlodes > Ochlodes sylvanus. The sequence goes on along the minus strand of FR990130.1, from coordinate 12,395,895 downwards.
TTGACATTATGATCTTTCAGCCTGTGGGTATTGTGTCTATCTACCTTTGTCAAATGTTTTACAACGAAAATTTTGGCTACATGTCAACGTATTCTCCGAAACGTAGTCAGTTTCTTTTTTGTTTTTTTAGATCAGATGTATTTGTATTTGTTCGTCTTGTCATATACTTACAATATGGTAGAGAAAATTTTCTCACGTGATTCTGAAAAGGAACGTAGTACATAATTATTGTTGTATAATGAACTTACCCAATAACGAACATAATTATATCGTAAATAAAAAGTTGATGAAATTTTTGGGATTTGTTTGGAGTGACAAGTTAAATAATTAAAAAGTAAGTTACCTATGTGAATCATGTGCATGTGAATGTTTCATGCCCATTGATGTGATATATCACACGAAACAATTGAATGTCATTTATTTCGAAGTTAAAAAATGTAAAATGTAAATCCGTATTTCGGATTTCCAAAATCTATTAGGTAAGTACCTCTGATTATATAGACGTGTATATAATCAAAGGTAAGTACATTGACATAAATACTAAGTAGTCATTAAATTTTCATTAAATTTATAGAATTCAAAATTAATTGTTACATTTCTGTAATAACCGGATCGTGGTCAGACCGTGGTCAGTTTACAAGTGGACATTGTGAAATGATCAACCATTTAATAAAAAGTGATAGATTAAAATTACCAAATTGTCGTTCGTGTCGTTTGTTGATCAATTGACTGAATTGAATTGCTTATTATTATTATTGATTGAATTATCGTCGAATACATTTTCATCATAGAACGTCAAGCCTCGATCATAATTATATTTGAAACCGTTTCATAATCTACTAACTGAAACACTTGTTACACTATCACAAAACGAAATTGCTATGGAAATCAAAATATTTCAAGTTTAACTTTTCAAATGTTTTAATACTTATTACCGCCAAGACAGTTATAAACAAGTGTTGAATATTGCGTAATTCTTCATCGCGTTGCTGTTTCTACAATAATTTGGTCCTGACTCACGATATGGTAGCGAATCGTATTGTGGCGAAGAGTTGCGGTTACGGGTATTATGTTTTTTATGTTTATAACCAAGAAACGAGTAGACGAACCACCTGATGGCAAGTGGTCACCGTCGTCTGTGGACATGAATAACACCAATGCTTCGGTGTGACCGATGCGTTGCTGGTAAACGAAGAAAGAAAAAGTAAATAACACTGCCCAGCCGAAACACAACAAGACGTTTGGCGGCTGATTCAAGCAAGAGGTTTAGGGGAGAGTAGAGAGGGAGTAGAGGAGAGTTAGCCAACCGGTCTGCAGCCCTACCACCAATCAGGGGCGGGTTTTCTCGCCTCTTACGACCACCGAAATACGGCCAAAAATCCTACATAATCAATATATTATATGAAGCGCTCATAGCCCGGCGGCTTGCGTTGATCTCAAGTGATCGACAAAGTTAAGCAACAGCGGGCGCGGTCGGTAGTTGGATGGGTGACCGCTAGTGGCAAAATTTCTTGAGCGCTTCCGTGCTTCGGAGGGCACGTAAAGCCGTCTGTCCCGGTTGTTATCATTTGGTAGCAGTCGTTAAGCCATGTCGGATACCTTCGGGCGGCTTAAAATTTCCGACATTTGGGTTGGCCACTAACCCCTCCACCAATCCGCACTGGAGCAGCGTGGTGGAGTATGCTCTAGGCCTCCTCAGGTATGAGAAGAGACCCGTGCTCAGTTGTGGGCCATTAATGGATTGTAGCCCAATCAATATATTATACAACTCTTAACTGTATAAAACTCTTCCGTTACTGAGTGACTGACAGTCTACGTACAGCCGAAAATACTGAACGCAACAAGCTGAAATTTGGCATGTATGTTCCTTGGGAGTGTAGGGGAGCACTAAGAGAGGATTTAGGAAATTCCCCGCCTGACGGGACAAAAACGGGGATGAACTGAAACTTTTATTTCTTCAATCGATTCACTTGAAACTTCATATATGGGTTCCTCAAGTGATTTTTGGAGGTTATGCTATTTGTGAAACAAGTCAGAACGAAAAGCGCTTTCGAGGCGATATAACCGAATTTCACGCGGGCGAAGCCGGGGGCGGAAAGCTTGTCAACAGTAACTATAATGTAAGTATATCAGTAAAATAGTTTTATATTCGGTACTATATTATAATGTTACACAGAACTTAGTGGGCTCGGACGTTGACAAGGGTTAGCATTAATTAAACATACACCATATATAATTCAGGGATCCTACCGATTGGAATGGTTATTTATATCATACGACTTGATTACCAAAGTTCTGTGTTATGGCTGTTGCAAAGCCCTTAACAATTTAGATTGAAATTAAAGATAAAATATTGTACTTGTAGCCCGTTTTGCTTCGGTAAAACTATGTCTTTTTACCATATATTACTATATACTTTATACCTTTTTAGGCATACCTAATCTCAATCTATATGTATAGAAGTTAATTGACAACACGAAATTTTGAAAACTACTTGATTTATGAAGATGAAACTTGTCAGTGAGGTAGTTTATGAAGAAAACTCAGCTAAGAATGGATTTTGTAATATTAAAGTTTTTAAAATATCCAATGTACTTACAGATTAACCCATTTACAGTTTTATTTTAAGTATAATTATGTAATATTTACATACACACACTCATATACCCTCGCACTAGGATTCCCTATATCGCGGGTTGCATAGACAACACAAATACACATTACTAACACCCACGACCCGACTACAAACATTTATTTGTCGCATAAATGACTGTCGGTATCGAACCCGGGACGTTTTGCTTCGCAGACAGGTTCACTACCAAGTGGGCTACAGGGTTATAATACAAAATTAACTAGAGTTTACAGATAGAAAGAATGCTAAATCTGTTTAAGAAAATTTTATATGATTGGTAATCGAACAGTGATCACAAAATCACAACCTTCAATATATTAAATACCATCAACATACTCAAATCATCTGGAATTTAGAAAATACTTCTTTAAAACTCTGGTAAATAATGTTGATCATTACGCGTGAGTCCTGAATATCGGGTTTCCGATTTAAATGAGGAGCCTCATAACGAGAAAGGCGAGTGTTTCCGGAGAAAATTTTCTGTGGATGTTCAATAATGATATGAAGTAACGACGCTTAGAAGTTGGGCGCGAGAATTGAATCAGAACACTGTTTTTATTTACGAGTAAGCTTGACCGCATTCACGGCGTTAGGATTTAGAATAAATCGGCCCAGACCAACTAATGGCAGGGTTGCCATGTAGTGTGGTCAGGGGGAATTCAGAAAACACAATTTTGTCATTCTCCACTTTAATGTCTTTTTTCACTTACTAAGAGGTGAGCCAACGTGCCATCCGGAAGGTACAATTGCGCCGATGAGAGCGCTAGTTTCACCCAAGGCATCAGCGATGTGTTGACAAAAATAAGCGCGGTACCATTGCTTCTGGCTCTTCGACACTGCGGCCGAAACACGTAAAAAACATACAAATGAAACACGTACAAAAACCATTTACCATCAGCCTTCCCATTGCCATAACATACGGTTGCGGACAAGTATTTTTGGATATAATCATATGTTTTGAGCGTTGCTATGCGGTAACTTCGAAGCTCTAACTAAATTCCCGACACGTCCCCCTCAAACAGCTCGTTGGCCAAGGTCCGTAAACATTCGTATTTGAAGGGAGGGAAGGAAACAGGTTCAATTCTGCAGATAATCGAATAGTTCAAGGTTCGAAAATTTTTGTGTACCTCTGTTGTTTCATCAACTTTTTCACGCAGCTGCATAATAAAATAAATTTTATAGAACTGCCAGATTGAAGAACCAAATTAGATAAATGTTATTTATTAGCGGTCACCCATCCAACTACCGACTAGAAACTAGCCTAGAAATACTTAACCTAACATAATTATATCTAAAATCTACTAAATGCAGAAACATCCCGTTATGGAAAATTAATTAATAACTTAAACATTCTTGCGTTGGATAATGAATTATATATTAATTTAATAATATATGTATTAAAACACGAAACTGATTTACCAGAACTTTTAAATTTATAGCATTAATTAAACCGGCAATTCTCTGCAATTATTGGTTTTGTACTTAATTTTCTCTTGTTAATTACTCATAGCCAACGGCTTAATGTGCAATTCCAATATAATGAATAATTGTTTAACACATTGGAAAATGGATTGCAACATCTTTTATGTTGAGTCTTTTAAGAGCTTGCTTTTATGTTTAAATCAAGTAGCTATGTAATATCCTCGAAGGTGTGAGGTCTGCTATTATAACTTTTCGATCTTTGTGTTCTAGACTGCAACCATTAACCATGGCATGGGTTTCTATACTCAATGGTAATAGTGGCTGAAGCGCTCATAGCCCAGCGGCTTGCGTCGATCTTAAGTGATCGAAAAAATTAAGAATAACGAGCGCGGTCGGTAGTTGCATGGGTGACCGCTTGTGGCAAAATTTCAAAGCCATCGGTCCCGGTTATTACCATTAGGTAGGTACCGCCATGTTGGATGCATTCGGGCGGCATAAAAATTTCCGACAGTTGGGTTGGCCACTAACCCCCTAAGATTTCCCCATTCGAGAGTAAATTCAAGCGAGTCGACTAACCCGAAAAAAGCGAAAAATGTAGGCCCCCTAACAATTGCGTCGTAAAGTATTACGATTATTCAGTAACAGTTGGCGGGATCGGACAACTACAGATATCTCTTCATAAAACAACACAATTCGGGTCAGCGGTCTATTTAATTGACGGCAACTGTGGCAGTAGGAATAGCGACGTTCACGGCAGGTACGAAATGTAAAACCATTTGCAACAATTCTACGTATTATATTGCACGGTGCAATGCGCGAATGTGCCTCAATATGCGCATTGTATATCGGTATACCGTACGTTTACAGGTGAGATATTATTTTGGATATTGTTCACACAGCGTATTTTTTTTGATAACTGTAGGAACGTTTGAAAAGATTCCCGGCGGGTGTATCGACGGGTTCACTGGGATTCTTTTCACTAAAACTTTTTCGAAATTGGAACTCAAAACAAATGACAAAGGTGCCACGTATAATGGATGCGAGGTTTTTTAGAAATACAAATAATACACGTGCTATGGTCACTTTTTTACTAAAATCTTTTCGACATTGGAGAGGTGGTAGAGCCTTATATTTGGCCCGGGGTTGTTACACCGCCTGCCACGATACTTTGTACCATTTCTATCGTGTAATAATTGTTTATACATAAATAAAATTGTGTTTCGATTAGAAAAGTTCAAAGGTTATAAAGAAATATGTGTAGTGTGCTACAGTTTTGTGGCGCACGGTAGATAATTATATGACATTGTTGCGAGGTTTTTTAGAAGTACAAAAGATTCACGTCCTAAAGTTACGTACATTAGAATTACAGCTACAGAGTCTTTCTATAAAAAAGCTTTGAAATATGCCATTGTAGACCACCGCCTAAAAAACAACTGCGTTGAAAATCAGATGCGGTGTCATAAAAAATGTATGCAAATGCGGTTCGCGCGCTACAACTGACTGTACTGTATTAGGATATTTATTACTGGGTTTTATATTTATTATCATTTAGTTGTATAGGTATTATATCAATATTGCGCACGACAAATTTTTGATAAAGTGTAGTATATTGATAGTACACAGATTGTTTCATAGTATTTTATTTTAATAAAAAGTTGTTTCGTTTGTAAGAGCTGAAAGAAGTCGTTGTTGGCAATTTGAATCGTGTTTCTAGACAATGAAAGTATATGTAGTTAAATACATACCACAGATCCATCGCCGCACAGTATAAACAAGCGACTTTCATTTCTTCATCATCGTTCGGATGCTTGCTTCGGTGAACTCGGTGAAAAATCATGTTATGGAAACCCGCACTACTAAGAGTATCCTTCATAATATTCTCAATGGTGTGTGAAGTCTGTCAATTCGCGCCTGTAAGGACAGTGGCCTGTACCCGAGGCCAGCAACGATAAATGCCCCTCATAAGAGTTGCGGTGATAAACCACATTCCAAATAATGCTGACAACAATACTAGGAAGTATGAAATAGATAATAATGGTACATTACCACGAATAGGGTATTTGACACCTTTTAGAAAAAAAACTCAAATTGTTCAATATAACATAATACATTATGCAGTTTGCTTAATTCTTTGTTAATATCTCTATTTTCTATGAAAATCACCATCAAAGTTTAAATGAACAAAAAAGCCGCCAAAACGCTAATACGCCATTTTAAACAGGTCATGACGTCACCTGCTCAAATAACCATACTAAGCTGTCAATGCTGTCATTGCGTATAGTAAGCAGTAATGGTCCAAGAGCTACTGGCAATTTTTGGGTAGGTATTTGAGGCAAGCTGAAAACTTGTCTGATAGCTCTCCTACTAAACCGCAACTCGGAGTTGCAGACCTGGCTGCTGAGTAGCGGGGCAATATGGACCCCTATAATTTTAAAAATATTATTTTTTTATTCAAAAAAAAATGTTTGAGGCAATATGCAATTTTTATAATGTTGTAGTTTAATGTTTAAAGAATAGAAAAAAAATAAGCCAGACGATATAGTCGGGGCTTTGACATTGCCAGGCGCGTGCAAAAATTAAAAAAAAAAAGTTTAAAAAAAGTGTTTGAGGCAACTTGAAATTTTAATAGGGTGTAATTTATAGCTAAAAAATAAGATTCTCAAAAAGACAGATCATTTCGGTGGGGCTTTCTACCCGCCAGGTGATCTAACAAATTAGGGTAAAAACGGTTTATCTCGATTTCAGGCAAAACTACAAGTCCGATGGAAAAAAGTTTAATGACAAAGTTGTAGGTAATAAAAAGATCTATAATCTTTGTTTTGACACTTTTTTCACATAACCTCAAAATGTATGTGAAAAATTAAAAAAACCAAATTTTTGATTTTTTATTTTTATCTCTTCCAAAAATAATTTTTTTTTTACTAAATTTGGTGAAAACCTACCTTTTTTTGTCTCAAACACACTGTAATTTTTTTGATTTAAAATATTTATTTTTGCACCTTATATTGACTTAATATCGAAAAAGCACCCTAATTTTCAATCTGTCTTCAAATCAATCAAAATTCCTTTTTTTCTAAGTCGGTGGGCTTTTTGTTCGTTGAAATCAACTTTCCGATGGTGTTAAAAAAATATATTATGTCGGCATCAGGTAGGCAGGGTGTTTGTATGGATTTTCACTCGATTCTACTCTGTGTAGCATGTATTTTCATGCAAGTAGGTATTCTTCATCAAACATCCATTGTGGGATTGTTTCATGCCAGGACTTCAGATTAGGATTTCAAATAAAAGACAAGAGTCCGGACCAACACATAAACAACTCATTTATTCACTGATCACTGTCTGGCTCCGTTTTAACGCTCTTTTACTTTGTTTATTTGGTTATTTACGCGGATCTCCGATTCCGACCTGTTTAATTTACTCAGCGATACGCAATATTGATTTATCGATCGAACCACTCGCTCTATCCGCGAGTTATGTGATAGCACGTTTTATTAGAACTTTATTCACTTTCAGCGATTACTCGCTGGTTCTTCGGATCTTAGCGACCGCGATGCGCGACTGCGTCCATCTCCATTCAACTACGCGACCATGGTCGCCTGTCGCGGGGCGACCCCTAGATTTCGTTGTCGTCGTGTTCGTTGTCGTTCTGTTGCAGTACGATATGTCGGACAATTTATCCGCAGCAAAGTAAAAGTTATCCATCAGCTATTGGTGGATGAAGATGATGATATTCTTATTATGTTATTATCTATGCCTCCGAAAAAAAGGAAGAAGATTGACTCAATTTTCACATCACCAGAAGTTGAGGGTTGCTTTCAAATACTCATAAAACGACATTTAAATTATAAATAAAGAAAAGTTCAGAAAATATTGTAGGTAAGTCATAAACAGTTTGATTTTGTAAACAGATTAATAAATAAAGACATCAGACCAAGAAGAAATGGCACATCAGTAACACGGCACTGCCTATTCAGTGGATGAGACGCGTGGAGCCGCGCGGTCGCGGGTCGTGGTCGCTAAGAACCGAATGCTACCTTTAAGATTACCTTTATAACTTCTCCCGAGAATTCCTTTTATGTGGAACGATATCTTAATGAACTGCATTTTGACAGATCACGCGTTGATCAATGGATCGGGAGTCCCGATCCATTGATAAACAATACCATCGATTAACGCGTATCACAGATTAATTCGTACCATCGATTTACCATCTCCGACATATATTCGAGTATTACTATGGTAAATTTTCAGAAAATGCGCCTTTACTGCGACTAAATCAGGCACATTTTGCACATTTCTGAGAAAATTTACCATAGTAATGTATATTTTTTACACCATCAGAAAGTCGAAATGTCAACGATAAAAAGTTCACCGACTTAAAAAAAAGAAATTTTGATTGAATTGAAGACTTAGATTAAAAATTAGGGTGCTTTTTCGATATTAAGTCAATATAAGGTGCAAAAATAAATATTTTAAATCAAAAAAATTACAGTGTGTTTGAGACAAAAAAAGGTAGGTTTTCACCAAATTTAGTGAAAAAAAAATTATTTTTGGAAGAGATAAAAATAAAAAATCAAAAATTTGGTTTTTTTAATTTTTCACATACATTTTGAGGTTATGTGAAAAAAGTGTCAAAACAAAGATTATAGATCTTTTTATTACCTACAACTTTGTCATTAAACTTTTTTCCATCGGACTTGTAGTTTTGCCTGAAATCGAGATAAACCGTTTTTTACCCTAATTTGTTAGATCACCTGGCGGGTAGAAAGCCCCACCGAAATGATCTGTCTTTTTGAGAATCTTATTTTTTAGCTATAAATTACACCCTATTAAAATTTCAAGTTGCCTCAAACACTTTTTTTAAACTTTTTTTTTTTAATTTTTGCACGCGCCTGGCAATGTCAAAGCCCCGACTAAATCGTCTGGCTTATTTTTTTTTCTATTCTTTAAACATTAAACTACAACATTATAAAAATTGCATATTGCCTCAAACATTTTTTTTGGAATAAAAAAATAACATTTTTAAAATTGTAGGGATGGACCCCTACTCAGGAATGCCCCGCTACTCAGCAGCCAGGTCTGCAGCTCCGAGTTGGGGTTTAGTAGGAGAGCTATGAGACAAGTTTTCAGCTTGCCTCAAATACCTACCCAAAAATTGCCAGTAGCTCTCAATCTATAATAGCAAGTGACGTCATTCAGCCAAACCGCGTGTTTTCGATCACGTGATCAAACACGAAAAATTCATTATTTTATTATCGATTTTTAATAAAAATCCAAATAATTTTAAAATAATGTATAGGCTAAATTGGTTTAAAAAAATATATACTTTTAAGCTAACAACAGTTTGATCTATATTTTCATTGTAGTCAAATACCCTATTATACGAGTACCAAACGTTGCGATGGGCGACTAGCTAAGTGAAATACATTGGCGATGCAGATGCGGTGTCACGGAAATAGCATGCAAATGTGGTTCGTGCTGACGAGTTGGAAATGCTGACAGCGACAATCCGTCTGTGTGCGCAGTGATTATATGCTGACGTTAACTATGTTATACTTATACATTCTTAACCCCCGTCGCAACAAGAGGGGTGTTATAAGTTAGACGTGTCTGTGTCTCTGTATCTGTATATATATGTGTCTATGTCTCTGTATCTGTATATATGTGTGACTGTGTATCTCTGTATCTGTCTCTCTATGTATCTGTTTGTGTTTATCCCTGTGGAATGATTTAATTAGATGCGTTTTTTGTTTGAAAGCTTTCAAACAAGAAATGAAACATCACACACACTAATGTTAGTTACTCTATGCACACTACCATGCCATTGACAAGACGTTTTATATGTGTACGTCTATAGTGTCAATGTAAAGTAACCGTTTGACACAATGAATTACGGTCGAATTGCGAGCGCAGAACGGGAAACTTAAATTCATGTTAAAGTCATTAATAATAAAAATGACCTTATTATGTGACCTTATAATAAGTTGCTCTTATATTTAACAAGAAAATGTATACAGGCAGCTTTTGAAATATTACTCGCCTACCCAGTCCTCCGAGACTCCACGAGATTCGTACATCAGCATGCATATTAATATCGGCAACTTCAATATTTACACAGCGTTTGATTTCCTCTGCGAGCCTCTCGTAATGCAATCCAATGAAATATTCTTGGGCGAAAATTGTGTCACAATAACTAGCCTTGTCAAGCTTTGCTTTTACAGTCTGAAGGGGTGATGTAGAAGCAGAAGAGCCACCTGATGGTAAGTGGCCACCAATGCAACGCCGACCCTGAAGGGGGACTCTTTTTATACTTTCTTTGAAGAACCCCACCCCAGACCCAGAAGGCCTCAGGAAGAAGTTCATTTTGTACGTACGTGGTAAAAGCGGACGGTGAATGTGACTGTGACGGTGAATGACCGTTTTACAGTATATTGCGGTCCCCAAAGTCGGGGAATTATAGTATGTTCATTTAGAGCAGGCCTTCCCAACCGGTGGGGCACGCCCCCCTGGGGGGCGTAGAGGAATTTCAGGGGGGGCATACTATATTTCATATCGTTATCATTTCTGAAAAAGTATATTTAACGCGTATGTAGTTGACGTTTGGCGCATATTATTTTTGGTTTGGGGGGGCTTGGCGAAAAAAAGGTTGGGAAACCCTGATTTAGAGGATGATGATGATATTTCTAAACCTGCACTAATTATTTGAACTGATTTATTTATATTTTATGAGGTTATGTTATCGTAAATTATAAAAATCGCAACTGTAGCGAATCGTAATAGTTAACATAATAACACAAATGTTGAACAACTCACTTCACCGATGAAATTTTACCACACGCAACATCACATGTAGAAGATAGCGAGAAAGGATGTGTCCATACACTTTTGTAAGTTAGTTTCATTCGCGGTGCGAATAAATGTTGTTTTGTCACGCAACGCTTGATAGTGTCACTGAGAACTATCTCAAAGTTTTTGCTTTTCCTTTTAGAATACCAATTTCAACTTCAGAAACAGTTAGGGTTGTTTGATTAGTTTTTAAGCGCTAATCGTTATTAAATCTACTGACTTGGTAGGCATTGTCCTGCAACATATTTCATACTCTAATTGCTCATGAAATGCACTAACTTTTTCTATGGCAGCACTCGAACAGTTTGGCTGATCTCTTAGTAAATCTCAACTACAACGCCAATTGTAAATCCGATTTCAATTGTAAATCTAATCCATTAAGAGACCCATTCAAACACGTACAAAAAAATTCATCAAAATCAGTCCTACCTCATAGGAGGTGTTCAGTGACATACATACAGACAGAAAATTTTATATAAAAAATTGAAAATTTTATATGAAAATTTTTGCGTTGTTTAGACTAGTAATATTTGAGATTTATACTTGTGACATCACAAAGCTAATAAATAAGCCCCTGCCCTACGATGTCATCCATCGTTAACACGTTCCCTCGACCTCAAAGTGTGAGTTTTATGAAGAACTCTTTTTATAATAGGGTTGCCTTCGAAGCTCCAAGTTTTACGAATTCACCTCACTCTCAAAACATCTAAAAAAAACAGCCAATTTTTCGACAACGTCCAAACGTGATCCGTTAGCAAAAAAATTTAACGGAGAACCAGCGGTGAAGGAAAATAGACGTGGATTGGGGCCGTTGCAATAACAATCAGAGGACAGATACTCTGAATGGAACGGGATGAATCGATGTTTATTTGTTTGCTTCGAGAATGGCGCTGAAGGGCGACAATTTATTTGCTGTCTATTATGTTCGATGCTTGGAAATATTACGTAAGTTGTAAACCTTGAGACGGGTGTAAGAGTTTCATTCTCTTTGAGTCCAAGCCAACCTTTCTTGCCCTGTGCTGATCTGCAGACTACAAACCGATGAACAGAAACAAAACGATTAAGGCGGAAAGTTTGTAGGACTAGGAAACAGCTGAGCTTTGTGAAGGCTCGCGTAGTTTTTAAGGGCTATGTGATATTGTCACTTTCCCGCTAAAACTCCGCTGCTATTTTACAACCTGATTCTAGTGGTGTCATCTAGTATTCAGTGGATTAACTACGATGTATTTGAGTATTGAGTTTAGTTCTGTTGCAGCGATGTTAACTCGTTCGTTTTCCAATAAATATTAGTAGTACAATAACATTCTATCGAATGAATACAAATTTTTAATAGACATAAAATTATATATTTTTTGACAGATAATAAGCTAGATATGAAGTTAAATTACTATGTTAAAGCACAAATCTATAGGCGTGTTTTCAGTAAAGTGTACCACAAAATGCTCAGATTGTGGGATAGTGATAGGGTTCGCGTCGCTCGCCCTAATTATTATCATACATTGTAGTCACGGATTGTTGCAAGGCAAACTTATTACATCAACTCAAATCCAGCTCGACTCAGATTCAAACCAAAGTATTTAAGTATGAGCTTTATGGATCGGAGTTGGCTGGAGGTACGAGTATACAAAGGCTTAACCACGCGTGGATCAGTTCTTTGTAGAAAATGTTGAAAATAAGCAACACTATATAAAGATCATATTTCAATGCTCTCCATGAGTTGAATTTGAGTCGAGTCGGAGTTGAGTTTATATACTCCATGTGCGCAGACCTTAATACTAACTTAATAAGATACGTTTCATCAAAATACCGCTTGATACTGTTAACTGTTTATATTTTTTAATTTGCTGTCGGCACTGTTGTAAAATATTGACTTTAGGTACCACCAACTCTAGAAACTCTAGAATCTGGAAGATTGATTCTCTAGAATCAATCGACAAGTGACATTACGTGTTTCGGATGCAGTATCGATGAACCACTAATAAATGGGTTCACTTTCACTTCTCGGCCGGCAACGCGAGGCCTTTCGGTGATTAATGTCAATGGACGGCCGAGGTCACTTACCATCAGTTGCCTGACTGCCAAATACCATCAGTTTGATGGTATTCGCATATAAAGGCATCCGTAACTCTAAGTCAATTCTCTACGTTTATGGTCTCCATTTATTCATTGACATGAAGCATGACATGAGCTTTGGCCTCAACGTTTATTCTCCGCCACGCTGATCCATGCAGATACATAATATGTATATATATATTATATGTATACATATATATATTAGCTCATATCTGATAGTTCATAGCCCACCCAAGTGTTGGAAGTCTTTATGGCGCTCGAAGGCCCCCGAGATGGGTAAGCGTTTATGTGTCCTCGAAGCACGGAAACGTTTAAGAAATTTCCGTCATTCACTAAGGATCGGGGTAAGCCGCTGGGCTACGAGCGCTTCGCCATTATTGCTAGCTTTGGTCCAGTTACAGGGATGTAACAGTTACACTTGTATTATCGGGAGATAATACATCCCAGAAAGTGTTTACGGGGAAGTTTAAAGTATACTCAATAGCACGTAAAAAATATTTGTTGCATAATCTTTTGTTCACAATAGAATAACTGAAACGAGATTGCCAAGTTTACCCACGTGCACGGTTGTATCCTTCCGACGCCCTTCAATACAATGCCCGGGCGGTCCTCACCTAATCCTATATTTAGATCACCAGAAAGACCGATACGACCAGCAACCCTCTGTCAAAATAACAATAGTAATAACATTGTGACAAAGGGATAAAATAAAAATAGAAAAACCAAATGATAGATTATAAGCTGGTGCCCGCAATTTTGTCTGCCCTAATAACTGTCTGACTACTAAGAAACTTGTTAAACGGAATAAAATTACTTTTAATACTCCTACAAATACAAATTACTTCTTTGGGGAGTTCTTTTCGTTTTTTAAAAATTCTTTATTAGTGCTCTATACTGGGTGAGATCACTTAACTATAGGTATAATGTCAAAATTCTAAACGATAATCATTTCAAAAATGGCATTCAAAATAATCTAAAAATACTCGGAATGTATGGACACGGTGTGCAAACGCCCGAAACACACCGATCTGCGGTACGGCGGGCATAGTCTTTCAGGCTGCCATAACTGCAATAAATAAGTTAAAAGCCAAAAGCCCTATTGCATCAACATACGATTCAAGTTTTGATTACGTAGTATTCCGTTATTACACTTGTTACAACTAAGTTAACTTTACAGTTACACAATATCGCACTTATTGCGGAGAAAAACATGTTGCGAAGCGACAATTTGCACAGACAATGAAGTTGTTGATTCTTTCGCTCCGCAAGTTTACTCACCCAATTTGTCGCTGGCGAAGTTTGTCGCGACGTTGATTAACGCCAAGTTTTATATGTTTTGTTACATTTTATTTAAATACAACGCCGCTCTTGGATTTAAACGACGTTACTTTTGTTTTCTTTAAAAAGTTTTGTTTATTTTATAAGTTTATGATGTGAACGGAGATGTGTTTAAAATAATACGAAGAATCAGGTAAACAGGTACCTTATGGAACAGACACTTACACGTTCAAATATATTCTTGAAATAAATATAAAAATGAATAGTTATAAAAACTAAAAACACGCTTTATAGTGCTAAGCTTTATAGTGTAATAATTTTATCAAATTAGTGTATTGTCATCGGTCCTCAATAAATCTACAAAGTTTGAACGAAATCTGGCCGTTTAAAGTGGGTCAAAATCGCGCCCAAAGAAGTCGGTTACAAACAAACATACAAACATACAGGTGAAGCTAATAAAAAGCGTGTAAAAATAAATAAAAAACGCTACATACACGTAGCCCCACACTAGGATTCCCTGTTTATTGGGTGTCGTGGAAAACACATACGTACGAGTAAGTACGATCGACGGAGGCCGCCGGGCTTAGAGCGCGTTAAGGGGTGTTACTACACTAAATACTTAAATTCTAATCGTGATATAATATGTACATTTAATAGTCTTTTGTTCCTAAAAGTTATGTTCGTGCAATTTCCTACATTATTAAGTCAAAGTAGACATTTCTGAACAAAGCATTTTTAGAGTTTGCCAACAGTAATTTTATAAAACCTTTTAACGAACATGGAAATGAAAAAATAATTGTATTAAATAAAGCTTTCGTTTCAAGATTTTTGGGTAAGCGTGAATCCCAAGCGATTATGAAATTTATGTTGGCCATATTGAGACGGTCTGGAATACTGTACCTCTGTAGCATGCTATCAGACCAGAATGTGGTAAGGAGTCACAGGGACTGGCCCCTCCTATTATCCTCTAATACTATTTTTATAGAAATACTAGTTGGACAACTAGTATTTCGTATCGTAGCGTACTTCGTACCGCATTATGATTAAAAAATGTTTTGGTGATATATCGTCAGCAACGCCACCTATCGGGTCCAATTGTGAATCTAAACCATTCCCAGATCCCCTTGAACACACACAAAAAATTTCATCAAAATCGGTCCATAATTAAAAAATGTTTTAGTGATATATCGACAGCAACGCCACCTACCGGGTCCAATTGTGAATCTAAACCATTCTCGGATCCACCTGAAGACACACAAAAAATTTCAACCAAATCGGTCAAGCCGTTTAGGAGGAGTTCAGTGACATACACACTCACACTCGAATTATATATATTA
Organism: Ochlodes sylvanus; assembly: GCA_905404295.2. Classification (NCBI taxonomy): domain Eukaryota; kingdom Metazoa; phylum Arthropoda; class Insecta; order Lepidoptera; family Hesperiidae; genus Ochlodes; species Ochlodes sylvanus. Next base: position 12,380,307 of record FR990130.1, on the reverse strand, counting down.
CTAGTGGTCCCAGCGTACTTCGTACCGCTTTATAATTAAAAAATGTTTTAGTGATATATCGACAGCAACGCCACCTACCGGGTCCAATTGTGAATCTAAACCATTCTCGGATCCACCTGAAGACACACAAAAAATTTCAACCAAATCGGTCAAGCCGTTTAGGAGGAGTTCAGTCACATACACACGAACACAAGAAATATATATATTAAGATGATACCATTAATGGTATCATTGACTTTATGTAGGCTTTCTTCCACTGTTTGCTTGAGCCATCCGTCAAATGACTGGTCGTGTAGGCGGAAGCTTAAGGGCCAGTGTTCCTTCTCTCTTTATTCTTGACCGAAAACGCATCAGTACTGCCTTTGTTGATACTGCTTTAAAGGCGACGGTGACTAGACTGACTATCAGGGGCCTTAAGTCTGATATTTTATAAATGCTCCAATTGCGTTGTGTTTGAATAATTTGACACATTTCGTCAACAGAATGTGTCAAATTTCAACACGACGCAATTGAATCACTTTTAAATGAGCAAACTTGGAGCCCATGTAGTACGTCTGCTCGTTTGTCGGATTCCATAAAAGTTTCATTTAAAAATAGAAAATTAACAGATTTTGCAATGACATCGAATATAGCTTCAGTTGAGTATTTTACTTTATAACTTTAAGCAAGCACTCTCGTAAAGTCAAGTAACGGTAGGTACTAAAGGAAATTCATCTAAGAGCTAATGAAGAAGGAAAATAAAACCACCAAGATGTCAGACTCACTTAGAATGTGTAAGAAGAATTTGTTCCGAAAGTTCTACCATAGGGCTCGGTTATAACAATGACACGAATTTTAATCTGTAACTTTTGTCAATGAAACTTTTGTCAGACGCTTTAAAGCTCTTGGTGAGTGGAGCTGTAAGGCGTCTGACAAAAGTTTTGGCCCATGAAAAGTGTCTATGGATACTATTTAAGAATTCTAGAAGAATTTAAGAATTTCTACAAAACATATATAAAAATCAGCCATGTGAAAATAACTGAAGTAGCTCTTATTTTTACCTGCCTTTCTTACCTGGTACCTGCGCAGGTGTCACCAGGTGAGTTTCCAAAAGCACGCAGGGTATTCAAAGAACATGGACGCTACTGAGAAATTAAGGTTTCATCACTATAATATCATGAACTACCTTTAGGGGAATAATAAAAACGCCATAGACAGAGTCTCCAATATGAGCAAACCCTAACCGCAGCGAAAGCTGACCGCTCACTCTCAAGAGGGACGTTAGAGTGGATAGTTTTACAACCTCTCATAAGGTTTTTTACCCTTTCATAAGTCTGAACTTGATCTTTATTAAAGACACCAGCTCTTCCCAAAGGTACGGGGGTAACTTGCTAATCCAATCCACAGAAATTTTGAGATAAAATACTAATATTGTTTATATGTCACTTCGCTTCGAGATATTTTTTTTATATTTCAACTAATAATGCTCAGACTGGATTCTTTGAAATAACTATTTTTTTATTTGTAACCCATTAATGGCCCACTACTGAGCACGGGTCTCTCCTCATAACCGACGAGGCCTAGAGCATACTTCAACACGCTGCTCTACTGCTGAATGGTAGAGGTTTGTACACTTAGTGCAACAAAATTGATACTAAAAGGTACAACACGCTTACTTTAAATCATTAATGAAAAATGCCTGCAAAACGATTGAGCCGTTTCTGAGATGAAAGTAAGAAACGCATAGACAAACAGCCAATGATTGAACTCACAAAATTCTAAAAACTCTGTTTTAGCCAGTAACATTATGTATGTACATCCATTATAAGTAAAATAATTTATACACTTACTATTATTTACGCTACATGGTAACTCATACAATTTTTCCACCGCAACAAAGATCATTTTAAGTTTGTAATCATTTAAAAAAATGTAACGTACGGTATTCAGCGCTTAAGCCCCTTATTATGAACATTACATTACATCGTAAAGCGGCAAAAGTGAGTTAAATAAGCGGGCATATTTAGTTAAGCCATACAAAGGACCTTCATAATTAGCTGAAGTGGCGAAAAATGGTCGTGGTGTCGTTATAAAGCATCTCCTTGTCACGCAAATTTCACCTCAATTTCTCAACAGGTACAAGCTTTATCGACCTTTTTCCCCCGCCAACGCTGAGCTCGTACTAACTAATAGCATTTAATTTGGCTTGACAGTATCTTGTATTTTTATTAATTTCGCTTCTGTAATAACGGGAACATGTTCACACTCGTGTCTACTGACTGCGTCAGAAGGAGGGTTGTTTTTCGAGTGAGTATATGTGTATGTACATGTGTGTCTATGTATATCTATCTCTTTGGCTTAGGCTGTAGCCTAAACGGCTTGATAGATTTTAGGTTACGTATACCTATTTGTTCATACGTGCGACATTTTGTCGTGTCGCAGTCGCGTTCTTGATACTAATGTAAACCTTGTGATCAATTTTCCTTTGAAGCGCAACTATTATAACCCATATACCTGTATAGATCGTTGCTTATGTCCTATTAGTGAGCTTAGATGTTTCATAATCTGAGACCGTAGTTTAAAGCTGATAAGTAGACTTGATACACCTTTGAGACATTATGGAAGATAATCAAGGATGCAGGGTTTCCTTACAGTAAATATCTTCACTGAGGTGAATTGTAACTGATTGTAATATTCGAATAGGTTTGAAAAATTACAGCCTACTAAGCCGAAAATATGGGGGACGGAAAACTTTAAACGAAACTACTGCTTAATGTTAGTAGTTACGGGATTTTGAACCCTAATATCATAGAAATAAGTCTGTTACTCAAGGGAGAGAAAGATTTTTCGTTCATGACGATTAGCATAGACAATATAAAGGATTTATATCAGTTAGGTACTCGTAATTTTCCTTTATATCCAGATGATATAATTGTTTTTATGAGCACGTTTTTTCCTCCTGCACAAACATTGAAATGCCCGGTTTGTTGGAAGAAAATTCATTTTAAAATAAGCTTTGCCTATGTACTATAGTTTTAGATGACAGTTTCATTATTAAATAGTTAAACGTACCCCTACGACGTATTTCATAAGTTTCATAACTTTGCGGATGGTAATTTAAAATTAACCTGTATATTGTTGTTTTAAGTTCGGCATGTTCTTGCGAACTTTGCCGCTCTGTGGTAAAAGTTTTGTTCGCTACAAAATTCTGTAACTAATGAAGTGCAGCGGAGTTCTTTGACCTTTATCGGCGCAGGGAAGCGGGAAGAAGTTGTAAATTGCAAAGTTTTATAGATTTACTAGCTGACCCGGCGAACTTCGTACCGCCTAACAGTCGATTCTATAATATTTTTTTTAATACTTATTCTGATATTTGGGACACCGGGTTAGCTAGTAAGATAAAAAAAAGTTGATAAGTCAACAATATAAGAAAGTTGATAGGTCAAAAAAATAAACATAAAACACTTACATTTCTTTTAATAGTCACTGAAAAATCAAAATGAAAATAACAATTCCTGATTTTTTATTATGATAACTACTTATTATATTTCATTAATTTTCAAAAATTATGTGCGTATTAGAATTTAATTAACACTTGCTTCGGTGAAGCAAAACATCGTGAGGAAACCTGCACACCTGAGAGTTCTCCATAATGTTCTCAAAGATGTGTGAAGTCCGCAAATCCGCACTTAGCCAACGTGACTATGGTCTATACCCCTCACATTGTGAAAGGAGACCCGTGCCCAGCTGTGGGACAGTTAAGGGTTGTGATGATGGTAAAATGTAAATTGTCTGAGGTAATTCTTTTAATAGTCACTAAAAAGCTTGCACCATTATTAGTCGAATGTTGCACTTCACGGGTCTGTCTTAACCGAAATCTTTCATGTTCATTGCGATCTTCACGTTCCTCGGCAGTACGATTAGATTGATAATTAATTTGACTCGTTGCGTTGACCACCCGGATGGCGCAATGGTTAACACGCCGGATCGCCTTTCCGAGAGTCCTGGATTCGATTCCCAGCGAGGCGGAAATTTGAATGATGAATTTAAATTTCCGTTCTTGGTCTGGGTGTGTATGTTCTTGTCTTGTGTGTTGTCCATGGCACCCACGACACAGGGAAACCTAGTGTGGGGCTATGAGTGTGTAGCGTTAGTTCGGGTTCTTCTGCCTTAATTTGTCCGCCGCCTTATAGGAGGCATATTTAGTAAGTCACAAACACAACAATTTTTAATTTTATAGGAATTGTAATATTAAAGATGCACAGCAAAGAGACGTTTACGTTTCAAGTGACATTTTACCACAGACAATTTACATTTTACCATCATTACAACCCTTAACTGTTCCAAAACTGGGCACGGGTCTCCACTCACAATGTGAGGGGTATAGGCCATAGTCTACCACGTTGGCCAAGTGCGGATTTGCGGACTTCACACACCTTTGAGAACATTATGGGTAACTCTCAGATGTGCAGGTTTCCTCACGATGTTTTCCTTCACCGAAGCAAGTGATAATTAAATTGTAATACGCACACAATTATTGAAAACTAAGATGTGCGTGCGGCGTTTGAACCCGCCCCCCCCCCCCCCCGGTTCGGGAGCACAACGTTCAACCACACGGCTATCTTGAAATTAATAATTTTTACGATACTAACGTCACTCGATTCTTTTGCCTTCCTGGAACCCCTCCACTAATACTGAAACTTTATGTTATGGTTTTAAAGTTCTAATTGACTTTTAAGTATTATTACGAATCATTTGTATGGGAATATAGAAAAGTGTTGTTTTTAGACTTTTTCAGGCAATTTTTTAAAATGTTCTCTCCGTAACAACCATCTTCGTACTTTCAGGAATATCATAAAAAAAGAATTAACGGAATCGGTTCAGTTGTTCTCGAGATAGCTGTCCCGGCGAACTTCGTACCACCTAACAGTCGATTCTTTATTTTTTTTAAATACCTACTTATTCTGCTATTCGGGTCACCGGATCAGCTACAGTAGCGGCACGAAATGAAAGGCCCTTTTGACACATTGAAATAGTGGCGTGATATAATTATGTTAATTTAGTATCGAAAAATATGTTCAAGTGCGAGTTGATCCATCGATAAATTTTTGGAGTAGTAAGTAGTAACTACCTAATTAAATCTTCATTAAAAGAATATATAAATGTATAGTTAATGTATTACAATGGTTAGATATATTTAAGGTCTCCTCGGCTTTGAGGGGAGACCCATGCTCAGTAGTGAGCCTTTTTGGGTTGATGATTTATTTTATAGGTTATTTAATTTATGTAATTGACTTACTTACTTTATTTAAGATGGCACTGTATTTTATTCATTGACACATTACTATGGACGTAGGGTCCGCGCTAAAAAATATCCGAGCCAACTCAGCAACAAAACGCAAGAAGAACAACAATGCCGCGTTAGTCACTTTTTGACCGTGCTGACAACTACACATCAACGATGCCGTATTGTGTTTTTAAATCGTGCAAAGACTACGCCAGTAAAGTGAATAAAGACGATGGTATATCATAATTTCGGTAGGTAGACTATTGTTTTATCTTTTAAATTATTGTATTGCTACTAAAACACGCTATTTTATTTTAAATTGAATTTATTTCAAAAACTAATTGCAGAATCAGCCAAAATAATCAAAAATATATCTTTGTCTTTGTCTTCTCACCATTTAGGCTATATAGTCAGAAAGAGACAAATATATCAGTTACTTTTGTTTAGATTATTTTGCACTATGTCATTATGGCGTGTAGTGTAAACGTTGTGTCATAAGGTGCCATTGACGTATGTGTTTGATGCAATCGAAAAAAAACAGTATTTAATGAATTTAGTGTTTAAATTACCTTGCTAACATTCCCATTCTTTCTTGTAATGTCAAACTGGGACATTATTTTCGCGATTTTAGTAGGAGACCCTATGTCTATAGTATTTATGTCAATGATTTTATTAGTAAAAACGTGACAGTTCTAATTTATATAGTTGTAGTGTTGTGAAATAAGTACCTAATGATATCGATCGCATATATTTATTATATTAAATTCATCAGATTTTGATTAAAATAAATGAATAAAGATTATCTGTCATTATCATTATTTCGTTTCATTGTCGAGTGCCTACCTATACCTACTTATTTTACAACAGCTTCGAAAATTTTAAAGAATTTAGCATTATCAATCAAGAATAAATACGTGTAACATCTTGTAATGAAATATAATATAATATTAGTTAATACATTTGTACAAAAGTTTCCGGCAGTAGTTTAGTTTCTTACATTTTGTAAAAAAACGGGTCTATTATCGTGTTACGTTTATCGATATAGCTCCATCCCTATCAGTTTCTCCGAATCTGATATAACCTTGTACGTGTGTAAACGTCATATTTTTATCAAATAATGCATACATAATGTAAAAAAGACGCTCGTTCAAGTTTTCACAGGAGCTGTCATCGAGAAAACAAAGAAATGGAAATATTATAATGGTCTAAGAGCTAGCAACGTTTTCGAGAGACCATTTCAGGTAAGCTAGTTTTGAGATATGGTATCTCTCTCACTCTCCCGGACATCATACGGGAGGTCTGGCTGTCTAATTGAACAAAATAAATTATCATTTTGATACCATATTAATCCACAAAATAATTCAATGGTTTTTAGTAATTTCTCTGACATTTATTTGATAACTATTTCTAGACCAAGCAAAATGATACCACAACATTTTTCACTTTTGGATCGGTCTGGCTGAAGTTTAACAATTGATTTATTGTCTGGCAAATCAATTTTGGGGTTTCAGATAATTAAATAACAACATAGTATAATTTGAAAAAAATATTTTATGGCAATAATAGATTAATGTTGCAAAAAGTTCAATTAAAAAAAAGATAAGAAACCTTCTTAAAATGATTTGAAAATTGATATTTTACTTGTACAGATACGATGCGCACTGATGAACGCAACGTCTACCACCAGCCAGACCGTCCGTATGACGTCCAGGAGAGTGAGAGAGATAACATAATATCTAAAAACTGGCCTACCTCAAATTCTTGTTTTTCCAACGTTAGCTCTCGTACCATTCGTGTCTCGTGTATCGTGTCAGTCAATTGTTTTGCCTTCATGAAATCCCTTCACTGACAATTAAACTTTATGCTATGGTATTAAAGTTCAAATTGACTTTTAAGTATTATTACGAATCTTTTGTATGGGAATATAGAAAAGTGTTGTTTTTTTACTTTTTTAGGCATTTTTTTAAATTTTTCTCTCCGTAATAACCATCTTCGTACTTTAAGGAATATCATAAAAAAAGAATTAGCGAAATCGGTTCAGCCGTTCTGGAGATCTGCTCTTAGCAACAAAATCAGCGATTCATTTTTATATATAAGATTATGCTGCTTCTATTCAGATTCTATGATCGAAGCACTCGTTGGGCGGCCTACGTCGATCGAAAGTGCTGCATTTTCAAGATTGTTTATAGGTACCCACCTACTGATTCTGGTAATTATATTTAAGTATGCATGAAAACCGCAACACCCCAGTACCCCACCCTATCGCCCCGAAATTCATATCGACGGTTAAAAGGCGAATTGATTCAAGCGCCATCCTGGGCGATATTGAGTTATATACATCATTGGAATCGGCGAATTTTTCCGCTTCGATTGAGCCAGGTTTGAGGTTAATCTGAGCACTTTTTTGGCGCTTGGCTCCATGACCAATTTGGGTATCATTTTTGCTTACGTGGTATCAAGTGTAGCGAATTTGGTTGTTTTTTTCAAAGCATGTATATAGACCCACGAAAAAAAAGGGTTTTTCTTACTATTTGTAATTTAAGCCATTTATCCTCGGATGGAATGAAATGGTATCGGCATTTGAATTATTTTTACTTGATCTTAAATAATTAAACAAAGGATGTTAATTCCTTTTTGCTTGAACCATATTTATTAGTGTATGTAACTTAAATCATTTTGCCTTGAACATTCAAACATTATCTCTGTCGCTTGAAACAATCTTACCTGAACTAGTATGTTGAAGAATATCACTTGTGCTAATTTTCCTTGACCAGTTTTAAGTCAAATCATTTAGAATTGCGAGTAGTGCCAATATTCGAAGGCTGATTATTACAAATATTACCAACGTTTAAATATACTTAAATTTAAGTAAATGAATAATTAAAACAAAAGTTTTAATTATTTTAATTATTAATAATAATCTTGCGATTAAAACATTTTTTTTTAAATCTTATTACATCACTGTGTAATTTGAGACATTACCCCTTGAACAGTTTACAACTAGGTGAGCGGTTTAAATCATTTATCCATGAACAGTTTACAACTAGGCGAGTGATTTAAATCATTTATCCATGAACAGTTTACAACTAGTTGAGTGATTTAAATCATTTATCCATGATCTGTTAAAGAAGTCATTGTACACTTGAATTATTTTGCTTTGAACAGATAAATAGTAATCGTGTACTAAGATTCCTTTTGCCCTGATCAGAGAATTGTGCAAAATGGCTCAAGTTACATCTAACTCCGTTAAAAAACACCTTTTATTTGTTATATATATACAAAAAATTAGCACAAAATATGCCGCTTTATGATTGGGGAGACTCGTCAATTTTTATTGTATACTTTAAGAATAGTGATTTTTTTTCTCAAAAAATAAACTTTAAAACGCTCTCCTGTAAAGTTCTCAAAATGGCGCTTGAATCAAGTCGCCTTTTAACCGTCGATATATAGCACCTTTCCATAATCTAGAAATAAAAACACTCACAAAAACCCAATAAACGAATCAAAATTGGGTAGAATGTTTGCAATATCGCGTGATATGAGATTAATTCATATCCGGCAGCTACAGAGCGGGTACGTCAAAGTTATAATGTTCTGACTTTAATTATTTGCTATTGTTGCGGGCTACGGCCTGGGCCGAGACCCAAGTTTTTGTTGTCGTGGCCGTCTTCTCTGAGGGTACTTAATGAAATATTATCATGGACTCGAACTTCGGATTTTCCTTAACATTTTTAGGGTTCCGTATCCAAAACGGAACCCTATTTACATATATGTCTTCGCTGTCTGTGAGTTCATCTGTTAGTCTGTCTGTCCTACCTTAAAAAATGTGTCCATTTCTACTTTGTTATTGATTGACCAAATTTCTTTGCTATTGACCAAATAATTAGAGTCAATATCGCTCGGTGGTACCCAACATGTGCGTGTATAACGTCAGTCGTCGTGTATTCCGTCAGAATTAAACAACCTTGCGGCCTCCAACAATTGGGTACCATGGCTCTTCTTCAGCAGTGTAGATGCCACGAGCAAGAGAAAACCTCCTCACACCCCATAAATCCACAAAGAATGCTATAACATCACCAAACCGCCACGTCAATAATCAACCGTTACCGTTTTCTTACGGCTAAGATATAACTGAGCTCGTTTGAAATCATCAATTTGCATCACGTTACAGTACAATAGCCATTCTTCATCCACAATCTCCATTAGATGCCTAACAATGATAAATAAGGGAACTTGAACGCTCACGTACAATACGGCAGTCCGCGAGAGTGAATGGCTCGTAATACAGCATTATGCTAATGATAGCTGGAAATGTGAGCCACGCAGCGCTCGACAAAATTGTGCCGTGTCCAGACTAATAAAGATGTTAATGACGGGCTAAACAATTTGTAGTTCCTGCGCTTCTAGTCAAGCTAAACTGTATCTAAAAGCGTTTTATTTGTAATGTCCTTAGTCATTAGCAGCTCTCTTCATTGGTTAGTTGTTTATATATTGTTGTAGTCAGTCATCATTACAACCCAACGACAACACGTGCGTGAATTAACAAAGGCAGTTCAGAAATTCACACTGCCCGAAGGTTGAATGGAAGACAATGCTTTTAGCATTAAGTTCGCCTTCGTTTGTTTATAAAGTATGGCGCGAAAAGTATTAAATAAATAAAACATACATTTTAATCTGTATAATTGTATGTACATTGTCGTAAATAATAATTAATAATGAGGCACCTACATTATGACTGTAATATATTTTGTAATTTTCTGTATTTAAAGCCTCAGTAACATCAGATGAAAAGTTCGAGAAAAAGATTTAGGACGCAACCCACTAAAGTTTTGCTTTGAGAGCTGCTTTCGGTTTATTGGGGTACCTGCCGAGATTTTCTTCAAGCGTAAGTTCTGCTGACTGAGTTTTAGATTCTTCTTTGTTATTTCATACCTTTGTTGGTTAAACGTATAGGAGAATACGTTTAATAACACGAATACGCCGCCAGCATTGTATTTCGGCCTCACGAGCGTCTACATACCCACAGTTAGCCGACTGAGAGGGTTAACGGGGTGAGATGTATTCTCGATAATGAAGAGTAGATACATTTTTACTTACCCTGTAATTTTTGATCACTTACCTTATAATTTAATTTATTAATTCTTTACTGAACCTTACATAAGTAATGTATCAAAAGGCGGACGCTTTCTTTGCCAGTCAACCTTAGTCAATTCTTGTCCATATAGGAATATTAGGAATTAACGTATTAAATATATCAGATCCAATACCGGGGAGTTTAGTTGCCTATTTTACTTGTTTAGGTTTCTGACGAGTGTTCACAAGATGTTTACTATAATGATTGCCCTACATATATGTAAAATATGCCTAAGGGAGGTATTTAAATCTATATTTATTTAAGTGAAATAAAGATAATATTATTATTTTATGTTTATTCCAGCGAATTTTAGTTTTACTTCAGAGAACTTTAACCCGTGATCCGTCACATCGGATTTGCTGATAAAAAAATAAAAAATGAAATGAAAAAGAATAATTGTTTTAACAGCAATTGTGTTCCCGATAGAAAGGTGTGGAGCCGGCTACACTTTTTAGAGGCGACCATCTCAGTCCTCAAGGGTAGCAACACATCTGTGACCGACTTATAACGAGACTCTTACTAACATTTACTAACTGGACTATTACTAACAATAACTAGCAGGAATAACATTCACTAACAGTCCCTGTCCCAGTCCTCATACTTACAAACTAACCAACTAATGTTCTAACACCGTCACCTAACCGGACTAACTATCCCAGTCCCCATATGAGTCTTGTTCTAAGTCGGTCACAGTTGTCATGGGCGGCAGCGGAAGGTGGTGCTGCATGCTCGTTTGCTGCCTTAATCAATAAAAAAAAAGAAAACAAATGAAATGGAAAATACAAAGGTAGGTTATTAGTTTTTCAACGTTCTTCTTACTTTTCTACTTGTCTTTGTCGGAGTGTAGGCTTTTATGACGCTAAACGTGTTGCCACGGGCGGGTAGCAGTGGGTGGATCGCTTTTGATACACACTGCCGTGAAATCTCGGTTGCCTCATCGTTGATTTACTTCTAAACTTGTGATTGCACGAACTATTATTCATGGCAGGTTCACTATTATTATGTATTTTGCGAAAGAGAATGTCATTTACAAAGGTAGGTATTAGATCGTAGGGGCCGCTGTCTGGACAGCCCTGATTGAGGCTAATGTCTATTAGGTACTTTTTGCTTCGTCGCCTCGCCTTGTCTGCTAAGAAGGTGACGAATTATTGAAACTAACGTCAGAGTAACAGGTTGTCTACTATATGAAATATTATCCCAACTCTATGTTATATTACAGTATACCATTTGACTAAATACTGAAATGCTTTGTTAAATTTTGTTCATAATCCAAATTCATCATGATTAAATCCCTCATCCAATTTAAGAAATATTTGAATTAGTAAAACCCGCACCTAGTGAATGGACCAATTAACGTTCTTAATATTATCCTCTGCTAACTGGATTAGCCATCCTATCCCCTAATCTTGAACGTTTTCAAATCTTTACTTACCCAAATCGCTAGAATAGTTAAGTAACTAAATTATGAAAAATATTCACCTAGCACTGCTTAATTAACCGACTTTCCGACATCTGCGACTATTCCGTAATTAGTGTCGTTATACGATAGAGTGTCAAAATAATGAACAGAGAGGTGATATTTCTCTTTAAAAAGAAATCGTGGTGAAGTACGCTTGAACCTATTTAGAGGAGAAACGTTCTTTTTCCTTCTCTATTTCATTTCCAAGAACAGAAGTTATACTTAAAGGTAAGGAGATAAACGGCTGCCAGTAAGCGGAAACGTCCGACAGTCAGAAAGAGAGAAAAGATTGCGGTACTCTATTAGTTCTGTCTGTTACTCCGGTACTCTACTCTACTGAAGGGACCACAATCTCTCTCTTTGTAACCGAGTGACAGTTGGAAGCCAGGCTCCCCTGCTATGTCTATGCATAATATCTCTATGAAATTAACCCGTCAGAAAAATGAGTTGAAGTCAACCTTTTGTATTGTATTAAAATTAAAAGAGTTATCCCTTAATTTTTTGTCAAGCTTTACGACATTGATAGCAATATGTCACGCACATGCAGCGACTGGCGCATGGTGTCATGATTGCGCCCACGTTTTAATTACTGATGGTAATCTGCTTTTAGCCGTGCATTGCAGTGACGAACTTTGTTCAGCGTTTAGGCGGATTTCAAAGGCTGGCTTCAAAGCCTTTTGGTCGGACGGAAAGATTGGCCGCTGAAGTTTTTGCTTTCAGTCCAAAAGTTTTGTAAGAAGCCGTGCCACCGCTAATGTACCTCGCCGCGCTGTTTGTTCCGATTTAAATTTTAAAAAGGCTAGCAATGAGCATTTCGGCTGGTTTGTTTGTGTTACATTTAAATTCAACTTGTATTTTTAAAGCTGTTGGGAAGCTTTATACGAATCTCATTCAAGATTTTAGGAAAGTGATTGTAGTATGTTTGTCCGTGAGCTGAAATGGTTCTAAATGTACATTTATGACGTACGTAAGTACATTACAAAGCTTTTAACCAACCACATAAAGACCGCGTTCTGCTCTCTATCTTTTAATGGCACGTAGTAGGTACATACCTTTCTGTTGTTTCTTTACATTATTTACAAGGTTACTTTTATTCGTAGCTTAGGAAAACGAATGATGACAACGTCTTCTTAAAGGGAACACTTCATAAGTACCGAAGGACAATTAGTGCCGAGGTAGTTTTATTTAGAGAATTAGACGACTCTGTAGCGGAAATACGCAGCAAACAATGTTGAGTATTCCCGTGCTTAGGAGTGCACGTGAAATCGCTTTGTTATAAGTGTCATTATGGAGGCGTTTAGTGGTATAAAAAAAACTTCCTTGAGACTTGGGTTGGCACCTAACCACCACCAATCGGCACTGGAGTAGAGTTCTAGGACTCCCCAGTTACAAGGAGAGTCCCGGGCCCTGCAATAGGCTATTAATGAAATGAGGTCAGGAACAATTAGAACTGCGCCCCAGACCCAACCCTGTAGCTTTAGGAGACGAATTTCCGAACGACCCGGATAAAAACTATAGGCAATTTCAAGTTTAAATCGTACGGCACTGCGCGGTAAATCACTTTGTTTTGACAAACAGTGTTGTATATCTGTCGCGCGGTGCCGTTCGGCTGGTTTATCACGGGACTAGCTGGGACCCTGCCCACTGAATTTAGGAAGCTATCATTTTAGCTATATACTAACTGCCCACGCTACGCTTTGGCGAACGTACGACGAGTATGCATTAACATACCCATGCTCAAAAAATGTTTAGACGGGTTTTTTTTAAATTGACGTATGTATCTTTCTTACTTATTAACTGCTAGAAATGTTACTCCAAGTGAAAACCTCATCTGAATCGGTTATGCCGTTTTTCACAACAAGATATAGACTTCTTCTTCCTGCCCATTTCACAATTTAATTTGAGATTGGCGGAAAAACCTCCAATAATCTTCTACGTACTAATTCTAAGTGTAATAACTGCACTCACGTTAATTGCAACGTTAAATGCAATCTTTTTACAACCTCGAGTTAGTTAGTTAGTTGTTGTATTAGTTAAAATATGTCTGTCATCAATATCATATTGGTTACCTCAGTCCAAACTTTAATATAATTTATATCGCTTCTTAAAAGGATTATTTAAAAACACAATTTTTCAAAAACTCAACCTTATCCTAACGCGGCACAGTTCATTGATAAATAAAATATGCGAGTCCATACACCGTATGGTCAGGTATTGAACTTTATTATCTGGAGCGTAAAGTCAAAATTGGCGGTGAAAACGAACGAAACGAGTGTCCGGGGACAGCCCGTCACAACTCGAGATTTACGAGTCCCGGCGTAGCATCCATTTTACTGGGCCCCACTCACGTGCTACATGCAAAAGCACTCGCGCCGAAAACTCACGAAACTACTCCACCGCAACGGAAACGGGCCTTGTAATTAAATAATTTCCATTATGAAAGCGTGGGACGTTCATTATGACACTATTTTATGTGCACTCACGTCGTACTAATGATATTAATAATAAAAATAATATTGCATCACCACAACCTAAAACTATAACTGCCCTCTGCTGGCCGAATTAAGCAGAGGGATAGTTATGTCACACAGACAGTTACAGTCAGTTAGGACAGACATAACTGTCCCTCTGCTGGCTTCAGGTCTCCTTTTACAATGTGATGGGCACAGGCCATAGTACACCATGCAAGCCAATAGCAGATTGACAGACTTAACAACATCTTTGAGAATATCATGGAGAACTCTCGTCAGTACAGATTTCGACATGATGTTTCGCTTCACCGAAGCTGGTTACAGCGTTTATTGTTAAACTACTCGGTTATAACTTCTTTAAAATGAATTTATATTATAATGATCATTAAAATTTTTGGACTCGACTAAATGATGAGTGTTTATTTAACAAATGCCGTAATGTAGCTTAAAAAATAATGGATTACTTTTGTGAGCAAGTCATCAAATATGTATTATGAATTTCTCACATCTTTATATTTATTACTTCTAATTACTCTGTTTGTTAATTAATAAGGAAATACCGCAGCATTTGGTAACTCTCCCTCTCTAACCGTAGGTTTTACTGCCTATAAAATATTATGAAAGATAATTATGATATTACGGCTGGGAGAAAGAGAATAGTGGTGATTTGTCATAACTATGACGCCCTAGAGGTCAAATGATATATTATGTAGAAAGAAGTAGATATATCACTAGCATACGAAAATTGGGATAGTCAAAGTTTGCTAATTGCCCTGCTTTTCATATAGCTATCTATATTATTATTTCTCAAACTGATTTCTCAAACACATCGATCACTTGGAGTTTTACATTGTATATGTATATTTGATTGTGTAAATACATTGTATAGAGGTCTTGCGAGCTCAATTATATCGCTGCAAATCCTTCCTAGAATTGTGATCTACCCGAGAATACAGACGAATATCCCGTTACGCTTGAAACGTGCTAGCACTAAGGCAAACGCCATATATTACAAAGGATATTTCACTTTTTTGCTGTTCGGCGGAAATTTTGCCCAGCCATATTTTCATTCAGAAGACGTCATACGACCCTTACTATTTTTATGCTCCAGCCGACAAACGAGGGCGGGTCAGCTTATTATAAGTTGCAGGAAGGTCGTTTCTAGTCAGGCGGGTGAAACACTACCACTCCTACCAAGGTGCCTTAGTACTGGAGCCATATCCAAGTCCATTGTTCGGCGCACCAAGAGCAGGTTAGGTTGACTTACTTTTATTTAGGTTAGTTATTAATGAGCAAGGACGACGGTGACCACTTATCACCAAGTGGTAAGGGTACCACCTGGTGGTAAGTGGTCCTTAAAAATGCATGATTTGAGGAGTAATTTTGTCGGTTGTTTAAAAAGTAACTCATCTCGTTTTGGCAAATAACCATCATTAGGCAATGCGCAAACGTAGCTCCAGTGCCGGACCGGCCAGCGCTTGTCAATTAGTATGAAAGCGATGACGTACTTCTGTTGGGGGAAGCAATTAGAAACCACGTTTTCGGAGTTTCCGGATAAAGTGATCGATTTCGTTGTAATTGACAAGTACCAGTTGCGTTACGTTGCTGGACGCATGTTAGCGTAGTCTTACTGAAAAGAGTTTTTCAAAGCATATAATATATATATTGTTTAGTTAAAATATGTGAACTTCTCTGGAAACATAATAACCAGCTTCAACTCATTAATGGCACCTAAGCACGGGTCTCTTTTCATAACTGAGGGGGCCTAGCATACGAGGCATAGCATCGATTTTAAGTGATCGATCGAGGATCGATTAAGGAACAGCTGGCTGGTCAGCAGCTGGGTCGGTAGTTGGATGGGTGACCGCTAGTGTCAAAAATCTCTTGAGCGCTTTCGTGCTTCGGAGGGCACGTTAACCCGTAGGTCCTGGTTGTTATCACTATATAACAATCGTTAAATCATATCGGAGGCCTTCGGGCAGCATAAAATCTTCAGATATAATTATGGGTTGGCGACAAACCCATCCATCAATCCGCACTGGAACAGCGTGGTGGAGTATCAATGCTCTAGGCCTCCTCAATTATGAGGAGAGACCCGTGCTCAGTAGTGTGCCATTAATATGTTAAATTAGATGCCCGGGCAGGATTCGAACTAGAGTCACCCGTGAGATTTATTGATGTCTCTTTTCACACTACCTGCCCAAATGCAATGTCTATAATACTGTCTCTTCTGCTAACATCAAAAGTGATTGCTCTCTGTTATGTCTTACACTGTGGTAATTTCATTCTCACTTCATAACACTACATGTGGTAACAAAGGTAATAATTTGATTGACCCTAATAGCGTTATCGCATGTGACGTCAATTTTCTGCGATTGTTCTTGTTATGTAGAAAATGTGTAAATTGCTTCACCTACACGGTCTACATATGGGGTGTTCGTGTAATGACGTGAAAAGTGTAAGCCTTTTATTATTTCTAAGGTCGTAATAACGATCAATCAACAATATCAACTGACCAAATATTGTTGACGACGAGTGAAAAGCACATAATATGCACGTGCTTAAAACAAAATTTTAAAATAAGAAAAAAAAGTTATTTTTCGTCGTTTCTTTGATTTGTCTCTGTATTCATCATAATTATAAGAGATGAATTGTAAACTATTTTAATTAAACTGATTTTATTATTTTATTAATCTGATAAGTTTTTGTTCAAATTATGAAATACCTGGAGCTTTTACAAAATAAACCTATTTGGTAAATTAGTTACTACTATATGGAATACTACTTTCCTTACAAATTACTACTACTTTCCAAATGTATTTCAAACTAAATACGTACTACCAAAGTATCCATTAGTTTGGCCTCCCTAATTCAATTGTTTGTGGGACAGCAGAAATACGTCACCGCCGACCGCGCCGTGAGCTTATAACGATACGACGCGCGACAATAATTACTGAGGATTGATCGAAGTCATTCTGTATACTGATAGTACAACGACTTACAAAGTTCATTCCCTAGACATAAGTGGCATTGACTTAAAAGGTCCATTTACATGGACGAAAAAACATTTTTTTAAGTTTATATTTTTGTAAAAATCTATTTACCAATAGGTTAGAAACTATGTTTGATGCAAAAATACTCGACAACAGAACACGTTAAATATTTATGAATCGCGACTTTTTAAAAATGTGAATTTAGAAAATGTAAAAAATTTCTAAGTCCCGATTGAATGTCATGCATGACAGATAGACAACTTGTCCACTAGCAACGACACGAACACGACAAAAAAATCGGTAACCTGGTAAATAATAAACGGGTATATCTTGTCAATTAAATAATCTATTGTAGCGAAAATATTAAAGTGAATTCAACGAAATTGGCGTTACCAAAAATTCACGCTCAAACAGTTACCAGCCTAATTGTTTCGACTAATTCACTTGGACAATTCTGTTGTTTCATTTGGACGGCGCAACCGTGTCACGCGTCACTGAGAACGTGACTTTACAACGATCAAGCCAGTTAGCGAGGTTGGATCGAACGAATACCACACATTTTTTTTAATAATGTACAGAGTAAAATTAACGCTAATACATGTTTATAACAGTCTTGAATGTTTCATAGTATCTACGATTTTTAGTATTAACTAGCTTTCCCCCGCGGCTTCGCCCGCCAAAATCCCTAAATACATATTATGAAAGTTGATAAACTTTGCACCCCCTTTTACCGCTTTAAGGGATGATCTTCGAAAAAATATTTTATACGTGTTTCATGACTCAATGAAAAACCTTCATTCGTATTAATAATAGCTAGCCAAAAATAGAATTGTCAAAAAAATTAAAACAATTCTTTTAGGGTGAATAACCCTTATCACTTAGGGGTATGAAAAATAGATAGTAGCCTATTCTCAAACCTACTGAATATGCATATAGTATAATTTCATAAAAATCCGTCAAGTCGCTTCGGAGGAGTAACTAACATTGTGACACGAGAATTTTATATTTAAGATAAGTCAATGCTTGACTACAATCCCACCTGATTGTAAGGTTTTAGATAGGATGTCCCAGAATAAAATCAGCTAGTAACGATGTATCTTATAACATTTGTGCTTATAACTTCCTCAAAGATTAAGGTGTTGACCTTAAGCAGTAATCCTGTATGTTTAAAATTTTAAATTTCAGATCTTCTGCAATATTTTCTTTTAAGTGTCAAAAACCATTGTCATCAGAATTAAATCACTTTGCGTAGGTACTCAAAGAAAGTTAAATAAATTTGGAAAAATACGGCGCTTTCTTCGAGCGTAGGATTTCACTTCGCGTTCACGAAATAATTACGCTCTGTCTCCGGGCAAGCAAATAATTAATAGCACGAATAAATCTTAAAGTTTTGTCGAGTTTGGTTACTTTATTTAAAACGTTGATACCTCGGAGCATTTTTCGTCGTTAATCATTTCAGGGACGCCTAATTAAATCATTTTCTGAAACTTCAAATGGATAATAATAATTTTAATCGTCAACTTTTTTTAATAATTAATAAAACTGAATATTTTTAGGATATTGATTTTACACCTTTATTATACCTACACTTTTACATTCCCATTCGACACTGGCAAGCCATCTACGAGTATACAATAGGTATGTCACTAAACGGAGCTTATTAAACAAAAGTAATAAATATGCAACACAACACATTTTTATACCGATTTCATAATTTTATAATAGAACCAAGGTAGATAAGCCTCTCACCGGATTTCGTTTGGCTTAAAACTTCCTGGTACTGGCCTCAAACTACTATAGGTCAGTACAGGATCAAAGAGTTTCTCGCGGTGCTTAGTGCCGCGCCTTTCCAGAATTTGTAATGCGGTCGTGTCAAGATTAACAATATCCTCCGTTGATAGATTCACGAAAAATATAGATAGTGCTACGAAAAATAATAGTTGAAATTAAATCTCTCTCATTCTTATGTAAATTTCTATGATATATGGCACGTTCTTAATTTAAATACTTGTCAAAATTGTTATATTGCTAAAATTTTATAAATGTCGAAATGATGTTTCGATATTTCGATATCGTATTGAGGTCCATGTATAGAAAAAAAATGTGTGAAAGGTTAAAAAGTGAAGTGAAAGGTTAAAAAAAACGAGTACTGTCAGTCCAAATGTTGATGTTTTGCTTTGCTTACGTAAGCCGCCATTTTGCCGATGCTTCGTATCTCATTTTCTCCAACGTTAAAATGTGATTCTCTCTTTTTCGTTACCGTTTCATTTCATTTGCGCGTCATTTTCGTTTCATCGAATTTCAAATCACAACGATACTATAGAAGCTTTCACTTCAAAAACAAGTAGGTAAACATCATATTGCCCTGCGGGTTAGTTGTTGCCGTTGTTGTAAGTGGCACCAAAGGCATCACAGACACAATAAAACACGGTTTTAACAATCGATTTTTATCCGAGATTCGATTTTCGATTCGATTCGACGAAGAAGGCTGACCCTTCTTCTAGAGCGGTGTGGATATTCTTCAGGTAGATTTCATTTTACGGCTTTTTGGAGAGAAATATCTTTAAACTAAAATTTTCTTCACTCTATCTCTTAAATTGCTAACTCTATGTCTATATCTTCGGTCATCTTCAAAAGAAATGTGTTTTTTAACAACTTGTTCGTGTATTTTAGTTATCAGATTCATTTTCAATGAAATATTTTTAGATTTTTTTTAATGAAAATTGGTGTCATGTCAACCGATTTGGCCGTCTTATTAGGCGGCTGACTCAGACAATCGGGTGTTAGGTAGCCAGAACGATTTCATATAGATAACTACAAAGCCCTCTTCAAGACGTCAATGCCTGCTCTAATGCAGTTTCCATTGTTGCTACGTATTGCGAGCAAAGTTGACTCAACCTCAAGGTTGGATAGCCCCGTACACCATATAACTGTTTGTAAATTATTCTAATACCTCGAATATGACAAGGGCCTTACAAGAGAGATGAACAGAAGAGATTTTATTCGGCTCTCGATGTTATAACGCATGAATAATTCATAGAATATTTCACCCGCAGTCTGAACTCGGAATCATGTATGTTTGAAGTTGAAATGAGGATCGGGTTTCGATTTGAACGAGACGCTGCAGAATTTCACTTTTAAATTTTCAGACATTTTTTCGATCGTTGACACTGTAAACGTTCTAAAGAAAATACAGAAAATTTTAATATAATTCTGTCTGGAAAAATATTATTTACATGTGTTATGTTCAAATTAATTAATAAAAAAATCTCATTTTTATTTAAGTGACAAAATTGGATTCTTGAATTCATAATAATATGCTGTGTCGGATTTTTTATTTTTCTTATGTATGTGTATACGTGAAAATCTTACGTTTAAAGTTTCATTGTTTCATTAGATAGCTTATCTTTTTTATATAGAAGGTAGGTACTCATAAAAAAATGCATTGGTAGATATCTGTAATAATTATAATTACCACTTAAAACTTGAACGAGTGTAAAATATGCTCTAAGTATTAAATTTGCTAACATAATTATGTCATATACATAACGAATATACACACTGACATGTAATAGAATTGTATTCTTGGCTGCCGCAATATAGCCAAATGTTTGCCGTGTATTAATTATATTTTATTTAAAGCAGTGATACCAGGGTGGAGCTTGCACGTTGGACTCTCGAATCCGGGGGCCGGGGTCAAATCCTGTACGCACCACTAATTAAACTGTGTGTGAAGTCCGCCAATCCGTATTTAACCAGCATGGTATAGTCTGTACCCCTCACATTGTGAAAACTCGTGTCTAGCAGTGATGACTTATTTTTGCAATAATGGCAATTTATCTATATTACGAAATAAACACTTTCATTATTCATACCGTTCCAGTTGATCACACATTATTACCAATAACGTAGTTGAGCAATCAAGCGCTGTAAGTGAGTTGTTGGTTGAATTATGCAAAGACTTGTAACTTTACTTGTAGTTTGCTGTTAGTTTAGTAATTGCTGGAAATGAAATTTGATTAACCAATTGTTATTTCTAGGGACTACAAATTGTTCATTTGCTTGCTCGATTCTCAGCCGATTCACTAATTGGCGTCAATTAACAATCTCAAGATTACACACGCTTTGACAGGTTAACATAACATATAAGCTCAGGTTAACTGTACAGGTATCCTAGCGTGCCATATAGCTTTACAGTAAACAACCCTCTGCTGCGCACAGGTCTTCTCTAACAGTGTCAAGGGTACAGTCCATTTTCTACTATGCTGCTGGTCAAATGCGGATATGCGGACTTCACACACCTTTGAGAACATTTTGAAGTGCTCTCAGGTGTGCAGGTTTCCTCGCGACGTTTTCCTTCACTGAAGCAAGTGATAATTAAATTCTTATGAGCGAATTCTGATTTCCCCTGTTTGGGAGTACAACGTCCAAACCAGGTTTTTCGAACTGCTTAACCGGCTCTTGGACCCGAATGGCGCAATGGTTTACACGCCGGATCGCCGGTACGAGGGTCCTGGGTTCGATTCCCAGCGAGGCGGAAATTTGAATGACGAGTTTTGATTTCTGTTCTTGGTCTGGGTTTCTTGTCTTGTGTGTTGTACATGGCACCCATAACACGGAATCCTAGTGTGGGGCTATGAGTGTGTGGCGTTGTTATTATATTATTATTAATAATACTTGTCTGTATTTTAGCCACCTCTGATGATGTGATCATTTGATTCTCCTGTTCACTTGCAAAGCGCTCTTCTAACTAAAACAAGTAGGTTAAACAAATAGGTAGACAAATGTTGTGGTTCATTTAATAATTAAAACTTATGTCCGACCAAGGATTAGCAGAGCGCGCGCTAAAATCGACAGGAGATGAATGGTCGCAAGTTTTAATAGCTTCGGCTTTGGTTTTCATTGCAGATGTTTAAGTAGAATCGTTAATAATAAAATAGGTGGCCTTGTACGGTTATAATTCTTAAATTCTAAAACATGATGTTATGACTGAAATAAACGAAAAATATCAGGAATTTTGTCAAATTTATTCTGATGGCTCTGAAAAATTTAAATGGTAGGCGCATCTTTTTATGACTCTAAACGAGTTTATGTTTAAAATATCTACTAATATGTCAATTATGTCACTGGATTTGCTTGCGATTTCAAAAGGTGTATGCAATGGAAAATAATATTATATAATTCGATGTGCTGCTGGCAAAATAAGTATCTCTGTAGCCGAATCTATTCTAACTAACAGTACAACCAGTTACCAAATTAGACTACAACGGAATTAAAGTTGCAATGGATCCCTTCTGACATTGGGTTATCAGGTAACGAGGTGGCGGACTCATTAGCGGCCGCTGACTTACGAGCTAATAAATCAGTAGTAAACAATTATCGAAATTCAAAATTATTTGTTGGGAAAATTGGAAAACTTTATTTGATCATAGATCCACGGAAAAAGGAATTTGGTATAAAATAATGTAGAGTGAGCGCCCTCGTATACCGTGGATTTTAATGCTAATATTTGTAGGCGATTACTAGTTTTGGCATTTAGAATCAGATCTTGACATACATATGCCACGAATATTTAATAAATAAGTTACAGTCCCCTAATTACAGTTTAATATAATAATATACAGTTTTATTATATCTATGTATAGAAGTAAATATTATATGTATTATAGTTTAAGATAAGACCACTCTATTGTATTGGGTTATTAGTAGTTACTTATGGGTAATAACTTATTACCCTATAATAACTTATTAGATGTGTGAATAAATAAATGTTTTCTGACACAGACGTGTTCATAATTTTTGCCACTACCGGGTACGTCGGTAAGTTTACCTCCCTTGACATATATAATATGGCTGGCTTCAAATTTAGTTTCCTCTTCATAAAGTCTTATAATAATTTAATTTAATTTGAAGGACTAATATATTTCAAAGAGCTTTTTGATTTAATTAATGAAATATGAGATGACTAGAATCTAATAAGATTTAAAATGTAATAGCATTTTTAGCATGTCAGATGTTTTTGCCGTTGGGCACTTACAGTCTTTTTACTTTATATGTACTTAATTATTTTAATTAATTTGCTTTTGCAGATAATATAAGTAGTAGGTAGACATGCTTTTAGTTTGTTTAAATATGAATAATTTTCTTATTAATACATTAAAGACCGGAATAACTCATTTTATTACAGCGTGATTATTTGTATTAGACGATTCGTTTACTCTGACTTAATTTAAATTTCAATGAACATTAACACTTAATTTTAATTTTCTTCAATAAAGGTGCTGTTGAGAATCAACGTTCGTCGTATTATTTCGTCTCTCGACGCCGCACATTACAGTGCTTCCAATTAAGACGTCATAAAATACGAATGTTATAGGTGCTGTTGATCTCGACAGTTGCCGTGGGTGATTGTCAATAATTGAGATTTTGTGCTACCGGTGCACTAGTTAAAAACGTTCTTCTCGGCGCCATCTTGTAATTTAAAGTTCAGTCATATTCTTATTCATATTTAAAAATTTGTTTGTTTTATTTAAAATTGTACCTATATTGTTTTTTTTTTGTAAATGATAACTTTTGTAATGATATTAGTTTTATTATTATATAAAGTAAAGAAAAGATGTGATAGTATATTTAATGGATTCAGACCGATTTTTTAAACCTCTGAATATTTTTACATTACGAGTATTATTCTCGTTTTGTTGGCCGCACTATACACACACTCCATACGACATAAATATAAACGGCAGAACATTACTCAAATACAAATTAGATCTTTGAACTTGTAGTAATTTCCCACTAGCGTTAATATATACGAACGTCGACAAGCAATATCGGCTTCCTTGTACCGTAGCATACCCAGTCAAGCGCAAGCCAATTGTTCATGTCAGGGTGTTCTCGCGAGACACTTGCATTGCCGTAGCACCTCGGCGGGGGAAATTGAGTGAAAAATTAGATTGACGCGAATACGCTTTGTAAACTGACATGAAATTCTACGATAGATAAGGTGCTTTGGCCTCTTATGAACTAGTTTTGTAGTAATTTTAAATCATCGTGGAAATAAAACTTAAATAACTTTGGTAAATAGGTTGTCTGCATCTCGTAAATGCATAAGAACAAAAGAGAAAATTTTAATGAAGTAGTTGAACTTATTATGCGTTAGACTTACGATATCATTTAATTTGACTAAATACATAAGTAGTTACTACGGCTTTCGCTTCGCTTTAAAAATCAATACCTTACTCGGGATTACTTAATTTGAAATTTATCTTTTTTGTCGTGAACTGCAATCACTTGTCGTCAAATTACATTGTGTAACTCAGTTAAAAATTGTTGTTTATATGTACTAACATTGTACTGCTAATACTAACTAATACTATACAAAAATCTAATACGTTTAAATGATGTCTGAAGGAAGTTCAGATCTAAGCTAAAATTAATAAAAAGTTTCCGATACTTCTTCATAGAGTTGCTAAACTTCGGTTTTCCCAGGCTTTCAACTTCGACACACAATGGCTTCCTTATTTTACGATGTGCTCACATTTAGGAAATTCTTTAGAAAATTCGCAAAATCTCTGTACTCTAAAGGTATTCGTAGGTAGATTATTGAAACTTTGTCGGCTTACTTTCGTACTTGAGAAATGTGTTTTTATGTTCTTTTTATGTCAATGTAATATATAAGTGTAACGGGATTCAGTCTGTAAAGAAGGAAGCCTATTAAAGTACGGACCACGTTCTAAAATTGCATCAGAATCATTTTTAAATGACTTGTCAATATCCCAAAAGGGAGTGAAAATAAAAAAGTTTAGAAATAGTTTTGGTACCTACTGGTATCTCCTTGAGGCATATGAAGTGTAGTCTAAGAATAGGCATTCTTCATCAATGTTATTTGAATAATTTTTGAAAATTCACCCCCTAAGGCGGTAAAACGGGGGTGCAAAGATAGTATGAAAGTTCTCTGATTTTATCAACTTTTATATACCTATTTAGGGATTTTTGGCGGGCGAAGCCGCGATTGTAGGCTTGTTTACAATAAAAATAACTAATTTAGTAAATCAGCCGTTTACTAAAAAAAACATTTATCAATAGTATCGTCACATTTTATATCACACAGTAGTGAATTATATTTTCCCAACGTTCACTATTTGCGGCGGTTCTCTTCGCAGTCATCTGCAATTTCCTCCCTCGAAGTGTCGCCTTAAAATGAGCTCTTTTCAATTTACATTTTGATATTTCAACTTGTATTTTGTACGGAGTTGTCGCAAGAGCGATACAGATATCTACAGATAGTTGCTGTGAGAATCTTGTTCTCTACGTAGAGAAGTTGGCAGCTCGTGTAAACACGAGCGGATAAGTTCGTCCTTGGCACGTTTGCGAGTTACTCATAATTATGATACCTACTCGTATTTTTTGGAACTTAATTTCGATTTATTCGATAAGAAAAAGTATGTTCCATTTTACTTTGATGACTGAAATTCTTTGTTTAGTAATTTCTTTGTTACGATTAGTAGAATGATTGAATTAACAATATTTATTACAATATTTATTTGTTATTTATTAACTTATTTCAATTTATCTATTTAATTACAATTAATGTTTTATGTATTTATTCTTCACTATTAATTGGTTTTGATTATCGATTTCGGCAAGTAAAAAGATCCATATAACCAAAGCAATTTCAAAATCCCCCAACAGGACTACACAATCCACTGCTCCATAACATTTAAATAACCTTCCTTCTCAACGCTCCTGAAAATAATATTTCCTCTAACAACATTTTAAGCATCGTTCACTTAGAATCCATTAGTCGAACATACTCCATTTACACCGCTTCCATATTTTACGTGACACGAAATGAAGTCACGTTGGCGAGATTATCCCGTCTTCGATATTGTCATGGTTTTGTGTGATTTCTATCCGAACGTTCGTTGAATGCTGTATCGTTTTATTCGCGCTAATGCTGGCTTTGTTTTAATTTAATCCGTTGACGTTATTTCGGGTTAATAGAGTTTTTATATCTGGTCGTCAGGTACGGATGCCAGTGGGTTTTGCAGACGGAGTTTTATATTCCCAGTGGGTTTACGTTTGTAAATATAATATTCTATTCTAGCTTTAAGTTGCCATGGCATTATAAATAACCTTTGTCAAATTCTTTTTCCTTCACTTCTTACCTTCTCAATTTGCAGTGAGTTCTTTACGTTTGCCAAGGTGTAACACCCTTTCCGCACACTCCACATCGATATCTTGGAGGTGATCACCAAATGTCTTCGTTTCATATTAATTATTTTTATTAATTATGAAACGAATTAAACGTTATTATTACAGCTAATTACGAATAATTATCTGAGTAGATAATTAAATAGTACAACAAAAATACTCTTAGAAATTGGAACGGAAGTCAACGAGCGGATAATTGATCACATTTTAAAGTTCCACTGTGAAAGGGTAACCTCCATTGTAAAGTTAGAAAAACAAACTTTGGACGCTAATAGGATAATATCAAAGACTGAAGATTTCAAAACTTGGTGCTTCTAGATAAAATTTATTTTTTATTTTTTTTGCTTAAAAATATTAACGACCTTCTAACTAAGTACGTTTTGCTTTATAAACATATTTAAAAATGTTTGTTCACGGAAGATATATGAGAAAAATATTACTGGGGTGAGGCAATGACATTATAAGTTGTAGTATAATACCATTGGGGTGGGGTATTTATCAAAACAAAGTTTATTTGGAAACTGATCCAGTACTCATATGGACCGACTAATGAACTTAAGTACAAACATATTATATAATGCACATGCATAGCACCCTCTGCTAACTGGATTAACCGTTCTAGTTCCAATTTGAGACTTTTTTTGAATCAGTTAGTTGTCATCAGCTGCAGCGGAACGGTGCTGCATGCTCGGCAGTCCATAAAAAAGGTAGCTGTCTTCAGGTGAAAGGAAACATACGGAATTATTATAAAATTTGAGTTGGTTACTACCGCCTCATGCAATCCAGTGGATTAGTGTTCCAGTGTGTACAGAAAAGACCCGCTTCCTCCTATCCACTAATGGCGCCAAGCCAACCGATATTACATATGTTCAAACTACAAAGCTATTAAAACTTGCCCAGCCTGTCGATTTCGGCTGCGCATAGTTTTACTAATCGTGTGACCGATGCAAGTTTTAATTGGCAATTGCTTGTGGACCGTAACGGTTTTGCCGTGTTGGCCTGTAACTTTACATTTTATACGATTTTAGAGTTTTAACTATGTACATAGCAGTGACTATGATCCGTGTTACTGGGTCGGAATATATGTATACAAAACACTTATAAGTATCTACTTGAGTATCCGTATAATTGTACGATTTATATTTTAGTTGGGTTTTAATAATGGTTTCCGTGTTTTAAATGGTCAACAATTTTAAAGGTAGTTGCGTAGGCTATCTTGTTGCTTAAGCTGATTAGCGCGTGTTTAATGGCGATAGGATTTTTGACGCTCTAACAATTTCAAGACAATTCACAACGCAATTTCGTGGCTTTATAAAGTCGAACAAATACATTTGGTCTTAACAGCGCAGAGCGACTTCGCTTTGAGCTTTTATTTAATTTTAAAATGAAAGAAGATTGATTGAAGATGGCATAAAACATGTACTTAAATTTGATTTAATTAAAGTTAAACTATGAAACATACAAGAAAAATCAATAAGAAACATACAACAAGAATATTTATCAATAGCCATTTTAGGAATACACCAAAATTTAAGTCCATCCATCATCTTATCTATTTATTTGATTGCGACATTAGTATCTACTGACAACATTCCGAAAAAATAACATCAATTAATCCATTTCTAGAACTAAAATACCTGTATTTTCTTATAAAGTTACAGAATAAGCATTAATTAGACTTAAGAATAAATAAAAACTGCACCTAAATAAAGTTTACTTGGTTAATATAATAGGAAGATATAAAAATAAATCACAATATTCCGGTAGCAAACATTTCTACTAAACAAGAAACTGCTACGGTATATATCATAAACAGGAATTAAGGACAATTTCGCCACGGCATGCGGAATGCATTATTGTAGTGTACAGTACGCGTAACTTTGCCAGCGGTTCAATGATAGTAAATTACTGTGCTCCCTGTTACAACCAGCTAAGCGGTAATCGTGCACCTGGACCTGTTTTGTAATATCGTCCAATTATATGATTTAGTTTTCAGTGTCAATGGACATTGGAAAGTAAAATTTGTTTATTGTTTTTACTAGAATTATGGTGAAAGACCTTTGGTAGTCGAGCTTATAGATTTAGTTATTTAATGCCTTTTTTCCTGGAACACCGACAACACGTCTGCTTTGAAAGGTCGCCCGTCGTTTTTCTATTTAGATTGCGCTCATCGTTATATGTAGATTTAATGATAAACGTGGACTGTACGTTTGGGTTATCTACTTTTTAAACACAGCGTATTATTCTAAACTGAAATTTTATAGAAATTAAACCATTACCTCAAAAAATCCCAATGTTCATAGAGTTCTTTAAAATGGTTTTGAAACCTTGATTACGGAATTGGTATGTATAATTGTAAAATAATTATGTACCCTATATAATATATGGTCTATAGTATTAATTATACTTAATTTTGCTTTTATTATAGTGTTCGAAAGCTAGTTAATGAGCATAAGTTAAATTTTTATTTAGCAACGCGTGGGTGACATGTATCATTCCAGAAATCAGTGGGCAACGCTGATCTCATCAACATTCAACCACTGATCACTATATATCCGCTCATCAGCATCTATCATCACCTGGCTGATCAACTTGTTTGCTGACGTGCTTGTCTTCTGCTAACAAGAAAACTAATTAGTGTCCAATTAACTGTAATGTTAAAAAATAGTATAAGCTAAAAAAATATTTCCACGCGAAACATAAAGAGTTGTTACAACCGTGAATTCAGGGCGCAACCGAAAGAGATGATACAGCGATATTATCTATGTACCGCTTTCATACTACAATTTGGGTCACCACTGAATGTTATCTAAAAAACGAATAAATTATAACTTTAGAACACTATGGATGTTTTGAAACTAAGGCTTTCAAATCCCTGTAGTGTTATGAAATTCCAAACCAAACCGCTTTTAATTTTTAATGCTTATGGTTTTTTCGATACATAATTAAGGATAAATAAACAATAACTAAGTATGTTATAGTTGTAAATAACACAAAATAAAGTTCACATTTCAATGCTTTGAAGTTCAGATAATGTAATGTGCGCAGACCCTAAATGTGTTTGGTCTGTGTAATAATACGAGTATATACATATCATTAACAGAAGCAACAAAAGTATGCCTTTGAACGGCTGCAGGAAAAATTCTATGAACATATTCGTAATATTCAAAGGAATCTCCGTCCGTATCCTTTTTATCCGGTCCAGTACAGCTTTTGCTAAAATGGATTGGTATTCATGACAAGTCGCCATTGAGACAAACTTTTTGACTTCGACTGACGAGTTGAATATATTCTCTTTGCTTTTTCGCAAATGATAATGTTGAGGAAAGGTTACGAATGCTGAAGAAAATTGAAAAACGCATAATTCTTGGTTTCCAGCACTTACCGTTTCTACACTATTGCTTCCAAAATACATAAAAATATATACTTGTTTATCTTCAGCTCAGTCTACTACAATTTTGTTTTAAGTATTGCCATGGTTGACTACAATTCCAAAGCTGCTTTAAAAATTAAAGTTAGTATATTCTCATAGATGGTTAGTGAATATTTTTATATAACATAACTTTGTTCCTAATTAGTGGAGAATAAAAAGTTTTTTAAAAGGATAACGTACAAATAATAAAATAAGTCGTCGTTAAAACAAAATATTTTACCAGTTTTCATAACATTCTGCATGAATTTTTTTATCAATAAATTAAATGGTTGGCACGATGGTGTTCTAAAAATTTAGCGGGCAAAAATTTTAGAAGCGTCATTTTTCAGTCTCTATTAACACAACGCAGACCAATGGCTCGGTTCTATTATAAAGTGGAAGCTAGAGTTTTTAGGAATGTGAACTAAAATATTCATGAGCCGTTCAATTTACTTGTTTTTAAACAATCTTTAAGAAGGAAATAATGAAGTTGTTTTAAGGATGCTAAAATAATTTTCGGAGGGTCGTAGCTAACCGCGTTGGTAGAAAACCCTACCAAGGACGAGTTGTTAGGATTAAATTGGATGATTCAGAATCCAGGGACCACCAAGAAGGATGTGGTTATGGGCAAGAAGTTGGCTCGGAAACAATATCGATGGAGCTCCTTACATCCCAGTATTTTGGCTGTTTTGCCATCCTTGATCTTTTTCCGCCAATCGACTCTATCCCGAGCGAGATCCTTTCAATCCTTGAAAGTCATCTTAAATGCAGATGCTTGGCGCAATCTCTTTTGCCATCTGTTATGACGCCCAGCAAGATATGAGACATGACGTATACAGGTTGGAGGCCGTACGGTGCAAATGCCTTCTTAACCTTCTATGCTTGAATAGAGCAGAGAGACTGGGCAATGGTGCCCTCTCTTCTCCCACTCTCTTTCCATGTTGGCAAGTTCGTAATAAAGACAGCATATACAGTGTCTACCTCCGTTAAGTATAGACTACCATCAATATTATATATATCTTATTTTATGCGAAGTAAAAAAAAATGGAAGTCTGAAACGTTTCTCATTTCCACGAACACTGACCAAATGAACTACATATGAATGCAAGCAATTTTAGTATCTTTCTCGAACACATAAAGTCGAGAATGAGTGAGGGATCCAAGAAAATATTCCGTACTTTGCACGTATGGTTCGCAATATAATGGCGAGTATTGAAATATTTCACCGCAATCGAACTTACTGCATACTCTTCAGAAAATATGGACCGATGTGATGCGATAATATATTATGTGCTCTAAATCGTAAGTGCTGAAATAATAATTTATGATTTTTTAAGGAAATGTTTATTTTATTCCTTTTAGCGCATTTAACGCTTAAAAGCTTGTTTTTAAAAAAGGTTTTTTACTTTTAATTTATTTTTTACTTTATAGTACCACTACTACTAAACTTGTCTTCTTTCTGAAAATATCTGCTTCAAAATTGTGTTGCAAGATTCCACTCGAACATAGTTACATACATATATACATTTCAAGTTGAATAAAAATAAGCTTTTAAAATAAACGTCATTGCTATACCTCATCTATGAAGAGTTTCAAGTACCTGTTTATTTCCGGCAAAACTAAATTTGAGAATCGAATAGAATTTGAATAAAGAGTAAACTCATGCTTTATGCTAGATTGAAGTGAAATACAAAAATAATTTTAATTTTTATCCCTAACTGCGTGACCATTTTTGAAATATACTATAAGATAACACGATAACAGTCGTCAAGCCATGTCGTAGGCCTTTGGGTGGCATAAAAACTTCTGACACATGGGTTGGCCACGAACCCCTCCACCAATCCGCATTGGACCATCGAGGTGGAGTATGCGCTAGGCTTTTCCAGTTATGAGAAGAGTCACTTTAGTTGGCCATCTTAGAATAATTACACTATAGAAACGAAGTCCGCGCGGCCGTTTTGAAGCACCTTATTTGGAGCCAGAAATGGCTCCAAACACCGGGCAGCTCATGTCAACGCGCGCCAAACGTATCTCGCGAAAAAAAAGAATTATGACGATTTGTCCAGTTAAATTGTGTCACAAAATATCTCGAAAGCTATTTATGTATTATTGCTCAAAACATATGATTATCCGCAGCCGAATCATTCCCCGCTTTCGGGATAGTTTCGGTTTAGTGCTTCACTTTAGAAAGAGCGTTTGTATGAAGACTGTTTTTCTATAGTGTTATTATTCTAAGTTGGCCATTAATGGGTTGAAGCCATACGGTACAGCGCTACAGACAGACACACAGATACACAGACACGTCACACGCATGACCACTCTTTTTGCGTCGGGGGTTAAAAGCTATATTTCTAATAAATTAACTCCATTTTCATAAAAAAGGTTTTTGAAATAACATTCACACACAGTCTACATATATTTTAGAGCGATGTAGGTATTCAGTTCCTATTCGAATAGCCGCAAAGTTCTAGCAATGTAAAGAAAACAAGATTCTTGCAGTAACTGCAGATTACATTCTGTTACCAAAGATTTTCCGCAAGGAATGTGAGTAGAAAATATCGGAGCTTGTCTGAGTGTCTCATTGTATACGGAAAGCGACAAACTGTATACTTTACTAGTTACTTTGTTACATTACTTTTCTGCGAAATTGTATAATACCTTTAGTATTGTTTTAAATAGTATACGTAGATGCAAATAGTGAATAGCGACCGTCGCAGTTCATAGAGAAGTTACGTTAAGAGACATGACCATTCAATCGCTTGGCAAGAATAGCGAAAGCGAAGAAGGGATAAATTTGCTTTTGAAATACATACATCCACTTACTCCGCTATAGGGTTGGGCTTGTTAATGGTGTCTATAAAAATGTGTCACCACAACTGACTCAAACAGGGCCTGATTATTAAACGCCAACCTGAAATAATACCTCCACAAGTCTAGACCTTTTGATAATTCCAGAGTAAGAGCAACTAAGCAAAGTTACTTAAAGTTATTATATTTTCGCTTTCGATAGTGGAACCAGTGGTCTGCAAAGAGAAAGTTTGCTTTAAGATCGGCCGGCGTGATTCCCAGCGCTCGCTAACGAACTTACACTACCGGTCGCGGTATTTGAACAAGGTTGTTTGCCTTCGTTTACCAACTAAGGGTCATTCTCGCTGGACAGGGTCATGGTTTGGGAATACGAGAAACATTGGTGCTGTAAGAGAGTCGTTCCATATTTGAATGGGGGATAAAGGACTTTATTTATACCTTAATCGGAGTTAGGTGAATTGCTCTACGTAAGCTTTGATTAACAATTTGATTCTGTTTTGGGGGCTAAGATTTTTAGTTCACGATTTTGTAAAATATATGACGTGTAGGCCGTTAATGGGTTGAAGCCAGCTTGAATGTGTATGCGAGTATACTGTCGCGTAAATTAAAAATAAAATAAAAATAAAAGAAAAAGAAAATTTGAAAATAGAATTTCTAAAATGTTTTTGGTGATAAATTAAAAAATTACTTTTGAATTCGGAATGATTGAAATTGGTGGTATATAAGCCGATCCCGGTCAAGACAGAGTCAGTCGAGTCTTGGTAGCGAGTCGGAAAGCGCGCCAGTGGGAAGAAGAAATAGGAATAGTGAAGTGCCGTTTCACAGTACAGTGTCGCGAGTGTGAAGTGAAGTGTAAAGTGAAGTATAGTGTACAGTACCGTGTCGCGTGTGTTACCCTTTTACAGTGAAATAAAACATCTATTGAAGCCGGCCTTATTTCTTCCCATCCCCCTCCCTACCCACGGCTGTGACAATACATACGTGTGTGAAGCAAAATAATTATTATGGAACGTATATTGTGTTTGTGTGTATAAATAAAGCTTGGAAATAAACAACTTTTTATCTACGAACACGTTGACCAACATGACGCAATTCACCATTGATAGTAATCGCGCCGACCACAAAACTTGTTAAGAATTTCTTTCAAAGATATAAACATCTGGAAAGTTCATTCGAAGGTCTTTCTATTCTGTATCGCTTTTATCCCAGCACTTTTACTGTTTGTTTGCCGCTGTTTGAACGAGAATATTACTGGATTTGTTATTCATAGGAAGCCGCTACAAAATGTAATGAAATGAAATCTTAATATATATATTTCTTGTGTTCGTGTGTATGTGACTGAACTCCTCCTAAACGGCTTGACCGATTTGGTTGAAATTTTTTGTGTGTCTTCAGGTGGATCCGAGAATGGTTTAGATTCACAATTGGACCCGGTAGGTGGCGTTGCTGTCGATATATCACTAAAACATTTTTTAATTATAAAGCGGTACGAAGTACGCTGGGACCACTAGTAGTACTCTAAAACTCTTTTGTGGCGTTATTAATTAAAATTAGACTTAGGTAAATACTCGAATCAACGTAATCGCAACCTATAATTTCCCACTGCTGGATTCGGTTCTTCTCTTACAATTTGGTACAGGCCATAGTCCACCACGCTGGCCAAGTGCGGATCGGCGGATTTCACCCTCACGATGTTTTCTTTCACCGAAGCAAGTGATAATTAATTTCTAATACGCACATAATTTTTTAAAAATTAGAGAAGGAATTATAAAGTACCTACTTATACTTAATGTATAATATTAACATTATAGGTATAATAAAAAAATATTTGCCTGTCTGAATGTGATCTCTATAACAAAAAATTACTTCGATCCGTTTCTCTATTTAGACCTGAAAGAAGACACAATCAAACACAATTTCGCAAATAATATTGGTATAGCTATTATTTTATTCACGAGTAAGGGATGTAGAGGGTAAACACTTGCTAAAAACGTCGGCTGGTTACTCATAAACAACAAACCAAACCATATAAGAGCGAACAAAATAGTTTAACTAGGAAAAAATTCGAAATAGTAAGAACTGTTACAAAGGGGCCACTGCGAGCCAATACTCGTACGTTGAGAAGACTGACGTCTGAAGTTTCTGAAGTTTCAAAAAACTTTCCAGTAAAGTTCTTTATTTCTATAGGCTGCGCTGAGAAAAATATGTTATGATTTATATAGAGAAGAATATTTGGAGTATTGAGGCGGCTTGGCCGTATTTGGCGGCTGGGCCGTATTAGGCGGCTGGGCCGTATTAGGCGGCTGGGCCGTATTAGGCGACAGAAGCCGGCCCCTGCAACAACTTCTCGACCAAGTAGTTCTCTCATTCGTCTTTCGTAGCTAGCAACGTGTTGGTGATGCCTTTATTACTGATATCCACGGGTGACGAGAACCGCTTATCCATCAGGTCCATCAGCTTGCCAGCTTGTTTGTTGGCTAACAACAACAAGACGTCTACGTTAAGTATGTAAACAGTACATCCGCGGATTAGCCCCGTTTAGTCCGGCGCCCTCTGTAATCCGACATGCCTATTGCAGATTATCGGTAGGTATGTACATACTCATATATTAGGGTAGATCTTCGTCAATCCAGGCTTGAACATGCCGTGACTTATTCGCAGTATATTTTTATATGTACGAGTATGTCATTACCCATTTATAAGTGTAATTTGTAGGACTACAAGGTCTTCTTTCTTTGCCCTCGTTTTCTCATCGCTGTGCGTCGTGCTTGTATGTTTATCATCATAATTATAAATTGTGTAATGACGTTATAAGTTGATAGTAAAAGTGTTAAGGGAAAAGTTTATTTTTTTCTTTTTAGCGCTTTTAAATAAAAACTTGTTTTAAAAAGTTTTATACTCTTAATTTATTTTTTACTTTTTAGTTATCGCTGGCCAGGTGTTCGTATTCTCAGCAAGTCGTTTCATTTGATACCCATATAGTAGGTAAAGCATAAAAATGTGTAGCAGGTATCCTATAGTTTTGTCGCGAAGTGTACTTATATTAAAGGTTTTATTTTTAACCATGTGTTCTCTGCAACCTAAACTGAATGAAACCTAAACTGTTAAATCCTTTGAAAACTCAGAAAATGCAAGATTTTGATCAAATCAGAAATGTTCTAATAATCTGTTGAATCAGTGACAAAAGTCAGAGCACCGCGGGCTTCTGTCCCTGAAATGATGAATGCAGATCTGATTACACGAACTCGCCGGAGATAAGCCGATAATCGCTAATGGAGGATCGGGGGTTGCGGCGGCCATTTGCATATTGTCACCGAGCCAGTCATTTAATATTTTACAAAAAACAGGTTGACATTTTTTGCAGTAAATAGCAGTCGTCTTCTCTACAGGATGTGCATGTTTTATTGTGATGTATAAAACTGTATTACTGTAAAGTTTCATCTAAGTCTTTTATACCGCTCTTCGTGTATTTCGGTTTGGCCTAATGCTTAGCTGAGAATGCACTTAGCATTAAGCTCGCCATTTGTACTATATTATATTGTGGTCAATAAAGTTAACATAAATAAATAAATAAGTCCGTACAGTCCTTTTTAGGTGGAACTGTAACAAACATATTAAATCATACTTCCATACATCCTCACAAACTTTCCCATTTACAATATTGGTAGGATTGAAACTGAAACTAATTTCGCGGATCAGTACACTTGTGAAGGCTTTTCATTAGCACTTTCAAACAAGAATAAGAAGTATTTTTCAGGTAAGTGGTCACTATCGACCGTGAACATCAGAAACACCAAGCTTTGCCGCCCAACAAAGAAAAAAGATAGATAAAAGTCTGATGCGTTGTAAAAATAGAAAGAAAGAAGAAGATAGAGAGACATAAACAGAAGGCGGGAGATAAAAAGAAATAGAATATCAACTGTCCAAATTCATAAACTTAAATGTTCATGCCAACGGCTCGCTAACTAAACAGGCCCTGTGGTAATTAACTACGTTAAAACTTAAAAGGTTTTCTTTGTCCCCATCAATTAAACAGGTGAAAACATATTCAGTGCAGGCTCATCCAGTACTGGTAATTTTTTTATTATTTTTAACTGTCTTCGTTATATCCTATTAATATTATAAATGCGAAAGTTTGTATGGATGTATGAATGTTTGTTACTCTTTCACGCAAAAACTACCGAATGGATTTTGCTGAAACTTTACAATAATATAATTACACATCAGAATAACACATAGGCTATAATTATAAAGATATAGTGTAAATTATCCAAAATGTATAACTAAATCTTTGCAACTAAACTAAATCTTTTGTTTAAGTTTTAGTTTAAGCTTGTTTTTGTTGCATGTATGCTGAAATTAGCCAAGTATGTCTGAACTCGCTATTATAAACACCTCTATTAACAATTTTTGTGCCATAAAGATTATATTATTATTGTTAAGGTTTCAAATTAGTACAAATATTTTTTCATATTGACTAAGTGAAGGGCAATAAAATCAAATCACTTCTTATGTATCACAGAAAGTAATGCGTAATTTTCGGTTATCTATAAAAACGTGTTTTTTTAGTTTTTTTGAAAAAAATTGACTGTACCTGTTTAAAATATTGAATTGTCATCAGTCCTTGATAAGTATGCCAAATTACGATTTTATCCGGCGTTTTAAAGGAGGTCAAAATCAGGTTAAAAGTTTCCGTTACATAGGCACATACTAACATACGTGCGAAGCTAATTAAAAAGAAGATGGAAACTCAACTTTGCTACCGCGTCAAGGTAACCGAAGACGAACCAGAAATTCTAACAGAGCTCAAAGAGATTTTATTGTTTCTTACAAAAAGGCATAAAAGTCCCTTTTACAGTTGGCTGCAAGTTGCAATGTGATTTTAAATTAGCGCGATTCCTTATATTGTAACGAGTAAAGTTCCCGGGACGTCTCACAAAGTTTTTTTCTTTGAACAACGTTTCTTTGGAGATGGAAGGTCCCTGTATTTTTCTTTCTAGACAAGTTTTATTTAGAAGTGTAGGAATTTCCTACTATTTTGTTGTTTTGAACAACAAAGAAGAATGTTGAAGAAATGCGCCGCTGAAAGTTATATCTGCGCCAATAAATAAAATCTAAGCGCCTGCTTCGGACATCAAACAAAAAATAGGATTTTATTGTTTCTCTTATAATAAGTAGAAGAAGAACTTCGTACCGCCTAACAGTACATTTTTTTAATACTTATTCTGCTATTCGGGACACCTTCCCGGAACCCCTTCACTAACACTTAAACTGTATGGTATGGTATTAAAGTTCAAATTGACTTTTAAGTATTATTACGAATCTTTTGTATTAAAATTATTTATTTATTTTTCTAATAAAATAAAAATCGAAAACGAATTTCACAATTAAATTACCGTTGTCTTTTGCAGTGTACCTAACGCTCAAATTAATGTTACTATAGTATTTCTTTGCTAGGTTTTACTACTACACTACTACACGTTTATTTTTTTATATTTGTACATACATAAAAAACAAACAGTAATAATACGATGACGTCAATCACTCTAAGTTTTGAGGAAAAAATGTAATTAATTTTAGACCTTTCCAGAAAATTTTCCTTCATTTTCCAGACAGACAGACAGTTCGTTTTTTCTAAACCAATTTTGAAAACAGTTTCCGTTTTGTTCGGACGGGTCAGAAATCGGTACTTTGTAGCCACGACTTCTATGCCGCCAAAAAACCTTTCCCTTTACTGTAGGGAACAAAAAGAAATCACAGTATCACTTTCTGTTACATAATGTTCGGGATACAAACAAAGGCATAGGAAACATTTATTCGCAGGATCACAAGGTTAATGCTTGGCCGGCTTTGGATCACGTAGCTTTGAATTAGATGTTTTTTCATCCAGGAATTTAGTTACGACAGACGAACAAGAGCTAGAGATACTGTAACATTAAGTTTAAAGAGTTACGTACTCAAAGCGTAAAAACGGAGCCCCAGTCTGTCTCTAAGTCCAGGGCTCTATCTCTAAAAGGAAATATGTAGGATACCTGGAATTTTCACAGAATACGTTTTACTGTAGACGCTATCACCAATAATAATAAAAAAGCAACTAATATCCCAAAGGGGATCCACCAACGAGTAAACTTAAAAAAATTG
The DNA here is from genome assembly GCA_905404295.2 of Ochlodes sylvanus. NCBI lineage: Eukaryota > Metazoa > Arthropoda > Insecta > Lepidoptera > Hesperiidae > Ochlodes > Ochlodes sylvanus. The sequence goes on along the minus strand of FR990130.1, from coordinate 12,341,410 downwards.
GGTTTTTCTCCATTTGTTAGTGACGAAATAATTAGAGCTATTATCGCTTGGTGGTACGGAACCCTGAGTGTGCATATTTATTTATAACACTTTATTGTACATCATATTTATAACTAGAACAAATAATACTACAATTTATACTAAGTAGCTGTGCACAAAAGGTGATCTTATCGCTAAATAGCGACTTCTTTCGGACCTTTGGGAAGATAAAAAAGGAAAAAATTAAAAGATGTTGGTAGGATTCTGACAGAGCTTTAGTTGAATTGATACTTTTATATTATACTTTTATATATTTACTTTTACGTCTAACCGTTGGTAAAAATGTTGTATCTGTTTTATTCAATGTACGATAATACTAAATGAAACAGATGTTCTCTGTCCAGCGTGTATTCCCAGGCCTAATGTGAAAGGGATTCCTTTGGCACGGAACACCCAAAATTGATATATGATCTTACGGTCGCGTTGAACTCTTCTTTACTGCCACGAGTACAATAAAAAGGGAAAGGTCGAAAATAAATTCCGAATCCTGACATTTCTTACAGAAATCTATCAACTCGAACAACTAAGAAATTGGTTTTCAAAAATGGCCACACTAAAGTAATTACCTTGTTTACTAGGTAATAAAATAAACGCTCATACACAAAACGTCACGCCTCAACGCCACAAAAGAAGGAAGAGCAAATAAAATAAAATATTGGCTCTCAAGCTGAAATCAGCTGAAACACGACAAGTCCTTTGGCTCAAACACCAAGCCTAAGTGCCTTCGGGATTAAACTGGATGGTACAAAATAAAAAAATTGGTTGTCTGTAAAGTCGGTTTACTGACGATAGTTGAACGTGACAACGTCTTAAGAAAATAATTTCCTTTGAATGAGTAGGCAAGCATAATAAAAGAACACTTTTTCAATACAAGTTAAGTCATTTATTAAAAATGAATGCTGGATACTTATACATCCTACATCGTGATTCAGAATTATAGCGCCCCACTACTCAACGCCATCTAGTGTACTGCGAGTGAACTACCAGCTCAGCCAGCCTTCCTCCATCGATAAATGGACCCAATCGAACTTAATGAATAATTGTTCACTGCACAATACATAGATGGCGCTGGTATAATAATTCACCAACGGTAACGACGGTAACGCATGAGTCATGTTTTTTCATGCGTGCCACCGAATTATAAGACGTTGTCACGTCAAAAAAAACCTGTGATAAACGAGACCAGGTTTCGTGATCTCGTCCGTTGTTCATCTGGATGCAATACATGCAGGGGAGGTTGGATTGCACTCAAACATGTATGGAGTTACACCCCAAAGTGATTTTGAAATCCTCTAAAATCCTCTAGACTAGCACTTAAGATGTTAACCTTCACACGAAGAACCAGTCTTACTGACACTGTTGTCCGTGCTCATCCTTTTACGAAACAGATAAAATAATACAACGAACACATTACACCAAATTAAGTATAACATAAAAGCGAACACTACACGATCGTAACTGGCGCCGTAAATGCTGGAGCCCTGGCACCCAAAACACAAGCTTTAACTGAATAAAGTTGGTACTTGGTAAGTTTCACATAACACGAGTTGGTTCGACTAGAACGCGACATCTTTGCAAGTTTTGAAACGTAAAATAAGCACGAAAGAGGTTTAAATTTTCTCAAACAATCCACAATGGTCCCTCTCGTAAACAAAAGATAAAGCAGTCAACACGAGACAGTTGGCGCAATTCGCGCTTAAATGTTCGTACATTTATATGAACATGAAGTGTCATTTTTCGTAACGTTTCACGGTGCTGTTCATTTCGCCTCTTTTATTTTCACGATGTTTGGATAGTCTTACGTATAATGTTTGTTGTTATACATCTAAAAGATGGCTTCAGTTTTCTTAAGCCGATAGAATATGTTAAGTTTACGCTGACAATCGCTTTCAAACCGTTTATAGGTTTAGGAAGTCTCAAATAGCATGGACAAAGTTAAAACACGATATTAAAGAGTATTATAGTGTGTTATAGAATATTATAGTGTCGATGAATATAATTATACACTATTGACAATGATGCTTGGGAATAGACTGCAGACGGTTCCACTCAACATAGGATGTAAAAAGTTTATCTTTAATTTATTCTGTGGATGGACCGCTTTCGGTCGAAACGCGTGTATCTGCTTGTAGTAATAACTTTGATAACTAAGGGTTACGTAATCCTAAAAATTACAATCCAATCAATCAGCCTTTAGAGGGGCTTTTACAAGGATAGGCCTCCCCTAACATACGCTTATCTGACCGGTTCAGCCTTACGAATCCAGCGGATACCCGCTCTTCTTCAAGTCATCAGTACACCTGGTAAGAGGTGATCTATTCTCCGTTTCCAAGTAACAAATCATGTTATAATTATTCACTTTGCTTCTGGACACCCACTTTCGCCTTGCTACATAAAGTTGAGTCTTAGACCTAAAATCACACTTCCCTTGAATGGTTGACCTTTTCGTCCCCGTTTATATTAAGCTTAACTACATGTCAGAAGTGATCCGCCCCTCTCCGCATATCCTTATAATCAAATGATGTTAATTACATTAATCTGGAATTATGTTAGGGAATTATGATAACAATGAATTTAATTTGGGTTATCAACAATTTCATAACTAGAAATAAAGCTATATAGTTTTGAATTATTAAACAATTGAATTGTTTTTGAATAGGAATCGGTTATTAAAATAACAGTATTTATCGAGAGAGGGAAAAAGAGTCAAAATTAATTAATCTGAATGTCAAAAAATCTGTTATTCTTATTCACTCTCATTTGTTATTAGGGATAGTGTAATGTGGGATAGTGTAGGTAATGTTATTTATGCCTTTGGCAGATACAATGGGATCCCGTGACGTCGCTCCACATTAGCATTAAACGTTTAACGCAACTGTCTACGAAGTCCTTACAGTTTGACTTCAACGCCATATTTCAAACAAATGTTCATTATCATTTTCATACCGCAAAACATTCGGGAAAGTGCTTATAAAGAAGTAATGTTACGAAGAACACTTACGCGGAAAACTTTCTTAACTAACACACCACGAAGTTCGTTAACTTATAATCCAATCTTGTACTCAATATTACTTACGAAAGAATCGCTGTCAATCGCTTTATGGGAGATTACTGGCGAACGTTATTGGTAAAGTTTGGAAGTAGGATTACCGGTGAGATTTGGTCGGTAAGCTCGGAGATGTTGAGGTGCTGATTTTATTAATAGTGGTATACGCAATATTTCAAAAATACATTTTTCGTGTAGGTCATTTGGTAGCAGGCGTTAAACCATGTTGGAGGCCTTCGGGTGGCATAAAACCTTCCAACACTTGCGTTGGCCCTTAAACCCTCAACCAATCCGCACTGGAGCAGCGTGATAGAGGAATCCTCAGGTATGAGGAGAGACCCATGCTCAGTAGTGGGCCACCATATAATTATGTGATTTAGGTGTCCCCTGTAATAGTTTTTTTTTAATATTTATTACATAATGTACTCGTACATTGATCACATGTAGTTTTATTTATGTACATAATTATATTTTTATTCACGAAATTATTATTTAGTACAATATTAGTAAGGGTAGACAACAACGAAAGATACTTTCTATTACAAGTTTACGTTACGTTAAGATCATACATATTAAAACAGAAGGACGATATTTTATTTTAAATATTTCTCCTATAGTTCATTACTCGTAAAAGCGCTATAATTTAAGATACTCCGCACATAAATCACGGCCCTGAATAAAATAACATTATTCAAACTGATACAAAACTAGATACAGTTCAGTAGCAGAGAAATATTTTCAAGCGTAACTCATCGACTGGTATCATATCTCACCGAAAGCCGACCGCGCGGTATTCGTGCGCCGCGCCGGCGATACATTACCAAATATAGTGGATATTACAACGTAAAGTTTAGTGAATTCCCCACTAGAACGCTTCTGTATAGGCTGTTACATACACTCGGTTGGTGGCTCAGGCCTTTTATGGGAGACTCGTAAAAATGATAGATCACAGTATGGAGCCTCTTCTTCACACAGTCAGCTGGATATATACATATGCTATGCCAGTGTAGCTGTGTTCGCATCTTTATATGTTTTAAGAGATAATAAAAATGAGTTAAAAATGGGAAATTATGTAGTATTTGTAATCGTAAAGAACAAGTTTCCCGAAGCGAAGCGAGGGCGGGTGCACCTTACCGAATAAATAATAATCAGTGCGTCCAGTGCGTAGGAAGGAAACGTTTTTAAAGATAACATTATTTTTTATCCATATCATTATATCATTTTTATATATATTTAATTCCACGCATACTTATATGCGATATTTACAGAAGTTATATTATGAATAGTAGTATAAGTATAGATTGCGTAGTTGTAAATGAACTTTCAAAAAATCTAAATGGACTATTTAAATAAAAGCAAATGAAATACATAAAAAATCCTCTAAACTCATGTTCCAGCTGGCAATGAAACTTGAAATACCAAATCGTACATAGTTCTCAAGAAAGTCAGTATCTCTAATATAAGACCCGTCACTAAAGAAAATCAAATATCCGGTCCTGACATTCGTGTAGTTCGACATTCATACAAGAATCGAGGCGATGCTACATTTCCTCTGAAACATAACTTAATATATCTATCTATGCATATAATAAAACTGTAAGTGGATTTTATTAACACAAGGTCCAAATATATTTTTAGGAGATTTGTCTGTTACTCTGTGCGTTTGTTAACTCTAATCTCAGTAATATCTTGCCGATTTGGATGCAAATGACTAATCATAACATTTCTAAAGCTGCAGCAATGTTAGCAGGTACCGTTCATGAGAAAAATGGTTTATAGATTCTCCGAATTCGACTTTCTTTACGGTATTGATAACAGGATTCACGTAGTTCTGTCTGCGTGTAATATGTACCTTGTCGGTAAAAAAGGATAGGTCTTGACCCCTGCCTGTCTCCTCAATGCCCCGTTAAAGCCTTTAGAGACAAAAAGCTAAAATTTTGCAAACAGGTTTCTTTTATAGTGCGGATAAGTATATATCAGTTTCTTCGAAAATTCCATGGAATAGCCATTATTATTATTTATTTAATGAAATTAGAATATATAAACTATTTACTCTTTACAGTAGCAAAATCCAAAATCACAAAATAAAACCGCTAAAATTAGAACCGAGTCGTTAAAACATCTGTTAGAAAGTATTGATTTGTAATCGTAGGTGCTATTCTGGTCAGTATAATACCCCTCCAGTTTGCTTAGTTGGGTAGTAAAAAAGACGAAGTACCAATTTAGAAAAGTCCGAAGGATGTAATTCAATGTTATAGGTACATCATTAGACCTTGACGCACCATCAAAAGATTTCATGTCTTCCTAAACGAAAATGATGAAAATGAACCGACGCTTCCGAGGAATCAAATTTCCGCTCGCAATTGGCCAGAGAAATATTCCATTGGAATACTTTCTAGTTTTGGGTCATTTTTATATTCTTTATATCATTTTTATGACTTGTAATGTGGTGTTACGTATTTAAGCAAAATAAAATAATATAAGTAAGATTCTCCTACAGTTGGCTACAACCCATTAATGGCCCACTACTGAGCACGGGTCTCTCCTCATACCTGAGGAGGCCTAGAGCATACTCCACCACGCTGCTCCAGTGCGGATTGGTGGAGGGGTTAGTGGCCAACCCAAGTGTCGGAATTTTAAGCCGCCCGAAGGTATCCGACATGACTTAACGACTGCTACCAAATGATAACAACCGGGACCGACGGCTTTACGTGCCCTCCGAAGCACGGAAGCGCTCAAGAAATTTTGCCACTAGCGGTCACCCATCCAACTACCGACCGCGCCCGCTGTTGGTTAACTTTATCGATCACTTGAGATCGACGCAAGCCGCCGGGCTATGAGCGCTTCTACAGTTACTCGTACTCTATTCAATTGTTTAGAATGTATGAATAAATAAATAATTATAACGACCCCTATTTGACCCACTATTCTCTATCACTGTTTGAAACCATTTTCTACCGTGTGTTGAAAAGCATTCTAGCAGATTTTACACAACGATTCCTTCCACCCTAGAGTCCAACTTCGCGAGTTGGTGATGCGTCCTACCGAACAGCTTTTGAAGGTTGCTTAGCCTTGTACCACTTAGCTTCACTCTGATTATAATAGAACAACTTCCTCTTTCTCTTCGCACTTGAAATTTTGGATAATGACATTGTAATTTGACAAGCATAACCGGATACTGCGGTCAGTATTGGTTGCAGAAAAGGAAACTCCACATAGATTAACAGCACTGTGACTAAAATTGCTTTGCGGAGGAGTTTATGTAAATGAGAGTCAAATGTTTGTTCTCGGGTCGTAGGTGTTAATGTTGTGACACTAATGTTGTCCATATCACATAAAACAATAGGTTCAAGTTGCACAGCTAAAGCATGCATAACTTAAAAACCCATTTCTTAAACGGGATCAAAATATTTGCAAGGTTAACCAGTATTTGCTTGTGAGAACACGATAAGTATCTTAAATTGCAAAAGTAAAATCCATCCAATCTAGTCCTGAGCCAGCAAAGCTTCTATTTATCGAAGACCCATTCTGAAAACGAATAAACAGTGCGCCGTTTTTCTTGATTCCTAAGCGTAAACATTACACCATTTACGCCCTCTGTTTACATTCTTGTTTTTGACGGGAGTATCAATAAAGTTGCGAAGTAGAGTTTTGGGGCGTTAGCGGTACCGTGCAGAATGTTTTCATAGGTACGAGTATTCTATCAGGTTGATAAAACGTATTCCGGAGTTTAGGTTTAACGGAGTTTAGAAAGGTTAAAAAGTTGTATTTACAGTTCCAAATCATCATTATCATTGCAAGCCATAATTGATTCAAAATTCCAAACACCCATTGTGAATTTGACAATAAATTGATATTGAATTCAAGTTCAGTCAATTTCTTTACAACATTGCTTTAACCTATTTATGGCCAATCATAAGTGATCGATCGAGTTAAGCAACAGCGGGCGCGGTCGGTAGTTGGATGGGTGACCGCTAGTGGCAAAAATTTGTTAAGCGCTTCCATGCTTTGAGGCCACTTAAAGTTGTCGGTTTCGGTTGTTATTAAAAGCTTTTATTTAACTTGCAATCTATGTATGTATGTATTTAACATTGTTTGTTCAGGTGGAATCGTGCAACTCGATTTTTACTTTATTTTATGGAATCAAGGTAGCAATCGAGCATGCAGCACCACCTTCCGCTGCCGCCCATACGAACTGTTACTAGAATAAGACTCAAATGGGGACTGGGATAGTTAGTCCGGTTAAGAGACGGTGTTAGAACATGCGCTGGTTAGTTTGTAAGTATGCGGACTGGGACAGATACTGAGACTGAGATTTTGAAGGAGATCTTTAACCGATTGAGCTGATATTTTGTATCCACGATTACTTTTGATGAAAATACATGGTTATATGTGTGAGTGTAGACACTCACGATGGCGGACTGGATATTTTAAAGCACTCCTACAATATGGGTACCAAATGAAAGGACCTATAATAAAACAAGTTTTTATTTAAATACACTAAAAATAATATAATAAACTTTTACTATCAACTATCATTACACAACTTATATGATATAAAAGCTTGTCGCGAGATTTAGGTACCTGTGTAGATAAACAAGTACGAGTAAATTAAATTACTTGATCTCATTGATTTTAAATTTGTCAAACTAAGTGAATACGAGTAGGTACCTACTTAAATCTCTTTTTTAAGCTTTTAAATTATTTCTTTGGCTATTTGCATTACCATCTTAGCACAATTTTGTCTAGTTAGGACCAATATGAAACCAACATGACGCTGTCAGGGACGTGCAAATAAACTGTGTCCCAAAATAAATAGTCGATGACGCGACGGTTTGTCAAGATAATCAACACGGAACACCTCAAAAAAGGTGAGCCCTTACCCAACGAGCACCTTTGCTAGACAAACTTGGGATTAAATCAAACGAATTTCTATCTTTTCATATCCATAGCTGTCAATAGACATACCTTATCAAACAAGATTTTTATTGAACAAATAATAGTGTAGAATAAAATATTAATAATCAATATTTTAATATAGATTCAACCGAATGATGGTCCACTACAGGGCACAGGGCGTGGGTCTGTTCTTATAACATACAAAGAGGCGAAACATTTCCTGAACGTTTCCGTGCTTCGGAGGGCACATTAAGCAGTCGGTCCCATTTATTATTTTTAGATACAATAGTAAAGCCAAGTCACCGTTGATCAAGAAAAAGGGAGAAAAAAGAAAAGAGAAGAGAGCTTACCAGTGTCTACCTTCACTAGTACCTACGAGTACATTGTGACCTGTTGGCTAGTTCATGAATAAAAAGTACTCCCTAATTTGGGAACATTACATCACATTAACAATACGAAAGGCTCTCAGGGGAACTGCCTTGCCCGTACCTTAAACGTTATAAAAGCAGGTAATAATTTTATCTGGTTCCATTAAAGTGTTGAACATTTTTTTATATTATATTTCAACAGAAACTTGTGATAAGATCTGCGCTGTCCATACCATACCAATCTAATTACCCATTCCCTAGTAAGATATCAGTGAAAGATAAGTTAAAATGTTAATATTATTACGTCATTTTTGCGCGATTCAAGTGTCGTTGAGACAACGCGAGAATGGCCTTTCGTGCCTGTTGCAGACATGCAAAGTATTACTCAGAGTTCATTGCTGTTTCCCCTTTCTGCATATCTGATGGCGAAGTGCAATTTTGAAGAATCGTTCAGAATAATAGAAATAGTTTTCAATATAACTTTAACATGTATACCAATTTTGCTTTACTAAAGATCCGTTCTGCGTTCCGAATACGACCGTAATTTAGGTATTAACCAAGTGTTAACGTGACACTTATGTATGTACACAATCATGTAAACGTCATATCATTCAAGTCAAACATATGCATTAGTGTTTGTAATGTTTTATATAATAACTTAATATATTTCTTATGAATAATTATATTATATAATATAAGTAAAAAATTAAGCTTTCTGCACTCCGTGTATAATATAGAGTTTTATTGAGACAAATTTCATCCTCCTTCGTGCGCCTTTCCTTAATTTTCCTTAAAAACGTGTAAAAACTTTTGAATTAACGTATTATTAAGAATTTTAGAATAAATTGTTGCCTTGTTTATCTTAGCCTCATCCTACCTTCACAAGTGTTTACCGACTTTGAAATGTAGGCCAGAATTATAATCCTGAGATGCTAAGATCGCCCTAATTCCAAAAATAACATATTATGATATTCCAACAACTTAAACAATGCGGGATTTAGAGTTAAGACGTTTTAGTAAGTACTAATGAATAAGCTATCAATTTTACACTACCACAAGTTTACCTTGAAGGGGAAACACCGAGCGCCTTATGTGTAGTAATGTGAAAACTTTCCCCATAGCGCCGCCATAACCGCCACAAACGACGCTACAATGTTATTATTGACTCTAAACTTTATTAATTTAACGTTAAACAAGTGCAAAAGGTTTGAATAATGGTTTAGGTTTATGAATTGAATTATGTAATTTCTAGATAATATGGTAAATGTTTTTCGAAGATAAGGAAGCTTTTGGTGCTTAACTTTTTATCTGTCGCATCTTTATCGGGAAGCGTAAGTTCGGTGCTTTTGTTCAGTAATTATGTTCCAATTTTCAGTTATACTTTTTACCTTATTATTAATCCTCAAGTTTAGCAACATACCAGTGACCGAATTAAAACGAGACTCTTATTAATAAATACTCACTAGACCATTACTAACAAAAAATGATGTGGTGTCGTGGGACACCAGGTAGGAACGAAGTTCCTTCGGCTAATGAAGGCAACGGCGAACGAAAAGAAAGAGGGAGAAAGAGAAAGGTATTATACACTACTCGCTTGTGTATGCGACTGTCGCTCCTGCGCACGTCTCATTTAACGCTTTTATCCACGCATTTTTTCTTACGGTTTTACTATCACATATTTTTCAGTTTGGTCGCCGCAGCAAAACCTATCCCCTCCAAGCCTGCCGTAAGGAACTTCATTCCAATAACTGATAGAATTAACTATCACTCACAGCCCTGCCCTGGTAAACACCCTCTGCTAACTAGACTAAGCATCCTAGTCCCGATTTGAGTGTTGTGCCGTATCGGTCACAGTTGTCGTGGGTAGCAATGAAAGGGCAGCTTCGTGCTCGTTTTCTATCTTAAATCCATAAACAGACAGAGACACCCAGTCACTAAGTACGTTAACTTTCGACTCACGCACTTTTCGACACTCGTCGCTTGTTTATCACGATTACCCAGAACATTACGCGTTGATCCTGTGTCGCATAAAATGAAACGAGCCTGTATTTCTTCCCTAAGCATAATGCGCCTTTGTCGACCTGCTCAAGGTGCTCAGTATTTTTCATCTTGATAAAAAGCCGGCTCGTGCAACAATTTGCAAATTTGTAGAGTAATATTGATAACGCCGATGTTGTGGAAGAACCTAGGAAACTTTAAAGATCACAAGTTACGAAAGACTATTGGTTCATTTATTTGAAATTGCTAATTTGTCTTCTATATGTAAATTTGCATAGCAACAGGTGTAATTATTCCACGGGATAGGCATAACCATATAAGTTAGGATAGGAGTGAAAAATAAGTCCCTTTTATTTATAAAAATCATTTGTGGCGAATGAAAATTACGATTTAACAGCCAAACTTGAAAGAAAAATATATGTTATGACCATTTTATCCTGTACAATAATTAAAATAAAATCTAAACAAGTACTTAAACATCATATAAAAACTTAAAACCCGTCTGCGAAATAGGAATATTTAAAATCTAAATGGGAATGGTTGCTAAGCAATTTTAAATCGTGACAGATCCTAATGGTTATTCGAAATCAAAAATGATAAGATAAATCTAAAGATTTTCAAATACCTGTTCAATGACATCATAGTTTGTAGACATTCATTTTTGTCTTTTCCACAATATGGCATCTGTTTGTCGTCATATTTAATTTTAATTACCTTAGTACAACGAGCAGAAAAAGCAGTCGTCTCTTTATACTTGCAAGATCAAGACATATTAATTGACGTTAGAATAAATTAAAATCAACCCACGCGTTTGAGCACCAGACAGGATCCACATACATAGGTATATAGATTGTTAAACACATTAGACTGCTTTTCTACCAGTGATGTGCTACGCAGCTACGATGCGAGGATGTGTAGTTTAACTTGCTACGAAACTATGTAACCGTTTCCACTGACGCCAAGTTACGCGGCGGAACGAGTAGATGTACTATGAAGATTGCACGGGGAGCCATCACTCGCGACCGAGTTTAGCCCGCATCTATAGCGCGCATCCATAGCACGCCTTATCTTAATATATATATTTCTTCTGTTCGTGTGTATGTGACTGAACTCCTCCTAAACGGCTTGACCGATTTGGTTGAAATTTTTTGTGTGTCTTCAGGTGGATCCGAGAATGGTTTAGATTCACAATTGGACCCGGTAGGTGGCGTTGCTGTCGATATATCACCAAAACATTTTTTGCGGTACGAAGTACGCTGGGACCACTAGTTTCATATAAAAATAATAATAATACAAAAATGTGCAATGTGAGCCAATGAATGTGATATATGGATATCAAACGCAGCGTAGCACATCTCTGGTGGAAGCAGCCTAAACCTCCTGTATGTAGCGCATGAGAGTAAAAATAGGCTTAGCATCGCTATCACGAGCTTACGCACCTTGATATAGCTACTATATGAAGAGGAATAAACAGATCAATGTTCAGTGGAGTGCTCAAAGGTAAAACCTCTTTTATCCACGAACTCCATCCGCCGATACCCGCGCAATAAAATCGTGACATCGAGCCAACGCGCTGTAAATCATCGCCCTCGCGACACATTTTATTTTTCCCGTTTGGAATATATGGGGAATATCGAGAAGTGTATCTTCCTATATTACACGCTTCCCGTTCTGCTTCTCTGAATATTCATTTATTGTATTGAATACTATTTAGATAGTAAGGGAGGAATGTTCAGTTTTGTTTATTAAATTACAGTAAAACTAAAAATTATAAATTAATTATCTCTTGCTTTTGTGAATGAAAACATCGTGAGGAAACCTACATATAAAAATTTCATTTTTTTATTTATACTGATTTGTATAAAATTTTCTTATTATTATTATACACCATTATTTATGACTTCAATATTCTATACCATTTCAATTTGTGACATTAAGGAGACATTTAACACATTTTACGATTCAATTGCTGGAACATTCGACGTGAATATATTGTAATAATATTGGAATAATTTTGTTAATGGATTGATATTTATAGTCCGGCAGATAATGAATTTGTGATAACGCATGACAGCTTAGCAATCCAAAAGCGAATCTGGCTCTATTTTTCCCTTTGTAATAAGCTGTTTTATGCTTATCTCGTAACCTGCAAAGAGTTGCAGGCGGCCTCACGAAGACATAATTTATATCATGTATTATTTGACTCTACTCAAATATGGAGAAACAGCTCAGAGAAGTAATAAATTAAAACCGTTACACACTCATATCCCTACACTAGGATACCATATGTCATGGGTGCATACACAAGCTAAACACACCCAAACCAATAACAGAAATTTAAACTCAGAATTCAAATGCTGCCTCTGAGAACGCATGACCCTTCGAACAGCAATCTACTCGTAGCATGGTAATTATTACAACATACGGATCGTCACACACCTTTTTTGAGAACATTATGGAGAACTCTCGGGTGTGCAGGTTTCCTCACGATGTTTTCCTTCACCGAAGCAAGTGATAATTATTATTATTTTTTTTTTTTTAATTTAATTATCACTTGCTTCGGTGAAGGAAAACATCGTGAGGAAACCTGCACACCCGAGAGTTCTCCATAATGTTCTCAAAGGTGTGTGAAGTCCACCAATCCGCACTTGGCCAGCGTGGTGGACTATGGCCTATACCCCTCACACTGTGAGAGGAGACCCGTGCCCAGCAGTGGGACAGTTATGGGTTGTGATGATGATGATGATGATGATGACGGATCGTCATTGGATTGGATAAATAAAGTGGATACGTCTTAAATAAAGTATGTCGAAAATATCTCGTCACTCTCGGATCTGCGGATATTACTTCGACCAGGAGTTAGTGGGCCACCGGAAATTTGATTCCTTTATAATCGGCCACTCCATCGTTTTTATCGCCTCGAAGTACCACTTGATAAATACTAGGGATAGGAAAGCCAATTCTTTGAGCGTCGGTCGTGAAGAGAAAAGATTTGATCTGAACAGAATCTAATGGTTTATATAGTCTATACCTACTTACAAAACTGTAACTGATCTTCAGATTCGGACGTTCAGATGGGAGACATTTGAAACTTTTATACTCGTAGGGAATGTTAATTAACGCAATAGAACTATATCAATGTTTTTTTGTCGGTTAGTGCGTTTATGGACGTTTTGGGTATCCATTAAAAGTCTTGAGTCTCTTCGGTAGTCGTTTATTTGTATGGAAGAGCACAGTCACAATCACAACTTCACCAGTCGGCAGTTACAACAAGTCTCGACAGGAATACCGGATTCGAATTACACAGTTAGCACTGTCACTGTCTGTACGGTAGTGGTGGTTGACAACTCACTGACATATTGACAGTTCAATGACTGGCGTTGTGAGGTGTTGCCAGTGTCAATATGCCAGTGCAGTGTGTCGCCACACCACCCCCCTACGAAGTAACTAAAAATATAATTTTTACATTACTACTAATAGGGATACAATGGTATTATATTCGTAAAACTAGACAAAAGACTAAAAATAAAATGTTGCAATAAACAATATACTGACATAAACAATGCAATGAAAATAAACAATATAAAAAAAATGACAACCAAAGAAAACTTTGCAATTTAAAACAATAAATAACAACATTAGATTTTCTTACAAACTATAAATCTAATACAGATTTGAATTTTACAGTACGACCTGAACGGGTTACAGTTGGTTGTGGTGGTCGTACGTTGTCGGAGAGCTTTGGCGGAGACACGGTAGGAGATGCAGCAGGAGTTGTAGAAGGAGCTATTGTCTGATCGAGGCTACTGTCCGGATCAGACATGAGGTAGGCTGGTTTTACACGGTCTATGCTCACTTCTTGGTGTTTACCTGCGATGTCGAGGGTAATGGTCTTGTTACCGTGTTTCAACACCTTGTACGGTCCGGTGTAAGGCGGCTGCAAAGATCGCCGAACGGTATCGTCTCGCAGGAAAACATGGGTTGAAGAAGGCAGATCTCTAAATATAAACGATGTGCGATTGCTGTGACGAGATGCTGGGATGGGACGAACGTCCGTCATCTTACGCCTTAGCTGCGAAACAAAACTCTCGGTTTCATGTTGGTCCCCTTGAGAAACACTGGGCGCCAAGAATTCTCCTGGCAACCTTAGTGGTTCTCCGTAGAGCATTTCTGCTGCGGAGCATTTGAGGTCGTCCTTGAGAGAGGTGCGAATGCCGAGAAGGACGAGAGGAAGGGCTCTGTGCCAGGTGTTGTTATGGCACATTAGAGCTCCCTTCAATTGGCGGTGAAAACGTTCCACCATGCCGTTCGCCTGAGGATGGTAACTGGTCGTTCGGGCACGTCTGGTGGCTCCGAAGTCCATGAGGCGTCGGAACAACGTAGATTCAAATTGACGTCCCTGGTCCGTTGTTACCATGATGGGGACGCCGTAACGCGCAATCCAGCCGTTGAAAAAACGTTCGGCTACCTCCTCAGCGGTGATGGATGTCATGGGCCAAACTTCTGGCCACCTGGAGAAGCGGTCTATTGCCGTAAGACAATAATTGAATCCATTCGAAGGTGGTAGAGGGCCTATGATGTCAAGGTGCACGTGTCTGAACCTTCCTGGTGGTGTAGGGATATCACCAAGTGGGGATGTGATGTGTCGCGTGACTTTGCTTTTCTGGCAAGCTTGACACTCGCGTGCCCACGTGCGGCAGTCTTTGGCGATGCCAGGCCAGACAAAACGGTCCGCGATCAGGCGCGCTGTTGCACGCGCTCCCGGATGGCTCAAATTGTGTAGACGCTCGAAGGTTGGGCGTCGGTGACTCGGTGTTAAATAAGGTCGCGGCTTTCCGGTCGATACGTCGCAGTAAATAGTGGTACCGGTTCCTGGTATCACTGTTGCTTCCAATTTTAACGATGACTCCTTGCGCATCCTTTCGAGCTCTGCGTCACAACGCTGAGACTCTGCGAGGGCGGTGTAGTCATCATCCAGCTGAATCGCTTCGATCCGGGACATCGTATCCGCGACAACGTTGTCTTTGCCGTGGATATGCAAGATGTTTGTGGTAAATTGAGAAATGAATGACAGCTGATTAAGTTGTACGGGAGGTAACTTCTCACGTCGTTGAAGGAACGCGTAGATGAGAGGTTTGTGGTCGGTATATATAGTGACCTCCTGTGCTTCCAAAATGTGTCGGAAATGTTGAACGGCTTCATATACTGCTAGCAGCTCCCTATAGTACGCAGGCCAGGTGGACTGGCGCGAGGTAAGCTTCTTGCTGAAAAAGGCTAGTGGCTGCCAGCAATTGTCCACACGTTGTTGCAGACAAGCACCAACGTGAGTGGAGGATGCGTCTGTAAATAGTCCGAGGAGAGCGCCAGGTTTTGGATGACACAAAAGAGTTGCCTGGGCAAGATGATCTTTACAACTTTGGAATGCTTGCTCAAGGTTCGGTGTCCATGGGACGGGTTTAGCTCCTTTTAGCTGGCTCGACGCTAGGATGTCGTTTAGCGGAGCTTGTAGTTCTGCAGCCTTTGGGATGAATCGTCGGTAAAAGTTGACCATTCCGAGAAACCTGCGGAGGCCTTCTACGGTCTTAGGTAGAGGGTAGTTCCGCAGAGCTTCAATTCTGTCCTGTGGTGGACGTATGCCTTCGTGTGAGATATGGTAGCCTAAGAAGACAATTTCTTTCTCGGCTAGGACACACTTGGCGGGATTTATGACTACACCATATTTGGAAAGTCGTTGGAACAAGGTGCGTAAGTTCCGTGCGTGGTCATCGGCCGAGCGCGAAAACAGCAGAATGTCATCGACATATGGGAAGCAGAAATCGAGTCCCCTTACGACTTCGTCTATAAACCGCTGAAAAGTTTGCCCAGCGTTGCGCAAACCGAACGTCATAAAGGGGAACTCGAAAAGTCCAAATGGTGTTGTGATTGCTGTTTTCGCAACATCTGGCTCATATACCGGAATTTGTTGGTAGGCCTTAACTAGGTCGATTTTCCCAAATATAGTGGCGCCAGCCAGGTTGTGTCCAAAATCGGCAATGTGCCGTACGGGGTATCTATCTGGGACGGTCCTTGCGTTCAGGGCACGATAATCGCCGCAAGGCCGCCAACCGTTCTCACCCTTCTTGGCCAGGTGCAGGGGAGAAGCCCAGGGACTCTTTGAGGGTCTCGCGGTGCCACATTGTACCATGTCCTCAAATTCCTTCTTCGCAATTGAGAGCTTTTCAGGTGCAAGTCTCCTGGGTCGGCATGCTACGGGTGGGCCATCTGTTGTCAAAATGTGGTGTATTGTAGTGTGTTTGACTGTTCTTGGAAGTCCAGGTGGCCTGGTGATGTCAGGGAACTCCTGGAGTATTGTAGAGAACTGGTTGTCCGTCACAACCACAGCCTTAATACTTACCTGTGCTACGTCAGTCACCTGTGCTGGGGTTGAGAGTTTGGTTAATCCGTCAATCAGTTTTTGATTAGCACAGTCTGGCAGTAGGTTGTAATGTGCCAGGAAATCCGATCCGATTATAGGAATGCTGACGTCAGCAATTATGAAATCCCACTTGAATTCGCGGCGTAGGTTTAAGTTTAAATTTAGGGTGAGTGGGCCATAGGTCCGGATAATGCTTCCGTTGGCAGCGCAGGCTTCATAATTTGTGGGATGCACCGTGCCCTTAACTAATTGTCGTGGGAAGCAGGAGAGATCAGACCCAGTATCGATCAAAAACTGACTCCTGGATCTAAGGTCTCTGATGAATAACCGGCGGCCAGGTTTCAAGCAATCAGCAGCCGCCACTACTGACTGCTTAGGTCGTTTCCCTTCTCAGTCCAGGAGCAAGGGCTGGTACACTTTGTTGCTTTTTCAGCAAATCTTTTATGGTACCAGCATGTCCCCACCTTTTGTTCGGTTGCTGATCGACTGCGTGAACGAGGCCGGTGGGGTGTCGATCTATTATGCCTGTGCTGGTTTAAGCTGAGGGTCTCGACCCTCTTTGACAGTTCTTCTAACCGTTGTAGTATGGTGTGAAGATCGGTTGAGTTAGGGCTGGCAACCGCGTGTATTGCTGGTGGTGGTGGGAGAGATGAATCTACGATGGCATCTGCTATTTGTGCTACCCTGTCTAATGGTAAGTCAAGTTGTGCCATTAATATGCGCTGGACTTCTTGTGGTAGCCTACGTATCCATAATTCCCGGATAATGGATTCATCACCCGTGTTGTTACCTGCCAAGGAACGAAGGTGCCGGAGAAAAGCTGAAGGTTTCCTATCCCCCAACATTTCCTCACTGAGCAATTGCCGTACACACTGTTCGCTGGATACTGAGAAACGCTTAATTAATTCTGTTTTGAGATACTCATATTTGTCTTTCGAGGGAGGATTGGAAATAATATCCTCAACCTGGTCTGCTAATCTTGCATCCAGCATAGCAAGCACATGTCCATACTTAGTAGCGTCCTGTGTTATGTTTGCAATCTCAAACTGTGCCTCGGCCATTGCAAACCACATTTTTGGTTTCTCCGGCCAAAAATTGCTCAACTTTACTGCTACACCCATGATATTTGCTTCGGGTTTAGTAAGAGCTGCAAGTTGAGCTTGAAGCTCAATAACTTGCTTCTTTACCTCTTCCTGAGACATGTTAGTAAATATAAAGACACAAACACCGGTAAAGCAAAATGTATAACAATAATAGAGTTCAAAATAGTAAAGTGCAAAGTAAAATTAATAATTAGTGGTAAAATAATCAGTAATTGTAAATAAAAGATGGTAAATATTAATAACCTTCCACTAATCACCAATTTTGGCATTCACATGAGTAGGCATGAATATCATGCAACAATGTAATCTAATAAAATAAAAATTTTAGAACTGTTAGGCATTAACATAAACACAATACAGGATATTGACAGTTATTAAAAGACAAAACACAAATTGTACGCGAACACGTTATGCAGTGAGTTATTTTAATTGTCGTAAGAATGTCTTAGAATGTTCAAACACTTACGTACAGTTCTGACGTAAAACCAACCTTGCAGGAACGGAACGCAATAAGACTTGACGTTTTGACGTATGTCAGTTACTTTGACGTATGTCAGTTACTTTGACGTGTCACGTCACTATGAGACGTGACGTACGTTGTCAAAGTATGGCCGTTAGCTTCCCGCAAATCTTAGTTCCGGTGAAAAAATACTTGGTGGCGCTGATGTCGTTTGTTCGACAATTTATGTTAAAAAACTGAATTTGTTTGAAAAAAACGCACTTTCACACACACTATTCACACAATACACACTGTGAGCTGTATGTAGGTCGCATGTATGACCTCGGGGGCTCCTTGCGCGCCAAATATGTTCCGTGCCGGCGATCTGTACAGGGGATCCTGCGGCCGAAGTTGCGACGAAAATTGACGAAACGATGAATATTCGCGCTGACTGCTTCGTGCAGGTGGTGCAGGTCCACAGTGCGACCTCCTGGGCACCATACACGATGATCGGGCTCCTTGCCAGGCTTGCCAGCGATCTCTTCAATAGATCGAAGGGTGGCAAGTTTGTTGCGAAAACAGCAATCACGTCGGGGTCACCATTTATGGACGTTTTGGGTATCCATTAAAAGTCTTGAGTCTCTTCGGTAGTCGTTTATTTGTATGGAAGAGCACAGTCACAATCACAACTTCACCAGTCGGCAGTTACAACAAGTCTCGACAGGAATACCGGATTCGAATTACACAGTTAGCACTGTCACTGTCTGTACGGTAGTGGTGGTTGACAACTCACTGACATATTGACAGTTCAATGACTGGCGTTGTGAGGTGTTGCCAGTGTCAATATGCCAGTGCAGTGTGTCGCCACACGTTTATTCACGCTTATGTCATACAGTGCTTAATCGATTTTAATATGTTTATTATCGAATTATTACGGCAATCTTGCGGTAATGTTATTTTAGTTGGCTTACAAATAAAAAAGGTATGTAAATGTTAATAATCTTGTCTTCACATTTATAGGTGTAGCACTTGCTAGTAGGTATTAAATAATTAACACATTTAACTGTTTCTGTTTCAACTTTAAACAAAGCGAGAACTTTATCGTTTTATTAAAAATCTAGTTGTGGTCAACTTGCACGAAGCTTTTACAAAATTCGTTCCCGCGTTCTGACGTATAGAAATATGCATAGAAATTTTTCAGTGTAGCATCCTCGCTGCTCTTGAATAGCTTTCGGTTATGTATGAGAATGACTAATGCTCTCAAGTATGGGAACTGGATCTTATATATATTATACCACATAATATATTTCACGAAATTTATCTATTTACCTACTAACGAGCTAACTAACGTTCTAACACTCTCTTCTGAGTGGATTAACTATTCTGGTCCCGATTTGACCCTTATTCTGGGTCGGCCACAGTTGTTATGGGCGGAAGCAGACGGGTGTTGCATGCTCGTTTGAAATCTTAAAGTCATTAAAGGTTTCCACAGCGATGCGGAGGTAGTTAGCCACATATAACGAGGTAAAGTGCATTTGGTGAGTGCATTGGTCTGGCCAAATTCATTATTTTATTACGTACGTAACTACGTAGCTACTTTAAGTCAACGAGAACATAAAATATAAGAGCATCCCCCAGGTCCAAACTTGTATACAGGGTGTAAACTTACAAGCGAAGCTGAAAGCAACATAGAACTTTAGTGCCAGCTTTTATGTTGCTTCGTAAGTTGTTTTAGTACTATTTAGTTAAAACGTACTCGTATCTGAACGGTTTAGTGATAAGTTTTACTATCGGCGAGCGGCGAATAAAGTGGACCTAATGAATTTTCGAGTTAATATACGTTAAAACCGAAACGGCTACGATTCGCGTCCAGTCCAATTCGCGTCTAGTCCAGTTACGTTTAAGTCCAATTTGCTATTGGACCAGTTCGCTAGTTAGTCTTAGAAGATGCTTGAATCAAACACAAATTAGACTGAACAATAAGGGTGCATTGGACCATGTATAAATTAAACAAATGAGCTTGTAAGATGCACTCGTAGTAGGTGCATACAATGCAAGGTAAAAAAGAACTATGTAGGTATGTAATATTATTATTTTACGTATTTTTATCTGTAAATAAGAAAACAAATAATTAAATCATATAAAATTCCCAAAAGCATAATAATATTTCATTAATTTAATTTCATTGATAACACCTGTAAATTAATAAATGATTTTTTATTCGAATTTTGAAATCTATTTATCATTTCACTATCTTAAGGGCCAGTTTCACCGGTTACGGATAAAGTTCCGGATAGCCCTAGGAATTTATCTGCCACTTAACAGTTGACGCAGCGGCAACGTCGCTTTTTTGCGTTTCGTTACTACTATGTAAATTATTGTCATTTGAAAATTATTTTGAAAACTTAAATAATAAAATACTTTTTGTTCAAAATAATCCAATTCGACTTTTTTAATATTTTGAAGTATAATTTTATTATTATAAAACGAAAATAGTAGGATTTAAAATAATATGATTTACTACAGTTCAATACTTCAAATTCCAAATGCGTTTATAGAAACGCCACTTGAAACATTTTTTATCCGTCAGATAACGCCTTTAACAGCCACTTGAACTGGCAGATACCTATCCATGACTTTATCTGTCACTTCTGTCAGATACCTATGAAGCCAAAAGTTGTAGTTTATCTGGGAGTTAAATTCCTAGGGCTATCCGGAACTTTATCCGGAACCGGTGAAACTGGCCCTAATTGTCTTCTGTTACCAGTGTATTATTTATTCTCATAACTATCTAATCGCTAATGGTAGAACAATTCTGTAAACTAAAGAGGTTTATACGCAAATTGAATTTTGCAAGGCGTATTAGCAACGTGCCAACAATAGCTTCAGGACAAATGTGTGCAAATGTTACTGGTTGATAATCTGTTTGTTTAGAGACCACTCGTACACATGGTTAGAAATTTATTATCAGAAAATATTTCACAAAAATAATTTAGTAAATAAAGAAAAGTACTTGTTATTATTTTCACAACATCTGCAGCTCTTTAGGGTTCCGTGCCCAAGGGTTGACAACAGAACTCAGTCGCCGTCCGTTCGTCCGCCACAGGGCTTTTTCTCTAGAACCGTAATATAAAAGCACTTGTTTGTCATTAAATCATTATAACAAAAATAATAAAAAATACTGAAGGAACCCCCACAATATACAAATTCCATTATAACTTTAACTTACCTAATAAAAAAACAAGTATCGATAAACTTAGAGTTTGGAATCGGATTAGTCACCGGACTTATTCAAGCCCAAAAGTATCATCAATGTATCCCGTCCTTGAAAGTGGGTATTTTCGAGCTTTTTTCAAAAATCCCTGCCTATACCTACATATACCTACACACATTGTTGACCACACCAAGGGAATCATCAGGTTTCAAATAAAAAAGAATCACCAAAATCGGTTCATCCAGTCGAAACTTCTGACGTAACAAACACAAAAAAATACAGTCGAATTCAGAACCTCCTCCTTTTTTGAAGTCGGTTATTATTAAAAAGTAAGAAGGGGAAAGAAACTATGTACTGGCTCTCAAGCTACTCGTACCAGTCGGAACACGGTAAGTCGTATGGCGGCTGACTTAGGCTGGGCGTAAGCTGGAATGCAGGCGACGCAGTACAGCAAATCACAGATCAGTACACCTCAGGGCAGTTGAGGCAGACATGTGCCCCCTCCGTATGCTGCGACGCAACTCATTCGCATCTTAGCTAGTACAAAGAATAGACGTTTGATAATGATTCTATTAAACGTTCTGTCATGAATGTCATTGCAACAAAACTATGCCGCGCGTCGCGCTGAAATCTGTGCCGGCTCTACAACGCGACGCAGAGCAGGACTGACACATGTCAACGTATGACGTGCCTGCACCGCAGCATACGTAGCTTAATGACGTTCCATACTTTACAAAATCTGCTCAGTTCTGCGCTGCGTGGAACTGCGTCGCCTGCGTTCCAGCATACGCCCAGCCTTAACCATTAGGGTAGTAGCGAGCCAGTCAAACTTTAGCCTTACCACGCGAGCGCGAGCGCAATTAACGAGGAAAGTTGATGGAGTGTCGAAAGTTACAAAACGTTAAAAGTGAGTCGGTATTCTATTTGTTCGACTCTTTGCCGCAAAACGTTCCGGAGTCCCTTTTGCCCGTGTACTTTTTAAACTTGACTCCTTGCTCGTATCGCTCGTCTCTGAACAATCAGGGTTACATCTATACATAAAATAAAAATAAAAGTGTAACTGGTTTATGTCTGTACATAGGAGATATGTGAGAAAATAGGGCTTTGTCTGTCTCGTTTCCAGTGTTTTCAGACACGGGAAACGAGACTTATTTGTGAATGTAAACTTAATGTGCTATTCAATGCAAATAAATAAATAAATTGAATTGAATATAGTGTAACCAATGGTTTCCGATGTACTTTAGTCTGATTGCAACTAAGCTGATTTTTGTGACAAACAAACGAAATATGCTTCAAATATAGTGACCACACTAGACTGCTTTACATTTCACTCTCATATATAAAATCTCTATGCTGCATGAGTAGTGTAACCATGAAATATGCAGATTGTTTTATTCCAGATAGCAGTGAAGTTCTACTGTGAGGACGCGCGCACACTGAGGTTTGTACGTTTTATTTATAAAATAATAATAATTAAGGCTTACACACTCATAGGAGGTATAATTGATAACAAACAGACATTAAAATTTGTCTGTCATATAAAATATATTGGTAGACTGAAAAAAAGTACTTTGCAGCGTCATTGAACAACAAAAAAGTAAATTGGTAAAGTAAGGTAAAGTAACTTTTCACTCTTGGCGACTTGACATCCATACAAGTTAATGATAAGCTATAATCGCAACCTGATGGTAAGGGGCGATGGTATCTTAGCTAGTAAAGAGCACAAAATTAGGTGCCTATTCTCTCTAGCCTCTAACTTAAATTAGAAGTAAATTTTGCATACACAAAACATACAGTTAAACACAGACATCACATCATTTTAGCCAGCACATGTAATTGTTTCTTTACCACAGAAAGTTGATATTTACTGTGTTAAAAATAATTCTAAAGTTTTTGTTTGTGTAACGCGGATTGTAAAAACTTAAGTTGAATTATACACTGGTTCAACAACCACTGTGCGGTGTTCCTAAACTAGCACATCTCTTGTAAATTCTGCGAACAGACCCGACAAGGCAGCGTTCATATTTTACAAGAAATAGTGCGCGGCGGGAATTATATGTAGGGCTCGGGAAACAGCGGAGAGCAAGCTGAGAGCAAACAAGTGTTCAATAACTTTGTTAGTTAATCGTATCAGGCATTACTTTGGGGGAATCTTAACTTACTAAGTTAGTACCTACTAGTCTACTTTGCAACAACTTGCACGAGCTTCGCATCTCCCACCAGCTTATAACGATGTGCCTAATAGTGCCCCTGCTTCCTTGACCAACAACAAATCATGCCTATACTACTACTGATGTAAATGGGCGACGGTCACCACTTACGATGTCTTCATGATCTTAAGCCGTGGTCAGTTGGCTCGTCCGCTTGTTTGTCGGATTATCTAAAAAAATGAATGCATATATTACCATACAAAATGGTTTCAAAATTCGTATAATATTATAATTATACAAGTTGTCCCGGCGTACTTCGTACCTCTTTATAATTAAAAAATGTTTTGGTGATATATCGACAGCAACGCCACCTACCGGGTCCATCAATTGTGAATCTAAACCATTCCCAGATCCCCTTGAACACACACAAAAAATTTCATCCAAATCGGTCCAGTCGTTAAAAAATGTTTTGGTGATATATCGACAGCAACGCCACCTACCGGGTCCAATTGTGAATCTAAACCATTCCCAGATCCCCTTGAACACACACAAAAAATTTCAACCAAATCGGTCAAGCCGTTTAGGAGGAGTTCACTCTCATACACACTCACACTCGAATTATATATATTAAGATGAGCTCGGGTAGGTACACCGAAGAATATATATTATTATAATGATTATAATAAAGGTAGCTTAACTTCGTGCTAACGACACAATGTTAATGATTTTGGATTCCGTGCCTAAAAAAAACGGGTCCCTTATAGGACCATTTTGTTTTCTTATGACCCTTTTTCTCAGGAAAGCAAGATAATCAAAACCTTTTAGGCACTTCCCGTTTCCCCACTGAAAATTGGCAGTAAGTGAGAACTTAAGTACAAATAAAAGAAAAAATCCGAAAATTGGCAATTTATAGTTATATCCCAGAAAAAAACCATTAAAATCGGAATTAACTAATTACTTATGTACTAGTTAGTAAAGAAACTCGGGTGCGCGAGTCCGACTCGCACTTGACCGGTTTTTTCTTGTTTAAAGTCGCTTATTTTCGGGCCGCACTAGATTCGTATCGTCGAACAGGGCTGGCCACGGTCAGTGGAACTTTGACAACAGTAGGTATCCGAATGTAATTTGTTTGTTGGTAAGTGGCTATAATTTTTATTCCACTGGCTTTAACCCATTAACGTACCCTAGATACTTCACCAGGCAGTGCGGATTGGTGGAGGGCTTAGTGACGAACCGAAGGCTCGGAAGTTGTCATGCCATCCGAAGGCCTCCGAGATGGCTTAACGACTGTTATTTAATGATGACAACCGCAACCGACTGCTCACATTCCCTCCGAAGCATGGAAGCGCTCCAAAAAAGTTTACCACTAGCGATCGATTAGATTCGACACAATCCGTCGGGCTTTGAGCGATTTCACAAGATAGCGTCATATTAGCGTCGATATATAGCTACTTATATCGACGCAAAAATGCGGAAACGCTGTAACAACAGAAAATTTTCACCAGATCTATCGGCGGGTGAACTATTGAGATTTGAGAACATAATGTAGGGTTGATTTTAACGCTATACAAAATTTTCTATTGGTCGTAGAGCCACGAGACTTGGACCATTTGACGCAGATTTTTTTTCTGATTCCGAATCTGCAGTAAAATGTCATAGGTATCGGTAACAATGTTTCCGCA
The DNA here is from genome assembly GCA_905404295.2 of Ochlodes sylvanus. Lineage (NCBI taxonomy): Eukaryota > Metazoa > Arthropoda > Insecta > Lepidoptera > Hesperiidae > Ochlodes > Ochlodes sylvanus. Next base: position 12,316,057 of record FR990130.1, on the reverse strand, counting down.
TTTTTGCGTGGATATAATAAAACTGTGTCGGGGGCAAATCGCAACTCTAAAAATATAGACCAGGTAGGCTCAGATACGGAGACTAAACATTTTTTTCGTATAATGAATCTGTCTGCCTGCCACGAAGAAATCATTAAACAGATTTACGAGATACGCCAAGATATTTGTAACTAACAAGCCTATACCCGCGGCTTCGCCCGCCAAAAATCCCTAAATATATAACAGTTGATAAAATCAGAGAACTTTCGTACTAAGTTTGCGCCCCCCTTTTACCTCCTTAAGGAATGATTTTCGAAAAAAAAATTTAAACATGTTTCATAACTTTCAATGAAATACCTTCATACTGAATTTCATTCAAATACCCTCAAAAACGGCAAAGTTTCATACTAACTTTGCACCCCCGTTTTACCCCCTTAGGGGGTGAATTTTCAAAAATCCTTTCTCAGTGCTCCCCTACGTTATAAAAGGAACCCCCGTGCAAAATTTTCTAACCCTTATAGTTTAGGCCCTGCGTTGATATGTCAGTCAGTCAGTCAATCAGTCAGCTTCTCCTTGTATATATATATAGATATCACGGGTCTTAAAACGGGATACACCTTAACCTGGGAAATAGATCAGTTCCCATGGGAAATCAGATACAAGTTGGTGTGGATCCGTCAAAAGGTTAGTAATTATTGGTTTGACGGCATTGCAACAATAAATGAGTCTTTGTAATGTACAATAACTTCTTTCATAAACTTAGAGAACTACCTTACCTTACTTTCTAGCCTCATGTCTGTTTTTTCTCTTATTTATGTAACTTTTTTCTCCTTTAAACAGTCTTTCACAGTAGATACAAGTATGTTAAAGTGATTTAAGTGATATTAAGTAGGTTTCTCTTTGTCTATAATACTTTTCTCAAACCTTGGGTTGCCTGGAATAAATCGCTACATAACGTAGCGATAAGCCTATTGTGTTGTATATCCTTTGTTATATTGTTTTAGGCATACATTATATTGGTATACAAACAATAATGTGAAACAATAAGATGAGTAAGTTAACCCATTAATTAAGTTGGCTTGGCTTGGCTTCAACCCATTGATGGCCCACTACTGAGCACGGGTCTCTCCTCATACCTGAGGAGGCCTAGAGCATACTCCACCACGCTGCTCCAGTGCGGATTGGTGGAGGGGTTAGTGGCCAACCCAAGTGTCAGAAATTTTTAAGCCACCCGAAGGTATCCGACATGGCTTAAAGACTGCTACCAAATGGTAACAACCGGGACGCCGAAGCACGGAAGCGCTCAAGAAATTTTGCCACTAGCGGTCACCCATCCAACTACCGACCGCGCCCGCTGTTGCTTAACTTTGTCGATCACTTGAGATCGACGCAAGTCGCCGGGCTATGAGCGCTTCCATTAATTAAGTTAACATCACGTATTCCAAGTAATACATCTCTATAAACCTTACATCAACACCTAACAGCATGGATGAATACCATTCCTTAACACTTAAGATATTAATACTTTGAGGAAAGTAAAACAAATTACTTCGTTACAAAGATTATAAAAACGTCAGAAGGGCAAATATGTAAGTAATGTCGGCTACATGTTCTCATTATGCGGCGCTCGCTTATCAGAGTTTATCGGACCCGAAAACGGGAGCACGCTAAGGTAACCAATTCTCTTAGCGCTTCATATTTCCCTTTATTTCTGTAACGTCGTAACTTCTTTAAGCAGTTTATTGCTATTACGTAAGTTAGCACGAAACGTAGTGCAAGATATATTTTTCTTCGTAATGGATAGTGAGAAAATTTCATATAATATATAGAGATTAATTACAATTTTCGGAGAACTAATAAGTGCAGTTCAGCGTTTGTTTATCCAAATTCTCACACTTAATAGGATAGAGCTATGAATTCATAGACCTCCACCTCAAACATATCGATCACTTTCTCAAATACTAATCTATTGATAAATCTATTAATCTTTCAAAAGACAAAATAAGTGTTGTAAGGCTGTTCCATCAAAAGGACCCGTACGTTTGAGCAAGGCTGAGTATGTGTATCCGACCGATGCATGAATGACTGAATGTTAAGATGATTGAACGGATGGGCAAGTATACGAATGATGAATCCGCTACAAATCCATTTTTATTTCTGCTAAATTCCCACTTAACTAATGTCTACTATGTTATTTTATTTTTTTCCTCTGAGTTTCATTCACATCATAAACACACACTCTAATCTTGACACTAATTAACAATTTTTGAAAACTGTTATAAAAATTCCGGTAACCTGAAATTTCGAATTTCTTTTCACGACATTATACAAAAGTGCACAATTCACGCCATCATCTATTCAAATGAGATTTAATTTTGTTTATTACCTGCCTCTTACCAGTTCACGGTGACGACTCGGTAAATATCTCCGCCATTTTGTTTCGGCCCAGTTTGCAAATAAATTGACTTTGCGCTGCGTGTCGGCAATTTAATAAATCGTTTTCAATATGGGGTTCGGCGGAGATGTAGAAGAATTGTGTTCAACGCGGTTTGTTACGAGCGTAAATATTTATATTCTATTCTGAGCATAACTTATAAGGCAAAATATAAAAATGTATGTTAAAAACGAGCGAGGTGTGAAACACTACGAGTAGGTTTGGACGATGATATTCATTCATTTTCACTGTGTACCTACACGTGTATAGTACAATGACTTAAGCCTCGTGAAGAGTAAATCTATCCTCGGCATATTTATGGACTCTTAATCTAAAATAAAACAGATATTATTCTATTGTTATTATTATAAAGAAGCACGGTGAACACCTGTACAATTCTTTATCCGCCAACGTACGGATTCGAAAAACAAACAATAGGTACGTGTTTCATGACGTAAATAACTCTTTTTTTTTCATTCAAAGGGGAGTCTAATCTGGTTTTACTACAATTCCTCTTAAATTATTCACCTTGATCTACTAGTAAAATTTTTGGAAACCTTATTTTCTTAAAACAAAGCGCTATCATGGGAGAATCTTTCAAAATTTAACTCATGAATAGGCAAGGAGTACGATAACGCTGTAAATTCTTTATTTACGATCCGTGACACTCGCGGGAGTACATTTTATATTTATAATATTCATACAGGCTTATACGAACTGACGTGCCTAATTTTATAATATTCCGCGTCGTGCTGTATTATCTATATTCCAATTTAGTTTATTGGCCCCTGTAGCGCCAGTATGTTCAGGTACAAAACCTTTTCGTAGCTGTACAAGATTTTTCTTAAACCAATTTTGTTTTTCGTCAGATATTTTTCATTGCTATATTTCCGTGTTTTATTAGATAACTTTTATATTCACTGATTTGTTAAAAATCGACTTGGAGGCTTTTATAGAGTTATTGTAACTTACTAGATAAATAACCGACAAAAAAGAGTAAGTAAAAAGAAAAAAAAATACTGTTTATTCTTCTCCATTTTTCTCTTTTCCAGACATACATGATGGACAGACGGATCCTGGGTTGCGGGTTCTAATGCGCTTTTCCAGTTTTCAAATTGAGAATCAAGTTGCTGTCGATCATTATCACACAAGCAGTGATAGCCGTGTGGTTGAACATTGGACTGCCGAACCGGAGGTTCCGGGTTCAAACCCCGCACGCACCACTAATTTTCAAAAATTATGTGCATATTAAAATTTAATTATCACTTGCTTCGGTGAAGGAAAAACATCGTGAGGAAACCTGCACACCCGAGAGTTCTCCATAATGTTCTCAAAGGTGTGTGAAGTCCGCCAATCCGCACTTGGCCAGCGTGGTGGACTATGGCCTATACCCCTCTCATTGTGAGAGGAGACCCGTGCCCAGCAGTGGGACAGTTATGGGTTGTGATGATGATTATCACATAGTCGGGAATGAAACATATCATCTAATTCATACAGAGGTAGACGCCAAAACTACTATTCAATGTACATAAAGACACGTCAAAGGACCGATATTAAAAGTCCTATCTCAAACCGAACTTGCGGTGACATCAGCAGCTGTCCCGTAACCCTTGTAACGTCACCCTTACCTCTACCTTTCCGCAAACCTTTAGAAATGTTATGCTTTGTTTTGCAGGGAAATGCCTCGTCACCTTTGTTATTAAACCATTCAGGAATTTTACCTGCCCGCTTTCAACACTGACAGTTGTTTTGACATGGAGTTACTTAAGATTTTTTGTTTGTGTTAGTTTAGATTGAAATCAGCTACGATCCGTTAGCTTGCTGAAAATTGAAAGCACACATAATGAGAGGTAATGAAAATCATACATATATCTATAATACAATTATCTAAATCGTTTACACGGAAGAAATTTGAGAAAATCTATTGTAGTGGTGATAAGTAGTGTAGTAGTTCGAAAATAAAAAAAAAAATGCTAATATAAAATAATAATTCCGTTTCAACATTTTTTCCAGTGTCAACATTAAGTTTCCCGCAGCGAAGCGTGTGTTAAACTAAAAACATCAAACCGCAGCATAACATCCTTCAATCCATTATCCTTTGACGGATGCTTAAATGTGACGATTTGCCAAACTACACGCTAAAGCGAAGTATTATAAGAAATTTAAAAGCCAACATGAGTGAACAGTTTAGCGTCGGAGATTAAACGACATACGACAGTGAAAGCCTTTGACACTCGGCGTACGAGTAATTCAATGCACGTCCGAAGCAAAGTCGGGGGCAGACATACGGGTTAGAAGATTGTCAAGCATTATGTCTATCGCCTCACAAAATCTTGTTACCCGTAGGTACTCGTGCATAGGTGTAATTAGCCGTTTTAAGGTAAATGTTTGACTAACGTCTTCCAACTAAAAAAAACGTCTTTTAAAGGTACTAGTATCTTTGTAGGCATGTTAAAGGATTAGTGTTATGATAGTAAACTAGTTATCATTTATCTGCTTCGTTGAACGTAAGTAGATCTGATGTCTCTCCGCCCGACCGTCTCCTAACCGGACTATGCTAGTCCCCATTTGAGTCTTGCGGCAGCTGAAGAGCGATGCTGCATGCCCGTTTACTCTTAAGTCCATTAAAAAATGTCTGCGCCAATATATTCTTATAATACAATAACATAGTAGTCACTAAGTTCAATATGTTTGTTGCTGTGTTGGACAACATATTTCTCTGTATGTTTTTCGTTGACGATGCACAGCTGAATAGTGGATGCGTGTTTTGTCGCAGCCAAAATAAAAAGAGATTTTTCTAACCAGTATTTAAATAGTATTCATTGTTTGTGTTGGGTTTTCGTTTTCCTTTTCCTTTGTGCGTTTCTCTTTATACTATAAAATAAAATTGGGAAGAGAAAATAGGGATAGGTAAAGCTGGCGGTTCGCGGCCGAGACCGGGACAAGCGACCAAGACATGAGACCGAGACAGGAAAACAAAAGAAAATACTACAAAATGATCGAATCGAATCGGTTCAAATGCAATTGGTTAATTTTATTATCCCTTTGTGTTAATTGAGTACAATGTTCGAAAAATATTTATTAACCATTGATCGCTATTAGGTATACTTACCAGTAACAAAGTTCAGACTTCAAAGGGAGAAGACAGCAGGACTTTATTGGAAACGAGAGGCTAAGGTATCTGTGAGTGGCAGGTATGAGTATGGCCTATCTCTCTTATTAAGTTTCCTGTGCTCGTAAATACAAAATTCCTAGTAAGCTAAAATTCCTGGTATTCACAGTGTGCTATGAAATCTTAACTCCAAATCAATAGAAAAACAATAATTTAAACAAACAGGACTGAGCCTGTAAGAGTTAAAGCGTAACCACAGAACTATCCCGGGTGCCAACCGAGGTGTTTTGTGACAAAGTAGGAGTGTCTTACAAGCGTAAATTGCTGACAACGATGCACGGTCGCCGACTCGGCTTTTTGTGACGGCGTCTGTACTGAATTGCACAACTTAGCAAAGGATATTTGCATCGGACTAGCGCCCGTATCAAAATTTACTCGTAGTTGAGTATTTGTTTACGTATTTTATCACAGCATTCTCAGAATATTACGTAGTTAGGTACAATAAGTGCGTGACAGATTGCGTTTATTTTACGCTAAGATCGCCGATCTGAATTGTCGCAAGTTTTTAAGTACTCGTACGTAGTTTGAAAATTTAAAAATCAATTAGATCAAGTTATTTAATTTATTTGTTTATCTACACAGTTAAATCTCGCGACAAGCTTTTATATCATAATATATATGTATGTAAATTGTGTAATGACGTTATTATTCGATAGTAAAAGATTTAAAACAAAGGTTTATTTCATTATAATTACTTTTATTTATTAATTTTTGTTATCGCTGGACAGGCATTCGTATTCGCAGCAACTCCTTTAATTTAATACCCATATTGTACGTTAGCATAAAATTCTTTACAAGTCCTCAAAAGTTTATTCTCAGCAAGCTCTTTTATTTGATACCCATATTGTAGGAGTGCATTAAAATTTAGTTTTTTAGTCCTCCTTGTGTGTTCCGCCATGTTAAATTTATAATGACGTCACCATGGTAATATATTACCGTGATATCACTGAGATAATCATGCATTGTCGTCCAAACTAATCGTATAATACAAAATTTCAGCTCAATCGGTTAATGATAACTGCCTCAAAATTGAGTAGCAAGCTTTCAACCGAACAAACATAGGTACATTATTTACTACATACCTACATACTTTACAAGTAAAATAAAAGCTTTTAATTGGAATGAAATTAGGAGCCCGTTTTAATAAGACAACATTTTGATTACCTACATAAAAAACACTCAAGTGTCGACGTCCTTTAAAAAATATTAAGTACCTACAACATGTCCCTCAAACAGCGATATAATACGTCAAAATCTAAAATTTTCATAAAGCAGTCAGGAACTCAGGAATATCGTTCTGTAAATAAGACGAGCCTTTGACATAACTCTCCACAACTATCAGTAAACATTTCAAGCGCTCATTCGTCCACAACCAACAAGTTTGCAAACGGTCAATGAAAAGACACACCCGGGCATTGCCTCCGATTATGTACCCAATGTCAGAAAGAACCAGCTTCAGGGTGAATGCGTGCGTTGTTTGCTTTCGCCAACGCACTCTGTGCTGAGTTAAGCGGGCCGTCCCATTGAATACCGCTGACGAACCACTACAAGCTTTTCCTTTCTCGTAAACTCAGAAAGAACGACTTGTCCTTTTGAATGGAGTAAGATTGAATAACTGAGGAACTCTTTCATTGACAGCGTCATTTCATGTCATTCGATTTGAAAATGGGCATGATTATTTCGGTACTTATCAGGTATATTTTGGTTTGATTGTATTAGTAACCGTATTGTATTATTACCGTTTCAATATTTTTTAGTTTATCATTCATCCACACATCTTCATAAGTCGGTCGATTGATGACAATTGCCACAAGACTATGAGTTATAGCCACAACAGAGAGTTTTGGAGCCACAACAGTTTTGGAGATACGAGTAATGCGTTAATTTAATATTCAGCCAATTGGAATATGAAACAACAAATGAATGAAACAACAAAGTTTCCAATATTCAAATCAAAAATCATAATATATATACATACATCTTAGTTCGCGGATTCATGTGTATTTTTAACGTTATTTGAACTGCAAAATTCAAAAGTTTGTCTGCGAGTGGCTCTTTGTTCGCTCGCTCTGTTAGCTCAGCGCAGTATTGCGGATAAATCAACAGAAATGAAAGATTTATTTTTAGTTTTCTCGGTCTGAACCTAGCTTTGAACGTTGCATAAATATTGTTATCTATTACATTTATTGCAGAAGCTTCTTCGTTCGTTATCAGTCGGATGAGGTAGAATGAACAAGGTAGCACGTCCACGTTCAGGAATTGGTTTCGAATATTTGATGCGGTTCTAGGTTTCGTAGGGGACATTAATAAGCCTTAGGTCCTGTTGTTATCGTCGCAATAATTTACGGTCAGCTTTCATCCCGATTGCCAATAAGAGACTAGTACTATTGCAGATGTAACTATCTTTCAATGAACAAAGAGGATACTTCCACACGAAAAAATGCAAAAGTAACTCTGTCTGTCTATTTGTATGTTTGTCTGTCATCTATTCACACTTTATCCGCTGAACCGATAAGATATTCCAAAATTCGTCCCCTAAGGGGTTGAAAAGGTGGATGTATATAAGTTTGTATGGGGAATCAATACTTTCTAAAGTAAGGGATTTGAAACTCATCATAATTGTACTTATCAAAATGCGATAGAATTTGGCACATCGGTAGACACCTCGACTGGAATTAAGGATACTTTATTCCAGATAATACCTTTGAGTTTGGATAATCTATTTGATATTTGTTGTTATCTTACTCGCGGCTTTGCTTGCGTCAGAGAGTTGCTTTTTATTTATGAATGACTAAGTCATTTATATATAAATAACAAGTAAGACTAAGTGAGTTTATAGAAAAAAAGAATGAATTTAGCCGCAATAAGGCTAGTCTTTAGTTACGAGAACAGATCTTTACAGGAGACTACTGAGTTGAATCCGAGATTATAGTAAACATTAGAGTCACTTACAATGACTTATATTTATGGAACAGAAATAAAGCTTCTTATTCTTCAAATCGTTGCTCATTATACGAAAAAAATATTCAATGGCTGTTCATGTTCTGTTCATTCATGTCGGTAGAATTTATTTCCTTCTGTCGAGTATATTCGTCACGATAAGTCGTTTGTCAATCACGCGCTAAGCGTTTCAAAACCGCCTCCAATTACCCATAGACGTATTACATTCACTTGGAAAAGATTTTTAATACGTTATTTTTTTCTGTTCAACATTTTCTTTACAGCCAGTGTTTGATTCCCTTTTTTCCACATTTTCCAGAATAGTTCCTCTGTTCTTCTGATATTGAGATGCACACTTTAGATAAAATGGAATTTAAGTGTACTTTACACACCAAGAGGGTAGATAATTATGTAAATTTCTTTACAACACACTTAACACTTTAGAGGAGCCGTGTGGTTGAACGTTGGACTCCCGAACCGGGGGATCCAGGTTCAAACCCCGCACGCACCACTAATTTTCAAAAATTATGTGCGTATTAAAATTTAATTATCACTTGCTTTGGTGAAGGAAAACATCGTGAGGAAACCTGCACACCTGAGAGTTCTTCATAATGTTCTATAAGGTGTGTGAAGTTCGCCAATCTGTAGGTACTTGGCCAGCGTGGTGGACTATGGCCTGCACCCCTCACATTGTGAGAGGTGACCCGTGCCCAGCAGTGGGACAGTTATTGGTTGCGATTACACCCTTAAGGTACCTTGCCTTAATCGTGCTAGCTGGACCAAGCTACCTTGATGTAATCGGTAGAACATCAATCTATTACTTAATATTTAAATGAACCTAACATTTAACTACATTGAACTTGTTCGTAACTTTAATGTTAAATCTTACAAATACTAATAGTTGTTCTTCAAACATAATAGTATAAATCATTAATAATTACCCTTCAAATAAACTAATCAGTATAGATTCATCTGTAAATGAGTGCGTAGTTGATTACATGTTTCCCGCTGTTAGGGATTAGCCTCATTTGAATATATTGCATTGGTATATTGAAAAATAATAGGCAATAAAAGAAATATATTTTGTATTGATTGTTTACCTAATGTTTGAAATAAAAAGTGTGTTACATTACAGTATACATTCGCATGATATTGCTCAACTTTAAATATAAGTTAAAAGAAAATATTTTGTATAAATTATATGTTGAAAATGTAAAAAAATTATTTAGTATATGATTTTGTCTACCGTAAAATTTGATTCTAAGAACCTCGCATAGAGTAGCCTGTTCAAGGCTGTAACAATTCCATTTGTTTTAATGTCTTCAAGATAAGACGTGTTTATCAAAATGTTATTTTTGAATTTGTTAGTTCAATGAGCAAAAGATATTGATAGACCACACTATACATTTTATGGTTATACAAATTTCCGCCAATCTTTGAGTCGCTGCTAAGCAGCATAAAACGGAACGACACTTTAAACGTCAAGTCAGAATAAAATCTGTTGCTGTTATTTTAGGGATTGACAATTTTCAGCAAATAATACGAAACCAGGCGTATTGATACGAACAAGTGGTAAGAACCCCGCAGCCTGAAACTACAGAACTCAATCATAATCAATCAAACTGTGACATCTCGCGACAATCTGTCATAATCTAATCTGACAGATATCATGGAAACCGACTTATTATTAGACATTGATTGATAAACAAATTTTGCAAGATCTGCTATCAATCCTGTCACTTGAGACTGAGAAACAAGTTTTATCTAAAGTTTATTAATCAATTGCATACTTTTGGACTTATTATTACAGGAGTATTTAATAAATAACAATTACATAAGCGTTCAGCACGTCAACCCGCTTTTATTCCTGTATTTCAATATTATGGCTGCCGTCAGTACTTATTTTTAAGTAGCAAATACATTTGATACACTTTAATTAATTTGAAGGAATCTTAATATTGCGATTATTCTTATTAATCCACTAGTGAATATAATAATTATGTTTAATTATATAAATCTAATATTTAATCATTGCTATCAATATTAATATAGCGCACCGGAAACGGAACTTGTTACATTATGACAATTTCTCCGTGCTTTAACTTGTGCGCTCAATTTTTCCTGGAGCTTATTTTCTCCGTTTATGGTATTATCTGATCCTAATGATGACTATCAGACGAATCAACCATGTTGTGTAACGTTTCGTACAGCAAATGTGTCAAGCTATTTCGACACGATGCAATTAAACCATTCGTAAATAAGCAGACTTGGGTCGCTGTTAGATGTTGCCTGGGCTTTGAGACTCATTTATAACCTCATAGTACTCGTAAAAGATACAAGAAAGCTCTGAATAAGCTTATTTACTGTCTTTGCAACACTGCAATTGAACCATGATTAAAAAGTTTTAATTTCGAAGGAAGGTGGCTGATATCTTCTTGCAGCGTAAAAGCTTTAACCCGCGGCTGTATGGATTTCCCTGGAAAATGTGTAAATTTTTTTTTATTACGTTCGGTGCTTTACTAGGCGAAATACTTTTAGCAAAGGGAAATTATGACATGCCCGGGGAGCGGCCAATCTTCAACTGATTTTGGTCGGAACTTGTATACATATATGCGAGCGGTGTAGAAAACTTCGATAGCGTGATTCAGGCTTGTCATGACGTCACCGTATGACGTGTGTGCAATGTATTGACATATTGACTCCATTCCCATGCAGACAGACCAAGGTATCGTAAGAAGGTAGGGTATTCCTTATAAATATCATCCATTACTCATCAATCATTCAGTACTATTATTCGCCCGCTGTAACCATTAATATCCCATTATTCAGCATTGGCCTCACTACTACAGTACTATTATTACTGGTATTATTATTTCTCTTCTCTCTCTTCTCTCTTAGCTTACAACGCATAGGTCTTTGGTGGTAATGATGTCAATAGGCGACGGTGAACGCATACCATCAAGTAGCTCGTCTGCTCGTTTGTCGGATATTTACATAAACATAAATCTAATGAGTAGGTACATTGTAATAGATCTTTATTGACCGAAATTGACACTTTGATACAGATCAATAGGATTCAAAGTTAGTTAACAGTGGTTTCCACAGTGATGCTGTATTACCGAAGTTTGTAACTTCGTGTTCAAGAGTCTAGTGGAGTCTTGACTTCTCTTCGCTATTAATAGATGTTGCTAACTATGTTAATCGTCGATGAAACTCTTGAATCAATGATAAAAGGTAAATTACGCGCTTGTTTGAAATTGATCTATCGAAGTTTTGTTTTTTAGCATTATTATAATTTATATTTAACGACCCCGTAGCTCAGTTGGTACGTGGCGGGGAGGGGAAATGGTCCTGGGTTTAATTGCCGGGTGGGGCAATGTCATTTAATTAAAAAGTACGTAAAATGTGTAAAATTATTTTGTTTTAAGCAGATTGGCTAGGTCTTGCTCGCTGTGTAGTGAATTTTAGTAGTCTAACTAGGATTTACTGTATCGCAGTTGGCATAGACAATACAAATAGGACATAACAAGCACTAACCCGAGACTCAAAACCAAAAACAAAATATCTACACAACAACTTTACTACTGTTGTATCTGTGGTAAATTTATTATCTAGACATTGAATGATAAACGTCATCTTATTATTGTCTGTCTATGATTTTGTTTTGCACTGTCATGGTTACTTTTTCCTATCTCCGGTTTGTCGGTTTTCTGTTTAAGCAATGTAAAAATAAAAGTGCTATTAAGTAAATAACTGGTTTATTTAATTATTAACTTCACCAATAGTCGATCACGCCAACAACTACAACTAAATATCGGGACTCCTCTTTTCACAGGCAGGAACACTTATAATAAGTAATCCTATGGGGTTGTCGACATATTATCTTATTATTGTAAGTAATATACATTTTGTTAAACTGATTCTCAGAACTACCATCGTATAATAGCGTTATAGCACTGAGCACTACGACTGCTCTTTTAAAAATGAAAAGAAAACATGCGACGTTTCCAGTGCAAAATTCATACTCGACTAAATTGAAAAGTCTAGTCAGCGGGAGCTTCCGGTGCAGAAATAAGTACTATCTTAAATTGTTGACGCTTTCTTGGTTTTTGAACTTGGTATGACCTCAATATGAAAGCCGTTGTCAGGTCGCCGTAATCTCCGTGCCATGAGTTAGTTTGGCATCAACCCATTAATTGCTCGCTACACTGTACGTGTAAAGAGAGTGATAGTGTCTGTGAGAGTGGATTAATGTTAAGACAATTATTAATAAAACAATAATAATAACTAGTAAGAAATTATTCAAATTATCCCAATTTTCTTCACTCGTGCACTCTTGGCCGAATGGTCGTGGTCAATTGTCTTGGTCGATTCTCGTGACACCGTTGTTTTTGTGATGCATCGCCACGCAGCTCTGGTTTTGGCGGAGAGAGAGCAATCATTGTGCGTCTCCGTTTTTATGAGGTTCGTCTATCGTGTTGGAGAGCAACCACGTGATCTCTTACCCACAACCTTTCCTTACAACATCAATACACCAAATTACCCCAATATATCGGGATAGAAACTACCCTATGTCCTTTCCAGTGTCTCAAACTATCTCCACACCAAAAATCTAAATCGGTTCAGTGGATTAAGGGTGAAAAGGTAGCAAACAGATAGAAAAACATTTAAGAAACAGAGACAGTTACATTTGCATTTTTAATATTAGTACAGATAAAAGAATAAAATGGTTTCATTACGTTTCATAAAATACACATCGTGTTTCCGAACATGAACTCTGTTATGACTCGCTACGCCAAACTGGACGTATAACCGATAACTCGAAGAGACAAATCATGCTATGCCTTTGAACATATGTTGCGATGTGACGTCCATGAAAAGGCTCAAAGTGCTTACAAAGCACCAGTTTCTTGAAATGAAAAGAAAATAGCCCGATGTTCTCCAGTATAAATTCCCGTGCACTTGGCAAAATTGAAAAGTCCACTCAGTGGGAACTTCCGCTTAAACAGAACGTACGATTTCAAATTGTTTACGCTTTTCTGCTCTTTAAGACTGTGCGGGAAAGGATCTGAATGGGGCTGTATTCTGGTACCCATTGAAATGTTCCGTATTTCTATATTTTTAGAACCGGTGTTCCTTATTGGCTCCATTATATTGAGAATTGTAAACAGATTTAAATTAAGAAATCAACTGGAGTTTTGAAACGTAGGTGAACGATATTCATGTTATTATGATAATGTGAAGCAATTTATGGATGAGTAACTTAAATAAAATTCTTGTAATTCATCGGATATTTCAAACATCTGGGCGGCGACTTTCTTTCTTCCCTCATCTTTCTTGGCCGGTATCGGTGCTGCCTTGGTTGTGATAAGTCAATAGGCGAGGATGACCACTTACCATCAGATGGATTGACTGCTTCTTTGTTTTACTGCTTTTTTAATTTTAGCGGAGTCTTAGTAAAAAGGTCTCGTCACTTTCCTTAGGGTAAGAAATTTAAAAAAACGTGAACAACTGCGTATATCCTGTTGATATATGCCACATGCAAACATGACACTATGTTATTTAGTCCAATTCTAATTATGATGATATTATGTAGGTATATTAGTACGTACAGACCTATGTACATGCAATAAAATGGTTGTCTGAAAAGTCGGTTTACGGACGATACTTTTACGTGATAACATCATAAGAAAACTTTGAAGAAAACCGAACGTTTAGGCCGATCGTGCCTCTCTATAGCTTCTTCCGCGCTCTCGCTTGCACGCTCGGCTCAGGCGGAACGTGACAATGACGTCGTATTTATTCGTGCGTGCACCCGGCGTTCATCGATTTATATCGATCGACTTTTGACGTGATAACGTCTTGTTATCACGTCAAAAGTCGATCCTGCGCTGCCCCGTGTACCGTGTGTCTGTTAAAGACTTGAAGCCATATTTGGAGAAAACACAATTTGACAAATTGGCAAGCATAAATGTGATTCTTACATTCTGTTTCCATTGATTTTAAGGAGCCCCAAACTCGACAATGTGTCTCCCCATTTCAATTGTGTCAATTCAATCACATAAACCGCACCAAAAGTGACAAAGTAAGCTACTAAGGGCCTCTTCCTTTTCCCCTGTCAATAAAATCAGGAGGCTTATCGATTTGCTTTTAACGTACTCGTATTTAGAGTTGTCTACCTTATTCTCTTGAGTTTTTAATGATGACATTGCTCTTTTTTGTTGTGGTTTTTGTTATTCAAGTTGCCCTGTTTGGTCATGTAATATGGTATGGCAATAAACGAATTGTATGGATTCAGATAGTATCTAGTTAAAATTAAGTAAGTATCATATTAAATTTCTTAATATAAAAGTTTACTCACGTTTTTGAATACATACATACAATAATAATAATATATCGACACAGTTGCATGGATCACGATCACACTTGACATACACTAATGATAGATAGATAGATAGCCTGTCTTTCTGTCTTGATCGTTTTTCTACTACTACTTGAATAACGACATTGTATGAAACATATCACGGTTGTTTTTGTAAAGAAGGTAGGGTACGAGAAGTACCTTTGGAATAGGTGTAACAGAACCCAGATACTTGCAAGAGGAGGGATCTGATTCTGAAGCATCGTCCGTCTTTCAGTAGGGTGCCCCAGGACCAGGTTGAAGTGGCTTGAACTCGTGAATGGACGGAGCCTTAGCCTCCATTACTTTACAAGTTCTTCTACAAATTTCTGTCAACCGAATTTCGTGACAAAAATTCTATATATAAATTGACCCTGGCAATATTCATGACAAGTCAGGAAAGAAACGATAGAGCCATCGATCACTGCAAAGTTACAAGAGTGTTAGCATGATAAATGCCTGGGGGAGACATTTACCTCGATATTTTCCGTCTCGCCAGCTTTGCGTGAGGCTGAATATACTGCGACGTAAAGTCAGCTTCTTGTACGTATTCTTAGTTCGCTTATTAAGGTCTTTTACTCATGAAATCTTACTAATAAAAAGCTTATACACACACTGCGATTACACTTAATAGGGCAATTTGAATCACAAGCAGAGAACATATTATAAATGTCTATCCAACCGGCAATTGACAACATTCAATTTATTTAGTTATTCCTTCTTCACCAGCATCACAAGCAGATGGCAATGTGTCAATTACCCGTTCAGCCCTCAAATCGTCATCAATTTATCCGGTTCTGTCATTGACTTATTATTACTAAAGTCAATGGGTTGTTCTTCTTCTTTAATCAAAAGTAACGTTTGACGTGTACAGAGTAATTTGAAATAACTAGAGACCAGCTTTGCACTCGAAATTCGAGCGTAATTCATTCTTTAAAAGGATTAGTTCGCATCGACACTATGTTAACTCGTGCCAAAGTGTGTCAAAGGCATGCTAGTGTGCATAGAGTAACGAATATTAGTGTTTGTAATGTTTTATTTATTAATTTTAATTAATCTATGCATAAAGAAAGACACAGACGTGATAGTGTAATAAATTGTTGTCAAAATATTTTACGCTTGATTTGGTGTTCCGTCATCAGTTACATAAATCCTGTCGGGAAATAAAACCTTCGTAAAATATAACTTGTAATTTGAAACTATTTGGAGACCGAAAGGTTAGGTGACACTTGTAACCAACAAGCTACTCCTGTAACTAACTGATAATATTTATGTATTGGAACTTGTGACTTTCTGGCGGGGGGTTTGAGAAGTTTTTCTTTCTTTCTTTTACATTTCTTGCCCGGCAATGCATCGATGATGTATTTAGTGTTACTATGTCCATTTGCGACGGTGACCACTTACCATCAGGTAGCTCGTCTGTTCATTTGCTCGCTATTATCATAAAAAAATAGTGCATTGCAGTAGAAATTTTTCGGTGCGCACAAAAGTGGTCACCACCGGTCGTGCACGAGTCCATCTGTTCGTGTTTCTGTTACCATAATAATAATTTGAAAATTTACTACATTCAAAAGTAATAGATAAATGCAAAGTTTCGCGGACAAAGTTTTTGGCGGCTCGACGTCACAAAGTTTCAGTTCCAGTTTCATTCAGGGATTCTGTTTACGCCTCTACAAAATCTTGCTGGTTGATTTCGGAAACTTTCTGTTCTCCAAAAGTAAGTCCAAAATTGTTCTTAACAGCTGAGAAATGAGCGAATGAGTTGTTACATGATCGTAATGTTTATCTGTCCTACCAATAATGTCATTCTACCTAACCCAGTGGTGTTGCGAAAACGGAGCTAGCCAACAAGGAATTGGTTGCACAGTTGCGTATATACCAGTTTTTGTGTGCGTGTTTGTGTGCGTGCGTGAGAGTGGTTTGTGTGTGTGAGTGCAACTAGCTAGCTACTAGCTATTAGCGTAACACACTCATAGCCCCACACTAGGATTCCCTATGCCGTGGGTGCCATGGACAAAAGTAATAACACATAATGTCTTTATTATTTTTCAGAAGCCTGCAACCGCATCCATGTGTGTGTGTGGGTTAACAGGATGCCTAAAAATAGTCAAATAGCTGTAAATACAATGAATAAGTACTGAAGTAGTGTATATTACAAAGAATAAAATGCAATTTCCTCAAGCTTGTCAGTGTCAAACTTCGGGTATATGTACGTTGAACTGAGTCAAACAATTCTGAACTCAACTTCAATTCTGTATCCCGCAAAATTGCACCTGATACGATGGAACGAAATTCCCGAATTTGACAACTTCCTGCTTCAACTTTATACTGTTGGAATATTATGAATTTTCACATTGATTTTAGAAGTGTAAGTTTGAAGGATTCGGTGAATATGTATCTTATTTGAAAAATATCATAATACCTTGTTCAAAGTTGTTTCTGTATATCATGTTATTTACCTACACTTTTATTATTTATTACATTTGGATTGTTGTCTGACATACAGTTAGACATCTCAATTTTATTATAAATACTATAATTATATACTTATATCACAGGCTAGCAACTTAGATTTAAGTTCTTAAGATTTAGTTTTCATTAAAATCAATAATTCAAATTTTGAATACGATAACACCTCTTAGTATAAATAATATTATTAGTTATGATAGTAATGAAATCTATTCTAGTAAAGAAAATTATCTAAATAACTATTCAATAGTGCTTTGTCGTTTAAAATGATACCTTGTAAAGTGCAAGTTGGAATAGCTGACGTATCATCTATTATATTGCTTCCTCGTGCACTTAAGGGATAGTTTACTGGGTCTCTCATTTTTCATATTCTGAGTGAAAAATGTTCCGTCGCCGACTTTTAAGTTTTAAATATATTTTTATGTTTTCACCAAAGTTAAGAAGACATGTAGGTACAGTACAGTGGGTCGAAACCAATCACCATGTCAAAACTGTGTTGTGAACTCTGTATTGGCCTATAACACAAAGGGTGCATTGTATCTGCTTATAACTTGATTTTAACGAAGAGGATACTGTGCACTACATGAACATACTTTTTCTGACGATAACATATTTTTGCTCATTTGTTAATTCTATATACATATACTATATTTACGTACATATTTTTTAGCTTTGTTTTTCGTTTATTACCATCATGTTGGGGGAGATCTGAAGTCTAATACCTACAAATAAATAATTTTCCCGTAAGTAACGTAAACTAATTTTCCGTTCCACAATAATTATGTTAAATGCAAACCAGACGCACCAGGAATCAAGTCATTTTATGGAGATAATATTGTAAATATCT
This sequence comes from Ochlodes sylvanus, assembly GCA_905404295.2. Lineage (NCBI taxonomy): Eukaryota > Metazoa > Arthropoda > Insecta > Lepidoptera > Hesperiidae > Ochlodes > Ochlodes sylvanus. The sequence goes on along the minus strand of FR990130.1, from coordinate 12,297,816 downwards.
GCAGAAACAAAATTACACCACGCTTCAAGTAGGGCACGCCAGGTGCGAGCACCATTTATATTCTTTCAGAAGCCGAAATTGGGTATTATAATGTCTCGTTTCACGGTGTGACAGAGAATTTGCACTTCATAAGCGTTAAATTGGTCATTAGACCTCGTCGACGGGCTATAAAGTGTGAAATATTTATAACGTCTAAACTCCTGGTAACTGTATGTCAAAGTGTATTATTTCGTTTGGTGTTCGTGACTTCAGAACCGCCGACATAATCGGAATTTTATTGTCATCATCATTTCTTTGATTCCCTTTGTAATCTGTTTCGTTAAAATATTTTTGACGTAGGTTTTTTCCAATATTTATTTAATTTGTTTATACCGGATTTTTAGGTTCATAAATCTATTTTATTTAAGAACCGATTGAAATAAAACAAACAATGTTACCCCAAGTTTACGTTAATACATAACGCGCGTGTCGTATAGATTTGAGACTTTCTTTCAACCTTAACTCAACCCCGTAGCTTAGTTGGTAGCAACTAGTGACCCTGTCAATGAAGCAAGAGGTTTCGGGTTCGATTCCCGACCGGTACAGATATTTATGTGTCAGTATAATTGTTTGTTCTCGGGTTATGGGTATTAGTAAGGTGTGATTTGTGTTATCCATGCCACTATGAGACAGGGAATCTAAGTTCAGGGAGACTAAGTTAAGAGGTATTAGTGTAAGCCTTTTTTCTGCTATGAGTAGGGAGCCCAACAGTGGGACATTGATTGAAAAGATAAACTTATGATTTGAGATTTCGAAATTCTTACGGTCTTGGAAAATGTTCCAGTGTCGTTGTAAGTCGACGAAGTTACCGATTCTTCGGTAAGAATTTTATTAGTGTCTGAGAAAATGTCTTTAGCTTGTCCACCGCTACGTTTTACTGGGAGTAAACGAAAGCTACTAGCAAGGCAGCACAATTATTAGAGTCCAAGTCTGAGAGAATTGAGTTATTAGTTTACTGCAGTTGAACTAAGAGCTGAGTCATCGAGCGAGATCAAATGAATTCTTTTACAACTTCGTCTGAACACTCGTAAGCGATGTAATGTAAGAAGCTCATGATTCATCACTCCCGTGCCTGGACACAAATATAATTATGTACTATGTACCTACACTATTTTTGGTCCTTGGTTTTGAACAGGAATAAGAATAGGTACCTGCTCATTAACTCTATATTTTTTCATATAAATGTAAATATGCCAATTGTAAATATTTGAATGCATAAAATGCAGTTGAACATGAAGTATCGCCTTCCGCTGCCGCCGATGACCAACTTAGAACAAGACTCGAATGGGGACTGGGATAGTTAGTCCGGTTAGGAAACGGTGTTAAAACATTAGCTGGTTATATTTTATTAGTTGGTTAGTAAGTATGAGAACTGGGACAGAGACTGTTAATGAAAGTTAGTCATTTTAGTTATTGTTGGTAATAGTCAAGTTAGTAATTGTTAGTGAGAGTCTCGTTCTGGTTCGGTCACAGATGTGTTGCTACCCTTGAGGATTGAGATGGTCAACTCTAAAAGTGTAGTCGGCTCCACACCTTTCTATCCATTACACGGTAGAAATGGTACAAAGTACCGTAGCAGAAGTACTACCCCGGGCGTACTCTAGCCTCCACTGGTAAGTAGGCAATTGCATGCCACATTTCACCAAACTAGGGCAACTGTAGATTTAATCTAATAAATATTCAATTCTGATCAGAGAAATAATTCACTTCGGTTTCATTCATTAAGAGTCTCTCGCGTGGGGTTGTTATCGAATTAAAGAAACATGAAATTTTGTTACCAATGGAATGTTTCCCCGAATGACTTATTTATATTGATATTCGTATTCAGAAATAGATTTATTACAATTTGTGTATTCGGAAATAGATTTATTTGTTGCCAATAATATTCCAATAATGCCAATAAATTTTACTTATTTCATTAAGGATTTCTAACTTTATTGAAATATAAACATAGGTAAAAGTCAAACTATAATTATCCATTCTAATATTATTAATGCGCAAGTAACTCTGTCTGTCAGTCTATCTGTTATTTTTTTCAAACGTAGTTCGCTGTACCTATTTAGATGGAATTTGGGATGGAGGTAGTTTAAGATCCTGGAAAGGTCATAGGATTGTTTTTATCCCGAGAATACGTTCCCTTGCGATAATTTTAGAATTATGTCGTTTTTCGACACCCAAGCGGTCGAAGCGCGGTCAAAAACTAAATAAAAAAAATAAACGAGTGAAAAGATAATTATATTCATGAAATAAAGTTAAAAATTTCTGAATAATTCCTCAAATGTATGTCAAATCTGTACTCAATAATATACTTTCAGTTTAAAAAAAGTGAATAAAAATACCTTCATTATGTTTATTGCTAGAAAAATTGAAAAAGAACCCACTTGAGCCCGTTAATGGGGAACCCTCTTTCGAAGAATAAAATGCGATTCACTGAAACTTCCCAAGTGTCCAACTTGGGGCGGGATGAACTGGGCCAAACACTTCTAAAACTCAACTTCAATACTAGATCCCGCGAAATTGCACCTGATTCATTGAAATGAAATTCCCCAATCTGATACTTACTGTAATTCTCGCTTCAAATATTCCCAACTTTTTATTTAATGCTATTTCGAATTTGTGCTATTCAGAAAATCTTTTGGATATATTACGATACTCTACCGTCTAGCTCTAGACGTTAGACGTTTTACTTATAGTCCAGGATGTAAGTGGACCCGGTCATTTGGAAGGTTTGCGTGGGCACACAGGTCTAACATGACATGTAGAGGCGCCTTTGAAAATCCGTGAAGTTTTGCATGTATGGTACAGAACAGTGACAGCCGAGTGGTATAATTTAAAAAAAACGTGTAGGTAATAATTAAGTTCTTTGTGCGTATTGACGACCCGGATGGCGCAATGGTTAATCGCCGTTCCGAGGGTCCTGGGTTCGATTCCCAGCGAGGCGGAAATTTGAATAATGAGTTTAAATTTCTGTTCTCGTCTCGTGTGTTGTCCATGGCACCCACGACACACGACAGGGAATCCTAGTGTGGGGCTATGAGTGTGTAGCGTTATTTATTTATTTATATATTGATGTAACATTGAGATGTTTTATTTCAACCAGTTCACATTTTTTCTTAGTGTGGAACAATAGTGTTACAGTAGGTTTCCCGAAGCAAACTGAGAGCGGTAACTGGTATCGAAATAAATCAAAAGATCTTTTAATAGGTACCGATAGAATTACCCAAAACGAGCGTGCTATCGAATCGTGTCACTAACGTGGTGCAAATTACAATCGATTAGGCTCCCCAGCTCTAACGACATCTTAACGATATGCCCCTAGCCTAATGATATCTACTGCGTAACAAAACCTCAAAACCTTTGAAAATTCAGAGATAAACTGAAAAGTAAAGTCATTTCCCCGAGCGGACCGATACGGGACGGAAATAGGAAGACGGTACCCTTTATCGTGTAATCGAGATAGGACACGACGGTCAGCGGGATGAGATTCGTTCCAACCGCGATGTATGTGCTGGCGATATGGTTTCGTTTATTCTTATTATACCCCTCTGTGGATTGCGGGTTGAGCGACATGACGTCATCACAAATATCAAGTCGTATTTGTTTAACGTAGATGAGTTTATTTTACGGTACTTGTGAGATGTAATCAACGTGTCTTTGAATAGCTTTCAAATTTTCAATTCTTTGAATAGAATGTAATATTAGTAAGCTAAATTCGTATTATATATATAAATATCGATTAATTAATTTTCTTCGAAACTCATCTAACTAATCATATAATGTTAAAGAATGAGAAGAATGTTAGCTGTAATAGTTTGAATTTAAATTTAAGTAAAAATTTTTGATTAAATGTTCAAATCGATAGTCAAAATTTTTAATATAATGGACGTGTTTCACAGCGTTTATTAAACGCTAAATAACGCCGTAAAAAATCGAATTTGAAGTTTGTTTAAGATTGTATCCTATCTGAGAAAAACATAAACACAATATCCAGTTAAAACATAATTATTCTTTGGCTTCTTTATTATGCTCAGAAAACAGCGTAAAAGTCAAAGCAACTTATTTGTTCATGAGGAAGTTGATTTGCTCAGCAAATTGAATTGACGTTGCTTCAAGTATACACAGTAACAATAATAATATTTAGTTGTAATATATTGTAATATTTACCTTACATTCCGCACATGATGGAATGCAAAGACGGAATGAGATAATATTTAACTGTCAATATGTCCTACATATTATAGTGTCTTGAATATCCAATATCAATTTATCACAAATGTTTTGGTCAGAGCCGAATAGAATGCCTGAGTACCGTTTTCGGATCCCCATATTGAAAGGATACCCTAATTGGCGTTAGTGACTTTTATAATCAGAAGCGCTACGTACGAAGGCCTTATTGCCATTCAACTCAAGTACCACGAACGCTTTTTGTCAGTCTGAATGAAAATCTTCCGCGTCGAGACCTCTACGAGCTTCAAAATTATATTCACGACAATTTTCTTTTACAATTTTGTCGTTTTATTTTACCTATATATTTTTTTCGAAAGCATACAGTGGTTTAATATGATATTAAAACGAATAAACTAAACAACAACTAACACGTTTTAGCTGCTAGGTTTTATCTGCTTTTATAAAGCGGGATAATATACGTAAAACGTGAATCGTAGTCGCTATATCACAAATACTTTTGCAGATAGGTGCCGCTCGTGTCCTTAGCGTACAATATAAACATACTTTACGCTGTTGACGTAAAGAGTATCATACATATATTCAGCGTTACCTCGTTACGTCTTAATAAGCAGCTAGTAGCGTGCAACCAGTATCTAATGAGTGAAGCTAGACACGACAAAATGGACTAATACCGGCCGACATCGGTAAGCCCCGGCGTTCGCTCACTAATCCGATTACCTCGTGAAATGCGCCCCAATCGTGACTCCTCTCTCGCCAACTGCAATTAACTTCATTGTCCTCTATGATACTGAACTCTGCGGCTACAGATATCGCCTTTTGTTTTATCTGTTCTTTGATATCGTACTAAGGATGTATTGTCCACGTACTTAAAGAACAGAACGTTGTCTTTACGAACCCGTTGGTAGTGGTGGAGGGGTCCCGGGTTCGATACCCGGTCGAGGCAGATATTTGTGTGAGATGTAAATTTTTGTTCTCGGGTCATGTGTGTTAGTGATGGGTTATTTTTGTTGTAGGATTTGAAAGAAAAATTGTTATTTAGGATTCTGGTAAGAAATAATAAAATGTCTATTTTTACGTTTTCGTAAAATCAACCCCAAGGGAGATAAACTAAGAAGTGAATGTTTGTATTAAAATTTGTTAAAAGTACTTTCGCGAAGGCCAATCCGCGCAATAATAGCTAGTGGGAGACAATTAAGCAGATAGTTTAAAATAATAATTTATTTATTTATTTCGGACAGTAAATTGAACTTCCATATTATGTGTTAGTACAGTAATGCTGTGCCCGCGAATTCGTCCGCGTGGAACTTCACAAAAAAAATTAAAATAAAAGTACTTTTAAATACGTTTCCAAGACGTAAATAGTGTTATACGTCGAGATTTATCCTATTTCCTAGAAGTAGATGGATCAGCTGCGAGTTGACGGATGGTGAGTAATGATGGTCGGTGCAATATGAATTTAGAGTAAACCTTAATCAATCTTGCTTTGAGGCGAATGCATTTTAGCATTAATGCTGCATTGAAGAAAGCAAAGTTACGTTATTTCTAGAATCCATTATTATTATCTACTTATATGTATAAGGATGCGATGATAATCGTATTATAAGGATGCGATGATATAATGATGATATGAAGATATTTATGAGAAAAAGATGTGACGCATTTTGCAGGTACAATATTATTGGGGGCGTTTATTAATGCAATAATAATTATTAACGCAATAATAAGATCAATGATTGCTTAAATTTTCGCCTGTTTTACTGTTTGTCTGTGTTTTGTACGAGCTAATCTCGGAAACGGCTTAACTGATTTGGATGCGGCTATTACTAATGTATTGTGGTAAGCTTCACTTAAAACGGTGTGTGTTTTATTTCAATCAATTCATAAATAAACAAATCACGTCTAACAATTTAAGACTTTTGGTATAAAAGGTCAGGTTTCCCGAAGCGAAGCGAGGGCGGGATTACTTCAAAACGAATGAAGATCAACACTAACTCAATGGAATCGTCTGTATGATTTTAATATTTTTCTGGAACCGTCGAATACTTTTTAAACCGGAAAATGGATTAGTTTTCACCGATTGAGGATAGAGGCTCGATTTGTTGCTTTTATATCTATTGCATTGAATTGGTCATTTTCGTAGAACACAATAAAACGATAATTATACACATGTATAGAAAAATTAAATGGGGCACATGATGTATAAAATTACTACAAACAATTTGCTTTGAGTAATTATTGAATAACTGAGAGTTCTTGGATAACTTTATTGTATAACTACTCTATGTATGTTATTCAATAACTACTAAAAACAATTATGTAGGTAAGCAAGATTAGTTCCCAACACGGGTCTTATTTTTACCTAAATACTGCAAAGCGAAAACAAAAACATGTGAGAGAGTATCAGGAGTGTCAGGACGGCTATTGAAATTGAGAAGCAACTTGCTAAACGAATTATTGAAATCTTAAAGGCGAGACCCATGAAGGTCACTGGTCTGTTGGAGGTAAAAAACCCCCACATTAGTCCGTGCAATGTAAAAAACTTCAAAAGCGTGATTCAGGTATTCCATAGCCCCGTCTATTAACATACAGTGGAACAATGCAACAAAACTGATTAGTATAGGTTTAGTAGCCTATTAATAAAGTACTTTCCACTTATTTTCTAAGAAATAAATGCTCCTGGAAACGCTTTCGAATAATAAATTTTACTAACGCCATTAACGGAGCAGTTACCGACAGATAAAAAGGATCAGGAAAACCAGTCGATTTAGATTTATATCCGGGTAAATGTGAAGTTTTAATCCTTACATTTTAGATAGGTTTAGTAGATAGGTTTTAATTAGTACTATTAGTTATTAGTTACTATTTAAGTAACGAGTAAGTGAAAGTGGTGGAGGGTGGTGGAGCATGCCCGTAAGCCTCTTCAGTTATGAAGAGACACCCGTGTCCTGTAATGGGCTGCCCATGAATTGGCTGAAGCAGAGTATAGTATCGATACGAAGCCAGTTAAGGAACAGCGGACGCCGTTGGTAGCAGAGATGACAAAATGTAATCATGATTACAGATTACAATTTCGTCTGGTGTATCCATGTATTGTTCCAGTCCATGGGCAACTGTGACCACTTTCCATCGGGTGGTCTGCTCGTTTGGTCTGTTCGTAGTATCATGAGAATAATTGTTTTGTTGCTTATTACAAAACCAATAATTGCTGGTAACGTGAACTATAACGCCTTATCTCTTCAGTGTACTTTGTCCTTTGCTCAAAAGGTTGTCTGGCGGAGATCGCTAATAGCGATAGGACCTCCTGTTGTGTAATTTCCCCATTAATTTAATGCCTCTACTTTCTTTAATTATTTATTTGTGTCTATCATAGAGACTATTGTATCGTATTATGTGCCAAGATAGCAAGATAGCTTATCTTCTGAACATAATTATCAGATCTCACTATTTTGTTAATCACAGAATTTAGTGTAGAATTTCAATAACATCATCGCAACCTCTCACAATTTGAGGGTTATAGGCCATAGTCCACCACGTTGCCCCAGTGCGGATTGGCGGACTTCAGATACCTTCGAGAACATGATGGAGATTTTTCAGATGTGCAGGTTTCCTCGCAATGTTTTCCTTAACCAAAGCATGATAAATAAATTATAATACGCACATCATTTTTGAAAAATAGTGGTGCGTGCAGTATTCTAACCCAAGCCCTATTCGGGAGTCGATTGAACAAACCAGCTGACTATCGCCGTAATATTTACTAATCGCTTAATACGGTACGGGAAAATATCGTGAGTTAAGCCTTTTTGACTGAGAGTTCTCACAATATTTTCTCTCAATTCTTGCTACAATGTGTACAATGGCCTTAATCCTCACATTGTGAAGAGGGAACACAGCATTAGTAGTTATGGTGATGAATGTCAGCTTATTAACCAGTAGTAAGAACAGGCTCAGCTTAGCGCATCGTAAAATGAAGAGTCCGCGTTATATTAATATTATTTATTTTTTCCTTTGTGATAAGCCTGCCATAGTGACGTAGCCATGACGGGTTCCGTATCTAAAAAGGGACAAACAAACTATTAATATGTTTCTACTGTTTTTCTGTCACAGGGCTAGGTATATCTCTTGACGGAAACAGTTACCTGAATTTTTTGCACAATGCTTGTAACTAATAGATAAAAAAAGATCCCAAAGGCGTTCCCCATACAAGTAACTTTAACAAATAGATTTTTCTAATAAGTAGAGTTAATACCGCACGGTGCAGAACCCTACATATGTCACCCTTGACCGGTTTTATGTGGGATTACCAAATACAGCAAACGCTTATATCGTTAGAGAAAATCTTCGACCGATGCCCGATTTCCCACGTAAAGATTATGTTTATTTCCTGAATAAATCCTGAGAGAAAAAATGGGTACGAAATTTTCTGTAAACGCTCAGAAGCCTGTCCATGTTGCAGACTTCGAACCAAAACAAATAGTTAGCATCGCGGTACCTAGTACCATTTCTACCGAGTAATAAAAAAACAAATTGTGTCGTGGGACACCAGGTAGGAACGAAGTTCCTTCGGCTACTGTCGCGCCTGCGCACGTCTCATTTAACGGTTTTAATCCACGCTCACCTTTTTTCCACGCTTACGGTTTTACTATCACATATTTTTCAGTTCGGTCGCGCAGCAAAATCCCTATCCCCTCCAAGCCTGCCGTAAGGAACTTCGTTCCAATAATTGTTTTATCAGCAGTTATGTTCCGGTTACAAAGGTGTGGATGGTGGTGGCCACACTTTTTGGAGGCAACCTTCTTAGACCTCAAGGGTAACAACAACATCTGTGACAGAATCAAAAGAGACTCTTACTATAATGACTAACTATCACCAATGCTGCCTGCAGCCTTATACGTACTAACGAACGAACACCCTCTACTAACCGAGTACGGTTTTAAGCAAAGAATTACATTTTATTGTCATGCTACGTACTTATGTATTAAATCAAGATGTTGACAAAATGTTTCACGATGCTGGAGAGTCGCTTTTATTACCGATTCGAATTACATCGTAAAAATCTGCCGGCGGATAACCAATTTTATTAGGTGAAGATGTATCTAATATATGATGGGTTGGTATACTCTCTTAAAATAGCTGATCGCTGTCCGTACATAGAAGATATATAAGAATAACTATTATTGGCCTTTATTAATGCAAAAGAACCCAAAATAATTATTTTAAGTTTTTGTCTGTACGCGTTAATATCAGAAAAGGCTTAAGCGATTTGAGTGCCATTTTCAGCAATGTATCGTGGTATGCTTCTCTAAACATTTAGTTTTATTTTAATCGATACATTAATAAAACAGTTATGTCAGTATAAAGAGTAACGTGTTTTCTAATTTGTGTACTAAGGGACAAGACAATGTCATGGGACAAGACAAAGATAAAGTGCAGACTAAGACAGGTTCCCCAAGCGAAGCGAGGAGGGGTTACTAGTGCTGCATAAATTTCTCTAATACGTCAAATAATTTCACTTACGTTCCTTAATCTTCGCAAAGTTCTGTGATATATCGACAACCTAATGTCTTATCGGGAGGTTAATGTTTAAACTTTGCGGTGTGGGATTTAAGTTGCGACCGTAACAAAACCTTTAGGTACGTGCGATACATACGGCTAATTTGAAACTAATACACATTAACAGCAACACACATAAGCAGTGATAGCGGTGTGGTTGAACGTTGGACTGCCGAACCGGAGGTTCCGGGTTCAAACCCCGCACGCACCACTAATTTTCAAAAATTATGTGCGTATTAAAAAAAATTAATTATCACTTGCTTCGGTGAAGGAAACATCGTGAGGAAACCTTCACACCTGAGAGTTCTCCATAATGTTCTCAAAGGTGTGTGAAGTCCACCAATCCGCACTTAGCCAGCGTGGTGGGCTATGGCCTGTACCCCTCACACTGTGAGAGGAGACCCGTGCCCAGCAGTGGGACAGTTATGGGTTGTGATGATGATGATGATGATGACACATTAACACCGTTAATATTCTATTATATGAGCACCAAGCTTATAGACAAGTGGTCTGAACGTTGGACTACCTAATAAAGGTCTGGTTTTGGATCCTGTATAATCTAATTGAAAATTATGTGCGTATTACAAATGGTTTATCATTTGCTTCGGTAAAGGAAAGTATCGGGAGGAAACCTGCACACCCGAGAGTTCTCTGTATGTTGTAATGTCCATAAAGTTTGCGAAGTCTGCCAATTCGCACTTGGCTAGCGTGGTGAATTGCGGCCTATATCGTATTAGGGTTTTGTACAAGCCTGGCTACCTTACCAAGCTTACCTACGTAGTCAGGCTTGTACAAAACAGTAGGGGTGTAGACACATACTACTAAAATACATTGAGAAATTGTTTGGAATGAAGTTGTAGTGTGATTTATAGAAATCGTCACTTAACGAAATGCCGTTTTCTGTGTGTGTTGTGTGTGTGTATCGAGCCTACTATAAGCAAATGAGCAGACGAGCAAGTGAGTGCGCAGTCGTGTGCGCAACTTTCTCTCTCTCCCTCTCTCTCTCTATCTCTGTCCCCGTCTCCTTATACAGATTTCATTTCGATTACATTCGGAGTTGAAGAAAAAACGTAAGGAACTCCGTTCCTGATGGGGTCCCCCGACCGCACAGTTTTTATTGATGCATTTGATTGCAGGAAAGTCACAATTATAATGCAGATTCCTCACTTTGTTCTTGGTAACGCAATAGGGGTATCTGTGGTGGTCACTGATATCCACGGACGAGGATGCCTTTACCTTGCCTTTAGAGGTTTACCTTTAGACCTTTACCTTTAGAGGTTTCAACCGTTCATTTATCGACATAAAAAAGATAATAATAACTAGTGGTCCCAGCGTACTTCGTACCGCTTTATAATTAAAAAATGTTTTAGTGATATATCGACAGCAACGCCACCTACCGGGTCCAATTGTGAATCTAAACCATTCTCGGATCCACTTGAAGACACACAAAAAATTTCAACCAAATCGGTCAAGCCGTTTAGGAGGAGTTCAGTCACATACACACGAACACAAGAAATATATATATTAAGATAAGAAATAGGATACTACCCTTTTCCATTCGTATTCTTCTATGTTAATTATGTAATTATAGGATTCAGCAAGATTTTACTAAACAAAAGTCTCATGTTATTCGGCGATCCAAGATAAAATAAATACGTATATTGTACCTTCACGCCTATTCTATGTATTTGTGATAGAATGACATGAAAGCTAACTTGACTCGAACTTCGAACCACTCTAGAATTTGTCACTGAAATTAGATTTGTATATTGATTTTGAATCTGTCTGTACGAATGAAAATATCTCCTATTGCTTAAACATTTCATTACATATAAATTCTTTTGTAATAAAGTTTACTGATGTAAAAATCTACAATGTCAGTGACAATGTAATTCTACAGTTAAATCTAGTTAGGTATAAATAGTAATACAGTTAACTGTAATATAATTCTACAGTTTAGGTAATCAGTGTTGAAAATACTAAATTTTTATCTTGTAAGGCTTTTTTCACCACCATTAGTTTTTTTTTGTAAATAGCCGAAACACTATCAGACAACCCACCATGGATGGTAAGCGTAAAGACTCCTCAACCACCACTACCACCACAAATGAGCTGTTAGGCAATACAGAAAAGAGAAAAAACAAAAAAATATAACGTAATTTAGGTGGATGGTTAACCAGATCAGCAATGAACCCTAGCAACATTTTTGTAGGACTTTAATTTGGCGGAATTATAGCTCAGTGTCAAAATGTGCTCCTACCATACCTGGCGCAATTCCCGTACAGTTTACAAGTAACAAGAAAGAAAGGTAAGAGAGAACGAGGGAATTTGGAATTTCATTTAATGATGGGTGGGCCAAAGAAATAGATACCTATAAGAAAAAGCAGGATGGAGTATGTTAAACCTTTTACAGTTAAGCGCGAGTCTAGTATGAAAATATTACAGGTTTTTTGATGCTTTATTTAATTTCAGATTTTGAATAAATTCATTATAATGTCTCATCCATCACTCAATAAACGCTTCCAACGCCACGTTGTAAAACATATTTAGCATACAAAAACACAATATATCTCTGCACGGATGGTTTATCAGTTTATTTTCCTACGAGATGAACATCCTGCTTATCAAGAAGGAAATCCCGATCCTCATTCAATTTATATAAATGGCGTTGAAATATTTCTGCAATTTCCCTTGTGTTATTTTTTATACCAAATGCGAGGATTTCTTCTGTGTAGATTAGTTCCGACGGTAACAAATTAAAGGCAATGACTGACGACAAAAATGCGCGTGTATAATTTCATGTCTATGTGGTTGACTGTTGAGGAGTTCCTCCAAGTTTATCGTAAAAACACTGTCATCAGAACTAATGCAACACGTAATTTGGACTAAGACAAGAAAAAATATTTCTTATTCAGCTTTGAACATGAACAAACATTGCAAGTTAAATAAAAGCATTTAAAAATTAAACAGCTGTTACTGAAATATGTTATCAAACTATTAGATCTCTGCTTTTGTAGACAAAGCTATCATCTTTTATTACTGGTTTTAAAATTACCCCTAGATTGTACCTGCGTACTTATTCGGAAGAGAGTGAAATTGTAATTAAAAGATTTTATTATATTACGAGTATATTCAAGGGTAAACAAAGTTCAGATAAGGCAAGTTATATGCTCATAAATTAAAGCGGACCGCAAAGGACAGTGAAACAATACAATTAATAGCGAAAACAAATTCCATGTTGCACAAAGCAGTTAGTCACTGAAAGCGTAGCGCGCGGGGGCACTCAGTCAGATTGGAGGCACTCCCGAAGCTTCAACAATCGCCGCATTCGAGATTTCCCACATTTTCCGCTTCACTGCTATCGGGTTTACGCTCGAGGCGCTGCGAGATTTACAATTCATTCCTTTTCTTTTGTAAAGTCGTTAGTATCGCGCTTCGTTTAGGGCAATTCCACAGGTATAACGGTACGCATAGCCGACGCATTATTGACAAAGGAGTATGTGAGTAGCGTAGCGTAGTAGAGTAACTTTTTATGTGAGTAGCCGGCCAGCACCTGACCTTGCAGAAGCGATTTACCAGATAATATGTGAGAAGTAAGAAATATTTATTATTGGTAGCAAACGAAACAAATAGGTATAAAACATTTTATGGTTTATGAGAAAAAACTGGCTAGAGAATAATAACCGAACATTATGCAAGTCAAATTATTCTCGGGATTAAATAAGGAGGCGCAAAGTCCGGCGACTTCTGAAGAGCAGGAGAGACGGCCTTGGGTTCGAGGAAAGTTGAACTTCCTTATACACCCTTTATAACCATGAATGAAATCAGTTCTATTAAGGAGTTTGTATACATGTTCCGAGAACTTCTTCGTTTTAGGTTTTTGTTGAAACTGATGAAATGATTTGCATTGAAAATTACTAATGAAAACCGGTTTCTGTGAAAGGTACGGTTGGCTTCCAAACAAACAACATTAGCTTTGAAATTTGTGATTCCACAGTAGAATCTGACGCTATTCGGAAACATCTAACTCTAATTATAAAGTCTCACAGTAGGTACACAGCATTAATTGGCGATATGAATGTAATTAAAACAACACTTCTAATTATCAAACATTTTGTGAGTTTTAGAAATTAATTATATTAGCTGCTTCGGTGAAGAATAACATCGTGAGAAAGCATGCACTCCCGAGAATTCTCCGTAGTGTTCTCAAAGGTGTGTACAGTTTGCCAATCAGCAGCCAGAGAGGCCGATGCTTTATCATTGTTAGAGGAGAAAGCAGCCCAGCAATGGGACAATAAGGGTTTCGATGATATATGTAACAAGGGGCATTACAAAATTCCATCTGGTATTAAGGAACCCATTGCCAATCAATCTCAAATAGAAGTACGGTGATCCATAGTTCATCACAGGTGTACTACTATACTGATAGTTAACTATACTCGTATAAAAGATACCAGGTTCTCTTCAAACAAACGTTCCAATGAGGCTTGTACTTACGCACCATAGCACACATTGAGTCAGCCTCCTACTTAGAATAATTACACTAATGTAATGATTCTAAGCCCTCCTACGTATGATAGATTCTTTTGTGCACTGGTTTAAATATACTCTGTTATACAGTAAGAAGTAAGTTGAAGCGCTCATAGCCCGGCGGCTTGCGTTGATCTCAAGTGATCGACTAAGTTAAGCAACAGCGGGCGCGGTCGGTAGTTGGATGGGTGACCGCTAGTGGCAAAAATTTCTTAAGCGCTTCCGTGCTTCGGAGGACACGTAAAGCCGTCGGTCCCGGTTGTTATTATTTGGTAGCAGTCGTTAAGCGGGCGGCTTAAAATTTCCGACACTTGGGTTGGCCACTAACCCCTCCACCAATCCGCACTGGAGCAGCGTGGTGGAGTATGCTCTAGGCCTCCTCAGGTATGAGGAGAGATCCGTGCTCAGTTGTGGGCCATTAATGTGTTGTAGCCAACATACAGTAAGAAGACATTTCATATAATTATTTGTGGCTTTCGCTCTATATAACGAGCGCTTGGTATCGATACGGGGGCGTTTCGGATAACTCATTTATGTGGTGGAGATGCCAACTACAGGGAGTTTGGTGTGGGTTTTTTTCTTATGAGAATACGTTCTAAAATTACACCGCCGTATCAAGGATACAGACACACCCCGCTTGATACAAAAATTTTCACTGCTACCGAAACTCTTAACATAGTACAACTCTTTGACTAGCTCAAGGATAAATTATATTGAACCATAAAGTGTCGAGGTATTTATAAACAGGTGATTTAGCGTTAAGAGTCTCATGTCACGCTTACCGCGCATCGCGTTCATGCAAATTTCCTTTATACAGCTGCAGTAAAACGTTTGGTTACGTGCGAATACTTTGTAATGAAATCTATACGTGACGGATTGCTGTTAGTCGATATGTTTATACTTTCGACATAGAACCACTAGGCGTGAGCGAATTTTCGATTGAGTTTCAGCGAGAATACTCCTGTAATACAGTCAAAGCTGTAAGATGATGTAAGGGCTGGTGAGCGCGCGGCGGTTGTTCTGTTAGTAATGGTGAATGGACTGGAACAAATTGCCCGCGTCGTTGTTAACATTCGATTACTTAGATATTACAAAGTGCGGTTTAAAATAATGCGGTTTACACACCAATTACGCTTATTTAATACATAATACATAACAAAAAAAACAAAAAATATTAAAATAACAAAATATCAACAACAAAATCAAAATGTTTATTTGAAAATTCACATAATTACATACAATGTGCTCCCATTGTATGTGCATACATTGTATGTAATTATGTTAAGAGAGGTTAGTTGCCATCCCAAGTGTCCAAAGTTTTTTTATGCCACCCGAAGGCCTCCGACATGGCTTAACGACTGGTTCCAACTGATAACAACCGGGATCGACGGCTATACGTGCCCTCCAAAACACAGAAGCGCCCAAGAAATTTTTGCCACCAGCGGTCACCCATCCAACTACCGACCACGCCCGCTGTTGCTTAACTATATCGATCACTTAAGATTGACGCAAGCCGCCGGGCTATGAGCGCTTACTTTTGCATGATGGTTTGGGTTTTTAACTGCCTGACTAACCACCACTACTTAAATCTCTCTTTGTATAAAAGAAATCAATTGTTTCTAAAATCAAAAGGGGCACGAGTCTTCCACTTGTTTCGGCTGGTAATGTACCGGTGTTAAGGTTTGGTGTTATGTGTCCATGGATATCGGTAACACCAGAGGCGTTACGATGCGTTGCTGGCCAAGAAAGAAGGAAACAGGCAGAAATAAAGTTGTGGCTCTTAGTCTGTGCTCCTAGTCGGAACACGAGGAGCGATAACAACGAACACTGACAACTTAGAGTGACATTCAAGGCACGGTACTCCATCGAGTTCCTCACTACTTTCGCCTTACCGCATTACATCCTTTAAAATACAGGAAGCTGACGGGAAATAAACAGTTTTCTTCTAACCACCACACAGAAGCTTACAATGATGCAAATTTGACACCCATTTTAGATGTCTATAAAGCACGCGTATCTAACGATGAATAATTCAAGTGGGCGAAGTCTTTCCCTATCTATCAAACGCAAATTTGTCGTGTCACCCGTGAATAGGACTCTTTTATTATTCACTTCGAAACTTTTAACGAGAAAAGTTGAAGTATTGACTCTTGCGGTGTTAAAATTACTTTCAAGTTCAAGAGTTTAGTTTTTATGTTAGATTGTGAACCGTGGTTTTAATATTATCCTAACGTTTCTGTGTCAGCTGCGAGTTAAAGTTTAATGGAATTTCTTGAAATACCGGCATATTACCTAGTACATTGACCTCAATCATAAACCTACCTACCGGGTAGAAGTAAAAATAAATTTGCAAGTGATTAGTTATAACATAAGTAATAAAAGAGCAAGCAGCGCTAATTAATTATTTGCTAAGTAACTTTATTTTTTACATTTTATAAAAATGCTAATGATATCAGTTTTGTACTTTTTACACTATCTGTATCTATATAATGTTCTGATGACGTCACGTTTGACAGATATACATGCGACCAATATATCAAAACAACTACATGTTCTTAAAGTACCCTATTAAGCAGCATTTTCTATAACTTCCAACATGTTTAAAATGTATTAACCTGTTAGTTCACGTCTAGTATACCGTTCTACTTTTAATTTTCTGCGCTATTAGTGCTTCATGCTCTAAAGACTTCAGACTGTTTGCCTAGGTTTCAAACAGGCAAGTTTACCTTAGTTTAACGAACAACTGGGGCATTAAAAGGAAGTATAAAATAAACTTTTTATACTGAATATTGTAAGTTGTTGTAAAATTATGCTTCTCCTCCTAAACGGATTGACCGAATTAGATATGTTTTTGTTTGAAAGCTGACCTTATCGAAATGGTTCTTAGCTATAATTTAAGAAGATCTGTTAAGGCGTTTGTTGACCGTTACAGATTTTCCCAGTCGGGAGGTTTTAACGTAAGTATCTTACATAATTACAGTGAAAGCAAAGAAGCAAACATCGCGAGGATACCGGCGCATCTAATAGTTCAAATCAAATCAAATCACTCTTTATTGTGGACAATAGGTACAGGGTAATATACAGATGTTACAAATAAACAAATTGATCCTGCCTTAAAGGCGTACAATACATAAGATTAGCTAAAATGTAAAATTGAGATTAAAATATAAATAATAAACCAAATAAAAAACGAACCGCGCATAAATCATCCTCAAATTAAAATTAAAATTAATTGGCAATGTCAAATTGAAATTATATAAATAAATTAATGTTCCCCATTTGTTCTCAAAGGAGCGTGAATTCTACTAATCCGCATTTGGTCTAAGTGGTGAAGTATAATTATCTATACCTACTTGTATATAGGTTGCTAAGAAGAACTTATTAGCAACACTAACAAATTTATTAATAATTTTATTTTTAAACCTTTCTATTCAATAAGCAGCCTAGATTACGCTACGAGACTATGCAGAGAAAAACGTCTTAAACCTGAGATTCTTCGTACAGCCAACTTCTTTTGTGCACAAAGGATGCATGAGCCGTAGAAGATTTTAATCGCTATATAAATCCGGATTAGATGCTTAGCGTTAGTTCCGCGCCCCGTTCTGCTGCTAGCTTTTATAGCAAGTAAATATTATAAGAAGATTTTCAATCTTCTACCTATTATGGCTCCTGTGAAACTGATTTAATCCATTGTATACAGAACAAAAAAATAGCTTTAATAACTACTTCACTTGAAACTAGAACATTCTGCAAAATGAATTTTATTCTATGTTGACTTTTTACAAACACTTCGAATAAAAACTGCGCCAACGCAACGTTCCAACAAATCCCTACCGTCAGTGGTCTTAGAACAAGATCGGAAAGAAACTCCACAGGAACTTCTCTTTATATAGCATGGACAACACAAATAACACATCACTAAAACCCATGACCCGAGAATAAAAAATATATATCTATCACATAAATCACACGACCGGGAACCGGGAAGCTGAATTTGTGACTCCCCTGGTGTTGCTCGTGTCCATACGACGATGACCACTTACCACCAGGTGGCTCATCTGCTTTTACGTCAGCCCTTCAGGCTATAAAAAGTCCCGTTAAACGTAATTTTATACTTGGCCGCTTTTAAAGCAAATCTTTATAAAATAATTACGTATGTAATAACAAAATGTTTGTTTTCGGCTTTGTTTGTACACAACAAACAGTTTGTTTATATCATATTTTCATGCCACCTACGCACACTGTAAGACATTATTTCATACACATAGAAAATCGTGCGTGTGTATGAGTTGTTTACATTGTCATATGTGAGCTTCAAGGAATGAACGGGAAATTGGATTAATTCAATTGATAGTTCGAAATAACATAACTGAATAGACGGAGGGGATGTTTACAGACGAAATATAACTTAATATTATTACGTGGATGTAAATAGACGATCGGGTTCTAATATTTTGGGAACCCTGGCACTTCACGTAATTTAATAATTTCGTCGTTATGTCGTTGCCTTTATACAGTATTTATACGTGTTATCAAATATACGTGGATTATTTATTTAATAATTTAGGTACAGCATGTATTTTATTAAGAAGTTATTGTGTTTACCTTGTAATAAATTTACTTTGAAATCTGGATTTTAAAGTGTGATGTTACTTGTAGACGTCGTTAAATTTTTGTTTTATAAACTAGTAAGTAACCCCGCCTTCGCTTCGCTTCGGGAAACCTGTCCCTTAGTACCTTCACTCTAAAATTGTTAGACGTCACCCGCGCACGAACCGAGAGACTTCACACACTTTTGTGAACATTATGGTGAACTCTCATGTATGCAGTTTTCCTTCCAAAGTTTTCCTTCACCAAAGCGAGTGATAATTAATTTCTAATTTTTGAAATTTACACATTCTCAGGTAATTTCAGAAAACCATAACTTGACACTGGAACCTAAACTATTTATAAAACGTTTGAAAGCCGCTGTTCTTTTATTTATTTAAGGCAATTTGTGGCTAAGCAATCATATCGAAACCCGTAGAGAAAAATCAAAAC
This sequence comes from Ochlodes sylvanus, assembly GCA_905404295.2. Classification (NCBI taxonomy): domain Eukaryota; kingdom Metazoa; phylum Arthropoda; class Insecta; order Lepidoptera; family Hesperiidae; genus Ochlodes; species Ochlodes sylvanus. The sequence continues at coordinate 12,278,469 of FR990130.1, read as the reverse complement.
AATAATTTTAACATAATTTTGCAAAGCTCTATTTAGAAAGATATGGATCTGTTTTTCCTTTTTTCAAAGCGACCATCTTAGTCCTCAAGGGCAGCATTACATCTGTAACCGAATCAGAACCAGACTCTCAATAACAATTAGTAGCTGCTGCCGGGCTGGGTCCAGTCCTTATACTTCGGTAACAACGAACTGACCAACTAAGATTATTAATAACACCACTACTAACTGGACTCACCATCCCAATCCAGATATTTGTCTTGTATTGCATCGGTCAAAAAGCGGTGTGGTTGAACATTGGACTGCCGAACCGGAGGTTCCGGGTTCAAACCCCGCACGCACCACTAATTTTCAAAATTATGTGCGTATTAAAATTGAATTATCACTTGCTTCGGTGAAGGAAAACATCGTGAGGAAACCTGCACACCCGAGAGTTCTCCATAATGTTCTCAAAGGTGTGTGAAGTCCACCAATCCGCACTTGGCCAGCGTGGTGGACTATGGCCTATACCCCTCACATTGTGAGAGGAGACCCGTGCCCAGCAGTGGGACAATTATGGGTTGTGATGATGATTGCATCGGTCACAGTTGCTACGGACGGTAACGGAAGGTAGTGCTGCGTGCTCGTTTGCTATCTTCAATCCAAAAAATAAAACTTAAAACAGTCAACCTGCACAGCATAAAAGCTGCTATTCAACTTTTACGTTAAGGATTGAAAATCAAAAGTAAATAGAATTCAGGAGGAATTGAATGTTCCAAAAAACTAGAATGTTAAACGAAATTTCGTTGGCGTTTTGCTGTAAAATTGGACTGTATGCCGTAGAGTGCACATAGCTATTGATTCGTCGTAGCGCAGCTCAAATGTGATCGATTGACGTTCAGGTAAGACCGGTTTAACGTTTAAAAGTTGTTTTTCTGTTTCTATATATTGTTTTCTAGTACCTGACTGTCCTCGTTTTGCTTCTGGGAACCTAGAATAGAAAATAATGGCTTCAACCCATTAATGGCCCACTCTGTGCTCATTAGTGGGCTAAGTAGTAAGTGTGCTCAGTAGTGGAATAGACTCCTGCGTGAACGTAGTCGCGGGCACACCTAGTAATGAATAAAAAATAAAACGTTCGTTTAACTGAGTTGTGGTAAGACAGAATGAAAATCAGACTCTCGTATTCGAGTCACGGCTGCGTTAAATTTCCCTAAAGATAATAAACGTTTCAGTGCAAATTAAACAGCTGTTTCGTTTACCGTAGCTAACAGCTGTTTACGTTAACCGTTCACGTGTTTCTCTTATCCCACGGTTTAATTCAGGCCGCGAAAAACATGCAGTTTTACATCAATTAGTACTTTGGTTGAAGCATGACATCAATAGAGATTGGCGTTTGAGCTAGGAACCAAGATTACGTTACAAATTCTGTTAGGCACTGGAAAGCAGTATTGAAAGTAAGACATACATTATATGTACATACATAGATATCGTAAAATGGCGTAGGTAAATTGGTTTAACTTCTTAAAACTGATTATAAAGTTGAAATATTTCATATTTATAAAAATATTTAATATTTAATATTTATAAAAATGTGGAAAATGATGCTAATATAACTCACGGCAATAAAATACCTGTATGTATAATATTATGTATTCATAATCAATTAGTCAAAACTAAAAAAAAAAAAAATTTTGCGCGTCTTTTTATGATGACAAATCTATCCTTATTCACATCGTTATACGAAAAAATATATTGTTACATGTAATTTTACCTAAATAAACTTCTGTAATGTAATATAGTTACTCGTAAGTCGTCGTTTTGTCGATGTGTTTATTATATTTATGGTAAATAATTAGTGTATCTATAAAAGCCCACAGAATTGACTCTGAGAGTGAGGTTTATTTTACAAAGGTTTTTTTGCTTTACAAATAAAATGTAAGTTTGTTGCACGAGGTATAAGTAAAGCGCTGGTTTACACAGCCAACTGGAATAACTTGGAGTGTCTATTCTGTGGAAAATCCAGTTAAGCTTCTTTTATTACTTGGCTGGAAATAATAATATTTAATTGATCGAATGGTGTCAACAAAATCTTAAAAACTACGCAACGGATTTTAATGCGGTTTTATGAATGGTGGAGTGATTTAAGAGGAAGTTTTATATGTATAATATATTAAAATATTTTGTAAATTAGTAGAAATATGACACTAACAGTTGATAAAGTCAGAACAAATCAGGCCGCCTGGGAGCTTACAGCGAAAACGCAACCTAATCCCTTTGAGATATAACAAATAATGTATGGGTGGAATATTCCTCTTTTATTGATCTACAATGAATCCGCGATGGCATATGTCCATCTTTGAAGGATAGCTTACTATACCCATTCTAAGTTTAAAAAAATGGTCACGTGCAATGCGGTAATTGGAAAGCTATTTACAGAGATACAGTATTAATCCTTATCGACTAAAATATGTTAGTCACCTTAGACATTTCAGGCACAATGTGATAAGCTTGTAGACCATATAATTTAAATGAATATCTTAGGAGTTATCGCAAAATGAAAAATAACGCGCGTGAAAATAAATTCGTGCGGGGGTTACGTTTAACAATTTTGGAGTGAGGGGACAGGGACAGGTTTCCCGAAGTGAAGCGAGGGCGGGTTTACTAGTCTTATATAAATTAAGAAAAATCTATTATGGAAAGAAGGAAGGAAGATATAGAGAGCATCTTATCAAATTAAAAAAATGTCGTCACAAAACATTAGAAGCTCAAAAAATACTAATAGAAAGTAATATAGTGGGAATATGCAAATTTCCGTTTTCAAATATTAATCCTAACTGGGTGGAAAGTGGAAACTGGAAACTAAAATTCCCAAAACTAAACTTAATGTTTATTTATCGGCCGATACTACACTCGCAGTGCCATAACTGGCCGTCTAAAATACTGCACTCAATATACTATGAATTGCTATAGGAGAAGACTAGATGGTGCATGAAAAATAAAGAAGTGAAGTAGGAACGGTAGTCAAGAGTTTAGGAACGGTATTCGTGTAACATTATGAGAACTACATTCAACTCCGTTTAAAGAATAGAAATTTAACTTATGTTATTATTCTATACTTTAACACAACAAACACACACACACACGTGTTTGAACACGGTTCATGAGGAAATACTATTTTGAAGAGCAGATTTTTTTGAAATTTAATTAATGTTGAACAGTCAAAATGTATTGCTGATGTTTTAAGCTGTTATGTAACTGGTTTAATTTTGGTATTATAAAAACTTCGTAGCATATTAATAAACCATTATTCATCTACTGCAATATTTTCGAAAGAAGAAAGCAAGTCCAGTCCCTAAGGGACGGACCTACGGGAGCAATATCTATCGAAATGTCAGAATTTTTCTCATAAAAGAATGATGCGTAATCCCTAACGTATATTAGGAGATTATGTTATACACGAACAACAATAAAAATACAAATCGAAATATGGATTGTAATTTTTATATTTCCATTGTTATTCGAAATAGGTCTTTCAAACTTTCCATACTTGGCTGCAGGGGCAGTACACCTATACCTATACCTTATCCAACATCTTTCACAGAGATAACAGGTTGCTATCTTTCTGCCATCATTACAACAAACGTATCTGAAAACCAAAAATAGCATTCAATATTGTCTTTTAAGCATTAAAAACAAGTAGATATTTTATTCAGCAGAAAATCTATAACACGACTTTACTCACACTTTGTAGTTCTGGGACTTAGTTCAACGAGAATCCAGTGTTAGCAATATAAGTGAATATAGGAAGAAGGATAAATAAATTAAGTAGAAGCAACTTCTGCTACGGCTCTAAGGAGCCATCTTGCCATAGTAACGAGGCGTCGCTATGCATTTTGTATAAGGTCTACGGAAATGCACTAGACGAGCTAATTCAAACAAGATCTTCCTGTAAAATTGTTTTAAGAGAAGTAATTCAAGATTCAAATTAAAGAACAGTTGAAAATTATTTTAGACCATTGAGAGACACTACATATTATATTTTGGGGACTAAGTCAGCAGACTTTTATGAATTTGTAAATTAAGCATTGATAAATTAGCAGACTTGGGCCCTTTTTTTGAGTGCAGACGCACACAATACTTAGTGTGGTTTTACAGTCACGCTTACGCCACGCCAGCGCGGTTGGTAAGCGTCGCGGGCCACGAGCTTTGCGTCTCTTGGAGCTCGTGGCCCGCGCGCTTACCAACCGCGATGGCATGACGGTAAGCGGGACTGTAAAACCAGCCGTACAAGGTACAGGGGAATCAATTAATAAAATGTAGGTAGGTATTGTAGATAACAGTTATGTGACAGATAAATGTTTCGGGTCGTATAGTGATTCGTGTTATCCACCCGCGACACAGAATCCTAGTGCGGGGGTATGAGTGTGTTAGCGTATTTATTTATACAACAAAAAATTACCAACAAAATTTTATATCTTGACATACGCACCGATCTCCAAAGATCCATCCAGAGGATCTAAAGCCATGAGCAAGCATTCTGTACACGGCGCACGTAGATGCGCTAGCAACGGTTGAAGGCAAATAAATTCCGCGATTTGCGGTTGGAAGCCTTCCAGGGCGGTGTCGGTGGTTGACTCGGTGTACTGTCCGAACAGGGCGTTACTAAAGCTTCGTAAAATGCTATAAATAGAAAGTTATGCGCGATATGTTTGGAACATGTTACGGTAATTCTAATAGACAAAGCAAAGTGCTTTGAACATTCCGCCTAATAGAGGACACTTTATAGGCGCCCGTTTGAGCTGGCAGATACAAATTGATGCCGGGTATTTAGCATCAATGCAGTCGTTTGGAGACCATTTGAGGTTGTAATGACAATAGCTTCTATTGATAGCAGAGTTCATAATGATTCTGGTGCCAAATTAAGCTGCAACATATATGACGTCACTACTTGTGTTCACAAATCAAATTAAATTGAGCATTTAATTTAAATGATTGAATATTTGGTGATGATAATAATGGAGAAATTAGTATTGTAGCGAATAAATTACACAATCATGATTAACATGTAAGAAAAAGATTAAGATTGTTTTAATATGTTGCAAATATTTTTTCACTGATGTAGATATAACAAAAAAATGACATAAAATTAGAATAATGAACCTAAACCTGAAAAACCTTAAAATATAATAAAATAACTATTATTAATAATATATTATAACAAAATGTATGAGTAAAAAGGAAAACTAGGAAGTTTATTTTATTAATCAATAAATATTGTTTACGTTCAAAAAAAATTCACCGAACCGAATCACTTATTATAATATCCTGGTCCAAGTCCTTGTTTTCCTGTTATCACCATCAAGTATGACTGGATTTTCTGGATGAATGACAGAAGAGATATTAGAAATTCATTCGTGAGTAAACTAATTTTCTCTAAGGTATCTTGAATCTGCCAAACTTCACCTAGACTTAGCTAGCTTTAATTATAAAGAGAATCTTACCCACACTTGCTCATACTACCGCGGCAAGTAGTAGATTTAAGCCAGTTTGTGTTTCGTTTTGGACTTGTGACACTTTATAAGAAGGTAGTATTGAAAAAAGAAAAGAAAAAAAGAAGGAATGTATGAATGAAATGAATTCGTTGTTTGTCTACCCAAAGATTAACTTGGAGAGAATGGTTCAGGCATTAAGTTTGCTTTTGTTCCTGTACATAAAAAGAAAATGTGTCAAGTACAAATAATAGTAAATACACATACATGCGTACTTGAATATATATATATTAATTTTGCCGTAATTCTCAAATTCAATTTTATCTTTTTAGTTCCGTTAGGTAAGTTACTGGTTGATGGTTATTATCATTCAGTATAAGATTAACTTATACTGAAATAATTTTATTGTATTACTACTGGGAAATATGAATGAATGAGTGATGCCTTTGGTGTTACTGATGTTTTTGGGCGATGGTGAGAACCCACCATCACCTGATGGTGATTGACTAGGTGACTCGTCTGCTCGCTTACCAGCTATTATACAAAAATGAAATAAAAAACAACGGATTTCATTCCGGGAGTGCCGGCAGAAGTGAAAAATTGAATAGGTATTTATTTATTTTAATAAACAGAAGTAAATCACTTGTCGTACCAACTACCTAGTAGAGTAACTTCTTGATTTAAAAATAAATCTTGCGTCAGAACACGTGAAGGTACGCGAGTTTAACATATTTACCCATGCCAAAAAGTGCACAACGTTGCTAAAGAAGTTTTTACTTCAAAACACGTAAAAGTAGACGCTTGGGAGAGTGATGTTAGATTATTGTCACTCTTAGATTTTTATACACGACTTTACACGACGAAGTCAATCTTTGACCCACTGATGTTAAATTTGATTTACATGTTAAAGTAAAATTCCCTGAATTTAAAAAAGTAGTTTTTGATTTGATGCGATTTATAACTAAAACTAAAATAATCATAGTAATATTACCTGTCCTCAGTCCCTCAAACATATTTTTTTGCAAATTTTGTAGCGGTTTTTTTATTATACCTATGTAAAGTTAAAAAAATAAGTTCATATCACAAAGCGAAGGCCGGATAGCAAGTACTAATTTACAAACGATGAATTTCTGCAAAGTGACACCTGATACTATAAGCTCCTATTGAATTTATCAATGTTCCCGGCGGCATATTGAAGCTATGTACTGAATTCGGCTTGTTAACTTGATCGGTAACATGTCACGCGCTCACTTTTCACTTGACGCGACGATACAAATCTATGGATTCCTGTGTTCCGATGAAATTACGCTTCCCACATGCCAATTAACCGATGTAAATGATAACTTTATGCTAGTTGAAATTCTGCTTTATCTGCGTTTTTTGTTTGATATTTACCTATTTAGTGCTTGTATTATCAAATATCATATTATCAAATTGGTGATTATAAGACATAATGCTTAGTGTTGCACTAAGAAGCATTATATAAATAAATGCCCCAGTAAAATAACATGATGTCCTTTACTGAGTGGACTATAGAAAATAGATAAATATTCAGTCGAAGAAACGTCATATTAACTTTTTATATTTTATTATTACGCATACAAGTGTTAATCTTGCTAAGAATAATTATGTTCACTCGGTAGACTTTCGGTCGGCTTTGGCATTGACAGAAACCATTCAACTATGTTCAAGTTAAGTTAATTTATTAATTATTACCTAAATAAATCACTTGTTTAAAACCTTTAAAACATCGCATGCACGAGTACAATATTCGGCGAAGAGTGAAAACCTTGAACAAAACCACAGCCACACTTGCGCGAACAAGAAAATTAAATTGTTCAGCACAATGGCGGGTCCACTAAATTAATTTTAGTAAGCAAAGTTAGTTTCGGGGAGAATTTCAACTTGAAGGGGTAATTTGGCCTTGAGGCGGGAGGTTCGAAACGTCTTGAAACGACTTAACGATTCCATATTCATGTGCGGTGCAAGTTACAAAATTTTGTTTTGTTGTGTTATTTAAAAGTACATATTTAATTATATAAAAATTCCAGCATTTTTTATAAAAACACGTCAGGGAATAGGATCATCTACTTTGTGAAATTCGTACCTAATACAACCCTATAGCAGTATAGCTGTTATCAGTTAGTAACTGGATGCCGTAAGGTTCTCGTATCTTGTTCGATTCACGATCAACGCAGTATACATTGACGAAGTTATTTTTAAGTTAATAATGATTCACATGAAAAAAACAAAAAAAATGTTTACTATATTATACGTGTGGTATCCAATACTTTTCAAATTTAACTAAATTCGTCAAATGACCAATAATGACTACTATAAGAACAAACTTACTTGACGTTTTTCTATAAGTATGATGAATTTTAAAATATTAAGAATAATAAGTCCTTTGAGATTTTTTCTTTTCCGTACAAACTAAGAAACAAGTATTTCATCAATTAAATTAAGAAAAAATTTTGCAATTTCAAACCAAAAATTTGATATTTCAAAAAATCCATACTTATTTTTATGTTTTTATCTTACGGGAACCTCTATCTATAGATAATAAGTAAGAAAGGGAATTTTTTTTTAGTGTTAGGTACGGATTAAACAAACGTATCGAAACCTGTCCCAACCTGATAACAGGTATACAGGGAATTGAGCTACTGAGTTCCAATTAAACAAAAGGTAAACTACATGGAAAAAAATCCCAGAAATCAAATCTCATTTAACCAGGTTCGAAAAGTCCCATTAACAGAGGTAACTAATTCTATGACAAAGTGTCAGGACCTTATTGGACCTCGAATTCTCAATAACCACTGTATATAATAATTGACGCAAAATTTAAATGATTTTCTCTTATGACTTACGGCGTATCTTGGGTAAGGCTTGAAGTATCTAATGTGATGGTTCTCGCAATGTTCGACGGCTGACTTCAGGAAGCTAAAAATAGTTCGGCAAGACCATTCATATTTTATACCCGATTTTAACCCAAATGGACGTGGATGAATGACTAGATCAAAATACAGATAGCATCTACAACAGTAAATAAAATTGTGTATCTTTGATATCTGAATATTTGAAACGCGACAAGCTTTTATATAATATAAATTGTGTAACGACGTTATAAGTTAGTGGTAAAATTTAGAACGAAAAGTTTCTTAAATTCTTTTTAGCGCATATTAAAAAACCTTTTTTTTTTCAAGTTTTAAGAAACTGAATTTTGGCATTTTTTTAAACGGGAAGTTGTGTATTATGTATAATTACTTTTCCTTATTATAAATTGTAATGGCTTAAAAATTTACTGTGATTAAAGAAGCTTCTGTGGCATCAACAAGAACGATTTGTGTGGTGTATGATACAGTAGTTGAAGTTAAAGATAATGCAGAACTAAGTCTGATTAAAAACGGAGATAAAGTCAACATATTTTAATACAACAATAAATATACGTGGTATTAAAGAAGTTTCATTTCGTACGTGTGTATTTATGTAAATGCGCGCACGATTTTTTTCATTCTAACTTTCAGGTGAAACAAGTGTCAACCCTAAGAGAATGGGTATAAATATTTGACGTTGTAAGGGAGCTGACACTGCACGTATTCACTCGTGTGCTACGGCCGCATAACATGACAGTTCAAAATTAAACGGCCACAGAGTTAGGCAAACTTAATAATTCAATTTAAATTAATGACGGGCAGTTATTACTGAGCCACCATCGTGACCTGCCAAATGGAATCATAAATAATCTTTACAATGCGAATGTATTATTCAGTTGAACAATGGCGGTATGGTCCGGTATTTATTAACAACATTATCTGTGTTGTCCGTGTTATGCACAAATATTAGTTTTTGCAGCGTTTGCAGGATAATACTGTGGATTTTATTATCTGCGGCAGTTTTTGTTACAACCCGCATGCTCGTATTTGGTTGGATTTTTGCACTTGTACTGTGTTGTTTGAATTTTATACGAAATGTGAAATTGTTTCATGGTATGTTTCATGCTAAAAAGGTATGAACAAAGGACATTCAAACATCAAACATCAAAACAAACGTATTGAAGGTCCCAAAGGTATGAACAGTCACAAAAAATATTTATAAAGGTCTAATAAATAAATATTTTATTAAATAAAAAATACATAAATAAATAACGCTACACACTCATAGCCCCACACTACGATTCCCTGTGTCTTGGGTGCCATGGACAACACACAAGACAAGAACACACACACCCAGACCAAGAAGGGAAATTTAAATTTATCATTCAAATTTCCGCCTCGCTGGGAATCGAACCCAGGACCCTTGGAACGGCGATCCGGCGCGGCGTGTTAACAATTGCGCCATCATGGTCGTCAATTTGATTTAATTACCTTTTGTTTCTTATATTATTATTATTAGAACAATAACTGTTCTAATAATATAACAAGAATTATAGTTTATATAAATAAAAAAAACAAAAACTTGTATCACATTTATTAAAAATGATTTTGTTTAACTAGTAGTAAAGTAAACCTATCGTGATAGGGAATAAAGGCAGTCCGCGAAATAGAAATTATAATAAAACTATTTGTGCAATATGTAATACCTACATATATTTCATTTGGTTACATTATTATTTCAATAAAATAAATTAAATACCTGTCATCCTCCCAATTGTAAGTACTCATATAAATTAAGTAATGTATTTTGGATGATCAAGTAATTTTGTTACATTCGTTTCGTTTCCCATTCCAACAACTAATTTACCATTTTATTCTGTTTTATATTCAATGTACTCTTATAAAAGTCTTCAATGACGTTCAACATCATTTTGTAATTGTAATAACTTGAAAACATAAAGCATACACCAATAAGAAAATCTCTCGTGCACAGAACTGTAACTATTTTGAATATTCCGCGCAAATTATTCGTAACTTGCAAGGAGAGCGTTTAATACAATTGAAAATAGCCGAAGTAAGTTAGCCATTTCTTACAAGCTTAAGTGCTGTATTTGCATCTGTTATTTAACTCCGTTTAAACGGTACAGCTTTATCTTAATTTAACTATTAGTATTCTCTTAATAACCTGCATTGCGCTTTATTGCAGTACTGCTCCTTAGACGCTGGTGTTTACTTATTTGTAATGAATATAAGCCCGCCGCAAGCGGGCGCGCAAGGCGTGCATCGCACGCGGGTAGCACGTCCAGGGGGCAACAAATCTCTCCAGGAACAAACATACCAAATTTCAGCTTCTTACGTTCAGTAGTTTCGACTGTACGTTGTCTATCAGTGACTCAGTAACGGAAGAGTTTTATCCAGACTAATATTATAAATGCGAAAGTGTGTTTGTTACAACAGTAATAATTTGTTTTGTCTTTCTTTAACGTCGTAAAGCATCTATGGATTAATATAAATTTTTGAAAAGACTTAGTTGGAAGTACGAAGAGGATCATAGGCTACTTTTTACAGTTGAACAACATTAAATTCCCACGGGAAAAGGAAAATAGTCCTAAATAAAAGTCCGCGACAGCATATATCTATGAGTGAGTTATACGCTGGAGCTACTATATCTAAACGATAAAATTGAACATTATGTGACAGAGCTAATTCCACGCGGGTGAAGCCACGGGCAAATGCTAGTATAATATACTAGCAACCCGCCATCGCTTCGCTTCAGGAAACTTATTCCTTCGGTTTCCAAAGATTTAGTTATATATTTTGGATAATTCACACTATATCTTTATAAATTATAGCCTATGTGTTATTCTAATGTGTAATCTATATTATTGTAAAGTTTCATCAAAATCCCTTCGGTAATTTTTGCGTGAAAGAGTAACAAACATTCATACATCCATACAAACTTTTGCATTTACAATATTAATAGGATATAAAAATATAGATTACTGAACTGAACATTAATAAAATAATTAATGTAACTTACTAATGAGAATTAATAAGGGGAACCTAAGCAATATGTAAAATTTTAACTCCGTAGGATAAGAGGAGGCGGCCCTAACTTAGTTTGCTAGAATTGACCCAAACAAACGTCTAAGGTAAAGAAAAGCTTTTCAAATATTAACGTAAATAAATAACTTTAAAATTCCTCGCACGTAGCTTTTATTTCAATAGTGTAGCAACACTTGAATGTCACGTTTAATTTAAAATCGGATAACATTGGAAGATTAACACTTCACCAATAAATTGTCACGACAATAATTAATGTCACGGGTTTAATTAGTGATATGCAATTATTTTGGTTTCATTTATTCGGTTTTATACTGTCCCAAACAGAACTGATTTTGCAAATCGTTTACCCAGTTCACTGTTTTAATAAAACGGAATTTCACGTTCAAACAAGTACATACTCGTATAAATGTTTTATACTTAAACGCTTTTGCTTTTTACGAGTTCATCGTTGTGGTGCGCGGTGCTGTTTAATCTATAAGCATTAAACTAACCGATCGATGGTTGTATGTGGAAGGTATTTGAGAAAAACGCTTAAAGTCATTTTTAGACCAGTCCATAACTCGAAAATGTGGAAGGGGCTTCTTCATCCGCCGTCTTTTTTCCGGGTCTTCTTTTCGGAGGTTGCTACACTTTGTTACACCCTGTTTAATCCCCAAGGTAATGTAGGTATGGTGCCCGGCTGAATATTCGTCACCCTCTTGTTGAGTCGGCCGCTAAACGAATTGTAGTGTAATAATATAATAACTTGAGAACAAAAAAAAACTTTTCAATTTCTTTTTTCTCTTCCTTATTTCTTATCCGGCAACGAATCGGTGATGCCTTTGCTGTTCGGAGGCTATGGGCGAAGGTGACCGCTTACCGTTATGTATCTCCTCTGCTTAGGCTATTTCCAAAAAGACAGCCATCGATAGTTATTACGAAACCATCGGTCCTCCGAACGCTCAGGTTTCGGCTCCGTCTGATGCGATTTGAATTCAATAAACGGGATCGAGTCTCCGATCGCTTTCCATGGAAATGAAGAAGGATTTTTTCTTTTTCCCAAGGAAGAATAATTCCATTGGCGGGTAATCGCAGCGGTATCATCGGTGATATTAAAAATATAAAAGAAGACATTTTTCTACCGTTTTCCAAGATTTCATGTTTCTTAGATATTTTCAAGTCCCAAAAGAATGTTTTAACATTATTATTGGCGTAACCAATTTGAATGTGGTAATTACTGATGATGTAAGCTTAAAATAAGACGTTAATTAAGTAGGTAAAGAAAGATGAAAAATATGAACATAATAATTATTATTCATACAAAGCTCACTATTTATTTTTTAAGAATTTTCTTTCAGCAGACCTGTCTCAGTATAATGGTAGCAGAAAATTTCAGCGTGTACACACTTCTAGTAATAGTTATCAAATTATAACATCCATATTATGACCAAACATTTAAACTTTAATATAATTCCCTATTTAAATTTGACGCGGAACGAATTCCATTCGCAGTTAATCACGTCGGTAACATCGGAGATATTAAAAATCCAATAAACTTTTGGTCTTATTCTTTGCAAGTTTGAATTTGCTTTCCTCTGGATATTAAAGCGATTTTACTTTTAGCTATCGGTTTATGACTGTTTGGTTTGTGATCGTTTATTTAATACAGTAAATTGCACTTTATTAGTATCTAGTCTATTTTGTGAATAGGGACGATGGAGGGTTATTTAAATATGAATAATATTTTATGTAAATATTTTAATTATTAGCATCATTTTGTTCAATTTTGCTAACTACATCCATTTTTAACCGACATCAAAAAAGAAGGTTCTCAGTTTATTACGTATGAAATTAGATCTGCAAAATTTTCACATAAGATCATTGACATATTATTACTATATTAATAAGTCAATGCATAAGGTCATTGACTTATTATTACTACATAAGATAATCTGTTAGTGTTTCCAAACACTTATACAAAATTTTATTGAAATGTGTACGGATGTATACGTTTTTTTGTCTACGGATTTCTCAGAAACTAGAAACGCAAGCCGCTAGACATTCGGCGGTTCGGTGAGCGAATCCCCCCGCCAAATAAGAATAATTTACTTAAATGTAAAGGAAGAAAGTTGGAAAAGGTGAGGCACAGAAAAAGGAACTCCGCGAGGCTTACATACACACATGCACTAGTGAAAGAGTGACTAGAGTCATTACTGTATGTCAAGAGTCATCCGTCAAGAGTGTCTCTCCGCCCCAGTCTTTAAGAATTCGTAAGTACCCCTTTGCATCAAAAGTGTGTAGTCTCGGCGATGATACATAATTATATTGAAAACCATAATTATCGCAACCCATAACCGCCCCGCTACCTGAGCACGGGTCTTCTACAATATGAGATTATAGGCCATAGTCCTCCACGCTGGATAAGTGCGGATTGGCCGACTTCACATACCTTTGAGAACATTATGGAGGACGTCGGATGTGCAGATTTTCTCACGATGTTTTTCTTCACCGAAGCAAGTGATAATTAAATTCTAATGTGCATGAAAGGTGCATGCAGGATTCAATCCTAGGCTCCCCGGTTCGGGAGTCCGTTCAAAACACTCAGCTATCATTGCCTAACTGTTTAATATACCCAGGTAAATATTTTGCACATAACAATATAACAAGATGCAAATCGGGCCTGTATTTGCTTAGCATAATTATTACAGTACTGTTCATGCATGCATTTACACATGTCATGCGATATGGGAGCTTAATCAAACATCTGTTATTAGATCGTTCATAGATTTGTAGTAGCAGTTAACATTGATTCTTGATGCCAATTTAATTTAACTTACTGACAACTTAGCTACATTATTGTACTTTTAACTTACTTTCTTCATAATATTTGTTTTTATTTATCTTCGAATGTACGAGTTACTTTTAAATCTGGAACATCGATTAGCTCCGATCTGTTTCTACTGAAATCTATCGTAAACAATCACTTATTTATTTGATAATTTGGTTCTTTATGGATTATTACATATGTAATGAATATAATATGTATAATTAAATAAAGAGTTTTTGTGGGTCCGGATTAACTTTTTTCGACGCGAATATCTTATTAGTCTTGAAGGGCACCAACACAACCGAATTAGAACCAGACTCTTACTAACAAAAACAAATAGGACTAATTATCCAAGTTCTTATACATAGGTTCTAATGAACTGGACGACTAACATTTTCAATAACACACTATGCCTATCTTAAATCTATTAAAATTGAACATCGTAATGTAGGTATGTACGTAAGGGAGTATCGTTTGAGTTTTGCAGATTGAATTGCATGTGTTTTTTCCTGGTTTTTTTATTTATTATAAGTTAATGCTTGACCAGAATCCCACCTGATGGTAAGTGGAGATGAAGTCTTGGTTGGTAGAGCGCACAACTACTTATTACTGATATGAATTAAGTATTTCAACACCTCGTACCAACAAGTAACACCTCAACAGTTTCGTATTGATGTTATATTAATTTTTATTTTATACTAGCTGACTCGTCAGACGTTGTCCTGCAACATATATTATTTATATCTCAGGTTTTAAGCGGCGTGTTAAGGTGAACATGCACCAGGTTTTAAATTAAACCCCCAGCAATCAACCCGCGAAAACCGCATTAAATATCATCCTTTAGGTTTTGCGTGATGCGCGAGCAAACATACGGTCAGACAGACAAAAATTCTATAAACATTATTGTTGACTTCTATTGGCCCTATGAATACACTTCATACATTAAATTTATTTCTAAAATATCTCCTATGTACAGACATAAACCACTTACATTATTATATGTAAAGATAACCCTACGCCCGTCTATCCCCTCCCTCACGTTTTTTCATAACTCCTACCAACCCTTCGATAAAATAAAACAATTCCTTTTAACATTCTTCCACTTGAGCCGAACAAAACTACTGTTCTCAATGGTTGTCAAATACAACTATTTCAATTAGAACTTCCGAGAGGTATCCGGACTTTTGTTGCCCGTCATTTCAAATCCACTTAGCTATATCAAGTATTAGTTAACCCGCCCTCGCTTCGCTTCGGGAAAATCAAATTACACAAGACTTTAATATATTATACATATAAACTTTCCTCTTGAATCATTATATCTATTAAAAAAAACCGCATCAAAATCCGTTACGTAGTTTTTTTTATATGTTCCTATGGAGACTGGATAGTATACGTAGCGCAGATCGATATACCTACTCGTGTTTGACGTCACTAGAGGTCAGAAATAGACTTCAGCACTTAACAGACATTATAGCAGTCGTTTATTCAAGGTAAATATATTACTAACTAATGGTGTATGAAGGAACTATTCCAACACTTTCTTGTCACTGAGAATATGAGAATAACCAAACTTCTAAGCAAGCGCCAATACGCAATTGGGTGGTATCTTGAAAGTTTTACCCTTAGTAACATGGAGTTTTTCAAATCACTTCGCTATTCACAGAGATTTTCGCAGTATTTTTTTCCACCAACTCGCTCTTCAAACTTGTGAAGTTTCGACTCCAGCAGTTTTGTTGAGTTTCCACACTTTTCAGGTGAAGTTTGTGTAACAATGAGACTACGAGTAAAAGGATGTATTTACGCTTTTTACTACTTCTAGATTCAATCGTAAGGTGATTTACGAGTTTTTACAAGTGGTCTAAGGAGCTCCATCTATGTTCAGTTTAAGCCAACCTCACCTCGTGGTTTATCCTGCTAAATAACATCCATCCATCCATGTTTAGTTGTTTGCAGAGTTTTCAACACCACTACCAAACTTTTTTTTTAATCGCTTTAAGGTAGCAAACGAGCATGCAGCACCACCTTCCGCTGCCGCCCATGACAACTGTGACCGACTTAGAACAAGACTCATATATGGGGACTGGGATAGTTAGTCCGGTTAGGTGACGGTGTAAGAACATTAGTTGGTTAGTTTGTAAGTATGAGGACTGGGACAGGGACTGTTAGTGACTGTTAGTTGTTGTTAGTAATAGTCCAGTTAAACTCCATCGAAAGCGTCTTTAGGTGTTTCGCTCGCAATGTAAAAAAGGTAAAAGTAATTAGGCCTCAGTTAGACGCCGCGATAGTTTATGGGCAGTGTCGCCACTATTGTTTGTCCACTTGTTCGGCTCAAATTCCAACCGCAACAACTGGGTGTATAAAATAGTTCAGGGCGGGGTTATTTGAGGAAGAATCCGAATAAATCAGAATACTTTTGGAAAGTGGAGCGAGGAGAAAGAAATGTAGAGCAACAACCCTTTTACTTGTAAATTTGTGTCAACCCTAGTTTAAAATACCATGGCATCATCATTCATAATACGAGTACTACTGTGTCTTATAATTTTTTTTAATTGTTCTTCGCACTTTATTTCATTATTTTAAATATTTTGAGATATTAATTTATAAAGACGTATCTTGTAGCTGTAGTCTACTAGGATTACGTTCTGAAGCGAACCGACGTTCAATGTATCTTACACAACACTTTTCATTACGTAGTTCTCACGTTTCGCTTTCGCTCTAATTAACTGATATTACTTTCAGTTTAATCCCGACTAACTCATGATTGGTGGATAGGTTTTTTTTTTACCTTGTTTTAACATCTTCATCTAGCAATATTTGGCAAAGGGAGATCTCCGGCTGGGCAAGACGTCTTGCCCGGGAAGCAGTGAAGCCCCAACTGCCGAGTTGTCGGAACTTGTATACATAATTATATGCAAGCGGTGTAGAAAACTTCGACAGCGTCGTTCAGGCTTTGTGACGTCACCGTGTGACGTGTGTGCGATGTCGCCACAAATACATAAACATTTTCTTACGTATTTCGATTACAACGTCATGGAGTCAGTAATTTAATTAAGGAGTTAAACACAACACATCGTTAATGCCTTTTAGTGTTACTAATGTTCAAGGCAGTGATCACATCCTATTATGTGCTAATCACTATAAACAAAAAATAAACATATTTTCTACTCATTTACTAACTAACTTTATCTAAATGCAAATGCTTGAATACTACGAATTACGATAAAATAACCTTTTTTTTTCAACAAAATTTTACACTACAAAGTTCAGAAACAGAAACTCACTCAAACCCTCCCTACAGATTAGATCTGCAGTTTTATAAGATAGGTCTTAACAACACTTGCAATAAATTAAAAAGTGTTAATTTACACAAGTTCGCGAATAACAAACGAAAGTCTGAAATTAATTGGAAGCATTCATTTGCTTCCGAGTGCGGACAGAATGTAATTATTTTGTTGTAAGTCGGTAAAACTTATAATTATTTGAATTTTAATACGTGCTTAATTTATTCTTTTCCGCAAATTGAAATTTATACTTATAAACTTCTATGGTTTTTTAACTGAATTTTATCTGATTGAATTTAAATTCTTTTCCTTCCTTCCTTTGCGTTTGGTGATGTTTTTATTTTATTCTGGTATAGTTACAATCTTATAGGTAAAAAAATAGTACCTATTAATATTCTGAATAAAAATAGGTCGTTACTTTATTAATAAATAAAGCTACACACTCATAGGCACCATAATGGGCAACACACAAAGACAAGAATACTCACACCCAGACCAAGAAAAGATATTCTCTGAAAATCTAACCCAGGACTCGACTTGATAGCGGTCCAGCGTGGTAATCATTGCGCCAAACGGGGCGTTTAATTTTATTTATTTTTAAAATAATTGGAACGAAGTTCCTTACGGCAGGCTTGGAGGGGATAGGGATTTTGCTGCGCGACCGAACTGAAAAATATGTGATAGTAAAACCGTAAGCGTGGAAAAAAGTGCGTGGAATAAAACCGTTAAATGAGACGTGCGCAGGCGTGACAGTAGCCGAAGGAACTTCGTTCCTACCTGGTGTCCCACGACACAATTTACTGGTTTTTTATATCAAAATATATTCAACCTAATCATTATCCTTTTAAATGTAACCGACGCAAAATTGTTAAAGTCCGCCTTTAAATTAAACTGCATTCGTTCTAGGAAATTTAAGTTCTAAACAGTACTTGCGGTAAAGAATTAAAAGCCAGTATTTCACTCGACTTCACGAACAACTTAAGCCAAATATAAACAGACGAAAGCTCGTAATATATTGCAAGCATTAATTTTCTTCTGAGTGAAGAAAGAATGTAATTATTTTGATTCAAACACTGTAAAACTATTCAAGGATTTATATAATCGCTCATTATTTCGGTCAAGATTATGCTTGTCGGTTTAATTATTGAGATGTAAGTTGTGGCAGTATTATGAGATAAGAGGGCTGGATGTTAATAGAGATGTCAACTTAGCTAGGGATTTAAGGTAGCAAACGAGTATGCGGCACTCTTCCGCTGCCGCCCATGACAACTGTGACCGCCTTATAACAAGGCTCAAATGGGGACTAGGATAGTTAGTCCAGTTAAGAGACGGTGTTAAAACGGTACATATACATTCTTTCACCATGAAAGAAATTCTTCAGGATTACATTAGACGGTACATGTCGAATTATTTTCAATCAAATTAACTTGAAGGTAAGATACCAGTATCCACGAGATACGGTGATTATTTTAAAGGGATAAAAAGTATCCTATACTTTGAGTTCAGTTACAACCTATCTGTCAGCTTAATTTCATTTAAATGTGTTTAGTCGCTTTGGCTTGATTGAACCACAAAAATTCCAAATACCTAAACTATCACATTCATAATATTAATAGAATATTATGGTAAGATAGTAAGTTTATCGTAAATATAATTTAATTTAACTGTTAGATTACCCGCTTTACAGTGAAAGAGCATTTTAGTCTTCATAATGGCAAAATATTCATAGTATTTATCTATATAGTAGGTACTATGAATATTCTGTTTTTTTACAAGTGGATTTTACTTCTTAAGCGTCAGCTATCTGGTAATCATGAAGCTCTGCAGTCTCTTGGACTACGCAAATTGCATCGAATTAATGTAATCGACGGTAATTTTGAGTTCGTCCAATGGATCGGTTGATCATCAATTGGTTTCACAAACGGACGAAGTAAAATTGGGTCGTGTTTGTTTTCGATTGTACGTTTCCGATGACGATATCATTTATGAAATTTCGACCATTTTATCATGCCTGTCATCTACGATGTATACATTGTATAGTTAATTAAATTTATTGGAATTATCGATAAACTTTGAAATGTAAGTCCATCTATGTATCTTTGAGTGAACTAATTGTAATGTATCCTAATTTTTTTCTGTATCACTCTGTATGTGAAATGATTATATTAATAGAGTTAGTCAAATAAATTTATTAATTCTCTATCATCATCTCTATCTCTATCTCTATCTTCATCTATGATAATGTGTCACGATAGGCTCGAAGCTCGTCGATAGGTACACATGCTGGATGTCCCAAAAATTAGTGTCAAGGAAAGTCCAGAGATAGAGCACCAGTTGGGGTACCCGAATCACCCCCAGGTATGTACCACGATTATTCATAGTTTTCGAGTTATGAATTTTTTCATTGAGTTTGAAAAGTTTATGTTCGGTGAAGCGCTCATAGCCCGGCGGCTTGCGTCGATCTCAAGTGATCGACAAAGTTAAGCAACAGCGGGCGCGGTCGGTAGTTGGATGGGTGACCGCTAGTGGCAAAAATTTCTTGAGCGCTTCCGTGCTTCGGAGGGCACGTAAAGCCGTCGGTCCCGGTTGTTATCATTTGGTAGCAGTCGTTAAGCCATGTCGGATACCTTCGGGCGGCTTAAAATTTCTGACACTTGGGTTGGCCACTAACCCCTCCACCAATCCGCACTGGAGCAGCGTGGTGGAGTATGCTCTAGGCCTCCTCAGGTACGAGGAGAGACCCGTGCTCAGTAGTGGGCCATTAATGGGTTGTAGCCATAGCCATGTTCGGTGACTTACGACTTACAACTTTCAACGTTAAATTGAAAATCTAAACAGCTAATGGCATGGTTCCTAAGTAAGTCTCAAAAAATTTCCAAACTCTCAGCTTTTATAATCATAAAAAATAGTACTTAATTGGCCACTTTGACTGAAATTGGGCATCAAAGACAGCAAGGTGAAAAATTCATAAAATAAGCTATCTGATTACAACATTTTTTTCGTCCATATTATCGTTTCTTAGGTTAATTAGTTTGATAACGTAACTTGTATAATTATTTAACCATTCAATATTTCCACAAATTAAAGTCAAAAGCAAATAATATCCTAGTATCACACCAATACCATAAAATCAGACGTGTTCAGCATTAACAGTTATTTCATGTCATGAAATTCCTTTCATAAAATCAACTATCAAGGGAGCCATTGAAACGTAATCACGTGAAGCTAACCAGAAAAATACGCGCGATTTTATTCGTTAACGAGCTCTCACTGATGCCAATCATCGGCGGTAATGAAGTTCGTTATTGAATATTCACAGAAACTTCACTAAAATTCAACAGTAGGCTTACAACAATACTAGGCGCTTCAATACGTCCACAAATAGACACAGATAAAATATGCTGAGTATTGTCTTACGGGATACACACGGGCAGACATGTTTTTGTACTACGGATTTAAACATGAATCCCCAAAGCAAAAACAAGATGGTTATAAATTTAACCTGTGTATCCGTATATCTCAATACTTGTATATGTCTGCGGCACCGTAGCTATTAAATAGTGCAGTCAATTTTAGTTTAGTTCTTTCATTTGAAACGAAACGAGTGTATCTCGAACTGTTCAGTTTTTTATGGAATTAAAGTAGCAAACGAGCATGCAGCACCTCCCGCTGCCACCCATCACAACTGCAGCCTAGAACAAGACTCAAATGGGGACTAGGGAAGCTAATCCGGTTAGCAGACTGTGTTATGAGCAAGAAAAATATATTTGTATTTCTCACGAGAGAGGGGATAAAGAGGGATAATATTTGTGCTTTTTAGTTGCATATTTTGCGTTAAATTGCGGTAATCTATGCGACCCTTAAGAGGAACCAAAAAATCATTGCATGTGGCCAAATTATTATTATTGTTCTGTTCATTTATAATTGCTTTCTCAAAAATAAGAACTTAGCTGACCCTTTTTGTAGTGAACCAATTAAATGAATTGCATTTCTGTCTTCTTTAAGAGAAAGCAAACAATTTCAATCCCGGAGTGAAACTATCCTCCACTAGGAAATTCCGTGAGCGGTTGAGTAACGTTTAACTGAACGTTGAGTAAAGCATTCTTCAAAACCCATTACTATTCTAAATTCTAATTGTAATACATACTGGCCTTCACTTTGGTCTCAGAACTGGTAGTCTTCCTTGCAAAAGTCAAATGTGGAATTATTACTAAAAATATTTAGTGAGTACATAATTTACTTAGTCCTCCAAAAATCGTAAATCGTAATCGTAAACGTTATACTTAATGAAAATCGAATAGGTCTTCGAACTCCTGCTGCCATTAAATACTTAGTGGCCCTGCACTGGAAATTTGTGAACGCGCAATTCCCTCAGTTTCAACAATGTATGCGCACTAGATACTTAAAAAAGTTGTTATAGTGGCCACAGTTACACGCTTTCTAAAAAATTTCAGATTTTTACCTATTTCTGTTCAAGAGATGAGCCCTGTGACAGATATCGGAGGCATATTAAAGGGTTCCGTTTTTGAACCCTTTCTGTTCGGAACGTTAATACAATGATGGAAAGTGGAATTTGATATAAAACATATTGTAAAGATTATGCATGATTGTTACATAAATTTCTCACGATTTTATAATAAGAAAATTTTATTTACAATAATACATAGATATATATAGATATATATAAATATATATAGATCCTCAACATTACAAAAGTATTTTTATTGAATATTTTCCACCACAAATAGCCAACACAAGCCTTGTAATTTTTCTATTTACCAAAAATAATCTCCATGCTATTAAACGCCCAACCGACCTACGCGAGCGGGCCGGCCGCGAAGCGTGAAATTTTTCATATTATCCCAAAAGAAGCGTCGAATAAACGCGCCGGTGGGAGTTTCACAATAAATTGCTCTGCAGGTCGGGTAATTGGCAGGTGACCGGCCCGATTATTCAACCCGGCATTGATGAATTTAACATCCAACGTGTGCGTTCACGTTACGCGCCCATTATCGTCACGTATTGTAACGTTGAAATTACGTTTACGCGTTTCCCGTTTTATATTCGGACTCTGATTGATTGCGAAAGGTAATTGTTTATTGCCACGATTCATTGCACCTACATCGATTTACGTATGTAAAACCACTGCAGTTATATTTTTTACTAAAATGAATTAATTTGCATTTTATATAGACTGAATTATAATGAAATTCGGTTATTTCCGTTCATTGAATACAAATAATAACTTGATTTAATTTTTTTCATATAAATAAAGTGTAATTTATTATTATAAGTTGTCTATTGTATTCACATTAAACTAAATTCTTATCGCCAAATTTGTACATTAGCCTTTTGTATGGAAATAAGGTACCAAACGAGCATTCAGCTGGTGGCGCTGCTTTGGGTTGGTTTGGTTTGGTTCCGCTGTCGCCCATGACAACTGTAACCGGCCTAGAACAAGATCCAAATGGGGACGAGGATGTTAAGTTCAGTTAGCAGACGGTGTTTGGGTGCGTTTATACGACACGCGCAGGCGCCGCACGAAAGCTATCGCGTCGTGTTGGGCCTTAACTTGCCTTGGAGGGGTACTACGCAAGGCACGGAAGCGCTCCAACATTTTTGCCACTTGGCTTAAGAATGCTGATGGGGCGGCCGCGCTTCTGTAGAGTATTAGGGATGTTCGCCGAGGCTCACACTGATTGCTTTTGCGATCATTAGAAAGTGATGTGCTGTGATGTGTTGCTGAGGCGCTTGCGCGACAGCACCAACACCATTCTAAACACTGTTGGACAGATGGGACTATCTGTCCCTAAAGCACTGGTTAAGCCAGCATGTGAACGGAGCAGTAGTGGCCATGCCTGGAGGCGGAGGGCCTATTCCTATTCCTGTCCTCGAATACAATTAAAGGTGTGTTTCTTTTATTTATTGCTTTTTTTATTTTACTAACCCCTAGAACAAGTGTATATATGTATTGTGACAATGAATATATGACTTTATAAACTAGAGAATATTTTCGATATTACGACAGCGTACCTTAGGCGATTCGATCAGGATGAACGGTTGTCCCCGAGGGCTGATCCGTTATGAATATTTTGAAGAGCTATCTAGCGTCCTGATTTCATTTACTTATCGAACTTGTCCGGACCTTGGCAAACCTTTTAACAGTCAGGACATGAAATAAAATGGTAACTCTAGGATTTTTCGCGTGTTTATCTGCATGAGTATCGTATACTATACTTTGCTTTCTTCGAATGTATTAGACGGGTAACTTTGAATGACTGTCGTTGTTACATACTGATAGCCAAGTGATTGAACTTTGGACTCCCGAAGGAATGCGTCGTGGGGAAACCTGCATACCTGAGAGTTCTCCATAATGTTCTCAAAGGTATGTGAAGTCCGCAAATCCGCACTGCGTGGTGAGTATGGCCTGTACGATTACGTGTCGAATGCTCCGTGCCCAGTGCTAGGTCGAGTATACTAGGCTGATGGTGTTGATTTCTGCAATGCGCGGGGAGCACTAGAGCAGCGTGTTCACCCGTGGGTGCCATTGACAACACAAAAAGACAGGAGTGCACACACTCAGACCAGGAACAGACATTTAAACATACCATTAAAATGTCCGCCTTGCTCAGAATCGAACAAAGGATCCCAGGAGCGGCACTGCGAGTGGTATCCGCCATACACTCGTATGGGTATAATGTGCGCGATACTCGTTGCCAAGACTACTGGAGACGTAAATCCTCTTTCAGAAATAGACGTATAAAGAGCGAAGGGGGAGCAAGTAGGGTAAGTGACACTAGAAAGTTTTTACGCGTTATATCTTTTCTTTTACTACTATTGTTAAAATGATACTCGTCATGAATAAAACAAAGGTGATAAAAAGTGAACGACATTGAACTTTATGAAACTGGGGAATAATAATATTAACTTAAATTTTATTTACAAAGACAAAAGTGTAACTTTTTTATTTTATTGAAGAAGCAAATGTGTTTTTTGATCCAGGTTATGATAAGTAAAACAATATATAGTCCTAGTCCACTTAGTTTATGAACTAGTTTTTTTTTACTTTTATTCGTCCTCCTGTAAACTGTCGATTTTTACATGTATCACAGGAGGCACAGAATTATATCTATTATTCCGTCGAAACAAGTCCGTTTTTCGGGATGAAAATTATCCAAGGGACCCTTGATTTAAGTTACAAATAATTATGTCAAGAATCAACTAAATCTTTTTAGTGGTTTTCGCGCGATTTTCGTAATATACGTAGACAGAAATTTCTGAATAAATTTAGGTCTCAATGGAACAAAGCCTATGTTAAAAATTTCAGAAAATATCCGATGTATTATTAATAGAATTTCACGAAATTCTTGTGAAAATTTGTTCTGAATATTATCTAAAATTGTTGTAATTTTAATACATTTTAACGGGAAACAAAGTATTTATGATTTAACAAGGGTATAATTATTTCTTTTACATTTAAGATGTCATTTATGCAGTCAAATCATAGTTTTGCAATAAAAACGAAATAAGGATGAAGACTAGGAAACATTTTTTAACTCATAATATGTAACATACATAATAATATTTATATTTGGCGACGACAAAAGTAATGTAACGAACCGAAGGTAAAATTTAATTTCTAGACATTTTTGCTTTTTGCGATATAAATAGCCGTCAAACGAGATGTTACTTATAATGAGTGGTGCCCGTTGCTCATGCATTTACATAACACCAGAGTTATTGCTAAGACCTCGCACGCCATGAAAGAGGTGGGGAAACTGGTACCTACCAAACACTTTCGTCGATAGATGTTCATCAAGCGTGAAGATTACTTATGCGATGTTACTGACTAGTTCTAACATCGTGGGAACGCTGTGCCCTTACAAGGTTCTTAGTGTTCATTGAACATTATAGGAATATGGTGCAACACGATGAAACCCCGAGAAGTTTCAGAGCTTAATAAAATGTTTACATAGACTTTGAATACCGGCAATATTAAAGTTTGTAAGCCACTAAAACTCTAAACTTACATAGTTTGGAAGTTCGCTTGGTTAGAGGCTTTCTGAAATAAGTTCAAAGACCCGTCTTGGTAATACTAGTTCCATAATAGAATAATATGCTAGTTTATTATTGTGGTTGAGAACTCCCGATAGCTTCATTTAAGTATATTAATCTTCAAACTTACAAACACTAGAACAATTTTTAAGCACTAAATTGCACTAAAGCACTTTAATTTAATCAAGATAAGTGTTAGTAGAGTATACATAGATTACATAGTACACTATTACGTAGTATACATAGATAATCATCTGCAATACTAATGATAAATAAGCATTATGTGTTAATAGAATTGATAATTAAATTACTAATAAATGTAATAAAAAAATAAATTACTTAGTCATAGTCAAATTTTAATGTAGTTTTGTAGTTATTCAGTAATTTTATGAAACAGATTGAATTCGCATTAATCAAATCGTTTGATGGACCATTTGCGAAATATAATGGATTTTAATTATTTAATTGATTTTTTTTCACTTTTTATTCATTGAAATTATTGTGTAAAACTCAAATCAAAATCTACCTATTTTAACAAGTGTTAGAAATTCTTGATTCACTATTTTGGCGCATGTAATTGGCCATTAGCATCATTCATATCCAAACCAAAAATCCATAGCTCGTCACTAACAGAACCAATATAATCTGAGCTACGTGGTCTATACGGAAAACCACAAACATAAGTTTAAGTATAAAGATGAATCGAACCACTTTTTAATTATGAAGGCAATTAATCATATTGCGTTTGGATCAATGAGCTGAAACTTTTCAAATATGAACTCAATGAAGTGGATACAATTTACATCATGATAACTATCGCAGATATCGCATGAGTTTTGCCTCTATATTGAATAGTATCTAGAATATACAGGGTGTAATGCTATTGATCGTAAGATATTACGATATGGTTATGATATCGAAGTGTGTCATATTTCGACTCAAACATTTCCTTAAGTTAACAGTTAAGCCCTCTTCCATTGTTTTCCTTTATAATCTGTCTATTCTCGAAGATATATTTGGAAGACTCGCTCCTCATCTTACCTCTCCTCTTCTTTCTTCTCCTCATCACACCTCATCACTCCATATCGCGCCTCACCAGCTCACCACTTCCTGCTGATCTTACTCCACGCTGATGTTTAGTAGATAATAAAAATCCTCGATTACAATTATGTACAAGACTTTTAGTTGACTTACATTGTTAATTTTAACACAGTTTCTTGTCTACAAATAACAAACCAACTTATAGTTGGTAACTTATAGTTGTAAGTTTTGCTTTTAGAGAAAACTTAACTGGGATTAATAGTAATACCCTTACACACCCACCATTTCTAAGTCCAAGAAAGCCACTGGAGTGTTCCTA
Source organism: Ochlodes sylvanus (assembly GCA_905404295.2). NCBI lineage: Eukaryota > Metazoa > Arthropoda > Insecta > Lepidoptera > Hesperiidae > Ochlodes > Ochlodes sylvanus. The sequence goes on along the minus strand of FR990130.1, from coordinate 12,251,560 downwards.
TCAACAATCACAAATCACGCTCTAGTTGCTTGCGTAAATGGAAATTCCTTATCCAACTGTTATACTTTCCTCTAGATAAGTTTACCAGGTTCGGTTCCTACCCGCGGACCTTTTGTGCTGTCTAATTCTTCACTAACAGATTGTAAGACTTCGAAAATAGAGCGTAATATTTATTCTTAGCTGCGATGGTTGTTATAAGATTACATTGTTTTAAGTGATATTTACGTAGTCATTTCAGTGAATGGTAGAACGATTTGATTGTTTGGATTTTGAACGTCATATTCTGGTATTTTTTTTCAAATGTAAACTAGTATAGTAAGTAATAAACTACTATAGTTTATTAGCCTATATTGCCCATATTGGTGGTGCCCCTGCTGCTTGATGCTCCTCTTGCTTGAGGAAACCGCTAAATGACTTGACATGATCCGACTGGAAGCTTGAATCAGTATTTTCTTTCTTTCATCTTGATGTTGATGGGCCTCGGTGACAATTTACCGTAAAGTAAAATATATACATATATAATATATGTCATATTTACCATCATTCTGTTCGTTTTTCAGCTATTAACATAAAATAAAAATTCAATGTAATACTAACTTTGACCTCGCAAAAGCAGCTTGCGGTATATATCCTAATAGGTATTATCTCCGCTCGGCAGCATTGTATCCGGATTTCCAGTATTCCAGTAAATAAATTAAGAGTAACCTGAAAAAAATTGGCAAATTATTTCGTACCGTAACAAACAAACTGGGAGTTCAGGAAAATATTTAAACAGAGGCCCGCCGAGTTGAAGGTCGAGGGGAGATAATGAAAAACATTATTTTGCCAGACTCTCACAACTTTATGATGGTAAGTTGAATTTGGGGAATTCTAATCTGAGACATTAACATAACGAAACAAGTACTATCTCCTGAATAAACAATAAGGTTTATATTTAGCTGTAGTGCAGCTTGTTTATTTAATAAACGTATTGAAAGGTTCTGATCTGTAAAAACTCAAATTATTAAACTTTTAGAACATTTAGTTTTGAGTTTGCTGTCAAAAGAACAGTGTAGGTACGTTTATTACAAAAGTAAACATTATATTATGGATTTGGAAAGTAAATATGGCAAAGCTGAAAGAATTTTATTATTCTACTTGGCTACAACCCATTAATGGCCCACTACTGAGCACGGGTCTCTCCTCATACCTGAGGAGGCCTAGAGCATACTCCACCACGCTGCTCCAGTGCGGATTGGTGGAGGGGTTAGTGGCCAACCCAAGTGTCGGAAATTTTAAGCCGCCCGAAGGTATCCGACATGGCTTAACGACTGCTACCAAATGATAACAACCGGGACCAACGGCTTTACGTGCCCTCCGAAGCACGGAAGCGCTCAAGAAATTTTTGCCACTAGCGGTCACCCATCCAACTACCGACCGCGCCGGTGTTGCTTAACTTTGTCGATCACTTGAGATCAACGCAAGCCGCCGGGCTATGAGCGCTTCTACTTGCTTCCTTCTAAAATATTATTTTTTAAATAAGATTTCTTATATGAAAAAAAAACATTAACATACAGGCGATTTGGAGGCACGGCAGTGCACATGCCAAGACAAAGGACACAACCTAACTTTTCGAAGCATTTCTAACCCTTAGCACATTAATAAAACAAATTAGTTATCTAGCTATATATCTATCTAAAATACGTTGATTTTGCCACAGACTTGCTTACCTACAAAAATTCCTAGAGTACCTGCTACAGTCTAGAAAATTTTTAACTGCCACCCTGGTGCTTGTGTGACTTCTAGGAAACCATTACATGAAAATGTTTGTGTGACGGCCACAAATCAGTCACACCTACTTATTGCGTGACATAATTATAAGATTAATCAAGCATTGCCAAGTTTACGTAAAATATTTTTGGTGGGATTCAATTTTACTGTAAAGTTGAATGTTATTAAATTATGTATATTATTCAACCGATGCTCTCAAATTTTACATTTAAATGAATCAGACGTAACATTATTGTCATTTCAATTATGGCCAGATTTCCGGCATGAATTCATTATTTATTTCACAGTATTGTGATTATTCGTTTGACTTTCATATAATCTGTATTTGTTCACGCTTATAAATTTACGCCACCTTACTGTAGTTGTGGGTCATTGGATCTGTCAAATTCCTCCTCTGGCACACAGTGCTGATGAACGGGAGGTACAAAAGTCATCCATTCCATTCCATTTAACGGCAAGAGGCCCAGCACTAGCCAACAACCGAGTAGATAAGTCATGATGATGATGATGATGATGGTAAGTGATCATGGTTCTACCTACAGGGACATCAGTAATACCAAAGACATCATTAATGTGTTGCCGATAAAGAAGAGAACGAAAGTACCTTAGTTGAAGCTCAGATTAATCTGCCACCCAAAATAATCTGGATCGACGTTGCAGGGGAATTATGGAAATTATTGGAAGCGTTAATTGGTTTATCACTTTTGTCATCATCCGTATCGCCTCTAATCTTATTACGATCAGGGGTTCTCAGTTCTTACTTACCAAAAAGAGATCTGTGCCTTAAAATGTCAAAAAACAAGTGTGTAACACTTGTAACACACGTAATCAGGAAAGAAAAATATTTTTTACCTTATTTATCTTTCCTCGTACCAAATATGTACCTATGTATATCAGTGTAATTCATTAGATTAGTACTTACTTAATATTAAGCATCGTAGAGTCAGCTTTCTTGACGTAAATTACCATGGTAATCAACCACCTTAATTACCTTGATTCGCGTACATAAAGGGTCCCCATGAGGGATCGAATAGACCCACCTCTTTCATGTTTCTGTACGGTTTGATTGTTGGTAGTAATGTAGTAGGTTCGAACTCAACTGTTCAGTGAAACTGTTGTATATTGGAACTTATCACTCCTTGGGCTTATTATGATTTATGCCGACAATTCTTTAAAACTTCGGGAATGTTGTCAAGGACTACCTTATAAGAACCTTATAAAAAAAACAACATTATATTAAAAATACTGTTACAATAATGTGTACTAATATTACATAATTTTTTCTAAGTCTATACTTAACATTGTGTCGCCTCTCACTATTTCTATTCCTTGCAATTCTGTCTTAATAATTTCATTTATTTTTTTGTTTTCGAATGAAATGTGTTCAGAAGTTTCAGGCATTGTTTTATGATTTTAAATGGACAGTTTATCAGAAATGACAAGGCATTGTAATAACTGATTTTCAACCTTATTTGTGTGGCAAGTTAAACATCGCGTCCTAACTTCTGAAAGTCTTTAAATAGGATTAGAGATAGTTACGACTTAAGGGATTACAGACTAGTAAGGATTAAAATATCTAAAGTAGTTCATAAATTGTTTCAAAGTAATTTATGCTAGTGTAACAATTCACATGTGCGACAACGGCACGACAATCGCACGATTATCTGCGTTGCAGCCCAGTGGGAACCACACCGCTCGCCGAAACAGGGGCCGTGAGTACAATACTAACAAGTTGATTTCCTTTTTACCTTGTTTTTTTAATGCACGTATTTTTTATTTTTTTTACAGTCAGAATAACTATTAATGAATAAATAAAAATTGTATTAGTTTATTAGTGTATAAAACGTAAGTAGTTCCTTGTGTGGGGTAAAAAAACTTATTCCCAAGGATAAGTTTTTTGATGGTTTTATTTTTGTTGTGATAGATACGTCCAAGTACTTTGTGAAAATTTCAGGTGTTTGACGGTATGTGAGATAAGAAAAGAAGCTTGAAAGGTTACTTGTATCGACACCCCTTTAAGTATTCATCTTCTTAGCTTTTTTATTATTTTTTGTTATAGCGGTTACAGTAACATATTTTCTGTGAAAATTTCAAGTTGCTGCCTATTTCCGTTCAAGAAATAGAGCCATGTGACAGCTGACAGATGGAGAGCGAGACAGGCAGACAGACAGACGTATTAGGAGGCATAATAATAGCGTTCCGTTTTTTACCCTTTGGGTACGGAACCCCAAAAATAATTACTTGGATATCCGGCTGATTGTCCTACTTTTCAGTAACCTTTCGTTGGTTATCGTGTTTCATTGATATCTCCTATCTGATACGTTCTGCAATTTATATTTCGTATCCATAGTAGCAATTCGTAGCAATAATGTCATCGCGGCTGATCTAAAATCGTAACGTAACGCATCTAAAGTTATAATGACTGCCATGTGGCAGTCACAATGCAGCCGCACCACTGAATAGACTTCGCTAATACAGAATTATTACGAGCAGATCCAATATTCCAATAGTGGTTTGAATAAACGCTTGAACTGTTGGAAAAAATGGGAGCCGTCAGCTGGATACTAAGACCGACGTTCAGGAAATTAAGACTTATTTCAAGAGATATATCCGTTTGAATGAAACTTTGCAAAACATTTCTGCTATTTTGTAACATTTGGGAAAGTTACGACTGTTGCCCAGTTGACAGTGACTCGAATCGTCATCGCAACTCTTAACCCACTACTGGTGGGTCTCACAATGTGATATGTACAGGCCATAGTCCACCTTGCCAGCCAAGTGCGAGTTGGCAGACTTCACAACAACAAGTCTATAGGTCCTCTATAGCGGTTTCCTTATGACCTTTTCCTTCAAGAAAGCAAGTGATAATTAAGTTTTTATAAGCACATTTTTTTTTAAATTACAGTTGAGTGCAGGATTTAGAAGACTTTGAGAGTCTAGTGTTCACATAACATGCATATTTTGCTTATAAAATAACTAATTTCCACTATGCTCTTCATTTTGGGAGAGGTGGAGAAAGCTCCAGGTGTTATATGCTGCTTTGGTAAGTATAAATACAGTCTTCCATTAACCGAGCCCAAACTTCAGTATCTTGCAAAATTAATATTGCACGCAGTCTAAAATGCACCAACTTTTTATTCAGTCCACAGACTTCGTAGACGCTTACATAATAGAGAAGTTTAAGTGACGTTTGTATCGTGTTTCCCTCACATTTTGTTTTCAGACTAATATTAAATTACTACCTCGATCAAGGGTAGCATAATATTATGTAGTACCTTATTATGTAGTAACTTATGAAACTATGTTTGAAGAAATAAACAAGATATAAGGTATAAACTTAAAGCCCGACTACTTTATAAGTTCGTTGACCAACTAAAAATCTTTAAAGATGCGAAATGCTCCTTCGAAATGAAAAATTGTAAGAAGAAGTAAGGAGTATTCGAAAATAATCTTCAGGTAGATTATTTTCGAATACTTCACATACGAATACGTTCGTCTATTTTATTTTTTTACTAGATGGGGAAATTACACAATTGTACATACAGTGATAACACAATATGGGTCTAGTTGTCGCTAGGACAAACCAATGGACGTAATTTTCTTACTTCTTCCTTCTTTCTTAGCCGGAGACTCATCATTGACCCCTTTGGTGTTACTGATGTTCAGAGCGACGGTAACCACTTATCATCAAGTGGCTCTTACCACCAAAACAAATAACATAATACTTATTCAGATTCATTACTGCTATCTGCACTCGGGCCCAAAACCATAATGCAATACGATTAAACCGAACCAGATCACACCGGTTGCGCTGACTCGGTACAGTCTCAAGACAATGCAGTCTCCATTAGTTAGCGCTCAACGACTCCCAACAATAGCCCAAAGAACAATGAGACATTTTCTCCTACAATGGATTTTCCTGAATATATAGTCTTCGAATGTTAATAGCACCACTGCTTAAACCTTGTATCTAGAAATTTCGCAAACTTCACACTGTTTAAGTTCCGTAAGTTTGCCCGCGAGTTTTGACACGCTTTCATATAATATATATTAAAAAGTCTTGAATGAATGGAATAGTTCAGTTACTTTATGAAAGGTTGTGGAAATTTATTTCAGTTTATAATACAAACTTGTACTGGTACAAAACTGTTCTATTTTTAAAATATAATTTACTTTGTTCGGAAATTTTATCTACTGTTTACGTTAGAATGTTCTAAATTTTTAGTTTTTCTACTAAGATATTGTATCTTATTTTAAAATGAATTCTATTACTGGTCTTAGTTAATTATCTTTCCATGAAGCCTGCTTGACTAGCAACCACCCTCTTGCTTGACTCAGTCGCCAAACGACTCATCTTCAAGCTGGCGGCTTGAGAGCCAGTGTTTTTTTCCTTTTTATCTCTTCTATCGTGGCCGACATTGCATCGGTGACGCCTTTGAGGACTGGCAACGGTGACCACATAGCATCAAGTGGATCGTCTGTCTGTTTGCCGTTAATTTACACAAAAAATGCATTTCTATGCATACAACGGTAGCAAACGAGCATGCAGCGCCACCCTACCGCTGCCGCCCATGACAACCGTGACCGACTTAGAACAAGATTCAAATGGGGACTAGGATAGTTAGTCCGGTTAGGAGACGGTGTTAGACCATATACAAATGCAATACCTGAAGTAGTTAAAACTAGTTTCCGTACATTAAAATGTCTGTTTTTTTGTGTCACTGGAAGTTACACGAGGCTACGAGGTTACGTGTCAAAGCTAATTCACAGATCTGTTGCACTGCATACACGGCATCAATTAAGGAAACCATGGTATTACCATAGATCTAAATCTATCAGAATTGGCAATCCTGAACTTTGTGCATAAATGTTTTTTACACAGGCCTAGAGTATACTCCACAATGCTTCTCCAGGGCGGATTGGTGGAGAGGTTCGTGGCCAACCCAAGTATTGGAAGATTGTTTGATATCTAAAGGTTTATTGCAATCTAATCCGACATGGCTTATCGACTGCTACCTAACGATAACAAGCGAGTCGATGGCTCGATGACGATTATGATATACTCTCCGAAGTATGAAAATATATGTTAGAGACAATATTTTCATACTTCGAGAAAGTGAGTGAGTATGAAAATATATGTTAGAGAGAATATTTTTATACTTCGTGACTTTGTCAGTGTCAAATCTGTCAAAGTTGTTAGTGTCAACCTTAAATTTGTCATTTGTGCATTTAATCGGGTTAGTTGGAGCTAACCGCTTGATCTCGAAACAGTGCTGGCACCGGTCGTGCGCACCGACTTATTTCTTCCAAAATGGCGGACGCCAATATTGAGCCTTATGAGGCGAATCTGTTAAAATCTCCAACATAATATTGTAATAATTGCCTGTCATGTCTATTTCATTCAAGCTCTATGTTACCTACAGATGCCATCACAAACATCGACTGTGACACGAAAGGGGCGGATCAGATGGACGCAGTCATGTCGGTGCGGATACTTGTGATAGCTTCAAGATGGCTTACGGCTTTGGCCTGTGTGCGGATAATGCTCCTCACGTTGACTCCTGACCCGGCAATGTGAATAACGAACGCGTCATGTCTTTTTCGTTAATTATAAGTTTGTTAAGCAATTATGCTGCTTAAACGGTTCTATGGATTTTGATGTAATTGGAAATGTAAATAACTAGTAGGTATACCCTCCCCCGCTCCGCTTCGGGAAAATAACTCAATGCCTTATTATCCACATTCGAAAAAAATTTCAGCAAGGAAAACTTAAAATATTATTATCTGTAATTTTGAATGGTTATTGGTAAATTTTCTGTACATATAATAATGTATTGTTTATCAATTAATAATCAAGTAATAATTATTATTTTGGAGTGCGGCGTTTATTCATCAACACGAGTGTTCTTCCAGTGGTCAAAATGTGATCATAATATTTTTTGAGAATGAACAAAAATTTTAAATTATCAAAAAAAAATATTCGTATGTACTATGTAAGTCATAGGTTTTTGAAGAAAAGTGTACTACATTATTTTCTAAAATCTCAAAATCGTAGAGAAAAATAACAACCTATTGACAAATGCAAAAACTATGCACATTATTTAAAATAACTATCCATAACGATTTATTTTCTTACAACTTTCAAAAACTTTCTAACAACTTTCATTCGGTTTTATCAGTGGGTTTGTAATTAGGTATGTCTTTTGTTTTATTATGTTAATGCTTTGGAATTCAAATTGAAATTCATGAACTCAATGTCACCGGTGCCGGTATAAAGTTCGGGAGCCAATTCGCAAATATATGATTCTATATATTTTACAGTCTGTGTTTTTAAAGAAGTTTGCAACAAAGTTATTACAAACTTGAGTTCTGGAATAATCCGAGTTCTCTACATTGCTGAAATTGAATAAAGGGAAATTTAAAACAGCACTAACCGCTAGGTTTTTTATAATTACTTATATTATGTATCCATGCTTATTACTTAATACTTATTATTAATAAAGTAAGTAAGTAAAGTTTTGGCGAGGAGGCGTTACACTTTTTAGAGGCGACGGTTTTAGCCATCAAGGGTTGCTAACTTTTGTGACCAAATTACAGCAAGACTTACTAACAATTACTAAATGGACAAAAAATGACAGGAATAACTATCACTAACAGTCCCTGCCCCAGTTCTCATACCTACTAACGAACTAATCGACTAACGTTCTAACTGCTAACCGTCTGCTAACTAAACAAATAAACCTAGTTTCGATCTGAGTCTTGTTCAGGGTCGGTCAAAGTTCTCATGGCCAGCAGCAGAAAGGTGGTGCTGCATGCTCGTTTGCTACATTAATTTCATAAAAAATCTCTTCTCGTCTCGTGCTCGTCTGTCTCTCTGCCACCCTGATTTAGACAGTAAGAAGTTAATTTAAGATTTCGTCAAGGACATACGGTAGTTTTTATACCGATAAAGTATTTTCACTTGGGATAACATATTTTCCTCTTAATTTTATGTCTTAATTACTGATTCCAAATAACAGACATGATTATATTGCTTCATCGTAGCATTATAGTAGCACGATAGTTATCTCTGATATAACTAACAATATTGAGATAGCTAATATAAGAAATCTTTTAAGGATTCTTACTCTAGTATATCTTTAAGAGGGTATCGCGTCGGGAATCGGGCACTAAATTACTCCTTAGCCATTCCCGGCCATCTTGACTTAAAAGATTTCCTGTGTTTTTGTTTTAACCTCGTACGCTAGAAGCACTTTAATATACCTATTTAAGAATTCCACAGTGATCTTCTAATGGTATGAAGGTTGGTATTGCACGAATGATTCGGATTCGAATCCTGCTTGCACTTCTGACTATTCTACTGATGGAAAACATCCATACCGTTCCTCAATGAATGAATGAATGAATGAATGAAATGTAGTTTATTCGAATTTGGTTTTTTACAAACCCTTTTCTAAAGTCACACTATCACTTCAACGAATCCGTGAGTAGGTCTTGGAAGAAGAAGCGGCAAGAAACTCCCAAGGAGCTTCTTTTCTTACAGTTAGGTACACATGCACTTACAACTACGGCTTGAATTTCAAACTCATGTCAAAGCAGTTCTATCTATAAAATAATCATAAAGTTTGTATTAACGTCATAATCGTCAATAATTTCTCAGTTTCTCAAGGTGTTTGAAGTCTGACCATCCGGATTCGGCCAGCGTGGTAGACCTACTTTGGCATGTTTTTAGTCGAGACTCGACAACCAACCGTTGTAGAGTCCACATCACCTGATGATGCTCTGTTTTGGAGCGAAACACGTGTCGTGTACTATTGGAATAAGTTGTGATGGTATATTCCTACCTGGAGATAAGGGAGGGTGGTGGGTCCATACCAAAATTGTTGCAAGGAAATATAAAAACAACGTAAATAATTAACATCCAATCTACTTAAACCGTTTCAAGTTTAGCGGGAAAAGTGCACACACAAAATGACAAACAAAAGTTCCAAAAAAATTGTAATGGGATTTATTGCGTTACTAAATACACGTACCTTATGAATCGTTTTTACAGATACCTACAGTTACAGTTCTGTTCCATGTGCAGATAAAGATTATTGAATGCTTCTATCCTGTTCTATTTCTGTCTTTCGGGAAGGTTTAGCACTGTAATGTAACTATCGCGTGGCGGTAACGGGCCGCAGTAAATTACCAGCCGGGAACGGGACTTAAAAGCTTTTCTTGTTTTCAGTTTGGACATTACTTATCGATATAAGAAAAGGAAAGAAAAAATCGTGTATATGATTTTTTTATATATCATTGCGGACACTTAAACATTTTAAAAGCAAAGGGGTAGATTGTATATCACAGTAAAGTGAGAATCACAGTCTCACAAGACTCACTCTGCCGAATCTATTGGAGTATAATGGCGTCCCTCCATCCTTGAGTACAAGCAAAACTTACCTGTTCGTGGTCCACCCTGTTGTATTGCTGTATAACGGAGGCTATGGCAAATGGTTCCATCTGGAGAAGAAAAGGAAGGAAGAAGCGAGGAAGAAGGAAGGAGAAGGTTAAAGAGAAGGAAGAAATTCCCTGGGCTTTGTAGCACCTATTCTAATCCCAACTAACAGTCCGCGCCTCATTCCTCATAATAACATACTGACCAACGAACATTCTTAATAACACCCTCTTCAAGCTGATATAATAATTCTAGTCAAGATTGAGTCTTGTTCTATGTCGGTCTCAGTTGTCATGGGCAGCAGCGGAAGAGTGGTGCTGTATTCGTTTGCTATTTTAAATTCATAAAAATAAATATCAATACACAAAGTATATAAATATCGTGATTACCCGTTTTATAGGAGAATCGCGTTACTTATATCTGAATATTTTATTGAAACCCTACCACAATTTATCTGAACATTGGCAAGAAAATTGCGTTAGCCAAGTTTGTCGTCACGTACAGCGATCATAAAAGTCGGGTCACTGATATGGGCGTGTGACGTGACGGGCCATACCTCGATAGGAATCGGAGGGCTCTATCGATCGATGGATGAGTTGCTACACCGACCATGTCATTTTTCCTTATTGCGATGACCAATCGTGATTCAATCACACTAAAACTGGGTGTATCAATAGTTGATAAGCTAAATCCCAGAAGCTGAACCAATGGTGCTGTCCTGTACATAATTTAACTCACTAAGACATGTTATTTTAGAAGGCTAAGATAGGATAAATAAATATTATTGTGTTTTATTTTAATCTAACAACTAGCAACCTTCGCTTCGCCTTAGTTACAATCGAAAGCTAATTGAAGCAGATTCTTTAAATAGCCATTATGTTATTTTATTTGTAAACATAGTTCGAATAAAACAAATAAGTACTACAGGTTACCGCAAACTTGCTACAATACATTATCGGTGAATACTGCATCCAAATCATTTAAAGTCGTTACTGAAATAAGAAAGAAGAGTAAGAACAAACGCATAGAGCCAAAGACAAACGGACTAATTGAAAAGCAGTTACTTATCTATACTATCATTAGTAGTACTTTCATCAATTGATTAAAGGTAATGAATATGCTGTCGACAATAAAGTGTAGTGCATGAAGACGAATTCGTGGTCAGAAGTTACTATTTTTATGCAAATAAATAAACATGCTGCACAACCTAAGATAGTCCAAATTTCTTTAAAGTAGGCATCTTTATTTCACTTACACGAGAACTACTATCACTTTCGCATGTCATAACTTTTCATACAGATAATTTCATAGACTAATTTAATAGAGTAAACGTGCACACATTTTGCGAAACCTCTAATTCAATTGCAAAGTGTATCAGTGCATAGTGAACATTTGAATATGCCTACATTTGAATATACAAACATGCCTATGATAATATTTGACCGTATTTACCTTACGATACGATAAATAAATATTATTTTAACAAAATTAAATTATAGTACAATTATTTGATGTGAGCGGTAACAACACGAGGAAATATATTTTTTCATTAAAATAGTTAAAGTACAATACTTTTCATTATGTGACTCTGATATTGATGATGATGAATGATTTTAAATGTACAGAATTGTGGTGATACATCAATTAAAGCAAAATGCTTTTCATCTGGTCAGATAGGTATACATATGGATATCTTTTTAAATGTCGGAGATGATGAAAGTTTAAGTCTTCAATGGATATCGTTTTATTGGGTAACAATATATGAATAATTTTGATTAATAAAACAAATATACATAAGATATTAGATATAATATTAGTTTGAAACGATATTCCGTTTTATTTGTCTAGTCATTAGTTATTATTTGTTTAGTAGTGTGTGCGGTTGGCTAGTAGGGAATGCCAATAGGCATTAAGTTCGCGTTTTGTTTTACCTAGCTTATGATACATACAATAAAGAATAAATAACTCTTTTCTGAATTCCCTGGACTCTGTTCCATCCAGCCTTAACTCGAAGGTATTCTATGCTTGATGGTAGGGTTCAAGCCCGGCTTGCTAGCTACCCTCCCGCCCTTTGCTTGACTCAATTTACAAACGACTGGTCGTATTCCGGCTGGGGGCCTGAGGGCCAGTATTTTTTTCTTTCCTCTTTCTGTCTTTTTTGGTCGACAACGCATCGGTGTTGACTTTGGCATTACTGATTTCCAAAGGCGACAGTGACCACTTAACATTAGGTTGCTCTTCTGCTCGTTCGCTAGCCCATTAAAAAAAGGTTTCGTTCTCGGATATTGCCTCGATGTTTATGCATTTAATAAATGTCATTGAGGACACTTGAAAAAGTAAAACTAAGTGCGAATCATCTTAAAATATTTGAAGATAACATTATTCTTTTATAATTATCAATTTTTATATTTCAAAAAGTTGTGTTCCCTTAGACCCAATTCTCTTGGCGCCATAACGGAAATTCGATTTAAAACTTTCCAAAGATCTTTGACGAGGCACAACGGAACATTTTGCTCAGTGTCGGCAAAGTCAATCCTATTATGAAGACAAGTACCTAACGATGTTCTATTAAGGATGCCTTTGGATGAAAAGTTTTTGTCGGTAGCTACACAACAGATACTTTATCAAAGAATATCATTAAATCGTTTCGTAAGTATTTATAGGGATCTAATTATGTATCGCGAAATGAAGGAAAATTTCAAAGTCGATATTATGAACCAACCAACGTTCTAACACATTTGTTTTGATTTGAGGCATGACCTGTGTCCACCTTTCCGCTGCCCATGAGAATCGTGATCGACATGGACTAGCAAATGGTGTTCGCACTAGGACCGAGGACTGGGGCAGGGACTGTTAGTGATATTTAGTTCTGTTATTAGTTGTTAGTATGTAATTTAATTATGATACTATAATTGGCTGTTAATTCAAGTGCAATTGACGTAATTTGAACATCTGAAAAACATAACCTTATACTTATAATTATAATTATATCAACGCAAGTAAAGCTTATAAAAAATAAGTTGTATAAACAACTAAATAATTATACATAGTTTAGTAATATATTAAGTACATATAATAAAAAAAGTTGTACAAACAATTTCAATGGTATCAAAATGAAATCATAAACGACATTCGTCAGATTTTGGTCGACTCATTGAGATGGAGATGGCCGAAAAACATACATTTACATAGATGAAGCTCGAACGGCCCATTATGTAAATGAAATCACGTCGACCCCGGGTATATACCTTGTTCTATGCCCCACATTGAGGTTCGGGCTTTCCAAATTTCATCAAGTTTTCTTTAAAAGCAATTCCAACTATGTCATGCTTATTTTCATTCGTGATATTTTACTGAATCAACATGGCTGGCTGGCTTCAACCAATTAATGGCGCACTACTGAGCACGGGTCTCTCTTCATATCTCAGGAGGCTAGAGCATACTCCACGACGCTGCTCCAGTGCGGATTGGTGGAGGGGTTAGTGGCTAACCTAAGTGTTGGAATTTTTTATGCCACCCGAAGGCATCCGACATGGCAATCACGTATGATCGACGTAAGCCGCCGGGCTTTGAGCGTTTCAACGAATCAACATAATTATAATATCTTCAGGTTTCTCCTATCCATTTTTCTCGATTTCAAATTGGTTAGCAACCTTCATTTAAATTTTTAATATTTCAATTATATAATCGGGTTATTAGTTTGTAACTTATTGCTTGTTAAATATTTTACAAGTAACATAAATTGATTACAGCGTTGTATCGCGTGTATTTTATCTCAGATATTTATCTATCTCAATAAAGTAACAGCTACCTTCATAGTAAACATAACTTGATAAATTACTCCACGCTAACATTCAAAAGCCCTCCAAGGCCTATTTGTTCATTTAACAGAACCAAATCATAACGATAACCTTAATATTTAGATTTTAGTAACAGTGAAAGTAAGTGTGGCTGTAAAACTTTTAATTTAACTTGCATGTTTTTAGGGTTCCGTAACGAAAAGTTAACCACCTATTAACTTACCTCCGATGTCTGTACATATATCTTTCTACTATCGAAGCTTATTATTGAACACTCTTTAATATCGGACCTCCAAAAGACCTTTTAAAATCTCTCCCGACCCGGCCTCAGTGGCACAATTTATGAAGTACCCTCAAAACATCAATGGCAGCCATCAGCTAATTATGATTCATTCGGTTGTATAAATATATTTATTCGGGAAGCAATAACTTTGGATCCTTTTTGCGATAATTACGTGGCCAAAAGAAGCTGAAATTTGGCATGTATGTTCCTTGAGAAGTATAGGGTACCATTAAGAGAGGATTTTTGGAAATTCGCGCCCTGAGGAGATAAAAAGGGGATAAACTGAAACTTTTTATTTCTTCAACGGATTCACTTGACGCTAGTGAGAACAACGAAAGGATTTTTGGAAATTAAGAATTTCACGCGGGCGAAGCCGTGAGCGGAAAACTAATGGTATAATAAAGCAAATTTGGAAGTAAGCTCTGCATTATCTCTCTTTGCCGCAACTTTTCTCGTATTAACATGAATATTTCAAATGAATCTTCAAGAATAGGAAGATGTTTGCCTCTCACGTATTGTGACGTAAGCGCTGTCACTAGCATAACATTTAAATTTTCTATTCTACTAACTGATGCCCGTAATTACGTTGGTTCTGGTTCAAGCTGTATGTTGTCTGTAAGTCAGTAACCGTTAGTGTTTCATTAAATAGATATTCCCAAGTGTTTTAGTTTCAGAATTACGAATAACATGTCTGTCTCACAGCAAATGAAAATCTAGTCAAAGTAAGAACACCTATTTAACCCTCCTGAGCCGAGTGCATTCGGCATTTGATAGTGCAAGAGATAACACAAAAGAAGCAGGTCGTCATCCCTGGGGGCTTTTATAAGGTAAGAATATCACGCAAGCCGTGTAAGCTCCTTTGGAGCGATGGAGTATTTAGTTACGTAGGTATGTTTTTTTATAAATAATAACAGATTTATGCGTTATTTAATTTTAAATAATATTATCGCGTAGATTCATCTATGTATTGACAACTTTCGACGCGTATGTCAGAGAGAAAATTTGCGAGCAGGATAAAAGAAAATTTAAGAATGGAATTTCTAGAAAGTTCTCGACGAAATAGAAAAGGGACTACAGAAAAGAAAATGTGTTAGCCGGATAGAAGAAATTTAAAAACAGAATTTCTAGATTGTTCTCGATGTAACGAGACAAGAAATTTAAAAAAATGATTAAATTTGGAACGTTCGTGTTTGAAATTAGGGGTCTTAAGACGACCTAAAACGCGGCATGGTCAGTTCAGTTTCGGAAAGGACTTCGGAAGGAGGACAGGAAGAAGAAGAAGAAGAAGGAAGAAGAAGAAACATAAGGAACAGCAGTAAAGTGAAGTGAAGTGAACAGTGTCGTGTTGTACCTACTTACAGTGTCGCGAGCTCGAGTGTTACCATGTGGTGTAAATAAAACACCATCTATTGATACCGATCGTACTCCTTTTTTATTTCTTACCCACTCCTGTGACAATTATGTTAAAGCCAATTTCAGATTTTCATTTTACTTAATAGCCACTTATATTAACAGTCAATAATGTGTGTGTATGTGTATGTGCCAAAATATTACATACAAGTATACCTTACCTGCTTTTTGATACTAAAAAGACTTGTCAGCTGCTCTATGAAATTATAACAAGCTTCATATTTGCGATTTCGTTTAGTGTTGAAGTCGTAAACAGCTTACTTTACCGTTTCTCTGGAAAATGTAAATTTGTGAAGAAAACAGCCTTTATAGCGCTTTCTGGTGAATATAGCTGTCAGTTGCAACTCACTTTGGCTCTCACAACCGCATACACGATAGTGCAAAACAAATTTCATGAAGTATTTTACCTACCGTTACAATTCTGAGTATCTCACTTTAATTTCAAATAATCATCATTAACGTATTACATAAAATCTTTTGTCCTAATTAACTGAACAAGTAACTTACCGGTCTTTCCGTTTGATAACGCAATCGAGAATAATACTCATTTCTATTTTATGAATAATTATAAATTATTACTAACATACAAAAACACTCCAGAACATCGTCTTCTCGACTACAAAGTTGAATGAAAATCGTCAAATTTCTCTTACCTTCATCTAAAAGAGTGGAAAGAAAGCAAAACAAAAGTCAATTCATTTTATGACTAACCTTGCACTGTATTCGTTTACATTTATGAAACATCTCTCTATGTGTCTCGCACGTGTAAATTTCTAGACAAATCTCTCTCTTGAAGCGCTTGTGGCAAATGCAGCTGTCACTTGCAGCTCATTTTGCATTTCGCGCCGCAACCACTGCGTAAGACGTCATGGAACTGAATATTGTGTTACAAAATAGACTGATGCAGGAAGCAAGAATTATACGAGGTCTACTTACATTGAGAGTTTGCGCTGTGTTGACCATGGGATGCCCGTACTGCGAGATTTTGTTTTGCGTACTGTCCATGTCATATACATACATATGTTCGGTTGTCAACAACCGAACATAATATGTTCCATAGGCCGCATAGGACCACATATGTGATGAAAAAAGTAAGCAAAATACATGCCTTCGACCAAAAATTAGTCATACTGAAATGTGAAATGAAAAAATTAAAGTCATCATCCAAATTTCCGCCTCGCTGGTAATCGGACCCAGGACCCTTGAAAGGCAGTCCGGCTTGCTGACCATTGCGCCATACGCGTCGTCACAATTTGGTGCTAAAGGTTGGACCGAAGAAATAACCCAGCCAGGATTCGAAACATTCCTAACAACATTAACATCAAATGGATCATTAGGTTTTAATCCCGAGCTTTCTGTTTTACTGTCAGGATTTCGAACAGAAATAATTATTTCCAAGATCAAGTGGACACGCCAGTGACAATCCAATTAAAAACGTATGGATACTTGACTTCACTATGAACTGCAATTATTTTCCATCGATTCACGTTCTATATTTTCTCACTACCGCGTTGTGATTTAAAGTATCTTACCTGTAATTAATGTAATAATCCAGTTATAGTAGTTTTTTGTTTTATGTTTTAGATTTATAGAAAGACTAGAAATACATACTAATATTATGATTATTGTAAATCAAACGGATAATGGGGAACTATAAAAACATTATAAATCATGGTTTAATAATCCATTATACAAGTCATGTAGGAAGAATTTAGACGCTCATAGGCCATAGCCCGGCAGCTTATTAGTAACAGTCGCGATCACTAAGTTGATAAATGACCGATAATTTAAAAAAATTTTGGTCGTTTTCGTGCTTCAGAGGGCACGTATAGCCCTCAGTCTCGGTATTTATCGTTAGATAACACGTTAAACGATGTCTCAACCTTGAGGCGGCTTAAAAACATCTGAAATTCAGAATGACTTCATGCTTCAAATTGGATTACTCGTAGTATACGGTTTAATACATTTAACAAAAGATTTAACAAAAATCGGTTACTGAGAAAATGACAATTATACAATTACAAAGTAACTTAATAGCCAAATAACGTACTATACTGAGGAAAGAAATTGAATGGATCGCAGGTAATCATTTAAACTAGTTTCAACTGGAGAAAACGGGTTTACTGTAACAAAATTAATTATACAGGCAATAACTTTGCCTAATAGGTATATTTTAATACCCAGCCATTTTAGTTGTTCTATTTCAAATTCAGAACAATTTGTTCAATGTTGAGAAAGTAAAACTTACGAGTAAGTACATTAACTTATCTTTCCCGCCATGAAAGCTGTCACAGTCACTCAAAGGCGAGATTGAGATACCACAGACGATAAATTAAGTCTGTGAGATACGAATACTCCAATTCAAACTGACAATGTCCTCGAGGCAGACTAATTGTTCTATTA
The DNA here is from genome assembly GCA_905404295.2 of Ochlodes sylvanus. Lineage (NCBI taxonomy): Eukaryota > Metazoa > Arthropoda > Insecta > Lepidoptera > Hesperiidae > Ochlodes > Ochlodes sylvanus. The sequence goes on along the minus strand of FR990130.1, from coordinate 12,233,457 downwards.
AGTGTGCTAATTTCACAGTGATGCAGGTCGCTACAATCAATCCTTTATTTCGGTAAATACCGGTTTATCATCCTATGGCAGACGATTAGAATTCTATAAAGCTGACTTTATTAGGAAGGTATGTATATAGACTAATTTTTAGTGAGCCTTAAATATTTTTCCGAAGCGAAACGAGGGGGTTACTAGTGGCTTCAACCCATTAATGACCTTATCGCTCGGGCACTCTTTTTCTCGTGGTTCAACTGGTAGAATCAAGGGCAAGTCGCATTGACCATAGTTCAATATGTTGCATCAAGAGACGGGCAAAAATGACTGGAGGATTTAATGTCGTCTTTAACGTAATTAGAACAATACAAAAACAAGCTAGCTCCACTACGTCTCCGCGTCATGTGTTCATATGTCGAGGGTTGTAATAAGCGTCTACAAATAATGTTACATCGTAAACAACTTTTAAGGTCACTTGGCCAAAATATTAACATTAGAAAATATTACAAAATGGTTGGAGTCCAAGAAATTTAATATTTCGAAACTTGATACATTTTGTCCCGAAGTTTATGGAAATGATGGAAATTCAGAAAACAAGATAAGAAATGTATTAATTGATGCGAAATGAAAACAGACGGCGCTTAATCTGAAAGCCATTTAACTGCGTAAATGTCTCTCCGGCGAATTAGTTATTTTACTTTACAACTTTTCCGAAAGGATTTTCTCTTAATAGCGCTCCTTGAGCAATTAAAATTATTAATATTTTACTTGTGTTTAACTCGTTGTAGATTGTTTAGGTCAATATTTTAATTACACGTAATAAATTCCTGTAAATATGCTTTTATGGTAACTTAACTTACTTAACTTAACTTACTTGGTAACTATGTCTAACTTGGTAACTTAACTTGGTAACTATGTCTCTATATTATCTTCATCATGTAAAGAATTTAAATTACTTTTATTCTACCAAACTATAACTATTAAACTACGTCCGTAAAATGGATTTTAAATACAATATATTCTATAGGTTTTGAGATATTTTAGCTATGCCTTTTTTGGTGTTTAGAAACCTCATAATACCTTTATATCATGGTAGGTCAAGTTTGAAATAAATACATCTTTTTTATCCGGACTAGCCCATTCTCCAATGATGTGTGACTTAGCTCCTTGTTGAATTCTGAGCTTCTACTCATAACTGGTACACTTTTAATTCCTATTTAAAAAGGTGTACAAACATTTTAATGCCTCACTATTTTCTGATTTTGTTTTACGTGTTGTCTATAATAATAATTATTAAGACTTTTCTTCGTAGAGTATGTGTAATTAAAATTTCTAATATTATCATTGCTAACAAAGTTTTAATTAGATATAGGTAGAATTAACTATTATTGTTTTGATTACAAAGGGTCATTCTCTTCGAGGTCTAATAAACAATGTTCGCGCTTGACAGGTTTTTTTATATTTAAATTAAGTACAGTACAAAGGAAAAAATATTTCCCGGGTCCTCGTTTTTCCCTCAATTTATTTTCAAGCTTCAGAAGTCATTGTCTCTCGTAAATATAAAGTGAAACGAATCAACAAAATTCTGCAAAAATATAAAACATTGGAATGACAATCACGTCCTTTTGTGGAGTAACAGTATAAAATAAAAGCGTTACATTTGTATGCTGAAAATGATCAAGCTGGAATTTACGTCAAAAACTATTTTCCCGCATTTTTGTTTTCATTGGATAAAAAATTTTGACGGTTTGGAAAAGTTTTCAGTTTTTTTTTGTTTTTTTCATGTAAACGCAATTCATGTGGTGATTCATAATGGTGTGTGAAAACTTCTTTAGCATCGTTGTGATTTGAAAGTGACAGCGACAGCGACAATAAAGCAGCTCTGCTATACTCTTTTATTTATATTTAAACTAAATATCGATAAATGGATATAATTTGATTATCAATATTGTTATTGTTCAAGAACTCTTCTTACGTCCAACGTAATAATAATTATTCACTGAACAATTCAATAATTATAACGATAATTAAAAAAAACTTTTTTCTTAAAAATAAAAGTTCAAAAGAAGAAAATTGTAACGATAAATACTTCCGCGCAGTAAACTAAGTAATAGATGTTTAATTAACGAAAGTTCAAAAGCCTACTTTTTGAACATCCATCAACAATGTAATTAAATTTCGAAATTAAAGATGGAAATAATTGATTGTATTTCAAACTTTTATTGTTAAATAAATTTCAGTAAGGTCTGGGGTGTAAGAAAGATTGAAAATTTAAAATTTTCAATGGTGCTGCAATACTTTGTAATGTATATGCTATGTCAAATCAACCTGAATCAAACCTGGGACCCTTGGAACAGCAGTCCGAAATTGTAGCCTCTATACAGGTCATCAAGTAGCAATGTGATATAACGTTATGTACTTGTTTCAAAGTGTGAATATGAAACATTTTCTCGTCGCCGTGGCAGGTGTGAACTTAGAGGGTCTTCTTCCCTCCTTAAACCAAACCAAAATGCTCTTAAAAACCTCCGAATTAACCACGAATTTACAGACACCCGCAATATTCCTGTGTAGTTTATCATTTATTGGCGTAAGTACACAGTTTGAGCGGCTTAGTTGCTAACTTCGAGAAATCCATTAGTACAAAGCCGACAGTGTTTTAATTAAACCTGTTTATAAAAATCTTGCTTTGGAAATGTTTTCATTTTCAGTCGTAAATTCTACTTTTAAATATAATCTATTCATACATTTTTGTGTCACTGAGTAAAAGTTTTTGGACGCTAATTAGAACCATTATTTATAGTGACAAGACATAATTTTTTATTGAATTGAATAGCCGGTAAAGGAGTTTAAGAGCCATCAGACTCACCAAAAATGCGTTGTCTGCCAAGAAAGAACAGAGAACAGGATGGTGGAAGAGCGTAATAGCTAGCCAGGCAACGTTAACGAAAAAATAATTACAATTAGTACTAATAAGACATTTAGTAATTACATTTAGTACTAATAAGTTGCATATTATAATAATATTCATAGTCATTATATGAAGCCCTACCATCAAACAAGGGGGGCCGGCTTCTATTGCCACGTACGACACTCTGGTCTACTATCATGGATTGAAGTAGACGGTCATTATTTTTGGCTGCCCCAATATACATAGCTAAAGTAGGTATTATTAATCATAAAATTTCACGTTTGATCTTGATGGAGTAATTTGACTGGGTAAAGAAGAGTGGTGGACTTCCAACAGGTGGTCCTAACGCCATAGTCCCATGCCTCGTCCGTCTTACAGCAGAGGATTTAATTAGCTTAAGGTCAAAAATGTTTCAAGCCCCGTATACTCCAAATCTTCTTAGGGACTGGGTCAATATTTTAGGTGCCTCCCGTGTCTCTCACAATCTATATAATTGTTTCCAATTCACTTAACTTCCAAAACCAATCGTTGAAAGAATGAAATGGGGTAAACACGTAATTTATGCAGTGCCCGAAAAAAATATTGAACAATAATAAAATTGTTTCGGGATACTTTGTAAAGTTAACAATTGTTTATCGAACCGAAGCAACGCCCGAGGCCAAAGCCGAAGAATAGCTCTTTCGGAATTATAAATCAGGCAGGAATACATACACAAGTACAACATCGATGTCGATACAGAACATGTAAGGTATTTGATAAATCAATTACTGAGGGTATTAATTAACGCAATATAATCAAAAACTATGGTTTTTAGAATTCTTTTGTTTATTTCTTTATCTGATTTTATAAAATCTTGATTTTTCCGGTTCTACACATATTAGTCGAATCTGATATTCAGGCTTCGATCCCCAACGCTTCCTTGTTACAAATAAAACAAAGAAATGCAGATAATGCTCGTTCCTTATGTGTATTATGAAATTCTGTTTAGTTGTACTTAATTTTAGTTTATTTTTAGAGCCTGTAGACCTTATAGCCTGTCATTTTATAGCCGGTAGCTTTGAGGGAAAATAGAAGTCACCAGACGGTTAGTGGTCAACAACACGTATATGCACAAGCAACACCAGCCGCCGCAATGCAACCCCGGCCCGGAAGGAGAACTCATTTATTTACATACATATAACCGAGTAATATCTATACGACAGGTGACATTGTGATGGGATGTGTCATTGTAGGTCAAGCCGCAATTGTGCGGTTAAACCATTTGACACATCAATTGGTGTTAAGTGACCATGCCACGGGCTAATTGTTTCTCCGACCACCAGATGTTTTTCAAGTCTGGACTTGTTTGAAAGAAGGACCGGAAGAAACAGACAAATTGGTGACCAATCTGTGATTCATTTTTTTACTAGCTGTGCCCGCGACTATGTCCGCGTGGAATTTAACAGAAACTTTATTAAATTTCTAAAATAAAAGTAGCCTAATTTACTCCTTATTACATCAGCTATCTGATAGAAAGTCCCAGCCGTACCAGAGATTAGCCAAAACAGACAGACTAAAATTGTAAAAATGTTATTTAGGTAATGTACCGTGTAAACATCCACATGCATTTATTAAAAAGCGGTTATTGCAGTATTACAAACAGACAGTCCAAATTTATTTATTTTTATAGATAATTATGTTGATAGCGAGCAAGCGACCAGACGAGCCAGGTGATCACCAGGCATTACCGATGCGTTGTCGTTCAGGAAAGAAGAAAAAGGAATTAAAGAAAATATTGCATTCAAGCCCTCAGCAGAAATACGATTAGTCGCTTGGCAGCTGCCTCAAGCAGCTAGCTATCCAGCCGGGCTTTTGTGCTACCAGTAATCTATAGTACTTTCGGAATTAAGTTGGATGATACAAGACCAGATACCTCTGAAAAGAGGGACCTAGTGCCGATACCTCGACCGTTTTTCAGAAGAATGTATAACAAGCAGGGGAGGGCAGCTTGGACTTGGATGGATGAAGCCCCTTACACCTTGTGTTGTGCAGGTCTCTTTAAGGTTTGCGCATGTTACACCAACTCGACGTGCGTCGGCTTAACTCCGACTCCGACCGTTCCGTTCCATTCATGGGTGTGCAGCGGGTAGTACACATCTTTCAAGTATACGTCTGAAATTCAAACTTGCGGAACGAGATTTAAAGCTCATAATTGAATTATAGTTCTGTCGAGTCATTTAGTGTTGTCGGTGACGGGTGGGAGTTGAGTGGGTCTAATGCGCGAAGTCCTTTAATCAGATATCCACCTGTTTTTGTTTATGTATAATAACTTCTTGTAGAATTACTTCTTATGACCTGACTCTATGCTCAGGATTGGTTCCAGAAGAGAACTCTCCAATCAATTATTTCTTTCATTTTCTTTCAATCACAATGAATACCCCCCTTTTTATGTACACACTCTCTACATAATTAATTATAAACCACAAAAAGAAACTACTTAGCCCTTATTGACATTAACTACGACAAAGCTACCTTAATTTACCAGGATTTAAAATATTTTTACTTTAGACTAAAATATTTCTTGCAAAGAAACCGGTGGTGAAAAACCTATTTAAACAGCACGTTTGGATAAACCGTCCTCAAGTTTACGGCGAGTTAATTTTAATTAGAAAAGTTAATATTACCTGGCTTACTTCACCTTCGTTCAACGAGCCAGTATTAATTAACACTATAAATTCGAATTGTTTTATACACGCCAGGTCGAATGAGAATGGTTCTTGGCATGATTTACATAGCTACAGTTAACACAAAGTAATTTAAAGTTTTTCACAGTTGGCCAATAGAGAAATCTTTCATACTCGTATCCTGCCGTGAGATTCTCTGTATCTTGGGTACCACCAACTATACACACGACAAGAATATCATACAATATATACGCTGAACAACAACAGACAATATATACGCTGAATATCATACGCTGATACACATCGAAACCGAGAATAGAAATTTCAAGTCATCTTTCAAATTACACCTCGCTGGGAAGCGAACCTAAATTCAAATTTATTTGCTTAAAAGTTGAGTAGATACAGAGTCTTATTGGTTATGGGCGACGAATAATCAACTTTAGCCAAAATTTGGTATGCAAATATTATACTTATTACATTCGAACCGAGGACCCTTCGAATGACGCTGAAGGTAAACAATGCGATACATAAGTCGTCATATAAGTTTATAACATCTGTGACCGAATTATAACGAGACTCTTACTAACATTTACTAACTGGACTATTACAAACAACAACTAACAGGACTAATATGCACTAACAGTCCCTGTCCCAGTCCTCATACTTACAAACTAACCAACTAATGTTCTAAAACCTTCACCTAACCGGACTAACTATCCCAAACATAACAAAATAATATATAACAAAAATATTTTTGTAGTATCTGGTTAGTACCTATACACCAACCATCCCAGTCCCGATTTGAGTCTTGTTCCTTCACACCTGTAAATTCTTTTTTTAACATACATATACAGGAAGAAACTAGGAAATCAACTTCTCCGAACTAAAAACATTAATTAGGAGAGTCGATTGGGTACGATAAAACAAATCCGCATTAAATTAATACGCTCATTGCTTTTGGGATTATCCAGATTAATACTGTTCCTATCCTAATTAATTTAGATAAGGAGCTTAGATTTCAAAAGGTTTTAGGGCTCCGCACATCGGATGAAATAATTAAATCCTCCAGTACACTCGCATTGCATTAGAGAAGAAAAACACCGTGAGGAAATCTGCGCACCTCAAAGCGTCAGTGTTCTCGAAGTTGTGTGAAGTTATAGAGTTTAAGGGCTATGCACCTTGAATCCATGTTAACGTCTCCTGTTCGTGGTGCACACTGCGCAGCAATGAACGAGGATATGGCACCAGGTCCCTAGGTCCCTCTTATTAGAGGTTACTGGCCTCTGACTGTTACACTTAGTTTTATCCCGATTATAGTTGCCGAGGTTTATTGTGATAGGATTTTTACATTTTTGGCATCATTCTAAAATATACCGTGAAATGTGTTTTTTGTGTGGGAGTGCTAGAAATAATGCATGCGTCTCCGCTTTACTTTGAGCCGGCCATGCATCTCATTTAACTAATAAAAGTTTTATTTTCAGCTTACTTTTGTACTATTTTTTATGTATTAAGGTAGCAAACGATCATGCAGCACCACCCTTCCGCTGCTGCCCATGACAACTGTGACCGATCTAGAACAAGACTCAAATGGCGACTAGGACGGTTAGTCCTTAGGTTAGTAATAGTCCAATTCGTAATTGTTGGAAAGAGTCTTGTTCTATTTCGGTCACAGGTGTGTTGCTACCCTTTAGGAATCATATGGTCGCCTGTAAAAATTGTAACTGGCTGCGCACCTTTCTAACCGGAACACAATTGCTGTTAAAACAATAATTACACGGTAGAAATGATACTATGTAGCGTGACGGGTGGTAATACTACCCCGTGCGAACTCTAGGCTCTGCTACCTATTAATGTAATAGGCTGATTCTAGAAATTAAGTAATCTCACTAGCTTGTGCCACCCTACTGAACAAAGCATTGGTGTCAGGTCCATTGAAAGAAAGTAAAACCTTTATTAAGTTGAGTAGTAAACGACAAAATTACATGCATAATGAAAATTCAACCTTATCTACTATACATTGAAAAAACATGCAAGACAAATAATAAAAATAACAATAATTCAATTAATAGCAGATTGCCGATGTACAACTATTTGACGAAAATGGATCGCACTCAGCATTGGCCATGAAATAGTAAAACCACGGCCGCTGGTTTTCAGTACGACCCGTGCGTTGAATTGAGTCCGGCCATGAGACAATATTGAAAGTATGTACTAATAAAACTACATTCCTTAAATTATTTCTTTTTGAAATCCAGGAGGAAAGGATATTTTCCTCTCTCATCTTTCTTGGTCGACAACAGATCGGCGATGCCTTCATTTTGACGGCTCGTTTGTTCATTTGCCGGCTATTTACACAAAAAAGTCTTAAAGTGAATTTGGTCTTATGTTTGACCAATAAGTTTGCCTACTTCACTGGAGAAGAAATTACAACAAAACTTAGCCTTGTTTGCTTCTGAACAGCTATGTTCTTTTAATTAACTTTAAACTTGAAGCGAATGCAAGGAAGCTTTGGGTTACGTAAAGTCGAGAAGTTCCACAAATGGTCGGATGGACCTTAATGAGGATTAAACTAATGTTTGAACAGTTACGTGGGAGTTGGTATGATTTAAATGTTTTCGTGAAAAAGAAAATGTCTTAGAACAAACATTTTTACTTCACGTGATTATCCTTACTTAATATACTATTAATATTATAAATGCGAAAGTTTGTATGGATTTATGAATGTTTGTTACTGTTTCACGCAAAAAGTACATAATGGATTTTGCTGAAACTTTCAATAATATAGCTTACACATCAGAATAACACAGGCTATAATTTATAAAGATATAGTGTGAATTATCCAAAATATATAGGTAACTAAATCTTTGCAAACCGAAGGAATAAGTTTCCCGAAGCGAAGCGAGGGCCAATCGCTAGTGATATTATAAATTTACGGAACGGATTTAGATGAAACTTTACAGTAATATAGCTTATACATCAGAATAACTTAAGGGCTAAAATTTATAAGGACTTTGTGTAATTTGGCCAAAAATAATCCTGCCCTCTGAAGGCTATCTTGGCGTGCGCTACCTAAACCCTACTACGTACTAACCGAAGATACTCGTAATGTATCGTTGGATTATTTGACTTAAATAGTCCTTAATGAAAGAACTCGACAGAATAATATATGTATGTAACCTTTTATGTGTAAGCCACTAGTTATAATTATACAAAATAGTTTTAAATTAGCAACTTTTTTTTACATGTTCTTGTTGTATTTATTTAAAAAGCGGGAAAATAACAAATTAGAAAAGTATTTAGAATAATTTGATCCACCCATCATTTATTACGATGTTAAAAATATGACGCCTGTTAGATTAATGATGATGACTTTGATTTTTTATCTAGTGTTATCAGCGCTTTGACAATGCTCTCATAGCGAAAACTCCAACAATACAGGCAACTTCAATGAATGCCGAAATAAACTGGATACAACGTTTAAAATAGCAAACTAATACCAAACTGTTTCAGTAAACAAGCTACAGCTAAAGTTAACAATGAAAGTTTAATTCGATTTGTTTTCCTAAATTTGAAATACCGCTCTCCTCCACTCTCGTGCATTGGCTTCAAGTTCGAATGGTTTTACAAACATCTATTATGCAAACATTTAAAATTGCAATGTTGGTGGGTGACTATCACTTACCTATATTGTTTTTAGAGAGCTTAACGTATCCCACACTAGGAACTTGAATTGAATTGATATATTAAATTGATTATATTTAATTAATTTGCGTCTTTATGCGTATAAAGATGAAAATTGGCAGGGACTCCCTACCAATTTTCAAATTTCAGTTTTCCCTGGCAGGGAGGTAGTTTATAACAGGACGTCAGCATAGCACGGACTAAGTGACATTTTATTTCTAAAGGGGTTAAATAGGATTTGAAAGTTTGTTTGAAATTCTGTAAAAAGTACCTCTGCGCAGGCCAAACCGCAGAGTGTTTCCTAGTATAATATTTTTTTTAAGCCTGAGGAGCTAAAAACAAAGTAACGAGCCACCTGATGGTAAGGTTATTGTTGCCTTCAGCTTCTTGCGTTCAGTAGTTTCGGCTGTGTATATTGTGTATATATTGAAAAATAAATGTATATAAGATACATTGTATTCCAGTGAGCTTGTACTATACAAAATGAATGCATGTTAACGCAACGGGTATGCAGTGCGGCACTTGGACACACGGGAATGTGTGGACTCCATAATGTTTGCAGCTCCCGCATATACGCTTCAACTGCTCCTTTTATTGCCGCACTTTGTAGGAAACTGTCTTGGAAACAGTGGATAGTAGAAAAGGAAATGGTTGTGCTTTTTTTCTTTTATTTTATAAAGAGTTGTATAAAAAATATTATAGTAGTACCCTGCCTATGTAACGGTCGTGGTTTGATTCTCAGTTGAACAATAGTTTTCTTTTTCATAAGTTAATAGCCGACAATAGTCTGATGCTTACCGGTGGTTACCGTGGTTACAGTGGTTACCGTAGGTACAGTGGTTACCGTAGGTACAGTGGTTACCGTGGGTACAGTGGTTGCCGTGGGTACAGTGGTTACCGTGGGTACAGTGGTTACCGTGGGTTCAGTGGTTACCGCGGGTACAGTGGTTACCGTGGGTACAGTGGTTACCGTGGTTACAGTGGCTCCCGTGGGTACAGTGGTTACCGTGGGTACAGTGGTTACCGTGGGTACAGTGGTTACCGTGGGTGCAGTGGTACCGTGGGTACAGTGGTTACCGTGGGTACAGTGGTTACCGTGGGTGCATTGGTTACCGTGAGTACAGTGGTTACCGTTTCCCATGGATATCAGTTACACCAAAGGAAGCACCAAGGCGCTGCCGGCCTATTAACATTCGGTCTCTATTTAACATTCGAACTATTTAATGGTAAGTGGTCATCGTACTTTAATGAACATGAGTAATAAATACCACTGCACTTTCTTCCTGTTCAGCTACGACATTGCATCAATAATGCGAGTTTGCAATGTCTTACAATCACAACTGCTCTTACAATCCAGCTGTTCCTTTGGTAATATGTTGGATATCAACTCTATTATTATGTTATTTGTTAACAAAACGGTTTAATGCCGACACTGAATTAATTTCTACTTCAATAAATCCGTGCGATTTGCGGTTTATCACGAACCTTTTTCACAGTCGGATTAAACGCCAATAAAACTAATAGAACTTCATTTCAGGCGCACAGATTGGAAAGCGATGACATTTCTTTATTTGTTATTGGTATAATGTAAAAGTAGTACAGGTATGTTGATAAATACATGTTGAATACTTCAAAATTATTCTGTCCAATGTACTTCAACCAATAGCTTATCCAAGCAATAATAACAGTCAACTATTCTTTCTTTCCTTTTTTATTAATAACCGAGATTGATATATTAATAATAATATTTAATTAATATCTATACAAATAAATAAAATTGGAGTGTCTGTTTGTGATATTAAAATAACCGCTTTTTACTAAATGCATATGGATATATACACGGTGCATATAGCAAAATAACATTTGTTACAATTTTTGTCTGTCTTTGTATCTGTCTGTTTGTTTGAGGTAATCTCTGGAACGGCTGGACCGATTTTGACGGGAGTTTCACTGGCAAATAGCTGATGTAATAACTGATGTAAATAATAAATAGCTGGAGTAACTTAGGCTACTTTTTTTGTTATATTACACGCGGACGAAGTCGCAGGCACAGCTCGTTAAACAATATATCCTTTTAATTCTTCCTTGAGCGACAACGCATCGATGACGTCTTTGGTGCTACTTATATAATGTCCGTGGGCGATTGACCACTTACCATCAGGTGGCGCATGTGCTCATTTCCCGGCTATTGACATATAAAAAGATTAATCATCGATCATCAAAACTCACTGAGAACTGACACAACTGTTGAACTATGACCACTGTGTCATTATTTTTTTCTAATTAACTAAGTGTCCCTATTCAAATAATTTCGTTTTTATTCCAGTTGTCACGGCGATATTGTTACGTTTAATTCCTAGATGGTTGGTAGGTAGGTGCTTGTGAAAACGATGAAATATTGACGTAACAGCTAATGGTTTTAAGTAATAGTTCTATCGTCAGATAGGTCCAACGGGCACTTTATGTAATGGAATTTTCAATATAATTGCTATTGATGATATTCGTGTTGTTACTCACGTGTTTTACTGTTATTTTAATTGTTTTTATAAGCCCATTAAAGTGATTGGTAACGATTTCGCGTTATAAAAATGAACATTGAATAAAATAATATTTATTGATCCTAGAGTAAAATCATAACATAACATAATCATAATAAACTTAAATAATATACACAAAACCTAAAACTAAAAAGTTAAAAAAATAACATAATAACTAAAAAATATTATTAAAAGGAGTCCCTTTAGGCAAGGTTCCGAAGATACTGGCAGCGTTCCCCCTTTGAATAGCTAGGCTAATTGAATAATGAAACGATAATACGACCTATGTATTAAAAATATTTTAACTAGTTACATTATGGTAACTCATGCTATAATTGCGAAGTCATTTGATTGATATATCTCGGGAACTCTCGATTTTTTGTTTGTAATGTGTGTCGACTTTACCTAGTATAAGTAGTACAGTTTTTAAATACATTTTCAACGCCTGCGGTAATGTGTTTTAAGTGAAATTCAATCTCTTTGTGTTACATTTAAAATATGTGTTTTTAGCGCTTTCTCCAAGTTAAATTACCTATCGAAAACGATAGCAGAACCAAAAAATAGTGCTTTGACAAAATATAACATGATTAAATGATTTTGTATTTCACCTACAAAGGTAATCGGTGCCCATAGCCAAGATCGAGATTCTACACTTTGTGTACCAGTTCCTACCTACGCCGATTATCATGGATCACCATACTATTTCGTAGCTTAATTTGCTAGAGAATAAGATACTAGAAAATTAGTTGGTTAGTTTGTAAATATGAGGACTGGGACAGGGACTGTTAGTCAATGTTAATCCTGTTAGTTGTTGTTAGTAATAGTCCAGTTAGTAAATGTTAGTAAGAGTCTCGTTATAATTCGGTCAGAGATGTGTGCTACCCTTGAGGACTGAGATCGTCGCCTCTAAAAAGTGTAGCCGGCAGTTGTAAAAAATGTAGTTCAAAATACTCGTTACCTATTATATTTTAGGTAAGATATTAGAATCTTAGGTATATTTCGCGGCTCTGACCATTTCGCATTGTACAGAGTTTTACCGTTCCAGTTTTGCAAAAGTTTTCGCTTGCCCGCATTTCAACCGGTCGCCACATATAAAATTTAAATTCTCCGACGTGAAACGGGAGCTAAAATTGTTTTGTCAACAATGAGATATGTCCACAATACTACTATATATTTTTAAGCTATTACTATGAAAGATTTACTACGCTCATAGCCCGGCGACTTGTTGTTTCGATGTCGAAGAATCTTTTAGATGTTTTAAACTGCGCAAAGGATTTTTGTGTAGTTTTCACTTTGAAGTTGTGTATCTTAAAAACTTGTAAAGAAAAGTTCGCGATTACAAATGTCTATATCCTACGGATAACCACTTAAAATTATATCAATTTTAAGATTGTCATATTAATTTTTTTAAGTGTGGGTACTAAGGCATTGTTTCACGAAGCAAAGCGAGGGCAATTATGCAAGTAAAGTACAATTATACCAACAATAACGTAACCTGTTAAATTAACGTCACCAACACGTGAAATATACCGAGATGCATAGAAATTAAATCCCAATATCCACAACCGTGCTAGATAATGGAATTGAGTCTTTCCCAAGGATGGCGTGTTCAATAAAACGGTATTATCGTTTAGTTTAGCTGCAAAAGCTATTTTCAACGGAAGCTTTTCATTAATCAAGTTTTTAATAAAGAGCTGTTCAATTTCCTGTCTTACGGCGAGCAATCATTAATGAACACAAAGCTGATAAATTGTTACAATACTTTTGGATGAAAGGGTCGGGAGTAAGTAGCTATGTCCGTCCATCTTGGAATCTATGCCACTTACCATGCTCCTACTTTATTTGAACAACGGAGTCCATCGTCAAGTTTAAGTCAATCGTAACTGTGTAGTGTAGCAGCCGATTAGTTTGAACGTTAGCCTTCCGAACCTAATTTGTAAACATCAGGAATATTTATGTTCAACGGTAGGTAACTCAGTAAACAAATAAAAATTAATGGATGCAAAGGAATCCCATGTAACTATTAAAGATGGTTCAAAATACTCCTACTACACTTATGTTATAGTTTACCTAAAAATTCACCACCCGTCAAATGTGTATATTGTTTAAATAAAGATCTTAAAAATGATATGACGATTGAAGACCGTATGAGGCAATAGTTACTATGCTAGACTGCCGTTAGAAAGGGTCGTGGGTTCGAGCGCCGGCGAGGATGAAATTCAGTGATGTATTTTAATATCAGTTCTTTGTCTGGCTGTGTGCTTGTGTGTGTTGTTTGTCCATGGCATATGTACACAACAGAAACTATCGTTGTGTAATTGTATGTGTAATTTGAATTTGAATTTGTAGAGCTATGAGCGTGTAGCGTTACATACTTATTTAATATAATTATTTTACAAAATACAGCAACTAAGTAAAACGTGTCATTTTAATTCTAATATTATTTTAGTTACAGCCCTGCTGTTGCAGAAATTATGAAACTACTTAGCCAAGTTATGAGCTAACTTGACATTAACTTTAATTGCTACTTAAGGTGGAGCGTTTAAGAGGGGGTATAAAGCTAGGAAAAAATCAAATTTCACCCGCGCGCCCCGCCCCGCCCGTCAAATAGATGCGCCGCAGCAGTTGCGCGTCCGGTTGCATCTGACTTTATTAGCGGCTGTACACTCTCGCGAGACTGCTAGCCGAGTGCACTCGTATGAGAATGTACTTGGTAGCGCTCGCCTCGCCTCGTGATGCCTCGGGGGGTCTCGCCTACTCTCGCTCCCATGACGTCTCGGCCGAGGCGTCACGAGACAAAGCGAGTACTCTCGCACTAGAGTGTACAGCCGCTATTATATAACATGGCATCAGTCAAGAATACGGCACAGTATAATGTAAAAAATGAGACAAATTTCGGCTCAATAAATGTAGAATCATCTACCTCAAAAATGGCAAGCTGTTTTTTCTTTATTAGGGTTAGATTTTTATACAATGTTAATAGCTAGAGAGCCAGTGAATGGCAGACAACACATTATTAGGTGTCATTAATAATTTCGAATATATTATTATGTAGGTATCTATTAATCTAAAGCAATTCTTCTCGCTGTAACTATCTGTATTTCTGAAACTAATAACATTTATAGGTAGTGTCGGTCGCATCATGTAACCATAGCGCTGGAAACCTAGTGTAGGGAGCGATTGAATCACTTTTATGACAAGAAAGGCAGTATAATGTTCGTACTGGTGTGACCATTAAATCATTTAAATTCTCGCAAAGCAGAATATCTGCTCTATTTTTACGTGATGATACCTGTATGCAGTATATCATGTAAATAAATAACACGTACAATGTTTTTCAGACATTTATTATTATAGATAACATTTTCATTTTTTCACTACAAAAAGATAAAGTAAGTTATCCTTTAAATTTATTTAAATCCAAAGAAATCCTTCGCCAGAAAACAGAAAAATTACAAATGCCACTGCCGTTATTATAAGGAAACTAATTAAGTGACAATAATATCATAAAAAGATGACAATCACTAACTTCTTGAGCGACAATTGTTAGCTTTAAAAATATAGGAAAAAAACAGTGTGTGAAATATGATGCGTGATGATATAATTATGCGTGAGAACAGGCAAAATGTATAATGGGTATTAAAAGTATTTAAGGTATGGTAAGAACACATAAGTCATCAAACTAAACAATTATTTGAAGATTAAAAATAAGCATAAAATCGAACAAAGCTTACTTAAAACCAAAATGATTTTATTCGAAATCAAGTTTAATTCACTAACTCCAAATACCGTCTAGAAAAAATAAAATTCCAAAATTATGCATGGATGGAAGTTTTAATTGTTGAAAAAAATATATCTTGTCTATTATAAATCGTTGACTTGTATCACATGTGTATTTAGTATCGTCGTTAGTCTTGATATTTGTCTTGACCCGTTCATAAACACGAGGCTGGATGTTACTGAAATTAAAAAAAAAGTCAAACACTATTATACTTCCTAACATTGAAACTGATGATGTCAGGTATCACTTTGCGCCCTTTATAATCGGTAGAAAGTTTTAGATAGGACTAAATTACATAAATACTTTATTTTAATGCCAACCGTTCCGGTGCAATAAATTCGTCTGCATTTGGATCTGTATGTTCTAAAATTTCTACATTTTGTAAAAGCGTAATAGTAAGCCTGAAAATATTTTTTTTCTTTAAGAAAACACAATTAGCAATTAAGAAGTAAATAAAAAAGTCGCTTTAAAAATGCATTTATACAAAATTTTATGTTTTTGTTAAAGTAATTTTGCCTAACTATGCATAATATGTATAGTATAAAAAAAATATGTATAGTATAAAAAAAATTTAGTTTATGTGTTATTTTGTAGATTCGTTACAATGCAACAACAAGCAAATAATAAATGAAACAATACATAGACAGATGAATTGATACGCACTTCTCTGGTGTAATGTTCCAGTCATCATCAATAGATTTTGGAATATTTTCTTATTCTCTCTTCTCTTATCTTGATTTTGGATTAAATCTTGTTCTGAAATGAAAATACAACAAAAGTTTCAAACACACACAAGTAACAACTACTGTAGGGATCGATCAAATTGACTACCAGAAATATAGGTGTTGCTTTAAAAACAAAATGATGGGGCAAAGAGGAAATAATTAACTCAAAATTAAATTTGCTTTTGGATAAAGCTGTATATTTTGTTTGAAAGTACATACCAATACTAACTATTAATGATACATACAATGTGAATTTTTCGTATATACTATGCTGCTTCAGCGATCAAACATCAACATCAACATTGTATTGTGAGCACAAAAGTTAAAACAATAAGGTCTAATTTTGAATATGAAATAGTACTTGTCAACTTACCTCTGACAACTAGCCATGACTTGAATTTTCAGCTTTCTATGATCCCTTTTTAATGTTGATTTTATTCCGTTTGTTACCCATGTTGGATCTTAGTGTCTTTTAACTTTAGCTCACACACACACAATTATTGTTTTTGTAATAAAAACTACGCTCTCAGTCACAAATGTACACCACAAAATAATTTCATATGTCGAGAAGACTGACGCAGTCTTCCCTTCTCAATGGAGCAATGGTGACTGATTAATGAAACAGAGCATGTCAAAATACTCAAAATCCTACAAATGTATTTTATTTTAATAATTCGTAAATTATAGATTTGATTTTAAAATCGCTAATCTAATCCCTCCGTGATACTAATTAGCATAATATATTAAAATATTGACTCTAAAATATGCACCATATTGAAAATAAATTGATTTAAGTGGAAAATTAGACCTAACTTTGTGATTTTTTTCTATCGAGAAAATTTTATTTTTTTATGTTTTTGCTTACATCTTGCACTCAATAATATAATGAAGTATAACTATGTTTTTCTTCAGGTTCTAGAAACTTGATCTACTACTGTAAAAATTGAATCTAAGATTGCCAATTTTGCTTTATACCCCCTCTTAAGTGAGCTATTTTGAAAGATAGACCGAAGTGTTGAAGAGACGCTAAGATAATAATTAATGCAACATAGTTTGCTAACATACTAAGCTTTGTATCACCGATGGTTGTAATGTGTTTATAATTTATGGGACCATCCTTTTAAAAGTCAACTATGGTATTCTTCGATTTCTTCTGATCTTTCTTTTCTTGCTGATCTGATGAATTCGAATTCGAGAATCGAATACTGAGTACTCCCTAACTACATATAATTATGTCAAGTGATTAAAAATCACGTTGTATAAATAACCCTGTATGAGGACTTAAAACTAATTCCACAAAAATAATCAAAGACTGCACAGCTTGTATGCTAAGCAAACAAATTAACTATGTGTCTTAGAATAATTACACTACAGAAACGAAGTCCGCGCGGCCGTTTTGAAGCACCTTAATTGGAGTCAGAAATGACTCCAAACACCGGGCAGCTCATGTCAACGCGCGCTAAACGTGTCTCGCGAAAAAAAAAGAATTGTGACGATTTGTCCAGTTAAATTGTGTCACAAAATATCTGAAAAGATATTTATGTATTTATTATTGCTAAAAACATAATGATTATCCGCAGCCGAATCATTCCCCGCTTTCGGGAAGTTTCGGTTTAGTGCTTCACTTTAGACAGAGCGCTTGTATGAAGACTGTCTTTCTATAGTGTTATTATTCTAAGCTATGTGTATTGTTTATTTATTTTCCAATAATCTCTACGAAATTACATAATAAAATATTTGTTTGCTTCATGAATACTCAGCAAACAGCCCAGAAATAGTATTCAAAGCATTAAAAATTAATGCCCGCGGAGGGCTGCCTAGTACATTAATCATTTTAATCACCTGACGCCGTCTGCGGTAATAAAATTATTTCACAGTAAACATTTTGAGGATTAAACTTTATGGACATCTAAGCAAGATCAGCTTATTTGGTTAAGTTGGTCAATTTGCAACAGTTACACAAATGTAGTCAAAATATTAGTTATTAACAAAAAATACAACTAAGTAGATTTAATGGATTGTAGAAAAGGACTACTCGTCGTATGTTGGTTGGTTTAATGTTAGTGTTTACTAGACGTAAAGCATTCAATTTATAGCAATATACTAGCTGTGCCCGCGACTTCGTCCGCATGGAATTTAATTTAAAAAATTCTAAAATAAAAGTAGCCTAAGTTACTACTTATTAGATCAGCTATCTGCCAGTGAAAGTCCCGTAAAATCGGTCAGGCGGATCCAGACATAAACTCAAACAAACGGATAGACAGACAGACAAAAAATGTATATAGGTATATGCATTTAGTAAAAAGCGGTTATTTTAATATTACAAACAGACACTTCAATTTTATTTGTATAGAATAGAGTATAGAAAAATAGATTGTTACCCAAGTTGATACGTGATTTACTTATTTTTTGTAATGATTGTATACCATTATAAATGATGAGATGAGGAGTTTGTAATGTTCTAATGCTCTTTTGCTACCTTCATTCCATAAAAAAAATTACCCGTGCAATGACTGGCTCAGAACGTCCACTAATATATTTCCGAGTTATCTATCGAGACACGCTGAAGTGTTCACAGCGTTTAGACAGTTGTCCCACCGCCGCCGAGTAAGCGAGTAACTATCGGCTGTTCAGCAAGTAACTTCTCGCTCAACAAACGTACCTACAATAAGATATACCTACATTCCGTGTAAACAAAAGAGATGTTATTAGATATTAATAGTTGACCGCTGACTGGTCGCACTGCCGGCAAGTACTCGCTCCATTAATTTGTTGCTGAGCGACAAAAGCTATCAAACATAATAGGTACTCGCTCAGCGATGCTCGATGGCGGTCGGAACACACGCCGAGTATACATAGTATCGCCCCGAGCGAGTAGTGCCAGTAATCGCCCGTCGCAGTCTGTCATTCGCTGATAGCCCAGCGACAAAAATATCGGAACTACACACTCTCGCCTCGCTACTCGCTAGTCGCCGGCGGTGGGACAACTGCCATCTAAATAAAAAATCGGAAACAAACGAATCCAATTACAGTCCGGAGCGGCTGACAGAGCAGATATGCCGTTATTTTGACTATCTCGATATCCAAGAACAATTTACAAGCAATACATAACATTACACGAATTCGATCAAACGAATCGTTTTCTCCTGTCGTGCCGAGATAAAACAAGGAAGTATTATGCTAAAATGTTTATCTTTGATTCTTCGTATTTTCCCATGGGAGCTTATGTATTTTACCTCCATTTGAGTTCTTTTAAGCTTTGTTTAAGCTCGTAAAGAACAACAAATTAGAAAAAATGAGAAAACCTGGAAATTGCGAATTTTTACACGTTTATTACTTTCTCGAATGGCTTCTGTGTTTTCGATGGTCACTCGAAAATGAGAGATGTAAAAATTGCAAGACGGGTTACATTGCAGTGAAAAATTATTTGGTCAAGATTTCTTCTCTCATGGCTGGTAGTATGAATCGATCTCCTTTGGTGCTTCTGGTTCCCTTGGCCAACGGTATCCACTTATCTTCAGGAGGCGCATCTGCCTTCGGCTGTTTACATAAAATATAAGCTTATTTGTAAAAAAACATAAATACAAATGCAAATTATAAGTTTTACTAAAAATTAAAAATTTCATTTGTATATTGTCGCAACCTCATTTAAAAAAATATTAAATAATCCTAATGGTTTGATCATAATATATTTTTATATAATGATCAAACCATTGTACTTATGAAAGAAGCGTTGAAATAAAAGTTTTATGATGATGAGATTGCTAAGAGGGTGCTTTCCAGATCACGGTCGGTAATTTTTGTGATAAACTTTGAGATTGTTATGAAATGTGATATTAAAGAATTCAATGTTGTAAATCTTAATTAGTTTATTTACCTATTTAAAGCACACCGACTAGACAGATAACCGAATACAATAGTTAAACGATAAAACATTATCTTTTATGTACTTAAATAATAGGCATGTACCAGCGAAAAATAAAACCTAGAAGTGTAACTACCGAAAAAAATAGCGTAATGATTACTAGGCTGCGGCCTAGTAGACAACGTCAGCCCATTCGTCGTTCCGTTTTTTGTTTTTGAAATTAGCCAATCACGGCTGGCCTTGCGGCGTATGATGTATTTGACAACCACTATTAGAAGAACTTATCTTTTTAACTGACTTCAAAAAAGGAGGAGGTTCTATGTTCCACTGTATATATATTATGTATATTTTTATGTATTTTCACCGATTTCTGCGTCAATTGTGGACCCATTTCGATTATAATTTTTTATTATGGAAATTGATGAAATCCCAGGGAAACTGAGGGAATCCATTTTTTAATTACTCGTCGATTTTGAAGTCTAGTTTTATTAATTAATTATACCACCTACCATCCTCCTGTTACAGGTCTGCTGCAAGAAATTTCTTTAGAAATAATACCTTTGTACAGTACAGTACATACATACGAGTACATACATATTTCAAATGTTTATGTAACAAAAACATTTTAAAAACAAATAATAAATAAAATAGTAATCAAGTATTCTTGATGGAATTTGATTGCTGAACAAAATTTGGTCAGCAATGGTTTACTTCTGAAATATTGATCAGCTGATATCAGAATTTATAAAATCCGTCTTAACTTTTGATTGCCTGTCAAACTTTCGTCAGGCTCTGGTAATAAGAACCTGAGGATAATTAGGAGAAAAACTCTGAATTTAATAAAATGTGAAAAGTTGTTGAATGTTACTTAAATTACTAAAAAAAAGTCGTGTCTTCAGATCGTAAAATTAATGTGTCAAAATTTGATATAAAACCTACTACCTAGTTTTTACAGCGGACTTATAAAATCAACTTTTTTGACTTTGATACTAATATCATAATTTTATTATAATTATTATTTTTGTATTAATTTATAAAAAAAAATGTTTATCTTATCTGACTAATAGCTAATAAATCTATTTGCATTTACAGAGTATACTGCATAGAAACTTAAATATTAAATCGAGAATTTTATTATATTCATAGATGGTTAGATATTAAGATAAATGTACGGGAATTAACCAACATCCTAAGTTAAAAGTACAAACGATAGTAAAAATCCCCTGGTTACCTTACTTAGCCCTTGGTTCCTTTATCACCCATAGCATAAACTTTACTTTCACATTGGCGAATAATGAATCCTATCCCAATTTAAACCGTTCACTGATTACTTCCGCATTTGTATTTACGTATGAACAAAACGCCTCAACAAATCGACCATCAGCACCATTATTCCCACCGGAATAAGTTCTCGTAGAAACAATTAATATTATGCAGGTAAATATGAAATATACAAATAGCCAGATTGTAATCGCTGTACCCAAGCATAATGAAGCTCAATAGGAATGCTGCTAATAAATCAGACGACCTTATGAATACTTAATTAATTACCGCGGAATGCTTAGAAATCCCTGCGACGACGGTTGAAACAGTTTCAGGTTATGGCATAAAATTACTTACATAACTCACGAGCCTTGTTTAAGCTTCACGACAACTCTACGACTATAACGATATTAAAAGTTTTGATTTAACTTGCAATGGAACTATGTTCGGGGGAAATATTGCAACTCAATTTTGAGGCAGTTATCGTCAACCGATTGAGATGAAATTTTGTATACACGTTTAGTTTGGATGACACTTCATGGTTAGTACAGTGACGTCATTCTAAATCCAACGTGGTGTACCATACAATCCGCGATGTGTTAAGTTAAAAATTATACGTAACCATTCATAGTCATTCCACAACAATCAGGTGTTCCACCACAATCATGATAGTTAGTTTTTTGTCGTTTTCTCCTTCTTACTTTTCTCAAACGTCCTTCATGATTTAGTTTCCTTAGTACAGCTTACGGTATTGTATATTAGTATTCGTTTTCAGGAAAAAAGTACAATACTGCTTAAAAACATTAAAAACTCTCAATTTATTTCCGTGAAAAAATCACTCTTAACAAAAAGACTCATCGATTATCTTTATATTAATAGAATGTACGAGGGCGTTATATGTCAAAAGTGTTATTGAAATAATGTTTTGTTAAAAAAAATATTTCCCGCTTCGATGAAAAAATTTTCATTTTGCATTTTCAGGAATCATAAACAAACAACATAAACAAACAAAACATTTTTGGTTCTTTGTTAATCTGTACGATTGTTCCACTTTTCTAAGAAACGGCTTAATTCGATATATTTTTTTATATAATAGTAATAAAACCTTGCGGTAACAATAAAGTGTTCGTTTTATTTCAATAGGTAACAAATAAAAAAGAAAGTCAATTTCAAGAATTCCCTGTAATAATTTTATCGAGTTACTAAGGAATAGGCAGTTATTTGTACCTATTTCTAGTTTGTACCTAGTTCATGTTCTCAAAGTTTTATAGAGTGTCAATTCACGTTCGATCGACGAAGTAAACGATATTGGGTACTTAAGAATAAGATGTCAGTCATGTATTCCATTTTGTCGGAGTCGATATGAATAAAATGATACATCTGTAGTACACAATATTTGGGTCGACAATTCCAAATCTAATATTTGAGTATTAGTGTCGGAAATGGAGCTGGTTTCATCGAATATTCAATTACTGGTAGGATTTCTGATGGATAACTCGTATGTTTGTAGTGTTCCACGTTCTACAGTTCGTGAAATGGTTGTTGAATTTCATGTACGTACGTTGTTGATATCCGGGTAGAACAAAAATAACTGGTCTGATTGTTAAAAGTATTCAATTGTACATAGAGTTTTTACCCACTTCAAAAAGGGGGTTTAAATTTGGTTGTATTTTTTCTGTTTGTTACGTCAGTACTCCGTCATTTGTTAATCAACTTTGATTTTTGTTTGGTTGCGAGGTACTTCCGCATTGGCCCTACCTTTTTGATCTTGTTCATGATGGAAATCATGAAAAATTATGGAAAGTAATCAAAAATTGTAAGCACATGTCATTTTGAGCAGTAACCCAAGAATTTGTATTCTAAAGTGAAATATACCTAGTGAGAATCTGATGAATGTTTTGCTTAGAGTATATATTACGGTAGTAATATATACTCTAAGATGTTTTGTTATAGATATGAAGAGTGGAACTCCTCAGCGGATAGATGTCGTGTTTAAGGATGTTTGTTTTGTTGGTAAAATTGACATTGCAAACCTGTCCATCATTCAACTTGTTTTTTTTATTCTAGGTCATCTAACAGTGTTACCTTTGAAGTAAATCTTCAAGTTTGTAATAACTTGTCGTCATAAGAACGCTCTTGACATGAGTTTTAAATTTACAATATGGCATATCCGTGAAGTCTAACAGATTTTTTTTAGATTTTATCACAACTGTACAATAAATATCTCCCCTAGCCGAAAAAAGAAACCGGGAAACCCCTATAGGCAGGGTCACTACCAATGGGGCCATGAGGTAATTGAAATCAATATTGCTTGAAGTGACTTGTACTCGTATAATTAAGGGGTCATATAAAAATTAATAAGCGACTCAAAGGGCGCTTACTTTATTTACATATTAATTACTTTGTTTATGTATTCATTACTTTATTACTTAAAGTTATTGTAGTCAATCATTGATTAATAAAGCAGAATAAATCGTTGATACCATCACGCTTACCATTGACACAATGCTGTATGAACCAAGCACTATCTCGTCAGAACAAACGTTATTTCACGTTTGATCAAACCACGAAAGTCTGAAGAATCTCAACTTGAGACACATTCACAGCTTTACAAAGCATTTCCTTTTTGAAAATACGGCATCTATTCAGACAATCGCTTCACCGGTATCTACGAGCATGTCTATGTCTATGAGTATGTCTACAAGACTATTCATACAAATGCATCAACAAAGGAGGGTAGGAAAAAATAACCCTTCCAATTCAAAACAGTAGAACGAACGTGCGTTATCTTGCGGCTCGTTTTAGAGGGATTGTTACGGCAAAGGTATGTTTCCACTTCAAATATTGAGTTGTAGTATAAATGATAAAGTAGGTCAACAATTCGTAAAGTTGTGTCTTTGGAAAATTCAAGTGATTCTGAAAAGGAATAATGTTATAATCATTAGTGAAAGTATACGAAATGTTTCGATTCAAAATAGTAATAATATTTATATCATAACTATGTATGTAAACGTCAAAGTTTCATTAATCGTTAATTATTTTTGCTTACAAAGTGTTCTTTATTTCTTGTCTTTTGCCTTGTTATGAAAATGATGTTAGACATAATTTACGTTGAGTATCGCATCTGCATAATATATCTTATTATACACCTTACCCTGTGTCCAAATTTATTTTTGATCGCATTAATTGAAGAGATCGCTAATTAAGTGATAAGATCGCCTGTTGTACTCACTTCTGTTTCATGTTTTCATTTAACATTTTGGTGTACAATTAACAGGATTTTGTTGTTGTCGTTATAATATTAAGCAAGATATTATATTAAGACGTACTGTGAAACTTATTTACAATTAATTACCTACAGTGCATACCGTTTTCGCTGTACTGTGTACCGAACTACACAAGACTCGTGTTGTATACCACGGCTTTATGGTTGAGGCATGGGCTCCGAGTCTGAGCACGGTCGTACGAAGATGGATATCTGTGTACATACTTTAGTTTGGAGTGTAAGGTTTGAAGGGATCTTAGGTATTACAAATAGCTTGATGAATATATGACGTACCATTATAGTTGTACAAGCAAATATGTATTATTTAAAGCTGATTAGCGGTCGGAGTGGCGCTAATTAGGAGAGGCCCATGTCCAGCAGTGGACTTTAAAAGACTGAAGATAGATAGATAACAGATAATTGGGCAGTGGAGGTCAAGAAATAACCCCTGCTTGTGGTGTAGCCAGCTGATCAACGGAGGAGATTATAGCGCCTATTTCCTACTTTTTAGCTGGGATCTTCCGAACAGTATTCATGCATAGTGGTAGGATTGTTTTACCCACGTAGTGACCACTTGCCATCAAGTGGCTCGTCTGTCCATTCGTTTGTTATTTAAATGCAAAACAGATAGACGTTAATATCCATTATAAATTTTTATGTCTTCGTGTATGAATAATTAAGGTAAAAACCTAAACTATAACCTAACTAATTAATATCTAGTAAACTGTCCTTTACTAGATATTAATTACTTTGCGAAAAGCATGTTGAATTTCCTATGCCCTTCTAGGCTACTTAAGTCACAACCATGTCCTATACTGGGTTTTTACGTATACTTTTTTTTTACGGGTAAACGACGTCAATAATTATGTTTCGTTATTAATGAACTGTAGCAATTATCTCAAAATAGCACTAAACTTATACGAAAATTATAGTAAAGTCAGAGGTCTCTCAGCGAATTTATCCGAACACAAAAGCTAACAATGCAATGCCTAATCCGAACGAAGATAAATTAATTCAGCGCCCGACCCTTCTTACATAGCGGCGCTCACAGGAACTGTGAATAGACTTATCACGCTTTCCTTGAGATACCGACCTTGACGTTTCACAGTATCTTTAGTGCCTTCCTTAGTGAGTAAGAGCAATTTATCTTAATCTCATCCTAGGTCTCCTGTGTACCTACACTCAAGATCAAACTCTCCTCATGTGCACATAAGAAAATTTCGCTGGTTTTTACTACCACCTGAGTGGTAATTTTCTCATTAGCGCAAATAAAACTCTTTAACAGCTTTTTAAGTCTTGTTCGAATATTTGAAATATATACCTACGTTTTTCTTCTTCATCAAATCACTTTACTTAATTTGGATTTGTTAGTAAACTGACATTTGACAGTAAAAAGATCATAATATTTCAGCTGATGGAGAAAAGGCGTTTGGCAAAGGGAAACCTCCCGCCAGTCGAGGCGTGTTGCCTGGAGAACGGCCGAGCTCCAACTGACATCGTTTGGATAACTATGTATATGCGGGCGGAAACCTTCGATAGCGTGATTCTGGCTTGACACGACGTCACCGTATGACGTGACTGCGATGTCGTCACAAAGTAAACTGCACACAAGAAAAAAAAATGTTTAATGCGCTTTTCAATCCTTCATTACTTACTCAATTTGAACTTATCAAATAGTACTTTATGAATTCAAATTACGATTATTGCTATGCTTAGCATACTCCGTATTAAATCTCACCATTAGCAACTAAAAGAAACAATTGCTGAACAAGTAACTTAGTTACAGAAACTGGATAGCCTTGAATAAGGTGTCTAACCTTGAGACTAGTCTGGAAATTCGAGAATAGTATCTTAGAGAGAATTTTAGATTAAACAGTCGGGATTATGTTTCTCTATGTTGGTATCAGGTAGGTATTTATTACTCGTAAAAGTATTTGTTGTTTTATTATTTACATAACTTTACTAAAAAAATACAAGTTTATTATAATAAGCCTTAATTCACTAGGTATCAAGTTTTTAGGATTCACAACATACAATGATGATTTTTTACACTTACAAAATAATAAATGAATCCGAAACAATAAACGTTACTGATTTAATCAATCAATCAATCAATTTATATAAAACTCTTCCGTTACTGAGTGACTGACAGACAACGCATAGCCGAAATTACTGAAAGCAAGAAGTTGAAATTTGGCATGTAGGTATGTTTCTTGGGGAGTGTAGGGGAGCACTAAGAGAGGATTCTTGGAAATTCTCCCCCTGAGGGGATAAAAAAGGGAATAAACTGAAACTTTTATTTCTTCAATGGATTCACATGAAACTTTGTATATTATACTCAAATCATATGACGTTCGTCAATGGACATTAATAAAACTAAAGCCATTGATGCGTTGCTGACCATAAAGGAAGCGGAAGAGCCGCAACTATTGTTCTCCGAAATTTCCACATGTACAATACTTCTTATACTTAGCTCCATTAAATATTTAGCGTGTTAACGTTAAGCGAATAATATAACGATCGGGTCGAAGAGACACTTATTGTAAGGCCAATAAAGGACACAAAGTAACCCAAAATCCATTCGAAGATATGCTTAAATATAACGAGGCCATTACAAGAGGAAAGTCGTAGGTTTACAATCTAATATTGGATTTTAGAACTACCGCACTGCTGCTTTCTAGAGTGCTGGCGTTGCGTTTCTTGTTCAACATGATAGATACGTTTATGCAACATCTGTGCATGGATTCTAACGTTTTCTACTACAACGCTATAAATCTCTTGTATCCAAATAAAAACAACATGAAAGCTATGCACTGAATGGAAAGTTTGAAATACGGTTTATATCTTGTATTGTTTATTAGATGTCGCTACAGCAAGCTTTGTCCATATTTCATAAATGCATTATTGGCTGCGGTCTACGCTATTTTCAGAAATAGAAGTAGATGCCGCTCGCACTTTCATAGACAGCTGTTATAAGACGGCAGGCTTTTTGATATGAAACGTCTTTAAATTAGCTTCCACAGCATCGACTTATTATTACTTGTTCCACGGTATGAAATTAAAAAAACAGCTGATCAGAAAATCGGGAAATATAGTTTACTTTAGCTCCATATCAAGCACGCTTATATCAGAAATTCCACCAATGGATAGCTAAAATTATTAGTTCGGTTTTGTGAAGACTGTAACCAATGACATTATAAGTAATGTAACACATCACGCGCGGCTGAGGGGGTGACGTCACCATTTTGAAAACGTCACTCAAAGAAAATATTAGCCGTCATTTATACGTACGAGTATGCACGTATTCCCGTTAAGCACACGACCGTGTTCATGAGCCACACTCCGCTTTTTACGTGAAGCATATTTCATTTTAGTCATAAAGCCTTCTTCTGTATACTTAACAATCTGACCAAAGCGGTGGTAGAACAGGTGGCAAAAATAACATGACAAATGTTATCTGTGATACCCATATTATATATAAATTTATTCCCTATACATGCATAAATATATGTATATTAGTTTGAAATTGAATTTTTATAGTAACTGCCCTAACACAATCATATCTATCTAACACCAATTGCCTCTCCCGTGCATACAAGCTGCACACATTGTACCCATTTGGCACCAATATTACAACGAAAATATTAAAAAATAATTTAACTTATAATTATTTCAATTATAAAATTCTACATTGATTTGTTAAATTGGAATAACCCATTATTAATCGGCAATAAAATTTCATTCTATTGTACCTACATTTGAAACGCGAGAATTACATATAATATTACTTCTAATAATATCTATGAGTAAAGTTAAAGAGTGAAATATAGGCATATAAATTATTCTAAAATCATGATCTAAACACCTCTAAAAACCTTGTTCCGCATTTACCCAATAGATGGTCTTATAACTCTTACAAAAAATTATCTTGGCTTTAATAACTGTACCAATTCGTGTTTCGACCTAAATTTTCATCTTGGCTAACAAGTCGAAAATAAATGTACATGACCCACAAAGTACGACCAAAAAGGTTCTAAGCAAATACCATATTTTGGGCTCAATAAAAGCAAAAGTTTCATTTCGTCACGTTTCACTTCGTGCAAATAAACACTTGGTAACCTTGCCTTTTGGGAACTTGTTTGACTAACAACGAGCAACTACTACAGTGTAGTTTTGGAAATAAATAAAATATTCGAAGAATAATAATTAATCACGACCCCGTAGCCTAGTCGGTAGCAATTGTGCCGGCAAGCGAAGGGTTCCGAATTCAGTTCCCGGTCAGGGCAGCAAACAAAAGTTTGTTCTCGGTTCATAGATATTAGCGAAGTATTTTTGTGTTGTCCGCGACACATTCAATTCTTGTGTTGGACCACTCTGAATGTTTAAAAAAATAAAATTGTTAATTAATTCATAAATACTATCAGAAAGCAAGTGCAAGCGCAAGTGAGAGAGTTATTATTACGAAAGTTAAAACATTACGTTACCTGTGACTGACTGTAACTATATACTATCAAGCAGGCTGTTAACATAAAAAGAATCGATACATGTGACTTCTGACGAACATTGTTTTAAAAAATAAACGGTTCCTGCAGAATTTAAACTCGGGTCACACATGCAAAATATCGATAGTTTCACCCATAGGCTGTTACGTAACTAGTCTCAGTAACTTGGTTCATATTCCACTTAAATCTTCTAAAACAGATGTCTGAACTTTGGAAAATGTCTAGGGAATAGATTACGTAAAGTTGAAATGTGCATTCTGGCTACATCTCGAAGTAGTCGCTACAGTTGGAGTAGGATTTACTGAGGACACGGTATTACTATGCAGCACTA
Organism: Ochlodes sylvanus; assembly: GCA_905404295.2. Classification (NCBI taxonomy): domain Eukaryota; kingdom Metazoa; phylum Arthropoda; class Insecta; order Lepidoptera; family Hesperiidae; genus Ochlodes; species Ochlodes sylvanus. The sequence continues at coordinate 12,203,951 of FR990130.1, read as the reverse complement.
ATACAGGAGTGCCCGGTTTGTAATTCAAACTTCTAATGCCATTGAGATTTCATGAATGCACCAGCTACTAAATTGCCAGTGATAGTACATTTTGGTATCCGAGTATTATACTTTAATATTGTTATTTTCACTTCGATCATTGCATCGATATGGCGGAATTATCTTCCAATTTATCCGTAGAAAAATTTGCAGATTTGATGAAGAGCCAATCAAATAATATTATTATATGTTTTTGGCATGAAACAAATGGATTATGTTGTAAACAATTAAGTATTTAGGTACTTTAAAGTTTAATTCAATCGGATATGGTGGAAACGTTGGGTAAATAAATACATAATTATATTGGTTTAATGATGCGAAGAAAAATATAGACTAGTCTAGACGATACTGCTCTTTCATCTATAGTTCTATACCAATAACACGGTCCTTAGTAACGCAACTGGTTAGCATACTAATGTAAATATCATTTAGCGGGTGCAATAAAAAATATGCAATCACCATTAGCTTTCAGACCAAATGTTTCAAACACCTCTGTAACACTGTAAATGTGATTAGGACGTTAATGAAAGTATTCATATGTATTATTTTTATGCGCATAGTCGAATGTTAATTAGTTGAAGTAATACAAATAATCATAGTACTGCGTTGTGAATATAATTATGATCCTTTATTAATGTTATTAACTTTTTATGTTAATAGCTGGCAAATGAGCAGACGAACTACTGTTTTTTGTTATTAAAATAGCAAACGAGCATGCCGCACCACCCTTGACAACCGTGACCGACCTAGCACAAGACTCAAATTGGGACTAGAATAGAATATAATATATTTTTATTTAAAAAAAACTGCAATAACTATATAAATAGAGAAAAAGATAATCTTATAAAACTAAATCAATATGGCTTTGCAGTCAATCTGTATGAAAACGGACAGCACTCAGCAATGACAACAGTAAAACTACGACCGCTAGTTTTCAGCCCTACCGAGAAGCCTAGAATACTTTCGAGATTAAACGAGAGTAATTGGTTGACTGACTTCAACCCATACATGGCCTACTACTGAATCACAGGTTTTTTTGCCGCAAGAAGGCCTTTGACATGGCTGAACGACTGCTTCCTGATGATAACAACCGAGACCAGCTTAACGTGTCCTACGAAGTACGGAAATGTTGAAGAAATTTTGACACTACAGATCGAGTTTTCAATTGTTTAACTCGGCCGAGCACTTACAACTGACACAAGTCTTCGGGCTATGAGCGCTTCAACGTTCATTAATTGGATTAATTATATTCGTCTTAATTAATTAATTATTAACAATCTAGTAACGAAGCAATATAGTATTAGAAAAAGGGTTAATCGAACTTTTTTGAATAATCTTTTCTGTCTGTAAATAATCTCTAAAGTAATTCTATAAAGGATAAAAGCACTCTGACTTTTCGAGAATATCTTTACTAATGAAGTCTATTCGTAGTAAATAAATATACGAGTATGTATAATACTTACTTTAAAGGAAGGTTGAACTGGAAAGTTTGTGTTCATATCTAATATCAAAATTGGATTTAATTACTTTTTAGCTGCTTATGGTTCGCCTAATATACGCCTATTATTAATAACCTTTTACCGATAAATCCTTAAGATATCGTGTTATATGCTCGTCTTATGTTTTTTTACAACTTTTATAATACGAGGGAAAATGGCTATGTAACCAATATTTTCTTCAGAGGATGCCAACAGCACCGATTTTCCAGGAGACGCAGACAGTTTTACTATAATACTATAGTTAAAATACTTCTATTATGTTTTGACTGTCACACGCATTGTTCTAAGATGTCAGATTAGCTCTTCTTTTGTAGCGAGATTAATACTTCTTGTTACTATTTTTTTTATGTTTGTTAATGATCGCTGTGGTTATTGACTTATTACTACTATGGACGTCGGATCCGCGCTAAAAAATGTCCGACCCAAAAGAGCAACAAAACGCAAAAAGAACTACAATCGACTGCAATCGAAATTAAACAATTATGTAATGATTCAAGTGTTTAAATTACCTTGTTAACGTTTCTATTCTTGCGATGGCTGTGACTGGGACATTTTGCACGGGCAATATTAATTCGGCTTTCAGTAGTCTGTTCAAGCAAATCAAAGTTATCTCAAAAAGACAGTAATATTAATATTATTGTGTAAAATGTGTAGTTAAAACAGTTAATTCTATCGTCGTGTTTTACGAGAGTCAACCCAACACAATATAAATTAAAAATAATGCTTCTTAGTTTATATTATTAATTTAAAAATTATAAAATAAGTTTTCGCCAATAAATATTAAAGGCAACAAAACCATGATTGCGATGATAATATTTATCGTCAACTGAATTTATTCTCTCAGTGCGGTCTTTTAACTCAACTCAATTATTAATGTTTTAAATAATTTATTTAAAACGAGCTGTTCATACAAATAGCTTGAAATCCGTTCAATGAAAACTTAATTATTCGGTTTGGAAATTTTATTCATTATTTAGTCAGTAACATTTTCAGTTTGTTTGTTGTTTGGAATATCAATTCCATGAAGCGACTCGTAGCCCAAGGCGAAATTGCAGGAAAGCGGTCACACGGTAGATCCCTAACATGCTGGACAGACTTAATTAAAGTTACCACACAAAGTTCCATCATGTAATAAAAAATAACGCTAACACACTCTTACCCCTCTTTAGAATCGCGGGTGGCATGGACATCAATGAATGAATGATCACCAATGAAAATATGAATCGACGGTGTTACGTGCATAGTAAGGTCGCTAAACTACTAACTTATACCAATTTTAAAAGAACATTGTATGACAGACTGACAAGTAAGTTCGTAATTTGAAAACAATAACCAAACATTTTAATGCAAACATCGCTTAAATAGTCTAAGGTCCTTGTACCTATGTATGCAAATTAGTTGCCAACTAGTGACAGTTCTCTGGAGACCGCTAGCTATCTCGGTATTTGGTTGTGTACCACCAACTCCCTACATCGCCGTAATTTAGAAAGCTTCAAATTAATGCACAAATGTAAATCTCATATTATTATTATCTTAGCAATTGTGTTTGGATTGGAAAGATGTCGACCCAGTTGCGCTTTTTAGGGGCGACCATCTCAGTCCTTAAAGATAGCATCATCAAGAAACATCTGTGACCGAATTAGAACAACACTGATTAACTGATCTATTACTAAAAGCAGCTAACAGAACTAACTATCACTGACAGCCCTTGTCTATGTTCTGTTATACTAACGAACTGACCAACTAAGGTTATTAACCCTCTGCTAACTAGAATAACTAATCTACTCTCGATTTGAGTCTTGTTCTGGGTCGGTCACAGTGGTCATTGGTAGGGTGGTATTGTAATCACATTTGCTATCTTAAATCCATAAAAAAATTAAACTGTTGAATCTACCAAACATTGCAAACCAAAATAAAAATAAAAAATCTGGATATTCCTTTCACCCGCTTGTCAAATATAACGTTTATCACACTGCTTTCTGTACAGCTTGAAACATAATTATATTATTAAATTCCAAATCAGTATTCAGCATCATTTATGAGAAAAGTCCACATCAAAATACTTACCAACGCATCGCAATTACTTGAAAGTTTTATTGTACCACTTTTCAAGAACTCTAGGTCATAGCGCTCCGGAAATGCCTCAAGTTAGGCTGATGAGTTTGTAAGTATGCGACAATAAAGGCGATCTCTTTGAGAGTAGTGAGTACTTCTTAGGTATCATTTTATAAGACAGTAAAAAGTATAAAGATATTTTATGACTTCGATAGGTTACAATATATTTTATCTTTTATCTCTATATATCGAGTATTTTAACTCTCACGTAGTTTTTGTATGAAATACAGAGATCATGAGTAACCGAGTATTTAAAATTTTCGATACCACTTATCTAGATTCTAGCATATGCTGTACTTAGTAAATGGTCGTATCGTCACAAGGTGACTAATAACAATTAGCGTAAAAGTTCATTTCCCCTGCAAGAGATATTCGGTAGCAATTACCGGCGCCACTCAGACAAAGTCGTGCCATTGCCCGTAATGATATAATTTCTATTATCCAGCGAGCTCCAACTGGTTGGAATGGCATGCTAATTTATGGAAACTAGTGCCCATAAATGGTAAGACTTGAAGTTCTGAGAGAATTTTCTAATTAAGTTTCCACGGCTATTAAGAGCATGACTTTTCATTTCTGTTCCAACTGACTCTAAATTAAATAGTAATCCGGGCTCCGACTTAAGTTATGACTTAGTTTTACTGTAATTGGCTTGTGATAAATGTATCTGCACTCGCGTTTTCTTCACGTTGCATTTTGTGTTGGTCCAGTGACGGAATTTCTGCTCTCAACCATCTATCGTCACATTCTATAGTGATCCGCAACTAAGCTTGGGCCTTCTTTCAAAAAGAAAGTAAACGTATTAAATTTTATGAAATAAGTCGTATTATTACTGGTTATTTTTTATCTTTCCGTGAAGAAGACCTGTTTGGGTACCACCCTTTTGCCAGTATTTTATTTATTTCTGCTTCTTTCGGCCTTGGCCTGGAATGCATTGGTGATGCTTATGCCATCGCTGATGGGCGGCGGGACCTTGTTGGCTATTTGCAGAAAAAGTAAAAAATAAACTAATTTATAGTCCTAAGTCTTAAAATTTCAACGAAAGGTGTAAAATACTCCCGAAATATAAACAGCACAGAAATCTATTCCACGCATCGTTTGACGACGAACGAATAGCGATAACAGCAGTTATTGTTTGTCGCTTGTTTAAAAAACTGTTGAAAATACAGCCACCGACAAAACCTTCAATGTGAAAGAAAAGACATGGATGTAATTTTTTATGTAAATAAAAGTAAATTTACCGGCTATTCTACAATGTCAGAGACAGATGGAATTGTAAACATAATGGAAACATGTGGAAATGGAAAGAATGTCACATTATTTATATCAAAATAAAATTTAGTTCTCGGGCATCTGTGTTGTAATGGTCATAACAAAGAGCAAATTACACTCAAATAGTAGAATAGTTTCAAATTAACTACTAGGCTCCGATTGTGGCTTTGATACTTAGCAATATTTTATTCCTGTCACGTAAGCTTAGCTACCACTTGTCCAGTGCATTGTTTAATAATATCGTCTTCCCTTTCTCCTAGACCGGACGCAAACTCGGCAACTTATTTGCATACATTGCACAAACATTCATAAACTAGACGAACCGAGATCTTTCCACAGCCTTAATTTACTTTTTATTTCCTGTCCTCAAATCTCGAGTCTCCTGAAACACTGCATTTCTGAATTACAATTCATTTATGCAAATTACCCAACGATTACGTTCTGGAAACTCAACCTTTTTCCTGTATAAAATGCCCGCGTAAAATTATTCGCGGCCTTTGTCTCTTGCACCGTCATTTTTGTGTGCGATGCAAAAATTATAGCCTATTTTGGAAAGTTGAATATTATTGCAGGGGTTTTAAATTTCTGGCAGCTGCTAGAAACTTAAAACCGTATATAAACCATAAACCGACTATAACTATAACTATAAACCGAAATCGTATAAATAAAGTTAAAATATTTCTACTAACTATTATTGTAAGCGTAATTTGTGACTAAGTTACCTAATTATACCCGCAACTTATTTTGCTTAGTTAAACGTTATTATACCCGTACGTCGGAATACATTGTTTTACTTTCTTTATATTTTTTTAAAGTACAAATTTCGGCGAAGGCGAATACTTTGTTCTAATCTGTAGTGCTGTCAGTTTCAGTTAAGAAGATTGAATACAGTACCTGCCAGTAAACAAAGTATGAGTAAAACATATTTATAAACTAATATTTATTATACAACATGAAAGAACCAATTAGTTATCGAGACACAATACACAAGATAATGTTTATATAAAGAATATTAATAAAATTATTATTACGCCTGCTGTAGCAGCCGATCATAAAGAAAATGTAACTTTGAATTCATCATACGAGTAGTTATCATAATTTCTACCGGCGAAGGTAATGCCTTTGGTATTACTTACGAGTTTGTGTAAAATGTAATCATGATTATAGATTACAATTTCATCTGGTGCATTTTTCCCAAAGTTTAATTATGATTACGATTAAACCTGGAGGCACGGAAATGCGCTCGCCAAGAACGCTCTAACTACATTTTCTCGAAAAGCGTTCGCGGGGGCATTCCCAGGCCTCCAGATAATTATAATTGTAATCTGTAATCATTATAACATTTTGCCCATCTTTGCTATGTTGATTAACGACGGTGGTTCGTCTAGACCGTGTACCAAGAGAATCCATTCACCCCAACGTACAGCTGTACTCATTTAAAATGCCTCACACTGGTACGTCCACTAAATTGCTATATTACGCATGATTCAACACATAGGCATAATCAACAAGTCAGTGCATGCATCATGCGACCAAATTAGTTCGGGCGGGTTAGCTTAGGTCAATACAATTAGCTGTAATTGGTTGGACCAGAGGGCGGTATATTAAGTTCTTCAGTACTTTTACTGCCGGCTTAACATCCTCGTAATCTCACAGTGCCGCGTTGTGTAATGTTTTGAAACGACCTGTGCGTGTTGTGAAGTGTTAGTTCATAGGTGATTCTCAGTTACAGGTAAGTGATTGTTTTCTTAATATATCGATGTAATTACCTTTAAGTAAATTGGTAGGTAAATTTGATACTTGTAGGAGTTCCATTGAATTTTGTTTTCTATAAACAGTGTTTTTGCATACGAGATTATTTTATCTCCATGAATAAATGGAACAGAAATAGTGAGAGATGAGTGTAATCTTGTTAAATTATAGAGATAAAAATTGCGAGAATTAAATTATTATAAAACGGCTCACCTATATTCGGAGAACTTGACAAGGTGTTTGAGACACTACTATTTCCATCGAGCTGCCTTTTCTTCGTAGGGTAGAATAGAGAGAATGAAGATTTAGTACCAATGACCCATTACTAATTATAATTTGGACATCTTTACTCAAAGATTGTCTTATTATTATGGGTCATTGTCATTTATACTGTTAAAGACTTCGTCTTTTCTAAGTTAATTTATTGTAAAATACGGGTCTATATCACGTATCATCTGTGTGTATCACTGTGGTATTTTTTATGTATCATAATATGAAATTTGAAGATATGAACTCAATGACTATCCAAAATGGATAGAGCTATACTTTATCAACATTATCCATACAACTTTTAATATTTAAAACTTTTATTTAGTTATTAAATTGACCTAACATTGATTCAGAACCTACCTACATATTAAATTGTGCGTGCTTAAATTTCTTAGGGGTTAATGACTCCTGTTATAAAATTATTGAATTAAAAGTTGAACTTCGACAATAAATCATGACTAGGTACTACTGACAAAAAATTACCGTAAAATGAGTGATAAAAACGTAAGTAAAATAATAATAATATAATTTATGTAACTTAAAAATCAAATGTCACAACAACTATGTGTAGTTGTGACATTTGATTTTTAAGTTACCCCGTAGTAAATATACCTTAAACCAACTAAAACTATGTCAAAAGCTCTACTCACTAGCTAGAAGCTCACAAATGACGCAAGAGGCCATAATTAGGCTGTGACACGTGAATCATTCAATGAGCCGAATGACGCGAAATGAAACGAATGAAGCATGGTAAATGCCGACGTAAGAGTGACAAAATGCTCGGTCAGGCGCGTATCTTGGGGAGCTTGAACTGGATGAAATATACGTCGCAGTAAGACAACTTAATACCTGTTCAAATATATGCGGTATCCAAGTGGATAAGCGGTATATCTACTGTTCACACTTAGCGAATACCACTACAAATGTACGTAGCGAAATGAGAGTAGCGAACTAGCGAATGATTGTGATTGTCGTCCACAATAAACGATAGAAGGCATACAATGCGTCCATTGTTTGACGACCCGGATGGCGTGTTTAACATGCCGGAGCGCCGTTCCGAGGGTCCTGCGTTCGATGCCCAGCGTGGCAGAAATTTGAATGATGAGTTCAATTTCTGTACTCAGTCTGGGTGTGTGTGTGCTTGTCTTGTGTGTTGTCCATGGCACCCACGACTCAAAAATCCACGTGTCGGGTCATAAGTGTGTTGCGTTATTTATTTATTTAATCTGTATGACCCGAAACAGGTGACGCTTAAATTTATTCCGTGCTGACCTGCGAAAAAATACCGCCAGCGCGGTATAAGATTTTATTTGATCAATGTTTAGTACATTAATTTAATAAACTTACAATTTAACACCCGACGATATTATACTTTTTATTTTAACGAAGTGCTCGCTAATTTTATATTTTGTAAAGATATTTTTCTCCAATTACATGTCTCCAATAAATCCTCTTAATTACTATGACAACGAAAAATAAGATGAAGAAACTTCAGAAGTGAATATAAAATAGAAATCTTCACAGTAATACATTTCTCACATTCTTGACATTTTGTCTGTTTGTCAGAAAATTATCCTTTTGGAAGAATATAAAAAACCTAACACGAATTAAATCACGAGAAACTTTCAGCGTAATTTATTCCAAGAACGAGCAAATTCGGAATAGGATTACAGAGTAACTTCACAGCAATCAACGTAGAGTTACAAAAATTTATTTCGATTAGATACCTCGCATACAGTAGACCGTTGTAAAATTATATATTAAAAATACATCATTGTATTGTATTTTACTCGTCATATCAGTACTGTATTAAAAAATCTCCAGATCTCTAGAAATGGTTAGAATTGTTAATAAGACGGCAAACAAGCAGATAAGTTTTTGGTTGTTACCTACCTAACCTGTCTACCTCATGATTCTATTGTCACGGATGATTAATTAGTCTTTCTTTCCTCCTTCCTCGTTCTCGGCCGACAACGCATCGGCGACGCCATTGATGGCGATGGTGAGGGTCGATGACGACCACTTACCATCAGGGGGCTCGTCAGCTCATTTGTCTGACATAAAAAATATGCAGTCTAGTAAAAACAGTACCATCGAGGAGGTTTAGAAAGCTTTCACAAGATTTCAAACAAATCCATAAAGGTCAAGGGGTCAAGGTAAAACAGTTTAAAAGTATATTGATTATTTGATTTGGTATTTGATTTGAAGTATTTATCAAATCGAAACCTCGTTTTATTATTAAATGTTCCATCATGTGCGTAATTTTCCTTCTATTATTATCTTTGTGTTGTTCCAAATAAGGGTCAGGGTTAACGTGTTATTAACATGTAAGTTGTAGAATAACCTAAGTAAATGAATTTTAAGTTTACCAAACCAGTTGAAGTTGCTCTTATAACTTCAACAACTCGAAAAGAGCTGATCTTGCTTGAGTTACTCGTAGCTATGATCTTCAAAAAGCTGAAGAGACTAGCTCCAGTCATAGCTAAGAACACGATTAATCCAGTCACCTAAGCATAAAATAACGAAATAAATATCGGTTCATTTACTTAGAAGTTGTAAAACAAACAATCTTATATATACACAGAGTCACAATCTTATTTACTAGCCTGGAGTATAAATAGTGGTAATTAGGTAATTATGTAGGAGTCGAACTCTGCCCTCTAGCTAAGAAATGTAGCTTAAACTAATTTACTAACACAACGTTTATTCTAAACATAAAATTAATATCTGGTTGATTTACTCTTATATATATATATATATAAAATAATATATTCTTTTCTTGAAAAATACATAATATATGTATTTTTCAAGAAACTTCCGGACATACAATGATTCGCTTTTGGTTCTAATACCGTTCCGTTTAGCCGAAGAGTTAGAGGATTAGTCTGAAACGTTCACAGTCAGATTTAACTTTGACGGTTTTCAAATTCGATTTCCTCCTCATACATGCCCTGGTTTAAGTCGACTGGCTGACTATGGATGCTATTCTACAGAGCTAGTGGATAGAATTTAATCTCTCGTAGACGAAGCGTCTTAAATTCTGTGCCTTCTACTTACTTGATTAAAGATGGTACCTCGTTATCTCATACGTAGGTATTTAATTGAACGCAGTTGAAAAGCTGTGCACGTGTGTACTAATGAGATTGAAATTCTCTTTATGTCAAAATGACGTCGGGTTGGAGAAAATAACAAAACCGAAGTATTTTTGACGCTGGTTTGACTCGAATGACTTTAATACAGTGATGTTGTGTGTTGTAGAAATTCACGAACTTTTTGTGAGTTTTTTTTTTAATTTTTTTATTTACATTAACGTATTTATTGGACTCCGCTATGGAACAATACCTGAAGGGTTTGTTTAATATTTATACATAAAACGCGATAGATAATATCCAGTATTTTCATAGATATAGCATAGAAAAAAAATTTTTTTTGAGATATTCATAAATGAAGGCTTTTTTGTTAATTATCCGGCATTCGATATTTAAGTACTTATCGCTTATAACTAGTTTTTGAATGGTTATTTACGCTTTAAATATCCAATACTGCATACAAAGTTCAAATTACTTTACATTTAAAAACTACGATTAAAAGATAACAAAGCCGATTAACTACATTGCTGGCTACAAAAAGAAATAACACTTTATTCATTCACTACATCGAACTCAAAGCGTATAGCAACTTTGTAAAGTTATGGTTCATCTAGATTCTGGAACATCATTTGCAAATTTTGCTGTGACCAAACTTTTAGTTGTGGCGCTCAAAGGTAACATACATACATACATATATTTGCGACTATGAACGGGACTACTAGTAATAGTAATTTAAGACACCTACAAAAACAAAACACATTTTCATACATTGAACAAATTTACCCATTCATCATTTTTACGTTACATAAGATTTTAGCATACCCGGTCTAATATAACGACTTGAATTCCTTCAAAAAACTTTAGGGATTATTTCTTAGAATCCATGTTATAAATCTGTTGTATTTACATTTACGACTATTTTATTTCATCTATATGACTTGTAAACATAAGGGCTTACAAAATTATAAGGGTCTGCACGAGTTTAGTGGCTCATATTCCATTATTTATATTAATTGTCACCGATAAAGACATGCGGGTTGTCTACACGGTCTACAGGGGTAATATTTTGGATAATGAAACTAAAGTGTTAGAAGTTAAGTTGCTTCTCTACGTAGTTCAATGACATTTATTGTTACTTTTATGAGCGAGTATTTGTAATAATCAATGCTTTCGTATGTATAACAATGGTGGCGAGTATTTATAACGATCAATGTAGGTAGTTAGGATCGTTAAAAAGCGTTATAATATATGTACATACATATAGATTCCGCCATTGGAATGCGTCAAAGCATCACTCATCGCAATAAAGCTATAAATCAAAGATCAATTTAAACTGTCGTTAAGTTAATCCCGGAGTGAATGCACTTGAATTTAACCCTCGCCCTTAACTGCGGCCTGATTATTTCTCTTGAGAGTGCTGTTAGGGGGAACCGATTAAGATTAATATTCAATTGAACTGATCAAGTATTAATTGTCTTTATCTTCCTATGCATATGTTAGGTGTTGTCGGCGCGTTATTAGAGGAAATATTTGACAGAATTCTATAGTCATATGCAATTTATAATAATTTATATTAATATTAATAATTTATATTAAGACTTGTTCTTGATAATTTTGAATGGATTTGTATGAATCATCGCAATGTTTCAGGTGGATGTTTTAACATAATAATTATAATGTAGCTTTCTTAAAGTCAACGTTAAAAGGCTTCTATTAATTTACTAGGTAACAGGGTTGACGAGAAAATGAGACTATAAGCATTTGTATTGACAAAAATAATAAAAGCGCTTATAGACCGGTGGCTTGCGTCAATAAGCGTTCGACCGAGTCAAGCAACAGCGGACGCTGACGGTACCATTTGGATGGGTGAACGCTAGTGGGAATCTTGTGCGATTCCGTACTTAGGAGAGCAAGTAAAGCCGTCGGGCCTAATCTTTATTATTAAGTAGCAGTCGTCAAGCCATGTCGCAAGCCGTTCTGGAAAAAATACGATACTTGGATTGGCCACTAGCCTTCCACCAATCTGCTCTAGAGACCCGTGCTCAGTAGTGGACCATTAAAAACATTAGGTAACTAGAATCGAATATCTAATATACGTTGAAGCTTCGATTAATGCAAAATTAATGCGATAATCTTGTACTAATCGCTTGAATTTGAACGTGGTAATGGTATTGACAGGCTACTTCATTCCCACCGCAAACTTACATGAGCGTATAGTTTCCTTTGTTTGCTTGGTTTTGCAAATGGTAAATTTCATCCATATTTCTATAACATATACATAATAATATTTACGTATATAAATACGTGAAGCAAAAGCTTTGTTCCCCTTTTAATGAAAATTACGCACACAGTTAAAGTTTATGTAGAGAAGGAGTGCAGAAAGTTAATACTTTTATGATATTGCATGATATTGCATTAGAAAAACATAAAATTAACAAATAACACATTACACATACAATAAAATTACTCTATGCACACTGCTGTGCATTTGACGCGATGCGATATGACGTTTGAAATGAGTACGTTCATTGTGTCAATGTGAAGTGACAGATTCAATTACGGTCTTATTTCTAGCGTAGAGTTACTCGTAGTTTGCAGTAATAATGAAACTTTTACGGGTTAAATCTTTTTGTTTGAGTACATCAATTATAATATAATGAATATCTGTTTAATTATCCGCGCAATAAAATGTTATCTCTGTACATTGACTTATGTAATAATAAGTCAATGTCTCTGTACCAATAAACTGAGGATTACATTCAATTAAATTGCCTGAAATAAAGGCGTAGCAATAATACGGATACGTGTACTTATAGACATAGGTTTTCTGAACGGGTTACTGGTTAGTATTATTATTGTTACAAAAACCTACTATCATAAGACTACGAAGTATCCCGATGCCGACTTGGCTAGCAAATTCAAACCTGACCTCGTGAGAGGAGACCCGAGCCTCAAAATCTCAAAATGACCCCAAAATCTTTAAAGGTTGTGTGGAAACATTCGTCATTCTTATCGTACCATTCTTTTAAAAATAATCGCAAAAGTGACGTATACAAAATTGTCCTTATGTAAACAGAAACAAAAACCGCCAAGCGTTCAAACCTGTCCTTTAGACACAACTTTGCAATCTAAATCCCTAATATTGGTATTGTCAGACAGCCTTAGACACGACACAGCTCTTAACTGAACGCACACAATTTACTTTGACTGAGCACTTTGATTTAGCAAGTGCTTACGGCATACGGCAGCAAATAGCCCCCACAATACGGCAAAGTGATAAAGCGTATATCGCCCGTTTGCGAAGCTAACATTCTGCTGAATCGAGGACCTTAATCAAAGCAGCTTAGACAGGGGTTTACAAGGGACAGTGTAGGTGTGAGGATGTAAACTCGTTAGGACTGTATTAGCTATAGTATTAAGAACGTAAGCTTAAGGTCTTTATATAAAAGTGTATCCGTGTAAATCTTTAATTCCTTTGTCTCGTGTACTAAAAGGTATATGGGTAGATATATTCAAAACCACAGAAAACAAATTGATATCTGCGTTTTATGAAATCAAAAGCAATATAAAACGAATAAAAAACAATAAAAAGCCGTTTTTATGATACAAATAATGAAACACTCGCAAAGTTTACCGATAGTAACTTTAGTGAACGATACCCGGTTTGATTCCCCGATGTGGCATATTCGTTGTGTTGAAATTGATTGCATGCAATACTAGACATATCCGTAGGCGATATTTTTAGATTTGTCATTTACACGCATTTGTTACGACGTTCAACGTTTACACGAAATCATTATTTACAATCTGTTAACAATCCGTCTGAAACATTTTTAAAATTATAAAGCATTTGTAACACAAAAGTTTTCGCAATTGAGCTCAGTACCTGGGATTCACAGAGATAATGAAATTCCTTTCAACCTGTATACTCATTAAAAGTTCTGTTGAAACGTTGAAAAAATTTCGACGGAAGATATTAGAGTAAGAACAAAACAAATGCCCTACTAACGAGCAATATTTATTCAACTATACTTTCATCCTTGAGTTTATATCTCACCTCACGAAACACTTGCACTGTCATGAAGCGCTTTTAGCCCGGCGGCGGCGGCATGCGTTGATGACGAACGGACGGACAGACAAACGTACTGACTGCCTGGCGGACAGACAGACCGGACACTTGGACGGACGGAAAGCGTATTCTTAGTAAATGTCCCGTTAGTACCCTTTTGGATCCTTAAAAGCAATTAATTCAATTAGAAACACCTTAGGTAATACTGCGTACCGTCGCACGAATTCGTCTAAACTTTTAGCTACGGGACAATTTATATAATGAACAGTCTATCTTGAACTTTACCGGCGTAATCACCATAGAGTGTGAGAACATTGGAAACTTTACTGAATTTATATCAAGCCGTACACTGTTTGTGTAATGTTCCACTTGTACCAACATTATAACTTGCCATTTCATGAAAATTTACGATTTTCATACATAATTCAGCACTGTGCCGATTTTTAAAATCGAATTTCAGCAATCTCGTTAATGATTCAATTTGAGCTGGAAGATATATTATTTAATTTACAATCAATTATTTTGGCCTTCGATATAAAAAATGAAATAAGTCCACAAGTTTCATCGATTTCATTAATTCGACCTTTGAAGTCAAGGCTCTTTCAAATGAAGTCGAAAACTGAAGGCGATTTCAAGTTTCTCTAATGAGTTACATTTTTAAGCCTATCATTTCAATTGTTCGATTTTTTTTTTTATTTTTGTTAAGAAATTATAAACGTTAAAATCAAATAACGTGAAAATTAATTTTGTTTCTATAATTTTATTGTTTCATTAATTTATATGCTTGAAAATTTTGTGACGGCCAAAATTGTAGTATGTACAGTTAACGATGTATATTAAAATGGTTCGAAAACCATAAAGTTGTATTGTAAATTTTGATATACATCACAACCTAATTGCTACGCGTAATAGCATCAACATTAGAGGCGGAGAACAAACTTTACACATAAATTTGTAATTTTCGCGCCTTTTGTGCCCGTGGGAGTGGGCAGGTTTCATATTGCAACTTTTGTTGAAGCTAAATTTTGGGCTCATTTTGCTTCTGTACCAAAATATCATGACGGAATTTTAGACTACAATTTACATATTGTATGTTATTTACACTCACGCCCGAAAGGGTCCTTCTGCTGAGGGGGGTGGGGGTGACGGTGAAACACCCAGGGCGCGAGCAAACATTCATCTATCACATAAATCCGGGAGTCCAATATCACACGCGGCATAGTTTGGGCTCTGTGTAGCTTACTGGTTTACATAACTATTTACTAATTTTTACCACGTTTAAGTCTGGTTTTTACTGCCACAGTGTGCAGCGACAAAATAGTGTAGTTAAAAATCGAGTGCAATGTAGATTACGTTGATATTGATTACAATGTCAACTTTTTCGTTTCAATTTGCTCAATCAGACCTAAATTATTTGATCACAAAGTAACTTGTGTCTATTTGACACAAAAACTAGTAAAAACAAATAACCCTACATACTCGTAGCCCCACATTTCCTGTGTCATGGGTACCACTGAGAACACATAAGGACAAAACCCAGACAGGTCAGGGCAAATTTACACCTCACTAGGAATCGAAACCAGGACCCTCTGAACGACACTCTAGCATGGTAACCATTGCGCCTTTCAAAAATTAAGGATCAGTGAAGAGCTTCATCAAAATACAGGAGCTATTGAGTAATGGAGATCTGAAAAGAAATACACAATGTTAAATCAAAATCAGTGTAGATACAATCCCAAATCCTCGACGCTAAAAATTCAACGTTGGCCCATTTAAATGATATTCTGGCCAAAAAAATGCACATACACAAATAGGCAGAGAGAAAATAAGAAACAGTCTGGATGCAACTTTATA
Source organism: Ochlodes sylvanus (assembly GCA_905404295.2). NCBI lineage: Eukaryota > Metazoa > Arthropoda > Insecta > Lepidoptera > Hesperiidae > Ochlodes > Ochlodes sylvanus. Next base: position 12,187,995 of record FR990130.1, on the reverse strand, counting down.
AATAGAATAAAAAACTAACCACGTGTCAATTTACAAACACTTGCGTATTTAATCAAAACTGTTTGCGTCCATGTTTACACTTCCACGTTTTATTTAACACTTAAAGCTCGCTTTATTTATCTGTCCGTTACAAATTGCACAAATACGTTTACTTCGTTGCATTAGACCCGGACTTTAGGGATTAAGAACATTATGTCCTGTAACTAAAGGTGCAATTTGAAATACACGTTCTCGTTTCAGCTAAATAGTTTTTACTTAGTGAATAGTCTGGAACATGTATTGTGGTCACGACAAGTTATAAAGTACGTAGTTAGTGTAATATTATGCTATTGTTATTTACGGAAATAAAATTATTTACTGTTGGTATTATTTCAACGATTATCATGGTCAGTTGAAAAAGTATGCTAGCACTAATTCATTTTTTTGGCATTTGGAAATAGTTTGACAGTAAATAGGAATAGGAAATAAAAGAAATTTGTTGGAACGAAGTTCCTTACGGCAGGCTTGGAGGGGATAGGGATTTTGCTGCGCGACCGAACTGAAAAATATGTGATAGTAAAACCGTAAGCGTGGAAAAAAGGTGAGCGTGGAATAAAACCGTTAAATGAGTCGTGCGCAGGCGCGACAGTAGCCGAAGGAACTTCGTTCCTACCTGGTGTCCCACAACACAATTCATTTTTTTTTATCTTGTAATACCAATAATAATAAGACATAAAACACATAAATAGACATTAAATGCACACAGGTCGGCAGTTCATTTCATGGAGAGCGAACACATTAGTAGTTAGGTTCGTTTGTAGGTGGTTTAAATTAGCTGTATAATTATATTAAAGTTTAGTTTAGGTTTAGTAGAGTTGTAGTAGTTAAGTATATATCTTAAAAGTTAGTAAATTCTGAGCTAAGGCTAAGTATCGTCTATAGGTCTCAGCCTTAGAGATTACTAGGAAGAAGAAAATTAGAGTATTAGGTATTTATGGTCGATTTATTGTAATTACCTTTCCTGGTGTTTACCTAGTAATACATGGCCAGTCCATGTCATGTCTAGAACACGCTTTTGTTTGTGACTACAAAATAATTATGTCACATTGTAACACCTACAACTATATTTTAGTGTCATAATAATTCCTTAAAAATCGATCATATCTGACATTACATTACCATAATATTAAGTTGAATAATAAAATATTAATAAATGTTGAAATACACAAAGGAGCCACCTCCACGTCGCAAGTGGAACACGACATTACTCCTAACTTCTTAAAAGAGAAAAGGTAATGTATGCAAATGAGTGTAACTTTATTCTCTTAGAGCTATTAGGAAGACTTTGACCATTTGATAAGTAAGTAGGGAGACCAACTTTCCATTGGGTTACGGCTTCGGAGTAATATGCAGATCTCTTTAATGTAAGAAACATTACGAAATTTACTACATCCGTCCCTTTTTACAGACCTGTTCTATCGGAAGAGGATAACGAGAGACTATTAAATAGTAAACATCTTTTGAATGTTATGTAATCCAAATGATGTATAAAAGGACCACCCAGGTAAATTTAATTTACCGGTCACCGGATCCGGTCCGTGTTTACCCTTGAGATTAATTCTGATCGATCGACAATGAAATTTTGACAGTTCAACACGAACTGGCCAAGTAATGAGCTCAACAACACCTTGTGCTAACTGGACTAACCTTCCTAGTACTGGTTTAAGTCTTGTTCTGGGTAGGTCACAATTGTCATAATTATGCTGCAGCAGAAGGGTGGTGCTGTACGCTCGTTTGCTAAAAAACTAAGTATGTCTCGTAAAGCGATATTCAACTAAGTCGTCTATTCGTTTGAAATGAAGCAAGTGGTTAAAATTAATAAGCGAACTCGGAGCATAATTTCAAAAATGTCGCCCAAGAGGTCCGTTCCTCACTCATATTTCGTAACACTATAATCGTAAACTTGACATCTAAATGTTCTTGGAAGTTATACCGTTGATTTACTTTAATTTTGACGGAAACTTTAAAGTGGTGTTTGACGTAATCTCTCGTTAAAATGAATGTTTCGTTTAGATACAACGTAGATATTTTCAGAAGAAATGAATAGAGACTCCGCCTCTGCGTCTGAATATCAGCAGCTTAACTTTTCATTCTAAAATTTTCAACGTCATGTCATATTATACCACATATATCATGCCACATTATTTGTATCCTGAAACTCTTAACAGAGATGTCTTTAAATGGAAGATATGGATCTATTGGGGATTGTCTATTTACGGATTCAAGATAAACAAGCATACAGACCGGTCTTGCGCTGCCGTCCATGACAACTCTGACCGACCTAGAAGACAAATCGCAGGACGCAAATCGGGACTAGGATGATGATGATGATCAAAATGGAATTAGGCGCTGTGGTGGGTGGTTACACTAGTCCGGGCTACCTCTATTTGTTAATTTATAAAATCCCGTCCAATCATGTTTTTGATTGTAGGTACGAAGGCATAGGCATAGGTTTCCCAAAGCAAAGCGGGGACAGTAACTAATACTTATACATAATTTACACACATTACGTAATGAAAGTTAATTAAGAAGTAAAAACCGAGTGATTTTAAATAATGTTCTGCGTCCTTTACTTCGTTTACAATGCTACCTGTCCTACTTAACGTACCCTCCTGGCGCGTGTCCATTCACACACATAGTATAAATTAATTATGGCTAATTAATCAACGCGGGTGTGACCGGCTAATGCTCTGGGGATCAGCCCACGAATTAGTTGTTTAACAAATAATGCGATGTCATTGTGTTTTGGTAGAAATTATAATATTTTCGTAAACTTTTAAATGCTCAAGACTGTTTTGCTTGGAAAGTATGATTTGAAAATCTTTGGACTTTTGCTTAGGTATATTTTGGACAATTTTAATAATATAATATTGGGAATACGAGTATAAATGTACATAATGTAACAAAGTAGAAATTTCTATAATCGCTGCAATGGAAAATATTTTAGCATATCAAATTCAGATACAAAAATTTTAATGCCTATTAGTAAAATTAATTTTAGAAAATTATTGAAAGCAATGTACACACTATTGCGAAAATGTTAAATATTTTGGCCTGTTGACTATATTTATGAAACATTCAACAAATGAAATAAGTAGGTATTAACAAAGTCATTTACAGAACCTAATTAAAAGCAATCGATTTTAAAATACTGTTGAATTTGTTTTATCAACAAATATAACATAATAGATATCCTTCGCTCAATAAAAACATTACTTAGATCTATGTCATATATCTCTTATTCTTAATTGAACGCATGAAGATCGTGGCATGAATATTGTAATTAAATATCGCCATCGTTATTCATTTAGTACTGAGCAGAATTGCCTTTTATCTTCACGTATTAGACCATGTAATCTTGTTTGTAGTGATGTCTACTGAACCATGAGAGCCGGATTCTATCCTGCTGGATATTTATATTAACGTGATGATAAAATAGTTCTCGCTTAGGTATTGGTATTACAATCTATCCACGACACAAGGTATCCAAGTAAAATAAATGCTAGACAAAATAACGTAGGACCTATTTAGAATTACGCGGTATTCGTTGCCGCTGTGGGTAGTGGTATTCTTATTGTAGCAAATATGTTTCGCGTGTCAAAAATTACTTATCTAAAATTGATGATTGTTTTTCACTCTAGACAATAGAAGACATCCAATGCGTTTAATATACATATATGTTGCGGAACTCTGGACGCTATATTCCGCCCTGTCTGACGAAAAAAACTAATTGTGTCGTGGGACACCAGGTAGGAACGAAGTTCGTTTTATTCCACGCTCACCTTTTTTCCACGCTTACGGTTTTACTATCACATATTTTTCAGTTCGGCCGCGCAGCAAAATCCCTATCCCCTCCAAGCCTGCCGTTAGGAACTTCGTTCCAAAAATGGGATATATCGCAACTGCCGCAGTATCCGAACCGGTATATGGCGCGATATTTTCCGCTTTACACGAAGCGACAGTGTTAGCGAACACTACGTATATCTGAACAGGCCTTTAAAGATAAATCGTAACATTTCTAGGCGTCCCTGGAAACAATACATTACTAAAGTAAATGTTATTTAATTCACAAATCTACAAGAAAAATAATAAAAAAAAATATAAAAGAAATATAACTGTCCCAAACAACAAAACAATATACTACTACAATCATACTCAGAACGTTTGACAAGCAGGGCCTCACCCCAAAATAATAGAGAACACCACAATCATTATTGTTATAGGTGGCGTGAACACAATTATGGTTAATAGCGCTACAATAAAGCCGGCAGTCAATAACAGCGAATATGAAGCGATTGAATAGCCAATAATGGACGCATTGAATGAAATGAGCTACAACTCATTAGCGGCTATAGGACGGTGCAGATTATTTATTTTGTTGGCAACCCTGTAGTTCGGGTGGCAATGACCTTGCGCGAAGGGTTCTGGATGAATTTGATTACGATTTTTTAAACGAGAAATTTATTTTATGAAAGAACGCGGCGCCGCTTCTGCTTAGTGAAAACTCTTTGTAAAGCTGTGGTGATAGGTCATAGGCGTTTACACTACTGTAATGTGTTATATTTTCTGATAGAGTATAATTATATACATACATAGCTTGCCGACAAACAATGTATTTAAAGCACAGAATTATAATGTTGTAACATCGTCAGCATTACTTACTGTTGTAACATTTAATAATAAAATGTAATGACTAATGCCATCATGATTGACTGATTGGTTATTTATTAAAATAATTCAAATTAATTTAATAGTCATCATGACGTTAATATCAACATTATTGCAACAGTTGATACACATTATTCATTACATCCAATCGTCCGTCAGCCTTTACATGTCTAACTTGCCTAACTCTGACCGGTCCTGAGCCTTCTGAATTACCAAATATCTGTGTTTATTATCTTGAAACTGTGTGTCTTTGCCTTTAAAATCAACCTCAACGGTGTAGAGAAAAAATTTTGCAATTTCAGAAGGACGAAGGTTACACAGTATTTTTCCAGAAGCGAGTTGTTCAAATGTTACTAGTTTTGTATCCACAATATATTTTTAAAGCCAACTTAGAGGAAAATATTTAAAACCAGCAAGTTGTAAAGTTCAATTAATTTAGGCTTGGGTTAAAAATAATTTTTATTCCCCGTCTTTTATTTCCAATCATTTTAGAGAGCTTAGCGATTTCAGGAAAAAACAATGCTTAGTCAATATAAATAACTCATAAATTCAATAAAGCGAACGAACCGTAGTGTTTGATGAGATGATATACGAGTACGATAAGGGCAGTTGGCCGGCGGCCATCTGCGATATTATTAAATCTTTGGATTTTCCGTTTTGGACAAAAAAATACATTTTGAAGTTTAAATTTGGTTTCTCAAAATCTGTTTTAGATGAAAATACAAGACGTATTTAATTTTCAAACCTAAGTATTATCTACTTGCAAGTAAAATGCGAATATAATATTTGTAATCAGCCTATTACTCGTATGAATAAACAAGAGGGTTATTAATTTTTTTCAGTATCACTAATAGACTGATAGATATGGGTATCATTCATAGACTTTTTATGGAATTAAGGTAGCAAACGAGCATGCACCACTCCTCTGCTGTTAGTTAGCTAAACCGAATTTCTGATAGCCGATAAACGTTAAATAATAGTTACTATATACGTCCTTTTCTTTTGTTTTGTTCTTATTTCAAAAAGAATTCGTCGAACGAATTAGTCCGGAATAACATTTACATTTTTGGGTAGGTCACAGTTTTCTAGGGCGGGAGCGTAAGCTCATTTTCTATCTGATATTCAAAAAAATATGTTTGAAAAACTAGTGGCCCCGCCCTCGCTTCGCTTCGGGAAAGATGACCCTTAGCAGGTACATTTGGAAATTGTTAGGCGTGATTCCTTAAATTGACATAACTTTTTTATTTCTCAGCCCATTAAAATAAACAAACACTAAATGTTAAGTGAAGCTTACCACAATATATTAGTGAAAACCCCGCTCAAATTGGATAAGCCGTTTCCGAGTTTAGCGCATACAAACATACAAACAGACAAAACTTCTAATAATCGTTGTTTTGGGTTTTACTGCAATAATAAAGCCCCTCCGTAATAGCATTATAGTGATAATAAGTCAATGGTTGTTTAGATCAATAAGTGAAATTGATTAACAAACACAATATTTTGTGTTTGAAAACAATAGCTTCCACTGGAACACCCTACGGAAACATCAAGCTCCAGCTCAATATTGACGTATACAAACTGAATTACCTCATGCGACGGTTCAAAGAGAAACATTAATAATCAAATTTAACTACCTGCGACCTGCGTTAGATATCGACGCAGCCATTAATGACATTAGGATTGGATGGTTATTCAATACAAACAATGGGATAAGAATATTTCTATAGCGTAGTCGGTAGGTTCTACCGTGAATTTTTACAAAATTAAAGTTACATCCATATCGAATTGATGTGTCGCTCATATGGTCCATAGAGCTAGGCAATATCGGGCGCGGTCGGTAGTTGAATGGTTGACTGCTGGTGGCAAAATGTCTTGAGCGCCTCCGTGCTTCCGAGGGCACGTAAATTCGTCGGTCCCAGTTGTTAAATGGCATAAAATAACGCCTCCACTAAATCGCAGTGGAGAAGCGTGGTGGACTATGCTCTAAGCCTCCTTAGTAGCTTTGCAAACTCGTTCATATAGGAAACGGAGACGTCTACGGCTGCATTCATATTACTAGTAACGAATCGTTAAAGTCGTAGTAATAATCTTTTCTCATGGGAAACTAGCTGTGCCTGTATCGCCGCCCGCCCGCTCGCCTCGTATCTACGAGGCGTAACTAAATTTCTGGTTTTCAGTCTAGGTGTGTCTTCTTGACTTGTGTGTTGTCCATGGTACCCACTACACAGGGAATCCGCGTGTGGGGCCATAAGTGTGTATCGTTAAAAACAGCGTTTCACGGTTGAATCCAGAACGATAAATTGAATGTGGAATGAATCTTGAAGGTTATTTCAATACAATAAAAACTTAAATTGAAGTCAATATCCTCAACATCAAGGCACAACAACACGTAGGTATATGACGGCTTAACTAATAGCATTCTGTATCTCAATCTTGTTATGACATCTAGGTTAGTAATATTACTCGGTGTTCCAGCCTTACTAAGTGGGTAAAGCCTGTACACGGACGTTACGAAATTCCATCTTGTATGAAATACCTTCTAAGAAATACCTAAACCACGGGAGATAATTGATCTTACTACAATAAGAGCATTTGTCACATACTGTGCACTTAGAAATAGCTGTTTTTGAAGTGAACATTTCTATAGTATCTATCGTTGTGATTTGGAATTTGATGAAACGGAAATGACGCGCAAATGAAATGAAACGGAAATGAAAAACGTGACAAACTGTTAAAGTTCAACTTCAACTTCAGGTCCAGCTAATAATTAGCCTATAAATGAAACAAACTTTGCAGTTCAAAGCGATACAATAACGGGGCAAGTTAAACTATATTATCTATGGAGAGGCTATTCTCGGTATTTCTGTACGTGATCGAACCAGAAATAGTGAAATCCGTAGACAAACGTGGGTAACTGACATAGCTCTGAGAATTAGTCGGCTGAAGTGGCAATGGCTGGCCATAATATCGTTCGAAGGACCGATAACCGTTGGGGAAGAATCGTCCTCGACCGAGGACCAAGCCTTGGAAAAGGCGCCCGCCGTCAAGGTGAACTGACGACCTAAAGAAGACGGTAGGCATCAGGGCCTCATCATCATTCAGAAGACTCGGGACTAGTCAGAGTGGCTACATCCAGGAGTGGACATATAAATTCTCTATTCCGTGGTTATTATTATAACAGTAGTTACATAAATTCTTTGAGAGACATGTCATGTTGTAACGTTTTAGTTGTTAATAAATTATGTAGGTATGTATCTGTTAAATTCAATCGGCGACCCTGTAGCCTGGTTGGTAGTGAACCTTCTTGCGAAGCTAGGGGCTCCGGGTTCGATTCATGGCAGGAGCAGATATAATATAAATATTATTTATGTGATAGATAAACCTCCGTTCTCGGGTCATGGGTGTTAGTGATTTGTGTTGTCGACGCCACCCACGACACTAGAATCCTAATGCTGGAGTATGAGTGTGTTAGCGTTCTTTTATTATAATTACCAACGGCCGAATTGCTCCGTACTTACAGAGAAAACGTCAAGACTATTGTAGAATTTGTATCAGAATTTTAGTACCTAAATTATTATTATTATTTTATTTTCACGTAATATTATGAAGAGTAAATAATACGATGTACGAAAAAAGTAGACAAAAGAAAAAAAATATTGACTCAAATAATAAATAATCGAAACATATTTCGTGTGCAGGTACAGAGCACGGTAGAAGATCGAGGATGGTTAGTACCTACAGGGTAATATTCCGATAGAAACCATTGAAATACAGTGGACTATTGTGTGAATATAACTATTCGAGTATGTTATTCCTGCTTTGATGAAGTACCCGTTGTTTAACAGCGCTGTTGGTTTTGAACTACTCTGACACCGATACGCAGCGTCTGCCGTGTTTGCTTTCAGGATTTACGAGAATTTAACTTTTGACGTTAAACGTCAAATGTAAATTCTGTAAAAATGCATAAAAAGGTAAACATAGGCCCAAACAATAAAAGCGGTTAGCGTTACATTATCATAATTCTGTGAAATTTAAATTTGGAATTGGGAATTTCTACAAATCTGGCCTTAGCACTTCTTTATGTTCTTTACGATTACATTATTTATTATAATAATATTCATTTTTCTAACTTTAAAGGCTTTGATTTTATATGTTCACAAATATATTTTAGCTATGCTTGTTTGAAAATACAACGAAATGTTAATTATTAAATAATTAATATGATATCACAGTTATCATAGCGCTCATAGCCCAGCGGCAGGTATCATTAATCATTAGGATCATTAATGGTTGAAGCCGTCATAGTAAGTAGTTCAATATTATTATATCCAATGACATGTAAAAAGAGGATGTATAATCATTGATTATTATATCCCAAAGATGCGGCAGCTTTTTCGCATTACTTCCTGAACGAAAGTTAAGACTTAAATACTCGGTAATATATTATCATTTACATATATGTGGCGGAAAAAAAATTAAACTCGTGTCGGGTCTTTGTAAAAATTAAACTACATAATATACATTGATACATATACAACACGATAATATTGTATATTAATATTATTGTCAGGTAAATCGTAAAAGGAAATCATCAAATATTATCTTGCATCTTTAAGTAGTCTGATCGTCTACCTCGCAATAATAAACAAACATGACTGTGAATTGGCTAAAACTATTCGAATTGCTTTGAAAATACTGTAATTAGTGTGTAAGTCATCAGTTAGTTGGCCGGCCACAGTAATTAATTAACCCTTAATTGCTCAGTTCGCTCGTACAGAAAATTCATCAGACTATTTGGCCAAAGTTTCTCCTCAGATTCGGGGACGGTAAACCGAATATTTTATTAAAAGAGACGTTTAATACAGGGCAGTCGTGGAAAAGTTGATATATTAATTAACTTCGAACAAGTCCGTCGGGCCGAAGAGTCACTTTGTTTCACGCAAGCGCAATAAGGATTTGTAAGATACGCCCTTAGGTAGTACAGAACCGGCGTTCGCAGCGTGCGCACGGCTTAACGCTGTAACAACATACGATGTTTGGCTAACCTAAAAACTCGCGCGGAAATTCGCGTATGCGTGTACGGTCGCGTTGTAGTTTCGTGTATTTTCGAACTGTTGCGGTGTTTGGATAAGTTTTTCAATGCGTGGTGTTTTGTAAAGTGTTGTGCGATGTTTTTGATGATGGACGAGGAAAGTTTATCTCGATGTACGGTGAGTGTACGATTTAAAGTGCTTTGAGTTACAAATGCAAGACTTTGTTTTGGATAGTTACCTGCTGAAGTGTGCGTTGTTTTGTTGTTGCTTAGAGAATTTGGGCAGTGTTTACCTACATGCGGTGGGAAATTGTTTTAGTTGTTATGTTAATTTTGTTGTAACCAAGGGTATTATTCGGGTCTTTATAACAATATTTACAAAAAATAAAGTTATTAATAACCGAGGTTTAAAATTTGTTATCTTTGTTCATTTTGGAATTTTAATACAAAGTTTAAACCTCCTCTAAGCGGTGGTAGTCTTGTTTGAAATTGAGCTCAGTCGAGTTGTTTAGGTTCGAATACGTTACCTTAAATATGTGTAGTTCATTACTTTTGATTGTTTAAAATAAATATACATAATATTTGGTAAATTAAACAATAGTACTACCTACCTATATTGTGCTATGTGTTTCAGGGTTCTATTAAGTTATAACGGATTCTAAACTGATTAAAGGGCTCAAGTACACCAGCGATTAATAAATGATTATATTTATCATGATCAATTTGGATACGGAGTTTATGACGATATTTCAAAATCGTATTGATTGCAATGTTTATCTTATAAAGCCTGGGAATGCACAAAACTTTACATTTTCATAACTTTTATTTAAATGATTACTTTACCGATTAATATTATGAGGAACGATACAGTCCTGAGTATGTACTCCATCCATAATGCTTTAAAAGTGATGTTCTTTAACATTGTCAATCATGACCAAAACCAATCTTAGTGAGATAACGCGAGTCTTTATAAGCAATTAACAAATTTTAATGTGATGATGGTAAATTTTCAATTACATATTGTACCTACCTTTTATGTAGGTATTATTAAATCTTAAGAGTTTAGGCATTTTAATTAGAAATGCCAATTTAATAAATTATGATTATGTCATTCATAAATAATGTATTCACATAAATAGGCATTTATTTAATAATAAATATTTACCAATTACTCAGAGTCTATTAAATATTTATTTCACAAGTTATATTTTAAGGCATAACAGATAAAATTATAAGTTAACTCCAGTGATTGTTTATTATATATCCTACCTATAACTTTTTAACGATACGGGTAGTTATGGGCTTACGGGTTATTTTTAACTTTTATAATAAGGGTATTATAATTATAATGGATACATTAATGACCTGTTACTTACGCTAATTACTAGTGACCACACCTGAAACGATTGCCTCATTTTTACCATATGAAATAAACTTTTTTCATGTTTAAATGTTATTCTTATAAGCCAAGTGAATCTTTATATCCCTACTAATATTATAAATGCGAAAGTAACTCTGTCTGTCTGTCTGTCTGTCTGTCTGTCTGTCTGTCTGTCTGTTACGCTTTCCCGCTTAAACCTCTCAACCGATTTTGATGAAATTTGGCACAGACAATCTTTAGACCCTGAGAAAGGACATAGGCTACCTTTTATTGCGAAAAAAAGGGATGGAGAGGCTGAAATAGAGGTTGAAAGTTTGTATGGACCGAAGGAATTAGTTTCCCGAAGCGAAGCGAGGGCGGTTCGCTAGTATTATATAAAATTCTCGTGTCACAATGTTAGTTACTATACTCCTCCGAAACGGCTCGACCGATTCTCATGAAATTTTGTGTGCTTATCGAGTAGGTATGAGAATCGAGCAACATCTATTTTTCATAGCCCTAAATGTTAAGGGATGTCCACCCTGAATTTTTTTTTTCATTTTTTGGACAATTTTTATGGTTATTTTTTTATGGAGTTTCCTACCCCCGCTCCTTAAATTTAAATCGCGCTTTTTGTATCTAGGTACATATATGGCGGAACAACGTTCGCGGGGTCAGCTAGTTAGTTACTATATAATATTGGAAAAAGATATATGAAAATCAATACAGTCTTTTTGAAAAAATAATGAGACAGATAAATAAGCAGTGTTGGTTTTATAGAGTGGCTATACCTTTAACGAATCTGATCTGAAGAGCACCAGATGAAGGTTCGTTACTACTGCGGGGCAAGTAAACTTAAGCCTATTTTTATTTTTCTAATTTCGGGCTTAGTACACTACAAAAGTACCTACTTATGTGCTTGAGGCAGACCTCAAACAACAATGTTACTAATTTTTTATAGAATTATAATTCCAATTTATGTAACTCAACAACGTGGTAGATACGTAGGGGAAGGGGGGGCAAGACGGGGTAGCGGGCAAGACGGGGCAGAGGGCCTCACGAGTCGTACGAACCACCAATTTCAGCAGCTCTGGCTCGTAATGACGCGACGTTGTATTGTTTATCAATCAGCAAAGTGATAGGTTTGTGAGTTTACGCGTTTTTGACCTAGCGCCAAAAACACTGTTTTTGTCAAATTGCTTGTCATTTTCGCGTTGCACATGGCATGTGTTTTTCACGTCAATAGGCATTATCAAGAACTCACTGAAAGTTATTTTTGTTCATCAATAATTATACTAGCAGGTAAGAATATATTTGTTTCAATATTTTGATTTGTTTTTTTATGGTACGTTATTTCATTCAAAAAAGCATGGAAGGGCAAGATGGGGTAAGGTACCCCATCTTGCCCTTCCAAAATAATATATGACTTTCTAATGACATAAGTAAATACATGTTTTTGATAAACTTTTAATAACTTATTTGTTTTATTAATATCTTTTAAGATCGTGAAGAATTATAAAAGTAATACGTAGAGAGAGAGTTGGAATGAAGAAAAATGCGATAATTATGGTCATTGAAGGGAAAATGGGGTATAAAATAGCATCAAAAACATTTTCTGTGCCACTAACTACTTTGGAAAGGAAAGTAAAAGAAGATTAATAAGAAGAATAAAGAGATCCACGCTTCACCAGAATAGGCTGACAACGAAAATAACATCCCTTGTTTTTACTGCAACGGAAGATACATGGAATCAAATGTATTTATTTATTATGTATTATTAATTAATATTAATAATGTATTATTAAATAATGTATTTATTTGCGAGTATTGAAATTAAAACTAAAATATGTCTCCCCGTACCCCATCTTGCCCCATAGGGTACCCCGTCTTACCCTACCTTATGTCAAAATCGAGTGTTGGATGTCTTTGAGGAAAAAATGTTTTTTTTCTTTTTCTGGCATAATTAAAGTGACTTAACTTCCTAATTCCGAGAGATTAATAATGTAAGAGTTATTCTAAATAAATAATCATTCAAAATAATTAAAATTGAGCGTTTTAATCCCCTTCAAACGTTAAGGTCCCCGTCATGCCCCCCCTTCCCCTACTTGACTTACTTAGCTTTAAAATCATTAATAAAAGTAAGTCGGTGTTTCTTTGACTATCTTTGTTGTATACACTTTTATTTTTTAGATCTATTTCAAAATTTGCCTTTTTGTATCCTGTTTTGTTACGATATTTTTTTAAAGCAAAACATTGAAAGCAAACACGCATCTAACTGATTACCATAATGTTCCCACAGGTGTATCGAGTTAGCCAGCCCGCATAGCTTCCAACTAAGCTTAACCTCTACGGTCCGATTTTCACGATCTTTCTTTCGCACACATAAAAAATGAACTCAATTCTCCTTGTTGAGTATTCCCCGAGCACTATGGGGTTCTATTTTATCCACCATCCATCAGGAGGCCGTTTTGCTAATATTTAACGAGATATGTTTAAGGTTAAAAGCAGTGATAGCCTAGGTTTGAAAGTTGGACCAAAGAGGAGAGCTTGGGTTCGACGCACACACATCTAATTTTCGAAATTATGTGCGGATTAAAAATTAATGATTTACGATATTTACGATAATAATTAATGTTTACTTGCTTCGGTAAACTAAAACATCATAAGGAAACACTGGGAGTTAGTCAAATGTTCTCAAAGCTATTAAGTGTACCTATCCTTACTTGGTCAGTTCGGAATTGATCTGGAATATAATGTAATAATAATATTGAATATAATACTTCTCATAACTGATCAGGCCTAGAACATCCTCCACTACGTTGCTTCAGTGTGGATTGACGGAGGGGCTAGTAAGCAATATATGTAGGTGTCTCAAGTTTTCATTCCGCTCGAAGACCTCCGATCCCGACTACTTTATGTGCCCCCCGAAGCATGGAATCGCGCAAGAATTTTTTGCAACTTTCAGGCATCAGTTGCTCGACTCTGTTGATCACCAAAGATCGACGAAAGCCGCTGGGCTATGACTGAACATTAATTTAATTATGGGGTTTCATCATGCTATTATTAATTTTTTTCCCAATTATACTAATATGACCGAAAGGACGTGTTGGGTATTAAATAAAAGAGCTTAGCACGTGCACAGAGTGTGAAAGAGACATTACAAATATATACTTGCGTAATACCTACTTTGTAGGGCATAGCTGTAACGAAGTATGCATGCAGCACCACCTTCCGCTGCCGCCCATGACAACTGTGACCGACCTAGAACAAGACTCAAATGGAGACTAGGATATTTAGTCCGGTTAGCAGACTGTGTTGTGACATTAGTTGATTAGTTTATTACTAAGTATGAGGACTGGGGCAGGGACTGTTAATGTTAGTTTGTCCTGTTAGTTGTTGTTAGTAATAGTCCAGTTAGTAATTGTTATTAAAAGTCTCGTTCTAATTCAGTCACAATGTTTTACTACCCTTGAGGACTGAGATGATCGCCTCTAAAAAACTGTAACGGCACACATCTTCCTAACCGGAACAAAATTGCTGTTAAAACAATTATTACCATATTAAAATAATTGTTCAAACAATCGTGTTTAAATACTTTACTGCGTTGAAAGTCTAGAAAAATATATTCAGTCCAACAATGAATAGACCTAGACAAAGTTGTCACATTTTCTAAGATCATCTATCACGTTCTTTGTCAAAGAAGACAGTAATAACTCTGTTCTATTTATCATGGAAACACTCAGTTTTTATAACACAAAGGCTGTTGGAGGCTCCCTTGAGTTTCTTTATTGCTTTAAATGGATTTTAGATCTTTGATCTCAACTGAGAGGATAAGAAACATGTTATTGGGTTTGTGTATTAACACTTACACTCTTTACAATCTTGCCTCCAAAATGCTTAATATAGAGTTGGGCATTTTAATTAACTATAATAATTTTTAATAAGTAGGTATCTACTAATTACAAAACTGTAACGTTTATATGGTTTGGGAGTCCAATGTTCAAACCATTCAGCTATCATTGCTCTGGGTGCAATTACAGTTTACAAACATGAAGAAGCATTAAGACCTTTTGGCGAAAATTGATGGCGTATTTCCGTTACATGCACATGTCCGAGACAATATACGCTTTCTACTAATTAACTCCTCCAGCCGCGTTAATGAGGATTTTTTTTTCAAATAAGTACCTCACTGCAAATTGGCATGAGTAGTTACGAAAAGTGGAAGTGTTACCTTCTTACAAATCAAATAGCTGTTGAATCAGATCCAATATCAATTCAGTGATCATTTTCTTGCCTAATGAACTCCTTTATTGAATAATATTTTATCTACAAGAGTTTTTATTGAATGCACAGAGTATGAAAGAGGAAATAAATATCAAAAGGTTTTGCGGTTTCGTTCATTAGAGTAACCTAGTTTTTTACTTTTTATAAGTTTATGAACAGAAATATGTTATTTCATTTGAGTTTGAGTATTTTAGATGGAATAAAATTTATTCAAAATTTGGTTTTATTGTTTTTACATCCGATAAAGCATGTGTCTATCTGTCTTCGTCATCCAATTTACTACTAAAGGAAACTACAATCACACTATCTACAATCCACTATAAGGAAAACTCATGACGGAATTTTGGGAATACGCCCGAACACAGATTTCATATCGTAGCGCTTTTCAGCAACGAGAAAATAGGCGACTGATTGGCAATTCCTCTCCTCCTCCTAAAGAACTCCTAAGAACGTTACGTTTAATTTACTTGTTTTCTTATACCGAGTGAACAATTTAAGTACTCCGTATAATATTACAATTTATAACTGCCGTCGCTTAGCTTTTGGAAACCAATGTCTCAGTAGCACTCGGGAAAATATCTAAACGGGATTTTTTAAATTGACATATTTTTTTTTGCTATGTGTTATTTGTGAACCGATTGAAACAAATCAAACATATGTTACCCCAAGCTTAAACTCCCATTTAATAAAACCATTTAAAATCAGTCAAACCGTTTCAGAGATAGAGGGGAGCAATCGCACATACAACATACAAACCTTCTCTAAATCATTGTTATGGGATCTGCTGCGATAATAAATACTCCAATACTAGTTTTGGAATACCTTCCAAGTACAAACATCCTATAGTTAGAATGTTAGTATGTATGATTTGAAATTCCGTTTGTACAAAAAAGTTCTTGGACATAAAAGACTGTCCAATTAAATCCACGCTGAAGTGTTTAAAGCAAATTAATGAGTCGTCGGTAGGCACTTTACTAGAAGTAATCGGATAAGAAAATGCTGCAATCTGGCCGAAAATTTGCATTTAGATGAGCTTAGGGTAAATAAACATAAGCAATTAGTTTTGTATATGTAAATCGTCCATTTTATACTGTATTCATTAGTTCTTCAGTTAATTTTGGCTTACAAGAGCTTGCGTTATATTGATATTTAATTTTAACGACATCTTTTACAAAAATTTTCTAAAACTGTAATATTATTATAATGTCGACCCTCTAGCCAGGGATCTCGTGTTCGAATCCGATTGCAGGCAGATATTTTAACAGATTGTGATAGATGTTATTAAATGGTTACTTTTTACCTCATAGGATTCGCAGTGACACGGGTCATCATGAGACCAGGTTCGAAATATTGATATTTTTTTTTATTTGTAAACCGATTGTAATTGTATATCATTTCACTCTAACGACAAGCTTACTATGTTACATCAGTGAAAACAGCATCTAAAACGGTTATGTCCTTTTTAAGTTTAGCGGGAACAAATGCATAGACAATTAAAACGGAATCTATTGCTATAATAAATACCTAATCTTAATAATAGTTTTCTCATAAAAGCAAGTGTTTCGTATGAAGATTACCAAAATATTACCAGCCCACAATACAAAAAATAATAAATATTACCAGCGACATATTATATCTTGTAGAGAAATAAAAGGTTTTATTTCCCTGCTCCTATTGTTATTCATTGCGGAATTTTAGTCATAATTCCCAAAGTTATCAATACAATGTTAAAGAAGAGATTTTAAATCCAGATTACAATTTCCTTCCCAAATTATTCAGTGTTTTTGTAGACGAGCAGGAAGCCGATATTTCAGTCCAGAGTCGGGGCTGCTTTCCGTGAGTAATTATTTAAATTTCAATCCGAATTGAGTCCTAACGACACGCAAAGCGCCGAAATAAAAAATGATAAAGTCGTTTCGTGTACCCAAAGGTCACAGTTGTATTTAGCTGCGGTGGTTTTATTTGCGTTATTGTAACGTTGATTGAAGGTCTACGTTTTAGGAAGGCGATGTAGGTCCGTTTTGTTGGAGGTCGCCGGACTGTACCGCCTCTTTTAGGGGTACGCATCCGAAGTGTACCAGGGACCCAGTCACTAAGGCTCCGCTCTGTTCGTCTGTCTCTTCATCTGTCTGTCCACTGTCCGTTCGTCCGTTAGTCTGTCATAGGGTTTCATCTATTGAATCGTAATCGGTATAAACATTTTTTTTATCCCGTGTGTATTACTTTTGCCGCTATAACAATAAAATATTGAAAATAGAAATGTCAAAAATCAAAGGGTCCCCATACCAAAAAAACGTGCTTTTTTTTTGTCATTTTGCGGCTTATCTTTCGAAACATAATAGGTATACTCTTGAAATTTCATAATATGTGGAAATAACTGCCGTAAGAACAAAAATTAATGAAAGTGAAATAAAGTAAAATATTAAAGGGGTTCATATACTTACAATTTTTTTTACGTAAATATAGCAGGATGGCATGGAATCCTTCATTTGTTGGTCCGACTCGTACTTTGCCGATTTTATGTAACCAACGGCATTCGTACTTTATTCGTACTCTTTAAGGTACGGCTAAGGTAAGGCTAGCTTTACCCCGTAGGCTAGCTTTACCCCGTAGGCTAGCTTTACCCCGTAGGCTAGCTTTACCCCGTAGGCTAGCCTTACCCCGTAGGCTAGCTTTACCCCGTAGGCTAGCTTTACCCCGTAGGCTAGCCTTACCCCGTAGGCTAACTTTACCCCGAAGGCTAGCTTTCTTTAGTACTAATAATTTACCGTGATTTGGTTGGAGAACGAAGAGCAAGAAGGAAGCTACCATGTAGTCTACGGTAAGTCAGTAATGGCTTTGGTGACGATATTATAGCCACGTCTGCTTAATTGTGTAATATTATCTCTCTCTCTATCTCTGGTCAAGCATGGTATCAAACAACAATGGAGTCATATGTTCGGGTTAACGGACGAACAGACGAGCTACTTAATGGTAAGTGGTCTCTATCGCCCATGGACGTCAATGGCAGTAAAGGCCACCGTTGTCAGTCAAAAAGGAATTGTGGTTGAATTTTCAACATCTTATATAATAAAGTTATACTCGTAGTAAGTTATATTAAATAATAAACTATTATAGAAAACTTATTTATTTATAACCCCAACCTTCCTTTTATGCTACCCTCTAATAACAACTCAATTGTTAAAAAACTACAATGTCTTCTTTTTAACTACAAGGTCTTGAATAAAATATCTCCTATTGAATGAATTCAAAAATATTATTTGCAAAAAATATCCAATTCACAGATTTTAATCTGCTGTCACTTTTTAGTACTATAATTACCTACAAAATAAATAAGACATGCTTGGTGCTTCAACGCAATTCACGTAATTGGTAAGAAATCTTAGGCTAACAACAATGCCCCACAAGGGATCCTGCGCTGTCTCTAGCTCCGTTGGTGACCCATTAATCGTTGGTTACCGCGTTGATAAAGATAACTGTTTGTTTGTTCTCCGTTCTTGGACATAATTATGTGTTTGTGTTCGTTCTGTGTAAGCTACAGGGAATTCTAGCGTAGTATCTTATGGGACTCGCTTTAACAATCTACACTCCATGTTTACATGACTCATTGATGGTGTACTTAAAAACATCACACCAACGTATTTTAATTGGATTTATCTGTCTAATACTCTATAGAAAGTCGTCACTAATGCGTTGTCGGCCAAGAGAGAAGGAAGAAGAATTAAAGAAAATACTCTTAAGCTCCCAGCCGGACACGACAAATCGTTTGGCGGCTAAATGAAGCAGAAGGATGGTAGCTAGCCAGCTGGACTTCTTCCCTACCACCAAGCAGGGGGGGCGAAAATATCGATAGGACATGAACAGGCCGAAAAATATTATTTAGTCTTTCTCGGCTGGCAACATCCACATCCATGGGCCACAGTGACCACAGTGTCTTGTGACCACTTCACTATCAGAAGGCTCGTGTTTGTTTGTCGGCTATTAACATAATCTCTACTATAATAATCTAGTCTCTACTATATATCTCTCTACTATAATAATCTTACAAGTAAAAAAACCGACTTCAAAATAATGCAAATATAAGACTTAGGTATATGGTTTTCTCATGGATGCCATCGTCGGAACTGGACCAAATTAAAAAATTACAAACTTCTGAGGTAACAAACATAAAAAAGTACAGTCGATTAGGAGATACTTTTTTATATAAAAACAATTCCCCCATACCAATGATATAAGTGAAGGATTAGTACCTACATAAAGTGCATTACCATTGTTGAACAATGATGTTCACGAGCCGTGACAAAGATTTTTATCAAAGGTCGACCGCCGACTGTTACAAGGCAATGAGATGACGTACCGCCATGTTTTTGTAATAGGTATGTAGGTATCAAACACATAAAGTGTAAAAAAATGGTCATGTTCGAGTCGGACGGACTCTGTCGGAGCATAATAAACTAGTAGGTATGGTTCTTCACCACCAAGAGATCTTAATTAGTTATTTGGTCAATATCAAGATAGAATGTAGAAAAATTCGATTTTTTAGTTTTTTTTAATTTATTCCGTGAAAAAATCAGGAGTTCGCCTAATTACAGTCAAGAGATAGAGCCCTGTGTAGTCAGAAGCGGAGGCATATTAATAGGGTTCCGTTCGCCAGCAATGGGTACATAGCGGGCGCAGTACCTGAGACGCTAACGGAGGCAGTCGCAATCTACCTGTTGGTCTAAACCAAATTCGCCCAGCCTCCCCGAACAAAAAAAATATTTTCATTCCCCCGTTGCAATAACATACGCATTAAATATTTATATTTTTTTCGGAAATAGCACCTACCTAATATGCACCCCCCCTGAAATTTGTCTACGGCCCCCCAAGGGGGTTGTCTCCGGTTGGGAAGTCTAAACATATAATCTACACTATATATACTATAAACATATAGTCTAATAGTCAGTTCCAATAATGTAATCTTGTTTTCTTCCTTTTTCTTTACGTTCAGCAACGCATTGGTGATGGGTTAGTGTGACTGACTACCATGGGAAACGATGACCACTTAGGTACCATGAAGTGGCTCGCTTGCGCGGTTGTCGGATATTTAGACAAAAATATAAATAGTTCTTATCATGCCAATTATTATTCGAGTCGCGCTTCCTTTGAGGGTCTAATAGATTCTAACCAATAAAATTTCTTTGAACGGAATTTCGTTATCGATAAAAAATATGAGCTTTATTATAAATCGATTTGAAAACACAGGATTGGTATTTTATTGAAAGGGTATTATTGTATATTTTATTTTTATTATATTCGATTTTTTCTGATTTCCAATGGAACTCGGAATTTTCTTTAGTCATTATCATACCAGAAGTAATTGATTTAATACTGTTTAATTTGTTTGATGTAATTGTTTATTAATAATAATTGTGCATATTGCTATCGTGAAGATATTGTACATATAGTGTGAGTGATTGAATGAACTAGAAAATTAAGTGTTGTAATGCATTGCAATTGACTAATTTTACCCAACTAATCCAATGGTAAATTAATATTAAGGTAAATTATATGAAAATCCGTTACTCCGGCACACTCCGCAAGACCACAAGAATGATAATATATTACCGCAACACAGCGTTAGAATAGGACGGCGGGCATGCCAACCCATTACACGTAACTTCTGGTTCCAATAGTACATTTAGTGAATAGGGTTACCCTTCAACGTACCGCGGCCTAGATGCAATTTGTTATAATAATAATAATTTCATTTGGTATATTTCTCTCAACATAATGTCTAAGCTTATAGTATTATCTATGTATTATAATAATGTACTACATAAGGAGCCTTAAAGCATCTGCTTTTGTAATTCTCCCAAATTACCAGATTCACTTTGGACTTCACATATTGGACATGTGAAAATTTAAGTTTATTAGATACGTAATAATAAAAAGTAATCCTCAAAAGTATCCTGTTTAACATCAATAACAATTACAAATAACATTATTAACAATTAAAATCAACTTTCCTGTCTGCCTGCCAACCTGCCTGTATAATCAACCAGTGACACTAATAATTATTATTCTATGGCATTAATTATAATAACAAACAGAAACACTGTCGCAGTACGGGTATGTGGCATCTAATATTTAATGTTAAGGGTTTTTCTATGTCTATGAAGAACCACTACACCAGAGATATTCTCTAGTTAATTACAG
This sequence comes from Ochlodes sylvanus, assembly GCA_905404295.2. Taxonomy (NCBI): domain Eukaryota; kingdom Metazoa; phylum Arthropoda; class Insecta; order Lepidoptera; family Hesperiidae; genus Ochlodes; species Ochlodes sylvanus. Next base: position 12,166,414 of record FR990130.1, on the reverse strand, counting down.
ATCGAATAATAGGGTATTTGAGACCTTTTAGAAAAATAACTCAAATTGTTCAATATAACATAATACATTATGCAGTTTGCTTAATTCTTTGTAAATAATATATCTCTATTTTCTATGAAAATCACCATCAAAGTTTAAATGAACAAAAAGCCGCCAAAACGCTAATACGCCATTTTAAACAGGTCATGACGTCACCTGCTCAAATAACCATACTAAGCTGTCAATGCTGTCATTGCGTATAGTAAGCAGTAATAGCAAGTGACGTCATTCAGCCAAACCGCGTGTTTTCGATCACGTGATCAAACACGAAAAATTCATTATTTTAGTGTCGATTTTTAATAAAAATCCAAATAATTTTAAAATAATGTGTAGGCTAAATTGGTTTAAAAATATATATACTTTTAAGCTAACAACAGTTTGATCTATATTTTCATTGTAGTCAAATACCCTATTCTGTTCAGTATATTTTAGGGTAATGTAACCAAAACTGTGACTCGTAAACGTAGAAGTGATATTAACTCTGATTATTTGGTCAATAATAAAACAGCTAACAAAATGACACGTGACTCGAATGGATATTATATGAGATCCTACAGCGGTCTCAGTAACACGCGTTCTGTGAAACTTTCAGGTGTCTACCTAATTTCGTTTAAGAGCCCTGTGGCAGATAGAGGAGTCATATAAATTATAAGGTTTTTTTGGGTACCTACTGCATACTGAGCCCAGCTATATACATTTATTTTAATTTTATTCTAATTTATAAGTTAATTTTAATTTATTTGTTATTATGTTATTATTTTATTATCTGTAGGTAAGTCATATTTTACTTGAAGAAAAGAAAAATCGAAAAAAGTCGAAAGGAGATGTATTCTAGAAAAGATGATCCATAAAAATAATAATTCGCGGTGTAAGAGTCAGTTAAACGTATCTACATTTTCTCAATTTTACAGAAAACCAAAAATACTGTGAAATATTTTTTGATATACATAATGTACATATTTAACAATAAAACTCAAGAAACTGTGTTATTTGGATTCCAATGCATAAAAAAACAAATAGAGCCAGAATTCATATTATATTAAAAATATATTCAAGTGAAATTACACACGAATATAAGTTTGAAGCTCGTCGAGAGCTCGCCGCGCTAGATTGTTGCTCACATAGACTAAACGCGTGCGCCCTTCCCTAAGCGTTTTATGGTGGGAGCGCTTCCAATTAAAAAAGGCGCTAACTCCTGAGACATTATTTCGTAAGATGGTGTATTTGAAACCGGGGCGACCATCCCATTCGGGCATCTATCCGGGTTTACCCTAAATAACAGGTAAAGAATCAAACTCCGAATCTTCTACTAAGTAGGCAGGATAATTTTTTCCTGGACAGTGTAATATTAAATTGAAACGAATAAAATATAAAATTTACTCACACTTTAAAGAAACTCCCCTTAAAATATTGAAAAAACAAAGTATAAGCACTGTAGTTAATCGAATACACTTAAGTGGGTTTCAGAGAAGTACTTTTGACCTACAACTTTAACCTACTTTTCCGTTATACAATTATTATCTACCGAAGGAACAACAGAATATTCGTAACTTACATTACTCTAATAATTGATACTTGATTAAAGGTTGTTACAGAGAATAAAAGTTACTTTTCAGTTTCATTAATTTTGTTTATATAGGCCCTAACCGCGCAACTTTACCGCTAAATAGTGTTACAGGCTTCGTGGTCTTATTCTAAGCCGCTAATGGCCAACATCTGGTTTCGATAGGACGTTAATCTTTCGCTTCTTAACTAATCATACGAAATAATGGAATATTATCAAATAGTTATGAAACTTAGCACAAAACACAAAGTAGCACCACGTAGTGGCTTCAATAAACGCGCCGATGGGCCGTAAAAGCCGTCGGTCCCGATTGTTACCATATGGTAGCAGTCGTTAAGCCATGTCGGATGCCTTCGGGCGGCATTAAAAAAATCCGACATTAGGGTTGGCCACTAATCTGCACTGGAGCAACGTGGTTGAGTATGCTCTAGGCCTCCTCAAGTATGAGGAAAGACCCGTGCTCAATAGTGGGCCATTAATGGGTTGAAGCCAGATGATGACATTTTAAATCAACTGTCGCATAATTTATATTTCAACATAAATTGAATTAAGTCTATTACTGGACACATCTGGCTTTTATGATTCATTTATAAACTGTACTAGTTCACGTGATACAACCCAGAACATAAATTACGCACCTAATTATACTTATTAATGTTCCCGTGGAAAAGTAGGAGGATGTTCCGAAGAAAATGCTCTTAACGTAATGTTAGGCAGCCACTCAAAAGGGATGGTTTATGAAGTATTTGGTAAATTTTGTAATTCAGAATACGGCCTTTTATAATAATTACGAGGGATTACTTATTAACGAAGCTTCTATTTTTAACCTACACAAAAATATAATGATATCATTTTTATAAAAATTCTTCTTACTGGTTCTCTAGCAATTCCAATAAATAATATTTTTTTACCTATTATAGTTATATGGGTACCCAATACAAATATTTCATACGTTTGTTAAACAGAAGCATACATAGTTATAAGCAAAATAAAAATGTCAGAAATGTCAAAGGAAATGTTTATTACGTAGTAGGTAAGTCTGTCTGTGTTGGTCTGTGTCGTAGTCTGTGCAGACGTTAATAATTGAGAGAAAACCAGACAGCTGATAAAAATGAATACTCACAAATTCTAAGTTTCTAGCGTTTATCTAATCAAAAGGTAAGTCATAGTGTTTGATTGATCCAATATAACTATGTAGCCGTCAATGATGAACAGCTCTAACTTACTAAAAGCCTATTTAAGTGTCGGACGTCCTCCGTGTCCCTTATATTCGACAATACACGAAACATAGAAAAGTTTTTTTTTCTGTACGACAACTTGTCGGACGAAACATAGAAAAGTTTTTTTCTGTACGACAACTTGTCGGTGTTGTCTTTGGTTTGTCTATCAAACTAATTCTTCTTCGCAGTCGATACGTTCTTGACAGAACGGACGTGATGTCTGGTTTTGTCATATTGAATATCTAGGGATTACTGTCACGTCTATAATACTCGCGAGATTAAGGCAAATCGATTGACGTAAAAGTTATAATCATCCCACGAGTTTGATTTCTAGAGCGCCGCAAATGAACAAACATACTTACATAAGTTGACAAAAACATTACTGTCCTTTGCGTCGCGTATAAGAGTAATGATGATCAGAATCAGATCAGTTTTTATTTGTTTGCAATATTTTACCTTTATATACAAGCAGATGAGCTACCTGATGCTAAATGGTTATCGTCACCCACTAAGGGTAAAACTGGCACGTTTTTCCGCAACAAAATCCCAAAAACCTCGAAAATAGGAAATTCTCGGTAAGGACTATTCAAATATAAGGTACCTTTGATATTGGTTTTTCTATTATTATTGAAAGTAGTTCGAAATAGGTGAGTCAGGAGCTTGCTGAAAAATACGTTGATAAGATTTTTCTTCGGAAAATAAAACGACATGGTTATCTTTTTGTGAAAGGAAAATCGGTCGACCGATCTACTGTTCAATTGCTTATATAAAAAATTATAAAAGGACGAATTTAAAATAAAATATCATTTGCTTTGGGGAAAGGAAACCTTTGTGTTCAGGTAATTTGCGTGTTTTTTTTCGGTGGTAGAAATCTTCTGAAGATACCCGAACCTACGGGTTACGGTTAAGGTTACGGGCGTTGTGTGATTCGAACCCGTTAAAACCACCTTGGCATCTATCTGTCACATTGGGGAGACCCCTTGATCTCGAGTGAACACAGCGGTATTTTACGTAACTGAGACTCATATCAAGCCAAGTCACGCCATACTTTTTGTCCAATACAATGTAGGGTTAAGTTAAAACATGAAGGAATCAAAATGTTCCTGCAACAACATACCAGAACATTACTTACGTTTACTCTGCTGCAAAATTTAAAACACTACCAAAGAGTCACGTTGTTAGGAAAATTGAATAATAACATGTGGCTTCAACCTATTAACCTCTTGCGCGCACGGCCGCGAAAAAAAAAAAGTGCCTCTAAGTGTCGTTAGTGTTTACCTAAAAACAACAAAATTTCAACGAATTTTTGTGTTTTAGGTAAACCGTTATTGTTGCTTAAAAATAATTAAATCTGCAATAAATTATATATCAATAGATTCGTTATTAGATGTACTATGATATTAGTCGTGTATTTTTTAGTTTTATTTTGTAGTTTTTATAAAATATACGCAGAAACATGAAAGTTTAGGTAATTTTTTGCTACTTACGAACTTTACGGCGTAATATCTTCAAAACACAAGACACATACACTTACACTATACTTTTATAGGATAACACAATTCACTCTAGCTTCATTCATATCATTTTTACACTTTACCGACTTTTATTTACTTCAAAATAAAATTATTTTCGCAATGAGGGGCCGCCGCGTCTGCCGAACTGACCGGACCGTACTGACCGCTATACTGACCGGCCAGTGGCCGTTACTCACAAAACGCGCTAGGGCTGTCATTCATCCAACGGAAACATTCATCCGTAATAGTAATGTTAGAAGTATGTACTCTTTTTGGTGAAAGTTTTTGGAATCTTATTCCAAAGTGTAATTTTGTACTTTTGTTTATAAAATAAATATTTACAATTATACATAAATATTCGTAAATATGTATCTGAATAATCAGATCAGATTTGATTCCAACTAGAATTTTCAAGGAAAATATAAATTTTGCTTCAATTGCAATAGCTGAATCAAATCTGATCTGATTTGATCCATTCTAGTTGGATCAGATCAGATTTGATTCCAACTAGAATTTTCAAGCAAAATTTATATTTTGCTTGAAAATTCTAAGTAGAAGTATAAGTCTAAGTATAAGTAGTAAAAATTAAAGTAGTGTTACGGGGGAGCATTTTTGAAATAAACAACACACATAAGTATAATATTAAATTTATAATAAAAAAATAATAAAGATAAATAGAAAGATAGAGAATACTCTTTATTGCACACACAAGTTAATATTTACATCAGCTTATATTAGACACAGTACAAAAGGCGGTCTTATCGCTAGACAGCGATTTCTTGCAGACAACTAAATTAATTTATAAAACTAAATTATAAAAATGTTTATGGTTACAGACACATACATAGTAACTTTAGAATAATGAGGAAATATATTTATTTATTTATTTTTTATTTATCAATACAAACACAGAACACAGAAAATAGAGAACATCAAATAACATTTTTACATACAAAAACCCAGAACACAGAAAATTGGAAGGTTCTACTTCAGATATGACGCTAATACCCGCTGGTGTTTCCAAGGGGGCAATCTCCCAATCCGACGTCGAGCTGGGGAGCTGCTGCGCTGGGTTCAGCCAGCGATGGACATGCCGAGGATTACGGTCCAAAACCTCCTCCGCTTCCTCTTCGAACATGTCCATCAGCTCAGCCAACTCCTCAAGATTTTAGCTGAAAGAAAAACAATCTATTTGAGTAACCATCTACATAAACCATGGACGAAAATAACCTGTCATATAAAATTCAAGGACTTACAAAATTGGGCGCCCCTGCACGATTCGCACCGAGCTGCTAGGGGTTTGGCAAAGCGGCGCCGGTTCCCCCTTCGGCTTTATGGACCCCCCTGGAGTCACCAGCACCGGTAGTCCATAGCTTCTGCAAAAATTATATAGATCGAATGTACTAAAATTCGTGCAAAATTAAGTGTAAAGTACAGTTAGTAAGACAATATTTACCGCGGTGGGCTCCTCTCCACTCTTGAGTCCATAGCCGGCAGCTCGGATGCGAGCCTCATGACGAGGTTTCGCCTCGCCGTCACACCCGGGTTAGAATCGATAGTACAATCGAATAGTGCTGATCGACCGGCGCCTGGCCTGTCGCCTAAAATAAAAATAAATACAAATAAAAAATAACGAACAGACTGACCCATCCTTTTTTCCTCCTCCCTTTCACCCTTCACTTCCACTCAAACAAAGCAAGTAAATTTATGTACAAAATATTATAAGAAAAATATTCTCAACTACACGAAAAAAAAATCCGCTATTCCCTATACCACCACATTCCAACAATGCAGGATATTACGTACGCAATCAAAAAAATAGAAGTAAACAATTTCAATAATATCACCGAAAATATTTTTGTCACTAAAACTGCTCACCTACCAACCCTAGCAAAATTATACGAAAAAAACAAAAGAACATGGCTGCTCGTCAGTATTGAGTAAAAATGTGTATAATGAGGTAAACGGTATAAATAATGATGTAAATGTGAACCTATTCACTAAATCTGTTTTGTGTATGGTAATAAACTAACTATATTATCAGAAACCAATTGTTTCTTATTAGAAATCAATGTATTTACGTAATAATCGACGTAAAACATGACGCCATCTTAGTTGCGACAACGATGGTTCGTCACAAATGAGATGTTTTTGGTTACATATTTTGTTTATTTCTAATGAACAACACTTTACACACAATCTACAGTAAATTATCTACACTTATATGTATAAATCTTATAAGAATACTTACATTTTTCTAACACTCTTGGCGAAATAGCACACGACAACAAACACGTCACTTCGCGCGATCCGTCACTGAGAATATGTGTCAAATTTTATTTTTTTGTGGTTGCATCACCCACAGAAAATCATGTCCGAAAATCGTAAACGATAGCCAATTTTATATACTCTGTGACTGTATTTATTTCTGATTGGTCGGTTTATATGATTGGCCAAAAACAACTACCAACCACAAAGCGTTTGGTCAACGCGTAGTTGGGTCAACGTATGACCCAAAAACATTTGAGCGCTTACTTTTTCATGGGTCATACGTTGACCCAAAAACGCGCAAGGGGTTAATGGCCCACTACTGAGCTCTCATACCTGAGGAGACCTAGAACGTACTCCACCACGCTGCTGCATGCTCGTTTGCTGTTTGTGTCTTAATTCAATAAAAATATGAGACCTTTGGTGTAACGGGTGTCACGGGACGATATTCACTTACATATAGCCGGTCTTGTTAGTCAGAAATAGACATAAACGAGTAAGTATACTATGTTAATAGGGCTACATTCTACGTTAGTGACATAATCTAAGTCAGTTTCCCTTTTATTAACTTAGTTAGGCCGCGCCGACATCGATGCGAACAGCCACTAAGCCTCGACAAACTTCACTTTAACTTGGTTTACAGTTTCCTTTATAGCTACTTGCTCTATAGATGTTTTTACTTTAATATCTCTTAATAACTTTATAACTTAAATAAATACTCAATTGTTATGAATTTAAGATTTTACGAGGACTATTAGTAATAGTTATGTAAGTTGTTGTTAGTAATAGTCCAGTTAGTAATTGTTCTCGTTCTAATTCGGTCACGGATGTTGGTACCCTTGAGGAGTAAGATGGTCGTCTCTAAAAATTGTGTAACTGGATCCAGACCATTCCAAGACCATTGCTTTTAAACAACTATTACACGGTAGAAATGGTACTAGGTACCGTGCGTGGCAGACGTTGTTACTACCTCGATAATTCTATAGGTTCTACTCGTACCACCGGTCACATTATATTCAAATTAGCATTACAAAAGCATGTTTTAGTTTTAAAACTATAAATTTAATTTAAGAATATTTTTATACAAACTATAATCCTATAATTATAATGTGGAATTCTTCGTCTAACAAACCCTTCGTCTAAAATCAAATAACGGTTTTCCCACTTCGAAAATCCCTTTTAGGATCTGAATCAGTAGTCCAGAATTTCATTACCCGAATTATGTTGACCCCAAAATATACGCGGTCATCCGTACACGGTACGTAGAACGTAGTACGTAGAACGTAACTAGGAGATAGTTACGTTTACGTAATCTTCGATAGTCACAGCTATTCCGATTTTACACGAGGATAAGTCAGTGCTTGGTCTCGCCGTAATTTAAAATCAATATGGTGGCTTCAACCCATTAATGGCCCACTATTGAGCACGGGTCCCTCATACCTGAGGAGGCCTAGAGCATACTGCACCATGCTGCTCCAGTGTGAATTGGTGGAGGGGTTAGTGAAGCCAACCGTACTGTCGGATTTTTTTATGCCGACCGCGCCCGCTGTTGCTTTTAAGTTTTAACTTTGTCGATCAGGACAGATCAGGATTTGTTGATCGACGCAAGCCTCCGGCGCCCATATGCTTCTTATATATTATTATTTAATATACGTAATATAATGTACTAAAATAATATTATATTATTTAATTATTTTTAAATAAATAATAAATATTGTTTAAATATTTAACCTTTGAGTTAAAACAATCTGACATTTGGCTATACAATGTTTATTACATAACTTTGTGTCTGCTAAAGAATCTCAGTCGGTAAGCCAGAATTTCATTACCCAAATTGGGCCAACCTCGGCGTATATTCGACCGCTCGTAAAGGCAAGCCCCTGAGCCACCTCTGCCTAACTTGTTTACGTTCGCCACTTGTTCGACAAAATCTTAACCTGCGAAACGAACTGTAGGCTACTGGCTAACAATGACTGGCAAATATATTTGAACCTGCAGGATGTAGGTACTATATTAATACGTGAAAAAATAGTTTGTTCCTTTTTTAAGAATAATGCAATCACGTAATCTGATTTGATGTAGTTAAAATTTACACAAAAAAGTGCAAATAACTCATATTTATAATTATGGATGTAACTGATCGCTGTCTGTATATGGAAGATATATGAAAAGAACCATTATTGAAGGCGTTTATTAACGCAATAATATCCAAAATAATGATTGTTAGTATCTTTTTATATATAAAATTCTCGTGTCACAATGTTAGTTACCATACTCCTCCGAAACGGCCCGACCGATTTTTATGAAATTTTATATGCATATTCAGTAGGTCTGAGAATCGGCTACTATCTATTTTTCATACCCCTAAGTGGTAAGAGTTGTCCACCCCTAACATTTTTTTGTTTATTTTTAGACAATTTTTTTTTTCTGTATTTTTATGGTGTGGCATAAAAAATACACATAATCCCAAATTTTCACTTCCCTACCCCCACCCCGCAAATTTAAATCGTTCACTACAAGTGAACAACGATCGCTGGGTCAGCTAGTTTTTATATAATAGTCTGTTTGAGAACATTATGAAAACACCGCGGTCATGTGATATTTTAAATCGTGTAGCGTGCAGCTCAAGTTACATAGGCAAGAGATCTAAAGGTAGACAAAGCGATACAAATGTCTCCGGGCCGCTATCATAACGTGAGGGTCCTTTACGGTGTCTCGCGGGAGGGTCTCGGAATCTGCAAAGCCAGTGCTCCTTAGCACCCCGCCTCATTAGTTCGGATTAGAGAAGTGTCGAGATAACACAACTAAGTAGGGTTGCTGATGTGTAGAGAACTAAGATAATTCTTCTTCAGTATAGTATTTTTGACGTCGTAGTCTTGTTAAAAATTTCAAAGTAAATTACATGTAATTTTATCTATTGGTATCATGCATAGACACACGCGTAGGCACACACACATACATACAAACTAAACGATTCTCTCCTGGTTTACACTAATCAGATAATGGAAATTAAAAATTGAATGAATGTTAAAATATATTACAGTGGTATTAATACATATAGGTACTACGAGTAACCCGTCATTTCTTCGCTTCGGTAACCCTATTCCTCACGTTTACAAAAAATTTAATATTACACTTTTTTGATTAAAAGGTGTTTTCTCGTGGAAGTGAGATACTTTTACACCAATGCCTCCGACACTCCGGCTTTTTTACTATTTCCGTACCAAAATACACATCAATCCGTTGCTCCGTTTCGACGTTAAAGAAGTAAAAACAAACAATCCGACGTTTGAATTTATATTATAAGTTTGAGTTACTATCCCTTTACCTGAAATAATTTCAGTCGTTCTTGCTTTATGCCACATACTCTTGTTCACACCATGATTAGACCGGTACATGATGTCACTATGCATTCCTAATTATGCAGGCCATACTGTGAAAAACCTGCCTTCTGATTTTATGACATAAAATAAAAAATACAATAATATACATTGTATTTCTTTCTTTTGAGATCTTTCTTTTGAGATTAAATTCTTGAGGAACATTGGCAATTTGAGAAATAAATTCTGAGATTGTTTTATTATAATAGTACCTGTAATTATAATAATGGTAGGTAGCAGCACAGCATGACAGAGACGATTGATTAAAAAATGATACATAATTATGTAGCATTTTTGGTAATAAACAAATAATTTGTGCCTAATAATGGTACATAATGTATAAATGGTAGGTATTTATTTGTAAAATTAAAAATGTGAAACTATTTTATTTCAGAACTTTCCCATAAATATCAATTAACGGTACAATTATCATTAAAATATATTAATTAAAACCTATCTACTAGATTCATATGGCGTATTTTTATATAATGAAGCATTATTTCAAATTGGTATTGGAAACAAAAAAATACACGCATAAGACTGTTGTTAAAACAACTTGTTTTCAAATTGTTTATGGCAAACATTGAATGATTAAGCATAGTAACGAATGTTTAATTCTCTACTTTTGCGGTAACATACTGTAACATGATATCTTAAAGAATATTTAATCTCTTGTCTTTGCGAGATTCCAGTCCCAAAGTTTCGTCCCGAAATACCTAAATCCTCTCGACGTATTCTCTCATCGTCTACTTTCTACTTACTTAATATAGCTTAATGGCTACTTAGCGAAGTTGCTTCGCGAGGAAAAAGGAAAAATAGCGTGAGTCAGTCAAACTTATCTAGATGGACCATTTATAATAATCCGTTTTACCCTGCAGCAGCGGAAGGGTTCACCCGTTAATCTTGATGTTGGACTTGCTGTTGACTTTGTGAAATTAATTCCTTAGTAAATGAGGGTGATCCGAGTCTAGTAAGACCTAAAGGGTCTCCAACACTAAGCAGGGGAAGCATAAAGGAGATAGCTATCACAGTTTAACGTGTGGCGTCTTTCATGCTAGCAATGCCTGTGGCACGTCGCTTTCAACTTGACAATAGAGATCAGTTTCAAGCACTTCATACGGTTATACGTTTCATTTTTCTTAATGGCATGTGGAGTTGTGCGGGTTTCAAGCATTTCACGTCAGTATTCTTTTTGTACGCTCTCCCACTACTTAGCGGGAATTCCTTGCGAGCTTTTCGCTTTTGTCTGTTTTTTTTTAGCTAGGTTTAAGCCGTTTCTATAGTTTATTGTTTTAGGTATAGCGAAAGTGTGATGCAAGGTTATGATGAGCTGTTATTCTCGTGTTAGTGTTGTGAGGGGGTGAGAATTTAGATTCATATATTTATTGTTCGTAACAAGAATTATATGTTATCAATACATATAGATGAGACTATTATTTTTCATTACCAACATCATCAGGCAGCTGATATCTTTACACGTTGTATTTCCTCCTTTAAATGATTGGTTTTTATAGTTATTCTGTTATTACGTTAATGTTTGACTTTGTAGAGGTAAAATAATACTTTTTTGAAGCTTACCTTGTCTTGTTTAGTCGTTGCTTTCTGGACTTAGCATAAGTGTCAGTCACACTTTTAACGTGCACGTGCCTTCGCACGCATTTCTGGCATCATTTTTAAAGTAATAAAAACTTACTCCGATAAAGCATTGCAAGGAAACCTACATTTATTCACAATACCATAGGAAAATGAATTCTACCTATCCGCACTTTGCCAGCGTTGAAGACTGCGTGCTAATTTCACTTAAATTGGGAAAGCTTTAGCAATGGGGTACAACATAACCCCACTCAATAAATTCACTTAATCAGTCACACTGTACCCACATCAAAAATAAATGATAACGATAAATAACCCAACCATTATGATAATTAAAGGCGCTCAACGTGGGGTTTTATCAAATAAAATCTCGAGTGTCGAAACTGCGAGAAGAATTGCAAGTGAAAAAGGCCGGTCGGACCCGTCAAATACATTCTACCGTTGTTTCTATTTGAGTAGGGATGTTGAAGTGTCATAAGGAGTAAATGGGGGTTCCGTAAATCCGGGATACATTGAGTACTTCAAAGTTTACGATATATGCCGGCGGAATTTGAAGGAATATCTTGTAAATATCTCTGCTCATCACGCCCGTGTAAGCCCGTGTGAGCCCAAAAATGTCTTTATCTAAACTCGAAGCTACCGATCACTGAATAAATTCCGCTTACGTCGTATGCTGTTGCTACACTGTCATAGATAAACTACATATAAAACAAATAAGCGGTATACGGACCGATATAATAGAATAGGATAATTTAGAAAAAGATAATATTTTGTGGACGACAATATTGGCGGACGTCATTGGTTAAGTTAAGGTTTAATGATTAAAGGGGTTTTAAGTTTTTGCGGTTTGGAAAATGAATGGTCACGAGAGGCTATTCGACTCCTCAAAAGTCATTTCAATGTTAATCAATGCTTAAAAAAATCAAATAATATGGCTACCGAACACAGCGTAATTTCGTGGCCGTATAAATTTGAAAACATACATATATTTTCAACGCTCAACGCAGTAGCTTGCAGCGCAGAGCGAGTTTGCTACGACCGATACGGTTCGAGGCCTTCGCATTAGAGTAATTGAATATATTTTCTACATATCGTAGAAAACATAGGATTTATTCGCAGGGCATCGCCTTTGCAATCAGTTTGGTACGATCCCGTAATACGTTCTAATTTTTTATCATGCCAAGCAATATTTTTTTACTCAGTCATATCGTCTTCATAAGCGTGTCTGGGCATGGAAACAATTTATTCCCCTAATCAATCTTATGAGAATGGACGGGGAAATATATTTCAATTTAGCAGTTTCAAATGGAGGTCTCGGAAGAAATATTGAATCATCGTTTTGGTATTACCCTTGAGTTTCATTCGTAATCGTGGACATAAATTTAATTGTTTTAATTATTTCTTAGATATCGATGTGTATATTTAACACAACCATATTTTTATAATTGTTTTCATCCTCAATTTTTAAGCATTATAGAAATTATAGGCGTCTAAGTTTGTTGTATATTATACGTTTACGCTTTAAATTAGAATTATATTTAACTTGTAAACAGCTACATAATGGTATTAATATCGATATCGTATCGATCATTATTATTAACACTGGATTGTATGTCGAGTTTCCACTGTGGTCAAGTTATGTTACCAGACATCTGTGCAGATAGTGGTATAAAAAAAGGGGGTATAAATAAAAAAATGGGTAGCTTTTCAAGTGTAGTGTACTAAGATGAAGATTATACTTATCACAATGCAGGCTTTTGTATGTACTTGAGTATGAGGGCATAACATTAACTGGGATTATGTCAAGGATTAAGTTAGCATCGTATAAAAAAATCCATTTAAAATTAGCATAGGGACTACTACTACTACTATACTTATACTTAATGATGGAATGTAGGTATTTATTTAAAAGATTATGAAACAAGAAAGGCATGTACTTTTTTAATTTATCGTTATACTTCAATATTAATTTGGGCATATTTTCGTCGTACCTAATTAAATTTTTATTAAAGACCCTAAAAGATGCCTGCGAAAATATTGGACTTTTTACACTCATTAAATTTTTTTCTCAACGTTTTACCCGTTTACGGAATTATATACGGGGTTATGAACTTTCTTTTTCTAGGACTACTTTAGCCTGTTAGGTAATTGTCTGTCAATAGTTAAGTGTTAGAGTTTTATTACGTAAATATCTGTCATAACATATAACCGTATGATAAAAAATATCTTAAAATAATAATATCAGAAAGTTGGATTTCCAAATGTAATTCAATGGTAAGGGGATTTCAACGTGTTTTTAATATCAGTCAGTATAATTTCACAAAGCTAAATTATTCAAATTTCACGCGACGTGATTCCGACATCCAATTGAGATTATCTAATTAACTATTCTATCTGAATTTCGATTATTGCAGGATCGAATTGAAATATGCGGAGTAGGCCCCAAAATTACTTTGACTTCCATATAATTGCCAATTAAACTTGCGAAGTAGGTAGGTAAACTGATGATATAAAATTTTTAAAATTTTTAATAAATCATAGTTAATTTTATTACGGGCAGACGTAGTTTAGTAGGGGAATTTCCAAAAATCCTCTCTTAGTGCTTCCAACACTCACTCAAGGCATGTTTGTTACATGCCAAACAGCTTCTTGCGTTCAATTTGTGGTTCAGTAGTGTCGGCTAAGCGTTGTCAGTCACTCACTAACGGATGAGATTTTATGTGTATATTGATGACGTTTATGGAGCATGTGACGTGGAATATAAAATAAGTATATAATATAATAAATAAGATAAACTTGCACTAGGTAACAGTGCTCTCTGATGCCATACTAATTAAACTAAAACAATTTCTCAGTTTGGTTTATACTTTTACATGATTTTTGTTGAAAATCAAAAAACAAAGTTATTTCTATGTTACAGTCAAAATCCTTGACCAATTCAATGTGTTTTTAAGTGAAACAAAGAAAAAAATACTGTTGACCAACATGTACTTCGGTCAGATAGACGAACTCAAGATTTAAGTGGAAGAAAAATCACACTTTGTTTGTTTCAGGTAGTGACGAAACCGGAAAATCTCTCGTCAATTGACATCCGAAATACGCCGAACGTTTCATACGATAGTGACGTACCACATCGTGCAGACACTTCATAATCGGTCCGATGTCCGCTAGAGGGTAGCGCGATGTCTGCGGACGGGTTCACTCGTACTTTGTTGGCGTTCCTCTCCCTCGCGCTCGCCACTTGCCCCTCTGCTACGCAGAACACTGTTATTTCAAGTAAGTCAACATTTCATATCTTTGCTTCGTAGCATCCACACACGATAGTGACGTCACATCGTCCGACGTGTGTTTAGTGTTACATCCGACGATGTGACGTCACACTAAACAAATGAAATCGATAAGGCCACTAAGTGTAGGTCCTTTTCGTGGAATGTATTAATTGTTCGGTTTTTGAATTGGTTTGTTTTTTAATACGCTTTTTTATTTAGTCATAAGCAACTTTACGTTACGTCTAAGATTCAACTTTTTTAGCTTTTACCGTCCCTTTTATGGTTTTCTTTCTTTGAATTATTTTTTCTTTATTGATGTTGTACCTTTGCTACCTTGAAAATTTTAATTCAAATAAAATTTTAAATTATTTTCTAAATAATTTACTTTTTTATACGATGCTAAGTTAATTAATATGCTAAGTTAGTCTGAGCTTAAAAAAGTCTAAAATCCAACTGATAAAATAATAATAAGGTAACATATTATTATTTTATCAGTTGGATTTTGGTGTACCTAAATGGTCTGAGATGCTTCGTGATAATTTTTGTGCTACTAGCGGTAATTAGTCTGAGCACTGTCATGGCCTTTCATAAACCAATAACTGACCCATTACTCTGCTGCGGTCTCCTTTCAACATGTGAGGAGTTCAGGCCATTGACCACCACCTTGTTGCAGATTGGCAGACTTCACAACACCTTTGAGAACATTATAGAGAACTTTCAGGTGGACAGGATTCCTCACGATGTTTACCTTCACCGAAGCAAGTGATAATAATTTTTAACATACACATATTTTTTGAAAATTAGAGGTGCGTGCAGAATTTTAACACAGACCTTTCTGTTGACTTCTACATTTAAATTAAATATCATTCCATACAAAAAACAGTATAAAACACAGATATCTAATTTCAGATTTTTAACATTTCAGTTTTGTTCGAAAACAATTTTCCAACTAGTTGTAGAAAAAAAGATTACCTTTTAGTAATTTCTTACTTCCACTGTTCAATATATATTAATAAAGAAATTCGTACTTTAGTAATAAAGAAGCCTTTCGTGTCCTGCAAACCGAAACGAAAAGTTTTTTACTCGTAGTAATATGGAGGCACTATGTAGTTTTCTGTAAAAATGTTTCCTCGTAAGTTTGATTCACTCAAACCCTGAATTTCTCGGTATGACAAACTTTGCTACTCTTGAAAATTAAGTATGTTTTACATACATTATTATTCATTTTTAAGATAACCGTTTCTATGTATGCGTGTGTGTTTATTTATTATTATACTAACATATTTTTTTATCTGTCCTTAAATAATAATTTTGAATTTTCTACTTAGAAGATCAATTTAAATGTAAAGATAGCTACGGTAATATTTAAAGACGAAACTTTAGTTCTGAATTGTTGAAACTGTAATAAATTAGCTTTGACTTGAGTTGAGGTACCTACTGAAGTTCTATTTGAAGGGTGTTGACACTTATTATATAAAAAAAGGTTCTTATTATCTTTTTATATTATCAGATATGGGTTATAGTCGATTTTTACAACAGAAGCATAAAACAAGACTTATTTGACGGGTATAAAGGCAGTAAGTAATATTTTGCGTTTGAGTAATACTAATGTCCATCATAAAAAATAAATGTTATATTAAGATACGTTTATATGTCAAACTAATTAGCATTGCTCATTATTCACGACATGGTACAAGCAACATTCGGCTCAAGATTCTGTCCTTTGATTAGCATGAGTGACCTTTACTTTTATCTGTAGATCACGTTAATAAAATACCCTGTCGCGACCTTATAAATCGAATAAGGAGGGTTGTAGACGGTCAAAAGTTTAGATATAAAGTATCCTAATATCACCCGAAAGCTATCCATGCATTATACGATGTGACATAACACTGGGACGGCCACAACACGCTCTGAATTCTAAATGAGCTGAATGAAGCATAATATTTGAGTTTTGCCAGCGGGCAGCGAAGTCACGAAACTTTTATTAATGCGCTTGTCAGTTGTTTCGTGTACGTATTACGGAGGGAAAGCTTGTACCGTCAGCGAATCAGGGCTGGATTTTTTGTAACGTATAATTTTGTATAATTTCACACTTTTTGTTTTGTGCTAGCATAGCTGGAAGTAAACAATTTTAGTCGATTTAACTTTCAACACACTTAGTGTCCCTATAATTAAATTGGATTTTGCTTAATAAAATCTAATTTTGTATAATAAACCTCACAGAACCATAGCACTATACGGATCGTCTAAATTCAAAACTGACATGACTGACTGACAATTATTACCCGAATGCGCGACGCAAAGTAGGGTAATGTAGGGTAGGATAACCGCCGTCTTATCTTAGATTGGGTATTTAAATGAAATGAATTTTAGATTATTATGAAAATAATTTAAGGTTTCTCTAACCATTTTTATTTCGAATTACGTTAACAATCTTTACATTTTTAAACTCAGCACCATTCCCATTCACGTTATTATTTTTTAAACACACGTTTTGATTTACCAACTTTCATCTTTATCTTTACTGTCATTATCAAAGAACTTAAACATCCGCTCGGTGCGACCCATATCCGAGCAGGTATCCCGCCGGCCCCAACAACTGTGCAAACGGCAAAGCGTATTCGCTGTATCTGATCTAGACTATCAGTCTATGCTTCCGTTCAGACTTAGTTGGACAGAGTTGGACTCGATATATTCGAATAATATGTATATCCTACTAATATTATAAATGCGAAAGTTTGTGAGGATGTATGGATGTATGTCTGTTTGTCAGTGTTTCACGCAAAAACTATTCAATGGATATTGATGAAACTTTACAGTAATATAGCTTACGCATCAGAATAACATAATAAGCTTTAATTTATGAAATCATAGTGTGAATTATCCAAAATATATAACAAAAGAAGTTTCCCGATGCGAAGCGGGGGCGGGTTACTGGTTTTTATATGAGTATCTTTGCACTAGGTATCCCTGCGTTTCACATGGCATGGACAAACTTTAATAGAAGATAATTAAAAACGATGTCCACAAATAATAATGTGCCACATCAATGTCTGCCCCGGCTGGGAATTGAACCTGAGATGTCTGCCCCGGCTGGGAATTGAACCTGAGATGTCTGCCCCGGCTGGGAATCGAACCTGAGATGTCTGCCCCGGCTGGGAATCGAACCTAGGACCCATCGCTTCGTAGGCTTGCTACCTACTGATACAGGGGTTCGTCACTTTTGGCGTATGGCGTACTCGATTATGTGTTTCATGCGTACCAGTATAATCATTAAATGAAAAGTAATTTGCGTAGGGGTTTTTTTAATATTTTAATTTACAGATAGTGGAGGCTGGCCGTTAGTGGCTTTTGGCTCTGGTTGTTATAGTATAGCAGTAGCAGTGTCAGTAGCAGTTATACCGCGTCGGAGGCCTTCGAGCAGCATAAACAATTCCGATAGGTGCCACTACGATGGATGAGTATCGTCGTGGAGTTTGCTCTAGGACTCAACAGTGAGGAGAGACCCGTAATTAGTAGTGTGCCATTAAAGGGTAAAAACCAAATTGAGGTTAGTTGAAATGGCAATATTGACAAATAATCATTGTCTACAGTCATACAATTATACGAAAACATCATTATTATAAACAATAATGTTGAAATATTTTGGTCACCACTTGCTGCATTTCGCGGGATAGCGCGGGACTATCTTGAAAACTTAACAAACGTCGTGGATTAGATTGTATCTGTAATGTTTGTTATGTTTATAAATGAATAATAAATGAAATAAATAAATAAATAAATCATCATCAAATTAACGGGGTACAAAGAACTCCATTATTCTTTAAAATAAATCAACTCAAGATGCGACAACTCCATTCGTGAAAACCTCGCCACCGCGCCAGTACTAACGACACACGACATCAAAATTGGCCCTTGCCTTTGTACGCCTAGAACGCCACAAAAGAAGAAACATTCAAAGACATACATATTATATAGAGTTATACATATACTATAGGTGCGGCACAAAAGGAAGGCCCCGATGAAGTTTATTTGACGTCTGTCCGATCATCAAGTTTCGTATAAATTATTACATAAATTTGAAGGAGCAAATTGCTGTTCTTCATGGTCTATAGTGATGTGCAAAAAGTCATAAAATTTATCGAATATATAACTTAGGACCCAAGTTAATTAATTACATGGATATTGAAACAATATATATATTTAAATATTATGGACTAATGCGGGACCATATAAACAAAGTATATGGTACCGCGAACAAATTCCTTCACGTTTTTACTAACAAAATACAGTGCCACCTTTAATAAAGTAAGTAAGTCAATTACATAAATGAATATACTATAAATCATCTCAACCCAGCAAGGCCCACTACGGAGCTCAAAGCCGAGGAGACCTTAAATATAAGGTGATTTGTAAGACTCTTGTGATATTAATAGGGGGTACTCAGTATTCGATTCTCATTCCAAATATGTAATTAAAAAGGGTGCTTAAATTTTTTATTCCAAAAATGTATCGATGCCACTCGCACTTGACCATATTTTTTCCATACTAAATTAACATTTTTCACGTCACTATTTTAATGTGTCAAAGGGGCCTTAATTTTGTGCCGCTACTGTAATAGCATTATCGTCGTGACGCAGTCGGGTAAAAAGAGATAGAATGCCTCCGTTGAACATCCGACAACAATCAGATAGGTAATAATTCTACTTGAACAGAATAAAATAAAATGTTACTACTACCAGATTATGATTTTTTAATGGAGAAATTAGACAAAATAATAAAGATGACATGCATAATTTTGATCGAATTTAAATTGATAATACAAATTTTGTTACCTTTAATAATTAGGTAAGTGATGGCTTTTGTATGACCTGAATGAGATTTGATTTGAATATTACCGATTTGTTTCATATCCTCATAATATGTAATTATTCAGAGCGGTGAAGAACCCTTCGGTAAACAGTAGGCAGGATGATTACGTATGCTATTAATAAGAATTAGCACACAGCCGAGAGGTCGTCACCATGGACACAAGAGTTATTTGCCGAAATACCGTTTATATTTGCTTTCAGCTAATTGATTGAAGGGAAACGTGTAGATATTTAAAATGTAAATAGATCGTTTAATTTGGTTTTAATTACGCGAACGTAAATATTCTTATTATTTCTTAGTATTAGCTGTAAAATTTGTATAAAGCCATTTTTCATGGTTTTAAGGTAGCAAAATAGTAGCACGAGCATGCAGCACCACCCTTCCGCTGCCGTCCATGACGACTGTGACCGACCTAGAACAAGACTCAAATTGGGACTAGGATAGTTAGTCCCGTTAGGAGACGGTGTTAGAATATTAGTTGGTGCGTTTGTTACTAAGTACGGGGCCTGGGACAGTTAGTTAGTTGTTGTTAGTAATAGTCCAGTCAGTAATTGTTAGTAAAAGTCTCGTTCTAACTCGGTCAAATATGTCATTGTGTTGCTACCCTCGAGGACGAAATGGTCGTATCTAAAACGTGAAGCCGGCTCCAGCTCCGGCTCCGGCTAATTTGTAATTGTTATTTTATATTCCTGTTTTAATTTCTCAAGAACAGAGAAGACAAGAATACACGAGTACACACAAGTACAGAAGAACACAAGTACACAAGAAATACGTTCTAAAAGCCTATTTTGTACACAAATTTGTATTAATCTGTGTTTCACGCAAAACTGCTATTAGGAACAAAGTCAGTTAATTAAAAATAGTTTCTTGAATTCAATTAAAAACGTTGCAAAAAATTACAACGAAGAAAGAAAGACTTGGAAAAAAATGTCATTTTAAAATGGAGTAGAACACTGTTTCTAATAAAATAAGAAATTAATGGCGTAATAAAATATAACATATATGCTATGACTAGAGCTTTCAATCAGATTTTCTGAAATCGAGTGGTAGTAATCTCATAACTTTAAACATGTAAAGCAAAATTTAACCTGTAATTTTAACATAAACTTATAAGCGATTATTATCATATCCATAGTGGAGTAGCAATACAGAAGCGACCCTTGCTCTTGTTTTTGCACAATAAAATATATCCATTTTCCAAGCTGACCGTCAAACAAAACCTATTTAAATATTTGCACATCGTTAAGCCACTATAATTGAATGGTTGAATCACAATCTCGCCAGTAGACATTTACGTGATCTCATGCAAGGCTGAACGTGTTTATGTACAAATTATTCAGACCTTTGCTCACCTGTGTGTGCATAGCTTTATTCGTATCTTCTTTTCGGATTACATCGACACCTGAACGTGACGAATCGTTACAGGATTGTTATTGCTGAATAACGAGAAGCTCCTTGCTTACATAATGTATTGTTTTCGCGATGCAATTGATTTATAGAGTTCGTGAAAGACAGCTTTTTAGCTATTGCATAGCTTTTATCGCGGGCCTTGAGCGTGGAGACCGAAACCAGAAATTCCGTAACGAAAAAAACCTAACACCCCCAATCAGCGCCATCTAGTACCTTAATACTAAGGTATGGTACGTATGTTTTCTACAAAATAGATGGCGCTGTTCTGATATAACTATATAACTTCTAATAATTATAATTGCATAAGTTGATAAAAAATGCTATGCAATAGCTTTACCGCGGCAGTCTCCGAGTGCCACATTTAATTTTTTAGCTATATTTTCTTTGTCTTCGAGCATGTTTTATTTGAAGTGAAGCATAAGTTTACAGCAATGTCATCCTTGAGTTAAAGCAATTTCTGCCAGTGCATTTTACTGAACTATGGACGAAGCAATTGCGCTAAGTCCTTTCATTTGAGGGTTTTTGGGCTCTATCAACTTTATCTCATCAGTACTCGTACACGATCGATTTTATCTGCTCAGTTAACTGCTACCAAAAATGAAGTGAAATATTCCAACGTATTGATGCAGACCTGCAGGCTGAGCGGTTACAATTTCTTGCTTGGTCGGCAATCGAAGACAATTGTGGTTACTTTGTGGTTCAATGATGGTCAATACAACAACAATTACTACACAGTTGGCGTGGAATACAAAGGAATAGCGTATTTAGAAATTTGTGTGCGCCATCAAAGTTACTATTTTCGTAAGGTTTCGGTGTTTTGGTATATTTGAAGACGATCTTGATAATAGCTAAGTATTAAACTTAACAAAATATTGAATAAATCTGATAATTTGGTAAATTATAAATGAATTGTTATTTTTTAATTATCTGGTGGCCTATAATTTAAGATATGAAAATTGTAATTGGATTATTTTATGGATTTTTGTGGGTAGATAGCAATCCTTATAGTTGGAATTTCAGGGATTCTTTGGACTGACTGGCACTTTGACACACTCATAGCCCCACACTAGGGTTCGTGGGTTGGGACCCACGACGCAGGGACAACACACACCCACACACACCAAAAACAGAAATTTAAACTCATCATTCAAATTTACCCCTAGCTGCGAAACTAACCCAGGACCCTCGGAACGGCGACCCGGCGTTTTAACCATTGCGCTATCCGTCTTACTTCTTAGGTAAGAAAAATAGTCAAATTTCCTAATTGAATCACACATGATGTGAATCTTTATTTTAAGGGAATTTTTGTTAATAAATTTTAGGTGGATATAAAATGATGTTACGGAGGAATTTTGTACCTCTATTAAAACAACTGCGAGGAGCACGATCAGCAGGAAATGGTCATATGAGGTGTGGTGATACGAGGTGAGGTGTGGTGAGCTGGTGAGGCGCGGTGTGGAGTGGTGAGGTGCAGGCTTGAGGAGTGGAGAGTAGATTGAGGAGCGGAGAGGAGAGATATTCAGTTGGTAGTCTTTCATAGGTTTCAGGTATTCTAGCAAAATGTTACTGGCCGGCGAACAGGCCATCTACAAGAATAAACGGATGATTATGAAGAACAAAGGAATTATGTCAATATTGTCATTGAATAGAAATGTATTGTAAAATGGAGCTCGTGTATTAATTTTCCCCTTTACATTCAGAAGTGGCATATTTATGTTGTAAAACATAAAACCCACGTGTTAAGAACGGAGAGAATAAAAAGCAATTGCCGGAATTGAAAGTTTTCTCGATTAAAAGGAGTAACATTTCAAATAAGATATGACATTATGGCTATGTGTCAGATGCATTAGAAATGAATGTTCTCTCGATATATAAAGATAAAATGTGGATTTATCAATTTGATGAAGAGTTCAGAAAGTTGTGAATTGTGCCGTTGTAATTAAGAGTTCATGAGTTCTGATGAAATATAATTATGAAAAGTTCTTTGTGGCGCTCGTGTTATATTATTGGCCGGTAAGGGTGTATCATTCCGCTTTAGAAAGAGTTTCGCCCTGGAGATATTATGTAAAGCAAATAAATAATATTCTGCGATGTCGAAAATATTATAAAATGTCAGATAAACGTGTCAGTGGGAAAGACAAAAGACGTAACACAAATGAAGAATAGACGATGAGTGCAGATTGATTTTATTGCAATAAAATTGGCATTTTCTGGAAGAATATTTGTGAAGCCTCTATTAAAATAAACTGGAACTTATACCAATCTGATTAAAGAGGAGATGTAAAATATAAGCAGATATAAGTGCATGTTTTCAGAGTTGTAAAATGATGTAGAGGAGATATAGAGGAGTATATTTCTGCATAAAAAGGGTGATGTATGCCTTGACGAGTAATTACATTGTACAATTTGATGTCGATTTTCTTGAGTGTTGATACTTTTGTATGCGTGCCAATTGCGGGACGCAATTGTTTCAGGATGGCCGACTGTTACGGAGGAATTTTGTACCTCTATTAAAACAACTGCGAGGAGCACGATCAGCAGGAAATGGTCATATGAGGTGTGGTGATACGAGGTGAGGTGTGGTGAGCTGGTGAGGCGCGGTGTGGAGTGGTGAGGTGCAGGCTTGAGGAGTGGAGAGTAGATTGAGGAGCGGAGAGGAGAGATATTCAGTTGGTAGTCTTTCATAGGTTTCAGGTATTCTAGCAAAATTTTACTGGCCGGCGAACAGGCCATCTACAAGAATAAAGAGATGATTAAGAAGAACACAGGAATGATGTCAATGTTGTCATTGAATAGAAATGTATTGTAAAATGGAGCTCGTGTATTAATTTGCCCTTTTACAATGATGTAACAAATGAACCAGATAAATAATCAAGTACTTACTCATGTTACGATAAGCAATTGTGCAAAAACATTTACGTTAATACCAGGATTATCAGAAAAATTTGATGAAAGAAAATATAGAATACAGCCAACAGAGAAGGTTGTTCGAAACAAATTTGACTATTTCGCTAATAAACTAAGAATAGTAATTCCAAACGTAGTAAAATATATAAATATTCTCAGATCTTGCTGTTGACTCTCCCTGTATAATTGGGTAGTAATTGTGTTTTATACTGTGGGCTCAGTCAAAGCTTCGTGCCGATTTTCAACGAAGCGGATTCGGAATTTGACTCTTCAACAAAACCAGGTCTATTTAATTTTCTGTCCGAGTTCTGTTTTAATCCTACAATTGTTCGGATAAGTTATTAATATTTTATTTTATGCGTTTCCTTGTGAATTTATTATACCTATTGTTCACAAAACCTTAAGAATCATGAATTTTAATGGATTAAGATCACATTTGACTTAATGCCGTAAAAGTCGTTTCCATAAAATCGTTTCTTATAGGAACTTTTTTAGTTACGCCTCGTAGATAGATCTAAGTAGGTACTATCCGTAAGCGAAAAGAAATATTTTTCGAATATAGGAACTTTGATATGTTGATAGACGGAGAATTTAGTGGTTAGCGTCATAGTTAATTAAAATTATAATTATGCTATCTCCGACTAGGATTCTTAACTGCCAAATTATGATAAAATCTGGGACTTAAAGCCCCCTGAAGAATCAAAGCAATCATGTTTTTTCCCTATTCGTTATTCAGCTCCGATCGTGTCCGCGTTACTTAACTCGATCACTTGCGTCTACCGCAAGAAATGTTTTTTTAATGTAAATATTACAATGGCACTGATGTAAATTAAACTATTGGGATATTTGATCTCACTGATGATTACATCATACTGCTTCTTATGCCATGTATACAGGGTGTAATCGTTAAGTGTGTACAGGCGATTATTCCGTAACTATTACAGATATCAAAAAACTTTAAACTGATATCGAAAGCACTTTACCTAATGAGTAAATTGACAATAATAATTTATTAAAAATAAAACGAGAAATATCCAAAAAAATTACATTAAACTCTCCCATACATTTAGTATGAGATAGTAGAAAGGTATTACTTTCTTTATTTAAAGTGGAATAGTAGGTACCTACTCCCGCGATAAAGAATTTGAATTTAGAACGAACACCAAAGAGTATCTTTCTTTTTGTTTTTATTTAGTATGTTGCTTTTCAGCCAGTTCAAATCAATACGATATTGAAACAAGGTTTATTATTAATTTGAAGTGGTAAGATAATTAATCTACACGTGTGTATCTACTTGAAATTCATCAATATCATATCATACATAATTATAAAATGATAATGGTAAAATGAGTAGGTACTATTCCACTTTAAATAAAGAAAGTAAAACCTTTCTACTATCTCATACTAAATGTATGGGAGAGTTTAATGTCATTTTTTTGGATATTTCTCGTTTTTATTTTAATAAATTATAATTGTAATTTTACTCATTAGGTAAAGTGCTTTCGATATCAGTTTAAAGCTTTTTGATATCTGTAATAGTTACGGAATAATCGCCTGTGCACACTTAACGATTACACCCTGTATACTTAGTTTTGGATAATGTGTTAATGCAGATGGATAAAATGGTTGGTGATGGATAAAATGGAGGAATGATGGTTGTAATTGGTCAGTTTTGAGGTAGTAATAATCAATACTCGTAAACACTTAAATACACTCATACCCCCGCATTAAAATTCCCTGGGTCGCGGTAGACATGGGCAACACAAATAAGACGGGAATAGGCCGGGAGCAAATGTTTATCTGTCACATAAATATCTGTCCCGGCTGGGAATAGATCCCGGGATTCTATATCCTTGTAGGCAGGTTCACTACCAGCTAGGCCGCTAGCTAGCCGTAACTACCAACAAATGGATTAAAACATGATTAAGTTTCTTTTTACAACTGATTTTTCATTGCTTCCAACAACCATTTTCTTGTCAATATGGCGACCTGTATGGCGCAATGTTTAACAGGCCAGATCGTCGTTCCAAGTCTCCTGGGTTCGATTCCCAGTGAGGGCGGATATTTCGTTCTCGGTCTGGGTATTTTCTTGTCTTTTTAATCCACCCACAACACAAGGAATCCTAGTATGGGGCTATGAGTGTGTAGCGACATTTTGTAATAGAATCAAATTTTTACGCAATTATAACGGATATTTAGAAAGCACAAGAAACGGGAATATTTTATGTAGAAAAATCTTGAAACTGTGAAAGTATTTTCTAAACTTTAATTCCTTTTGTTCTACTCAATGTCACGAGAAAAATGTGTCTCGCTCATGTTTATCCCTCCGCTTCCGAGAAATAAGTTAAATTTCACTATAACTTGCCGCTTGAGCAAATGCGCGAAGAAATAAGTATTTTTACGCTTACTTAAATATAAAATGGAAGCGTAATTTACTTTATTGTCAAGGCACGTGCATTTGAGTTTATTTATTATATTGAATGCTACATTTTGTTTCGTTTTGTAAAAATAAAAGTAGGTATGTGATCCCACTTGACCCCTAGTATATGGTATAATCTGAACATTGGTCACAATGTCCGAAGGGGCAACGATCGCAGTCAAAACAGTTCAAACTGAAATTAATTTTTGATTACCAGTAAATTCTTGTTCTAACAAACGCCCATAGTAAAATCTACGAGTATTTCAGCTAGTGAAAGCGTTCTAGCTTAAAATGAGTTTTCATTGTAACTGTCGCTTGACGGATTTGATTGACTTAAAATTGTACTTTATTTGTTTTAACGCCTTTAAATGTTTTAAAAGCTTTCTTCTAAAAGCTTTTTTTTTCAATCGACTTAATCCATTTTTCCATTAGTTTCACTGTATTTGCTCACATTTCTAATAACTAATAGGTTTCAATTTCTTGGCCGTCAATAATATATTTTCTGTAATACGTTCCATATATCCATCCATTACTTACAGCTTTATTATACATAAGCCAAATTCGATTAATTGATTATATCTTGCTGAATCATTATTCAAAAGTTTATAAGAATTTCGAATACATTATTATAGGATAGCGATAAGGGACATGTTTTAGGCGGCATTTTTATTAAGTCACGAAATATAATACCCTAAATGATACAGCCTAATAGGCAACGGCACGCAACGGTGTTCGTTTATTACTGTGTAAAAGCTTTTACTTGGAACTTATCCTATGTGTAATTTTATGGCGCTGCGCTGACTTAGAAAGTGTCTTGTAGAATAAATAATTTATTATTTTAGGTTACGGTCCCGACACAGATTAACTGGTTCCCGAACGAGGGGTCTCGGGTTCGATTTCTGACCGGGGCGGACATTTATGTGTGTTATTTTTGTTGTACATGTCGCCTGTGGTAACGGGATTCCTTATAATTGGGCTTGAGTGTGTTAGAATTTATTATTATGTTAATTATTTCAGGGTTCTGTAAATATTTCGAAATAATGAAAACCCTTAGGATGACCACTGGTGTAACTTTCGCTACCAGTTAGCTACTACTACTAGTTAGTCCTGTCAGTTGTTGTTAGTAAGAGTCTTGTTATAATTCGATCACAGATATGTTGCAACCCTTGAGAACTAAGATGGTCGGCTCGGAAAATGTGTAACCGGAGGTACTTAAAAAGTGAAATTACTTGCTAACACTTTGATTCCATCCATTCAGGCGGGTATTCATCCCTTTGTAGCTAACTACTACTTTGTCGCTAGCTACTTCGTCATTTATTGTTCGTACCGCGGAGGACTGGAATAAATTGCCCGAGTGGGTGTGCCAACGTGGGTGTTTTCGAGTAACGGGTGAATAGTCGTCTACTAAGATAGTGCGTATTATCACCCACGCCTATATCGCTATTAGGTTGGATCGTAGTCTAGCAGTAATTTATAATTAATATAAAATTTTGAAATATGGATTTAGAAACTCATAGAATTATGATTGTAGGTATGGAATTTAGTCAAGTACAAATAATCCAGAACAGAAAATAACAACAAGTTTTATTTATAGGGATAGATTAAAACAGTCTCCTCATCATTGAGGAGGTGGTGGCAGGGAGGATAGGGGAGGTTAGATTAATTCTATCCTATTCTTTAAACCACAAAAATTGTAAAGTACGTCGACACGTAAGAAACCTTATCCACATGAACTCTATTCATACTTGACCGGTTTTACTGCAAGAATTTGTTGTCATCAGCTATTTAGAATACCCTTATCGCTATTTCGTCGATACCTAATATTATTGTATTTTGTCTATTCAACCTTTATGTAAATAATACGGGACCACGCTCCTTGCTTAGCCGGTACAGCATCAGCGATCCCTTTGATGTTACAGATGTCTCCTGGGCGACGGTAATCTGAGTTTGTTGGATGGTGACATAAAAAGTATTCCATCGGGAGGGCGGTCAGAGAGTGGAGTTAGATCAGTAAAATTCTCTACCCTCCATGCTCGAGTATACATCTGCAATTAATCTGGGTGGTACAGAGCTCGATGACCTCCCTTTGCCATCCTTCATCCTTCACCACCTAGTTCTTCATTCAGCAACAAAACAACGATCAAAGTTTGCCTTAAACTCAAGACGGATGAAGTCTACCCCAAAATCCCAAGTTTGATTGAATTTTTAGTACCAAAATTCAATCACACTTAGAAAGACTTAAGATCATTTGAAACCCCCAGGATTAAAATTGCTGTAACAAACAAACGCAATACCAGCGGTCAGGAAACTAAGGCGCCCTCGGGAACAGTTTGAAGTCTACATGAACATTTCAATGCTATTTCGTACATTTTGTTACGTTTTCCAATGCGACAATACTATTACTTATCTGTCTTTATTTCGCGAGCTTACGTTTTATAAAAATGTACACAATACGAGTATATTTTATTTGTTGAGTCAATTTGTTCTTGCTCTATTTGTAACAGAGTACAAATAAAAGAAATATCTTCAACGTATTAAGAAGGTTAGGATAAATTTAACGATTTGATGGAACATTTTTTGTTAATAAATATTAGTTTTATTTTATGTTTCGTACATATTTTTCTAATCAAAAATTATGTATTATATTGTTTTCTTTATTAATGCGTTGTTATTAGTAGCTAAGCAAATAACTTTTTTCGGACAACGTTTGATCCATACAAATTGCAGGATTTACATACCACACGACATACGGTAATCCGTTAAATATAACAAGGTAGTTCAGATAAAATAGGTGTAGGTCGTTACGTCATAAGGTACAACAAAAAACAATGGAATTCAGAGAGCCGTTGAATATAAATCTCTGAGCGACAGATAAGGGCTGAGCCGCGCGTAAACAATAGGAAAAACGTGGTAGCGGGAAAATACGGAACTTTCCGACGAAAATAATTAAAATCACTAGTGATTTATTCTTAGCCACAAATACCTCTGTCAGTACTGGTGACGTATTTATCGGCATTAATTTGCATGTCGCCAAACGTTTCTTGAAATGTCGGGTCGTGACAAACTAACCAGCTAATGTTCAAACCCCAGAAAACTTCAAAGGTCCATCTACTTCTAATTTTCAAATCTCAGTCCCCTCCCCTGGCATATTGACTATACGAATGTTAGTAAAATGTTAGAAGTTAAAATTGTAGTATCACGTGATGATGTTCCATTTGTGGGTTAAGCAGGTGTTAGTGCTAGCATACGATAGGCAGACAATATTTTTTATTGTAAGTTTTTTTTCACTCGAGGAAAACAGGCACTTTTGATTGATATTTATTGGTTTTAAAATAAATAATAAATAGATGGATGGATGTTTGTAAAATATCAATTGAAAATAAACCCACGATACATGACGACCAGAAGGCTGAACAAAATCATTCAGAAAAAAAAGATTCCAAAGCCAACGACGAATTAATTCGACAACAAAAAGCAGTTGACAGAAATAACGGTCTCACCCTACTCTGCAATAAATCTCTGTAAAGATAAGAAGGCTGCGAGCTTTCAGTTAATGCTATAATAAGAAGTAAAACGGAAGCTATAGGAAAAGTTTCTGTAGTGTTTGTAATCTATAATCTAGTAAACATGACGTTGTCTCGAGCACACGGGTGGTGGGGTGACAGTCACGTATTAGCCATGGGCGAGAACGGACGTCTACTTGCGCACTGGTGTGGTAACGAGCCAATTAACGTACCTTTTGTGACACGGAGTACTACATGTGGCGACGAGGTAAAAGGTTAGTGGTAAATAGAAAATATTTTGAAAAAACGGAGAGAGGAAGGTGAAATAAGTATGTGGGTACATAAATAAAATTTAATGGTCTAAATACTTTATGCATTATGCATGGGATGCGTGATTGATTGTTAAATTACCGGAGGGGCAACATAAAATATATTATATACTAAACTGTACTGGTACACTACTCGAACACTAACTATATTAAAAGAATACATTGAAGTAAAACATAATAATTATCTATGAGCTTCATTTACCGAACGATATCTAGGTACCTTGTTTTGACTATTACTGCACTTTGTAGGTCTTTCTTAATGATCCCGGTTATTCATCGCGTCGCGGCATCGCTAAATCGCTATGCGGTAGGCAGGTATCGCGTCGGATTATTGCAAATAAATTATTACAGTTTTCTATCATTCATAAAATTGAGTTCAAATTACTAGTTGTTTAGTATAGTTTCGCCTAGTAATAGTTTAGAATACATTTAAATATCTTATTCACATTATGTTTAATACTTTGTTATTTTATAATCAGCGCCTGACGCATCTTAATAGCATCATTACGTTTACACGTCTAACGCACTGCACTCTGCGAACACTTAGAATTAAGTACCTACCGTGTATGTATGTTATCGTCATCGTTTTACATTACATTACAACTCTTTATCGTGAACTATGTGGTGGTCTTATTTATTTAATTATTAATTAATAATTTTAATGGATTACAATTAAAGTTTGGTAATTTAAAGCTATAACGGTGCTACTAATTATTGACCTAGTTTAGGTTGAATTTGTATTATAAACTCATAACTAGGTACTTACCTACCTGAAGGATTGTTCATGTGGGTGTCAAACGTATACATTTTAATCTGTATTGTGTAAGATGGATTGCTCGATTTTGCGGTAAACCCTAAATGTCATCCGGTGATTTAATAAACCTAATAGCGTCATAAATTTTACTGCATACGTACTTATTGCAATAACTATAATGTGTGTTGGGTAGTACGAACCTACATGAAATTGTAAATCGTACGTGATCGTGTGTTTTAGGTAGTACGAACCTACATGGAATTGTAAATCGTGCGTGATCGTGTGTGCTAGGTAGTACGAACCTACATGAAATTGTAAATCGTACGTGATTGTGTGTGATAGGTAGTACGAACCTACATGAAATTGTAAATCGTGCGTGATCGTGTGTATCAGGTAGTACGAACCTACATGAAATTGTAAATCGTACGTGATTGCGTATTAGGCAGCAAATGCCTTATAATACTAGTTGACCGTATGTAGATGTGGGGATGAATTAATAAAATATTGTGTTATCAAGATTAACTTCGCTTCCAGGTCGCCCCAAATCTGCCTACTCCGAAAATGACAAACTTATTGCCAGCTCCTGAAAAGCTAGATCTCGAGGGAGACAACGCTACAGTCGCTTTAAGATGGGAGCAATGGAAAAGATCTTTTAATATCTACTTGGAAGCGACAGGAATTACAGGAGAAGGAAGAAAGAGAGCAACATTGCTCCTTTTAGGAGGACCAGGGCTCCAAGAAATTGTTTACAATCTACCCGGTGCTTATGAAGAAAATTCTACAAATGAATCACAAATTTTTAACACAGTTATTGAGAAACTTGATGAGTATTTTCTTCCGAAGCAGAACAAAATTTACGAAAGACATTTATTCCGACAAATCAAACAGGATGAAGGGGAAAAATTTGAAAAATTTGTTGTGAAATTGAGGAATCAAGCCGGAAAATGTAAATTCACTAGCCCTGATGAGCATATAATTGATCAGATCGTGGAAAAATGTTTTTCGTCAGAACTACGAAAAAAAATATTAACATTAGGAGACACTATTACATTGGACAAAATCATAACGGAAGCAAATACTCTAGAATTAGTGAGTCATCAACTAGAGGAGTATGGACAAAAAAGAAAGTCAAATGATGTTAATACTATTAGAAGTCACAAAACATTTTATAACACAGAGAAAGATTACATGAAACACAGAAATGAAAATAGCAAAATAGGAGAATCGACAAGTAAATCAGTACCGAGTAAATGTGGTAGATGCGGATACAATACACATACAGCGTCAAACAAGGAATGTCCAGCAAAAAGAAAAAATTGTCATGCCTGTGGAAAATCCGGGCATTTTAGTGCATTGTGTAGGTCAAGACCCCAAAAGCGTAAACATGAAAACAAACAAAATGACGATCCTAAAATAAAAAAAAAAACGGAATGAAGTGAATTCAATAAACTTTGTAGATGACTCTTCTGACGAGGATCATTATGTCTTTAACATGAATGATGATGACGAAGCTACCGTCGAAGGTGAAATGGGTGGAGTCAAACTGAATTTGCTTATAGATTCTGGATGTAAATTAAACTTAATTACGGAAAAGA
The DNA here is from genome assembly GCA_905404295.2 of Ochlodes sylvanus. Lineage (NCBI taxonomy): Eukaryota > Metazoa > Arthropoda > Insecta > Lepidoptera > Hesperiidae > Ochlodes > Ochlodes sylvanus. Next base: position 12,133,775 of record FR990130.1, on the reverse strand, counting down.
CATGGGAAGATTTAAAAAAGAAAAAAGTAAGATGTACTAATCAAATTAAGGGATCAAACAAAAATTTATATTCATACGGGAGTAAAAAACCATTAAATGTTAAAGGGTCTTTCGAAACTGACATCAAAGTAAATAATATATCCGATCGGACTACAGTTTACGTTATTAAAGAAGGAACAAGAGATTTATTGGGAAAAGAAACTGCTCTTCGTTTAGGAGTCCTTAAGTTAGGTATTGGAATAAATGAAATCACACAATACCCTAAGCCCTTCCCAAAATTCAAGGATGTACTGGTTGAGATCCCAGTCGATGAAAAATGCAAGCCTGTATCACAACCGTACCGGAGAATCCCGATCCCTATTGAAAATAAGGTCGAACGCAAAATAAAAGAGCTCCTTGACAGTGATATTATTGAGGAGGTACACGGACCTTCTCAATGGATTTCACCTGTAGTACCTATTCTAAAGGACGACGACGACATACGGCTGTGCATAGATATGAGGCGAGCAAATTCCGCAATTATGAGGGAAAATCATCCTTTACCCTGCATGGATAATTTCTTGCCAAAAATTAAAAAAGCTAAATACTTTTCGAAACTCGACATAAAAAATGCTTTTCATCAAGTGGAGATCCACCCTAATTCAAGGCATTTGACGACATTTATAACTTCAAAAGGTTTGTATAGATACAAGCGACTTATGTTTGGTATTACGTGTGCACCGGAATTATTTCAAAAAATAGTTGAAAAGATGTTGACAGGATTGGATGGGGTAATCAATTTTATTGATGATATTTTGGTGTATGGAGAAGATGAGAAGCAACATGATGAACGGCTATCCAAAGTTTTGGACGTTTTAAAAGAAAATAATGTCTTGTTGAATGAAAGCAAGTGTCTATACAAGGTGCAAAGGATCAGTTTCCTCGGACACGAACTGACACGAGATGGAGTTAAACCGCTTAACAAATATATGACGAGTATCGCTGAATTCAGAAAACCTAAGACAGTAGAGGAACTTCAAAGTTTCCTAGGGTTAGTAAACTACATTAATAAATGGCTACCCAACCTATCAACAATGACGGAACCTTTGAAAAAATTATTGAGGAAGAAATCTGGGAAAAAGGCAAATATAGAAGATTTATGGAAAGATGAACAGAACCGAGCATTTCAGAAACTGAAGCAAGCTCTCAGCAAGGTGCCAACATTGGGATACTACGACGTTAATGACGAAACACAGGTTATTGCTGACGCAAGTCCTGTGGGGTTGGGGGCTGTGTTGATACAAAATGATAGCAGAGGGTCTAGAATTATTGCATACGGTAACCGCACTTTGAATGAACTGGAACGGAAATATAGCCAAACAGAAAAAGAGGCACTTGCCCTGGTTTGGGCTGTAGAGCACTTTAAGATTTTTCTATTTGGAAAGACATTCGATCTAATTACAGATCATAAGCCGCTAGAGTTTTTATTTGGACAGAAGTCGAAACCATGTGCACGCGTGGAACGTTGGGTTCTACGACTACAAGCCTTTCGATACAATATTAAATACAGACCTGGTAAAATTAATATCGCCGATCCTTTGTCAAGACTTTGTGAATATCACAATGTTACACCTGGAAACATTGAGGATTATGTACAGCAGATAGTGGAACAGTCTAGACCTTGCGCTATTCCCATGGAAATCCTATCAGAATGCTCTGGACGAGATCAAGAAATTAAAAACGTAAAAAAAGGAATGTACAATAAAGACTGGGATGATTCGGTAAAAGGATACAAATTTTTTGAAAATGAGCTTTGTTTTTACGATAAAATATTACTGAGAGGCAGCAAAATTGTAATACCAAAAGAACTCCGGAAAAGAGTATTGGATGCTGCACATGAGGGCCACCCAGGGATAGTGTCGATGAAAAGCCGGCTGAGATCAAAAGTTTGGTGGCCAAGAATAGACAAGGACGCTGAATTAAGAGTAAAAGCGTGTAAAGGATGTACCCTTGTTGGGTTACCAAGCCACCCTGTACCCATGAAACGACGCGATCTCCCCATTGCTCCTTGGATCGATGTTGCAATAGATTTATTAGGTCCACTGCCAAACAATGACTACTTGCTGGTAGTTATTGATTATTACAGCAGGTACAAGGAGATCAAATTCACTAAAACAATCACAAGTTTTCAAATAATTAAGCTGCTAAAAGAAATATTCAGTCGTCTCGGATATCCTTCATCAATTACAGCAGACAATGGTCGGCAATTTGTTAGTGACGAATTCAAGGAATATTGCCGACGGTGCAATATAAAACTGTTCAACACTATACCCTACTGGCCTCAGCAGAATGGTGAGGTCGAGAGGCAAAATAGGGACATATTAAAAAGATTAAAAATCAGTCACATGCAAAAAGAAGATTTAAATGAGAGTGTGTGGGAGTACTTGATGATGTACAACTCAACCCCACATTCGGTGACCGGAAAGACGCCTACAGAACTTTTCTTCTGTAGACAAAATAGAGATAAAATTCCTTCTTTACTTGACAGCTCGACACATGATTCCGAAATAAGAGATAAAGATAAAGTTGAGAAGGAGAAAGGAAAAGAGTATGCAGATAGAAAAAGGCACGCCGAGTATCCAACATTTCTGGAAGGAGATAAAGTGTATATTAAAGACATGGAAAAGGGAAACAAATTATCTACCAACTTTAAACCGACACCGCATGTTGTAGATCACTCGGACGGTGGAGATGTAATAGTAAGGAATGAAGAAACAGGCCAAAAACTTAGACGTAACGTAATTCACTTGAAGAGAGTAGAAGGCGAATGGAAAGTTCATGGTGAAGATCAAAGTATTGCTGAACAAAATCAAAATGAAAATAAATAAGAAATTGATTGTGTAACTTTGTACTAGTGAGGGTTGATTATGTGATAACCAAGTACTTCCTCGATTAATAAATTTATAATAAGGAAGGGATGTAGTGTTTGTAATCTATAATCTAGTAAACATGACGTTGTCTCGAGCACACGGGTGGTGGGGTGACAGTCACGTATTAGCCATGGGCGAGAACGGACGTCTACTTGCGCACTGGTGTGGTAACGAGCCAATTAACGTACCTTTTGTGACACGGAGTACTACAGTTTCCAAACAGTGAAATCTTATTTGTTAGTTTACGAGTCGAAAGTGAAGTTACCAGGTATATGATATTTTTTTTATAAAACCTAATTCAGTACAGAGTTCGGGTCTATTGGTATAGTAGAGTAGGCCTAGAGCGTACTCTACGATCCTGTTCCAATGCGGATTGGTGGCAAAAACTAGATCGCTATCGTGCTTCGAAGGGCACGTAGAGCGTTGGTCTCGGTTATTCTTATTATCATTAGCTAATAGTCATTAAGCCATGTCGGAGGCCTTTAGGCGCCATAAAAACTTCCGACACTTGGGTTACCGACTAACCCCTCGACTGATTCGCACTGGAGCAGCGTGGTGGAGTATGCTATAGGCCTCCTCAGTTAAGAGGAGAGACATATGGCCTGTAGTAGGCATTAATAGACTAGATTTCGCAGTAAAATCAGTAGAATTTAAAACAATTTGCTTTTGACATGACAAGCCGAACAACTTGGGACAACTCACTTAACGCTCTGTCAACAGTCCGTGTCGCGTCGGTGAGCCGCAACTCAATAGGTGAACTAAATATTCCAAAGTTCAAAGCTGCACAACCTTGCTGCACGACACAGAGTAATGTACAGTAACAAGGATAGGTTTCTCTGCATTCAACAATCTATACCCATAACTATGTATGTATTACATACTCGTACATAGGAGATATTAAGAAAATAAATTAAAGGCGTCTTATACGGTAAATCATTGACTTATAATAAGTCAATGGAGTAAATACAAGCCGAAATGATTATTAATTATAGTAATTTTTGCGTGAAGCATGTATAGACATACCGCTAAACAAAAATTACAAAAATACATGCAAACAAAATACATGCTTCACGCAAAAATTACTAAATAAAAAATTAATGCGGTTTTCACAATTGTATTACTGGAGGTCTGGCTTAAAAACTAGGGCATTTTTTATCTTATTATGGCGCTTAGAACCTAAGATTATTTAGTATCTAATACTTAATATTTGAATAACATAAAATATTTGTTAACATTAAATTGCAAATAATTAAAATTATTCTATGCTTTTTTCGAACTTGTAGCAATATCAAAGTAAATTTTATTATATTGCATTGTTTACGTACGAAGTTTTTGTTGTTAAGCTGTTAGTTTAAAGTTTACTAGTTGATTTTCGAGACCGGTATCGCAGAATAGTGTAGTGAGTAATCGACTAAAACCTTAGTCGAAAACAAATACAACAAAAATTTTGTGCAAACAAAAAACTTGCATGCGCAGCAAGCCGCTTAAACTCACAAGAAAAATGCGTCAGCTTCAAAAACACACTAAAATTCCATATTTCTATTTTCGTTCCATTCAATGTATAAAATATTCAAAATAACGCGCAACCGATTGGAATTTGATTGGTTTTGCTTTAGTTTCTAAACGATTCGCGACTATAAGTATCTATACATATTGGAGTTGACGTCATTCGAATGTTTCCTTTTAAAATATCGTATTGGAATTTCCTTTGATATAAGCAATTTCTCAGTACTTTGGTTTCCATACATCGTGACGTGGAGTAGCTTAGATGAATATAGTGTAATACAGTTAGAAATGTTTTAACATTTACTGACTTCGGTAGCTGGTAATAGTGTATACATATTCGAAAACTATTCTATGACATAGGTAATTCATAATTTTATTTCCATAATCAACACAAAATATAACCATACAATTAAAGTTCAAGTAAGTAAATGTTATAAATTAATTTTCAATTTTTCGTATTAATTCTAAATATAAAGAGGTTTTGTAACGTCTACTTGACCGTATTGAGGTCACCTTGAATAGTTACTGACACCAATCCAACAAAAGTGATGCCTTAGGCACGGTAATAGTATCAATCAGTATTGTGACTCGGCCCTGTCCTTGAAATAAATGCCAACAGCCCCGCGCTAGGCCGCCTCTTTCTAGTTGTAGTGAATGTAAGTGGGTAGGTAAATCGCACACTTCCTCATTATAAACCCACACATTCGATCGTCCCTACGGCGTAGCTGCAGCTGTTGTGTACTTAGAGTGTACCAAGTCCGAGGCGCGTAGGTATCATTCGCGTTCCGACCGTTTGTATGAAGATGAAAATACTGTATGATACTATTACCGTGCCTTAGGAGTTACTAATGTCTATGGACGACGGTGAACACGTATCATCAGATGAAAATACTAATTATTAAACGGATTATATTGTATTTCGTTACATATAAAAATAACGCCTGTTTTTTATTTGTGAGAGGTGTAGAAGCGAAACTACTACCATCGAATTAAATATTACGCAATCAACAACACAATACAAACGCTTTTGTGGCTCACCAATAAAATATTCTGATATGTTTTTGATACCATTGAGTATTGATATTTTAATAAACAATCATAGTGAAATAACAACGATAATGGAATATATGAGGAAACTACAAAGTAAAGTTATATTTAACAATTACATTATCTTTTATACGGTTACGAAATATACGTGTGGAGCAGTGATTGAAGAATAAAAGTAGGTACATAAAAATGAAGAAGTTTAAATGGTAATAATTAATACTCAAATGACGCTAATCGTATCTATGAAAGTTTATCTTAACGATAATCCTTACCTAAAGCCATTAATAATACAAATTGCGCTATATATACGCTAAAATGTTCCGGATACGAGAAGATAAGTTTGATATCATTTGTAAATCTAAAGCGAACTCCATCTGTTTTGTTAATAGCCGAAAATTGTAGGTTCAAAACATCTAGGTAATGGGCCACAAATAATGTAGGCCAGGTTCATAAACTATCCATGTGTAAAATATTAGAGCCAGCCAGTGACTAATAGGTCTCTCAATCATCTAGATTAGTGGCTACATTAGCTGTTAATGGGCGGCTCGCTGAATTGATATGATTTTATTTAAAACGGATTCATGTGCTGCTTTTAAAATTTAAAACGTGGCTAAACGTTTTTTAAAAATGCTTTAAGCGTCATTGAGTGTTAAAAGTTATTGAACTTTAAATGGAGTCTAACCCAGGGTCCTAAATTAAATAAAAGTTTATATACGTATATAAAACACTACTTTTGTAGTACCTAAATTAATTTTAGTAAATATAATTTTAGTCCAAGTAAGTAATATGTAAATAAAGAATTATTTATTTATTTTATTTATACTCTTCATTTATTTCACACCGTAACATAAATATGAGGTATTTTTAATCGCATACATCATAACATACTTTTAAATCAAAGGCACAATACAATGAGCGACGACGAAGAAAAAATTAAAAACTAGTAAGTATAATGGAAAGTTACAGAGTAAGGAAATGCATCTTAAGTAATTTCTTGAAGGAATATGAAGTTTCCGGTTTACGTATTTGGAGGGGCATGGAATTCCACAGACGTATTGAAGTTAAGCTAAAAGAATCAGACTAAAAGGAATTTAAATGCCTAGGAGTTAGAAGAATAAGTTTTTCGGGAGAGTGAGAACGATAATTTCCTTCATCTTATTTTAAATAATAATAAATAAATAATATTTATTTATTGAACATTACATAAGTAATGAAACAAAATGCGGACTTAACCCTAAGACCACTCTCCCAGTCAACCTTCGGGCAGTGGGAGAGGGAAGAGATTTCATCCTCATCTTCCTCGTTTTAAAGAAATTATAATTTTTAAATTATTATTATTATCTATGTAACAAAAATGTTGTAGCGTAACTAGTAGGGAAAAGCAGCTAAAAGTAAAAAATCACTAAAATCAATCCATTGAACTAATAAAAGTTAATAATGCATACTCTGTAACAATAAAATATTCACCCATTAAAATTGATGTGTATTTGACGTGTTGACGCTGTATTTGAAATTTCATAAACTGCAGCCGACCGGAACTCTGCTTTTATAAAAATATTTTATTTATTAAAATAGCACTGCTAGGTAGCACAATGTAATTGAGATTCGTTTTTGGGGTTCCGTTTACAAAGCGAAAAAGCGGAACCCTATTAATATGCCTTGATGTTTCTCCGTTTATCCGTCTGTTTGCCGAAGGACTTTATCTCTTAAACGGATATAGGTACCTAAACCCCTATAACACTATTGTACACCACTCAATACAATTTTGTCAGTAAAATATACATTTCCGTATATGTCTGTATTATATCAGCATAATATAGCCAATGTGTAAACGTTTGTAAATCGTCAATAAAGTTCTGCCAACGGCCTGATTTTTCTCGCGAGTTATTCTCGTTTCAAATGCAATAACAACTTTTACTAACGCTTGTGTTGAGAGTAACCTACATGTGAGCTTTTAGTTCGAAATGCTGCTAAATGAGTCACATTCATAAGCTGCTTATGTTTTCGGCTCTCAAGGCAGAAAAAGTGGTGAAAAACGATTGACGTCCTCGGAGTTTAATCTGAAAAGCTCGCTTATAGTTGAAGTCAGAGCATTGAAACCGAGTCACATATGGATGGGCGAATAGTGTTCAAGAGATTATCCCTTAGAAATTGACTGCTTTGATTCTTTGACTTTTAATGGTGTACTTCATAGGTTATTTTATCAGAATGTAGATACCGAACGAAGCTCGCGAATTCAGTTTCAGTGAAGATTTAGAAACACTTAAGTCAACAATATGTCACGGGATTAAAAATAATACAACCCCCTATTTAGGTGAAGGTTTGTGAGTGACCTAATATAATATTTCATGGCCTGCTTGGTGGTAGGGCTTGAGCCCGGCTGCTGGTGACTATTTGACTCAGTCGCCAAAAATTTGTTGTGCCACGGCTGGGTGCTTGAGAGCCAGTATTTTCTTCTTTCCCCTTCTTTCCTCGTCTTTCCTCTTCTTTCCTCTTCTTTCCTCTTCTTTCCTCTTCTTTCCTCTTCTTTCCTCTTCTTTCCTCTTCTTTCCTCTTCTTTCCTCTTCTTTCCTCTTCTTTCCTCTTCTTTCCTCTTCTTTCCTCTTCCTTCTTTTGGCCGGCAACGCGGTCGGTGATATCTTTGGTGTTAGAATTGTCCATGGGCAACGGTGACGTCAACAGATGGCTCGTCTGCTTGTATGTACCTATGCTAGAATAAAAAAAGACAGCCCTTTAAAACTTGATAGGTCACCTAAGCCCCACAGTAGAATAATTATGGCTTGTGTTGGTAATAATAATGGTAATGCTTACACCAAATAATTATAGCTACAATCGATATTGTACTAAATCAATTAAAAATAAAATAATAATTCACTTCAATATTCAAAAATCTCCCTAAAATATCATTAATAAACGCGATGTCAAAAGGCATTAGGCTAAAATATGTACTGCTTTGTTAAAACCAATCAAATTACTTCGACATTAAAAAGTCATTTGCAAGATAAAACGTTATGATAAGCGTGAAGATTAAATGCAAAACGAATTTGTTCCAGTAAAGAATTTTGTAATATTTCCTAGTACCTACACCTCGTAGGCTTTATCTTTATTAAAATGGGTAGTACCTTAGAACGTTTTCGTAATAAAGAAGCATTTAGTAGTAATGAGTATTAAATATTAATTGAATCATTACATTCTGTTTTAATCCTACCCGCGGCTGATCTCGGCTCATATCCTATTCTTACATATTAAGTGTTATAAGCCGTTCCCTCACTTCCTATAAGCAGGTCTTCACATCCTATAAGCAATTTCCCCGCATACTTCTTGAATAGCATTCTTCTTGAATGGTAAAACTTTTTGTTATGGTGTCTTACCAAGAGCTAGCATAAAAAAGGAAAACAACATTTTTAAAAGCGACATTTTATTTGCAAATTTTAACTATATTTTAACATTAATTTATGTACTAGTAACAGCCATCGCTTGACTTAAAGAAACCTGTCTTAGCATTTTTATAATGACGTAGCCCAACACTCGAAAAAATGTTTAGGCAGGTCCTTTAAATTGACAAAATCATGTTTATTTGTGAACCTATTGACATACGTACTACAATACTTAAGTGAAGACCGCATTCAAATCCATTGCGTAGTTTTAAATCTCTAAGCGTACCACGAATCGTACAGACACACGCTCCTTTTTAGCAAATGTGGAAGTGGCTTTTTTGTGCCATGTAAAGATATTCATTGTAAAGATATATAGGTTATTTAGCCTCAAACCTCATAAATGATATAAAATGTTACGTATACCTACATTACATCAAAAACATTACCTAATTAACCATCGATACAGAAACAATGTTACATAAATTACGGAATGTTATTAATTCGCAAACAATGTGGGTAAGAATACCTTTGTGTATGTTTTCTCAATTTTTATATAGAATAAATCACTATCAAATATTAAATGTCGGTGAAGCGACTAAATAATTATATTTATTACCTATTTAATTTTGTTATTTTTCTTTGAGGTAAATTAACTTCTTACAAAAAGAGGATTGAATTGGAAGACATTTCACGTAACTTTACGTATCTACTTACAAATTAAATATTATTTATTTTAATACTTTTTTATAGCTATAGCGTATAACATAGAGCGGGTCTGTAGTTATTTTAATATAACACAGTATTTTACTGTTAAAATTAAGTCAGAACACCTAAACAGACTTGATACCTAAAAATAATGATAACAACAAAAACCGATTGCTTTATGTACCCTCCAAAGCACGGAAACGCTCAAGAAATTTTCAAAGATGAAAGAAGTCAACCAAGCTACCGGCTGCGCCCGTTTTAACTAGGTCGATCAAAGGGTCGACGCAAATGATTAGAATAATATTAATAATAATATTTACATCTCTTTTATGACATTTCGGAAGGATTTTCAAAGGCGTTTGAGCCAGGACGACACGGCATTAAAACATAATCCATAGTGACATAAAAACCGTTGACCGCAGCGCTTGAGATTTAATTGTAAGCGCGCTCAAACAATGTCGTATCGTAGGACTAAGCGCTACACGAATTTAATGCTTTATTTACTTTATATTCGGCTTTGAAACCCTGAAAGCGCCAATATAGTTTACACTGTCTGGCGGCTTTGGCTAATCCGCTTGTTTGAATGAAAGCTCCTTTTTAGCAAACAGTGTAATAAAAGAATCGACTAAAGGGTTTTATAGCCATTGAAAACTGTACAATACGCGCGGAATAAATTATATGCTTTCATTGGATACACTGTTCTTTTGAAATACGATTGAAGGACCATTTATTTCTATTGTTACTGCGCAGAGGGTCACTTAAATGTTACTTACCTTTGTGAATGTTTAACGGGGTTATGAAATCAACTGAATATTATGAAATAATTAGTTAATACATCAGAAACAGGGTGGTGGTTTAAGTCATGCTTTTACAAATTCTGTTCTACGATAGTCCCTTGACTTAAACTTTACTTCATTTTGGGAAACCATTGATGGTCTAAACAGACATTATGACATCTAAAATAAAGATAGCTTTAATGTTAGCCAATCTGCGGCTCTTGGTAGAATAATAATACAAATAATCATATTAACGGCTTAATGATAATATTGATATTGTAATCCTTAAGGAAACCCTACCCTTATGCAGGGGGATATTTTGTCGCCGCTTATGACACCCTGGCCTGCCAGTATGAGATCGGGGACAGTATTATAAGCCGCCCCAAGTAACACGTTATATACAGATTATTACAACCAGAGACTTCATTTTACTCGTATATTCTCTATTATTCTGTTACCTTGATCTTAGATTAGAGATCATTTATGTTTTACAATACCTTCGTGAACAATACACTGTAACCATATCCGGGGATGTGAACAACGTAAGCACACCCTGTTGTTTAAGACACTTTGTAGGCATCGCGGTTACGGTCGTGTTACTTCGTTGTCTGTGCAATATCTATTACCAAGCGATACTTTGATGGAAATACAAAGACGAACAGTCGAATTCGTAACTAAGTGCCTTCGTTTCGCTTTTTTAGTTTCTTGACTACGACCCCACCTGGGACCTAAGTCTGCTGATTTATAGACGCTTCCTTTGCGTCGCGTTTGAATATATACAAATAAATAAAATTGGAGTGTCTGTTTGTAATATTAAAATAACCGCTTTTTACTAAACGCCTATGGAGGTAATTTGATAGTTAAAGATTTTAAGGAAAACTTTTTTATTATTTGTAGCGCATTTAAATAAAAGCTTGTTTTAAGAAAAGTTTTTGTTTAACTTTTAATTTATTGTTCGCATCAAATCAAAACTAAATAATAAAATTCTTCTCGCTTCCCACACAATAAAATAATAGCTTCTATAAATCACTCTCCCGATTCTTTTCAATAACAGCCACGGCGTGCCACCTACTTCAGATAATAAAACACTTCCACGAACTACGAGTTATCGTCAAAATTGCGGTAATGATAGACCTCAGCACAATGAAATTACCTTTAATGATACCCGCTTTGATATTTCATCAACGTTATTCTGTATTTGAAAAGTTACGTAAAAGATATTATTTATTTGGTCTAAGTTTAGAAGCACTACTAAGTTACTACGGTAATACTTCAAAAATTTTATATATTATACCTACAGATTAAAATCTGTACATTTTGTTTTCGTATCCGTCACATACATAAGTGAACAATCACCATTTACGAGGAAAAATCTGTTTTTTCCACTTCTTACTGCTATGAATTCACTTCATTAACATAAAAATACGTAAACCCGAGCACAATTTTGAGACAACGGTCGCTTTGAGCGGGAATCACAAAAAGTAACCACTTTTTTAATTAAAACAAAAGGTTCAACATCCCTGAGACGAAATATACTTAATTGTATTTTTTAGTTGATAATCACTCTGCTCCGAGCAGATGCTTGTAAGATTTCCTACTTAATTAGAAAGAGTTCTTGTCGTTGAAAAACCCATAAAAATGTCGAAGATTTCTTTTACGATATCATTAGATACGATCGCAAGGGCATTGCCTTATAGGTTGAACAATTGAATAGGTACAGCAAATGGTTCAGTAAAAATATTTCGAAACACAAATTTTTATATGGTTTCAGTTAGAAATCTGAGCTCATTAAAATAATAGCTGATATAAATATTTTTTGTATTTTTTATACTTTTGTGGCTAATATGCTATTGAAGTCAATAGGATTATAAATAAGGTTTACTATAAAATTTGACTTAAATGGACATTAAATGCTTCAAAAGCACAAGCACACTCAAAGCCAGAACGAAAACAAAAATACAAAACAAACTAAGTGATCAGTAAAATTTTCGCCTCGGCTGATATCGAACCCTGAATCCTTCGAACAGCAATAACCTTTACAGCATAGAGGTGGTTTATTATAGGAGTCGTATTTCATTTATCTTAGCTATTTAAAAAAATTCTGTGTCCATACTATTATTATAAATACACTGAATAATTTTGCAAATCAATCGTTGTAGTCCAGTACACACATTATTTTATGAAACCAATATCAATTCTGTTCACAGATTATAGCCTGTTCTCGATATCGGGGCGAACAATAACCGCAAATGACTGACCACATCATCAATGCATCGCCATAACTTAGCCTAGTAAAAAGTAATGCGCAATCCCTTAATATACATAATGAAATGAACAGAAAACCAAAATTAACAGCAAAAGTTTTAACTTTTTTACATAGCGTCTTTTGTTTTAATTAATTACTTGTATTCATTGCGTTTATATTTTTTTGAATGAAAATATGTATTGTACATACGTTATTATGTTACACGTTGTTAGACGTGATCTGTAATTCTAACTTTCACAGCAGCATTATAATATTAATCGTAAATACTGGTTTCTGCCCGCGAAGTAAACAGAAAAGTTAAGACCATAGAGTTTAGACCATAGTTCACCGGGCTAAGTGTGTATTGATGGACTTCACATATTTCTCATATTCATTACCGAAAATTACTGAGGAGCAATTTTATAAAGTAATATTGTGTAAATTTAGAACACTCGATGGTTTTATTACTTAGTCGAGGAAATCATATGGGCTGAGTAATTTTGCTTGCTAAGTAATGAATGTAATAGTTCATTGGATTGTAGTCCTACATTATTTTTGAAGTAATTTCTAACAGTCTAAAAGTAAATATTATAATGGGTTACCTTTTCACCTGGGATATATTGAGCTAATTCCGCAGTCTATGCCAATTCCACGCCCTCATGAATCTTGCCCTTCAGGCCTTCGTACTAGCTATAATCATAGCAAAGGAATGAAGCCTTATTCATTTACCAACTAATGTTCATTCAATGTTTCTTAACACCATGGGACGAAAGAAATACGAAAAATATCCAAAAATAACCAAATAACTAAAGAAAACGCTATTGACAGATGCACGCGGCTCCAGTGAGCGTGACGGACAGGCACAAAACATCCGTCAGTAACAAATGGGCTCAACGTATGTGTCAGGCTTTCAGGATCGATGGGAATATGTTGTAAGGTAGATTTTTTGTTGTTGCCAACTGTATTGATAACTTCCTTAAAGTACCTACATGATTATGTCATCCTAGTACTTTTAAAAGAAGGTTAAAGGAGATATCGTTGACGAAACATTTTGAAAAAAAAAAAGTTTTATATAGGAAAAAGGCTTCGTCCTAATTGGCAGCGATCGTACGATGGCGCGATGTGTTCTCGTCGTGCGATGGGTTCAAACATACAAATTTCATCAGTGTCCTATTTTAACCTGTATTGTAATGAAACAGTATGTTTGAACCCATCGCACGACGAGAACGCATCGCGCCATCGTACGATCGCTGCCAATTAGGACGACGCCTAAGTTGTGCAACTTCGAAATTATCGATGTAAACATAATTATAAATTTAGTATGAATGCACGCCATTACACCTGCATTAAGTTGAATGTCGTTTAAACTACAAGCATAAACCGCGACTACCACACGAGGAATGTGGTACCAGGCGGGCGAGGAGCCAGCTCCCTAATTTTCAAACACCTAGTAAACCACATTGACCGCTTAAAAACTTAACAAATCTCATACACTTGCTGGGTTTTGAAATGGTCAAAGTACTCGTAACTTACTAAGTTTTTGGTTGGTTCTTGGAAAATTCTGGCACACTAGTTTTTGTCTGGTTCTTGGAGAATTCTGGCACACTTACTAGGTTTATAGGTGTCGTAATATCCAGTTTCGTATCGTTGTTTATAGGTTGCTAAAATTTTGATACATCCTTTTAGATAGGACAATGTGAAAAGCGTTATAAGTCTTGGCAGCATATTTTATACGATGTGTTTTGGTGGGATTGTCGTTTTCTTCCAAAAATATAGTTAACCAACTTTTTCATTTAAGGCGTTTTTAAGAAAACCAACATTATTTGTTGCATATAAAATGAAGTTGCCCAGGAAACTGATTGCCTTTAATTGTTCCACCCACCCCGGCTTTGATCGACGGATCATTTCCGTTCAAGTTGACGATAGGAGCAATTAATGATCCAGCGAAATAGTTACTTCAATTTAAACCTATGTTCCTATTACAATGGAAGAATAAAAATGCACAGACAGGACTTGGAATTTGAAGAGTCACTTTTATTAAAATTTGGATCGGTTCATTTTCATCTGGGTCAAATTACTTGGCAGCAAAGCATTGTTGCTTTGTAGTTCAAAAACCAATTGCCTGATTGAATCTTGAATTTCATAGCTTTGTACTTCATGAACCCTATTTTTTGCATGAAATACTTTGCAAAGAAAAATGTTATTTTAAATGTAATAGGTAAAGCATTTAATATCTTGCCCATTGTGTTAGGTAAGGGTATTCTAATTTGCTTATTTATTAAAAAAATTCAATTGTTACAAAATTAGGTTTAGACAGGTAACAACAAAATGATCAGTTCTTAGCTTGATGTTGTGGTGAACCACAGCACTGATATTCAGTACTACCCCGAACCGCTATTTTGGACCTGTGGTTTGAGCTTAGCTTACTTTAAAACATTACTAAGCCACACTGACCTCATTTCTAACTTGACCAATCTTAATATATATAATTTGAGTGTGAGTGTGTATGAGAGTGAACTCCTCCTAAACGGCCTGACCGATTTGGTTGAAATTTTTTGTGTGTGTTCAAGGGGATCTGGGAATGGTTTAGATTCACAATTAGACCCGGTAGGTGGCGTTGCTGTCGATATATCACCAAAACATTTTTTAACGACTGGACCGATTTGGATGAATTTTTTTGTGTGTGTTCAAGGGGATCTGGGAATGGTTTAGATTCACAATTGGACCCGATAGGTGGCGTTGCTGTCGATATATCACCAAAACATTTTTTAATTATAAAGCGGTACGAAGTACGCCGGGACAACTTGTACTACTATATTCTTAATCTGTCTTGATATGTGCACAGGCTAATTTGACTTTTGTTGTGAGTAATTAAACATAACTAACATAAATTAAACATAACGTAAAGCTGTAAGGCTTTATAAGTATAAGTAATTATAGCAGTCGTTAAGCCATTCTGGAGCAAGGCTCCATAGGTCACAGCGAATAAGATTAAATTAGTCAGCCAAGGGAGACAAAGTAATTACTTACTAGGATACAAAACTATGGATAAAAGGAGATGAAAAACCTAGGAGTTCCGATTTTTCCATTTGGCTAAGGAACCCGAAAACTCTCTATTGTACAAAAATTTAAAATATTTTACTTCATAAAGGCAAAAAGATGTTCTTTGTTAAAATATATACCTACACTTATCTACTAAAGTAATCGTATTTTATTATGATCGTGCCCTTTATTTGATAAACTAGGCTTCTCGCGACAGAAACACAAAGCTTAACAAAATATTGTATTGAATAAATCCTATTCCTTTAGTGGTGTTAAGATTTAGGTGTATTGTTGTTCTAACAATAGAATCTTTTCGTATTTATGAATGAATACCAAAGACTTCTATTAACACTGCAAATATTTTATGTTATATTTATGCGTTGCTGAAGCGTGCGTAAGTTGAAGTGGCCAGTGTAGTGGGCTAGTCGCAGAACCATTGGCCGCTGGGGCAGACGAGTTCTCGAATGGAGACCACGAATCGGCAGATGTAATGTGGGCCGTCTACCAGCCCGATGGACCGACGATCTTAGAAAGGCGGGTGGTAGTGGCTGGATGAGATCAGGGGAGGACCGAGTATTGTGGCACGCTCTGGGAGAGGCCTATTTCCAGCAGTGGATAGAGAAAGGCTGACTGATGATAATGATATTTACACGTTATATTGTTGGAAATCATTCAAATTCAGCAGGCGTGATACAAATGTGTAAGTATTAATGTACCTACCTAAGTAATGAGGGATAACATTGGGATTGACATAACTGACCTACTGTATTAATTATTTTCAACCTCACTATGTTACACAATCCATTCATCCCAAAGTATTGTATAGATTACCTAAACTCAATGTAACTAGTTAAAAAGAAATCATCATAAAAGTAATCATAACATAATGCCTATCTGTCTGTCTGTCTTGTGTTTTCTATCCTTTTACGTTGAATCCGATTAACCTATTTGGATAAAATTTGTTATGGAAATAATTTGAGACTCTGGAAAGAATATAACATAGTTTCGATCCTTGCGATAATTTTAACGATATTATGTCGTTTTCCGACTTAAACACGGGCGAAGCGCGAGCAAAAACTACCCATGCCACATAATAAGACTAAGCAACCAGACATCCTGCACTTAACGCTAAATATTCACAATATTTGTGATAAGTTTTGGTAACCCTATACAATTTCCTGTGATAATCAAAAGCATCGCCCACGTGACCTGTTCTACCTATCCCTCCAAGATTTATGGCCACCGTTGTCGAGCTTTATCTTAATCTTTGTAACGACATTATATTTTACTTCGTCTGGCAACAGGATTTTTCTTAGAAATTGGTATTTATTAAATTATGTTCGGATTACCAGGGAAGTATTTTGCCTCGTCTAGAGTTATTGGTACATTTCGTTTAGGCGGATGATTAGATGTTTTGTTGAAGAAATTGTGTGACTTGCACACCCTTAATTTAACTTTGTCAGCGTAAGAGCATAATTATCTTATTACGAGCTTTTTGAACTTCTAACCCTTTTGACCTCTTTGTTTAACTACTCTACTATATCTACTACTGCCGAAGTTATATCCACTCGGTGGAACTTCAGCTCAAAAGTGGATGTATTCCATATTATGCTGTCAAATTTGCGCTTTATAGATCAGCAGCCTGTGATCAGGCCCGGAGTACCTATAGTTTGGTACTGTTTAGCACACCCAATTTCTTTGAAGTAAGTTTGGTATCAGAACTGAAGGTCATTCAAATGCTCTTGTAAATGTAAAACGGAATGTTTTAAAAACGTGATGCTATGTTTATAACGTTTTTTAGTCATATGCAAAATTGCGTATTCGCGGATTAAAATTAATTTTATTTATTTTGCTCTATTCCAAGACCTGATCTAGAGATACAAATTATGCTCTCCTCAATTTACATCCGAGGCATATTTGCTAGGCCTGTATAACGGGCATCAACCGCAGTGTCTGCATAGCAATGGATATTCCTGATATCAAGCATATCATTGACATGCATGATGAACAGTGTAGGTGAAAGCGCAGAGCCTTGAGGGACGGCAGCGTTTATGGGCGTCGTATCCGCTCCGATAAGAAGCTGGCAATCCATTTGCATAATCTCTCGGGTACTCCGTAAGTCCGTAGGAAGACATCTTAGACAGTCCATATGCCACATCCTATCGATGGCCTTCGCGACATCTGCCCTTATTTTTATTATTATTTATGTACTTGTCACATTGAGTATCCGCTACTAGTGGAACAGTAAGTTCATCTTAATCGTACGCAGTGCGGTGTGAAATGAATTGTGTATTACTTAAGTGACGTTGAATTACGGTCCCCAATATTAGAATAAGATAATAATATTGTCTTAGATTTACTACACCTATTCATTTAACCATAATTGTATCCTGACTTCAATAGTTACTTTACAATAATTTTTTTGTTCAAACGTTTTTGAGATAACCTTCGAATAGGTTGTAGCAACCCTACATTTTGTAAATATAAATAATGTATTAATAATATTAATATAATATTCAACTAGCTAACAGCTAACTAACAAGGAATTTTTAATAACATCGATTGTCAAATTCTTTGTTTTCCTTCAGTTTTTACTTTTATATTTTCCAGATAACAATAAAAAAACCTTCTCACAATTTGTTGTCAATTCATTGTTTGCCAAGGTCTACCTTGCCACGCACTCCATAATGTCACTTGATCACTACCTGCTACTGAAGTCGCAAAATGAGTACGTATTTAAAGAAGCCTTAACTAAACAAAAAGACCTAGGCACTTGCCGTATCCAATGCGAGAAATAAAATTGTTGACATAGAGGTCGTACAAACGCGACGTTACTAGGGCACTTCTTGAGTTTAAGTAGTTACGTGAACTCCGCGACAGTGTAATCAAGACATTCTTAGTTATTTAACTCGGATGGTTCAGTTACTTGGGTTGTGCCGACGTAAATTTCCTAAATTATTTTATTTAGACTTGAAATTCTCTCTAGAATTACAAACACAAGGCCTTTAGTAATGTTTCTTGTATACTCTGAGTAATGCACATCTTGGTTTATAAGTCTTTCTTTGTCTACATCTACATCTACACTAATATTATAAAGAGGAAAGATTTGATTGTTTGTTTGTTTGTTTGCATCGAATAGGCTTCAAAACTACTGAACCGATTTGAAAAATTCTTTCACTGTTGGAAAGCTACACTATCCCCGGGTGACATAGGCTATATCATATATTATAAAAATGAATTGCTGTGCGTTAGTCACGCTAAAACTCAAAAACGGCTGTACCGATTCGGTTGAAATTTTTTGTGTGTCTTCAGGTGGATCCAAGAATGGTTTTGATTTACAATTGGACCCGGTAGGTGGCGCTGCTGTCGATATGTCACCATATTATTATTTGTTTATTAATTATAGAGCGGTACGAAGTTCGCTGGGGCAGCTAGTTAAGTATATTTTGGTAGTCTGAGCGAAATAAGTGTTCAGCTCACTAATTTAAAGCTGTAGATTATGCTACGTAACGACTATGACGATCCACTAGCCTAGTTGACTGCTTTGCCTGCGAAGCGAGGGATCCCGGGTGTGATTCCGGGCAAATATTTACTCACTATCATGCAACTGACAAGACGTGACTGTGAATTTGAAGTAACCCTCTGGCAGGATGAATTACGTTGAATTTCGAACTTAGAGCGGTTCTCTAGTTCTTTTAATACTGATTGAGAGGAGACCGCTCATTTCAAAGCTACGTGAAACATTTTGAAAAATATCCAGAAACCCTCAGGTGTTCGAGTCGCGAAGGATTATAATTATTAAGAGATAGTACGAGTAACAACTAGTCATTTGTCAGATCAAATCCGCCTAATAAATAATTTTAGTAAGTACAGTAATTGTAATACTTTACCAACCATTAATCAGTGTCTAATTTTACCGTTTATCAACCTTTGATTATTATTAAGCAGTCAGAGTTTGATCATTAATTATAATGTCTATTTGTAAGCTCCCAGAACATTTTGGTAAATATTTAGTTTTGGAATTCAACGTATATTGGTTACCTAATAGTTTCCAAACTACCTACACGCTAGCTAAAGCAGGGAGATTATCTACGCTACGTTTTGGTATAGCATTGACTTTGGCATGATCAGGTTATTATTTGAAATTAATAACCTAAGTACCGACTGTCAAGGCAGCATGTGGTTCGGCTGGCGCGGACGAAGGTGGCCCTAGATGATCATGCGGCATGACACACGTAAGGCATGTCATGCCGCATGATCGTCTAGGGCTACCTGAAGAATGGTGCTGCAGGCTTCTTCATAAAATCAATATAAAATGACGTGATGTTAGTATACATTGAGTTCTGTGAGTGTGAGATAAAACTGCTTCGTGGATAAAACTTTGTTGTTCTTTAATTCAACTAAAATAAGAATCAAATAAAATGAAAATACTTAAAACAAATTGGTTTGTAAAACCAATGTCCATTTTAAGTTTGCTGTAAATACGATCAGGAATCAAATACGTGTCGTTCACCACAAAACCGCATGTGATTGTAGGGTATCAGTAGATTGAAAGCTGATACATAGATAGGTCCAACCCGAATGTCGTATAGATTGAAAGTTGATAGGTTCAACCCTAATTATTGATCAATGATGTTTTAAAAATGCCAGCGGTTAGAAACCTAAACGACCACAAGATGGATCGAGTTTTTAACCAAGGTCTTTTCGAAGTAGTATGTGCATTTCAAATTAGTTCACTGATTCAAGTTTTTCGATGAAGGTGAACTTCTGGAAAAACGGGTAGATTTTGAAGAACGGATTTGTATGGGTTTGACGACCCGTATGGCGCAATTGTCACCATGTCGGACTGCCATTCAAAGGGCCCTGGGCTCGATTCTAAGCGAAGCGGAAATTTGAATTCTTCAAGTGCCGTCTCCTGCCGGAGGTTGGCTATCATTATGGCTATTTTTATTTTTGATAATTTTGAAATTTTTTGGAAATTTGAATAAAAAGTTTAAATTTCTGATTTCGGTCTGGGTGTAGGGTACGTCGTTGTCATTATGTGTTTGTTGTCCATGGCATCTACGACACCAACGGCAACGCATCGCCGATGCCTTTGGTGAAGCTGATGTCCTCGAGTGACTGACACGTCTGCTCCTTTGTAGACTATTAACTGAAAAAAACTGTCTAATAAATGTGGTATGTATTACTCTTCTCAGAATAAATAAAAATAATGAAGCCTAAAACTTTATATGGTAACAATTCCCGTACTTAATTTAACAGCTCTTGTTAACAAATTAACAACCATTAGGTACATTTAAAAATAACGAATTTTTATGAAGTCGTAATAACCATAATAAACATAAGTAATAATTGTAATGTTATAAAATACCTACCTAATTAAGTAATTGGGGTTAATACACGATAAATTTATACTTATGTTATAATGTCTGAGGTATTTTCCCGGGGAATTTAGTCATTTTCAACATGGTGTATTTTATTACAAGGTAACAGCATGTAACTTACATTTATGATGACCGGAAACTTGACTATAGTTTTGTGTAATAACTTAATGTGGCTAAGAACTGGTATTGTGGTGTTCAATGTTGAAAATACGATGATAAGTATTTAGACGATCCTATGGTTTAGTTGTTAGTCAGCCTGCATGCAAAACGGTGGTCCTAGGTTCTATTTCCGGCCAGGGCAGACATTTAAGGTACAGACAAATGGTTGTTCTCGAGTCGCAGGTTATGTCTTATTTGTGTTGTTCATGCCCTTCGAGACAGGAAATTCTAGTGCGGGGCATAAGTGTGATTGCCTTTATTCATGTAATAATGCAATGATAATTGATTTAGTACCTACTAGTTCTAGTTAAATGCGTTCTAGATATAGGTTTTTCTAGATTCATGAATTACAAAAAAATCACATATAATAATCGCGTAGAAACAGATTAGTTGCCGAAGACAACAAAGTATTCTAGATTATTTAATGCTGATTAAGACGGACGAGTAAATAAACAAGTATATTTTGTTTTTGGCATATTATGTAAATTATATTGTAATTTGGTTTCGTTCATTTTAGAACCACTTCAATAAATTTAATATTTGAGCATAACACCTTTTATAAGTTTTATGAAAAACAGTTTAACGAAATACTGGGCCAAAAATATAAAGCAACCCTTTATTCTGTGTTACGTCGTATTTTACGTACCTATATTATTCGAAATTGCATAAGGCAATTTCGTTCTCTTTATACGAAATAAAACTTTTATGTAACATCGTTTTACACACTGCAGTTCGAGCATCCTGATCACAGTAAAATTAAGTAGGTTATGTACCTTTAACATTATACCTGTAGGCGTGTAACATTATACATGAGGGCAAAAAGTATTTTCCGCCCTTCCATGTAAGCAATGTATACATATTTTTTGTTTAATGTAATTTACTGCCCTTTCTGCAGACGGTTCGCGAAAAAATTGCGGGAATAGAGCAATATGTTAGGGTGAATTTGACCATAGCATATTACATCGTACAGAAATGTTTTATAAAAATAAATTAGCAGACGAATATAATGAGATAAACATACTTATGAGACGAATTTGTTATAGCACTATGTGATTAGTAAAATGAATTTATTTTCGACCTCGTCGAGCTCGTAGTTAAAATTATATAATAGTTACTACTGTAAAAAACAATTGTAATTTTAATTGCTTTATAACCCCTAAGTACTAACGCGTAAGATTTTCGCTCACATAGATGTTGCGTAGCATTAAAAACTGAGGGCAAGAGTCCCTGGTTTCTATAAACAAAACGCTATCTCTATACATAGACTATAAAATGTACACATTGTGACTATAAAACTACAAATATATGTATATAGGATGCTCGTGACTTAGCAAGTCTATTAATGCACGTTTTGCTACACCACTACGCTCGGGCGCTAACTTCAAGCCGTGCAATAATGAATAGTTAATTCACACGTATCGTAAATGTACTTTACGTGTTTTGTTTCTAGTGTCGGAGAGCTAGTTATAACATGGATACCTGCTTTTGTTTTAGCTGTCAATGCATCAGTTATATTTATTTACATAATTCAGGTTATTACACCGATATTATTTGATAATATAAATAACAAATAGTTATATATATGAAAATCAAATAAAAAATTAGATAATTAACATGAAAGTAAGTAACTATAATGAAGTAAAATTAAAATGCAAATTAATACATTAGAAAGGTTAAAATAAAATAAAATAATACAATTACACTCTTGTTTGATGTTAATAGACGGTGACACCCCTATATCTATTGTGTTGCTAATCTATCGCTTGCTTGTCTGCCCGTGTGTCGGCAATTTATGTAAAACACGTATGATTGTGTAGAATATAAGTTACTATTCGTGTCAAATGATAAAAAAATTTGGCTACCTAAAATTCAGATATGGGAACGATTAGATGAGTCACATGACAATAAATAATGTAAGTGATCCCACGGTATATTGAGCATGCATGATATCGACAAACAAAAGCATCACATCATTCATTTATGAAGGCTAAGTTAAACATTTAAAAATTTAAAGAAATAACAATTTAAAGGAGAGGATAATAAAACCAGGCCCTTGAAGGGAGATTTATGTTAGTGTACAAAAAAGTTGGCCACACTGCCCATGTCATTTCTAAAGTTACTACATCTATTTTATGGTCTGAACGACCTTAGTAACGAATTGGCGAGATATATGGTCGCCAAGCGATTTTCGGGTCGCACTCGATTATCCAATGAAAAAAAATCGATCGCATGTTTCGCTTTGTGTGGGATTTTCGAGACTTTACCATTCAAAGGCTTTCGGGTGAATAAAGTGGCTAGCGCTGCAAACAGTTTTTTTTGTATTCAGTGTTCGATGTAAGCTGAAGCGTTGTTTAAGTGCGAGTACTTTCTCTTATTATTGAGCAATGCAAAAAGGGAGAACAGTATTGATTAGCGACAAATTGCCAAGTTCAAATGAAAGAACTGATTGATTTTTAGTGAGATGAATAGAGAATACGGGTGGTCTGACGATAATTTATTATCCCAATATGCCAATTACCGACCGAATCATATCATAATAATAATCATAATAACTTTATAGACTTATTTTTACATTCTAATAAATATGAAGGCTCCGATTCTGATATTATTGGTAAATTGACTTTGTATCGTTTGTAGAATTTGCTAAGTGGCCAAAAAGGTAAAGAAACCTGGCGCCATACACGAGTATAGTCAACATTTAACTGGGTAGAACCGAGTCCATCTGAGGGCTTTTTACTGATGGGACTTAGCGCCATTGCCCAGTTTTTTCTTTATCAGGGTGGTGTGCAGGAGAGATCACGATTACAGAAATATGTTTACAAAATACTTAAGGGTTTCTTAATAAAAATTTAAAAGACGCTTAGAAGACGTTAAAAACAAATTTTTGCTTGGCTGATAAGAGATTGGTGATACTCCTGTATTGAAAAGACTGGGTTCATGTGCAAGTTTCATAAAAGAGTTCATTGGCCGATAACACACACATAAAAATATTTTATACCTAAATACTGTTTTCCTCAACTGTTTTCCTATCTGATACTAAAGCAATATTTTTCCTTTTTACATTTCCTGATACTATTTAATAGAACAGGAATGTTTTCGTAAGACTGATAGAGGCTATAAAAACAAGATATTACGTTTAGCGTGGCGAACTCACCTGAAACATATTAAACTGAAATAGTGCGGTAAAGTACCGACTTTGACTTAGGTAAGTTCAGCTCCGGTTCAGAGGACCTTTCCAATGTATTGGTATTAGTTAATTAATTAGAATTGAAAAGGAAGTTATTGCTCCGTTATATGCTTTTGCTGTTACTGCTAACCATGGGCAAGGCATGACTTCGTACCATAAGTTGACACATTTGTTTCTTCTGCTTTTCTTGACGACCCGGATGGCGCAATGGTTATCACGCCGGATTGCCGTTCCGAGGGTCCTGGGTTCGATTCCCAGCGAGGCGGAAATTTGAATGCTGAATTTAAATTTCTGTTCTTGGTCTGGGTGTGTGTGTCCTTGTCTTGTGTGTTGTCCATGGCGCCCACGACACAGGGAATCCTAGTGTGGGGCTATGAGTGTGTAGCGTTATTTATTTATTTATTTTCTAGCCATCAAACAGAAAGCCTGTTTTCACCACCCCATAACCTCGCTGGCAGTGGCCCTGCCTTCAAAGCGACCCGGGTTCGATTCCGACCGGGGCAGACATTTATCTTATTGTGTAAATGCTACCCGCGACACAGGTAATTCTAGTGAGAGGTTTAGAGTGTTTTAGTTTTGTACCTAGGCTTATTATTATATCAATGAAGTCACCTCACAGACATTATTTATGTCACTATTCTACATTCTTCACTGGCAAGAGAGAATTAGAGAAGAGAATGCAACGCAGGCAAACAAAGTAGGACAGAATGAAATACTTAACTAATAAATCAGCTGTTCCCAAGCTCAAGTCGGATGCAAGTTAAAACGGTGCCGAAAGCAAGCGTAAAACTGTAATTTGCTAGTATTTTCAGTAACATTTTGTTTGTTTACAGAAAAAGTTCGTTAAGTTAAGCAAACGCCGCCAAACTATTAGCGATTAAATTTCTAACTCCGAACCAGCGCACGTCGATGTTAACTCGATCGATCAAATACTAATTGACACAAGCTGTCGAGGCATGAGCGTTTCAAACATACCTGAAGTGGAACTGAATGCATTTGAATGCATTTACCTGTATCATTCTTGGTTACCAATTTAATGTCACACGCATGACATGAGGAAATTGTGGAACAACTGTTTATTTAGTGAAACGTGAGTATTTTATGACATTGATGAAAGTTTCATAATCATCTCATCTCTAAGTTTGTGCGCTTTGGCGCCCATGACTACATCGCTGCTTTCTATCATCAGGTGGGACTGTAGTCAAGTATTAACTAATACTATGTAAAAAATGGTTATCTGTAAAGTCGATTTACGGAAGATAATTTTACGTGATAATGTCATAATAAAACATTGCATACTTTTATGAATTGAATTAATAGGTACACACGTAGCTACACACTCATAGCCCCACACTAGGATTCCCTCCCCGGAACGGCGATCCGGCGTGTTAACCATTGCGCCATCCGGGTCGTCATTATAGAATTGAATTATTATCACTGAATATGCAGTGGAAGAGGGATTTCCGTATATTACAAAGTATTCTCTGGATAGATGCGTTGCAAACCGAACGCTTAGGCCGATCGTGGCTCTCTATTCCTTGTTCCGCGCTCTCGCTTGCACGCTAGGCTCAGGCGAAACATGACAATGACGTCATACTTTTTCGTGCGTGCATCCGGTGTTAATCGATTAATAAGACGTTATCACGTCAAAAAAATAATATTATTAGTTAAGTTTTTCTCATTTACCTACTTTCACTTTTCTGTGTTAATATGTAATAGTTGTTTTCAAACTACGACCTCCCAGCCTAATTGTTAGTCTTGGTAGTGACTCTGCCTGCGAAGAGTTGGTTACCGGGTTCGATTTCCGGCTAGGTCACACGTTTACGCGACAGATAAATGTTTGCTCTCGGGTCGTGTTTGTAATGTCTTATTTTGTGTTGTCTTTGCCACTCGTGACGCAGGGAATTTACTGCGGTGCTAAGAGACTATAATATATGCGTTTATTTTGCTAAACCTATCATCCTATAAGTACCTACGTTAGTACGAAATCGCCTTTCTTAATATTGGATTCAGTATCGGATGATCGTACCCACTATTTGCCATAACAAAGAAAGGTCATTGAAATTGTACACAGTTTGTCTCAAGCAAGACAACATTGTAAATAGAAATTCTTTCAGACTACAAGTTGCTCGTACAATTTAACGTTTTGGCAAGCTGGTTCTGGAAACATTTACAAATGAGGCTGTGTATTTCAGACCTAAGAAGTTGTAAAACTTCTATTTCTGTATGTTTCAAATAGGAACTACTTCTATGATTGGGCAAACTGGCTGTAGTAGCTTAGTTATTAGTAGGTACCTACCCTACTTGTAATACTTTCCAACGACAAACCCTGGAGACAGGTTAGGATTTTAGCCTATGTGTCAGTAACATAATTATATTCATTGTATGTACATACATACATTGCATGTATGTTACTCTGTCCCCACACAATTTCTTAACTACTGATTATAATGCAACAAATGAGTTATCGTTAGAAGCGTCTTGTTGCGGATTAGGTGATGTCAAACAAAATTTAATATGGCACCCTGTAGAACAAAAATAATTCTAAAGGAAAATTTGCAAACAATAATAATTCAAAATTGGCGTGGTGTGTATCAGATGAAAAAGCTAAGTTATACATTTCAAATTTCCTAATAGCCTTTACCGAAGTTTAAAAGATAGCATTAAAGGAATAGCATAAAATAAGAGAATTAAAATGTGATTTAGACAAAAAACCTCTATTTGAGCTACGTAAACTGGGAAATACCTACTTTATTTTCTCACCTAGGGAGTTGTAAAGATCACAGATACGTTACAAAAAGGTCACGCCAGGGCAAAACACTCTTGATTTTTGAGACGTCGTCAAAAATGTAATCAGATATTTACAGCGTCATAAAAATAGATGCTCCATAAAATATTGTGGATAAAATAAAGGCATAAATTTTACGCGCGGATTCAATTTTATTTCGAAATAAAAACAAAATGTATTTTCGAAAAATACAATATATTATCAAGTGAGAATTTGCTACGTGGTCATTGAGTCTTGAAATTCATTAAAATTAAATGTTCTCGATTCATCTTTTTATAATTCTTCTGTCCGTGTGGATCTCACTGAAGTCCTAAACGGTTGGACCTATTTTGTTGAACATTTTGTGTGATTGGTGAGTGAGACTTTGGATGGTTTAGATTATTTATTAGGGTTACTTAATATAGATTTATCTGGAAGTTGCCAGTTAAGCTACTGAAGTTCCTGGGCATTGACAACTTAATAAATACTTAAATACACAAATATATACATACATAGTTTACAACACAGGTCTTTAAGATCGATCGTGGGCCAGCAAGACCACATTCCATCAGGTGGATCATATTTTGTAAGTTAATAGACACACGAGCAGACGATCTACCTGATGGTAACTGTTAACCGTCGCCCATTGTCACCAGCAATACCAAAAGCATCACCTACTCCTGCCACCTCGCCATGCTGGACAAGATTTCTTGTCCCAGGAATAAGAAAGAACCTAGTCGGAACACGCCAAGTCGTAAGGCGGCTGACTGAAAGAGGATGATACGTAGCCATCGAGGCTTTGGTACTATCATCAAGCAGGGGCCGACTTCCGTCGCCTTTTACAATACCCTGGTCTGCTGTCATGGAATTGGAACTATTACCTATTTAAGGCAGGCCCAATTTAGCTGGTGCTACCATAAGCAATAGACATTATGTCAGTTGCTGCTTTGTACAAATAATGACAAAATATGAATCAAACACATTGAAATCAAATGACGTACAAAGTTCAGCTGTGATGAATATTCGCGGTATATTAGCGACCGCAGAGGGAATATTTTGAATCTGTATTTACGATTATTAGTAATGACGCTCAAATGAGCCTAATAAATATTTAAGGTCAATTAAATTTGAATAATTGGTACTGCCAAGTCGGGAACTGCGTAGTCATTTATTACTCATGTGGTTACAATTTTATGATGTTCGCAATTTGATTATTATGAACTGAACAACTTTGTTCGTTTTGAATAATTAGTATTAACAAATGTTGGTGACAATCCATTAGTGGTTACTGCTGAGTATGGAACTCTTTCAATTAGGAGGTAGTGATTCGAATAAAAAAACCTAATTTATACTAATCTATCTATATATTTATAAAAGGAGAAGCTGACTGACTGACTGACAAAATTATCAACGCAGTTCCTAAACTATAACGGTTAGAAACTTGAAATTTTACACAGGGATTCCTTTTTTAACGTAGATGATTTTTGAAAATTCACCCCCTAACAGGGTAACACGGGGGTGCAAAGTTGGTATGAAGTTATGCCGTTTTTGAAGTTATTCGAATGGAATTCAGTTTGAAGGTTTTTCATGAAAGTCATGAAACATGTATAAAATATTTTTTCGAAAATCATCCCTTAAGGGGGTAAAAGGGTGGTGCAAAGTTAGTATGAAAGTTCTCTGATTTCATCAACTTTTATGTATTTAGGGATTTTTGGTATACTTAAATTATTCCGACACGACGTAATTTAACCTTTTTTTTAATTTAATGTTCCTGGGCACCTGATGTAAGTAAAATGGATAGGGATTAAGTATCCTAGATTACCACATATCAATATGCGTCACTCAACTTATTACAAGTACCAATTCTAGCAAAATAGTAAGACCTAGCATAACGACAGCAATTTTAGAAAAAGAGCGGTTTCAAAGGACTGTAGCAATCTGGATCACGTGCGCGATAACCATTTACGTTACATTTCGTTATTAGGGAGTGATCTTTGAAAAGCTTTCGACAAAAATGCTCAAGCTATTGCGAGTATTCTTTGATATCGTTTACGTGTTCGTTTACGTTAATGTAAGGGACTTGTTGTCGTGCTGGAGATTATCGATTAAAGATGTTCTTTTGAAATAATATGACTTGTTTTCTTCGAAATGTATTCGACTTTATCTTTGAGCCCTGAAGTTTTAGGTGTTTGGAATTACATTCATGAATAAGATATGTTATAAACCAATTGTTTATTTTGTCTATAAATAGTTTCAGACAAATGTTTCATATTATGTTTATGCGTTAATTTATATGTACTTGTACTTGACGAAAGTAAAAGTCTAAATATTTTATGTGTTCGTAATAGAGAACATAGGCTATGGGAGATGTACAAATAACAATGTCAAAATATTCAAAAATTAAAGTTATTTTTATTTATTGTTTTTCATTTCAAATGACTATTTTTTATCTATAACGATTTAAGGTCGGTTTGGAACCTCTCTCGCTAATTTCCAATACACCTATTATGTAATCGGATTTTAAGTTCTACCTTATATTTTATTATCAGGGGGGTAAAGAACTGCTTAACACCTAACCAACTAACACACAACATAAAACTCAGAATAATTAAAAGCAAACAACAACTTATACTTTATTATTCTTTTTCATGTCCAAAAAATGAATACAATATTAAATTAGCAAATTATAATAATTGCATTTTCAATTCAATTAAAAGTTTCGTTGGATCAGTAAAGTTCAGAGTTTTTGATGAAACTTTCATAAATTTTGCTGATACAATATTTGTTGAACAATAAAATTGTATCAAATCGTAACAAGACTTCATGTAAATAAAAGCGGAACTTTAGAGTAAGCCAACGTTTGTTTCCAACAATTAATTGGCTCTGAACCCAACAGCCGTGTTTATTACGGGGTGTTTAAAAATTGATTCGGTTATGTTTACTGATGTTGAATGTAGCAATATTGTTTAAAAGGATTTGTACTCATACGTGTATTATACTCGTAAATGTTTGTAGGAGTTTCTTATCTGCTTGCCTTGCTACAGCGAAGTGTATTATGGCCATCGATAAAAAAGTAATTGTACCTGCAGCGCTCTTTGAAAACGTTCGATGGCATCTACAAAGTGACATTGACGGCTGCGTGGACATTCAAAAATGTTATTTAATAGAATATTCAAAAGGTCGCCTGGGAAACAGATGCACGTGTAAAAACCATCGCTTAAATGTTAGTGTCGTGTGTCGTGATACGGTACCCTAGGAACGTGAAACGGACTAGACGTAAAGTTGACAAGCTTATCTGTTATCAGTGTTTGAGAAGTGTCAGCTGTCAATAGTTTCCCTCCGCCACCGCAGTCTCGCCGTGTCCATGATCCATGCAATTGGGTCGAAATATCGGTATAAATAATAAAGATGGTGAGAACCCGTTACAGTTAAAATGTTTTGTGTCCGCGATGATAAAAGTTTAAAATCATATGCATCGCTTTACAAGTTGTATCCAAATGTGCTTCAAGGAAGCTCCCCTACTTGGTCAGAAAATAAGGCGCCTTTGGTGTTAGGGGCGTCCACGGTTCGCGGTGATGATTTTTCTACTCGTTTGTTAAGTAAAGACATGGAAAAGAATACGTATACCTACGATTTTGTAAAATAGCTGTGCCCCTGGCTTCGTCTGCGTGCATTTTTAATTGTTACGGGGAAATTTCCAAAATAAAAGTAGCGTAAGTTAGAACAGCTATCAGCTATCTGCCAGTGAAAGTCCTATCAAAATCGGCCCAGCCGTTCCGGACCCATAACAAACAACATTAGCCATAACAAACAGATAGAAAGACTGACAAACAAAAATTGTAAAACAAAAAGTGTAATTTTGGTATCATATGTACCGTGTATACGAATTTAGTATTGAGCGATTAATTTAATGTTACAAACAGACACTTCAATTTTATTTATTTGTATAGATTATAACACACCATTACTTCCTATGGCAAAATAGTTTAAAATAACTGAACTTCTGTATCATTTATGTTATTACATGCTCGCAGTAGGTACTGTTCAAAGCTGTCAATGTCAGAATAACCCGAGGGTTAAGAAATATAACGCTCAATGCACATTTGCTCTGTGTTGCAAACGTGAGTGTTGAGCGTTGAAAACATAATGTACCTACAATATTTTCGACCCTATATGGCCACGAATTTGCGGTGCAAATGTAGCGTTATTATTTGAATTTGTATGCTAATTGAAATTGACATGTTAAAAAGCCTCCACCGGAGCGTGTGACGTGGTCATGTCATAAGTTTCAAAATAATATTACGTGCAAAAGTATATGTAAATATAAATTTTCATATTATACTAAAATAAAAGAACAAAATATTTAATATAACACAGTACATTTTAACTGAAATTTAATTAACGGACTTTTAAATAACGATACACGAATGAATTGATAACTGATGTCATAGACATAATCATTGCAAAATGTTCCTAAACAGCCGACAATAAGACTGTCTTTACTTTGAGAACCTTTAACTTTCTCAACAGGTTTGACTTTATAATGGAAAATTATAACGTTATAAGTGAAAGGATACTTTCATTTATAGCGCGAGCTATTCACGAGAATTTTAATTAACGTAAATTGACTAGGAATAAATCCTTTAAGAAAATATGCGAGCATATCTCTTGCTGTTTAAACAGGGTGTTTTGAGAATGGATTACAAAACAACAGAAATACGCAGAGTAGATATTTTGAGTAAATTGCTATTTGTCTAATTAAATTTTATAACAGATTAGTTATGCCTTAATTTATACAAGCCCGTTTTACGAGTATATACCAGCACGGCTTTTCAGTCATAGCTTAAAGCTAGAGGAATCATGCCCTGTTGAATCTTCAGTAGATCTTAGCTCTTCATTAGATCTGACCACTTTTCAACTGTGAAAACGTAAGAGGTGTCTTGGTTTATTTTACATTAAGTATTTTTTATTTGGGTTGGGTTTTACGAAAACTTTTACAGATAACGCTTATTACTACTTACGGTTGTTCACTTACCTCACGTATAAAGTCCAAGTTATGTATTTCATCTTGAATGTAATCAACGAGTATGTAATAACTATTTAACCCTTCGTTATAAGAATGCCTTTGACATGAGTTTTAATTAACATTGCATTGCCGTAAATTCTAACGTTATCTATCTACTCTATATTTATTACCACCGTTATGATTTCTACTAATATACTCTTAACATCTACAAAGTTCCAGTGTTGCGAGACTTGTAAGTACAAATTTTATTTTTGTTTTATTCAGTTCAACACGGAAAGAATCGTAGTCCTAAGGGAGGTTTAGAGTTCTTTTGTTTTTGTCATACAGTGAGGAGAGTACCGTTATTTTTGTAACACAAAGTTTGCAAACATGAAAGGTATGCTCGTGTTTTCTCTTAAAGAAGAACGATGTTTATGAATACTTATTCAAGTAAATAATTTTCACTTGAATCAGGACTTCGCGAGATGGTGAATGTAGCTTTTCTTATTCTTCTCTTCTTTCTTTGTCAGCGGAAAAAGCATCTGGTGGTTTTGTTGTTACTGATATCTGTGGACAAGGCTCCTTACTAACTTATAGGTGGTACTTACCATCTTAATTTGAGTTACCATCGTTGTCTGCTGGGATGACATCTAATAACTTATACAAGTAGAAGTGACGTGATAGTGGCCAAAATACAAAACAAAAAATACCGCAACGCAATTAATTTCCTAACCAATCAAGGATAATTAGCTCCAATATGTCCAATAATGTTAAGTAAAACCGAGAAATGACGAGAAGATACTTCTGCAAATATACTTAGAAAATATATTACTTACAATTGACATAAATTGTTTTTTGTTTATTTAAATAGCCAGCAAAAGCCAACGAAGGCGGACTAAGGTCACTGTCATCAGTAGTATTGGTACAACTAATTTATACTTTGGAGGCATCTTTAGTTTAACAGGACTTAATAATTCTGCTTCATTGCACTCTGCATTCACATACGTGTGACATTTCACGTATAAATTGACACAAAATATCGCCTCGTGACAACGTACGGACACATTTGTTATGTCAGATGTCACGATTGATGTGACAAATGTGGACTGATGCAGGTACTAAATTATGAATCGGTGCAGGAAATTCAGACACCGTGACTCTGAAAATACTCTTTGTTCCGTGACGTTACATGAATAATACAAGCAATTAATAACGTGTATTTTGAGCCTCGGTTTCTGACATTTAGTATTTTTGAATTTTAATAGATTATGTGCCAGCCCTGAAATAATGGTAATTTTTGTACAAAATGATATTGACATAAAACAAATTCACATTTTGCAAAAGTAATAATAAAAAAATGTTTAATTAATATAGTTTTAAGACGAAATGAAAAATTACAATTTTATATAAATTAATTGGGTTGGCTGGCGACGGTGAACTTTCAAACAAAGTTTCAACCCCTATTTAACCCCCTTAGGAGTGAAATTTCATAAATTCCGTCCTTAACTGAAGTCTGATACTAACTAACTAGCATTCTTAGGTTCTGGGTCGGTCACAGTTTAATGGGTGGCAGCGAAAGGGTGGTTCTGCATACTCATAGTTACAACCTTAAGTAGGTAGGGTAGGGAGGGGCTAGTTGAGCAATTTTTCACTTGAGCTGTTATAGCAAATCAACTATAAGTCTTAATGCCTTGTTATGCATACTGATGGATAACTCATTTATTCCTTTGCAAAAGCGACCTTAGTAATTTATTTCTAACAAGCCCAATTTAAAAGTTACAGCTGTTTAAATATAGAATGTCATCTATGCTCAACGTACCCCATAGGTGAGGTAAGTTGAGCAAGGGTATGGGGCAAATTGAGCACTTAGAAAATATAGCCAACCTATGGGTTCAATGTTAACTAGACATGGAATAAAATTTCTGTTTGACAATCAACTTTTTATTTATAGACTTTTAGTGACAAAACAACAAAGTAGACTCAAACTAGGATCAGATTCAGTCTCTCTCTTTCTTCTGTTAGTTTTGGTTGCTATTCTAGGGCCTGCCTTTGAGTATGGGCGGACAATTTCCAGGGAAAATAAATGTGTTAGATCAGCCAATTCACTTTCTTTTATATGTCCGCATCTTCCTAAAAAAATTAAGTTCTATATTACTCTTGTTACAAATCGTGGGGATAGTTGAGCGACTATAGCTCAACTAACCCCAACCCGAAATTTTAAAACAAAACATAGGTTATGAAAACACAGTTACAATTATACGCAGAATTTTTATATATATCAAAAGTACAATAAATGTATGCAAGTTTAACACTTACCTAATTGAAAACGGATAATATTTGACTAGAACAGACGAAATATTCCGTTTTACAATTATTTTACTTTTTAGTCACAAAATAAACAATGCGAGCTCGTATCTCACTCGATCGACAAGTCGCCACTGGTGGTCGCGCTATGAGCTCCCCTCCCGCGACCCCTTCTTTTCGCTATTTGATGTCATCGCGTGCGGTGTATAGTTTTCGAGATATTGCGATTGCCCAACTTACCCCTATGCTCAACTAGCCCCTCCCTACCCTACATAAAAACAGCTTTTGCTTGGACTCAAGATAAATTGATCACCTTCCGTCCAACACCCTTTAATTTACAAGTAGATTTACTTTTACTTTGATGAAATAGAAAGCAAAGAATGCTGCAGTCGCAACAAAGAATCGAGGGGCCATGCAAAGCTTCACTTGACTTGCTATTCGTTGATCGTTTCCGGCGAGATTGCTTACTGAAAATTCAATTTAGATTGAATTCAACGTAACTCTAAGAATCGTGCTGTAAGGCACGAATAGTTAAGTGGGTTTGTAGGCCACTCAATAGTTTTCGTGGTGGGAATTAGCATTGGCTTAGCTCAGTAAAGCTATGATGGTCTATAACGTTATTCTATCTGTTGTTTCGAAGTTTAACCATGGTGTAGAATACTTGATCCTAAAAGATGTATTGTATCATCATCACTACATAGTATAAAACAAAGTCGCTTTCACTGTCCCTAAGTATGCTTAGATCTTTAAAACTATGCAACGGATTTTGATGCGGTTTTTTAATAG
This sequence comes from Ochlodes sylvanus, assembly GCA_905404295.2. Classification (NCBI taxonomy): domain Eukaryota; kingdom Metazoa; phylum Arthropoda; class Insecta; order Lepidoptera; family Hesperiidae; genus Ochlodes; species Ochlodes sylvanus. The sequence continues at coordinate 12,098,576 of FR990130.1, read as the reverse complement.
ATTCAAGAGGAAATTTTATATGTATAATCTATTAAAGTTTTGTGTAAATTGGTTTTCCCGAAGCGAAGCGAGGGCGGGTTTACTAGTTTTTAATATTTGGAAGCTTTAATGTAATTGTTGGTTTATAAGTGATCTGAATAAGCAGTGATAGACAAGGGGTTTCAACGGTGGACTCTTGATCAGGGGTTCGAATGCGCCACCTCACGCACCTCAAATTTTTATAAAAGATGTGATTTTGATGATGTGATTTTAATTATCACTTCAATAAGGAAAACATCGTGAGGAAACCTGAGATTTATAATATATGCATGTATGCCCTACCTCCAAAATGTTGTCAAAGTTGTGTGAAGTATGCAAATTAGCGTTTGGTGTAGTGGCAGTGGGCTTGGGAGGGATACACCCTCACATTGTGAGAGGAGATAACATCCCAGAGAAATCGAGGGGAACCCTCAAATATTTTATAACTTATCGATTTTGAAGTCGGTTTTTGATTTGTAATAAAATTATATAATTTAACCTTCCAACCCCACATATTTGTTATAATTGTCTTAACAGTTACAGTTACGTGTTTAGAGTATACCTAGACTATAACTAATAAATAAAAGCCACTGTAACGACACGGTCGATACAACGAACTCGTGTCACGCGACCGAGCATCAGCCTTGAATTAATTCGCAGCGAATTCAGAGCTTATTTCGTTAGCTATGACTAGTTAGTTGCAGCTCCGCTCGCGAATAAATCACCTACTTTCAAAGTTCTTATTATGTTTGACACTCAAACAGTCGTTCGAAGCTCGATTCGATTAGGTATTTATACTAATATAACTAGTATAACTACTAACTTATAGGCAGCAAAAGATAATATCTTGTAATAAATAAAGTTTAAATGAAAATGTTTTATTAAAAACAAGAATTTCATAGATAGTCTTGTTTTCGCGTGGGGAAATACCACACAGGCAACAATCTCCTCTTGAAAAGGCCAATTAAAACCGAATTTATTTTAAAATTACATTAATTGTATTAAAAAATATAATACATAGTAATATATCAAAGATGAATGTTTCAATATATTTGGAGGATATTGCAAGCATCTACCTACTTTATTTTGAAGTAATAGCGTTTTTTTCTTAAAGTGGCTTATCTTAAATCTTGTGTATCCTCCTCGTGAACCGGGTCACATGTATAGATGTATAGCGTCAAAACTCGTCATCATCACCACGTCCCGTAATTATCGCAGAACCGGTCGTGCCTCCTCTCACAATGAAAAGGTTAAAGTGGGTCAAGTGCGGATGGGCAGGACCCACACACTTCTCAAGACAGATTTCATCACGATGTTTTCCTATAAAAAATGAAAATAATTTCTAATACAATGCGAAATACGCATATTATTTGCCAAAAAATATCCTATTTAAACCACTAATTTTGCACCAGTATAGTCATCGTGTAATAAATTTAAATACAAGTTAACTAAATGTTCAACACTAGATAGTGATGCTTCCAATAATAAATTGTTTAAAACCCCGACGAAACTGCAGTTTTATGCACCAACACGGGATGTTATTCTATTCAATTTACTGAGCATTGTCTGGTGATGAATAATCAAATCACCCGGATCAAAATCAGTGCTGATTCCGCGGTTAGATTATCATTAACAACACCCCGTAGTTTAGTTGGTAGAGCACCTGCCCGCGAAGCAAGGGGTCCCGGGTTCAATTCCCGGTCGGGGCAGATATTTATGTGGCAAAATAAATGTTTGTTCTCCGGTCAATATTCATACCCCCGCACTATATTTCCCTGTATCACGAGTGGCATGGAAAACACAAATTGCACATCGCTAACACCCATTTCCCGAGAACAAATGTTTATCTGTCACATAAACATCTATGCCCGGCCGCCCTGCCGGGAATCGAACCCATCACTTCGCAGGCAGGTTCACTACCAACTATGCTACGGGATCATATATCATTATAATAATGACACTTATTATGTGGCCTCGATGAATCGTAATATTAGTTTCGTGTATGAAGGTGTCGTCGCTCTATAATTTGCTCATTACAGAGAGACACCTATTTAATCATCATTACAAATAGACATCAATTATTACTTAATATATTAGGGTTCAGTTTCGATAAGACACTGTCATTAGGTGGATTTCCTTCGCCCACAATACATAATTATTTTTACGTAGAATCCATAATTTAATTTACTAAAATGTAGGTTATTTGAGCCGTTGTCATATTTGACTGACAAGGTTGCTGGCTTTGACGTAATATTTGATGCTATTAACGCAATATTTTTTTTATCATACCCTGATAAATTAGTTTACTTTGGACTCGTATCGTATGGGATAAGGTCACGTCCTCAAAATTTTACTTCAGTTATAACAGTTTATGTTGGGAAAGTTTATTGTTTCTGTTTAAATTTTAAAGCTTCTGTGCTTTACTGAGAAAGGTAAAATACGGTAAGGTAAAGTTGATACATTTTATATTATACCTCAACTAACTAACTCTTGGTGTCTTGGCTTGGTTTTGTCTGTCTGACATTAGGAGACGCCATCGTTCTCTATCCTGAGCAGTTTCCCGCCAGTCGAATGTTGGAGCATCACACCCTACGTTGGGCAGCGAGCTCATCGGTTTTAGCCAGTAGCCTAGTCTAACAGCCTAGCTAGCAGTCTTAGCTTGCTAGGCTGTTAGACTAGGCTACTGGCTAAGAGGCTAGCTTCATATTAGCTAGCTAGGCTGTTAGACTAGGCTATGAGGCTTCAGGCCGTGGAGCGAGAATAGCACACAGTCCCGGCACCAATGCGGTAGGCGTCGACGAGGTAAAACTAGTTACAACAAATTAATTATTAATGTCTATTGCATTTGGTAATAAAGTATTATTGGAGGTTGAATACTTTTAATTAGGTATGCCTTACTCTCAGTATGTTTGATAATGTGACATACTCGTATGAACGAGTAAAATATAGTTTCAACAAAAATATTTGTAGCTCGAATTAAACGTCTGAAATATGAGACCATGTTTTCAATTTTAAGCCCTTTCATTTGATGTCATTTATAGAGCACTTGACACTTTATTTTATTTGTTACAGAATATAAATTAAAAATGAGAATTAGTTTATAAGGTCAACAATCTATATAATTTATAAAAATAAATAAAATTGGAGTGTCTGTTTGTAATATTAAAATAACCGCATTATCTAATTGCAGACGGTGCATATACCAAAATAATATTTTTGTCTGTCTGTCTGTCTGTCTATATTTCTGTCTGTCCGATTACCGCATTGTATGTGTCTGTTAGAGTGAGTATAGTAAGTTATCCTTAAAAGATAGACATATGCCATCGCGGACTTTATTGTAGACCTATAAAAGAGGAAGGAAGGACTTTGTTTTATAATAGACAAATAAATAAGCGAAATCTGGAAAAGTAAAAATTGCTCATGTTATACGTGGATAAAAAACAATATCTACATTAAAATAACATTCATGCATCAACCTTGAAACTTATGTTTAAAAAACAATGATCGATAAACAAAGTAGTGTTACTGTCACAGATTCAGTGCGGTTTAAAATAAACAGCCTTGCATACTCTATCGGAATGATACGAAAAAATGTATAGCAGTATAAAATTCTAAAGACACTCCATTTCAATTTATTTAAATCAGAGCAAGGCCAAGCCAATCTCTGTAGACCTAGTTTTCACACTGAGTTTAGTCCTACAAAGTGATATAAGTACGCTCTTTCATTAATATTTTCCATTTTTATTATGTTTTGTATTCGTTCAACATTAAGTATATTTTTTCTAGCAAGCTCGCCGGCTTGTTTTAAACGTAGGTGAACAACATTAACATCATGATGAGTCACATATGTATGTGTGGTTTGTCATCATTTTCAAAGGTTTCTATTAGAAACTCGACAATATCTTTATTAAAAAGAACCTGACTAAAATGCTTACAGCAACATCATTGTGTAAAATAGTACCGCCACATTACAGTACATACTGCGCGCAGAATGACGCAGGTAATATAGAAACATTGAAAATTATACATCCGGTTCTTCCCTTGTCACTTTACATATTCTGCGACTGACAAAATACAGCGCGAAATACCGTTATACGAGATGTTCCGCGCACTGAACGCAAAATATTCCATTTCTCGCGCATTATTTTGAAAGTTCTCATTGAATTTGAATACGGTGAATACAGAACGAAGTTATTTTATCGTAGTTTTTCCAGCAGTCGTAACGGCGCTCGTCACTCGTATCTGCGGTAGGTATGTATTTATTTCAAAAGAGATTCAATGCAACTAAAGTGCTGACATTTAGCGACGTTCGCAGTATAATTTAATGATATTATAAACGTAGTGCCTCGACATTTTCATTACCGAGTATTTGAGAATTGTATGTTGTATTTTTACGGCATTCTTTTTTATTGAAATAAGTAACCACCCTCGTTGAAGTGAACCTCTGCCTATAATTACACGCACCCAAAAATTGCTACTCATTTATTTCAGGCACTAAATTATGATTACCTTATTATATCTTTCTCTATTGATATTTTTATATATCTTACCGTATTCTACTTCCTACTATCCTACTCATATTATAAATACGAAAGTTTGTGAGGATGTATGCGTGTTTGTTACTCCTTCACTCCTTTTATTTATTTATTTATTTATTTATTCTTTATTGCAACCTTAAAACTAAGGAGTACAATGGGCGGACTTAATGCCTGGTGGCATTCTCTACCAGTCAACCCTTTTACTTTTAAATTACAGTAGAACAGGCGATCAATTTAAATACGTATCTATTAATATCCTGTCAATGAGTTAAGGAGAACTCAACTGAACTGATTTCCTTATAAAACTGAAACTTCTAAAGTGAATATTGAGGTTTTTTTAATCTTCGCACAAACGCTACAGCTACCATATAAAAAGCCTGTGTAAATTTACGCCAGCGTCGAAAAACATACCGTTTTGTATGTTATATTTCATGTTTTCCTTTATAACTGTACCCAGTTTCTCTCGTAAAACACTCGCACTTTGCCATACAAACTTTCATAGCCGTTGATACTTCATTCACGTACGTGTAGGTTTCTCTTGCTTTGTAAATGCTTGCTAACGGGGTAGAATTTCTAAACATCATTAGAGAAACGAGATCTAAAAAATACGAGACGAACTCTTGTAAGATATTCAAATACAAAACCAACCATGAGATATAAATTATATTAATCAGATATATTTACATAATAATTCGAAACGTATTTTGATTAGAGTATTAAATGATTTATGTAATCAGCAAGTGATCAGCTTCATTCTTGGCTTCAAAAGTTGGTAGCCGCGACCACCCACCATCATGCGACTAGTCTCTCTTTGACATTTAACTGTATTAAAATATTTAAAAATCACTTTATTAACAACGGTAACTTTTGTATGGCTTTAAGCAATCCTGATTTATGACAAATATTTTTTACTGTAATTATTTGGGCGGGATAGAATACTGATCTTCATCCCATGCCTGTCTGCCCGGGTGTCGTAAGAGGCGACATAATCTGCCACCTCACATGGTGTTAGGGCATCGTGTAAGGATCATATTAACCATCAATCAATATATATAAAACTCTTGCGTTAGTGAGTGACTGACAGATAACGCCCAGCCGAAACTACTGAACGCAACAAGCTGAAAGGCAAGGCATGTACGTTCCTTGTGGAGTGTAGGGGAGCACTAAGAGAGGATTTTTGAAAATCTTTTTATTTCTTCACGCAAGTGAGCACAAAGAAAGGATTTTTTAAAAGGACTTTTTGTTCCTCAAGTGACGCAAGTGAGCACAAAGAAAGGATTTTTTGATTTTTTTTTTAATTTTTGGATTTTCAGAACTTTCTCTCGTTCTCTATTACTTTTGGCTGACAACGCAACCAACGCCTCCGGTATTACTGGTTTAAGGTGGGTCGCCTACTCGTGTTTTAGCAATTTACAAACAAAACAACCATACGACATTACCATCACTGATTTATAAATGTTTAATTTATTTCAGTTTACACTATTCTCAAAAATAATAATCTATTGTCAAATGAACTCCACGAACATATAAAACAACCCATTATAATAATTCAATTGTTTATCATTGAGTTTAAACGATACTCATTATAATGCGTAAATAGCGATAAGGATTAATGATTTGATATAATGGATTGTGTGGGCAATAATCTAACCATGATATTATATAATTAGCTCATTTGTTATTCGTATTAGTTTGGTTAATTTAATGTTATGTAACAGTAATCTATGCATCTTCTTAGCATAGTATAAAACGAAGTCGCTATCTCTATCCCGTGTCTGGTATGTATGCTGAGATCTTTAAAACTATAAAATAAACTATTCAAGAGTACTAATACACGATTCAAGAGGAAGGTTTATATTATGTATAATATATTAAAGTTTTGTGTAAATTGGTTGAAATATGACGATAACAGTTCAGAAAGTCGAACAAAAATCAGACTGCCTGGGAGATTTCAGCGAAAATGCTGCCTAATTTTATTGGTCTACAATAAAGTCCGCAATGGCATTTGTCTATCTTTTAAGGATAGCTTACTATACTTATTCTAAGTTTAAAAAAAACGGTCACGTAAAATGCGTCTCTTTAGAGTCTGTAAGCTTTATTTGAAACTTGTGTTTTCTTTGTTAGCCTGGTAATCAGAAAATAAAAAAACTAATGGGCTTTGACAAGTAGTAGAAGTGAAACTTTGTGTTCTGGTTATTTTTTTCGATAAGCAGATGAATACGCTATGAAGGTGGGAAACACACAAAGAGAGAGAAAGAGAGAGAGAAATAAAATGAAGGATATGAAAAACTATATAGAAACGCGATTTATCTCATTCTATCTCAGTGTAAACCCTATAAATACATTTATAGTTGTCTTTTTTTCGTTAAACTTTTTGTTTCATAAAATCCAATTCATACCGTCCCAAAAGCAGTGTCACTTGAAAATATTATCACTATTTTTCAGTAAAATAACACCTCGATGGGTTATTGTCCGAGCGCATTTACACGTAATAATAGTATTGACAGATGTGAAAATACTGAAATTCTGTAATCCATACTGAAATGCCATTTTCTTATTTGAAACCCCATTCAGTGCAGCAACCATTGAAGCGTAAAAGCGAAATACGGTACACAGTAGATGATTTTTCTTTTCATTTTCTTCTAAATTTCTACGGACCGAAATCACTTTGGATTAAATTTTCGCCTCGCATATTTTCGTGTTAATAATTCAACTTGAGAGCGATTATTTTTATGAGTTTGAACTGCCCATAGTTAATTGAATTCATCTACTTTTCTAGAAAAAGGAGCAGGTGTAGAGTTTGTTTATTTTAGAGTTATTTTTCTATTACTACTGTGATGTTTTAGGGTTTAATTCAGTTGTTTACTAAATAAAAACGCTGCAACATATAAATCTGTATATATATACCTAACTACAAAATAAAAGTCAAAATTTTATAATAATACACCTAACTGTAATCTTATGCTCTTAGCCACATCCATATCGGTAAAGCTGTTTTAGATATTAGACGGAATTAACGCACGGACAAACAGACAAAATCGTTAAAATCATTGTTATCTGATCTATTACGTTAATAAATACTCTCTACAATTTTTTATTATGTTCCAAGTACGGACATTGATCTCTTACTATAAGTTATGTATAAATTTCGTGAATATAAATTATCAAAACAGTCACTGTCTCCATATTAGCGCTATTGTTAAATAAAATACGTAAACAACATTACAAAAATATAAATCATACACGTCAGTAGTAGATATTCGCCGGTTCTAACTCACTTGTAGGGCGAAAATAGGGCGAAAAACTCGTTTCGACTGGTTTCACCGGCTACTAGTCGCGAATGAACTTTATATTAAGTGATATGAACTTTATATTAAGTGATTCGCGGGGTAATTAACCGCGGATTAACTTAATCCGCGCGCCGATTAAGTAATTCGCGGTTTAATTAGGCGCGAATTACCTTTATCCGCGGATCAATTAATCAATTCGCGGTTCGATAAACCAATTCGCGGCCGCGAATTAACTTGATTCGCGCTTCAATTAAACGATTCGCGGTTTTATTACGTGTCAATCAATAAAACCGCGGATTCATTAATTAAAGCGCGCATAAAGTTAATTCGCGACTAGTAGCCGGTGAATCCCAAACAATCGAGTTTCGCGGTATATGCCGGTTCTGGCTCTGCAGTAGTAGGGATATGCCGGTTCTGGCTCACGAAAACTCGATTCTTCGGGATACACCGGCTACTAGCCGCGAATCAACTTTATTCACGCTTCAATTAAGTAATCCGCGGTTTTATTATGCGCGAATTTTCTTTATTCACGGTTCGATTAATCAATTCGCGGGTCGCTTAACGGTGAATTAATTTTATTTCTGGCTTTATTATCTCATTCGCGATTTTATTGACTTATTCACGTAATTCTTCACTTTACTTAGAAAGCACTCAACGGTATCTCTACATTCTTTTTTTATCGCTTGCCTTAATGGTCGATGCATCCGTTCCTTTATCCACAATACAGATAAGGATATCTGCTAATGTTTCCGCCCACATTCCGCTCCTTCCATATAAATTTAGCTAGCATGGCTCAAAGGACATCATTGTGACAGTGAAAGTGAGCCGAGTCTACTATATAATGGATGTGAGTATTTTCTTAATTTCTTAATTATCTGTTGAAAACTTTTAATTTCCTGTGTGCACACGTTCTAGACATGTATGTACATATTCATGCCCACGATATCTGTAGGTGTTTCGGTATTTTTTTTTTTCATAATATTGTTGTTCTCATTTTTATGATTTGCTAATTATCTAGTGAAATCTTTTCATTTCCTATGTGATATCTGTAGGTATTTCCATATTTTTTGCATTAATTGTCCATGTATAATGAACCAGCTCTCGATAACCTAATAATAAAGTGTCGTAGTATAAAATTAACCTGTATTATGTTCTCTTTCAGCAAGACACATTCAAAAGCTACTATTTTCCGGACACGCCCGAGGAACCTGACGATTCATTAGTTGTTAATATGAAGAAAAACAATAATATCAAAAGAATAAATGACATAGACATGTTCTTTGAGAAGCCCAAAAAGAAGAAAAAACTCGGAGTACAATCTTCATATGTATCAGCAGCACGTGACGACGGAGTCTCTTATATTTCCTCCAAGGAAGATGACGCTCTCACCGCTACTCATCTCATAAAAATCGATGTCTATGATATGAATAAAATACGCAACATCGAACCTATTAATTATTGGAAATACTCCGACGCTCGAGTAAAATATTATGTGCAATCAGAAGATGATAAGCGTTATCAAAGTACGCGGGACATCATTTACAACATTACAAAGACACTCGCCGGGAAGCACAATTGTTCAAAATATTTTATCGAGGACAAACTCCAAGGAATGTAACGCTCTCACCGTGACTCATCTTATAAAAATGTATATAAGTAAAAGCAAAAGAAGAAATAACATTAACTAGAAGTATCGCGCCCCCACCCACAGCATTGGGCATATAAATAACTAGAAGCTAACAACCAGAAACTATTTCATAAGATATATACCTAACGAATGTGTTCCAAGTTAGCCGTAATGGATTCCAACGATCAAATTGAGTCTGAACTTTATAAGTTATGTGGTGATATAGAGTCAAGCATTATGTTTAATGATGACAATGATGAAGAACTAGTGAAAATTTGTTGTGAGATTGAAACAAATATCATGTAAGTATAAACAAACTTTACATATAATTTTTTTGGTCTTTAGAAAAGATTTATAACGTAAAATAAATATGATGTGGTTTTATATATTTTTATAGCTCTTAAATTGTATTGTTACAGTCAGTTAGGTGGAGGATCCCGAAAAAGAACCAACAACATCGAAAATAATACCCACAAAACTAAAAGAGTAAAACATGAAGCTTCTACTTCGTCTCATCCTTCTGCTGCACAATCTGATAAGGTACATTGTGATGTATGTGAAATTTTAGTATGTAAGAAGTATTTTACAAATCATTTAAAAAGTAATCGGCATAAAACTAAAGCATCAAAATTACACGATAATTTGCAAAACGTTCATGTTGTTGAATCAGCGTTCGGACAGAGAATGATATCGTATAAAATAAATAGTAAAAGTGATGGATCTTTTGAAACACCAGAGATATTTTTAAATTCAATTCATAATGACATTCAATCATTAATTGAAGAATCTATTCTAAAACATACCGTATTCAAAGTAAATTTTGTATTGCATGCTGATTTTATTCAACAAACAAAAAATATTTCCAATTCCTTCGATTTTCAAACAAGCAATTACATTATATTTCAAGGCGATGATTTAAATATTTTTTTTTCGTCTTTACGTGACACTTTTATTAATAAAATTAATACATTTGAAAAAAAAGATAGCGGTTGGACTCTGAATTTTATTAAGTCATTAGACATGAATGTTAACAAATTTAATCCCCTACGAGGTTCGTCATATATTGATTTACCCAGAGACATTATGGTAAAAAGAGCAATTATTAATGTTAAAAACGTAGATGTTTTATGTTTAAAATGGGCTTTGCTTTCTGCTTTGTATCCAGTAAATAAAAATCCTGATCGCGTTTCATCTTATAGCATGCATTGTAATAAACTGAAGTTTGACGGTGTCTCTTTTCCAGTTAAATTATCCGATATCTCAAAAGTGGAAAAGTTAAATAATATTAGTATCAACGTTTTCGGTTTAGAATTTGATAAAATCAATAAAACTCATTCTGTTGTAGGCCCTTTATATTTTACAAAATGTCGTAAGGGTATCCATGTTAATTTATTATTGCTTTCAAACGGAAGAAATAATCATTATTGTTATATAAAAAATATGTCGCGTTTAGTCAGTAATCAAATTTCAAGTCATGAACATGCTATTTATATTTGTGATGGATGTTTATTACATTTTCCTAGTCAAGTAAAGTTGACAGAACATCAACAGCATGATTGCTTTCATATTAAAACAGAACTACCTAATTCTCAAAAAACATCAAAAAATTGGTTTGGACAGTCAGTTTCTAATGATAAGTTAAAATTTGACAAGTTTAACAAAAAACTTAAAACACCATTTGTTGTATATGCAGATTTTGAAGCTTTTCTAACACCAATCGAATCATGTTCTAACGATCCATTAAAATCTTACACAAGTAATGTCCAAAAACATGAAGTGTATAGTTTCGGTTACTACATAAAATGCTCCTATGATGATAACTTGTCAAAGTATGAAACATATTGTGGCCCAAACAGTACACAAGAATTTATGATTCGTTTGCATAAAGACTTAAAATTTATATGTACCAAAAACAGTACTGAGGTAGCTCCTAAAGCATTATCAAACGATGATTATATTAAGGTTTCAACATCGGATACTTGTTTCATATGTGAAACTCATTTAAACGGTGAACGTGAATTTAATTACAATCCACAAACCGGACATTTTAGAGGCGTTGTACATAATATATGTAACTCGAAGTTTCGTATACCGAATTATATTCCTGTAATTTTACATAATCTTAGCCATTATGATTCTCATTTTATTGTTCATGCTCTTAATTTTGTTGATGGTGATATCGAAGTTATACCGCAGACGAAAGAAAAATATATTTCATTTTCGAAAACATTACAAATAAATAATAAAATTGTTCAATTGAGGTTTATAGATTCTATAAAATTTTTACCATGTGGCCTTAGTCAATTAGCTAATAATTTGATTGATAAAGAATTTATTTCTTTAAAACGTAACTTTCCTATTAATGAAGACTTCAATCTTGTGAGAAAGAAGGGTATTTATCCTTACGAATTTATGACATCTTTTGAGTGCTTAAACCTAACATCACTTCCAGACAAAAATCAGTTTTACAGTTCGCTGTCAGATTCTCATATATCAGATAATGATTACAACCACGCTAAAAATGTTTGGCAAAACTTTAACTGCAAAAATATGTTCGATTATTCCAACTTGTATCTTAAAACTGATGTATTACTTCTAACTGACATATTTGAAAACTTTAGAATGTTATGCTTACAAACCTATGGTTTAGATCCAACTCATTATTATACTGCTCCAGGATTAAGTTGGGATGCAATGCTAAAAATTACAAAAATAGAACTTGAATTGCTTACAGATATAGAAAAAATATCATTTATTACAAGGGGTATAAGGGGTGGGATATCTCAATGCAGCAAACGGCATGCAAAGGCTAACAATCCATTTATGGAAGATTTTGATAAAAATGTATCTACTTCATATCTTATGTACTTCGATGCTAATAATCTATACGGGTGGGCAATGTCTCAATATTTACCATCAGGGGAGTTTGAGTGGGTTGATATAAAAACAGATTATAGTGCATCGAACAATACAGAATATGGTTTTATTCTAGAAGTAGATTTAGAGTACCCCATAGATATTCATGACTTACATTCTGACTTACCCTTATGTCCTGAAAAAATATCTGTTGGGGATTCCAAAGACGTTAAACTTGTCCCAAATTTATACAATAAAACTAAATATATCATTCACTATAAAAATTTACAACAATGTATTAATCTAGGTATGAAGTTGAAAAAAATTCATAGAATATTGAAGTTCAATCAAAGTTTATGGTTAAAAAAATATATAGATTTAAATACAAATTTACGTACGCAAGCTAAAACAGATTTTGAAAAAGATTTTTATAAATTAATGAACAATTCTGTATTTGGAAAAACAATGGAGAATGTCGAGAAACGAGTTAATGTAAAATTATTAACTCACTGGGAAAATGTAGGTAAAAGTCTTGGTGCTCAGGATTTAATTGCAAAACCAGAGTTTCATAGTTTGTCTATATTTTCGGAAAATCTAGTTGCGATTCAACTTAAAAGAACAAAGGCCCTTCATAACAAACCCATCTACTTAGGTTTTTGTATATTAGATATTTCTAAAACACTTATGTACGATTTCCATTATAACTACATGCTACCCAAGTTTCCAAACAAAATTAAATTACTATACACTGATACGGATAGTTTAGTTTATGAAATTATTACCAACAACTTTTATGAAGATATCAAGCCTGATTTGCCTGAATGGTTTGATACATCTGATTATCCCTTAAATAACATATACGAATATCAAAATATAAATAAAAAAAAATTAGGTATGTTTAAAGATGAAAATGCTGGCAAAATATTAAGAGAGTTTGTAGGGTTGAGACCTAAAATGTATGCATTGGATATTGACAATACGTTTTTGGCAAAAGCAAAAGGTGTTAATAAAAGTGTTACGAAAAGTTTTAAAATGGAAGATTATAAATCTTGTTTATTTAATGAAAATGTTCAATACCGTACTATGTTAAGATTTAGGTCTATAAAACATAATATTTTTACACAACAAATTAATAAGAAGTGTCTCTCACACAATGATACCAAGCGATATATTGTATCGAATAATGTTAATACGCTTGCTTGGGGTCACTATAAAATACCCATAGATTAGTTTAGTTGTAAATGTCTGATTTATAAAAAAAAGTCACGTAAATATCTAATGTTAAGTTATTTTTGATTATTGTATAACTACTTCTAATATTGTACTTAAGATGTCTAGCTATTAGTAACATTGTTTTATTTTTATTCTTTTTATTATTATTATTATTAATATGTGAATGATTGTATATTGTATTTCTATTTTGTATTTGAAATATAGTTTTATTCTTGCACAAAATGTTTTAGTTTATTCCAACACCTTTAACCAAACACACGTGAGCTTAAAATGTTTCATTTTATTCATCCTTTTACTGCTATAGTTGCAGGTCCTACTGGATGTGGAAAATCAATTTTTGTCACAAACTTTATTAAATATATGGAGGATATATGTGACACCCATTTCAAACAAATAACTTGGTGCTATGATGAAATGCAACCTTTGTATAATTTAAAAACTGTTAATTTCTATCAAGGAATACCAAACCTTAACAGTTTTGATGGATGTGAACCACATCTGATAATTATTGATGATTTAATGAGAGAGTCAGATGGTCGCGTTGTTGATATATTTACGAAAGGAAGTCATCACAGAAATTTAAGTGTATTCTATATAACACAAAATTTATTTCACCAAGGCAAAGGCCAAAGAGACATATCTTTAAATTCCGGTTACATAGTTTATTTCAAAAATCCTCGCGATAAAACACAAATTAAATACTTAGCACGACAAGTATCGCCAGATAATTCGAAATTTATGGAAGATTCCTACAAAGATGCAACAAATGAACCACATGGATATTTATTAATAGATTTGAAACAGGACACAAATGATATGTGTCGTTTAAAATCTAAAATATTTCCATCAGATGGGCATTGCATCGTTTACATTCCTACAAAAGGCTTTAAGTATGGCAAAAATCAACAAATTACTATCATTCACAAATGATGCATCGACGACTAAAGACGCATAAAAGTTTACTAGCAGCTTTGCATACACTTAAACCCAAATATCAAAGAGCTCTTTTAAAATCGTGTAATGAAAAAGAAATTAATTGTATTTGCGAGTGTATTCATAACGTACTCCAGGGCAAAATTGATCTCAAGGATAAGGAAAAGAATAAGTTAAGCAAGTACAAAAATATACTTCGGAAATTGGTTCGCAAAGGTGCTACGAATTTGTTTCGGAAAAATCTCATAATCCAAAAAGGTGGTGCTTTTCTCCCTATTATATTAGGTTCAGTTCTCAGTGGATTAGTAAGTTCCCTCATTTAAAATGGAGAATGCTAAAAGAATGTTGCTTGTTGAGCCAAGTGTGATAGAAAAACTAAAACAACCAAGCGCAGGTGATACTAACTTGTCCCGATTGGATGCTGATATGAATAATATTTTAAAAAGAAATATCGATGACCGTGAAAAGTGTATTTTATATTTACAAACACTCCGAAGATATCTTAACTTTACCAAGGAAGATCGCCAACCTTATCATATACCAATTATTTCTGAGGATACGAATACATTTGATGATTTAATATTGAGCTACAAAAATAAAAACTTGGATAGTAAACGTGTAGTCTCAATTGACACACCAGACAAAGAACTACTTCATAAACAAAATATTCCAGAGAAAAATAGTTATACGACTACTGAAATTCTCGATCTCATTCCAAAAACATATGCAAAAAAGGCCGTCTTGTTAATGAATTTGCTATCTTCCAATGAAAATAAAATTAAGTGGGATAATGACGGAACTGTGATTATAGATAACAAAAAGATTGATGGAAGTAATATTATAGATTTAGTGAACGACTCATTGAGACCGTTAAAAAAAAGTGATCCTATAGGATGGGAAACCTTTGCTAAAGCTTTAAAAGATATTCGAGTTCCTCTTACTTATATTGGTAATCCCAAACGGTGTGAGTTTATAAGTGGCATGCAGTCACAGTTAAACTTTTCAACGCCTGAAGAAGAATCATTCTCTACACCAACGAGTGACAAACAGAACAAAAGAAAGTTAAAGAACAAGCTGGAGTGGGAAAAATGGGAACCTTATTAGAAATACATAATCTCTATTATGATCCATCAAATCCCGCAGGTTATAGTAGTGTCGACAAACTAACGAAAGCTATGAAAGGAAAAATGAAAAGAGAAGATGTAAAGAAATGGCTGCAATCACAAGAAACCTACACTGTGCACAAACCTGTACAGAGAAAGTTTCCTAGGAATAAATATATCTTATCAAATCTAAATGAACTTTGGCAAGCTGACTTGAGTGATATGAGGACTTATTCCAGGTACAATGATGGATATAATTATATTTTATGCGTCATTGATGCATTCAGCAAATATGCATATGTCAGACCCATGAAAAGAAAAAATTCAATAACTATTAAGGAATGTTTAGAGAGTATATTTACTGAGGCTAACATAACACCAACACACATACAATCTGACAAAGGAACAGAATTTATATCAAAAGATGTACAAAGATACATAAAATTGAAAAATATAAATTATTATACAACAAATAATCCAGATATTAAAGCTAGTATTGTTGAAAGATTTCAGAGAACTCTTAAGACGAAAATGTGGCGTTACTTTACGTATAAAAATACATATAAATATATCGATGTTTTACAAGATTTAGTTTATTCTTATAACCATAGTTTTCACTCTAGCATTAAGATGTCTCCTTGTGATGTAAATTCAAATAATATTATGACAGTATGGAGAAACTTGTATGATACTAAAAATAATAATTTCTCGTCAGGCAGTGTATTACCAAAGTTGCATGTAGGTGATTACGTTAGAATAACTAAAAGCAAACACATTTTTCAGAAAGGATACGAATCTAACTGGAGTGATGAAATATTTATTATATCTTCCATAATAGATAGAAACCCTTGGCCTGTATACACCATAAAAGATCTGAAATGTGAAAATATAGAAGGTACGTTTTATGAAAAAGAATTACAGAAAGTATATTATGACCCCACTCTACATTATAAAATAGATAAAATAATACGCTCTCGCTATTCCGGTAACAGAAAGGAAGTGTTAGTGAAGTGGAAAGGTTATCCTCACAAATTTAATAGTTGGATTACATTTTCCCAATTGAAAGAAATATGAACAACCAAAGTTTTTATTTAACTTTACTTAGTAATAGTTCCATGGAATATTTTCCAGATAACAAAACTACATATTTTTCGACTAAATTACCTAAACCCATCATTTTGGAAGGAGAATGGTCCGTTGGAGTAGTTGAATTTCAATATCCTTGCACTATGTTTACCGTTCAAGAACATGAGAACGTTATATATATTACAAAATGGATGCAAATGCCTGGTGAAACAAAACCATACCTTACATACTATAAGACACATATTCCTGCAACAAACTACGATAACATCAATCATATTCTAAAGGCATTAAACAACATCAAGGAAAAAGTAAGATTTCGTTACGATGAAATTTCAAAGTTTGTGACAGTTACAATACTAGATGAGGCGATTAAATCAGTAACACTATCACCTAAGTTATCTTTACAGTTGGGATTTGAACCCAATATAAACCTCAGAGATAAGAATATTGGTAAATGTCCTGCTAATTTGCATTTAGGTTTACCTTCACAGTTATTTGTTTACTCTGACATTGTAGAACCCCAAATCGTAGGGGATGTGATGACCCCTCTTCTGAGAATCATACCATTAGATCCTTCAAAATACATATATGGTGCTAATAAAATGCATGTTTTCTCTCCACCTCACTATATATCTGTTATGCGAAGGGAATTCGATACTATTGAAATAGATATAAGAACAAGCACAGGTCAAAAAATACCATTCCAGTTCGGAACAGTGTGCTTAAAACTACACTTCAAGAAAATATATGTATAATGTATTTGAAACATAATTATAATATGAAATGCCCATATGAAGATTATTATTCTCATCAAGCGGGATCTGGTATTGGAGTAATTTACAAAGGAACACCGTATCAAAGAGGCCATGGAATCGGGAGTTTTCTAGGAGGGTTGTTTAGATCTGTTTTACCATTGTTATCTAGTGGTGCAAGAGCTATTGGTAAAGAAGCATTAAGCACCGGAGTAGGAGTTTTGTCTGACATGTTTAATGCACAACCCATAGACGATTCAATTAAAACACGTTTAAAAGAAGCTACTACTAATTTAAAACGAAAAGTAGATAGTAAAATTGAAAGAATCAATATGTCTGGTTCGGGGTATAAAATCAAACGAAAACGTTTATCTCCTTCCATTCCAGTATTGGCCACGAAAGTGAACACTACAACAAAGGCAAAAAAGAAATTCAGAAATATTAATGATATATTTTCTAATTAATTATGTCTTTTCTACATAGTCATTCTTGTGAGTGTATTAAATCAGAGTTAGATTTGTTTGCGCTACCGTCCACACAGACGAGCATTGAGAGTGGAGTATGGATACATTACAAACCTATTTCATCGCTGGCTGATGATGGACCCCTAGAATTTCAAGTTCCTGGTGCAGGAGATGACTATGTAGATTTGTCTCATACCTTGATTCATATAAAAGCGAAGATACTTAATCAAGACAACTCCAAGTTAGCAGCTGCTACAGTCGTAGCTCCAGTTAATAATTGGTTGCATTCAATATTCAGTCAACTTGATGTATACTTAAATCAAAAACTTGTGTCACCGCCAAATAACACATATGCATATCGTGCCTATATTGAAAACTTGTTGAACTATGGCCCAGCAGCCAAAAAATCCCATCTTACTTGTGGTCTTTGGTATGGAGATACAGCAGGAAAAATGAATGAGACTGACGTAAAAAATGAAGGGTTTATTAAGCGAGAGTTCATGTCAAGAGAGAGTAAAGAGATTGAAATGATTGGGCATCTGCATGGCGATTTATTTAATCAAGATAAATTTTTAATTAACGGCGTTGACATGTGTGTTAAATTAGTTCGATCAAGAGAAAATTTCAACCTAATGGCAGGGTCAGTAGATTTAAAGTTTAAAGTATGTATTACAGATGCAACGTTGATTGTTCGTAGAGCTCGGATTAATCCAAGCGTATTACTTGCACATCAAAAAGTATTAGCGTCTACCACTGCTAAATATCCCATTACGCGAGCTGAAGTAAAAGTTTTAACAATACCATCAGGTGTTCAAGGTAAAACCCTTGATAATATATTCCTTGGACAAGTACCGAAAAGGTGTATAGTGGGATTTGTGAATAATGCTGCATTTAACGGAACTCTCAATAAGAATCCATTCAATTTTGCAAATTATGGTATCAATACATTTTGTTTATATGTCGATGGAAATCAGATCCCCTCAAAGGCATTGCAACCATCGTTTGGTAGTAATGTCTTTACTAGCGCATATCATACATTGTTCTCAGGAACAGGTGTACATTTTCATAATGAAGGCAATGGGATATCCAGAGATGAATATGCTAATGGTTATTGTTTGCTTGCATTTGATTTAACTCCTGATTTATCAGCTAACTCTATGAGTCATTGGAATCTTATCAAACATGGTAGCGTAAGATTAGAAGTTCGATTTGAGTCGGCTCTAACTCAAACTATTAATTGTATTGTTTATGCAGAATTTGATAATGTAATAGAAATAGATAAGCATCGTAATATATCAGTAGATTATAGTAGTTAGGTTTATTATT
The DNA here is from genome assembly GCA_905404295.2 of Ochlodes sylvanus. Classification (NCBI taxonomy): domain Eukaryota; kingdom Metazoa; phylum Arthropoda; class Insecta; order Lepidoptera; family Hesperiidae; genus Ochlodes; species Ochlodes sylvanus. The sequence continues at coordinate 12,079,350 of FR990130.1, read as the reverse complement.
TTTGTATTGCTTCAATAAATAAAAATATTCAATATATGATATTTCAATGTTTTATTTGCTACACCCTCTTTAATCTTCCTATTTAAAATAAATATCATTAATAAAATTGACATTGTTGTTGGGACTGCAGAGCTGAAAAGCTGTGTTATCTACTTATACCATGGATACCGTGGAAATAAAACAGTACTTAAGTAAAATTGATATGAGCATTGAATCTAACGTATACGCAGCTAATCGTTTACCGATACATGTTCATACTCCTATGTATATCATAAGTAACTTAGATGTTGATACCAAACCTGGATCGCATTGGGTAGCCATACATATAGATGGGAATGGATTTGGGGAATACTTTGATTCATTTGGTCGAGCACCTCAAACATATCATAGATCTTTTTTGAAAACGAATGCAAGGATGTGGAATTACAACACTAATCGTATCCAAAACGATTTCACAACCGTATGTGGAGAGTATTGCATCATGTACATATATTATAAGTATCATGGTAAATCAATGTATGATTTTCTGAAATTGTTTGATGACAACACAATTTGTAATGATATAACAATTGATGAATTTTTTAATAGAATTTTTTAATAAATAACGTGAACAAATTTACTGTGGATTTTACAATGATAAATACCTCTCATTTAGTTTACATATTGTATAAATTGGTTTATCTCTCTAATAACTTCTATTTTCTCTAAAACAATCATTATCATTTTTGTAGAATGACATAGTAGGTATATGAAATAATACAAGAAAATTGCTTAAAAATAGTTTATTTTTAATTTAGATACAAAATCATTTACAGAATTGTAGGGGAATATGAGATAGGTCGCAAATTTTCTAATGCAAGTATTTGTTGGGATTCTTCTTCTTCTTCTTTTGCCCAATCGTATGATAGAGGGTGTATATATTGCGGTTGTAGGACACTTCCAATGCACGGTGAGTACACGTTATTAGACATAGATTGCGAGTCGCGAGCAATTCCTTCCTGAGTACATATTGTACAAAAAGCCATCATAATTTCGACTCCGTCCATTACGTCTTCACCATCGTTGGACGTTACTGAAAAACGATGCGTTGGACACGGTGTAAAGTATGGCTTGATGTCACAATCTTCTATCATGTTCTCGGGTAACTCACCGGTGATATACCAGAATCTGATATATTTAGAGTATTTTTTCAATATAGTTGATTTTCCCCACATTTCTATAACTTGTTTTAAAAATGACATATTTCAGCTACTAGTTGAAGTTTTTGAATGAATGGTACTGTATCAATGCCTGTAGAAACATTTATATACCCAATGCCGTGGGTGGGGGCGCGATACTTCTAGTTAATGTTATCTCTTCTTTTGCTTTTACTTGTATAAATTTTTATTAGATGAGTCACGGTGAGAGCGTTACATTCCTTGGAGTTTGTCCTCGATAAAATATTTTGAACAATTGTGCTTCCCGGCGAGTGTCTTTGTAATGTTGTAAATGATGTCTCGCGTACTTTGATAACGTTTATCATCTTCTGATTGCACATAATATTTTACTCGAGCATCGGAGTATTTTATTCATATCATAGACATCGATTTTTATGAGATGAGTAGCGGTGAGAGCATCATCTTCCTTGGAGGAAATATAAGAGACTCCGTCGTCACGTGCTGCTGATACATATGAAGATTGTACTCCGAGTTTTTTCTTCTTTTTGGGCTTCTCAAAGAACATGTCTATGTCATTTATTCTTTTGATATTATTGTTTTTCTTCATATTAACAACTAATGAATCGTCAGGTTCCTCGCTGGTTGTTAGCTTCTAGTTATTTATATGCCCAATGCTGTGGGTGGGGGCGCGATACTTCTAGTTAATGTTATTTCTTCTTTTGCTTTTACTTATATACATTTTTATAAGATGAGTCACGGTGAGAGCGTTACATTCCTTGGAGTTTGTCCTCGATAAAATATTTTGAACAATTGTGCTTCCCGGCGAGTGTCTTTGTAATGTTGTAAATGATGTCCCGCGTACTTTGATAACGCTTATCATCTTCTGATTGCACATAATATTTTACTCGAGCGTCGGAGTATTTCCAATAATTAATAGGTTCGATGTTGCGTATTTTATTCATATCATAGACATCGATTTTTATGAGATGAGTAGCGGTGAGAGCGTCATCTTCCTTGGAGGAAATATAAGAGACTCCGTCGTCACGTGCTGCTGATACATATGAAGATTGTACTCCGAGTTTTTTCTTCTTTTTGGGCTTCTCAAAGAACATGTCTATGTCATTTATTCTTTTGATATTATTGTTTTTCTTCATATTAACAACTAATGAATCGTCAGGTTCCTCGGGCGTGTCCGGAAAATAGTAGCTTTTGAATGTGTCTTGCTGAAAGAGAACATAATACAGGTTAATTTTATACTACGACACTTTATTATTAGGTTATCGAGAGCTGGTTCATTATACATGGACAATTAATGCAAAAAAATATGGAAATACCTACAGATATCACATAGGAAATGAAAAGATTTCACTAGATAATTAGCAAATCATAAAAATGAGAACAACAATATTATGAAAAAAAAAAATACCGAAACACCTACAGATATCGCGGGCATGAATATGTACATACATGTCTAGAACGTGTGCACACAGGAAATTAAAAGTTTTCAACAGATAATTAAGAAATTAAGAAAATACTCACATCCATTATATAGTAGACTCGGCTCACTTTCACTGTCACAATGATGTCCTTTGAGCCATGCTAGCTAAATTTATATGGAAGGAGCGGAATGTGGGCGGAAACATTAGCAGATATCCTTATCTGTATTGTGGATAAAGGAACGGATGCATCGACCATTAAGGCAAGCGATAAAAAAAGAATGTAGAGATACCGTTGAGTGCTTTCTAAGTAAAGTGAAGAATTACGTGAATAAGTCAATAAAATCGCGAATGAGATAATAAAGCCAGAAATAAAATTAATTCACCGTTAAGCGACCCGCGAATTGATTAATCGAACCGTGAATAAAGAAAATTCGCGCATAATAAAACCGCGGATTACTTAATTGAAGCGTGAATAAAGTTGATTCGCGGCTAGTAGCCGGTGTATCCCGAAGAATCGAGTTTTCGTGAGCCAGAACCGGCATATCCCTACTACTGCAGAGCCAGAACCGGCATATACCGCGAAACTCGATTGTTTGGGATTCACCGGCTACTAGTCGCGAATTAACTTTATGCGCGCTTTAATTAATTAATCCGCGGTTTTATTGATTGACACGTAATAAAACCGCGAATCGTTTAATTGAAGCGCGAATCAAGTTAATTCGCGGCCGCGAATTGGTTTATCGAACCGCGATTTGATTAATTGATCCGCGGATAAAGGTAATTCGCGCCCAATTAAACCGCGAATTACTTAATCGGCGCGCGGATTAAGTTAATCCGCGGTTAATTACCCCGCGAATCACTTAATATAAAGTTCATATCACTTAATATAAAGTTCATTCGCGACTAGTAGCCGGTGAAACCGGTCCAAACGAGTTTTTCGCCCTATTTTCGCCCTACAATGAGTTAGAACCGGCGAATATCTACTACTCACGTCTACAATCTTCACGTACGAATTGATAGGTCCTGTTTGTAAATCAAAATAATATTATATTTACCCGCAGCGAAGCGAGTGCGGGTTGCTAATTAATAAATATTTCAATATCATCAAAATTAACGTCATGAATTTCACGTTCAGTCAACAATTTGTCCGCAGGCGTGAAGTGGTACGTGAATATGAAAATGTATTTAAAACGCTCCAATTGTATCTAAAGCTAATTTTTAGAAACATATTCAGCGGGATGGTTGAAAATTGTTGCATCACCCAATTGAATTAACCCTTGTTAATACGATCTATGTAATTCCCGGAAATTAGACCCAGGTGGCAGTTCGGTCAAATCCGTCGATAACTGTGAACTTTCAGACATTAAAATGCAGTAGTTCGAGTAATCCGAGTTGATTGATAAAGTAACAGAAATCAGAGATCATGTAAGGCTTTTGGCTCCGATTGTTATCAATATTTATCAAAGCGATTTTTATCAACGCCTTTAGGTCGAAAAAAAATATTCGTCGCATAGGTTGGCAACTAACCCAATCTTCACTAGAGTAGCGTGGTGAATTAGTGCTCTAGACTGCCTCAGTTATGATGTGAGATTTTTAGTTAAGATGATAATTAATTTCTAATTTAGGTACTTACAGCTTGACAAATCAACGAAGCCTGTTTTGAACCACGCACAACGTAGGGTGCAGTAATTATAGGTAGGTCCAGTATTAGGTACTCGTTAACTTGGTAAGCCTACCTAGCCGCTATAGTTTTCCCTTTAATTACATACGTTCTACTTTGTCGGCGTGATAAATATTGTACTCGTAGACCTATGCATAATTACGACTTTCTAATACTGAAAGTTTGTAAGCTAAGCCGCGGATAGACTGATAGATATGATGATAACTGAGAACTGATGGACTTCTTGTGTGGACAAGAATTTAGGAATTTGTAGAGATTCCTAAAGTCATGGCCATGATCCATGCAACTGGGTCGAAATATCGGTAAAAAAATTCAAAATAGTACCCGTTAACATTAAAAAAACTAATTGTGTCGTGGGACACCAGGTAGGAACGAAGTTCCTTCGGCTACTGTCGCGCCTGCGCACGTCTCATTTAACGGTTTTATTCCACGCTCACCTTTTTTCCACGCTTACGGTTTTACTATCACATATTTTTCAGTTTGGTCGCGCAGCAAAATCCCTATCCCCTCCAAGCCTGCCGTAAGGAACTTCGTTCCAATAAACCCCCAAAAGTTAGTAGGTCAGTACATTAATACACGTAAGGCCTGGGCAGGGACTGTTAGTGATAGTTAGTCCAGTTAGTGATTTTTAGTAAGACTTGCGTTCTAAATTTTGCTACTCTTGAGGACTAAGATAAGGGGCGACTCTAAAAAACTGTAACCTGATCCAACGTATGCCCTAAATCTGAGAGTTGGCTTACTATTACAAACTTTATAGCGTTAGTCGTGATAGGATCTCTCGTGCAAGTTTGTTACAGATAGTCATCGCCTAATTACCTATTTCTGTTAGCTAATACCGGTTCTCACGCTGTTGTTTCGATACAAGGGAGAAAGGTTAAGGGTGTAAGGGTAAGGGTGTGAGGTGAAGGGTAAAAGTAATTAACATCTGTGTTGCTTAGCCCGTAGCGTAACGTCAGTTTGTTTGGTTTATACTTCCCTATTGTCGATCTAATTGTTTAAATTGTTTGCAAGGAGCAATAGAATAGTTTTAATAACTAAATTACTGAACATGTAATTTAATTAGTTGTTAACAAGGTTTGTTTTTTGTCTATAATTAATTTATTCTAAAAAAATTATAGTAGCGGTGTGTTAGACATTGTTACCAAAGTATTGTGTATAGATTCAATTTATTTCTAAGTATGTTAATCGATGATGGGTAGGTTATTTATACTTAATATTTCATTTTATTTTTTATCAACTAAAAAAAAATTTTTTGATAAGTCGATTGATATTGAAAAAAATACTTACTGGGTGGCCTGGAATAAATCGTTTAGAAGCGATTAGTTTTTTTTGCGCTTATGTATACATAATATGTATGTGTAATTTATTTTTGTGGTATACAAACAATAAAGTGTTAAATAAATTAATAATATACATTCCTAAAGATAACATAATTATGTAAAAAATATTATAACTGTTTAAATAAAATTATAATGGCGTAAAACTTACCACAGTTGATTAAATGAGGTATTAACCATCTAAGCTGTATATGACAGCGACTTATAGGGTCAGAAAAGGTATAAAAGTCCGCAAAATAAAAATATATAGCTATGCGCCACGTAATCCCGAACATGACTGGTGAAAGACGACATGAGATTACCGCGCGAGGGTAGCCGTGTAATGTGCGCTATAATATCCAACGGACGTAATCTTATTACATTCAATAAGTTTTCACGTTTTTTGGTGTGTCAAAGAAAACATCCATCTGGCTAATCGACGTACCTGTACCTAATAAATGGCAGAATCTTTATCACTTTTGGAGAAACTAACCACACTTGAGATTTGTTATGTGATGTGATTATTTCAAGAGTAAAAGAGGTAACGCCAGTAAATAAATAAATGAACAATAAATAAACGCTAACACATTCATATGCACTAGGATTCTCTATTTCGCTGATCGAGAACAAATATTTACCTGTCACATAAATATTTGCCCTGGCCGGGAATCAAATCTAGGGCCCCTCACTTCGCTGCAGGGACACAACCAACTAGGCTAGGGGTCGTCAACATCAACGACCTGAATTTGTCACATAATGTTTGTTATTGTGTCAACAAATAATAAAAAAATTAAAAAAGGGGGTCACATCGTATCTTATCATTCTTTCAATTATCTTATCCAAATAATAATATTATTTTTACAAAATCCTACGTGTGGAGTCCGACACGCACTTGATTTCTTAATATGCAAATATTACTACAAGCTTAACATGTAATAGAGATGAAAAGTAAGAAATTACCAAGGACACAATTAACACCCTCGCTCCCTTCAGTTCAACAACACAAACTGGCAACAAAATAGCTTACTTTGCGGGATATATTCACACATGCGTGATGTAATCCCGAACGTAACAGGGAATGAGAAAATGAGATTACAGGGTGAGGGTGACCGCCGAATATACACGCTGGAATATCTTGGGAGTTGCCAGGTTCATTTTATATGAGCAGAGATTACACATTTTACACATAACTGGAAAATCGATGCAATTTTCATTAGCCTGATGGAAATTGTAAATGCCAGCTACTCTGAAAGATCGGAAATGTGAATAAAATTCAACTGCTGTTTACTGTTACTGTTGTTTTGCCTCTGGAATCTTACAATATGAGGGGTACAAGCCCTCGCGATAGCCACGAGCCAATTAACATACATGACGCACCTTTGAGTACCTATGTAGAACAAGAGTTTAATAGTGCATTTAAGAGTTGCAAATGTTTCCTGACGATGTTTTTCGTTCCTGAAGAAAGCGATAATTAAATTCTAATGCGCTGGAGAATTACAATGCGTGCAAGCTTTAAAACAGAATAATTAGAATTAATAAATTATCTACGTGTTTTAACGTTTTTGGAAAATTTGCCTCAATGACAGATGAATTCTAGCAAAAGAAATTCAATACATACAGAACATTGAACTACCACAAACACTTCTTGAAAATGGTAAAAATTGACTTCTTGGCCTAAGCCGCGTGCCAGAAATAAATACAGCTTGCTATAATATATAATAAATGTAAGTTGTTCATGCCCTGCTAACGTAGAAATCTCATTACAGGTAGTTCACTATCCGCAATGACGGGGATAGCGACGCGAGTACCGTCCGTGTCCGGCGGCGAGGCGGAGTTGCCCTGTGACTCTCGTCCACCGTTACGGAACGACAGCTTATTACTGGTCGTGTGGTACCGGGATGACAATCCTGTTTACAGGTATGTATTTAAGTGACTTTGTTTTTGTTGAGATTTTGTTATAGTACCTACCAGATAATGGAATCTTTTTGGTACAGAAGGTTAGATCATAAATTATTAGGAATAATAGGAATCCCACCAGTTTCATGACACATGCTGAGCGCAGTCATAATATGACTAGTCTGTAGTAAATGTAGTGGTAAATGGTTAACGTCACCCAGGGACATCAGTAACACCAAATTCATCAACGATGCGTTGTCGACTGAAAAAGAATGAAAAAACTGGCACTTGAGCCTCTAACTCAAGTATTACGAGTCGTTTGGCGGCAGGCTCAAGCGAGGTGTTCAAATTGATAAGTTAATGTTAAATCCAAATGTACAATATTAGATAACGCAGAGAATTATTTCCACATCGTGGCGTCTTATTCTCATACAATTTGGATAACCTGATTGTGAACACTATGTGTATGCGGGAGAAGTCTGTAACAAAATATAATGTTGTAATTAACAAACTAGCGCTCGCCCACTAGTGGTCAGAATTCGACCGTAATTCATTAAATTTGTAAGTGTGAACACTATTGAAACAGAGATTATATAATTATGTAAATTATGTATATAATTATGCACAGTATTCCTTTACATAAAATAAGTATAATAATAATAAATAACGCTACACACTCATAGCCCCACACTAGGATTCCCTGTGTCGTGGGTGCCATGGACAACACACAGACAAGAACACACACACCTAGACCAAGAACAGAAATTAAACTCATCATTCAAACTTCTGCCTTGCTGTGAATCGAACCCAGAACTCTCGGAACGGCGATCCGGCGTGTTAACCATTGCGCCATCCGGGTCGTCAATAGTATAGTACTTAAAAATAACATTTTTTTTCTAAAATTTCAAAACATGGTTCATAGCTTTTTAGCTACCTTCAAAATCGGCGGATTGCTAAAAACCTTTCAATCCCTATTTTAGTCCCCTAGGGCGGAGTATCTCAAATCCTTTCATAGTGCGTGCTTATGTCATAAAAGGAACCCATTATGACTCTACAACGATTTAATCAGTCAGGCAGTCAGGGCATAAATTGTCTTTTAATAGTACACATACTTAAATGTATTTCGTCATTTGAAGTCATGATGTATTTTGCATTCCGCAATATACCTACTTAAAAGAAGGTACAAAGTTTTATATTTAAGCGTTAATGTAGGTAGGTATATATGTATTTGCATTAGGTACAACATTTGATTTCTGCTTCACTGATCCCATTGATAGAAATACAAATCTTGTGTCGCTTCATCGCTATCCGCCAGACTAATCCTCTTTACGAGCGAATGACTTTGGTTGACGCCTTTGGCAACATTATAGAAAGGTGTACTCGAACGTGTGTTTTTAATAACAGGTCATCGAATATCTATTTTCGTGGAGCGATAAAAGATGGCCGAGCTATTTGTGTGTGGACATATTTATTGTTACTTTCCATTTGCTCACATGCCTTATGCTCTACCTAGTAAGTAGTAATAAGTGCTATCTGTAATGTGAGTAGCAAAAAAGAGCTCCTTGGAAGTTTCTTGCCGCTTCTTCTTCCAAGACTACTCACGGTAGGGATTTGTCGAAGCGATGGCGTAGATTGACTTTCGAAAAGTGTTTGTAAAAAACCAACTTCGAATAAAATTTCATTTCATTTCATTTATGCATAACACTCGTTCACGTACTCCAAATAGTACAATTGACTGGGATTTCGTTTCTGTCACTTATTATGTACATATTATAAAACAGTCACTATTTTTCGTCTGATCTCTTCAGCTATCAAATTTAGATTTTAATGTGGTTTTAACCGTATTTTAAAGAAAAATTAAAAACCAATTATATATACGAGTATATATAAAAACCTATCTTTAGCCCGTGGTTTGTCCCGTGTAAAGTACATTTAATTTTCAACCCTTCAAAATATCACCAAATCCGTTCTTAGATGACGTCCCCTACTTATAAACTACCTCCCTGCCAAATGTAATCTTCACAGTACAAGTAGTTTTCGAAATTTCGTTTTTAATCAGTAAATGAGTGAGTACGTTTGCTTTTATATAAAATACATTAAAAGCTTGCAGGTAAATTTCCGTCTTACGTCCAGTGAAGCGGACACGTCCTTAACGTATAATATAAATGGTAGAATAGTCGGTAAGACCCTTGTATGGTTCACCTGGGACGGGACTATTACCACAATGGCGATTTCTGCTAGGTAACAAATTTATTGAAGCAATTTTGTAAGTGTTAGTAAGAAGGACTATTATAAATGAGTATAAAATGATGCAACATTATGTATGTAAGAGTAGGTGTTGCGAACCTTCAGTTAAAGTAGCTGGTTCATATTCGGCTCGAAGGACCAAATACTAGGGTTATTAAAAAAATTGTGCCACGACGCTTGTCGCCGCTTATGGAAGTATTTTTTAAATAATTCCAAATAACATGGTAAATTATAATCAAACAGAAATTATAGTCAGCTTACGTAAAACGCGAGGCAATAGTAATTTATGAAACGTGGCAACAAACGAGTGATGGTCGGCTCGCTGTATAAAGATTTTCATCGTCATTATCACCGAATTATTTGCGCCCAGGTTTATAAAAAAATCTTTCACTTTTACGCTCTGACATAACGGAAATGACAAATAAATTACATGGGAGCCTTAAATTCATTAATTCGCTGAAAGTCAACTAAGTAGAACGTAGATTATAACGCTACTTTTTTGGATTGTACTCCAAATTTTTTTGTTAGAAAATTAAGACTAACTTTATTCTTTGAAAACTTTATTCTCTAATAAATCTAACCAACTTTTTAAATGATATTATGAAAGTATATTGAAGTTCGTTGAGACTTTTGATCTTTCTAAGTAAATATTTATTTATAACTTTTAAAGCCTACTTTAGATGTTGTTCAAAGTCAGGAATACAATTAATGAATGTTAAAAAAGTAAAAAGAGCAGATCGCTCCCCGACCAGTTACTCAATAGATCTCATAATATATTTTTGCTTTTTACAAACACTTTGGTATTTACAAACACTTTTCGAAAGTCAAACTACGCCATCGCTTCAACAAATCCCGACCGTGAGTGGTCTTCGAAGAAGAAGCGGCAAGAACTCCCAAGGAGTTTTTTCTACTCATAGTTACAGACAACATTTATTACTCCTTAAGACTGTATTTCTAACTCAGGCTCAAGCAGTCTCATCCTTGAAGTAATCATCCTTTAAGATATGCGCCTAGTTCAAAATCTTATATCTTACCTTTTAAAGTAAGTTCTACAATACTCTGAACAGAGGTTTCAGTGTACAATTGGTGTCAAGTACCTACTTATATTCGCCTTCAATAAGCCATCACATTTCGGACACGGAAGTGGAGGGAAATCAAACTTTTGTGTAACATCACTCAATTTACAAATGCAAATGAATACGTACCCTTCCAACGAATTTTGACGTGAATTTCATTACAGAGTCGAGTCGTCATCAACGTGAAATAATTTCAATTGTTTCTTAAATTACATCCGGTATTCGAACCCTGCCAAAATTGTAATTATGAATTCAATTTAAGTTACTTGTTGGCTATTTGAGTATTCAGTTATTTTATTTACTTATAATTTCGTGGTCATACATTGATTGTGTCAGTAGTCGACGAAGTCGGACAGCTCGCATGATCGGCTGTTGGATTGTGTTTGCTTGAGCTGTTGATAAATAAATTATTTAATAGTTCTAAATACTAAAAACACGCCTTTATAATACTAAGTGAAATAAATGCAAAGCAATAGTTTTTGTCACTGTGCAGTAAAGTTCCCTTGAATAACGCCAATCTTGAAAGCAAAATTCGGCCATGCTTGTCATAAAATTTTATTGTCATCGGAACTTTAGCAATATGCAAAACTTCAAGTCCGTAGATCTAATTCAGCTTGCAAGATTTGACCCGAACATACATACAAACATTGCTAGTTACGACAATGCCTATCGTATCCTATCATTGGGTTGTACCACTCTCTTCAAAACAATATTACAGATTGAGATACCTATATACGAGTATACATACATATTGAGTGAATATGAACGCTATAGGTCAAGTACTTTAGATACAACACAAAGTGCACGTAAGCCGCCATTTAGCCGATGCTTCCTATCTCATTTTCACCCACGTTTAAATGTGGCTGTCTCTTTTTCGTTTCCGTTTCATTTCATTTGCGCGTCATTTCCGTTTCATCGAATTCCAAATCACAACGATCCTATAGAAGTTTTAACTTCAAAAATAAATTAACACTGTAAACACGTCCACGGGAAAAGAAATGCCGTTAAATCATACAAGATTTCAACGTACGTGAACTTGCATGGTTTAAAGGGATGTGAGCTATCAAAATAAAAAGATAAAATTCGGACAAAGTAGGCAAATAAAGACACGGAAGGGTTCCGTGAACAGGTTTCCGTCCGAATTTCATGCTACGCGAGTTTGCTGGAGCAAAATGTAAAGAGGTCGGGGCCTTTGTAGAGTTTCGTAATATACGTACTTGTAGTATATAACTACATATACATATACCTGTAAAACGTTATCTTTTTAAAAATCTATTAGCGTCAGCAGTCAGTGTTTTACTATTTATTAAAATATGAGTGATAAGTTGGATTCTATTAAAAGTCCCGATTTGTGTCTTGTTGTGGGTTGGTCACAGAAATGTGGGCCGTAGCGGAAGAGTGGTGTTTCATGCTCGTTTGCTATCTTAATTCCATAAAAAGGTAGTCGTGTCGAAATATTAATATAATTATGTAAAGTCACAATTATTCAAAGTCGACCGAAGTTTACATTATTAATCAACGCGTAACCTAACTTAACCCGACTACCTACTATGATAAAGATTAGACGTGTTTTTTTTTAATTCCATTATGTTCTCCTCCGTGTAGGTAACGTTATATACTCGTAGATATTATTCTTGTTGTTTACGTAAGGGCACCCAGGCTGATGTACAGGCAAACATTTTCAGGTATCTTGTGTGCTTTGGCTGGTTTATATAAATATCTTACTTAGGTTAAGGCTGGATGTTTGCGAAGTAGATATACAATTAAGGATAAGGATAAGAAATAACATCGCTTACTTAAACGTATTGTAGTGAAGATCACAGGGGCATACACGGAGTGTTATTCTCGGAATGTACGAGTAAATTGAAACAAGAAATATAAATTATGTTGCTTATTACGACTTCTTTTATTTTTAGGATCTAGTAGACCTTTCATCTTTCTTCTTCCTTCCCTCTTGGCCGACAATGCATCGGTAATGCTTTTGATATCACTGATGTGACCAAAATGTGACCACTTACCATCAGGTGGCTCGTCTTCTCGATCACAGTTGTCACGGGCGGCAGCGGAGAGTGGTGCTGCATGCTGGTTTGCTACCTTACTTCATTAAAAAAAAGATCGTAGTAGGATAGGTCTTAAAGGTTTATTCTTTTTTATGTAAATAGCTGTCAAACAAGCCGATGGGCCACCTGACAATGTGATTACCGTCGCCTTCGACCGTTGACTTATTTTACTCTGCGACCGAAGAACTTATTACGTTTTAGTAGTTTAGGTTTTTTGTAGATTTTAGTAGGTACCTATACTCAATAAGGAAATAAGTACAATCAGAAAGTACAGACAGGCAATAAACCGGACGACGTAGACTTAATCTTGCTAAGTAATAGGGTTCCTTTTTTCACGGAACCCTAAAAGGTATATGATTAATATTCCTGTACTCGTAATATGAAAAAATTGAGGTAATAAGTCCGGAATAATTTCGTTTCTCATAACGCCAAGATGTTTTAATAAAATTCTTGGCTGTATTACAAGGAAAGGCTCTGGCATCCTGCCTAACGCCTGCGTTTGTCTACTGGCAACTTACCGATGTCTTAACAGAGCTGAATACAAGACACTGTTTTATTTCAATTGGCATTCTCCTGTCTTCACTTGCGTTCGTAGCTCGTGCACTTCAATTTAAAGAATTACGAAAGGAAAGTGTATGATGTTTGTAGATAATGTTCGTTTGGATCTTAGTTTTGTTAACATCCAATTACTGAGAACTTCGGGAACATTACAAAATTGTAAACTTTATGTGTGTTAAATGACTTTAATAACAAAAAGGTTTTTATTGTGACCAAATAATAGTAGTCTATTATTTATAGCTGTATAACATTTGACACCTACGTTGAATATAAAACGCTTATAAACTTATGCCTTGTAGTGAGATTCCCTTTGACGCGGATGGCATGAACAACACAAAAAGGATGATATAAATCACCCACGACCTGAGAATAAAATATTTATTCGTCATATAAGTATCTGTCTCGCCTGGTAAAGAACCCGGGGCCCGTCGCTTCGCAGACAATGTTACTGCCAAACTTAACAACAAGCGCGCCAGTCAACATCAAAAATATTTTCACATCCCTAATAGATGTGTATTACTTATAATAATTTATTTTATACTAAAATCCACGATTTATTATTCAATTTATGAGACGTAGTGCTTATAAAATGGACAAAGGGCATTACCTATCCGATCAAATTTATTGAATCTGTTCTTAAATTTTATTCGTCGTACTATACCGTAATCATAACCTTAGCAATTCCATAAAAATAATTGGATTTTTCAATTGACAGAACAAAGCTTTTTAAAAATCTCTTTGTAAAAATAATATAATTATACGTCAAAGCGCTAGTTGATAGATTCGAGAATTCATTGAGACTAAAGAGATAGAATATAAAATTTCTATTGTGTTGTGAAAATAGCTTTTTATATTTACGTTCATAATAAGCATTCATAATTATACGAACATAGCAACTGCTCGCGGCTATGCTCGCGTAGATCCGGAATATCCCGCAATTGTTTTAAAAAATAAGGCAATTTGAACCAAATATATATCCTCTTTATTTCTAATCCCATGGGATTCTGAAATATCCCGAAAAAATATTATACCCCGTTACCGGTCAAATTTAAAGTTCGGCTTAAACCGAAAATGATTATAATACCTCTTTATTCCCTATCCCAGGGTAATTCTAAAATCCTGAAATAGGTTTTATTGATAATGATGGAGTAAATTTGAGGTGATATTTGAAGCCTCTTATAATTATCGTTAAGTAATAAAGGTAATTTTTAATTAGAAAATATAAATCCTTTTTATTCCCTTTTTAGCGGCACGTTATAAAATAACTAAGTTTAGTTATTACGATGATCTATTTATAATTATGCTTTTGACTTAGGCTAACTAAATTCCAATATTATATAATTATTATATCCTCTTAATTCCCTATCCCGTGGGAATATTAAAAAATCTTTCATTGGATGCCCGCGTCATAAAAGGCATTTGTTGTCCAAATTCCACGCTTCTAGCTTCTAGATGAAATCAGTTAGGAACCTTTATAAAGACGATGAGCAATACTGCAACCACTATTTTCTCGAAAACTGTGCAATTCAGTAGGTTTTATACAAACCAGTGTATATACCATGGTATAATACAGTACAGTACAGTAACTACGTGTATTTACGAATACATTACTTAAGATTGCTACCATAAAGTTCAAAATAATATGAATGTTTCTCCTAATACTCAGCAACAACAAAATAAAATACAATCAAAAACAAAATCTCTAAAAATCCTACTATTATTGCAAAAAATAGTGGCCCTGCTCTTACAATAGGAATGCAAGCAATAATTTCACATATTCCTCACTGCTTTTAGTCTCAAACGCTAGTAAAAGCCATATCACTTCGTCGTGTGCCTTTAAAGTAACAAAAAATAACTGAAAAGCACTAGGAAGCTACACTAAGGCTTACAGCGCACTAAAAGTGCACGTTATTCCAGCTAGCATTACGTGTGTTATCTCTTAAGGGACTTTGATCCCAGACTGTTTCCATTGTATTTTTTTTTCTTTTGAGGAAGTTAGGTAAGCGCATATTTTATCCGAGAATATTTCTGAATGCTATGCCTATTGTCTTGAGGATTTATACAAAAGATTCGATCAATGTATTGTTTAATTGTAATTTGTGGATATGTTTGCACGAAAAGTGTAAGGTTCTTTTGGACGTATTACATAATCTTATTTTTGAGTTTTGGTCGTTTGTGATGTCTTATGTTGGTATACAGAGAAAACGATGAACATTTATTTATTGTATCTTGTAACTTTATGAATATAGTACGTATGTATATGTATATCAAGTAACCTTTGCATGAAATAATCTTACATTTGGCAGGTATGGTGCAATATTGTTACCGGAGTGACTGGTGATCTCTTAAAAGTTTCCAAAGAATGTACTCGCCTTAAGATAAGGTACAATAATTATTGTAACAGTACCTCTTTTAAACACCATTATTTGTCTGCGAAAATAAGTCCATAATGACATTAAATAAAGTGTGTGTACTACTTACAGAACGCCAACAGTCAGATTCCCTGCATCGTGGGCACTATGATACATAAAAAATTGTACATTAATCCGGCACATAAATGCCAGCTGTCAGTTCGGAACCAAACTAAGAACCTTGTTCTCAGATAGCACCTTCTATAAACTGGGCGTATATACCTTCTATAAACTATTTCTGTTGAAGTAAATAAATGATAGTTTTATGTAACGATCATATACCAACTTAAACATAAACACATGGGATTCGGTTCAAATTTCTCTTATTCGTAGTCTGAGTCTATTACATATTTATTTTTATCTCAGCCCTTTACATTCAAATAGAATCCGCTTTATTACAAATATAAGATCGATGAAACCCTTCTCCGACATCGGTAATGTTTTATTTCTCACGACTAAATCTTAGGAGGATAATATTTCTTGAGATCTTGAA
Organism: Ochlodes sylvanus; assembly: GCA_905404295.2. Lineage (NCBI taxonomy): Eukaryota > Metazoa > Arthropoda > Insecta > Lepidoptera > Hesperiidae > Ochlodes > Ochlodes sylvanus. The sequence goes on along the minus strand of FR990130.1, from coordinate 12,063,016 downwards.
ACGTTGACGTATCTTGACGGCTATAATATACCTACATTATTATAGCCGTCAAGATACGTCAACATTCTATACCTACAATAAGGAATAATATAATGGTAATCCACGTCGCTTCTGACACATTTCACTTCATGGAACATAATATTTAAGTAAACAAATACGTAAAATTCAGAACAACTGTCACTTAAACTCCTGAGTTTAAACTCCTGAGTTTAAACTCCTGAGTTTAAGTGACAGTTGTTCTGTACACTTAGGGCCAGTTTCACCGGTTACGGATAAAGTTCCGGATAGCCCTAGGAATTTATCTGCCACTTAACAGTTGACGGAGCGGCAACGTCGCTTTTTTGCGTTTCGTTACTACTATGTAAATAAGTACTAAATTATTGTCATTTGAAAATTATTTTGAAAACTTAATTAATAAAATACTTTTTGTTCAAAATAATCCAATTCTACTTTTTTAATATTTTCAAGTATAATTTTATCATTATAGAACGAAAATAGTAGGATTTAAAATAATATGATTTACTTCAGTTCAAAACTTCAAACTCCAAATGTGTTTATAGAAACGCCACTTGAAACATTTTTTATCCGTCAGATAACGCCTTTAACAGCCACTTGAACTGGCAGATCTATCCAACACTTTATCTGTCACTTCTGCCAGATACCTATGAAGCCAAAAGTTGTAGTTTATCTGGGAGTTAAATTCCTAGGGCTATGCGGAACTTTATCCGGAACCGGTGAAACTGGCCCTTAAACTCCTGAGTTTAAGTGACAGTTGTTCTGTAAAAATAAAACACCTTTGTTTTATAAATTTTTTGCGTGGAATACAATCCTTCAACCTGTGGTGGTTGTCTATAAAAGCGACAGTTTTTGTTATTGAGGAGGCCCAGAGCGCAATCAGTCAAGTTGCTCCGGTACAGATCAGTAGGGGGATAACGGCCTGCCTTTGTCTTGAGTTTTAGTGGCACTCGATGGCCTCCAATATTAGCCAGTTCCTGGGACAAAAGTATCAACCTACATTCATTCATTATTTACGTTCAATACAAAATTTTAATAAGTAATATATGCTACGAATAATTTACACTGGTTCTGTGATTTCCACGTGACGCGGTAATAAGTTGACAAGCGGATAGAGATACAAAAATATATTTTGACCTGATTCTGCTTAACTTAACTGCTATTCCGCACCAATAACAAAGCCACACATCGAAGTTCAATCACATCGAAGACAACCGTAAATATGTGAAGGGTAATAAATAATTATACTTAACTAATATCTTTAATAAACCGAATATAATATTTTTGTTTTTATTGAATGGGAAAGCGGAGGAATTCAATTTTTTTTATTTCTTACGAAACAAAAATGCTCCCAAACTGTGTCATAGTCTGGCAGCAGTAAAAAATCGTTACTAACATTGTCATTATTAACTTTAATTTAAAAAAGAATTACGCATTTTGTATATCGTAATATATTTTTTTTACATAAAAAAAGATCTTTGAAGCATACAAAATACATATATGAACATGATCGGTCATATAAAGTTTACTAAACCGTAAAATAAGTTTAACCACTAAAGCGATAAAAATATAAAGTCTGTAATGTTATTTATTGTGTTTATGGCAGCGTTACGGTATTTCACAGCAGTAATAGCAATATAAACATCATCGTAACGTCGTAGGTGTGCGGCGCGCCTAAGTTCTCGAAATGACATGCGCCGCGACACCCGTTGAATAAGTAAAGAGTAACGCCTAAAATGTTGGCGTAATTCTGGATTTTGGAGCAGCTATGAATACAGATGGATAAACAAGCGGAATGTTTAATAGTAGTTTCCTAAAATTGCTTCATGTTTTAATATAATATGCAGTAACATGGACGTGAATGTCTGCACAAATTTTCGTTTCCGTAATTAATAATTTTCATGAAACGACAATTAATGAACAACAGTAAATAAGCAAGTAAAATGTGTTATAGTTAATGTTTCACAATAAGTTGAGTATTAAATCACTATATAAAAGACGACCCGGAATGGTTACCACGCCGGATCGCCGTTCCGAGGGACCTGGGTTCGATTCCCAGCGGGGCGGAAATTTGAATGATGAAGTTAAATTTCCGTTTTTGGTCTGGGTGTGTGTGTTCTTGTCTTGTGTGTTGTCCATGGCACCCACGACACAGGGAATCCTAGTGTGGGGCTATGAGTGTGTAGCGTTATATAATATGGCGCTCAGTGCTCATATCCTGACGGCTTGCGACGATCCGACCTACGATGATCGGCATCAGCGGGCGCGATCGGAAGTTGAATGGGTGTGGCAGAATTTCTTTCAAAATGTCAAAAATTCGTGCTTCGGAGGGCAAATAAAGACATCGGTCTCGGTTTTTATCATTAGGTAGCAGTCGTTAAGCCATGTCGGAAGCCTTCAGGCGGCATAAGAAATTCCGTCACCTGGATTAGCCTTACCCCTCCATCAATCCGCAGTGGACCAGCGTAGTGCCCTAGGCCTCTCCAGGTATGGGGAGAGACCCGAGCTCAACAGTGAGCCATTAATGGGTTGAAGCCAATGGTGTTGAAACAAAATATAAAAAAAATCGTACAGCTAAGCCTGGTAACTATGAATTTTAGTGTAACTTTGGACACGATATTTGCTTTGGCGGGTGATGTGGCCTCAAAAAAATAATGTGTGCACACTTAAATACCACACGAGTCAGTTGGGTTGGGTAAGTCTTTTTTATGTTGTTTTTTTATGTTTGTTAACTTAGAACTTTCGATTGGGTGAACCATTTTGATGATTCTTTTTTATTTGAAAACTGGTGCTTCCCGTGTGGTCCCATTTCAATTTGGTCTACTGGCTCTGATAATGGCATCCATGACATAACCATGCAAGTCTTTTTGCATTATTTAAAGTTGGTTTTTTTAATGTGAAAAAAGTTAGATTAAAGAAATTTAGTTAAATTAAAGTTAAACAGAAATTGTAACCAGGTGCATCTGTGTCCATAGTTACCTTGAAATTCAAAGTTACCTTTAGTTAATGTATTGTTTTCTTAAATTCTTCAGAATAGCAATTAAAGCACCTATTCTGATTCTGTAGAACGTTTACTTGCTATAATTAACCAAGTATTCTACCTTGGCAAGTGCAATCAATCCACCATCCATCACGCCAGACTTAGATGGAACGCTTCATTTACAAAAGATAAAACAGGTATTTGATAAATTAATAAGTCAGTAACTCTGGGTCACGGAATCCATGGATAACAAAACATTGTACCCAATGAGAGTATTAGAAGTTGAAATTTAACAAATTGATTAAAATATTATTAAGCGCATGCAACTCAACTAAACTTAAAAAGTAACTAAACAAAACAGTACTTATTTATAATTGACGAATACGAATAGATACATACATAAACTACAATATTTCATCAGATTTAAGTAAATATTAATATTATTATATGATTTAAGGTATTCCCTATGCGCTTTGAAAGATTTCAGTGTAAAATTCAAGTGCTACAAAAATGATACAAAATATCATGATGATCGTGCTTGAATGTTTATAACAGTTTTTTTGCTCTGGTGTAAGTATTTTTTCGAGATACGACAACATCGCTTTTCTGCGTCGACATAAGAAATAAACTCATTCTCAATCACGTCTCATATATAAATAAAATAAAAAAGGAGTATTACCATTCCGTGGTCGATTACATTCAATTGATCCAAACCACTTAACAGCTTGGCACAGAGCTCCCGCGAGAAATCAGCTATAAATTGCGACATTAAATGTGTTTGTACCGTAACGTTTTTGCTGCGTCATTACGGATGCAATTCTGTTGGTGCGATATACGGAACCTTGCATAATATTCCATTTTATTCGCAAAACGGCAATAGAATTTAAAAAAATTCGTGTATCAGTAATACGAGTATATATTACAGTAGTAGTTGCATATAACTACCACTTGCGGGACGTGCCGGTAGGACATTTTTCCAAAATCCTCCACGTAAAACTCAATAAGTACCACTTAAGCTATTTTAAATACAACAATTTTTCAATAATTTATCCATAAGTGATACCTGGATACGTTAGTAAACAAATAACAAGTAACTATTCATTTTTTGACAGTTACTAGGCAATTAACTTGACCTTTATGCAAAGATAGAATATTGAGAAAGGCTGTTAAGAACTTCAAAATGTTAAACCAAGTTTACAACTTCACTCTCGAAGCTACTCGCCGAAATGCCATTCACAAAGATTCACAATCGAGATGCCCACAATGCGATTTTCACGATCCTCTTTACCGCACACATGCACCACACATGAACTAAACTTACATCTTTCTTATCTTTAAAGTACATTTTAGGTATATGGGCTTAAGCTTTTTGCCAAAGGTGTAAGAATTGTCTTAAAAAGTCGTTGGCATATTTGTAACTCTGCTTATAGCCAATGAGCCGTGGTCAACGCAACCCATGGTCGTAACACCAAAGTCATAACCGATTGGTTGCTGACTTGTAAATTCAGTCTAACCATCTCAGATGAGAGTCATAAATCCCGTCTGTGAGTACATCTCTAAAAATTCAAGACTAAAAAATACATATTCTTAATCAAGAATACAAAAAATGACGTAATTAAATCAGTCAGATTTAGCTCTGACAGACAACAGATGAGTTTCAGGTGTTACGGCGAGAATGTCGTAGATATTACACCTACTCAATCACAGCTATAACTCGTTAAACCCTGGTCCTGTTTGTGGCTATATTTCGTGAAATAGACGCCATTCGGTTCACGCCCCGTCTGCACAATTTTCAGTCCCGCAATTCTGTGGAATGAAATTCGGTGAACTTATTCTGAAAAGAACAAAAAATGGCGGCACTTGGATGTTTTGTTTGAAATTTCGTGCGGTACCGCCGACGCTCTTCGGAAATAATGGAAAAAGTCGGACTTGCGAGTATGCTCGTAACGGCGTAGCTCTGTTGATTTACCAATTTTCTTTTAGATCATAATCGCATGCAAATTTTTTGTAATTGGTATTTCAGAAATTACTTAATAATGATAGCCTAAGTTCTTCACCAGCAAGGGATTGACGCTCATTTGAAAATCTTAGTTTTTAATAAACTTTTTATTCTGTTCATAATTTATATTTTGCTTCTATCACCTTTTCTTTTATAAAATCCAAAATAGGTGTTGAATATTTAATAAAATACTAGTTTCAGTCGGAACCGAGCTCTCGTCGGCGACGGCTCTTGATAAAGGACCTCGGAATGGTCCGAAACTAGTCGGGCGATTCCGACAATTATAATACGTGAGGTAAGCCGTGATACACTTGTAAAATGTATTCAGACACTCAAGAATCGTTCAGTACTAAAATACTAGTTTCTTTCTTGTTGACTAGTTTCTCCACCAATATGGCATGGATGGTTGAAATTACTAATTTTTGAAGCAAAATATGAAGCTGATGCAATAAGCTTATGAAGCTGAGTCAAGCTCTCATGAGCAGGTTGTTCAATGGACCAGGCAAACGAATTTTTTTTTACACGTCAAATAAATCTATAAAAAATTACAAGAAAAACTGTGTTTTTACTTTTTCCATATCTCAATAAATGGCTGAGATATTAACGATCAAAGTGCGTATTTACGGACGTTGGTTTTTTTAAAAACGCAGGCGGGCGGTCACTACTCGATGACGTCATCTCTCAGTAGTCGCGCGTAGTTGATAGGGATTTTTGACCGAAATGTTAATTTAAACTCAAGTAAAGCCGCGAGCAAACCTTAGTTATCAATAATAAAATAACATATATAATTCACATACTATCTACTACATCTATGCAAAATTTCAAGTCTGTATCTATAGAAATAAGAAAGTTATAGATTTTTGAACTGCATAGACCCATATTTTCTATACTTTCGCCGTATCGTGCTCGCGGCCGAGCCACGTCGTGACGTCATAGCGTAAGCGCGGAAATTCAAAAAAGGGCTTGAACTTCTCGTCTTTATAACTTCGGAAATACTGCATGTATTGAAGTGAAATAAAAAGTTATGTAATGTATATGACCTAAGCTCGGATTTTAGGTGTATTTGATAGTAATATTTTGACCCTTTTGCCTTCTCCATTAGAAGAGCAGGAACATCTATCTGAATCTGAGCAGGAGCAGAAAAACCTTGGTGAGGGGTTTGACGAAAGCTGACAAGTTGATGAGCCGCCTCAGCGACGTCATCGCTCTGACGTATACACCAGGGTTGACGATTCATTGTTGTCAAAAATAATTCCTCTAAACAGAGCAAGAACGTGAAGTTACAAAAGAGGGCCTAAAAATTAAGCTACTACCGTAGGGTTGAATTCAATGAAAAATTAAAAAATTTAGTATTTCTTAAAATCGTGCATATTGGTAAAGATAAAATAATATTACCATATCAGATATAATAAATAATAAAAAAGTAGTATTTGAAGCTGCTTATACTATACAAACACACAAATTATTCCCGCACGGAAAATACAGAAAAATCTTAAACTTTCAATGTTCATTATAACTGTGACCTGCATTGCACAAAGCCAGCATAATTAATGGGGCACAATTTAACCAAAAGTCTGTCTGCACAAAGGTTTTACTACTACAAAAGAATAGGACTAACTAAACAAAAAATATCAAAAACAAATAGATACACGAAAAGCATTGCAGACTTTCAAAGCTAGATGATAAAAGGGTCCACCGTATAAAAATCCAACGACGGTTTTAAGTTTTGTTGGCGGGAATAAAGTAAACAAACAAAACAAAAAATAATAATAATAGCAGAACAATTTTTGACAACTGCACTAAACAGAAACCTTGGTAAGTAATTTTGGATCGACAATTAAACACGAGCAACACCAACGCAGAGCAGGTCCTGAAGGAGAATTCTTCTTACACCTTTTTTGAAGAACTCCGTGTCATAGCGCTCAATAACTCATAAGGATTCATTTCACAGTCTGCTTAGTTTTGCTAAGTAGTTCACCAACATTGTTATTTTCATTTGTAAAAAAACAAAGTGGTATGTATCCAAAAGGTATTTGCTATTTGAGTAAAGCTCACATCGAGCGATGGCGATCAAATTAGATTTTCAGATACATTAGCTCGCCTATTGTAAGTAAAGGTTGCCCTCTAACGGAGGTACTCTGTTCCAATATAAAACAAATTATAAAATCATTTATCCTTTGCACGCCACACTTGTCTCAAAGAATAGAACAGGTATGTACTCGCATGTCTCGATGGAATGAATCAGTGTGCTTAATAATTATACTCGTAGTTCCCAAAGTCATTAATACATAGCATGGATGGATGAAAATATGGATCTATAATCTAGAAAATTGTAGTTGATATTCTTACCACTGACAGTTTAAAAATAACCTTATTACAAACGCATAGGATATCTTTTGGATACTAAATTTCGAGTAAATCGGACGTTTTGAAGGGGATTAAAATCATGTTCAAAGTTTCTGTTACATACTAACATACGTCTGAAGCTAAAAAGCGTACCTATATAATATTATTAAATCGTATTAAAACAGAACACGTTTTTTTTTATTTACGTTATAAACAATTCCTACAATATTTTCCGGACAGAATAGCTCTTTAATATTTATTATTTTGTCAGTAAAAGCCATATTTACAAAGTAAATAGTAATTTCTCTCGGAACAAAAACCTGCCATATCACTCACGAAAATATTACTCGCAAAGCGTTCCGCTCATTTATTTTATTACGTGCCTCCTTGGGACGGGAACCGGACAATAGAACAATTCCAAATTAAAATCGTGGCTCATATCCTGCCCTGGGGCGCAATCCGTTCATATATGGTACAGAGTAAATATTCAATATTAATGTAGCCCTTTTTAAAATGTGTATACATACATACATTAGCGTTTAATATTTCCATCAGTACAATTCTCCTTTTTTTCGCATCCCATAACCGTGCCAATGCTTGGCTCACAATGCTTGGCACATGAAGAGACTCACAATTTTAGGGATACCAACGTACCATTTTCTACCACTTTAGAGGTGTTTGGACGTTTTGGTGCAGGATTTGTATCTAGGATCCACTGTTCGAGAGTCCAACGATCAAATCTCTTCGATAATACTGCTTCAATACGACATACATTACATACATACATACATACATTAGAAGATTACAATTATTAAAAATATTAAGAACTTAAAGAATTGACTTGGTTCGCAGGGACCCGATATGAATATAAATTTTTACTCTCTCTGTTTACAAATTATTATGATATTTGATGAATACAGAAGTCAATCGCTGCAGACCTATAAATGGGAGAACTGCAACGCAAATATCACTTATAACTGTTCCACTTTTATGAGTATCTCAAATGAATTTTCCGTAGCGCTCTGCTAATGCCCTGAAAATATGCAGAATCTCATTTGAAAGTTTTTGAAATCAGAATCTCATTTGAAAATCATTGAAATTTAGTAAAGATACGGTTTCATACAGTACCTACATATCCTATAATTCATAGTTCTGCCAGTTTCTAGACCTATCTTGATATTTTAATTACTTTAATTATATTATTAAAGTGAGTTAACACTCATTGTCAATACCCGTTTGGGCAGAACAAGACAGTATGTAGATGACGCTCATTCAAGACCGAACTAGAATGAATTTAAAATAAAAAAAAAATATGGATTTAATTCTAAAACTTTGATTTAACAATTTTGGGTGCTTTATTGGTTGGTTTGGTTTATTTACCTGATTCCAGACCGATTTTGGTTACGGCGACTGCTTGGGTCTGCCACTAATCTTTCCAGCACTTCTCACTTGAGCAGCGTGGTGGAGTATGTTCTAGGCCTCTTCAGCAATAAGAAGAGCGACTTCCCCATTACTACACCAATAATGGATTGATGCCACACGAAAATCAATTAATATCTATTTGTAAACCTGTAACCGTAATATCGGAATTGCAATATAGGTATCGAGTAACCAAACAATCTGACTAGCTGCCGCGTCTAATGCCGTTTCTCTGTTCTCAGTAATTAGCGGTTACCTGAGCAGTAGTACGCATTGTTACGAGACCAGAGACCTGTCTCTCGGGTAACTAGGTAACTTGTCAACTTGCGCAGTAATACAATGTGACGTGATTTGTACACGTCTTGCCAATGCAAGTTAATTCAGGTGTGAACTTGATTTCCTTGTTTAAGTGGGTTTCATTTTCAGAGTTTGATAACAGTTGGGATTGGGATGTGAAGTTAAATTATGATTCATGATTTAATTACTTATTTTCTATTAAGATCTAAACTGGTTGAAACATTTAATTTTTATGTAGAGGCAACAAATGAGCACTGACCTACCTTATGGTCATCGTCGTTGTAACTGGTCATCGTCTGCCATAGACATCAGTAATACTAGGCGTCACCGATGCGTTGCTGGCCAAGAGATAAAGAAGAGAAAAAAGGAAAAAACTGGCTCTCAAGCGACAACTCTCAAGCCGGAATACGACAAGTCGTTTGGCGGCTGACTCAAATAAGAAGGTAGCTGCTGGAAATTTAATTCAACTGTTAATGTGAAGTACTATCAAATAATATTTTTTTCTAAATTTGATTTTCGTTCGTTATTAACAACAGTAAGTCTATTGACCGAGTATCGTTGAAGGGCTCATAGCCCGGCAGCTTGCGTCGATCTTAAGTGATCGACAAAGTTAAGCAACATCGAGCGCGGTCGGTAGTTGGATGGGTGACCACTAGTGGCAAAATTTCTCGAAGGGCTCATAGCCAGGCAGCTTGCGTCGATCTTAAGTGATCGACAAAGTTAAGCAACATCGAGCGCGGTCGGTAGTTGGATGGGTGACCACTAGTGGCAAAATTTCTCGGGCGCTTCCGTGCTTCGGGCACATTAAGCCGTCAGTCCCGGTGGTTACCATTTGGTAGCAGTCGTTAAGCCTTGTCGGTTGCCTTCGGGCGGAATATAAATTTCCGACTATTGGGTTTGCCACTAACCCCTCCACCACGTACTGGAGCAGCGTGGTGGAGTATGCTCTAGGCCTTCTCAGGTATGAGGAAAGACCTTTGCTCAGTAGTGGGCCATTAATGGGTTGAAGCCAAGTCTGCACGTTAGACTTCCAGTATCACACACTTTATCCAAAATATTCTCACTTTATATCTGAATTTGTTGAACGTTAAGATAATTAAATTTTTTAATTTTATGTGTAAAATACCAACAACCACCACTTTTTGCCTCCAATTCAGGAGCTGGATGGAACGTGAATCGCAATTATCTCAACGTGAGCTAAACGAAATATAATTGCGAGCAAAAATAATGGCACACTTTCAAATCTGAACTTATTACCTCTGAAATGGGGCTTTAAAATCCACGAGAATGAGCTGATATGAAACTTTATGAAGCTCTTTGCTTTTAAGAAATTAAAATATAGACATAAAGTTCATAATTCGTACCTCGGTTTTGCCAGAGCTCCATCGTAAATGTGAAAATAAACACAAGCTGGCAACCGCGTTAAATCTACACTAATAAGGCGACGATAACTTTGTACGGGGCCGCATATATTATGGCATCAACAACATTTTATTCAAAATCAGTTTTTAGACCTTCTGGTTAAGGTATATTGTTTCTTCACCACTAATTGATCACAAAATTTTAATGTCAACTAAATAATATCTAATCATAGACTTTATCTTAAAACATCACCTTTGATTTTTATCTACGGTGTCTCATGTATTCGAAGGTAAAATCGTGGTGAAGTATGACAGAAAGAAAGAAAGAAATGGCTGCAGAAATAGCAATGTCGTCATAAAAACATTATACAAGATACTTAAAATCGTTAACATGATGACAAATGATTCATGGAAATTTGAAAGCACGAAAAAATGTGTCAGGTATTAAAATTTAAAACGTGGAAAAGTATTTTTGGACGCAAAATGTTTACGATTTAGGCATTTGACACAAAAATTGGCGTCATCGTTCTATCGTGGCCGCAACATGCTCTTGTTTATCTTCACATGCAAATAAATCGTCTGTGAAGTAGCGATACGCTAAGCATACTCGAAACAGCTGAAAAAATACGCAAATGAGGAGCGAAGATTTTTCTGTATAATTTTGGAGGAACGTAAATTATGCTGATGAATCCATGAAAAATTGTAGCAAAAATTTTGTCAGGTTATGTTTTAAATTTTGTTATTTTATTCATCCCTACTTTAAATTCATTTATTCATCTAGGTATTTTATCACTTCACTTAACTACATCATAATTTGGATTGGTTTCTACTATGGCTTGGGAAAGAAGCTTTATCATAGAGAATAGACCTCGTGAAAGTGAACTGGAAATTAAAATAATAAATTTAATAATTATGCATTTTACAAACTACATAATTATTTCACAATACAATATGCTGCAATAAAATTGCAATTTCGATTGAAATATTATCGTATTGGTAATAAATGATATATTGGAATATAATTGGAACATTTAACTTCGTTGTGTCGTTGTCAAGCCCGTAACTGAATTGCAAAAACATAACGAAAGTTCAAACACATAACGATAGAATTTCTGATGTAACAGATGGAATAGACATACTTACATGATGAAGACATTAAAACAACTTCGTGCACACAATAATTTTGTGTGAACACAATAAGTTTATGTCCAATAAATGTTTGCCCCGACCGGGAACTGCACGTCTGAACGTCAATTAATATAATGAATCAGAAGATGATTGTCATCGACATTATTAATAATTTGTTCTAAATATTGGTCAAAGTTAGTTGCTTTTGCAAATATTACTCTTCATTTAATTTTCCTTGTATTCTTCGTCAACTGAAAACTCATTTTATCAGAATCCCTTTTCAATTTCTCCAACATTTTCTGCCGCCTTTTAAATCTACACGTCTTCGTTAAGTGCAGTGCTGCAAACAAATTCCGTATTTAAGTCCTTTTCCTCGGCAAAGGTTAAACTCCGTTTGGAATCCTACGTTTCATATATGCGCGGTTTATCTAAATATTACATGAGGCCTCGAAAATTTTCTCGCGATGCAACGGATGCGCATTGCGGCAACCCCGCTTGGAACCTTGCGCGCCAAATTATGGTAGGGGAGCCCGTGGTGCTAAATGGGGATTTACTCGAGCGTCACAGAGACCTATTGGGTTGCAAAGCTTAGATGATAAGAAGAAAAAAATGTTATATGATATATACCTTTTCATCGGTGGGGGAAGCGGCTATAGATTTTTAAATATGTAAAAAAAAACTGATGCATGGACATCCTCGAGCGCGTCAGATATTGATAGCATCAATGCCCTACGTATTTTTAATAATGTACGTATGTTAATCTGACCGTTTGCATGGTGGGGGTGGTTGTATGTAAGGGTTGAAAATGAAAAAAAAAAAAATTTAATCGAGCGCGTCAGATTTTCTAAGGGAGTGTTAAGTGCACCAAAAATAAGCTCTCATTCACTAATCTGACGATTTCGATGGGACGCAAACTCGTGGCCATTCTCATAATATGCAAAAAAAATTCGCCATTTTGACATACTCAAGCGCGTCAGATTAAGATATATATGGTTCATCTTTATGTTCTAAACGTACTGTCTCATAATCTGACGATTATCTAGAGGGATTCGCCTAATCTGACAAAAAAACGGTTCACCCTAAAGGCCATCCCTGCAATTTCCCGCTAATTCCATTCCTGGGCGCTTAAAATTGTACTTATGACATTTATTTTGAGCTCGCGGAGTTCAAAGAAATAATATTTCTATGCATTTGAGCTCTCCCAGCTCAAAAGTCTGATAGAAGTTTCATAAAACACTATTTTTGGAATTTTCAAACTGCAATAACTTTTGAATGGATCAACCAATTTTCACGCGGTTGGCGGCATTCGACGCAGTTTTATCATCCTCATAAGTAATTTAAAAGTTTTAATTAATCGAACCAAAAATTTCGGAGTAATCCCGAAAAAACACTTTTTCGGGTTTCTTTCGTTCACGATATCTCTCGAATGAATCAACCGATTTTGACCAACTTGGTGGCGATCGACGTGGTTTTTCAAGCTCAAGGGCGGATAAGTATTTGAAGTTGATCGATAAAGCCGTTTAAAAGTTATTCCAAAAAAACCACTTTCAAAAAAATTTTTGCTGGAATATGGTGATGGCGTCATGACAGCAGAAACTGGAGTGGGGACGGAGTGAGAGAGTAATAGATAGAGAAAGAGTGAGAGAGGAATAGAAACGCGGAGAAGGAAATATAGGCATCACGCAGCTGCACGCATTTAACTTTATCGACGATTTTTTTGTTATTTCGGCTTGCGGAAATCGTCAGATTATATATTTTTCGTTATTCTTGAATTATTTCCTTCAAAATAAAAAAAAAATTAACTACGCTCGAGAATGTCAAGATGACGTTTTTTTTTTACAACTTTGCTGCCCTCCCCTTTCTTTACGTCACTCTCAAATTGTCAGATTAGTGGAATATACACTTTTTAGGAGGTAATTAACTCACCCTACCTTAATCTGACGCGCTCGAGAATGTCTGATGATCAATTTTTTTTTACTAATCTGATCCTGTATCCTTCACGTGCGGCCTTATATATGAGGCTCATTTTTGGTGGAGTTACTTAACCGGGTACAGGGTATCGCCCTGTATATTAATCTGCCGCGCTTCTGTAAATCCCGAAATCCCCTCTTGGGCTCCCCTACCATTAGTGCACTCTCAATTCTAAGGATTTCTTAGAATAAAATATTTAGTTTGTTTTACAATACATTACAATTACAAAATAGATTTAGGAAAGTGGCCATGAAGGAAAAGCCTTTGTGATTATAGCGTTCAAAGTTTATGAATAAACCATTGGTACCTATAACTACTCGTAAACAACCATTTACGATTGGGCCTTGGAAGATTATTGCAATATGCTCTAATGTATGAAGTTGATCATATTTATTTTTCATAAAAGATCTTCCTAAGTCGATGTCAACATATCCTCATGTCCTCATCTGTCAACTACGCATCGATGATATAACACCATCACCATCAACATGTAACAACACGCACATGTTGCTCATCGGCTCGCTTGCATCTATCTACATAAAAAGGGGATGATCATGATACGTATCTATGATTATGATCCGTGATATAAACCATGGTTCATGGTAACTCGGCACATTGCTTATTGACTAATGATATAAAAACAGAATTGTGTCATTGATTTTATCAAACTTTAAGATCGGTAACACTACGTTCAACTTTCTATCCATACCGTACTGTAACAAAAGTTTGGTTATAGTTGGCCATATTAAAAGAGACGGTTGCAGGACTTCTTGAAGAAAGTTTGCCTCGAAATATCGTTCGCGTTTTGCTACTGAATATTGCAGATAAAATTTCCAGAGTTGCAAAAACTTCACATTGAAGGTAACTGTGAAATTTATGATCTAAATCGGTTTATTCGATACGTTCTAGACTTTATGTTCAGCTAAAAAGCTTTTCCTGATATTTTAAAATACTGTGAAGTGTGAAATGAGTTTTATATAATCCGATTTCTACGTACAACTAGCGTAATACTTTAGGTGAAAAATAGTCTCGTCCAAGTTTCACTTCTTCGTAGTACTCAATTTTTCATTGGCCTTCAGGCCCTTCGTCTTGAAGCACGCTAGGCTTAGTATTACCCAGTTTAATTCCAACGGTTGGTATTCGTGTATATTGGTATGGTTATAGAATAGACTGTCATCCAATGCCTTCCATTTAGAAGGTAGAGGCAGGATGTTGATGTCTTCGTACGAATGATAAAAGAATGTTTATAGGAGACGGGGATTTCTTTCAAGTTACCAAAACTATGTAAATTAATGCACGTTCTTTGACAGCGTGATCAGATATGTTTTGATCTCTGCCAGTCACAGCGGAGTTCAAATCTGCTAAGTTATGAGGCGATTATAAGTTAAGACAAAATTGTTAAATTGGTCTCAATAGGAAACTTGTTTGTGCGGGGGAGAACACGCTTGTAAAGTTACTTGATACCACAAGCAAACATCGCTGCGAATCGCCGATACCTCCAACCGTACAAAGTTTTACCACCAAAGAACAGTTGATACCGTAATATTAAATGTACGTTTAAGGTAATTACACAAGAACAACAACTTAGGCCAGCAAGATTTCAAACTTTACAACGTTCGAGGGCGAACTTGAACAATTTATCGGCTCCCCGAGTTTAAAAGTATAACCGATGAACGATCTTATATTGGCTACAACAAGGAAGAAAAGCAATAAATTTATCGAACAACACCAATAAAAACGTCGATTAAAATTCTTTCATATTTCTTACAAGGCCTCGCTTGCTTTATACGGTAGGTATTAAAAGATTTGCCAAATTTTAATTTATTTGGACCGACATCGACGGAAGTTATGGCACAGCCCTCGGGTGAGCGTGCTTCGCTCGTAACACGTAATTAGAAAGTTTGTTTACAACAATACACAGTTCAATTTTACAATGCCATTATATAAACACGTTTCCCAACTATAAAGTAGGTTGTCTATGTCCATTAGGGTTAAGTTCTTGCTTGCTTGATATTTCCCTATGCGAATAAATCGCAATGGTGATATCTTTAACTGGGGGTTTTCATGATATAAAACAGTCAAATTAAGTAGCAAAATCACAGTATTGAGCGGTAACCTTTTTGATGATGTGAGCCGCATTAAAATATTATTGATGACTATGACGATTGCAGATAAAAAATACAGGGATTCTGTAGTGTCTCCCCCACACTCTCTGTCACATAAATATCTGCCCGGCCAGGAATCGAACCCGGATCCCGCTGCGTCGCAGGCAAAGTCACTATCAATTAGGTTACGAAGTCGTCAAATTGTCATGCTTCAGAATATCTGAAGCATGACAATTATAATTCACATTGCTTATTATGATTTAGTAACATGGGCATTAATACATAAAGGCCTATATATGTATGTTTCGCACTAAATTCCGATATATTAGCACTTTGGCTTCTCCGATTGCGGCTACAGTTTACAACGCGTTAAGTGCCGATGGAATCGGTAATTTAATTTGAATTTCCTTCCGAGCACATTGATTACTTACATGAAAGTTAAATTTCCATGACATTCGCATTTTTATGCCACATTTTCTTTATACTCCTAATATTTTTTTAACATCTGGTATTTATTTATTAACAACAAAATTAGCTAAGTAGACAAAAAAAATTTTATCAAATTAATGAATGTGTACCTGTCAATAAGTGTTCAAGCACAGTATTTGTTTTGAAATATAGAAATTGGAATTAGATTTGCGAACTTTCAGTAGGTTATCCATCCTTGAGTACATGTTAACTCAACTCTTGCTGTCTACATCTGTACCTACCACCCATCAGTAGGGCTTCATCTTGACTAATATTCCGCTATAATTGCTCATTAGTTTCGATTGGCGAAGATAATATTATTAACTGATACTATAATTCAATATCTATTGTGTGATAAACCCATATCAACTACGTTTACAACTTTAATTTATAGACTCCGCAGTGCGTGGGTAATTGTACAATATACAAGCTACTTTCACACGAAACTAAATTTATCGCCCTCAGTGAATTTTATGTAATTTCCAACTATATAACTAGAGAATAGGATAAGTTAATTAACGTCCAATGCAAATTTGTAAATACAGTTGGTATTGTTTTAATTTATATTTACAAAAGTGTGCATGGACCACGTCGATCACTTTCATCAGGTGGTTTGTGTCTTTATATAAAAACTAGCTGACCCCGCGAACGTTGTTCTGCCATATAGATTGTGAATGATTAAAGCGCGATTTAAATTTGAGGGGAGGGGGTAGGGAAGCGAAAATTCGGGATTATGTGTATTTTTTTATACCACACCATATAAAAATTACTAAAAAAAAATTTGTCTTTAAAATGAAAAACAAAATTTAGGGTGGACAACCCTTAACATTTAGGAGTATGAAAAATAAATGTTGGCCGATTCTCAGACCTACTAAATATGCACACAAAATTTCATAAAAATCGGTCGAGCCGTTTCGGAGGAGTACGGTTACTAACATTGTGCCACGAGAATTTTTAAGATACAATACAAACTTAGCCCCAAAGAATTACAACCACATTTATTTAATTAAAGCATAAACGGAAATGAAATGTTTACAAATGTATAATATTTTACAGTAACTTGTATATTTTAATATTAAACAACCCGACCGACGGCCATTATGTTTCAACGTTGCGGGTAGTATGCAAATATGGGTATCAATTTCAAACTTTGGTAATTCAGACATCAATCAGACAGTAGTAA
Source organism: Ochlodes sylvanus (assembly GCA_905404295.2). NCBI lineage: Eukaryota > Metazoa > Arthropoda > Insecta > Lepidoptera > Hesperiidae > Ochlodes > Ochlodes sylvanus. Next base: position 12,045,744 of record FR990130.1, on the reverse strand, counting down.
CTTTTGCTCATGATTTCGAATTTAAATTTTATTATAATTTAAAAGATTTTAAGTATTTCAATTAGCAACGGAAAACTTGTATATTTATCGCCTTCGTTTTCATTCCTCTGTCTGTTCGTCTATCAGACCCACTGTCCGAATAAATAAGACAGAATAAAAAAAATGCGTGGAACAAGGTGCACTTATGAGGGATTGGCTTTTGTTAGATGCATAAAATTACGAATTGAAATGTAGAAAAAAATACTATTTCGTTCCAAATTGTAATGATTTGTAGTTCTTTATACGTTCTATAAGTTGCGGTGTCAGTTTATGTGTTAAATCTTATAGAATATTATATTTCCAATGCACAATGTGAAAAATAACACTAAATCAAGAAAGAAGCTTTGAAGATACGAATAAATCTGGCATCCAAAACTGAATAATCCAAAGGATAAACAAGGGAGAGATATCCGTATCGGCAAAAAGGAATATATTATCATAAACAACAGATTCTCATGATCTGTCTAGAAAATCGTATCTTTGATATTAATAATATTTTGTGTTTCTAAGATAATATTTAAATAAAGCGAATAAATAGGAAACATTCTTGTACTTTTGATATATGTATAGTAACACGACTACAGTGGGAATTAAATTACTTATAAAAAGCAAGAAATTATTATTTTCTTGTAAATATTTCTTCAATAAATTTCGCCAGCTATGAAAAAATTTGACACGGTAATGTAATTAGTAACTCAATGATCTACGACCCTTACAACATCGCATGGAAAACATTGTAGGGACCTGCAAGGCTGAGAGTTGTCGATAATGTTCTTGAAAGTGTATGAAGTCAGCCAATCCAAACTTGGCCAGAATGATAGACTATGGCTTGTGCGTTATGAAAAGAATGTAATGTGCTGCTAAGAATATTTAATGCATTAAGTTCAGCCAAACGAAGCAGATCTTACTACGACAATGAAATTCGAACACCTAATGTCTTCCAAACTCATTTTAGATTCCGATCGTAACAGGAATAACGATGTGTGAACTAATTGAGTAGCTTCCTTCAGCAAAACTACTGTTCTCAATCTCTGAAATTGTTACCTCTATTAAATATTCATATATTCCGGTGTCGTGTATCTCCGAAGTTGGACAGGTATTATGCCCTGAGCAGAGACCATTCCAGCGTTTATTAAGGAAGGATGGTGTAATTAAATGCGAATGTCCCATTTGCAAGTGAAATTCGGTATTTTGAATAGCCTTGTTTTAGAGTTTCGGAAGTTACACCTCAATTTCCTTTATATTATCTGCTGAAGTCATTCAATTTGTTGTAATTGAATTAAAGGTATTTCACGTCAAGTTAGTTAGTTTGAAGGAGTTGTGGCCGCCGTCTTGTTTGCATAATTGGTTCAAAGTTATTTCTCGTTGTGAAATGCTAAAATTTACTTCAGCGTTATCAGCTTGTCAGAAATAAGGAATTGCTAAACAATGTTTGACTGTACTTCGAATAGATCTTCGCCAATAAAGAAGACTATTTCAAATTGTATGAACGTGAGAAACGAATCTCTCGACAAACCTACCTGAAAACTATTTTTCAAGGCACCAACGACACAGGGAATCCTAGTGTTGGGCTATGACTGTGTATCGTACATAAATCAACAATACTATAAAAATTGCACACTCTACGTAACTATGTCATGCCATAATGTGTTATTTCTTCACCCCTCCAACGCGATATAAAAGGTATGTAAAGTCTGCATCTGCTAAAATCTGCGTAGCAATATTTCATTGTTCAAACACAAAGACAAAGGTTTAAAGCCGATTTCCATGCGAAAGCAAACTGCCATTGAATAGATCTGATTGCAGCAGTAGTTCATCCCTGTAACAGAATGTCGCCCGCATTGTGGTCAATGTGGCTCGTGTATACTACATACGTATTATCTGTTGACTGTATCAAAGGAGCCCAATTCTCGTTTTGTAGAGATAATCTCTAAGTTTGTCATATCTCTACTGTGTCAATCTCTACGAGACATGTTGGCAAAATCTCTATTGTATCCAAACACGTAATTCTAGGCCACAATAGAGATTTTATCTTTCGACATTACCATTAGACATATGAAATATACATTCCGTTTTCTAGACTATAGCGACGCCAAGTCAACAAAACACGACTACACTTAAAAAAAGGTTTTACAGTACTCAAATCATATAAAAGTATAAAACAATCACTATATTATTTATTCTAAACTATCTATGAATAGTTATAACTTATTAACTGTGATATGGCAGTTAAAAACCATTGTAACATATTTTAACAAAAAGACTAGCCGTCGCATACCGTGCAAAGAAACATTCATGGACAAAAATGTTTGATAAAATTATCCATTACTTGCCGATGCTCATGTTAACTGAACTTATTTTGTTAACATCTTTACAAGAACCATTCCACTAACTTTTTTAAACCATCATACACGTAACTCGCATCATAAAGAAATGAAAACTCACATTGGGCTTACGTGGGCAAGAGTACGGAGAGAAGTTCGAAGAAAACTGCCCATGTTAACCAATAAAAGTACAAGGAGATAATAAAAGATTGCTCATGTAAATAAAAGTAGATTAAAGTTATGAAGCATAGCAAGTTGACTATGTTGTAGACGATAATAAGATACTGACATTTTTTACGAGTATTGTTGCATTTCGGACCTTATACACAAAGTACGTACCCAAAAAAAAAGGGTGTAATATTTTTAGGTTTCATGTATGTATTAGTTTAGTACCAATTTATACCATACCAATTTAGTTACAATCTATTTGAAATAATGAAATAAATTTTAAATTGTTTATTTTGTTGTTATGTAATAGAATCAAAATAAAAAGAATAAAAGATTTTGATGATAAATAAATTAAAAACAGTTGTATAGTCTAATTTCATTGAAACACATAATAATATGTGTGTTTTAAGGAAAACAAAACGATTTGGGTGAATTTAGTATCCTTACAGTCCTTACATATTTCCGAGAGACACTGGCTATAAAGCTCGCGGTTCGCGGCCGAGACCGAGACAGGAGACCGAAACAGGAGCCCGCGACCGTCAGCGTCACTTTGTATAGGCGCGACAGACTGTCTCGGTCTCAGTCGCGAGATTTCGCCTATACATTGCCTATGGTCAAGTGCCGGTTGCGCTCACCTGTCTCGGTCTCCTGTCTCGGTCGCGTGTCTCGGTCTCATGCATGTGATTATTTTTTATTTTAAGAATATCAAATTGAAGGCATCGATGAGCACATTTTACAACTATGTATAATATTTATATTAGTGTACTAAGTACACATTTATAGAAATCATTTTATCTTAGGCTGCAAACATTTTAGTTAATTCGTTGGCGGGGTAGTCGTGTTATTTTTTTATGAATGAGTCATTTTCCGTTATATTTTTAGGTGGATGGTTATATTTTTTAAAACACAGAAGAGCATCATGAAGCACTCGTCTCGGCAGTCCATGATGCGTCTAGCCTAGACCATGCCTAGTAGAATATAAAACTATTTTGCACTGAAGCATTCCACTTCAAGCCAAACACGGTATACTGCAGCTTGTGAATAGGATTAAAGTCCTGTTGAAAGTAGGTTAAAAGCGGCTAAGGTCATTCATTTAAAAGTGATCCTTATTTCACAATCATACAGTACTTTTTTAACCCGAGATACGGTTCTAGGTAACACATCCAACTAAATATCAAGTTGCACGTATTTTTTTCTTCTTTTCGTCGTCTGGTTCTTGTATGTCTTTTCTTTGAAACTCACTTTCAACATGAACCTCCGCGAGGAAGTGTCACTAAGCAAGTCTTAAATATATGTATTTTTCTTTCATTGTGTATACATTGTGTCTTTTATTATGTCGATCTGGCGTGGAGTTACAGATCTAATCCTTAGCAGTGATAAGGGTATAAAAGAAAATACAACAAAAAGTAATAAAAAATATATATATTTTCTTATGTAAATAGCGAATAAAAGAGCAGTTTTGAGCTATTCGATTTTAAGTGATCACCGTCGTCGCCCATAGACAACGCCAAAGAAATCAGAAAGAAAGAGAAAATCATATGAAAACATCACAAAAATATTTAATTCTTGAGTACAGCATTTTACAAATCGCGTTTGTATATCCCATTTCTAGGTCTATTTATTGCAAAAGCTACAAAAAAGCAGTCAAGCTAAACCTCTTAGCAGAAGTTCCATATAACTTTTATTTCCTATTCGTGCGTTCGACAGAGTTATTTAGATATACATACCTTCGGTTTTATGTAACCAATTTCGATAAAATATAGGTCAATGTTTATTTTTACCTACAAGGTTTCAAGCCGTCAAAAATCGGTTCTGTAATACTTTATCTCAGTCTACATCTCACGAAGATACAACCAGAAACAGATTTCGAAAAATAAATGTTCTGAGGTCGTAAGAGACCCCATAGCATAACTCGAGCATTTATTTTAAAATACAGCCGCAGCCTCATAAAAGTTTTATAATATTACACGTTTTTTACCTTAACCTAAATAAAATAGCTCGACTAACACACATTTGTTACAAACAATCACTTCCAGGTCATTTCCCTAACTGAACGCGTCCATGCTGCGGTTACCGTATGCTTCTATAGTTAGCCTACATACATAAAAAAATATTATAGCATTCTATTCGGAGAACATAAAATATTTTTTAAAAATTCCGTTCAAATCACAAAACAGAAACAGGATCATTGTTGTCTCTGTCTGTACATTTGGCACCATCTGGCATCTGATTAAGATAAATAAAATTAAGTGTACTGTCACGAGATTAATATAAATTAATTATATGATCTGATTGAACAGTGGCATATTTGGTTCTACATTGTAGAAAGCAATAATTATTAATATTAACCGACTTCAAAAAAGTAGGAGGCTATAAATGGTCGGTGACATTTTTTTTATGATTACGAACAAGCGTCAAGTCACAAATTTGGAGATGAGTCGTCAGGAAAATATTGTTTACTTAATTGGATCCTAGTAATGTCTATCAGAAATGCGACAGTTTATTCAGCTTACTGTTAACAAATATGAAATACTTTTATGCTAAATATTCCAGTAGGTATCCGATGCAAAGCACTAGACTATAATTATCTAGAGGTAGTAGGGTCCAAGACGATACAGACAACTAGGTACTCTTTTGGTCAGTTTTCATTAGTGCAGTTTTTTATAGCCTGAGGAGTTCAAAGTAGACGCAAAAGCAGACGAACCACCTGACTGTGTCACCATCGCCAATGGAAAATTTGAAAGAAATCTCTTTTTATATTTTGGTGAACCCTATGTCATAGCGCTTCATTAAATCCCTCAAAAGACAGTATTGCACTGCGTCATCGTTTGAATAGAATTTGAATTATATCATTATTTACTGCGAAATAGCTAAACGCTGGCAGTGAGACGTCAACGATTACTGCAAACGCGTCTAGTTCCAAACTAGACGGCCGTAATGATCGGATTAAATCCGATACTCCCATGTAGTGGTGTCTAGATCGTCTGACAGTAAATCCAATATCCTTGATACCATACTTATGAAAAGAAAAAATAGTACACTCACACTTATAAATGTGAGATTATGCATATTTAAAGTTTTTTTTTATGGATTTAACGTAGCAAATCTAAAAAAAGTCGCATCTGAAAAGGTGTGACCGGATTCACACCTTTCTAACTGGAACAAAATTGCAGTTAAAACCACTATTACGTGGTAGAAATAGTACTAAGTACCTACTGTGACGGGCGGTGGTACCACCCCGAGCGAACTGTTCAGGTACTCTCAGATTATAGTATAATGCACTATTATACTGTAACCTGATATAACTAAAAACGAAATATTAAATTACATAATATAAATGTTACCTTTATTAAGTAAAATAGAACATTCATTAGTGTCAAGGTTAATTAACCCTTTGACAAAATGAATTACGGTCGAATTTCGACCGCAAAGCGGGAGTCAGTAGTGTAAATGAGTGGTTGCGACATAATATGTCCATTTATTACTTTAAAATAAGTAGCGATGGCAATTGCAAGATTGATTGATATGATTGATTTTTTTTATGGAATTAAGGTAGCAAACGAGCATGCAGCACCACCCTTCCGCTGCCGCCCATGACAACTGTGACCGACCAAGAACAAGACTCAAATGGGGACTAGGGTAGTTAGTCCGATTAGAAAACGGTGTTAGAACATTAGTTGGATAGGTCGTTAATAAGAATGAGGACTGGGACAGGGACTGTTAGTGATAGCTAGTTCCGTTATTTGTTGTTAAAAATAGTACAGTTAGCAATTATTGTTAGTAAGAGTCTTGTTCTAATTCGGTCACAGATGCGTGGCAACCCTTGAGGACTACTATGGTCGCCTCTAAAAACTGTCACCGACACCTTTACAATTATTAAATAATAGTAATTAAGTACCGTGGCGGGCGGTACTTCCCCTGTTAATTAATTGGCTTATATCTATTTTCTGGTATTCCATCGGAGGTATAACATCATTTATATTTTGCTATGTTTACATGACTCTCCACTTCACACGGAAATCTAACTTAAATCTTAAATCAAGTAAAAATTAATACAAATATATTTTTAAATATACAATAATAGAACTTTTAAGACGCATGACGTGTAAAATAGTACTCTATCAAAATGTGCTCTGGTGGCGTCTTTTTTGTTTGTTTTTTTTTTCTTTTTTTTTCTTTTTCTTTCCTGATTGACTGACAAAGTACAGTCTAAACTAGTAGACCCAGAAGCATCAAACTTTAAACATGGGTTCCTGTATACATATATTGTAATTAAGAGAAGCACTAAGAAAATATTTTTCAAAATTCATCAGGAAAAAAATGGAGGGGCAAAATTTTCTAGGAATATAAAATGGCGTGGGCAGTCAGTTAGAATATTTTGGTTACTGCTTTTTTGCATCGTATGCAGAGGTTGGCTAATGTTATCCCCAGCTTCTTGTCATCGCCATTACTCTTGCGGGATTTGCCACTCGTTCAACACCAGATGATAAATGCTAGCTGAAGAAGTATCACTCGTCTATTTTAATGATATTAGCTTTGCTTGTTATTGTATTTTATGTCATACTTATCCTTACTATCATGTGAAGAAAAATATGCTTGAAGATAATATGATTAGCATTTAATTTTATCTGAATTATAATCTTAGTATTTAAATTTAGCTTTTAATACGAATATAATCAATTCTTTAGTTGTGGCTAAAAGCCTTGAGTTAATGGGAGGCAATACTAAAGCAAAATGTATTATTTTACGTTAATGATCATATAAAACTTAATAAATTCTTTCCTGTTTGAATATAGCAACTTTATTATTTACAAACAACAAATTCTAAACCACGATGAATACTTAATATAACGAAAGCCTCTTAACACGAGTACTCAACAGAAAAAAAACAGTTTCCTTGCTTTCAGCTTCGTCTAATTGGAGGACTTGGCGCGCCCACTGTAGTGCAGCGAAATGGATTAGTGTCAACAGTTGTTTTGGGACTTTTCTTTGCTGTTATACATCGAGATACTGTTATATCTTTTTTTCTACCAACTTTTACGGGAGTTTTTCTTGTTGTGTCTATAGGTATTATTTTATTATCAGAATTGCGCTCACTGTTATTATGACCAATTTCACAAACAATTTTTTTTACTTTTTATACTTTTAGATGGTTACGACATTTGTTATTAAGCGGGTTATATTATTCATTATTTTATTTCATTACCATGTGAGCTTACATTGGATAATCTATTATGTATGCGCTGTACCTAATTCCACAACATAAAAAATTCAGCGCAAAAATGTATTACTTTGTATCGTCGTTATAATATTATAGAATATTTTATACAAACAGAAGCCACTTTATTATACTCGAACAAAGTGTAGTAATATATTTTTGAAGTACAACTTTTTAGTGGATTACGTAGAGGGTTTAAATAAAAACGTTTAAACAATAAACTGGCCACTCAAACTGAAAAATAAATTGTATGATGAACTTACAAGAAAGTAGATAGTACAAAGAAAAAAAAACTTGCCTTCACGGTCCCAGTCGGAACAATGAGAGTTAGCCAAGCACTCTTCAAGGAAATATGTAATCACATTAATGGCTTTATAATAATAGGTAAGTACTAGGTTTTGCGGGAATCGGAAAAAGACAAAACGCCGTTAAAATTATCCCAAGGGAACGGTATTATCGGGATAAAAACTACCCTATGTCCTTTCCCGGGTATATAACTATCTTCATACCAAATTTTATCCAAATCGGTTCAACAGGTTAAGCGTAAAAACGTAACCGACAGACAGACAGAGTTACTTTCGCATTTATAATATTAGTAAGGATTGAAGCCGTGCCCCCAACCGAGGATCTATCGACTTATAACACCCTGATGTGCCGTTAGTCAGAGTCATTTATCTAGGCCACCCTGTGTGTAGAGGTCTTGGTTGTTAGGAAATTCTTATTTTTATGTCCATGTCACTATTATAGTAATACAAGGAATCTTAGTGCAGTAAAACAATTATTCGCAACCGTGATGAACAAGACCTAATTAGTTGTGTGATGTCCCAAGTCCCAATAGAGCGCAAATAGGTTGTAGTAAATTAAACTAACTGCTCTGGAAAACAATAGGAAAAACGCTTTAGTTAACTAACCTGGGAATTTTAACAAGCTACCAATTTGCGCTCCAATTAGGCGGAGTTAGGTAATATGTGTGGCCTTACCAATTCTAGTAATTAACTTCACAATCTAAATCTTTTTGTTTCAGAGTCTATAAATTAATTAGTTTTTCATGTTCGGGGTACAAAAAAATAACTAATTTCACGTGCCTGTAAATGTAATTGAAATTAATGTACAAACAATGTTTTAGGATAATATAGTTCATGTTCATTCGTTTGTTTAGGAAGGTATATTTTTGGAAATTTACGAATAGAAAAACAAAACGAACGAATATGCAGAGTTCGACATGTATATTCGGGTTTTATCTCACAAGCTGAATTCGAACCACTTCCTCTTACTTACGGACTTGAAATGTTGCATGCATGGTTCTCCTATCTAACGAGAACCATGCGATTTCATGAAAAGCACGGGCGGATCTGACTAAATGTATTGCTCTTAGCATTATAAAAGCGTCTTTTCTTTACTGTTAATTAAATATTTTTTGTTCTATTGAAATGAAATGAAATGAAATGAAATGAAATGAAATTTATTCGAAGTTGGTTTTTTACAAACACTTTTCGAAAGTCAATCTACGCCATCGCTTCGACAAATCCCTACCGTGAGTAGTCTTGGAAGAAGAAGCGGCAAGAAACTTCCAAGAAGCTTTTTTTTGCTACTCACATTACAGATAGCACTTACTACTACTTACTAGTTAGAATATCAAACTCATGTCCAAGCATTTTTATCTTTAAAATAATCATCAAGTTTGTAATAACCTTTCGTCATAAGAATGCCTTTGACATGATTTTTAAATTTACAGTATGGCATTTCCGTCAATTCGAACGGAATTTTATTATAGATTTTAATACAACTACCCATGAACGAGCCTCCAGTTTTACAAAGTCTGAAGTTTGGTACAGTCAGTTTAGCCTTGTTCCTAGTATTAATGACGTGAACATCACTCTTCTTAAGGAAACTGTCATAGTATTTTTTAACGTACATAATATTATCAAAAATAAATTGTGAGACTACAGTTAATATATTTATTTCCTTAAATAAATTTCTTAGCGAATCCCTTGGCCTGAGGTTGTAAATGGCACGTACTGCTCTTTTCTGTAAGATAAATATTGACTCTATATCTGCAGCAGAGCCCCACAACAACAGACCATAGGACATTATACTATGAAAGTAGCTAAAATAGACTAATCTTGCTGTTTCTACATCAGTCAAGAGCCTTACTTTCTTAACAGCGTACGCAGCCGAACTAAGTCTCCCCGACAAGGCTTCAATATGAGGACCCCATTGTAGATGAGAATCTATAGTAAGTCCCAAAAATTTTGTTGAATTTACTAGTTCTAATACTTCCTTATTTAGAACAATTTGAGCAGGAACCTGCTTTACATTTGGCAACGTAAATTTAACACATTTGGTTTTTTTCGCGTTTAATACTAAGTTGTTACACGTAAACCAATGCAGTACTTGCGAAACAGCATTATTTACATCGTCAAAACATTGTTTTCTTCTATCTACTTTAAAAAGTAACGAGGTGTCATCAGCAAATAATACAGTTTCACATAAGTTCGTAGTGAAATAAGGAAGATCATTGATATAAATTAGAAATAGCAGTGGTCCTAATATTGATCCTTGGGGCACACCCATCGTTAGGTGTGCTCCAGGGGACTCTACTCCATTAATAACTACTTTCTGAGTACGTTCAGATAAGTAAGATTTTAGAAGGCTAACTGATTGTTTTGAGACACCATAATGACTAAGTTTATTTAATAATATATTATGATCAACGCAATCGAACGCCTTCGAGAGGTCACAGAATATACCAATGGCATCCTGCTTACGTTCCCAAGCATTAAAGATGTGTTTGAGAAGTGCGATGCCTGCATCAGTGGTATTTTTCCCTCTCGAAAAACCGAACTGATTAAAATGAAACAATTTATTCATAGAAAAATGAGACAGTAGCTGATTGTAAATAATTTTTTCAAATATTTTGCTAAGTGCTGGTAAGATAGATATTGGCCTAAAATTTGTGGGATCGTTTTTTTCTCCAGCTTTGAATAAAGGTATTATTTTCCCATGTTTCATAAGATTGGGAAAGCTACCGTCATTAACACATTTATTAAAGATTAAACTTAAATGGGGTGCAATGAAATTGATAATTGATTTAACTACCGCTGTAGAAAGGCCCCACAGATCACTTGACTTTTTAATATTGATCGAGTTAAAGCTTTGAATAATTGAATCGCAAGTGACGTGTTTAAAAGTAAACAAGTTGGTGCACTTATCAACACATGACTCCATAATGGCCATGGCACGTTGAGGACATGTATTTAGGTTTTTTGTAATCATATGCGGTATTTTTGAGAAGAAATTTTCAAATGCACCGGCGACTGCGTTGTCGGAAGTGATATTCTCGTTATTGACCTTCAGAGTAAAATTATGATCATTCAATTTTATTTTACCCGTTTCTTTATTAATGACATTCCAAGTAGTCTTAATTTTGTTTGCTGATGTCTTTATTTTATTGGAAATGTAAATTGATTTAGCTTTGGCGCATACTAATTTAAAAACTTTTGAGTACATTCTAACATAATTCAAAAATTCCGGGTCTGTAGAAGTAGATTTTTTTGCGTATAGGTCAAACAGTTTAATTCTACTTTTATATATTCCAGGTGTTGCCCAATCACTAAATTGAGTTTTTAAATTTTTACAGTTGACATGTTTTTGTTTAAAATTTTTATTAAATTCATACTTGATTAAATCAAAAACAGTCGAGTACGCTTTATCAGGTGTATCATTATATTTTATTTCCAATGATGGTACTTTTCTTTCAATATTGTTTTTAAATATATTAATCCTTCTTTGTGTGATTGGCCTACAAATTATATTTTGTTTAGCAAAGTCATGATGGTACTCAATGGTGGCAAGTTGTCCGCTATGGTCTGAACTAATACAATTTAATATTGACTTATTTAATATCATGCAATCACAAAAAATGTTATCCAAGCAAGTAGCTGATGTAGCAGACACTCTGGTAGGTTCAAAAAAAACATAGTCTAAGTTAAATGACTTGAATAAGCTAATGAACCTTACCGAGCAAGAAGTTCTGACTAAAATATCAATATTAAAATCTCCACACACCACTACTTTTTTATTTTTTTTACACAATATTTTTAAGACATCTTCCATAGCAGATTCGAACGATGGGTAGTTGCCTGCAGGTGGTCTATATACACATACAATTACCACCCCTTTTAGTTCAATACATGAAAGCTCTATAATATGTTCAATAGAGAGGGATACTATGTCTTTACGTTCCTTATAAATCAGACTATTGCGAATAATTATTAATGACCCTCCTCTTAGCATATTTTGTCTACAAAAAGAACTGCCTATACTGTAGTTATCTATGGATATGATTAATTCGTGTTTTTTTAACCAGTGCTCTGTAACACAAAAAATATCTATTTTCATTTCATTTAGTAATAAATCTAATTGTAATTCTTTACTGGAAAAGCCTTGTATGTTTTGGTGTACTATGTTTAAATTACCATGCTTTCCCTTTTTTAATATACTGCTAGAGTTATTCTCTGTTGTCTTACAAATTAATTTAAATGATTTGGAACATATTCCAAGGATCCATGCTCAATGCTAGGATGCATGTCAATACATGGCTGCCCAATAGAGGCAGTGGTACTAGCCAAATTCTTGGCTAAATTGTCAATAAAATATGATAGCGAAATTGCTATCTGTTTTTTCAAATAATTTGGCAGATAATATTTATCATTAGTCATATTAAAAGAAGTAATTAATTTGTTTGTGTCAATAACACTTAGGAATTTGTCACTATATAAAGACATAGTGTCCAAGGCTAAATTTAAGGAATATCTTATATTATTTTCTATCTGTGGCAAACTTTTACTATAGGGTAAAGTAAACATTACAATACTCTTTAAATTTAAGGAATGCAACTGGTCATAATAATGTAGTAAGATTTTTCTGTTTACCTTTCCCCTATTTCCAACGAAAATAATCAAATTAGTATTTTTATCTAATTTACTTTTCATAATTTTTTCAAATATGTCCGTTAAGGACAATCCAGGAAAGCAATGGTTAACACAGCTGAGCCCCGAGTATGTGTTTAGTAATTGGCCAAAATTCCTTCCAATTTCATCACTAAACATTACATTTTTAGTACAATCATTTTGAGAGGAATTATTGGCATGTGTTACTTGTACAGTTTTTCTACATTTTGAGATCACTGGAGCACACACCGGTGTAAGTGGTGTTGATTCCGAGGCACCCAGGCCCGATGCCAGGGAATGTCTTGTAGTAATAACTGTCTCATTGTTTGCACCGACATCAGATAAACATTGCAAGGCCAGTATGTACTCCCTAATCTCATTTTTTGACACTTCATAGTTTTCAGTCATAATCTGTAATGATTTTTGTAAAGTAACCAATTTATCATTAAGCGTGTTAATGTTTTCTTCATAGATTAATCTATTTTCTTCAATGATTGATGAGCATGTTTCCAGTTTGTCTACTAACTGCAATCTTTCCCTAACACATTGTGTATATTTGAAAAACTTTTTATTGTGGTTAATGAGTTTCTTGGTTTTATTAATGTATTTATTGATCTTTACATATTTTTTTAACTTATTCCTGCTACACACAACTGTGCCCATCGCAACTGTACTGTTAGGTGAGACCTCTTCTGTCAAATCAATTGTTGCAAATGGAGTGACATTGTGTGGAGCAGAAGCTAAGCTGGGTACACTTAATACCAACTCCTCGAACAGACTTTGGTTCTGTGAAGCAACCACTTGGGATTTATTGCTCTCCAACTGGCAGATATGATTCTTAGCTTCATGCAATTGTTTTTCCAGTGCAGCAATGAGCATGAGGGCCTGTTCATACTCATCTCTGCACTGGTCGAACCCGTCAATTATTGACTGAAGTCTGTCCCGTTCGTCAGAGGTAATCAGTAAGTGAGTGTGTATGTCTGATAGTTCCTTTTTTAATGAATTATTTCTATCTAACACATCCAATAACTCCTTTTCATTGTCCTCTCTTTCCCTATGTAATTGTTTAATAAGCTCCTTGGAGGCCTTTAATTCCTGCAAAGCCATTTGGAGTTGGGACTCCTCCTGGCGAGCGAAGGCCTTGCGTGTCGTCATTTTTATGGGGTAAAGAAATAGTTATACCCGAGAGAAAAAAAAAATGTAATGCAACCAAGAGGCTTTTTAACCAACTATAGTAAGTCTGTCAGAAGGACAGCCTACTTAACACTTCGCCTTATTAAATAATAAAGCTGGTAAATGTCTAGTCAATAGTATTACGTAAAAAAAATAGCTTTTATCAATAAGATAAATGCAGAAAACTTACATGAAAGGAGATACAACGAATTACAATTCAAATTACGCACTGTCACTTAGTACCGGTAGTTCACTATATTACCGGGTTTCGCTGTGTATGCAATTAAAGTCTCACTTTTAGAATCACAGTTACAATTTACACACTTATTATCAAATATATTTAGTTATTTATTGGAAAGAGGCCGAAATACAGGTGATAAAACGAATAAATAAAATAAAATTTAAAGGAGCTACGAAAGTCAGCTGTTAACGTCAGTGTTGCCACAGAGAAAAAAAAAGCCTATTATTGCCTTATAGCTTAAAAAAAGCTTTATTTTTTACAACAATGTTTTATCTTTTGACGATGTTCTAAATTACTCTTGTATGATACGCACTATTAATGATTATATACCTTAATGAATATACCTGTATGAATGTACCTATGTATGAGATGAATAATCTACCTATTAAAATACCTACAGCTGGTCTCCCTCATATAACTTTCTTCCGTTCCTCTTCTTTCTTTCCTAGCCGGCAACGGCAACGTGGTAGGAAGTGTCGTGTAAACCTTACTGAGGACGAGTGCCAGGTGTCAACATGGAAACTTACAAAAAAGTTTGATGAAATGATATTAAATTTCTCTTTATCATATTTAATAATACCTTACTTTGCTGTTGGTTTTTGAGAAAAAAAGTCTGCAAAGTGAATTATTATCAACTTTGCGGACAGCATTCGTAAAATCTACTTACTCTGATATGGCGCTCCGTTTCATGACATAATAATATTATAAAATTTTATTTATTCCTCGTACACCCGACCTCGCTTCGCTTTAGGAAACGTAATGCCTTACATAGTAGGTACCTACCTACCAACTTACCCTTAGTCGAATAATGTTTATACGAGTCTTTAAATTCGCATACCTTTATTTTTTATTTGTGAACCTATTGAAATAAAATAGACATTGAATATAACCAAACTCAGTTCAGTTCAATAAAGCGGTTATTGAAATAAGCGGGAACAAACGCACACACCGACAAAGAGACAAAAAAAAGCTTCTGAAAATAATTGTTAATATCTCAAATATCTTCCATATACAAACATTGATCAGTTAGAACTTCATTATATTAAAGATAGTTTGATTTATATGCACTGTTTGAAGTATTCAAAGTTTCTTCCTTGTTTACAGTTACGACACGAGAGTCGTCGGACCTACAGCGCACTGGTCGGACGACACGTTCGGGGACCGAGCGCGATGGATCCAATCCCCCACGTCGGCCTTACACGTGCGTGATGTACAACCCAAAGACCGTGCCGTATACAGATGTCGAGTCGACTTTCAAGTGTCACCGACGAGGAACTACCGGATAGCTTTGGATGTTATAGGTATGTGGAAGTTTATTTTAATGGCTGACCAACGAGCTTACGACACAACAATAAAAATATTGATGTTTATAAACTGAGCAAATAAAAATAATAAAAATAAGAACATTGAAGAAGAAAACTTTTTTATAATAAAATGTCAAATGAAACTTTATTTATTACGTTTTGAAATGAATTATAACTAAGTTCGAAAATTGATTAAAGTTTAACATAGTTCCTCATCATAAGCGTTCAACCGTTATTGGACGCCGAGAACCATCAATCATTAGGCTTATCACTATTGGTCTAGAAGGGATGTCTTAATTGAAAGAACATGTCCCCATCGATCTTTTCAGGGGACAACTGGATTTATTATAACTTTCCCTCTTTAAACTTTGATGGCTGATATGATTAATCGATGTAGTTTATGCTTTATTCTATATTGTATTACATTATAACCATCGAAACTATTAATTGAAATTTGAGATTTGAAACTCCAAAGCTTTGTTACTTCGAAGATTAATATGACAGCTAGTGTCGAAGACTTTTTACTATACTATACGGATTATAAGAATTTCTTACGCCAATTTCATCATTGTTAGTCAAAACGTCGGCGTACGGAGTACATAACCGTTGGAAGCCGTATTTTGATAAACATAATATAATTATGAGTTAATCCACTCAAGGCAGAACAGGAATATTTTAAATTATATTTAACTTAAGATCATAAGGTAGGTATCAAGAAAAATTGCTAATCTTAAATTAAATTTTTCCTGTCAGAGAACAAGTTAAGTCAAGTTTTATAACCGGAACAAGAACATGACACATTTTAATATCTAGAGATTTCATTTAAATAGATCGAAGTAAAAGCGTATAAATTTTGACCACATCTTCTCATGCTCATAAACAAACCAGAAGACCAACCAAATGATGGTAACTACCCAACGCCGTTTATGGACATTCGTTACACCAAACGCGACACACTTATACCCCCAAATAAAGATTCATACACCCGTGGCGCAGGTGGCATGCACAACACAAATAACACATCACTTATACACATGAAAAAACATTATTTTGAGGTACAGATACCCATGCTTATTTTAAGCACAAAAGCTACTATTGTGACTTACAAGCTTTGCATACGTGCTTTGCTCGAAATAGGCATGCTTATTTTGAGCTCCTAAGCTTACTTTTTAAAGGAATTTCTCTCTGTACCTTTATTGGTCACATAAATATCCGCCTCGGCCGGGATTCGAACCCGGTGATCATGCGCTTCACAGGTAAGATTACGAGGTCGTCTAATAAATAATTTATATAGATTTTGCTTCTAATCTGTTTTTATTAACCTCGATCATGAACGCCCATCGATAATATTCTCTTTACTTAGCTTTTACCAATAATGTCTCCGGTTTGATTGATGTTCATTTACTGGGGTGGATCGCGATTATTTTGTTGATTTTACTAACAACCCATCCTGGTTTGGCTGCGGGGGATCACACTTCCACAAATATTTAATTTATACTCGTATATAAAAATCTTACTACTCAATTTTCTAGTTGTATATTATATATTTTTTCATTTATAACTCTTTACTGTACACCGAAAAAAGGAAATTAATTTATATATGTGTAAATATACATACATTCATTCAGTACAAAAAGCCCTATTGATCATCGCCACTTAACATCAGGTGGGATTGTTGACAAGAATTAACTTAGCATCCTGTAAAAAAAGACAATATAAATAATATAAACATATACCAATACAAAATAATAATATAAACTTCATCTTAAAGATAAAATTTAATTCGCCATACATCTAAAGGAAAGCCTGAAAATATCTTTCGAGTATCATTTGCAATGAGCTTTGCGCACTGCACCTGTCGCAGTACTAAATTTACTGGATTCAATTTCTAGTTGAAACTGCAGTAATATACAGCGAAGCTTCATGCCACGTGATGAAATAAATTCCTTCAAAGGTATTTAATTAATTCTTACAGATGTCTCTGAGATTGGCTTTTAATTAATTAATGTTCTAACTAGTTTGTAACAGGCGATTTCGATTATGACTGCAATAATCTCATTCGAACTATAAAGTTTTATTTAATAGTTGGTTATCACAAGTAAATTAAAAAAGATAATTATCACTTGTTTCGGTAAAGAAAAAGTTGTGAGTTCCCCGTTACGTTCTCAAAGGTGTTGTGACATCGGCCAAGAGTCGAGTTTACCCGTGGGACAGACAATTAACTTTTAAAATACACTAACAGTTAGTATAGATATTATAAAATCGAGTATACATTAAAAATGCATGTACTAACGTCCTTTACTTTGGTAGTATCATATATATCACATTCGAATCTAATTATACCACATATAAAAACATGTAGCAAAATAAAATAGACCTAGTTAGCTCATTTTAATTCCTTCATAAAGGTATGGGAGCGAATAAAGAAATTTTACAGCATTATCATTCAGTATTATTATACGGTATGATGAAGAAATACTTCATCATGAATAAAATGTAGAACACAATATTTTTTAACAAACAGCTTTTCATGCAATAACTTGGTGTTGGCATTATGAAGTAGACGAAGATAAGGATATTTAAATATCCATTCGCATCTCATAACTGTCCCACTGCTGGTCTCGGGTCTCCTTTCACAAGGGGCACAAGTCATGGCCACGGTGGTCAAGTGCGGATTGGTAGACTACAAACACCTTTGATGGCGTAGAGAGACGCGCAAAGGATTCGTAATGAGGTACCACTGTTTGGTACTCTTATGTTCAAAACACTTGGTTATATCACTCCTTATATTCCTAATTAATACATAATATTGAAATATTATATAATAAGTAGATACGTAAATAAATATATGTATCTTAATATATATAATTCGAGTGTGAGTGTGTATGTCACTGAACTCCGCCTAAACGGCTTGACCGATTTGGTTGAAATTTTTTGTGTGTCTTCAGGTGGATCCGAGAATGGTTTAGATTCACAATTGGACCCGGTACGTGGCGTTGCTGTCGATATATCACCAAAACATTTTTTAACGACTGGACCGATTTGGATGAAATTTTTTGTGTGTGTTCAAGGGGATCTGGGAATGGTTTAATGGTTTAGATTCACAATTGGACCCGGTAGGTGGCGTTGCTGTCGATATATCACCAAAACATTTTTTAATTATAAAGCGGTACGAAGTACGCTGGGACAACTAGTATTTAATAAAGTAAGGGAACCCTTTACTTTACTAAGATTTAATATTAGGTATGACTGTAGTAACCGTGTGTTCCGTTTGCTTTAGGTTAAACCAAACTTAATAATTAAGCGTACGTGTTTGTTCTGGCGCAAAACTAGTTTCTGCTTCCGAAGCATTTCTGCTTGAAGCGTATTTGGACAGCGACACTTACAAATGAAGAATTGCTTCTCAGTTCGTGGAGTAACAACACGTCACTTTAAACTGCTCTTTAGCTAGGATACGTGAGATATTACCGTTTAAAAATGATACATTGTAATTATTCATGCAGTATTCTTAAAAAGAAGAATAAGATTTATTAATTTTAATCGAATTTTACTCTAGTGAAACAAACTATTATGGTATAATTGAAAAACGTTGGGTTCCCTTTAATCATATTATTGAGCCAGCATCTAAATTAGATGTAAAATCATAGTAATCATGATGATAATAAATGAAGTTGTCATCTCCAACGAAAAGGTATGTTCAACTGTAAATATCTTAATGACATTAATAATTCTAACCCCTATTTACCTTTAAAAATACTAACGTGAGTTGTTAATCTATTTTATTAATTAATCTGATCGGAACAAGTGATTCTGACGCCATTTTAGTCCATGGTTCTATACTTCTGTAATCATGTTCTTTTAGAAATTGAGTATGCGATGGTAACAAAAAAATGTTATACAGAATGCGATTAAAAACTTAACACAGCTAAATGCCAATCGACTGGGTAATACTGGGTGAGTTTAATAGGGAAGAATTCAGAATTGAACAGCGAAATTCCAAAAATATTTTTTACAATCATACTTTATATACATATTGTGTATTTCCTATATTTCATCATTATATTATGCTACTGTAATTTACATAAATTGCTCAATGTTATTAATCCATCTGATATTGAATTGAAATAATACTTCCAATTATATTACTGGGCCATCATATAATAATTATTAGGTATCGATACAATTACCATAATAATGGAATATTGTTATTGTCATTTAAAGAACTGATGTCACAATTTTGACTGTTATTGTTCTACTGTTTGGGCTTGGGTAGGGCATAGTCTGCCACACTAAAAAACGATTAACTTTTCACACCTTTAAGAGCGTTATTGAACTCCATGCCATGTCTTTTACTTACTGTGATGATCCATAATTTTTTTTTTCAAAATCTTACGTATAATGTCTTAATCACAATTTTAATCATTCAACTTTAAACTCTATTCTTCTTTCTATTCATCTATACAATAACTGTATTACTCGTAGTTAAACTATAGATGTACCTTTTTCTTTGAAAATCATACATAGATAGTATTCAAGTTTAAATTGGTTCTTAAAATAATAGCTTGTATCCAATACCGACACGCTGACATGACATGTAATAGATAACACCAGACAACACCCTAGTCAGTAGCGTTCAGTCATTGAATGTCGAAAAACTCTGTTTACAGAATATGTCTTTCTGTATTCCGTGTATATGTAGACGGGAGACCTTCAACAGTTTTTGGCAGTCAGTGATTGACGCGTCACTGCAGTTTGAGTGTAGTCGGGCAAATTAAATGTGCATGGAAGGTTGCCCACAGCTGCCAGCATTGTCGCGGGAAGCACATGTCAAGCTCTAGTAGATGTCGCTGACATGATTGGTTTAAAATACGCTGCCGAACTACGTCAGCTACATGTCATGTCGATGGATCTGCGGCTTTGGTGTATAGAGGTTCGATTATTTAACATTTCCCTTCTTTGCTTCAATAACGTTTCAAGTTAAAAAAATGTTTTTTTTTTAATTATTTTTATAATTGAAATCACCGTGTTAGATTTTTAAATGCAAATTTGCTTTAAATTCATAAATGGTAACGGCTTCCTTCTATTTTCAGAAAGCTTATTAAATTATATCTCTATCGTAAATTGACTTAAAAATACATTCGTTTAGAAAACGATTTTGACGGTTAAAAATAGCTGAAAAATTGTGTTGGGTAAAATTAAGCAAAGAGGCGATGTATTTATTTTAATACTATAGTAAACTACAAGGGGGGATCAAAAAGTAATGATAATCAATATGAAATAAGGATATTTTAACTAAAAAAAAATCTATTTCTCTACATAGTCTCCTAGCAAGTGAATAAATTTAGTCCATCTTTTTTCTAAACCCTTAATTCCCTTTGAAAAAAATTCTTTGTCTTGACCCTCCAAAAACGCCTCTACAGCAGTCATCACCTCGCTATCGTCGTCAAATTTTTTGCCTCGGAGGTATTCCTTGAGCCGAGGAAAGAGGTAAAAGTCACTGAGAGCCAGGTCTGGCGAATAGGGTGGGTGTTCGATCAATTCGAATCCCGTTTCTTGAATGGCAGCCATCGCAATGGCGGCTTTGTGAGACGGTGCGTTGTTTTGGTGAAACAACACTCCAGCTCGGAGTTTGCCTCGTCTTTTTTCTTTGATGGCCTCCCGCAATCTTCTTATTTGGTCTGCGTAGTAAGAACCTGTAATAGTGGCTCCTTTGTTCAAGTATTCCACCATTATAATTCTTTCAGCGTCCCAAAAAACGGACATAACCTTTCCTGCCGAACTTGACACCTTGAATTTCTTCGACGTCGGGGAAGAGGCTCGTTTCCAAGTCATTGACTGTTGTTTGGTTTCCGGATCAAAATGATGGATCCAGGTCTCATACATTGTTACGAAACCAGACAAAAAAAAATCCTGATCCGTCTGGAACTTTTCGAGATTCGCCCTCGAAATGTCGACTCAATTTTTCCTTTGCTCGGCGGTTAACATTTTCGGCACCCAACGCGCAGAGACCTTTTTGATATGCAGTTCGTTCGCAAAGATTCTTTGATCACTGCCATATGAAATCCCTGTGACCTCAGCTACATGCCTTATGGTCACTCTTCGATCTGCCAATACGACATCTTCAATTTTTTAACGTTTTCCGCATTGAGGGACGTGGATGGGTGTCCCTCGCGATGTTCATCTTCTGTGGGTGTTCTACCCAGCTTGACCTCCTTTGCCCAGCGCGCAACTGTGGAATATGGATGAGCAGAGTCCCCCAATGTTTCCACTAGGTCGCTGTGTATGTCTTTGGTAGACATTTTTTTCAAACAGAGGTACTTTATGACAGCTCTGATTTCGTTTTTCTCCATTTTGATGTTTACTCTCCGACTGTTCGTATTCAAATGAATGTACCTCCCGTAAATCGTGACCTATTTATATGATTTTTTTATGCTGAACTAGTGGATATATGAGGAAGCAAAAACTATATTTTTTATATTTTTATATGCTCTACAAATATCCGATTATCATTACTTTTTGATCCTCCCTCGTAGCATTGTCATATTTTCCATTGCGCTATAGTCTTTAGTCGTAACTCTTCATGGAACTTAATTTTTGTGAACGTAGTCTACACAAGCACGTTGAAATGTGCATCTCATATGCTACCAAAACAAATTGGGTGAAACAAATAATGCTCATATACTTAATTCAGGTGCTTACAAAGTATAATCCGCCTCCTTTTCATTTGCAGTAACTTCATACAGTAATTTTATGAACACACTGAGTAGAGAAACACGACTGTTTTAATGCACAAATTTGCACCTAAATTAAACCAGCTCGGTCTCATATAGTACACGCACCGCACCGGAAAATGAGCTACATATTTCAAAATGTAACCCATAGCTGTAAAGGCTTGGAATTTCGAAACAATTTTATTGTATAATTTTAGATATTGTAATCTTCTTAGTATAACGATACAATATAAAATATAAATACAATACATAGTATTTAAGTTACATAATATAGTGGAAGTGTTTGCTTAAACATGCAAATCTTAGAAACTGCCAGTCGGATAAAAAAAAATTTTTGCTTTTTAACCGACTTCAAAAATGGAGGAGGTTCAACAACTATATTTTTTATGTATGTTCAGCGATTTCTCCGTCATTTGTGGAACCGATTTTGATTATTTTTTTATTTATTTTTCCGAGGTGGTCCTACTGCCACCAAAAATCTGAGATCTGATGATGGAGTCCCAGGGAAATCGATGAAAACCCTCAATTTTTTTATTACTTGTCAATTTTGAAGTCGGTTTTTTGTTTTGTTAAGTTATGGAAGACCAATTCTTGAAGAAGGTTACAGGCAACATTATATAACGCAAAGCAAAGCGAAAAAGTTCAAAAGAACGCTAAGAAACGAAGTAATAGCGTGGGCAGGCAATGAGACGCGTTAGGTCGGAGACCGAGGACGACATACAAGTAAAAATATTATCTACGTTATAGTACCTCCAATAATAGCTAGTAAATAAATAATTAATCTAATAAATAATAAATAATAATAAAATAAATAATAATCTAACCTTTATATACTAATATGGAATGAATGGGGGGTTTGGAATGAATGGGGGGTATGGAATGAATGGAGGCATCCATTCATTCCATACCCATTCTCATTGGAGCAGGACAAATGTAAAGGTGAATTATGTAATGTAATGTGTATGTGTATGGTAAGTAATTGGTAAGGTGTATGTAAAGGTAAATGTAAGGTTATTATTCTTTACTGACAAACAAGGAAAAAATCTTGTATTTTTTTCTTCGTCTCTGCTTTCGCTATACAGGGCACCTTTCACCTCCTCTTTATTATCCATTCAAAAGACTAAAGTGGCTGTAAGTATTTACCTTTAAAACGCTATAACAATGATAGAAAAAAATATATTATATGTATAAAATTCCAATTGAATAGTCTAAAACAATGCCTACTGCCGCGCCTGACTCGCTGAACTTCGGGTCCAGTATTCGTCGGAGGACACTTGCAGGATAGTGATGGTGGTAGGAGTCTTAAATTTAATGCGGCACGAATGAACCTACGACCCCTAATCTGATTCTTCGTCTATTAAACCCACATTCTAACTTCTTTAATTGTTTTTTTTATATAACACCTGCTAGAAGTGTTACACCTAAGGTTCACCAAAAGGTAAATAGTCAACCTCTCCCATGGACAACAGTACCTCCAAAGGCATCATAATTATGTCACGTTACAACTTAATTCAGCCAAAAAACACGAGAGAAGAAAGACATTATGGGCCCTTAAGCCTCCCAGGTGGGACACATCGTAGGGCAATTGACTCAAGCAAAAATGTGGTAAGCTACACGGAATGATACTAGTAACAGTCAACTCCTTTAGCGATCATACATATTATCGTCTGAACGTATCCAATATCCCTTAATTTTGCCACTACTCACTCAACTGAACCTTGAAGCAATTCAAAACCGACATTGGATCGCAGACTTTATTTCAAAAAATTACACTCAACTTGTTTTCCCGAACATAAAACTGGAACAACCATAAAAGATAGGACGGGTAGCATACGGATCAGCGTCTACTTAAGAGTCATCCGATACAGCCCCGGCAGGCGATAAAATTTTAATTTTCCCTCCGACCTACTTCACTGAGACCCTTGAAGCTGTTACAATTATTACCAATGGCTTTTATTTATACAACGTGTCTGAAGACTCCTAACTCCTAACCTTTTTGTGGGATTGGAAACGTTAAATTAATTGTAATGTTATTAGTCGTTCTTCGAACAAAACACGCACATTAAAACTCACGGAAGAGTATGGAAACGCTTCGTTATTTCCCAGAAACATATAAAACGTTTAAACGCTTTAGTTTAAACGTAGTTTAAGCTCATCAATCATCATCATCATCATCGCAACCCATAACTGTTCCACTGTTGGGCACGGGTCTCCTCTCACAATGTGAGGGGTACAGGCCATAGTCCACCAGGCTGGCCAAGTGGCACATCCACACATTAGGATTTCCTGTGCCGTGAGAATATAATACACTAAGCCTGAGATCTATGGACGATAGCTATAGATATAGTAGCATAAGTTAAGACCGCTAACGTCATAATACCACTATTGGTTTCATTACTATGCAATACACCTGCAAAGTTTTCGTAAGTAAAGTCTGAGCTAAGGCTAAGTATCGTCTATAGATCTCAGCCTAAGATACACACCCAGACCGAGAACAGAAATTGAAACTCATCATTCACATTTCCGCCTTGCTGGGAATCGAACCCAGGACCCTTGGCACGTCGTTCCGTCATAGTAACCATTGCGCCATACGGTCGACTACACGCTTTATTAATCTTCTAATAGCTTTGATAAATATGAAATGAAAATCTTTCAGGTGTTACTAAATTCGTGAGCACTCGGATGTACTGTTCACGCGAAGAAATCTGATAACTCAACCCGGGGTTTAACTTCCGCTTTTATCGTTTACATGAAACGTCGCGAAAGAAACTCTAATGCCTTTCCGAAATTACCGGGTGTGATATAAAAGATTTATGTTGATCCGAGAGGGATGTATAATGTTTCTTAGTAATCGTTGAAAGCGATGCTCAGCAATAAATTTTGTCAAATGTTATCAGTTCTACAACTTATAAATATTTAAATTCAAAATCATGATCATTTATGATCTGTACAATTATTGATGTCTGTACATGAAAGTTATTAGAGAAAAACTATTATTTATTAAACCAATAGATCCCATAGTAATGATTTTTAGAATTTTGATATAATATATAGTTAATAAGTGAAACTTGGAATTTACCTACCTTCTTGTCTGTCCCTGGAGTTTACTCTCCGTGAGGAAGCACCAAGTCGTGGCACCTGAATAAAATAGCAGTAACATTTTTTTTAATTTTATAAAAATTGCTTTAAATGAAATCGAACTTATCAATTTATTATATTAATACTATTTACATTATATGATATAAAAGCTTCTTGCGAGATTACATGTATATCGAGGTTATATACTCATATTTATTATAGTTATATCGTGACCGAGTGGTTTAGTGGTGGCGATCAGTTGTGAAGGTCATTCAGGTATACTATCATTCCGTGGACATAGCGTATGTGTCAGGGACGCAAAATGCGACAAAAACACAGTTTCCAGACTTTCCAGAGGCACACAACATTGTTTTCCCTCTTGAAGCAAAGTTACTTTATTCAATGCCAACTCATTTGGCTTCTATATTAATTACCCGGATCCTAAATGTAAATTTAGACTTGATAAAGTACCTACCTCTGTAAACCTAATTATGCATTGACGAAGCCAGGTCAAGTTCGTAATCAAGCAACTACTTAATTAAGCAAATTTAATACCTAACAATTGTTACGAACTGTTGAAGTTTAATTTAGTCGAGTAAAGTTAAAAGTAAAATGTTGCTAAAACTAAGTTCTATTTTATAAAATACTTCACAATTTTATTCGGCTTTTGTTTTTATCATCAAGCATCTCCCTAAAAGTTTCGACACCTTTCACAGAAAGGAGAAATTCCGGTAAATTAGCCATAACTCCTTAATAACATTTCCGAAATTTAACCGAACAAGGCTCTGAGTTCAGGTGGTTCTATCGTGTATTTCAATGGGTCGTAACCGAGCCCTATTACTTTTATTCGACGCTTCGCATTTCCAGCGTCCCATCCTTCTGTTGTCTACTCGGTTTTTCCCTCATTTTTGTACTCATTTTCATTATTTTTTTGTGATAAAAGAAAATTGTTGCTGCATTTACGTGTATTACTTCACTTACGCTTAAGTATTTGATACTTAGGCCAGCTTATTCAGCTGGAACAGTAACGAAAAGAACGGTTATTATGTAAGATTATCAAGTTAGCCGATAATTACATTTCTTTGTCCGCCTAATAGAATCCCCTTACGTAGGTCCGTACGAAAAGCAATAATCATTGCGCATACAAAATCCAGGGGCTTGGAGCGTTAAATAAAAGGCTATTATAAGGCACTGATATGGTATAAAGGGTCGTCGGAGCATTGTATTAACGGAAATGTAGGGAGTTCGCTCGCCGAAGGCGGAATTGTGTCAGAGAATGGAAGTTACATAAATCTGTCAGCTGTCCTTACAAAGAGGGACCCTTGGTTCATTTTCGAGAAAATTAAAACATGAAACGTGAGTTAAAGTCATTTTTTTTATTAACCGACTTCAAAAAAGGAGGAAGTATTCCCGTGTGGTCCTAGTTCAATTTAGTCCAGTTCTTACAATAGCATCCATGAGTAAACCATATTATAAGTCTTAAACTTGCATTAATATGAAGTCGGTTTTTTACTTGTAACATTATTTTGATATAGTTTATGATTTTCAATTATTGGGATTACTTCAGTACCTGAACGTTTTCCATGATGATTTTAGTGTTGAGTTTTAGCCAGTGTTAATCTCCCGTACTCTTACTGCTTGTGACGAAGTCTAACATCGCCATTGGATGTCCCACTGTTGGACGCCTTATACAATGTGACAGGTACAGTTGCACATATTTCTATTAAAACAAGTGATAATAAATTTCTTTTACGCACATTACTTTAAAAAAGTAAAGATGAAGTTACGTTAAGAAATAATTTATTATGAAAATTCTCGTAGATCAAAAAGACGGGTCAGTTACTCGATCTTGTTATTACTGTACATAATATATTATTTTCGTTTGTAGCCGTCTCGAAAATCTTGATGCTTAAAGAGGCCCTTGATTTTAAATCATATTATTACCATAGTAGATAACCTCTGCAACTTATTCAGTGGTACTTACGATCGTATTTAGCTCATTTGCGTGCATCTTGACAGCTTCATCCACTATTCAGTTCACTTGGGGTCAGTAGAGGTTCCCTCTATTCGTGATATACCATGATGGACACTGGAAGATGCAGCTTTTAATAGTCACTGGGTGACTACCCATTTGATCCCACTTTATAAAATGTAAAAATCCGACAAACGAGCAGACGAGCCAACTGTTGTTAGTAACAGATGATAAGGCATCGCCGACGCTTTGCGGGTAAGAAACAAGGAAGAACAAAAACAAGAAAGCACTAGCTTTCAAGCATATTACCTAAGCTAGCGTTGTTACCATATTAAGTAAAAGGCAGAAAAAAATGTGTTTCTTTCTTTCCTTAAAAAAAATCTTCGAACCCGACACTTATCCATACCGACTGGAGTGTCCAATTCAAACCCTTATCCTCAAAATCATCGGGGGAAGTTTTACGGCTGGAGTAGGGCTTTTCGTTCGGAAAACAAGTTTTATTGACAGGAAGCACACGTCCAAGTGGGAACAATTGTTTCCATATCGTCGTAAATATTTTCTGGGATGTTGTGGACTGAATAAAAATATTCGTTAGTTGTTAGGTAATATTGTGAATTTCTGTGTTATTACTTTATGTATTCATACCTACTATCAGATGGTCTCCAGAATTTTCATATTGTTTAAATTGGAGCAATTTTCTTGGCTTTAATAAGGTCTCGAATTGCTTGCATTTGCTATTTTCATATGATTTGATGAGCGTATAAAGCTTTATTTAATAATGTGATTTAACTTTTATTACACTTCTCATCAGAAAAATCGAAACACTTCCCTTTTTATGATTTCTGTCCTAATTTAACACAAAAGAGTTTTAATTCCAGGAAAAAATCACATGATTGTATAGCTGGCAGTTTGGCCATTACAGTGATTAGCGAAAATTCTTAATTCAAAATTAGAATTTCATTTGTTTATCCTATAAATGAAATGATTCACTGTTTTGAGACAAATGTGTGTTTAGAGTTGGAGTGTATTTCAGCTTTGAAAACTAAGATTAGCACTTATCTTAAAACTTTTTGTTCTGTGTTCTGTATACTGTGTGTGTACTGTAACTTTGGGACGTCTGAAAAGTATTTTTTCTAAAACATATGGATACTTCGCCAGCACAAGCCGCCCAAGTGGTGGCATTGCTGGATTCTGGACTTAGTCAGCGTGTTGTGGCTGAAAGATTGCATCTAAGCCTATCGTCTGTTCACAGAGTCTACAAACGCTATCGGGAGACTGGTTTGTTCACGCGCCGTTCAGGATCTGGCAGGAATCGGGTCACTTCTGAGCGAGATGATCGATTTATTGTAACAACTTCTTTACGAAATCGACGCCTTAATGCATTTCAACTGCAGCAGCAGCTTCATGTTGTACGTAGGGTGGCCGTAAGTGATTCTACAATTAGAAGAAGGTTGAAGGAACGTGGACTGGTACCGCACAAGCCAGCAAATGGGCCGAAGTTAACTGCAGACCATCGAAGAGCGCGCCTTAACTTTGCACGTGAGCACCAAAATTGGTCATACCTCCAGTGGAGCAAAGTCCTCTTTTCTGATGAGTGTAAAATTATGCTGTATGGTAATGACGGAAGGAACAAGGTCTACAGAAGAGATGGAGAACGCTTTGCACAATGCTGCATTGAAGAAAAGGTCAGCTATGGTGGTGGTTCGTGGACGGTTTGGGGAGGAATCAGCGCCGACGGTAAGACGGAGCTTGTCTTTGTGTCTGGGCCACGTCTGCCTGCCCTAAACAGTCATCGGTACATCGAACAGTGTCTTGAGCCTCACGTGATGCCCTATGCACATTTTATTGGCAACAGTTTCATATTCATGCACGACAATGCTAGGGCTCACACCGCGAGCATCGTACGAAATTATATTACCGAAGTCGGTATCTCCATGATGGAATGGCCAGCGAGAAGCCCGGACATGAATCCGATTGAACATCTGTGGGATGAATTAAAGAGACGAATTCGTAGAAGAGATCCCGCCCCAGAAACACTTAGCCAGCTCCAAAATGCAATCCAAGAGGAATGGAATGGAATGCCACAACATTTGATCGTGACTCTCATCCGATCGATGAAGAACCGTATGGAAGCAGTAATAAGAGCTGGGGGAGGGAATACAAGTTATTAAATAAACGTTTCTTAGCTTTTTTTTCATTTACGTGTGTTGTTTTATCAAATTCCTTCATAAACCATACAGGGTAAAAATGACTTGTTAAACAAAATACGAAACCTATGAAAATTTAATTTGAATTTAGAACATTAACATTTGGATTTGAAAACATCATATTATTCACTATTAAACGACATTTGAGATATATTCCTAAATATACACATTTAACTGATAATCCTTACAAAACATAAACTTGCAAGGCGTTTCGATTTTTCTGATGAGAAGTATATTATCTTCATCTCGAAATCAATTATAAAGTATTACGTAAAAATTCTATAGAGTCAGTGAAGAAGAATCAATAGTGAAATAATTTTTACGTGTGTCGGTGCAGTGTTGGAGTACCATTAAACAGTTCTATCTTATAAGCTGGCAACTTAACTTTTGAGACGGTGTATCTGACGTTGCTTTTTGGGCTACTGACATCCATTGGCAACACTGACCACTTATCATTAGATGACCTGTCTTCTCACTTGTCGGCTAATCGAAAATAAATATCTTCTTTTTTGCCGGCAAAACAACAGTAAGTCTTCTGGTTTTTGACCAAATTCATTAGGAATTTCTATTTTATCGTTTATCAACCGACCAACAAAAAAGGAAAAATTGTAAAATATTACGCTCCTAATGATATTATAATTTTGCAAACTTCATAACTAGTATATCCAATGAACTCTGCAACATTAATATTACTTTCAAGCAGATGGCCCAAGGAACAGACTTGATAGCGACCAAACCGGTAGGAAGCGTAAATTCAAAGCCTTATCCTCTAAATCAACGCGGGAAGTTTTATAGCCCAAGGGGAAAAGTTTTTCGTACGGCAACAACTTTGCTTTATTGTTTTAAATGGCTCTATGTCGTGAATATTGCCTGCTGTAGTCACGCTCTTAAAGTTTAAAAATGTACCATATCCAATGCAAATGCAATTTAAATTCATGACATCTTTGTCAACAAACATCGAAACCACGTTATTTGGGACAAAAAATATTTTTTGTTCAAAATGAATTTTATACAAAATGAATTTAAAATATCAGTTTGTTATTTCAGAACTATTATGGTGACATTATAATTAATTCGTCTAGTTTGGTTAAGTTCTGGTTCAGGTTTAACAAAAGGTGCATTGTCAAACTGTCAAACTTTATTTAGTTAGTGCGTTAATCATTTTAATTTTGTCCATATTTTGTAATCTACTGATTTCTTATTAAACACAAAAAAATAATTTGTTTACCTATCTTTTTACAAAGTTTTTGGTCTCATTTGTTTAGATTAAATTAATACGTGTAAAGCCCATGCCGTGGTCATTCCTGAACAAATAGTAATACTCAAATAAAATAAAATAAAATTTAAAGATTGCCAACGAAGCGTCCTAAAACAGACCCTACCAGCCATGGGATTTGTGAAACTTTTACTTATTAAGTTCTAAACAAAGCAAAACAAAAGCGGATTTAAATACAAATGACGAATCAAATGTGCGTATATAAAAACGCAGGCCGTCGGATTAATACGACGGAGAATTAATGAAAAAGTTGCAGCTTCATAATGTATGAGTTTCAGATTTCCAGGTCACCACCGCTTCCGTAGCTTGTCGTGTTCATACAGACAGTTCATTAAACCCGTAAAACAGTCAGAACGGTCGCGACCCCGCTTCTTTATTACACTGCATATGAATTGATGATTAATTTTTTGTACCGGAAGCAGCGAACGTTTTTCATCGGTCGACGAAGGCCTGCTAAATCAGTTATGTAGAAACAATACGAGTATTTGCTTTCCGTTATGAAGATTACGTTGTTATGTTTGTGGATACTAGTTTTTGCTTGCGGCGTCGTAAGGATTAAAATGGCAGTGTTTGCGGGTGGTATGAACGTTGGACTCTCGTACAGGGGAGCGTTAGTTCGTTCCTTCAATCCTCAAAAATTATGAGCGCATTAGAAAATAAATTACTTGATTCTTGGTCACCGAACTATGGTCTGTACCCCTCACACTTTCAGAGGTGCCCACCACGGGGATAGTTACTGGTTGCAAAAAAGAAAGAAGTTGTTTATGTAATTTGTTTTTATTTAAAACATCTAGTAATTATTTTGGTTTTTTACCAATGTTTAGAATTTAATCATCTTCTAAAATTCTAAACAACAAGAAACCTTTTAACTTAGCATATACGATGACACAATGTGTATAACAATGATGTACTGAGATACTAGCACTCTCTAACCCCCGCCTCTTAAGAGATGGCATATGGCATCAGGTGGGGTTCTTTCAATTTGTGTCCTTAACTCTGTCACGTCAATATTCTTGAGTGACGACACAATACTATGCTGCGAAGTAATTGCCCACGTCAGGCATTGTGTGACAAAAATGAAAAAGCTTCGACCGGATAATATTGACGTCACAACATAAAATACAAACCAAACATGCAATGCAAACAGTATTGACGAGTCGTTAAATGAACTTCTCAAGTTTTCTTTAGAGTACATGCAGAGACCTGTTCTGTGAGCGGGGGAGTTTGGTTTTGACTCAAGATGGATGATACTCCTTACAAACCAACGCGACGTTTAAGTGACATGTCCTGTATCAAATCTTTATTGGATATTTCTATAAAAAACTCAATGAGTATGAACTTATTTGAATACTCTAAGGCACTGAAGTGAAGCTTCTGAATGCCACTGGAAGAATGATTCGCGTGTCAAGTGCTGTTGATGTCTATTATTTCCGCGCCAGGTATTATTATACTGCGCCTGTCTTTGCCAACGGAAGCATATTTTGGTTGTTGATGTAGTGTTGCTGTAACATAAAGTGCAAATGGTTTGAAGTTACATCATGAAAATCCTTTTCTTTGCTACACCTATGAGTAAAAAGATTTTGTGATATAATGACAATATAATGACATGACGTGACAAGTTACCAGCAGGTTTTTCAATTCAAGATTATACTATCAAAAGTGATACTTACACATACTTTTTATATAATTATATAGATAGAGACTTTTGATAGCAGCTGAAAAAGACGGTTTATTGATTTTTGATCCGCCAATCGACCGAGATATGGCTGAGTGGATGATTGCCACTGGCCAAATTCATCGAGCATTTCCGTCTTTCAGACGGCAGTTTACGCCTTCAGCCTCAATTTGTATCGGTAGGAAGGTTTTGGTAGGTGTTGGCCTTCAAATGGCACAAAAATTAAAACACTTGGATCATCCATTAACCGCTGCATTAAGCCGTCCTAAAGCAGTAGAACAATTGACCAAAATGTAATTCAAATAAATCGTTATAATGTTATTTTCGTACGGAAAAGTTCGCATTTCGAGTACGACATGATTGATTTTATTTGACTCCGGGCATGACATGTTTTCGTGAATACCGCCAACAACGTTTGGAATGGAACGCTTTTGTTTACTGTTTATTGCCGTAAATGTAAATTAACATAACAATTTGCATCCACTGAAGTGTTGGTTGTCCACTATATTATCGCGCGTGCATGGTGTAATAAATTACATTGTTAGCTCGAGATACAACGAACTGGTGTTATTTCAGCCGGCTATTTCTATATTGGCTTTGCCTTTGATTTTAGAATCCATTATACAGTTTGTGCAGTAAATAATTATTGCGGTTTAAATTTTGTCGTTTAAGGTTGGTCGGTACCAAAAACAATTAATCAATAATTGAACCAACAACCAATATTTATTTATCTATCGGCTATAAATGATCCCATCAAAAACATGGAAATCAAAAAGGCAAATAAAATGTTTCCCAACGCAGTTCACCACAAAAAGTAGTGAAATCCCAACTCAGTTATTTTAGTTAGTTTTTTTAAAAGCCCCTATTTAAGTAAAAACTACTCGTGCTTGCTAGGATGGCTTTATCTAAAGATACTGTCATGCCCTCAACTAACGTAAGTGTAAGAAAAATAACTAATAAAATCTTTATGTTTTTATCTTTAGGAAAATATAGCCTTCGAATTAAAAAAAAAACTCATCAAAATTATATAGAAATAGGTACATTTTTCCGCGCCGTTCCGTTCTCGCAATTTTCAGGGCGAAGCATCATATTAAGTATATACTATTTCGCATATTATCAAGTATATACTAGGAAATACTTTGCCCGTTTTTGCCCGCAAGCTACATATATATTTTCTTTTGAGATGCAAAGTTAAAGTGAAATGCAGTGTTCTTCTGAACACCAAGACTAATGGAGTCTCTTGAGATTGAAAGTTGGTGAGGAACTATGGCGCATTGCATATAGACATAACAAAGATTTACATACAAACTAAGCACGAAGTAAACGCCTGCCACTCAAACAAGTTTCAACTTTGATTAAGTTTGCAAGCAACTACTTTGTGAGTTAAGGCGTTACTCGCGTGTCCAGTAATCTTCGTTAATTTGGACGCTTTACGATGGTGCTTCGCAACTTTGGCAAATAAGGTTTTTCTTAATTCTTTTAATACTATCTACTAAACCTCTTGCTACTTACTTGAGCGTATCGAGTTCTTCACACCGCAATCACAAAAGTGACATGTGGAATCAGTCGGAACTGGTTGTCCCCTTTCTGAGGGTCTCTTCCGCAAACTTGACTCACACTTGACCATCTTTGTTTTTATAAGATATGATATATTATTCTATGTCAATTAACAGTACCTGAAAGGTTCAAATTTCTAACATCAAACACTACGACTTCAAGGACTTTTATTCGAAGAGTTAGTAACGGTGTTTCTTTATACAGAGCTCAAATTATTGATAAAAATGAAACATCATTATCACGACAGCACACAGTATTGAAAGAAAGAAAAATATTTATTCACAGTCTATTGCTTCAAAATCCAAACTGAACACGAAAGACAAAGGTATTTGCATTTCAATATTAGACAGGTACACATGTCTGTACCTACTGCTATTTCGTCTGACGTGTTCTGTAAGCAATAAGTTTAAACTTTGATTAAGTTTCCTAACGAGCTTGAACGTTATACGTTGTTTATTTCTTAACTTAGTTTTAATAAACACACTACTCGTGATAGTAAGCATCTTTAAGTTATTTATAAATAGATTAATGTACAATTATATTTTTTGACATTGATAGAAAGGAAATATATAAAACATAGGGCTTTGTAATAATAGGATATATTATTGACTTTTTAAAAAAAAAAAATTTTGATCAAGTATACCTACGTCTTTCTAAAGACGACCTCAGATATTGCTTGTAATATTGGCTACAACCCATTAATGGCCCACTACTGAGCACGGGTCTCTCCTCGTACCTGAGGAGGCCTAGAGCATACTCCACCACGCTGCTCCAGTGCGGATTGGTGGAGGGGTTAGTGGCCAACCCAAGTGTCGGAAATTTTAAGCCGCCCGAAGGTATCCGACATGGCTTAACGACTGCTACCAAATGATAACAACCGGGACCGACGGCTTTACGTGCCCTCCGAAGCACGGAAGCGCTCAAGAAATTTTTGCCACTAGCGGTCACCCATCCAACTACCGACCGCGCCCGCTGTTGCTTAACTTTGTCGATCACTTGAGATCGACGCAAGCCGCCGGGCTATGAGCGCTTCACTGCCTGCAATTTTTTATTAATTTTTTAATAACAAATGAGAACCACGTAAAATATTTCCTGTTTTTAAATGACGTTTAGCATACTGCATGACTATGCTCTTTTGTGATTTGGTGGAGAGGAAAATGATCAATTCAGATCCTGAAAATTCTTATGCCATCTAAAAAGGCATTTGACGTGGCTCAGAAACCATTTTTAACGATTACATTCGGAACCTACGTCTTGAAATACCCTCCTAAACGTAGAAGCATAAGCCTTCGGATTCACAGGGTTTCAACGGTCACCTAATAGGATAATGTTCCAATTATATTATTAGTGAATCCGCCCTCGCTTCGCTTCAGGAAATCTATTCGTCACGTTTACAACAGTAATTAGTAGGTATTATTCCGATCGTAACGCCATCTATAATGCTTGATTAAAACGTGTTTTCCCGTAGAAATGGGATATTTATCCGCAAAAAAATAGTCTATGTCTCCAGCCCTTTAAAAATCTCCATACCAAAAATCACATCCATCCGTCAATATATCTTGATGTGAAAGAAGGACACACAAACAATTTTGCATCTGTTATTTTTGTAGTTTCTCGCCGTATGTAATAACTATTTCCAACATATAAATAAGACACTTAAACCCACACATCGATCGATGACCGGTTAACGAGCGATGCATATTTGAATAGTAATTTAACAACAATCGGAGTGATTGGCATTAATGAGCCTAATTTACTCGGATCTGTATTTGACTAGCCGCGTCTGATGCTAAACAATTAAATTCATTGTTAGTGAGCCCCACATTTCGGTTTCCCGGCAGGTTTATAATTTTGTAGCTCCGATTGGTTTATCTAAATTTGTGTGGACGGATTAATGTGTCAGTTGACGGAATACGTTTCGTTTTATCTGAAATATGTGGCGTCCAATAATCTTTTGGTGACTTGTCTCCAGTTGTCTGTTTGACCAAAATATGCTTTATGACAGACTAATTGGCTACGCGTTCAACGAATTAGTCCGATTTGATTGTTGAGGTTTTATGTGAGACCCGTTTGAAGCATGCGGCAACAACCCTTGTAATCGCCCACCATCCAAGCAATGAAACTGCTCAATTCACCGTTTTCCCAGAAATCAGACGTGGGCATATTTTGTATGCCATTATCTGAGTTCTTAATCATTGCAAATTTAATTGTTAAAAAATTATGTATATAATTTGTAATTTATAAGTCCAATTGTTCACAATTATTCTGTTAATATAATTTTAACTTGCTGTGTGCGCTTTGACATGAAACTGCATTGCAAATACTGAAATTGCAGCACTGCAAATAATTGTAATAAAATAAATGAATAAACACAGGTCTTACTGAAGAGTCCTGAATAAACCGGAAAAAAACTGTGGGAGGTTGCTTGCAACGAATCGCTACCTTTTGTATTATCGATGTCCTTGGGCATCATGGATATTTAATTTGCTCGTCAGCTAGTGATAAAAACAATTTCCTATTAGTTACGATGTGAATCTCTCTAGAAAACGTTTACTTATATATAAATTGTATATTCTTTGCAACTATCTTTTCCATCCCTAATCCCAATAGGTAATGTGACTTTCATTTTTTCAGAGCTTCCGAGTAAGCCCGTGATCTTCGATGAATTTGGTAAAGAGATCAACGCCGTTGCCGGCCCATATAACGAGGGAGGTGACTTCAAACTTATTTGCTCCGTAAACGGAGGTAAGTATCAACTTGGTAAAGATGAAGATCTAGTATACATAGAAAATTGCAACGGGATCGATTTTTTTATCTCAATGTAGGTTTTTGTTAGCTTTATAGATGCTAAAATGCGGACTATATCTTATGACTACTAAAAAGATTTACGATTCGTCTATTATGGGTTAATATGTAGGACAAACTTGGTAATTGGGGCATAAAAAATTTGCTACTTATATTCCGTTAAAGGGTTAATTGAAAGAACTGCTGCAATATTGTATGTAAAAACTATGAAGTGATAGGAACCAAGAATTGTCACAAAAAAGTGATATACAGTTGTTTTAAGTAAAACAAGGGGTTTGGGTTACCTTAAACTTTGAGTAGACCTGGTTTAAGCTAACAAACCCTAACATAATACGAGTATAAGAGGTTGATTTAAACATAGCTTTACATTACACATGAGTAGAAAGCAATGTTTTAAGCTTTTAAATGCTTGTAGGACATAAAATATCAATCCTGTAAGCGCGGATATCATCCCTCAAAGAAAGGGAGAGGGATGTCGAATAATGATGAGTTGATGCAGGTTTTTTGCGCCAGACGCGAGCACCGTCAATCAATTGAACGTATACAGATTATTTACACGGCTTCGTTTTATTTTCGGTGTGTTGGATCGTTTGATACGAATTTAAATTGGTGATCCAACCTGGATTTATATTGGATTCGAGCTTCCCTGAGCATTATCGGTACTAATCCATTGTAACGTAAATACGATTGTGTTGTGTTGTTATTTATGAGGTGGATGTAAATTTGTTTTTAATTAACCGTGGAAATGAGGTGTTTGCTTACTTTAGTGTTTTTATACTAGATGATTAAATACTCTTTTTTAAATAAGTGGAAAATAAGTAGGCCAGCCATGCACCGTTTTTAAGACTATATTTGTTTTCGCCTACCGGTTACGCTGGACAGGAGCAATTGAAACTAGCGCGTGTGATTTGTGATGTAGATAATTAAGTGTAACGCACGCCTGTCAAAAATTATGACACATAATTTGGCGAGTAAATTTCCGTTTATAGTTTGTGTTCCAGACATTTTAATGCATAGTCTTTATATTTTAACCCCTACTAAATATATCAATAGGTTTCAATCCCTCTTGCTTTATTCAGTTATCAAATGACACGTTATCCGACTGAGGATTTGAGTGTCAGAACTTTCTTCCTTTCTTCTCTCCTGTTTCTTGGCCAGCATGCACAGACCATACAGCCCACAGACGCCTAATATTTGATTTTCCGTATTGAAATACATTTAGGCAACTATTTGCAACGCCGTGATTGGCTAATTCAAGGCCATACGAAACGTTGGAAAGAAATAAATTAATTTACGCAATGGAAAAGAATGATACGGCACGATAGTTTGACATTTATAACGGAACTATAAGTCACATGTATTGACAGGAGTAGTAATAGTCGAGTGTCGAACGTTGGACTTTCGAACAGGGGGCCTGGATGCAAATACCGCATGTACACCTCTAATTTTGAAACTCATGTGCGTATTATAATTTAATTATCAGTTGCTTCGGTGAAGGAAAACATCGTGAGGAAGCCTGCACACCTGAGAGTTCAAAGGTGTGTGAAGTCGGCTAATCCACACTTGGCCAGCGTGGTGGATGGCATGTAGGTACCTCTCACATTGAGAGACCTGTGGCCAGCAGCGGGGCACTTGTTGCGTTGGTATGGGTTGCAATGATAATAAAGCAGATTTAATTTCAGATGTAAGTAAATAATAATAATTATATCAATATCAGCATAAAAATATTGTATATTTCTTTTAGGTATACCCACGCCAAGAGTACAATGGCACCAAGGAGACACAGTCCTGGCGACTCTTGGTGCTGGAGAACTGCAACCGCCAGGGCCCAGGTCTTTACCGCTGGTGATCAGGAATGCCACCAGAAGTCACCTGTCTTCAGTTTATACATGCACAGCTAACAACACGTTGGCAGCTCCACCACAGAGGACTTCTGTTCGAGTTGATTTATATTGTAAGTAAATGTGTTATTTTACTTTAACAGCCTCACAAATTCTGTCTCTTTCTTTTGATATCTGATATTTGATTGAAAGCGATAAAACACGCAATTTCATTTCACACGCATTTTTGCAATAAAAGCCTCATACGAGTAAAATCACTGTTCCTCTACCACACATTTACAAACTTACGTTGGCACTCAACTTAAACACCAACCTCATCAAATTTAATGCCGTAGATTTTTTATGACTAAATAAATCTGGCATTTGAGTAGACAACCCACTTGATTATAAGTCATGTTGTGAAACGACTGTAATTATAATCAGTGTTTGTAACAAATTTTATTTTGTTACTTCATTCGACGACAATAAACATAACGCTACATTTTTAGCGTTCTATATCCAAAGGATAGTCTGTGCATGGAAGATATATTATGGCAAAATTATTGGAGGGCTTTATTAACGTAATGTAATAAAACCCAAAACAATGATTTTTAGATTTTTTCTGTTATTCTGTCCCTTGTGCGCTTATCTCAATAAAAGCTTAACGAATTTGAGTAATGTTGGCTAATCTATTATGGTAAGCTTTGTTTGTTTTATCTCAGTAAGTCTATTTTCAGGATTATATGAAATTACGAAGAAAGAGGATAAAGAATTATAATTCATACTCGTATTTCTTTAAATCAAACTTCAAATTTGTCAAGTAAGGGAATAATTACAATCACCAATAACTATTTTCAAGATTTTTCGATTTCGTACGGGATGGGTTGCCTTATTTCCTCAACAAAATTGAAGCAATTTCCAAATCCACGCAAGGGTAGCCGCGAGCGGTGTTAGTTTATTAATATAAATCATGCGTCACAACTGATTTCGTCCTTTTTCATAATATTATGCTTTTTGCCATGCGGCGAAGTTTGCTAATTTATAAATACTAATTTATATAAACATTATAATACTTCTTGGTTGAAACAATTGTGTTTAAGAATACAACAGGCCTTGGTAAAAGGATCGTAGGACATCCCCCATTTACATAGACCGACAACGTGAAGAAAACAGGATTTCGATTTAATTTAAAAAGTCAGAATTATTTACATTAGCGTGAATTTAGTGAGACAAGCCCTGTAAACTGAACAGATGAAATTGACAAGTTTATCCATACATACTCGTGTTACACAATAAGATTGACTACAAAGAGAAGTGTTATTCACTCATCCGCGTTACTGACCCTTATATTACTAACAAATGAAAATGACCGATTTGAACAAACAGTTATTAGGAGGGATAGAATTTTTTTGACGTGCGTTTGAAGTATTGTTAAGGTCGTAGGTTTGAAGGGGTTTCCATCTTCGGCAGACATCGCCGGCAAGACAATCAGTTGTCTTTAGAAATTCTCTATTGTATTGGAAACATTGCTTTTCAAATACAGAGACGCGATTGACAGGCTCTTTATTTGTAACAACGACGTTGGAAGATATTGCGTCGTTTCGGTTGGGTTTCGGATTACGTAAACATTGTTTTGAAGCGGTTTTACCACTCTTCTAGAATAATTGTCTTAAAAATGAAATTGAGTTCGTTCAGTATGTTTTGTAACTTTTTACATTGCAAAGACATTTAAAGCCTCGATATAAGTTTATATTGATGTTAATTATCGTTTATTTTAACAATTTTCACTTTTATCTTGTTTGTCTCAATCATGATTCAAAATTAATTCATTTGAAATTAGCAGAACAAGCAGTAGTTGGTACCTACTCTAAAGTTGTACCTATCTATTATTGACCACTAAATCTATGAACACCAAACAGTTCTACCCATTTTTATTCGTTAGTTCATGAATGAATGAAAGATTGAACAAATGCAAATATTCATTATCTAATAGCCTATCACGGCTTCAACCAATTAATGATCCACTACTGAGCACGGGTCTTTTTTCATACATGAGGAGGCCTACTTTACGGCTTTACGTGCCCTCCGAAGTACGGAAGCGCCCAAGAAATTTTCCCACTAGCGTTCTCACTCACTCATCCAAATACCGACCGCGCCCACTGTTGCTTAACTTTGACGATCCCTTAAGATCGACGCAAGCCACCGGGCTATGAGCGCTTAACAATGTGAACGATAGCTTATCATAATGAGAAAGAATTAATAAAGTCATACAGTTAACAATTTTCACACACCTTTGAGAATATTATCCAGACCTCTGAGGTATAAATATTTCCTCACAATGGCCCTCGTTCATTTCTGACACGCACATATCTTCAATAAATCATAGGTGCGTTCGTGCGGATTCAAACCGGAACAGCCTGTATTTTTTCGTCTATCTATGTATAAAAATCAATGATAGCGGTACTTACAGCCTCGAATGCCGTAAACGATTGAGATAATATTCTAAACATATATAATGTTTGGTATGTAAAATGAGCCCATTTGTTCTGTTATTAGTGCTGGCGTAATGCTGCTGACGAACAAGGCTATGACGCAAAGTCCTTTCAATTGCAGGTATCTAGGCTCTATACCAACCATCATCCTGACGTATGCAAGCATGCTACCATCAGCCTAAAATCGTCCGTGAAATGTTTTAAACGTGTTCGTTCGCAGTATACAAGGGGCACAAATAATGTCGGTGCCCGCTTCAATTTTAGCCGAGAACGTATCGGTTTTGCCTTTGTTGTTAATGTTACCCACGGGTAACGGAAACGACTTACCATCAGGTGGCTAATAGCATCCTATAGTTACATATAAATAGCTTAGTGGGTTGAACAAGGTTCTCCCATACAGGGATCCTGAGTTCGAATCCACCTGTAATTTACAAAGTGATATGCGTTTTGGACATATTCTCATTTCGCGTGGTGAAGGAAATACATTGCATATTAAAGACGAGCCATCACCCGCGGCTTCGCCCGCCAAAAGTCCCTAAATATAATAAAAGTTGATAAAAGCAGAGAACTTTCATACAACTTTGCGCCCCCCTTTTACCCGCTTAAGGGATGATTTTGGAAAAAACATTTTTATACATGTTTCTTAACTTAATTCTGAATTTCATTCGAATACCTTCAAAAACGGCAAAGTTTCATACTAACTTTGCAGCCGCGTTTTACCCCCGTAGGGGGTGAATTTTCAAAAATGCTTTCTTAGTGCTCCCCTACGTTATAAAAGGAACCCCTATGTAAAATTTCAAGTTTCTAACCAAATTAATCAATTTAGGCCCTGCTTTGAAATGTCAGTCAGTCAGTCAGTCAGTCAGCTTATCCTATTATACATATAGATGGAAGAAGAAGATAGATAAGCCTCAGTGTCACGTGGCATTGTACAACTTGTAAACATAATTTATTTTTTACAGTAAGGCCCTTGACAGTGGAGATACTGTCAAAAGAACACCCTCTGTCAGTAGGCAGGAAGGCAGAGTTGCTGTGCAAGTCTACTGGCGCGAGGCCACCAGCGACCGTGACGTGGTGGCTTGGAGGAAAGTCCTTGGATTCCATTACGAAGCACAGAGTAAGTATTAAAAGCTATTTCTTTAACTTTTTACGCGATTGGAAACAAAAGGTTCAACGAAATAATTGTTGCGGAAATGACGTCAATTTCATACCGTGGTTAACATGCACATGTAGTAATAATGTAATAAATAATGTAAGTAATAATCTATATTTAAATAGGCTTAAACAAAATCCAATTTTTTCTTCTGTTTGTCAAACGATTTTTTTTCTTTGTTACAAGGTGTTATGTAACTTGCAATGTTTGCATGAATGTTTGGGTCAAATCTTGCAAGCTGAATTGAAACTACTTTCTTTTACTCTACCGACTTCAAATTTTGCATGTTGCTTTAGTTCAGATGACAATGCAACTTTGTGATAAGCACGTCTGGCTACTAGGCTCAGAATTGGCATCAGACAAGGAAACTATTCAACGGTCAACAACACAATTACTTAGTTTATTGCTTTGTACTTATAAGTCTATTAGCATTATAAAATGTTTTTACTTATTCAAACTACCAACTAATTTATTATTGTATAACAAGCATGTAAGAAAACAGGTAAGATATAAAACATAGTTACAGCAGGTACAAAATAAATTCTAAATACACGTACTGCGTAATAAGATGTGCAAAACAGTTAACCCCTAAAACCTGGTCTAATTTAGAGCTTACCTGTGAACTTAGTCCCTTCTAATATTTAAATTAAACAGTTTTCGTTTACAACAGAAACTGTGATTAAGGTTTAACTTACTCGTAACTCGCGTACTCCGGTCAGTATAAAGTAGTTTATACTAATCCGAAATAAAATTTACGACGCGCTCGACAAACTAAATATTACATACGCCACATTAAACCGACTTATCTAATTTGTCTTTAATATGTCTATTTAGTTATGTATATTTAGTTAAAATAATAAACTTTAAAGGTTTATTAGGACTTTATTATACAGCTATAATTGATTGTAATTTAACTAAAAACAACCACAAGAAATTAACATTAATAACACGAAGCAAAAAATATCTTCATATCTACAAAGATCTTCAAAGAAGTTACTACAATATAACCCCTTAAATTCATATTGATAGCGGAATTATTTTCCTGACAATTTCATTCTACTCTATCAACAGAATAGGAAATAAAGTATTGTTATATATCAACAGGACTTGGAAGATCGAAACGAGACCCAATCCCTCCTGCAATGGACGCCGCTGAAGGAGCACAATGGCCAAGTGCTAACGTGCAGAGCTGAGCATGCCAAGTTCAATAAATCAACAATTGAAAGCAAGTTGCCGCTAAGCGTGTATTGTAAGTATTTTGTTATGTTGTTCGATTCAGTTATATAAACTCGTAATGAGTTTAGTTTAGTAATTACTTACTTTAAATAAAAATGTAAAGTTGTATAATATGAGTGTATAAAGTGTGTGTGTAAAATATATTCGACAAAGAAATATAATAATTGTAAAAGAATGCATACTCGTATAACATACGAATGTATAGATGTTCGAATACAAGCAAAAAAACAAGTTTATTCATAATTATAGTAGCCAATTCGGAATTAAAATAAATATTTTTCAATATGAATAGTTATAATACTTAATACGAATAGGAATATCTATAATAATACGAATACTTATAATTTATAATTTCAAGAACACAGATCTTCCAAATAGTCAAAATCACAATAGGCTAGTTGACTAATTTTCAAAAACTAAATCATAGTTTGCCTAATGGTCTAATTTAACTGAAATCAATGACATTATAAGTAAAAAGAGGTAGACATGTTACTTATATGAAAATTGAACCTGACAAACGATCCGAAATATTGCACTGACGTCTATTGACGTTAACCATAAGTGTCATAGATAAAGTTACAGACGAGACATTTATTCTTAGAATGATTTATGCCTAAAACTGCTATGACTCTTGGAAGTACATATTA
This sequence comes from Ochlodes sylvanus, assembly GCA_905404295.2. NCBI lineage: Eukaryota > Metazoa > Arthropoda > Insecta > Lepidoptera > Hesperiidae > Ochlodes > Ochlodes sylvanus. The sequence goes on along the minus strand of FR990130.1, from coordinate 12,001,676 downwards.
TTAACATTTAATTTTAATTAAGGATCATAACCAAAAAAGAACATTAAATTTAATTTACATTAAACAAAAAAATTAAATTAAATTAGAAACCAATCATATTCACATCTTTGTCTCCGCACAACAGTTATCCAATTTTGTTGGTTAACCTTGTTGGTAGGAAATCTACGGAACATTAAACAAATAACGGTTTACTTAACATAGAAACAAAATAATTCAGCCTAAATTCATAAAAAAATCTCATCGTTATACTAACAATTTCTTGTCTACCTATTGTACCTACTGTCTGCATTGTTGCCTCTAATCTATGATCTTAGCGTTTGTGCTATCTTTGTTACACCTGTGAGTGAAGCAATGTTCTGTCTCTTTTATCGTTTGGAAACAAGCTGTGATTCATTAAAATTACAAATTATAAATTAATCTATTTAAAATTTCAATATTTTTATACATTTACCTGTGATATGATATACCGTCCTCTTTCTTCACCTTTCTATCATAATTGTTGCACTTTCGAAATGCACAAGCAGGCATTTTACCTTTTTTAGTATCGTGCGCTCACAATGACAGCCGACAGCTCGACCGATTGAAACGGTCACACGTAGGGTCGTTTCCACTGCACGCGTTAGGAGCCTTGGTGGCGTATCTAGTGTAATATATCATTGACTGAAATATTAATATTTCAGTAAAATACTAACTGTAATCAATGACATTATAAGTAAAAAGAGGTAGACATGTTACTTATATGAAAAATGAACCTGACAAACGCAACCGAAATATTGCACTGACGTCTATTGACGTTAACCATAAGTGTCATAGATAAATGTAACAGACGAGACATTTATTCTTAGAATGATTTATGCCTAAAACTGCTATGACTCTTGGAAGTGCATAATATTAAGATCTAACCGTCGTCTAAGTATTAGAATCAGCATTTTGAACAGGGGGTTTTATTATAAAGATATTATAAGTAAGAAAATATTATATAAAAAAATTAAAACAAAATATTATGGTATAAGTGAAATATGTTTTTGATGCAGCACGTGATTTAGATGTAAAATCATGGTTATCATGAGTTAAATTAATGAATTAAATTAAGTCGTCGTCTATGTCAAACCTTTTCTTGACGTATATTTGCCATTGATGATGAACATTAAAAAAATAACCGTTTACTTAACGTAGAAACAAAAGAATTCAGCCTAAATTCATAAAAAAATCTCATCGTTACACTAACAATTTCTTGTCTACCTATTGTACCTACTGTCTGCATTGTTGCCTCTAATCTATGATCTTAGCGTATGTGCTATCTTTGTTACACCTGTGAGTGAAGCAATGTTCTATCTCTTTTATCGTTTGGAAACAAGCTGTGATTCATTAAAATTACAAATTATAAATTAATCTATTTAAAATTTCAACATTTTTATACATTTACCTATGATATGATTTACCGTCCTCCTTCTTTACCTTTCTATCATAATTGTTGCATTTTCGAAATGCGCAAGAAGGCATTTTACCTTTTTCAGCGATATAGAAAAAAAGGCAGATGGAGCGTGCAGAACAAAAAAGTGAAGCCACAAAAGCAAATACAAATTCAAAAGCGAATACAAACTCGCATTAGTGCTATTCAGACCGTCGCGTCGTACTGTTTAGACGTCACGCGTAATCACGCGTCACGCATTACTACAACTTAAAAATGCCGTCTTGTATATTTAAACATTGTAAAAGTTGTTCCCAAACACATAAAAACGAAGATGGGATATCTTTTCACAGATAACTATTTTTATTTCACCGTTTTGTTGTATATTTACCCATGTAAATAAATAAAGAAATAAATAAAATAAATAAATATTTTATAACCAAAAAGCTACTCAGTTACTTGGCAATAAGGTTCGTTTTAAGTTTTAAGTAGTAGTGCTACTTCCAGAACTTTCTATGCTACTCGTGAAGGAATGGGGTAAAAATGTATCGATATCGACAATTTTATTATGTTATTTCTAGTTAATAATTTTCAAATGAATAATTATGAGTCTTGTTCTAAGTCGGTCACAGTTGTCATGGGCGGCAGCGGAAGGTGGTGCTGCATGCTCGTTTGCTGCCTTAAATCAATAAAAAAAACATGTGTATACAGTTCTGCTACATGGTGTGGATTAAATAATTATTATATTTTGCCCTCTACACCACTCCAAGCTGTTCATCCAATTGTAATGAGATTTTGGTTAGTTGTTATGCGTAAGGGATGAAAATGCAAAATAAAGGTGGTTAAGATTTAATACCTATAATTATCTGTGATTTGATTCTATTCTTTTGATTTTATTACCCCTGTGTGTGATAAATTAATTATATCACAATTATTATCATAAAATGTAATCACGGCCGTCTGTTGTAGTAATAACGTGACATGTCACTACACGTAAGATGGCGGATTCAAAACCCGCCACGGACAATATATTTTCAAAAAACGTTCATTAAAGTTTATTTATTTATTATGTATATTATATTGAATTAATATATTATTTATCTTTTAATTTAATTATAATAATAAAATATTTTAGTTTTAAATAACGGGAACTTATTCAATACCTAGCAACATTACACGCACACAGAGATACACGTGTCCCTACAGTGGCATTCCTCGTTGTCACGCATACATACATCAATGCTAAAGTGGCCTATGTTCTGTCTATTGAATGTTATAATAAATAACATAATATTATAATAATATAAGTAATAGCACTAGGCTATTACTGCCTTTCATAATTATGATTAACAAATATTATACGAGTAAACAATACAGTACCAGTTTCTAACGTTTTCATATAAAAAAGCAACATCATAATAATGTATTGTAGATCTAGTTCTAGACCATGCAACAATAAACTGTCGATAATTGTCGATAACGTGGCAAATCACCGGCACATCACTAAGCCTAAACCGATAATGGTACTATGCCTGAAGCAGTTGTTAACCAAAAATGTAACTTAAGACTATATGCGTAAGGTCAATTTGTTATAGATACCAGTCACGCCATCTACCGTTCAATAGCGTTACATAAAATTCCATTGCCATCTAGCGGTGGATAGACGAACTTTATAAATATTATGTACTTAATTGATGAAGGTAAGAAGACACCAAATATGGCAAGGAAAAATAAAAATTAAGATAAAGTGTTAAGGTGCATTTTCAACTAATAACAGCCGGTTTGATAGACTATTTGAAGTTGACAAGTACCGACCAATTAAAATGTAAGTTTCTTAGTGTGAATAATACTATTAGCGTTGTCACGCACACATAAATGCTAAAGTGGCCTATGTTATGTCTATTGAATGTTCCATCTAGTTAATCTATGACCTTTTTTTAGTTTGTAGTCGACACGTGCGCTCACAATGACAGCCGACAGCTCGACTGATTGCAAACGGCCCGACGCGGGCCGTTTCCACTGCACGCGTTAGGAGCGTTGGTGGCGTATCTAGTGTAATATATCATTGACTGTAATATATTTTAATTTATATTTTCATGAACTATTTGACGTTTCCTTCAAAAAACGCGTCAAACTGTCATGGCGACTCGTGTGACGTCATATGTTGGAAAACGAAGAGCTGTTTGGTTGAGCGGAAAGACCAAAATGCTATGGCAAGTTTGTTTAGTTTTGCAACGTGTGACGTCACGCGTCGTATTGGCGTTCGCTGTCACGTGACTAGTGTCTGTAATTTCGGGATTTTATTTCTCAAAAATATTAAATAATCATGATTTATTTAGTCAATAAGATCGATTTTTCGCATTTGTAAATATTAAGCTACCATAAAAAATAGAAATCTTCAAAATATTTTCTTACTGTTAACTAGCCTATTATCTACGATAATTTGAATACGAAACAACATAAATATATGTATGTCCCGTATCGTTTCAAGATTAAGAAGACAGTAAACAAAATAAACACTTTGAATAAAAATACTCGGAAATACTTGAAAAGATTCTCTACATTTCAGTTGCATGATTGTGTAAAATAGATTAAGCGAAGTGCAAAAGCTATTTGCCGACTAGAATCAAAGCGGGCGAGTCAGTTTAAATAACTTAGATTGTGTTTGTGTTCAAATGTATTGATCCAAGTGCATGGTTATGGCGGTTTAACTGCAGTGATATGAAGTACTTTCTAATGCATTTTGGAAAATTATGTATCACCTAAATTATGTAATATAATTATTTTTACAATACTTACTAATAAATCCTACATAAGTTATTATAAATTATAAAACCTACATGAAATAAAACCTACATGAAGTAAAATTCATTCATTCATTGACGCTAGGAGAAGCCGGAAGAATTATGACTTATTTAAAAATTTGAGAAAAAATTTGGTAATTTTTTATATGGTTCAAAAAATGCACCGAATATATTTTTTTTCGATGTAGTATTACTTAGAATCTCGGTCCGAAAGCGTGGTTACAAGGTTTCTGTTTGAGCCCCTAACACCCTGTATATTTTACAATCCCAAAACCATTCTTGTCTGATGATTTTAGTCGCCGAACTCTGTTAATTAACCGACTTTAAAAAAGAAGGAGTTTATAATTATGTTCGACGACTATATTTTTTTTATGTACGTCTAGCAATTTCTCCGTCATTTGTACTTCGTAAACGTACTTCCGAAGTGGTTCCACTGACACCAAGTTAGGATCTGATGACGGAATCCATGGAAAATCGAATCTCAAATTTTTTATTACTTGTCGATTTTGAAGTTGGTTTTTTGTTTTGTCAAATTATTATGTTATTATTACATTCTTCAAAGATGTCAGCTAGCTACTATGACCAAAAATTATAGTAAGGTTTCTAAACATCTCCTAAGCGCATATCTACGTCATATCCCTAACAAGGCCACGGAATTTATCGCTTTAAGAAAACAGTGCCAACGCCCCAACATTTGCCTCGTTCGATGAATTATTCAACAGATGTGCACGTTGCTACATTGCACCGCTGCTCTAAGATAAACCTTAACAAGGGTGCAGAACTGCAGAGTCAGGGATGTATGCCTGAAGTAGGTGTGATATGTATGCCATGTAATAACTGAATGATCTTCATGCTAAGGTAAAATGCGGAGTAAAATAAATATATTATAATGTTCCGTTAGGACGTGACGTTTAACTCAATGTGATTTAATAGGTCAAACTATGTGTATCTACCTATTAATAATGAGATGTAGTGGAGTAGGTACGTGACGTATGAAGACACAAATACAAATATTCTTTATTTGTACACTGGATATAGGCATATACAGTTATACACACAAATAAAGTATACAAAAGGCTACCTTATCGCTAAAGTACCGATCTGTTCCAGGCAAACTTTGTGCAGAGGATAGAACATAATACTTAAGGGCTATTTATTATCTATTCAGAGGCGAAAACATTTTTTCTTTTCGTATTTTCTGTTTGCACTCGAAAAAAATTATTTGGTGCATTATGCATTTTTACTTATGTTTTTCATAATTTTCATTATTTCACATTAACTGTTACAAAGCTAGTATTTTCTCAAGTATACCTAAAATATACCTATAATTTTAACAATTTGTCGCATATCTATTGCTTTTTTTATTTAAACTGTATTCGTTATACTAAATGGTTTAATTTCAATCTATAGATACTACTTAATATTATAAAGCTGAAGAATTTGTTTGTTTATTTGAACGGGCTAATCTCAGTAACTACTGGTTCGAATTGTTAAATTATTTTTGTGTTAGATATTTCATTTATCGAGGAAGGCTATAGGCTATATAACATCACACAGCGACCAATAGGAACGGAACATTAATGAAAAATGTTGCATAAATGGGAAAATATTTAATATTTGTAAACGTTAAGAACAATTTTCCGCCCACGGCTTCGTTCAATAACTATTTACATGTTTTTCTATTTCTGAGTATTAATAACAAAATAGAAAAATATATGAAGCAACTTTGAGTCCGTTACAGCTCAAAAATTGTATTAAGACTCGAAATGCTCATAACAATAGAGGCAAAAGCTTGCCTCTATTATCTTTAATATTTGCGACTGTAATGTTGGTTATCGATGAATAATTCAACAGATGTGCCCGAGTCAACGATTCACCTCGGCGCCAAGATGAACCCTAACGACATAGAGGAAGGTGATGATGTGTACTTCGAATGCGCCGTCGACGCCAACCCGACGGCCTACAAAGTCGTGTGGGAACATAATGTAAGTGCAACCACTTGATTTTATAATTTTATTGTGATTTACCAGTACACGCCTAGAAGGAAAAGCCGAGGGATGTCTACAATAAATAGATAAATCACGCGGTGTACGAGATTACTGAATTTTGAAAGTAAGCATCACCAACATTGGATACACAATAATTTAGGAACTTTAGATAATATTACAATAAGATACTAACACCATACATTAAACTTAACAAGAAATGGTCACACACATAGAGAGACGATGTGCAAAAGATGGTCTTATCGCTAAAAGCGATGTCTTCTAGACAGGGCTAGCTATAAAATAAATAAAATAATAAATAAAATATATAAAATACAAATAACACATAAACATCAAAATCGTAGTAATAACATAATTATAATATAGTTTTTTAATGTGGAACAGTTAATAATAATAGTGTGATAGCTAACTATATATTATCTGAATCATAAATTCTAAAATTCGTGTACCTACCCTTCAATTACAGCTAAATATAGCATGTTACATGACAATTTATAAACATTTTATTTTTTGTTATATTTTGTTACATTTTAGGAAATGAAAAAAAGTGTTGCTACATAAATAGGATATTTTTTTAATTATAATTATATTACATTAAATCTGTCCATTATGATTAAATATATAGTAATAAAGAAGATAACCAATATAATACGATTTAATAACATTTTATTGTACACCAATTAGAGTTGGTCTAAGATCCCTCCATAGAAGGACCTTCACCCATCGCGTTACGGGATGAAAGTTACTTTTATATAAAATTTGATGTGTTAAAAAACGTATTCAGAGAAGGTTGCCTAAAAATTTTGATGCAAAGTGCGATAAATTAGTAATTAAAAAAAAATTTTTTTCTTTAAATTACACTCATTCGCTTACGCAATAAATTGCATACTAATCGAAAGTATGTAGCTTATAGAGTATGTATACGCTGGGTTGACTACTTCTTTCCGGTGCAATCATTGGGTAGGCAGGCATATACAGGTAAGTCAAAAGTAGTGATTTGCACCCATCCGCTTACGCGGTAAACCGTATACCAAAGTAAAGATAATTTTATTGCGAACATAATGATATAAGGTTGACTGCGAAAAATTGGTGCTGAATACGGGTTGTCGACTTTTAAAAATCTAAATATTCGTGCGAGTATCCAATCGCAGTGCGGCAGAGAGGTCCGAGGAACGTATCCAGTGAGATAGAAAAGGACGCAACATATATAAATACATATAATGTATATTTGTGGCGATATCGGACACACGTCACACGGTGACGTCACGAAGCCTGAATCACGCTATCGAAGCTTTCTACACCGCCCGCATATAACAAGTTCCAACAACGATCAGTTGGGACTTAACAAAAAGTATCAAACAGTTTTTTCGTCTGACTTTTTCAATAACGAAAAATGGACACCGTTCTAGAGTTCACAGCTAGTACCTATGTATGGTATAAATAACTGCAATAGTGTGAATAGATAGAGATATCGAATTTTTGTATAAAGTTATTCTTCAAAAGAAGACAGCGAAAAGTTAAAAAAAATCAAAAGTTTTGACTCAAATACTATACCATCGTGTTGGATATTACTACAAGAAAAATTAAAAGAACTATTTTTGTTAATTGTATGTGGTTTCATGCAACGGACCCTCAATGTGTTAAACTACAACCTGAAAACTGTGGTTGGTTTGTTGATGATTATCTAAAACCAACAGGATTCATTGGAGACCAAATTGTACAAGATTTTACTGAAATGACAGCAGAAGAAAATAGTGATGACTGTTCTGAACTTGGAGATACAATTTTTACTTCCGATGAATCAGAATCTTGAATAATGTAAATTAATTTAAAAAAAAACGACATAATGTATTAACGTATTATTAAGAGGGGGTATAAAGCAAAATTGGCAATCGTAGATTCAATTTTTACAGTAGTAGATCAAGTTTCTAGAAGCTGAATAAGGACATAGATAAACTTCATTATATTATTGAGTGAATGTAAGAATCAAAAACATAAAAAAATTAAATTTTCTCGATAGAAAAAAATCACAAAGTTAGGTCTAATTTTCAAGTAAAATCAATTTTTTTTCAATATGGTGCATGATTTTGAGTCAATATTTTAATATGTCATGCTAATTAGTATCACGGAGGGATTTGTAGATCGATTTCTAAATCAAATCTATAATTTACGAATTATTTAAATAAAATACATTTGTAGGATTTTGACATGCTCTGTTTCATTAATCAGTCACCATTGCTCCATTGAGACGGGAAGACTATGTCAGTCTGCTCGACATGTGAAAAATATTTCATGGTGTACATTTGTGACTGAGAGCGTAGTTTTTATTACAAAAACAATAATTGTGTGTGTGTGAACTAAAGTTAAAAGACACTAGATCCAACATGGGTAACAAACGGAATAAAATCAACATTAAAAAAGGGAACATAGAAAGCTGAAAATTCAAGTCATGGCTAGTTGTCAGAGGTAAGTTGACAAGTACACTATTTCATATTCAAAATTAGACCTTATTGTTTTAACTTTTGTGCTCACATTACAATGTTGATGTTGATGTTTGATCGCTGAAGCAGCATAGTATATACGAAAAATTCAGATTGTATGTATCATTAATAGTTAGTATAGGTATGTACTTTCAAACAAAATTATTCATAAACATAATTATAAAAATAAAAATAGTGTTGAATGATCAATAAAGTAACTAAATGATTTTTTACATGAAGGAGTAGGCAGAGGTATGCAGTACGCCCACTCCTCACCAGTTATGTCTAGATTTCAATAGAGTAATAGGTGTATTCAAGTAATAGGTGTTGAGGCCTAAAGTAGAAGAGAGAGGCATGCACCCGCCTATACAGCTTTATCCAAAAGCAAATTTAATTTTGAGTTAATTATTTCCTCTTTGCCCCATAATTTTGTTTTTAAAGCAACACCTATATTTCTGGTAGTCAATTTGATCAATCCCTACAGTAGTTGTTACTTGTGTGTGTTTGAAACTATTATTGTATTTTCATTTCAGAACAAGATTTAATCAAGAAAATATTCCAAAATCTATTGATGATGACGGGAACATTACACCAGAGAAGTGCGTATCAATTCATCTGTCTATGTATTGTTTCATTTATTATTTGCTTGTTGTTGCATTGTAACAAATCTACAAAATAACACATAAACTAAACTTTTTTTATACTATACTACATACATGCATAGTTAGGCAAAATTACTTTAACAAAAACATAAAATTTTGTATAAATGCATTTTTAAAGCGACTTTTTTATTTACTTCTTAATTGCTAATTGTGTTTTCTTAAAGAAAAAAAATATATTTCAGGCTTACTATTACGCTTTTACAAAATGTAGAAATTTTAGAACATACAGATCCAAATGCAGACGAATTTATTGCACCGAAACGGTTGGCTTTGAAATAAAGTATTTATGTAATTTAGTCCTATCTAAAACTTTCAACCGATTATAAATGGCGCAAAGTGATACCTGACATCATCAGTTTCAATGTTAGGAAGTATAATAGTGTTTGAATTTATTTTTTAATTTCAGTAACATCAAGCCTCGTGTTTATGAACGGGTCAAGACAAATATCAAGACTAACGACGATACTAAATACACATGTGATACAAGTCAACGACTTATAATAGACAAGATATATTTTTTTGAACAATTAAAACTTCCAACCATGCATAATTTTGGCATTTTATTTTTTCTAGACGGATTTTGGAGTTAGTGAATTAATCTTGATTTCGAATAAATTCATATTGGTTTTAAGTAAGCTTTGTTCGATTTTATGCTTATTTTTAATCTTCAAAAAATTGTTTAGTTTGATGACTTATGTGTTCTTACCATAACTTAAATATTTTTACTACCCATTATACATTTTTCCTGCTCTCACGCATAATTATAATATAACGCATCATATTTCACACAGTGTTTTTTTCTATACCACCCATGAACGAGCCACCAGTTTTACAAAGTCTGAAGTTTGGTACAGTCAGTTTAGCCTTGTTCCTAGTATTAATCACGTGAACATCACTCTTCTTAAGGAAACTGTCATAGTATTTTTTAACGTACATAATATTATCAAAAATAAATTGTGAAATTACAGTTAATATATTTATTTCCTTAAATAAATTTCTTAGCGAATCCCTTGGCCTGAGGTTGTAAATGGCACGTACTGCTCTTTTCTGTAATATAAATATTGACTCTATATCTGCAGCTGAGCCCCACAACAACAGACCATAGGACATTATACTATGAAAATAGCTAAAATAGACTAATCTTGCTGTTTCTACATCAGTCAAGAGCCTTACTTTCTTAACAGCGTACGCAGCCGAACTAAGTCTCCCCGACAAGGCTTCAATATGAGGACCCCATTGTAGACGAGAATCTATTGTAAGGCCTAAAAATTTTGTTGAATTTACTAGTTCTAATACTTCCTTATTTAGAACAATTTGAGCAGGAACCTGCTTTACATTTGGCAACGTAAATTTAACACATTTGGTTTTTTTCGCGTAATAATATATTCAAAATTATTAATGACACCTAATTATGTGTTGTCTGCCATTCACTGGCTCTCTAGCTATTAACATTGTATAAAAATCTAACCCTCATAAAGAAAAAACAGCTTGCCTTTTTTGAGGTAGATGATTCTACATTTACTGAGCCGAAATTTGTCTCATTTTTTACATTATACTGTGCCGTATTCTTGACTGGTGACATGTAATATAATAGCGGCTGTACACTCTCGTGCGAGAGTACTCGCTATGTCTCGAGACGCCTCGGCCGTGACGTCATGGGAGCGAGAGCAGGCGAGAACCCCCGAGATATCACGAGGCGAGGCGAGCGCTACCAAGTACATTCTCATACGAGTGCACTCGTTTAGCAGTCTCGCGAGAGTGTACAGCCGCTAATAAAGTCAGATGCAACCGGACGCGCAACTGCTGCGGCGCATCTATTTGACGGGCGGGGCGGGGCGCGCGGGTGAAATTTGATTTTTTCCTAGCTTTATACCCCCTCTTAACGTATGTATTAACGACATAACGACATAATTTTTTTTGTAAAAAATCCAACTCTGTATTTAATATTCGTATTTTATGTTTTATTTTATTTTTGAAAAAAAAATGAGATTGCCCCAACTGATCTTGGTTAGAACTTGTTATATGCGGGCGGTGTAGAAAACTTCGATAGCGTGACTCAGGCTTCGTGACGTCACCGTGTGACGTGTGTCCGATATCGCCACAAATATACATTATAATTATGTAATATTTATATATGTTGCGTCCTTTTCTATCTCACTGGATACGTTCCTCGGACCTCTACCGCACCGCGATTGGATACTCGCACGAATATTTAGATTTTTAAAAGTCGACAACCCGTATTCAGCACCAATTTTTCGCAGTCAACCTTATATCATTATGTTCGCAATAAAATTATCTTTACTTTGGTATACGGTTTACCGCGTAAGCGAATGGGTGCAAATCACTACTTTTGACTTACCTGTATATGCCTGCCTACCCAATGATTGCACCGGAAAGAAGTAGTCAACCCAGCGTATACATACTCTATAAGCTACATACTTTCGATTAGTATGCAATTTATTGCGTAAGCGAATGAGTGTAATTTAAAGAAAAAAAATTTTTTTTAATTACTAATTTATCGCACTTTGCATCAAAATTTTTAGGCAACCTTCTCTGAATAAGTTTTTTAACACATCAAATTTTATATAAAAGTAACTTTCATCCCGTAACGCGATGGGTGAAGGTCCTTCTATGGAGGGATCTCCTACTAAGTGTACCGTAATTAGAAAAAACTAAGAATATTTATAAAAATATCACTGCTACTAATAATATTGCAAATAAAAAAGATATGGTAAACAATAGCGGTATTATCGCAAAGAACAAGCTCTTGCAGACAACCATAGCTTCATGGAGTCCACACAAATTAATATTTATTTCTGTCACGTCAATATCTGCCCCGGCTGGGAATTGAACCCGGGATTCGCAGGTAGGGTCGCTACCAACTAGGCCTTGTGGTATATACAATAACAATTACTAAATGTAAATATTTTTTTTATCATAATGTCGTGCGTTAGCTGTTCATATCGTCCAATTTTGATTCATTCATTGAACTGTTATGACACCATATCGTGATAATTTTAGTAGCGGGTGTTTTTCATAATTTATTATAAACTAGCGGCCCGCCCTCGCTTCGTTTCGGGAAATTTATTCCTTCGGTTTGCAACGATTTAGTTATATATTTTAGATAATTCACACTATATCTTTATAAATTATATCCTATGTGTTATTCTGATGTGTAAGCTATATTATTGTAAAGTTTCAGCAAAATGCATTCGGTAGTTTTTGCGTGAAAGGGTAACAAACATTCATACATACATACAAACTTTCGCATTTATAATATTAATAGGATTAATATTATCTGGCTATTTTAATCCACTTCACGAACATAAAGGTTTTATGTTTCATTGTTATACTTTTATAGATATTATTTGTATACATGCTCATTAATTTCTCTGAGATTTATGGCCCAATTTGCTTGGTTATTATTTTTGATATTGTGTAATAATGAGGTGGTTTTCTAGAAATATGGCGAAGATCTCTTTTTAATTGACAATTAGGATCGTTAGTACGATACTGGTATTAATTGTAATAAAAGTACAAAAAATATAATATAGGTAGGTACGTAAATTCTATAAACATTCAGCAAAAATTTTGTAGGAAAATTATTTGGAGCGTGCCATCACTTTGTTTTCCTACTCACAATAAGACGTGTGGTATAGGTAACCAACATTTAATTTTGATTACTATCGTGTTTTAAGTAACATTTCCAACACTCAAGACACGACTGACGTAAGAATCATCCAACTCGGCTCACACGCGGCTTTTCAGCGCTGTATAACCGCAAACATAGGCTGATTAACAAAACCCTCTTTTGCTCCGAGGAGACGAATAGACATAACCAGTTTCGTGTGCCTATTATGTTTATTCCATTTCTGATAACATAAACTCGAACAAACATTACATCAGTTCGGCATCCAGCAGTGAGGCGGTTCATTCATCTAATAGCCAACGTCTAGCGGAACTTCGAACTGAGTTACAGCAAATAACTTGTGTTTAGTCGTTCCTTCAGAAATGTAAGCGTACGAAACATCGTGTCAGAGTTCTGTCTGCGCTGCCAGATTTGCATTCCCATTTGCATAATCTTGCGAGAAATTTTCGTCACTTGACTGATGTTTAATACTGTAACAATTGAAGGTAAGATGCTTAGTCGCAGATTGGGGTAAAATTGGCATATACTTGTCTCACTGTGTGTTATGGTAGTGTCATTCAGTAGGAATAAACTTATTGTAAAGCCACAGCTCTTATATGATACTCATAGAGAGTGAGTTTCCATAAAGATCGCAAAAGGTCGACAAACTACGACTATAACAAAGATTTCAAAGAAACATTTTTTATGAGAAACTAGTGTTATAAATTCTTATAACCTTTGAACTGAGTGGCCTATGACGTTGATATGACGAGATTTTTTTTTAATTTAAACCATATAAATGTCACGTGTCACGTCCGACGTAGATATGCTTAAGTTTACAGAACTTAACGCCCAAGACTAAACGACTGAAAACTTTGCTAACAGTTTGTGTAGCGCTGAAAGAGTCTACCGCTTTTTTAAAATGCTTTAAAAACTAACGAGAACAAGGACAAAAGCAGTTTTTTACATTGAAAACTTTTGCAGTATCGAAACGTAAAATACACCGGACAAGGCACGATTAAAAATATAAACGTAATTTTATTTTATTTATTTTTATGTTTTGTATCCATTGATGCAATTATTGTAAAGTTTTCTATTTCAAATACCATTAAAACACTGATCACTGATAAAATATGTTTATAACGCCTGGAAAAATAAGCAGCAATTTTTTGAGTATGGGTATTAATAATTGTTTCCCAAGCGAAGTGAGGGCGTACCTATGTCAAATATTTTACTACATTATAACCAGTAGCGACCACCAATATCCAATAGGATGCTACCTTGCAATACATAAGAGCAAGGATTAACTTAACTAGTCCCCGCTTTCGGCACAACACCAAAATTAGTTTTGAACTAATAGTTTAGTTTTGGTTGAAACTTATTTATAACCCGGCAACTATATTAAATTCCGGAAACGAATAATTAGTTTCAAATAACTCGGATGAAATATATTATGTATTTTAATACTCATAAGAACTTTTACTCTCCATTTTACCCCCATTAGGGGATAATTTTTCAAAAATGCTTTGTATTTCATTACACAGTGTAAAGTTTGAGCATTATCTTTCAATTGTGAACGTTATTTTAAGTAAATTTCTTTGTTCACAGGGCATATTGTTGCAACACAACCCATCAAACGGTGTGATCCTTACAGGGAATACCAACTTAGCGCTACGAAACGTATCGAGGCACCAAGCAGGCAACTACTCATGTACCGCATCGAATGTAGAAGGCGATGGAAAATCCCCGCCACTGCATATGCAGATTGTGTGTAAGTTCCCTTATTTATATTAATGCATCAATGCGTTGATAATAAAAGGTTGGACACATTTTTCATTTGTAAGTAGATAAAAAAATTGTGTAGGTATTTGCTAGAATGATTGATTGAAAAAAATGCTAGGTATATTATGTTTGTAGCATATTTGATATATCTAATGAGAAGACTCGTGTATAATTTGCCAAGACAATTGCCATAAAATTAACTATATTTTGATAAAATAACTTAAGAGTGGGTAAAATTGCGTGTACATAAAAACACACACACATGCACGTGTTTTTCTTAAGTTTTTTAGTATAGTAATTAGAAACATTCTTTGTGACCAGTGATTCTCATTCGCACTTAAATGACATTTGAATTTGCTGATAACTATAGTAACGGGAAGAAGGTTAATTTTTGAAGCAAAAATAATATTATCCGTACCCCACGGAAATTAAAAACACCCTTCCTTTATGAGTACCGACGTCACAAAATTAACCCATTGTGTACATTTCATGTCTACGTGGCTCTGCGATATGAATCAGTCAGTATGTCTATCATAATAATTATACATGTATAGAACAGCAAGAAGCTGTACCTACAGCAAGAGTATCACTCATTGACATCTACTAAACGCAACAACGGTATCAAAGTGATTAGTATCAAACAGAAGACAAAGGGAATCAATAGGTTATTCAATTAGAAACGTCAGTGACGTAATACTAATGTTACTTACCTTTTAGGTAAATTCACTATAATGTATGCTGATTATAAATTATCACGATATTATGATGTGCTAATAACCCGCTATTGCTTCGGGATATTAGGCACTTTCGGATTATGCGTTTATGGGTACATAATTAAGTTTTTATTTTCGAGTAAAGTGTTAATTAAACTAACAAACAAATTATTTATCATATTTTTATCGGTGAACTAGTTGGTGACTGAAACCGTGACATTCAACAAAAAATATACAAAATAAAATAAAATAAATTTAAATTTATGAGTCGTGGAGTTAAAAACTAATATATTAGACACTCAACTATTAAATAAAACAATCCGCGTTTGTACAAAGTTAAAGATTATATTTAAATCTGAAGTACAAAATGTATTCATAATAATTTTATTTAAGTGCTCTGTTCTTGATTGATAACAGTAAAAACGTATATATTATATTAGTTGTACGTACTCAAGTTTTTCTCCTAAAGATCGTTAGTTTGGACACGGTGACATCGGCTTACTTCACGAATGAAAGGGAAGGAATTAAGGAAGAAGAAAAAAAAGAATTAAGGAAGAAAGAAAATGAAAAAGCTTTCATTCAATAGAAATAGTCCATCCCCTTCAATCAACAACCTTTTGTCCCGTTGTTGCGATGTTTTCTGGGTCACTTGCAAATGTAAATGAGCGCGTGTATTCAATTTGCTGAGATTATAAATTACTGTAACGTTTACATAAATATAATTTATGTTTAACTGATAATTGATTCTGAACGTACACTACACTGCGCCGAAATTACACGCTGCACGCTATTTTTAACCAACTTTAAAAAAGGAGGAGGTTATATATTATTATGTTACATATTAATATGTCTATTTTACTTGGGTGCATTACGCATTCATTCAATTCATTCGTTCAAAGTCTCAGAGTAACTATGCGAGAGTAAGATATATATGGTGAAACGAAATTGAAGTTAACCGTCGAATAAATTGACAGAGTCAAGTTATACTGGGAATGCTACTCTAGTGTAAACGCTGTGTTGGTGAAATCGGCCCTTAATAGCATTGTTATACGAGTATACCGAAAGAATTCTGTCAGCATCTTGGGTACTGCACCGCAGGGAAAAAGTTAAAAAAATATTTATAAAATTTTACCTAATTTATTTTGTTTTAACATACATTTTAGTCATTTTCGTATCTTCTCTATTGTAACAAAATAATATTCGTTTTATTTCCATCTACATAGATAGACCACTGTGCAGAAAAAAAGAAATGAAGATGATTGGTGCGGCGCTTCAGGAAGCAGCTAATATCGAGTGCGAAGTGGATGCGTTCCCTCCTCCAGACACCTTTGAGTGGATCCTCAACAGTTCCGCCGGCTCTATAAAAGTCGACCCTGTAAGTATTATCATCCTGAGAGCTAATACTTCTTTTTACAAGACTTCACAATGTGAAAGAATTGCAGAATGCAATACATTTTATAGCAAAAACTGGTGTGTGGAGTCCTTATAAAATAAAGTAAAATTACAATTACATACAATGAAATTCACAATCGGAGGTTTTTTTTAGCAAACTTAAATATCAGTTTTGTTTTAATATTCAGCCCTTAACAGGAGAGTTAAAAATTCAACGCAACCACAGCCTTCTTTTCAATTTCCGTGAATCACGTTCTTCCACCACTGTAACGTGAAATGTTTAACTCAACCGTCTCCGAAGTCCACTCAGAAGTTTCACTTCACAAAAAGTAAATGAATAAACTAGTTCAGTAAAAATTAGGGTAAAGAGAAACTAAGTCAGGGTCACACTTCTGTATTGGTCATAAATTTTGTTAAAGTGACGTAA
This sequence comes from Ochlodes sylvanus, assembly GCA_905404295.2. Lineage (NCBI taxonomy): Eukaryota > Metazoa > Arthropoda > Insecta > Lepidoptera > Hesperiidae > Ochlodes > Ochlodes sylvanus. The sequence continues at coordinate 11,984,371 of FR990130.1, read as the reverse complement.
AGGTCAAAAGAATCCCTACTAATATCCCTACTAATATTATAAATGCGAAAGTAACTCTGTCTGTCTGTCTGTCTGTCTGTCTGTCTGTCTGTCTGTCTGTGTCGCTTTCCCGCTTAAACCTCTCAACCGATTTTGATGAAATTTGACACAGACAATCTTTAGACCCTGAGAAAGGACATAGGCTACCTTTTATTGCGACAAAAAGGGATGAAGAGGTTGAAATAGAGGTTGAAAGTTTGTATGGGATTTCTTCGGCTTTTAAGCACAGCGCCATCTAGGGGTGAACCTTCCTAACTTAAAGAATAAGAACGCCTAGCGCCATCTCTTAAAGAACCATGAAACTTTATATTTAAGCACTTGATAATAAGTTTCCCGAAGCGAAGCGAGGGCGGGTCGCTAGTAACTTATAAAAATTTAAATGCTATCGGCCCAGTCCGAGCCGGAAAAGAAGAGTTCAGTACGATCGTGCAATACTTTTCATGTCAAAAACTTTTTCTTGTATTCCATATTCATATTTTTTTACAATTTCTATAGCATGACAGTTCTTTGATAGGGACTACCATATTTTTGATACGATTTTATTAGCTTTATAGGCATGTAAAAAGCGTAAAAAAAAAGCGTGTTTTTTTTAACTATTATTAATTTTTATTTTTTAGTTGGGTTTTCTATAAAATTATTATTACTATTTGTTGTAATCGCGGCCGTAAAAAAACAGGCCTTCTGTGAAAATTTCTTGAGTCTACCTACATATTTCTGTGCCTCTTGCACAGATAAAGCCCTGTGACAGACACACAGACTTGATAGTCAGTTTAGGCATAATAGTGTTCCGTTTTCCCCCTTTGGATACAGAACCCTAAAGTCAACGCTCTTGGACGTGAAAGGATGTAAATTTTGTATTAAAGCTGAAAGGAATATAAAAGAGAAACTTTACATCACGCACCAACTGAAGCTCACGGATCTCTCAAATAATTATGTCTTTAAACAGTTCACCAGCGATTATATAGTTAGCAAGGCAGCTGAACCTCATATTAAGGTTTAATCGTTTTAGGTACATTTTCGGTTGTAGTCAAAGACATTCATAAGCGTGTGACTCGCTTATTTCTGAGCTTATATGTCGCGGTGTAGGTTGTGTCACTGTTGTACATAATTAAAATAAAACAAATAAATAAACATCAACACAATGACCCCCGCACTAGGATTCCCTGTGTTGCGGGTGGCATGTACAACACAAATCATAAATCATTAACACTCATGACCCGTGATGAGAACAATCATTTATCTGTCACATAAACATCTGTCTCGGCCGGGAATCGAACCCGGGCCCGTCGCTTCCCAGGCAGTGTCACTATCAACTGGGCTACGGGGTTATCATGCCACGCAGTAACCAGGAGGATGCTAGCTAGCTCGCTAAAATATTCGTGCGTGGATTCTAGATGAAGCGAAACTTCACACTATAAAATTCAAAATAGGAGGTTAATTTCATTAATTTTGTCAGTAATACTTTTTATACTAAGTTTATTTTTTATCTTCTTTTAATTATTATTTCTATTTCCGTGATTCACGTTGCCCCACCAAATTAGCGTTAAACTTATAGCGAACCGTCTCCGAAGTATAGGTACTCCTAAGAAGTTTCATTTCAAAAACTAAACATCAGATCCATTATCTATATGCTTGTTGTGATGAAACATCAATTGGTATAATGCTATGCGAATTGTGTTAGGCCAAACATTTTCAGCGGCTACAGACATATTCGTTTGTGAGATACGTATACATTGAAAATAGATTCCAGCATCGGTTCAAATATTAACTCAAACAGTATGTTGCCTTATTTTACAAAGACTTACTCGTAGATGACAAAAATAGAAAGGTAGATACAACATTTGAAGCCTCGTCTCAAGAAATCCCCAGAGAATACTGTTTTAACTTTGAGAGCACTTCTTTATTCTCTGTGATATGTCAGCGAATATATAATTCTATTGTACGTTATATTTTATTTTTCTTTTCTTCCGCGACTAAGATAACTTGAGGTTGAGTATTAGCAGAATCTTAAGTACACAAACACGACTGGTGTTCACAATAATAGTTCCCTAAGGGTGGTTGTTTTTATTTTACTTTAACAATCCAATCACTTCAAAGGCCCATTATACTAAGTGTCTATTCACCCTTACGGCAGCGTGTGCGTACGACACGACAAAATCTCGCATAATGAAATTGTTGGGCGGAAATTTATTTAAAAATTCATAGTTTCATCCACACGTGTGATATTTTCATCAGAATGTGCGACGTCTTTGATACTATCGTCAGTCGTAGCCACACCACTTATATATAATATTTTGTTTGTGACAACGCCGCATCATAAAGTGCAGCAATACTTTTTAAACGTGCATCATTCGTCGCATCTTTGTCGTATCGTTGTCGTGTAGCTGTCGCACGTGTGAAGAATTTACACTTGTAACACTTATAACAGTACCAAATCGACCTCAATTAACTAATTCGTACTTCAATCAACCGTCCCTATAATTGTGAGGGTGCATCTTACCTTTTCATAAATAGGACTAATTAAACCACACTCGTAATTCAATCAAACAGTGAGATTGAAATTCAAAACTTTGCAGTTCTTTACCTTTTAAAGAACTGAAGTTTTGATTTTTTATGAATGAAGTTTTATACTAGTACATATTATTATGTCGGCTTTTTATATAAAAAAAAAATGATGTGGTGTCGTGGGACACCAGGTAGGAACGAAGTTCCTTCGGCTAATGAAGGCAACGGCGAACGAAAATAAAGAGGAGAAAGAGAAAGGTATTATACACTACTCACTTGTGTATGCGACTGTCGCGCCTGCGCACGTCTCATTTAACGCTTTTATTCCACGCATTTATTCTTACGGTTTTACTGTCACATATTTTTCAGTTCGGTCGCCGCAGCAAAACCTATCCCCTCCAAGCCTGCCGTAAGGAACTTCGTTCCAAAAAGATAAAAAAACAAACAAAAAGATAAAACATAATATTATTATATGTACATTACGACTAAGTATTATAATTAAGATTATACAATCGTAAACTCTTCAACAGGAACGCTTCACCATTGACGCCAAAGCAGGCAAATCAGTGCTCACTTACACTCCAGCTTCGGACGGCGATTACGGTGCGTTGTCGTGTCGTGCGACCAACTTAGCTGGTCAACAAGTCGCGCCGTGTGTCTACACGCTGTTGCCGGCCACCCGTCCAGATCCACCTTCGAATTGCACCGTTTATAACCTGACGGACGACTCGCTGGATTTAACCTGTTTGCCAGGTAAATGATTTATGTATTCAAGTTCAACATCGTTTAATTATGTAATTTTTTTTTTAATTTATAAGAGTTGCCAATTCAAAGAAGCAAAAGGTGTTAGGTGAACTAGAATACTGACCCAATTCCATGCCACGCCACGCCAGACCAGGGTATCGTCACAAGACCAAACTCTCTGCTTGGTGGTAGCGCTACGCGTAAGGATTATAATTATAATAATATTATCAACATTATTAAAACATGTATCTCTAAACTTAAAGTTTCACGGGTCCTAGATAAAAGTGGACTTGGTCATGTGGAACACGTGGGGACACAGGTCCAACACGTAGAGTCCCCTTTGAACCAATTTGATGTTAAGCATGTATGGTACACAAGGCGGATTCCTATTATTTATAAAAAAAGTCATTCATAATACCTTGTAAATGGTGTATAAATACAAAACGTTTAACTATTTATAGATAATTATATCACTGTATGTTTCCCAAATAAAGAAAACTAAAATAAAATATTATTATTGATAATTTAATCCTTTTCGTGAAGCCTACCACTACCACCATCTTGCTCGTTACAGCCGCTAATTGCTTGTCTTCTTTCTTTAACCTTAATGCGCCAGTGATGCCTTTGGTGTGTTGCAAATATCCATGGGAGACCGTGGCTGGCCTGCTCATATATTTACTATTTTATTTTATTGATAATTTTATATCAAAGTTTAGGCAATGCTTGGAGTTTTAATTAAAACTATTTTCACAAACTTTCTAACGTTGAAAGGCGAAGAGGAGTCCTGCTGTTCTTTTGTGAAGTACGAACGAACACTTCAATACAATCCGCTACATAGCAAGATTTTAATTACACAATAGGTTTTTAGTTATTTTTCCTGTCTGTTCGATTTAAGTTTGTTTTCCGGTATCGGATCTGTTATTTTTCTTTCGCTTTAGACTTTCGGAGACAAATAGCTATTTGGCTTTACTTTTAGCTTAAAGTATCTACACCATATTTATTTGTATCATTTGTTGCATTCAGCAAAAATTAATACCATTGGTGAGAAATAACATTTATTTAATTTAGAATCTTTATTAGTAAATAGATATCACTAATAAAAGTTATACTATAAATGTAATTTTCATTTACGAGCGATTTATCAATTAAATACAGCCACGATAATCCTAAACATACCCCGCTAATACTCAATGTGTCATAATCAATATCTTATAGACTCCATTCAACGTTTCTTTGGACTGGGAACGAAACGAATGACGTATCGTTTTTGGTGTAAACAGTGCAACTTTGGAGTGAAAGCTATAACGCCCCGTTTAGATACTCGGCGGGAAATAATAAATTAATATACGCTAACACACTCACACCACACTAGGATTCCCTGTGTTGCGGGCGGCATGACAAAACAAATAACACACTACGAACACCCATGACGCGAGAACAAACATTTATCTCCTCTGGCCGGGAATCGAACCTGGGACTCCTCGCTTCGTAGGCAGGGTTTCCAACTAGGCTACGGGGTCGTCACGCGCGAAAGTACGCGCGAATGCAACGGCCTATTTGTGCATATTCGCTACAAACATACACTCGTTGTCAGATCGGTGGCGGGTTTTTGGTGCGTGAATTAAAGGATTTCCCATCAATATTCCTGCTTGCGCCATCTTTATTTGAAAGATCTATAAAAGAAACACAGATGATTATGAATTGTCACGAATACGTAAACGGCTGTATTCGTGATTGTTCGCATGCACAACTATTCGGCGAGAGAGTAGACCGAATATTCGTCAGAGTATCTAATTGAGGCGTAAAGATTAGCAGATAAACCAATCAAGGAAATAACTAATGTTTCTTCCATTTATTAAATATGCAAAGTTATATAGATTATACATTATGTATCCAGAAGTAAGCTAGCGGCTAAACAAATTTAAATCATCAAGTTGTACTACATTTCTACTGAAATTATTTGTTATTGTACCTAAATACTGACCTAACCGATCCAATATAAAAGTTCTGATTAGTTTTTAATTACGCAGACTCTATGAAAGCGTTCATTCGATAACCAAAAATACATCTGTTCGGTAACTTAGGTCGATTAAGTTTCGATTCATCCTTTAGCATTTGGCTTCAACTGATTAATGGCCGACTACTGAACACGGGTACGACTACTAAACTCTCCTCCTGATCGAGGAGGCCTAGGGCAGGTTGCCAACGCAATTAGAAGCAACAATTAGGGCGTGGGCTGTTTTGTGCGAAGGTGTAAAAGGTTTAAAATGAAGATTAATGGAATTGCGACAAGTATTTATTTTTTTGGCGCTTAAAAGGCTCTATGTGTTTTGCGAGACCGAGTCAACGACCCCTGGCTCGTGGTGTACCCTGTCGAGGGAACCAGATAACATCTGTTGTAGGATGGTACTATCACTCCGCAAAATTATGTTAAAATGATCGATGTCGTCGGCTTCTCACGTATCGTAGTAATGTTTTGTAAACTGATGATTAAAACACCCTACTTCTAGAATCTTTCATAAAAAATTATTTTATTTGTTCTGGTTGCAGTTTTTTGTATTTTTTCTCCAATTTCTAAAGACCCATAGTGATGACTGTATTACAGAAAAATGATCACAACATTTTTCATTGAAGAAATGGCTTACTGAGTTCTTTTTACAAATTAATTTTCTCTTTAAACACTTTTGAGAAGAATAAAATATCGAGATAAACTAAAGTTTACTTCGTAAACAACTATCCGTAAACCAGGGCTTCGAGAAGATACAGGTCTTTGCTCATAACTGACGCCAAGGCCAATAAAACCATCGATTTTATTACTGCAGCTATAATAGAAAGGATAATTTTAACAGTCTCACCGTGACTTTACTTTTTAACCGGCTCCAAAAAAGTAGAAGGAATGTCGTAGAAACTTCGAGAACATCCTTAAAGAAATAAATTGCGCCAACGCTATTAGCCTAATGGGTTTTCATTTTTTGCAGGTTACGAGGGCGGTCTTCAAAACGTCTACTTAGCGGAGGTGTGGGCGGACGAAGGCTTAGTTGTAAATTCAAGTAATGGCATAGCTGTTTGGAATTTGAGACGGCTGGGGGCCAAACGACAACTGCGGATTTTAGTGTACGCGGCGAACGCTAGGGGACGTTCCGAGCACGTGATGTTTACAGTGGAAACCGCTCCGAGGCTGTCACCCAGAACAGGTAAAAATGCCATTTGTTTGCTAGCATTTTAGCTTTATTTTAGAACCTGTTATATTTAATTTATAATTTGTTACTTAGTAGTAATTTAGTCCCATTTCGCATTTGAAAAAACCCCAATTTTAATAAAACTAAGGCACAGCAAACCACATGGGAGGTCCTAATTTGAACAGTGTAGCCAGTTTGACGACTCGTATGGCGCATTGTTAACCAGCCAGATAGCCGATCCAAGGGTCCTGGGTTCGATTCCCAGCGAGGCGGAAATTTGAATTATGAGTTAACATTTCTGCTCTCGGTCTGGGTGTGTGTTTTTGTCATAATGGTGTTGTCCATGGCACCCATGACAGAGAATCCTAGTGCGTAGCTATGATATCTTATATCTATCTAGATATCCTATATCGTTATTGGTAACATCTCGAATTGCTTACAATTTTTTCTGAGACATCTTTTCAATTTATTTATGTAGGCCGGGATAGAAATTGTTCCAAGAGTTTAAACAACCATTTACGATTTACGAAGCAACTAATCTTAAAACTTTAAAACACGTCTCTCTTGTCATCGTCCTTTTAAAATAAAAATTTATAGCTGCGTCAAACATAAAACTGTTCCTTGGGGACGCAAGCCATGGAGTTCCGGACACGTAACGTTTACTGTGAAAAGCACTCAGACTTTCCCCCAGGACGGCTAAACTGGGTACTCTGCTCCACACACTTTACTTATTTTAAAATTATTATTATTAATTTTAGCGGAAATTGAACGCAGTTATTTTACTTATAATCCTTTATAATAGTTTATGTCTTTGTAGTTGATCATAATAATTATGTAGTCTTCATTTATGTTCATAATCATTTGCAATATTCTGTACTTATACAATTCACGACAAAGTATATTGTATTGCATTGTACATAAACAGTGACTATCTGATGCCAAAAATCTTACTACTAACCTTATCAAGAAATATAATTTGTGGTTTATTCTTAAATAAGCATTAGGTATTTTAAATTTTGTATTCCTAAACAGGGTAAGTGTACTGCCATACGGTCAGAAAGTCACTGGCGTATAACATTTTTCACAATTTTTGTCTGCCTGTTTGTTTTGGCTACGGGACGCTTATGTAAGCAGCTGATGTAATAAGGAGTAACTTTTAGAAATTTCCGCGTAACAATTAAAACTCCACGCGTACGAAGTCGCGAGCACAGCTAGTCATCAGTATAATCATGATACTGTTTATAAATAAAAATCACCGTAGGTACTCGTATTTATACACCGTTTTTAATGTTGTAGATAAATTAAATAAATCCTTCTTAAAATCTCACATACGAACATCGTGACTACCTGTAACATTATATACAATATTTTTTTGGATCCAATCCAAATCAAAATCCAATCTTTAATCTACAATGACTAAGTTTTAAAATCAAGTAAAATAAAGTGTTATACAATGTGCCTTTTGACTACTAGTTCCGAACGTCTCTCTAAATAACATTTTATTTAGAAACTCTTGCGAGACCCTCTCCTGGGACAAGTAAGACGGTCTTTGTTTTTCTCTTATTTTTAGTGTTTGCAGAATAGGGAAATTCCAGATAAGAAAAATATCTCGAAAATATTGTTTACTTTGATCACAAATAATACGATTGTATAAATTCAATACACGGTTATTACAAATACATTTGTTATTACTTATAAACCTATTTGTTTAGTAAGTTACGATATAAACTATTATATTTTAATGATAGCTGGATACTATTAACTGTACAATTGTAAAAGACGATCGAATATTGCCGTTAGCCATGAACAAACTAAACTGTATATACGTTTTTCTTAACAACAGAAGCACAAGAAGCATGGGAGGTGAACTGGGCCTTAGGCGGCGTACTTGGTGCAGCGCTAACTGTAGCGATCATACTGTGCTTAGCGCTCATTGCTACTAGGATACGACATCGATCAAGGGATTACGAAGGTAAGTAACTCCATGGATTTCCAAGAACCTTTAACCAAAAGCGTGTTACAAGACACCGCTTGCAGCTCTGCGCTGTTAAGCGTATTACCTACCTAAACTTCGTACTCACACGGCGAGTTAGTTGAGTCGTGACAACTCGATAGATGGGAGGTCTTATACTACGCAAAGGCTTCGGTTTAGTCTTAACGAATGTAAGACGATAATAACTTGGATAAGCGGTTCAGTTCTAAAGGTTTAAGCGCTCAAGAAATTCTCTTATCCAACTCCTGTCCAAACCCGACATTTCGCGATTGCTTTCATTGTCACAAGGCGTAGTGCGCTTTATTCAATATTGTAAATTGCATCCTTACGAGCTCGTTACTATCTCGTTTGTCTATTTTAACTGGTTGAACACGTATTGGCTACAACCCATTAATGGCCCACTACTGAGCACGGGTCTCTCCTCATACCTGAGGAGGTCTAGAGCATACTCCACCACGCTGCTCCAGTGCGGATTGGTGGAGGGGTTAGTGGCCAACCCAAGTGTCGGAAATTTTAAGCCGCCCGAAGGTATCCGACATGGCTTAACGACTGCTACCAAATGATAACAACCGGGACCGACGGCTTTACGTGCCCTCCGAAGCACGGAAGCGCTCAAGAAATTTTGCCACTAGCGGTCACCCATCCAACTACCGACCGCGCCCGCTGTTGCTTAACTTTATCGATCACTTGAGATCGACGCAAGCCGCCGGGCTATGAGCGCTTCAACAACACGTATTATCTGCGTATTATCTGCGTTTCCAGTAGACATTAGATCAACTTATCACTCTATACCTTTATGACTAAAGAGAGTGATTTGTGCCTTAACCTGGGTTGTAAATAGTTTAAATATAATATTGTGAATCAAAAGTAGATTATAAATTGCCTTTTGTAAAAAAAATATTTCGAATATATCTTGTTATAAGTACAGTCAAATAGAGTGTATTTGGATTGCATTGTATTTTTTACTTTATTGGCCAACCCATAAACGGCCCACTACTATGAACAGGCCTTTTTTTATTATTGTGGAGGCCTAGAGCGTACTCCACCACGCTGCTCCAGTGCGGGTTGGTGGAGGGATTAGTGGCGAACCCAAGTATAGGAAGTTTTCATGTCGTCCGAAGAAATGGATTTTTTACTTGATTAAAATAGTTTAATTTTCCAGTGACCATGCAATCAACGAAAAACCAAAAGGCGTCGCTACAGAAGCGGACCTCCCCGGATGACCGCAACCCCGATCTGATCCCTTTAAGTAAAGGTAAATTGAGTTTCCGACCTTTTGTTGTTATGCACAACTCCTGCTATAAATTATTTACTTAAACATTTCTTGTTAATTTTTTTAATTGAGATGGTAATAATGTTTATGGACATTTTACGAGTAAAAATAAATGGCACTTATTTCTCTTTCGGCCAACAACACTTCGGTGATGACTTATGGCATTACTGATGCACATGGGTGATGACAACTACATTCGATGAGATGGCCCATCTGTACGTTTCCGACTTTATTTACATAAAAAAAGATGATTAATATCACCAACTTAATAAAGAAAGATCTTACGGCAGTACATCATGAAGAATCTGGGGAGCGTCCGAGCTCCAATAGTCCAATTGTATATTGTTGTAACTTCCATCCGTCACCGACTCAACTAAAAGACTCGACTAAAACTAAAATTTAATTATGAACTTTATATCCCGTTGAGCAAGGTTGAATTTCGAACATACACTTGAAAGATGTGTACAACTCGCTGCACACCCATGAACGGAACGGAACGGTCGGAGTCGCAGTTGAGTCGACGTCGAGTTGGTGTAATATGCGAAGTAAGTCCTTTAAATTGTTTGTACGTAGGGAAGAAAGTGTAGGCTTGCTTCTATTATCTCTTTTGACCCCTAGTCATGGGATTGTAGTCTGTATTCAGGCCGCTGTAATACAGCCAAAAAATACTGTTTAATTTATTATACAAAATTTAAATGAAAGTTCGGCTTCAACTTTTAACGATTGATGCAGTTACTAGTTTGCCAGCAGAGCTGCCCGTTCAACATAGTTACGTAGCTCAGTTCAATTCCTGCTATCAAATACGAATATTTCTGTAGTAAATTGCATTTAAATCCGTTTAGTCGTTGCAACATGGTTCTATAACAAATGTAGGAATACACGAGCTCTCGTATTTATATTAGCTAGTATTACGATAAGTGGATGCAATCTCTTATAGTGTACAAGTTTAAAAGTAACGTAAAGTAGACTGGAATTTATGCATCCAGCAGATAACTTGTTTATCAAAAAGAAGCTGTATTTTTAAAACGATAGGTACTCTGTATAAGTAATAAAATTTACTTTTAGTTAAGAACCAAAATGAAATTGATCAAGCTTAATTTCTTACTGTAAATCGAAAGGAAATAAATCGATCAACTATGATATTAGAAATATGTATGAAAAAGAGTGATCAATTCGTAATGATCGATATTGGTGAACGTGTGTTTGAAGTGAATTCAAAATTTGTTATATTATTTTACAGTTGCCAACAGCCGACTAACATAATTATATCAAGAGACTCAAAGTCTTTCTGCTGCAAGTTATACTCATTCGTCTCGTTTTGTTTTGATTTTACACGTAAATTCCTTGCTATATCCCGATTAGAGATCAACGTCAAAATCGGTCGAATAGTCTGCGATCGCGCGAAATTTATCATGGACTATTCGTCGAATAGCCTTTTCATTGAGCTAGTCCTCTAATTTGGACTACGTACTAATTACGCACACCGAACGGATATTAAAGATTGATCACTGCGTGAATTATCCAATCATATATGCAATCGTATATGTACGAGTACATATGAGTATCGTGAGCTGCACTTTTTGATTAGCTATGACAAGTTTGGTTTTTTTTGCTTTGTGATTAACTACGGATAATGTGTAACTATGGATGCGAAAGTTAATCGTGGAACGTATGAGACAGAAAGAGATATTGAACTGTTTACATGTTGTGGTTTAACTGACTTGAGTTGCTAACTGCCTCACTTTGTGCGGACTAGTGACGTAAGTTCTATGTAAGCAGCAGAAGGCTGATGATGCATGCTCTTTTGCTATTTGAGTCCACAGTTATTTACGTATAAAAAACTTTAAGTATAATGACTTTTTTTTCAAAAAGAGGAATGATTATTATCATTCCTTGTTAAAAAAATATAAATAAATAAAATAAATTCACACTCATTGAACACATTGCACTAGGATTCCCTGTGTCGCGGGTGGCATGGAAAACACAAATAACACATCACGAACACTCGTGACCCCAGAACAAACATTTCCCTGTCACATAAATATCTCCCCCGGCTGGGCATTGAACCCGGGGCCCCTCACTTCGCAGGCTGGGTCACTACCAACGGGGTTGTCGTTATATTCAACTGGATTGTAAATTTTCATATTTTTATTATTAAGAAAAAAAAACATATTGATGATTTTCTGTGCGCATCCACATCAGAACACCTTTGTAACACCGCATCTCCAAAACTTGCTCAGCCATAAATTTCTTTGTAATAAAATATAGGCATCATCGAAACTCATAACTGTAATACTCCTGGGCTTAATACCTCTTATAATGTGAGGGCTACGTGCCGAAGTCTACCTTGTAGGTCAAAGTTAAATGCGGAATAGCAGATTTCTTACGTGACCGCATCTCGCTATAGAATAGAATATTGTGAAGAAGTCTTAGATGTATGTAGGCCCAGGTCCAGGAGACCAAAATTCAAACTTTACTTTATACTGAAGTAATTATTTAAACCTCTTCAAAATTTCCTGTGGCTAAATTCATCATAGCATCACTGTGCGCTCACAAGTAATTTCCTTACCAAAATAATAAATATTCCGGATATTACAAAGCAATTACATATTGTGGTATGAAGATTACAACAAAACAGATTTACATCTTCAAGTATGACGAAGATTCCTGTAGTGAATGTCTAGAGAAAACCTTTGTTTGAACTAACAAGATTAAACGAGGTTTCATAAAGGAATTTTCAATTTCATAAAGCGATTTTCACGTTTCAGCGTTCAGCACGTTTTCACGCCAACATAAAGCTGGTACCTTCTCATATTACCTTACTAATATCTGGAATCTATGTTATAACAAATATCATTGAGTAATGTGATCTGGGAATATTTTAAGTGAAAACCTATTTTGAAATTCCACTATCAAATCGACTATCAAAATATAAAAAGAAAAGATTTTATTTTGGTTTTTAATATTGAAATTATAAAAGTGTTGCATGTTTTAAGTCATGTTTGTGACATAACGTACATTATAGTATCGTAAAAACCTGGTCAGTTTAAATAGCTTTTGAGAAATCTAATTCCATTCAACAACTATAATATTATAAAAGCTACGCAACAATATTTATAAACCAAAACTATTATTATTTAAATATTTTGCAGAACAACGGATGCGGCTAAGTAAGGACCTATTACTGTATTTATTACGTAGTAACTCACGCTTCGATTTAGGAAAACTATTACTAAGTAGCCGTGCCAATAGCCGTGTGGTTGAACGTTGGACTGCCTAACCGGAGGGTCCGGGTTCAAACCCCGCACGCACCACTAATTTTCAAAAATGATGTGCGTATTATTATTTAATTATCACTTGCTTCGGTGAAGGAAAACAACGTGAGGAAACCTGCACACCTGGGAGTTCTCCATAATGTTATCAAAGGTGTGTGAAGTCCACCAATCCGCACTTGGCCAGCGTGGTGGACTATGGCCTATACCCCTCACACTGTGAGAGGAGCCCAGCAGTGGGACAGTTATGGGTTATGATGATGATGATGATGATGATTACTAAGTAGGCACAGCAGAAAAAATATTTAGACGATATTGTTTGAATTGACATAATTATTATGTATTTATTTGTTTGTGAACCGTTTGAAATAAAACAGATTGTTGGAGCCGTTTAGAAGATTAGCTGCAAAATACACACAAGCTAACAGACAAATATAAAAAAATGTTGTTGGATCTGTTGAGTTAATAAGTACCTTCAATAATATTTGATCTTAAATATTCTTTCTTGTATCATGTACAGACGCCGGCTGATGTAAAGTGTACATATTATATACGAGTACATACAGGCAGACTATTCGATAGGTAATATTTTACTATAATTAATTAATGATCACATGACCTATTTTTTACTGATTCTATGAGCAATGGAAACGTGTTCAATCTGATGCCCAGCGAGGCAAATATCGCGTGTCGAAACCAAATGAAACAAGTTTTAACTAGATATAATATTTATTGACAATTGTGGATTTCATACAGTCATACCGCGTCATGACTTTAAATTGCAGTGTAACTTTGAGTCTCGCAATGCAAAATTTATTTTTCGGTTTCAATTCGCCTCGTAGAAGCGAACTGTGAAATGAGTTTCCTTCTCAGGTATTCTTGCAACGCTATGTCATAGGGTTATTTGAATAAGGTGTCAAAAGATCTCTCCTTCAGGGCCGGCGTTGCATTGGCGACTACCTTAAAGTAGTTCGTGTCCATAGACGACGATGGTGACCGCTTACCATCAGGTGGGCTGTTTGTCTGTTTGCTCTGTTATTATTGCCCATGAATAAGACGTATATTTCCAAGTATCCTTGTCATAAATACATTAATAAACACTATAATAAACTTTCTCTGTAAGCCGCGTGATAAATTTAACTCCATGTATTGCGATGCAATACATGGAAACTTTGATATTCTAACGATAGCTAAGAGAATTTTGTGGTAAGCCGAACATTATAAAACCTACAGCGGGAAGAGCTAACAAGATGAATAATTACTTTCTGCACCACACTGTTTGTTCTGCCAAGTTTTCTCTAGGGATACTTTTTATGCAAACGATCACTGCAATTCCGCACTGATTTATTACTGCTACACTCATTATTGTTTTTTCGTTCTCACGTTATCGGCTTTTAAACAGTGGGTTCTGAATATTTTTACACTGACTTTTTTTTAAATGAGTTAATATGCGAAGCGCAAAAAAATTATTATGGTGTTCATCAAAATAATTTTTTTGATAATATGTAAAAATGCACACCAAAATATATAATCATTATCTATTCTTTTAAATAATACCTAAAAAATTATTTAGTCGGAAATGCATCGGTGATGCCTTCAGTTTTACCGACATCCATGTATGTACGACGGTGAACACTTATCATGAATGACTCCTCTGTTTGTATCTCATCTATTACATAAAGAAGCAGGTGATCTCACGTCGCGGTAACCGTTACTTAGCCCGATTTACATAAGCTTTTGTCGTCGCTTAAGAAAGATATATAATGTGTAATTACCGTCGTATTTGCAGAAGCTTGATTAATATTTACTCTCAATAATTTCTTTGATACCTTCAAATTACTCGTATAATCAGAGTGCTCGAGGCGAAGTTGTGTGGTGTTGTGATTTCATAAGATTGAAACGAGAACCTTGATTAAATGTTGAGTGTGTTTCAAACGTGTACTCAAAAGTAAAACTCGAGTTTCATCGGGAGTTCAATGAATTTAATTATATTTACTGGGTATAGGTATAATTATAAGTCTGACGCAGTGCCACGCTTACACAAAATAACTAAGTAAGTTTATAACACTTGATCAGTTTCTTTTGAATATAAATTGAAATGAAAATCTGTTGTTGTAAATTATCTTGAGTAAAGATAAAAGAGAAAAATCAAAATGTGTGCAATTCACACGTGCTAGAAGTGAAACTTCAAAAAATTGTTTGGTTATCTAACCAAACTACATATATTATTATGACTTCTGTCATAACTATGGTTTTAATGCGGCAGCGAACTTTAGTTCTAACTTTTGCTAATTTTCCTATCTCACTGTCTCCCTCGTTAAAATGTGTCTGTAAGATACAGATACAGATTTCCTTTCCGTTTTGTTTCAATTTCGCATCATTTCCGTTTCATCGAAATCCAAATCACAACGATACTATAGAAGTTTTCGCTTCGATAGACAGAAGCCTGCTTAGTTGCAGGATTTCATGTTAGGATTATAATATTAAGTCATTATTATTACTTACTGTAAAGCCTTTCTGTTGCGGCTGAGAGCCTGAGAGCTTTCGTTCTTTCTTCGTTTTTGGCCGGTAACGTCATCAATGGATGCTACTTTTGCTGTTACTTATATTCTTTGGCGACGCTGGCCATTTACTACCAAGTCACTCGACTTCTCGTATGTCGGCTGTGGCTATTTAGATAAAAAAATGTTTGTCTGTAAACTCGGTTCGGACGATAACTTTACGTGATAACGTCATTGAACATTGAAGAAATCACGATCCGATCGCCTGATCTGCCTCTCTATCTCTTTTTCCGCGCTCTCGATTGCACGCTCGGCTCAAGCGAAAGGTAATTGACAGTAAGAAATGTAAGCCCTGTACTTAAATGCATTTATGTTTCTCTCTCTCACACTGTCTTCTTTCTCCAGGCGTGACGGAGTGCCCGCCCGATCCGCCGCACTACTCCGCGGTGGTGGCGAAGCCAGAAAGTAAGAACTCGACCAGTTCGCACAGCCTCGCCAGGACTCAGTCGCCCACATCACCATTATCTTCACACCCACCACATTCTGAAACACAGGTTAGCATGCTCCTGTCTGAATTACAGTAAGCAACCATTTCTAGAACGGCAAATATCCACAGGCTACTTTAAATAAATTGCAAGCAAATATTTATCATGATTATTTCTTTTAATACATTAGCGCTAAAGTTTCTTAGCGCTGTTATAGTAACGTCGTTAGTAATTTTTAATATGAAATCTCAGTATGTGAATTTAGTTCTAGATAGTAATAGCTAGATAGTAATGTTACATACATGCCACGTAGAGTATATAACACGTACACCACGAGGCGGTTTTTATAGTGATTCTTATTTTTTTATGAGTTAACGCCAAATCAGAAACCAATTTTTTGTTCAACCATAATTTTTTTATTTTATATGTTGAAACAGTTCAATTATACATATTTATATCTAACCAATTATACTTAGGTCATGTGTTTATTTGTAGATGTGTTTGTTACTATATATTTTAATAGGTATAATAATATTTTAATAAAATTTAAATAAAATTCGAGCTAAATTGGAGATACTATTAATTTCATGACTCAAAGACAAGAGTTTGTGGACGTGAATATAATGTTTAATCGTAACCAGTGTTTCCTGCAAGTTGCAAGTAAAAAGCTACAAAAAATCGGCTTTGGGATTTTTTTGTTACCTCTGGATTCACTATTGTAGAGACTTGTGGAAGTAGTTGACTTTTGATAAATATAAAAACCTACGCCCAACAATTTTCAAATTCGACAATTCTCATCTTAATTTGTGTATTAGTCAACCATATGTCAGTTTGTAGGTACAGCTTGCTTATTACTGTGCGAAGGCATTGAAATTTGTACTAAACAGTGGTAACCAGTCGGTTACCATCACGAAAGCTAAGACATACATATACGAGGGTTCGCATAATGCATCTGGAAAGTAATAAACTTGATAATCTAACCAAAGTATGCACCTGCATTTAGATAACAAAAATACACAATAACAGCTTGTATGCATGTTTTTTAGCTGAAACTCATGACTGACATAAATCTTTATGATACTTTTTTTTATGAAATTAAGGTAGCAAACGAGCTTGCAGCACCGCCTTCCGCTGCCGCCCATGACAACTATGACCAAATTAGAACAAGACTCAAATCGGGACTGGGATATTTAGTCTGGTTAGGAGGTGTTAGAACATTAGCTAGGTAGTTTGTAAGTAAGGACTGGGACAGGGACTGTTAGTGAAAGTTAGTCCTGTTAGTAATAGTCCAGTTAGAAGTTGTTAGTAGGAGCCTCTTTATAGTAAAGTCTGAATATGACAAGAAGCATCTGTACACCTGTAGAAAATTGACAAAATTCGTTACTGCGACAATTCGGGAAGGAGAAAATTGCAGTACTTTAATCAGAGCGAGGCAAGATTAATTATGTCTCGGTGTCACCGATTTGACAACTCTTAGGTTGAGGAAATTTTGTTATGCTTACCGTTGTCTTGTTATTTGTACATTGTTTATCTTTCCTTGCAAAGCGAGGCTGGGTTCGATTCCCGGTCGGGGGGATATTTATGTGAGAGATAAAGGTTCTCAAGTCACGGGTTTTAGTGTTTATTTATTTATTTACAAAATTCTTTAAAGGGTATTTTTAGTGTTCTATATGATCCAATATTAATTTTGTACACCGACTACAGTTTCATACTTCATGAAAAGGGGACTTTCATTTCTACTAAGATGTAGGCAATCCTTATATAAAATAAAGGGTAAAACAAAATCGGGTTTTAAAAAAAACATTTTTTATTATATCACTAACTGTGCCCACGACTTCGTCCGCGTGGTATTTTAATTGTTATGGAGAGATTTCTAAAATAAAAGTATCTTAAGTTACTCCTTATTACATCAGCTATCTGCCAGTGAAAGTCCCGTCAAAATCGGTCCAGCCTCTCCAGAGATTAGATAAAACAAACAAACAGACAGGTAGACAGACAAAAATTGTAAAATTTTTATTTTGGAATATTTACCGTGTATACATAAATATGCATTTCAAAATACATTTTTGACTTAGATTGAAATTGTACAATATTCCGATTATTGAAATATGATGCTCTGAATTCAAATTTTGAATGAATAATGTTCTTTGGTATTCACAAAATAAAAAAGTCGACACAACGACCAACGACCGGTATCAGATCTCCCATGTTCTCTGTTCGCGGGATAATAACTTCTCCGTCTTTTTATTCATACACCTGTTCATTATTCCTTCAAATATTCATACCTTTGCAGGAAAATTTTGATTCGTAGAACAAGACAAAAATTACTTACTGATATCATGAACGAGGATAAGAATTTTGTATGATTTCATGATCCTCTCCATAATGTATTACATAATTGGCTTCAACCCATTGATGGCCCACTACTGAGCACGGGTCTCTTCTCATGCCTGAGGAGGCCTAGAGCATACTCCACCACGCTGCTCCAGTGCGGATTGGTGGAGGGGTTAGTGGCCAACCCAAGTGTCAGAAATTTTTAAACCACCCGAAGGTATCCGACATGGCTTAACGACTGCTACCAAATGGTAACAATCGGGACCGACGGCTTTACGTGCCCTCCGAAGCACGGAAGCGCTCAAGAAATTATGCCACTAGCGGTCACCCATCCAACTACCGACCGCGCCCGCTGTTGCTTAACTTTGTCGATCACTTGAGATCGACGCAAGCCGCCGGGCTATGAGCGCTTCTGCTTACATAATTAACTGATACTATACTCAGGAAAGGACTATACTCCAGAACTCCTAAGTGCATATTTCATTAGTCAACTACGAATTTAACTCTACACTACTCTGACTAATACGGTACTCGTAGCTTTATTATTAATGTATTATTGATTTACAATTACCTAATGTAGCAATCATAATATGTGGCTACTTTACGCGTAGCTTTAAATCTTTGCTTCTAAATTACTATTTAAATAATTAATACTTTTAGGTTCCTTCTCAACTTATTATTATTATTATTATGTACATTTTAGAACAACCGTTTATTCACGGACGTAAGTAGTTATTCTATTGAAATTATTATTATTTGTCACGTGGGCATAATAATTATAACATCTTAAATATTTTATTATGTTGGCTGACAATTGAAATATGTTATTTTTTAGTTTTGCTTAAATTTTTGATTAACAAAGTTTAATTTTCAACCTTGTCTACTAATAAGAATAAAAACGAAGTTGGGAACCATTGCCTTATTGCGCCAATCGGGTCGACACTTTCAGTTCGGCCAAACTTTCACAATATGTTCTGGTTTGATTGATTTGGCGAACCCGATCAGTAAACCCGGCTTTGTTCAAGCTATTGGATTTTAGCTGTTACGCATCTTCAGTGGATCAGTATATTCGGGTTCATTCTGCATTTTTGCTACTACGTCATATCGATTGGCGATCAAACCCCATTGGTGTGACTCTATACTTATTTCCTCTCCCGACTACGCCAATTGGGACCAAGCCGAATAAACCAACGTTTATTCGGTTTGGCCTTAATCGGCTGAGTGGCCTTTAAGTCGTTAATCTACATACATTACATGTATGTAGATTTTTATACTACTGGAGAGGAGTTTTTATAGGCAGGAGGGTTGAAGAGGACATAGGTGGTAATGGTCACCATCACCTGAGGACAGGAGCAATATTACAGAAGTCGCCAATGCAACATCAGCTCTGAAAAATAACTGTATAAAGCTTTATTGAACAACGTCATGTCATGCCGCGAACACCTCAGGTGGAATCTCATTCCACAATTTGCATGTACGTGACAAAAAATAACATAACGAATTTATTTCAGAGCGACCGTAGCTGTGTCAATGGAACTTTGAGGTCGCATCGAGAGGTAGTCACCACGAGGACGCCACTCCTAGCAGCTCATCAGGAAAGTTGTGTGTAACATTATCGAATTCGACCGAGTGAACCTCGTTTACACGAAGCGTATGCAAACCTATGACGTAAGCAATTGTGCCTTTCACATACAGCCAGTATCATGATGGTACAAAATACGATATTATTTGCTGATGTTTTTCAGAGCTCATCTCTGCAACGGCTGATTTTTATGGGACTTTAAATAAAAGATAGAGGTGGTTGTAGGCTTGTTTTCATCCCGGAATTCTCACGGGATGGGGATTTACATGGGAAATCTCCCACGCCAACAAAGTCACGGGCACAGTTGTTTAGTAATTAAATGAAAAACAGTTTTAATACACGACATGTAAAATGTCTTTAAATACGCAGGTATTTTTTACCTGCAGTTACTCTAACCTAAAAATTATTCGTGAGTTTCAGCTATCTCACTCTTTCATACAGCGATTCGCTTAAATTTTCAATCTATCTATTAATTATTCTCTGGCTCTAACCAAGCGTTAGCTCATGACAGTCCATTTGCTTAGTGACAGCGAACCATTAGCGAGCTTATTCGCTACAGCGAAACGGTTTCGTGTGAACGAGGTATTAGTGAACTATTTGGGATATTCTTGACTTTGTAAATTATTAGTAGACTATCGTTGTACAGGAAAGTCGGCTCTGAGTCGAATCTCATGCACTATGTAATAATTTAGTCTCAATAGTACGCCGTTAAGAGAAAATATCGATGCTAACGCATGTTTAATTGAAACGTTTAGATAATGTCCATTGGGTATAATTTTGCTAGGGTTCCGTACCACAAAAAGAATCCTCGGTTTTTCAGTTTACTCATTCCAGCACCGACTGATATTTTCATACAAATTAAATTATTGTCCATCACACTTTTAATTAAAAAATATAAACAATTTGCAAGTATTTTGGTTGCGTCAAGTTCGTGTTTTTTTTCGATTTTTTTTATAAATCAATAAGTTTACAAAATGGCTTTCATGAATTACAAACATTAAGTAAGACGTTATAATTAATAAGTTGGTACATTAAAGCTTGATAGCAGGATATTTTTCAAACGGCAAGACAAAAAAAACTTTACTTTATTATAATTGCATTGTTAAATAATTATCCATAATGTCAACTTCAAATTCTTTCAACTTTTTACTACCTGTCGTAGTATTACTACTACTTGTCGTAGATATTAAATTCATCAGTCGGTGATGAAGTGCGGTAATACTGGACCACCTGTTAAAGGCAAACTACGGGACCCTCTTTGAACCCTCTTTATGAACCAACCCTGTAGATTTACTTTTTTATATTAGTTTACTATAATTATTATAATGTCAATTGAAATGCTAATATAATAAGCAATTAATGTATGTGTTGTTTTCATAATTATGTACACCTCATCTCATTGTTCGGTGTGTGTTTGTGTGTGTGTTGTCACAAGATTGGTGAATCTGTTTATAAACTACTTTATGCCTAAGTCACATTTACTTAATACAGTCACGGTCACGGTAATACCGTGATACAGTTTTATCGATACAATAAGATTAGCCGATGTGTGTACACAGAAAATATTTTTATAATTTTGTCTGTTTGTCCCCGCTTATCTTAGAATCGAGATATCTTGTTTAAACACGGGTTTCACTGTATTTTGGGATTAAATAGGTACATTAAATATTGTTTCTTTTTTCAATAAAATAATGTGTCAATTAAAATATATCGGCTATATAATTATTTTATAATATACGTATGTAATAAAATACAATATTACAATTTGCCTGTAAAAATACATTAAAAATGTAATACCTCAATTAATTCATAATCGCTTTCATAATTATTTTGAGCACGAAATTTAAATAAACGACTCCATTTAATTTCACGAAATGAATAATAAAATTAATTGTGTTCATAATATAACGATAACTATGTTTATCGGATTGAAACGGTTTTATATTCGAATTAATTTAACAGCAACAAATAATTTAATTTGATATTTATACGATCTGGACGAGCGACGATTTAGCATACCTGGTGCTAAGGCTTGTCGTTAGGATTATAATGTTGTCAATTTTAATATAAGGTCATTAATAATGTTACTAGTAATCTTTCCGTGAAACTCTTCTCGAACTCTGCCTGCCTTTTGCTAGTCGCCAAATGACTCGCGTGTTCTGGCTAAGGGCTTGAGCACGGAATACAGAGTACACGGTATACTTCTCTCTGTATTCCGTGGGCTTGAGAGTCAGTACTTTATTTCTTTTGTGTATTCTCTTCTTTGGCCAACAACGCATAGGAATGTCATTCACGTTAGTGATAGTGTTTGATGTGGTCAATTAACAGTCTGGTGGTCTGCTCGTATGTAATCTATTTTACTTTAAAAATGGTTGTCTGTAAAGTCGGTTTACGGACGATAATTTTACGTGATAACGTCATAAGAAACATTGAAGAAAACCGAACGCTTACGCCGATCGTGCCTCTCTATCGCTTGTTCCGCTCTCTCGCTTGCACGCTCGGCTCAGGTGGAACGTGACAATGACGTTATACTCTTTCGTGCGTGCATGCGGCATTCATCGATTTATAAGACGTTATCACGGGAAAAACTTTAGGAAAACTTTTAATACAGGTAATAGGTGGTCTTAGGTGACATAGCTGTATGTGACTATCGACAGTTTAAGGCGAAGATGACTTTTTTTGTGTATCAGTAATTTTCAAATCGTACCGAACGAAGCCCTGTTGATTTCATATAGTTTTAGTAAATTTGTTTATGAATAATTATAAGAATACGCGTTGTATTCATATTTATTTTGTGAGTTAATAATTTCACATTATTAAAGTCGCTACAGAGCAAAATATTTTTTAAAGACTCGTTGCCATTGACTTATTATTACTAAAGTCAATGCTCGTTGCACTAGTTTTAAAGCCGATTTAGGTGGGTATATTAAGTAAATCGTGATTTAATACCTATTCGGGTATATAGATATATATTGCTCCCTGTTCCCAGCACCCTTCTAATAATAGGTAGGTATACTTAGCATCATTGAATCTTTTGTGGTGTTATAGCATTTTTTAATGTTGTGTAAACTTATTTCAATGAGATGAGGTCTCCATATATTTATTTATTTAAAACTCCTCCATTTAATTGGAGATGTATTTATGTACATATTTGAATTAATAAAGTATTAGGTAAGAATAATTCTATTAATTTTAAATAAATAATGTCAAGAACAATAATGATAGGATATTAAGCGATTAAAGGTTTATTTATTGTATTTAACTCTAAAGCGTTTAATAATAAATTTATTAACGTTTAATATATTTTTAATTAATTCACTTGTCTGTATTGCAATTTAATTTCGTTTTTAAATACAGGAATTTGGGAAGGTGTGCAATGGTTTGTATCAATCAGTTACCGTTTGGAACCAAATATTTATTATTAAGTCGCAGCTAGTTTTTTTAATTGAAACATTAAATACCCAAAATTTTATTTTACAATTGCATCTTTAATTATAGCTTATTATTTCACTACATTGTGTTTTTGATGTCCATTTGTTTAAATACAATCTGAAAGGAGTTTTAACTAAATGTAAACTATTGTAAATAAAATATAAACAGATAATTAATTTCCCGTGAAATCTTAGTTAAATTGATACTAAAATTCTGTAAATTTCACCGCTTAATCCAAACCATGACAGCCTTAGTCAAGAAATATCTTGATTCTTAATTTTTTCCACAACTGTTTTCTTTAATAGCGGTCATCCAACCAGGATAAGGTTTAATACACACGGGACGATGATATTAACGCTAGTAAGACGCAAATACTCTTTTCGCGTCCTGTTTACATCCGACGTTATTAAATGAAAGGAGAAGCAAAAAATGACCATGTACATCTGGGAAAACAATATACCTACAGTTTAATTATCTCATAGTTATATACATTGAATACATTTTTTTAATTACGTAAGAAATGAACACGGAGAAATTGTCTACGTCCACAACATTGTGTAAAACCACAGAATATATATCAACTTGTTATGACAGATAATTATGGCAAGATTTATATTGCAACAACAGCTAGGTTATCCCCAAAAAAACACAAGGTGCACAGTATCAAAACACAGGTTTGATATTGCTTGCATTGTTGCTTTTGCTGTTAGCTCCATTACTATTAAGACTAACACTTTAGTATTTCTGGTTTCTCGGCTGTCAAGCGATTCTGTACTACTACAATCATACCACAATGATAACTTCTTTCACGAGCGCAAATTTGTATGAAAATGCACTTTTATTCGCACGGACCACATTTTTCCGCCCAAACGACAGTGTGGTCACATCGTTACCACATTGCAACACCCAAAGCAATAGCCAAAGACACTGTCGCTACTTTAAACAAATACACAACTTTTTGGGGTCACCACAACGCAGCGTCAAGAAGAGAACGAGACTTTTCAGAATACCTAACCACTACTTGCAGACTTTGTGTAGTTACATTGTGGTGTAGTTGTGGTGCGTCTGAATTCACCCTAAGACTTAAAGGATTTATGTAAAATAAAACATATTAATGCAAGTATCAATGATACGACTCTGTTATTTCCAAGTGGTATAAATTCTGAGATTGAACCATTAAAACAGTGTTAAATTGTATTAGTTAATAGAATTTTAAATGTAAGTGATACTGACTGAAGTATTGAATATTTAAGAATGCACGATCTTGGTTGTATTATTGAAATTATATTGCTCATTTGTGTATTTATAACTACAAAATTAATGAATTTGAATACAGATGCACTAAGGCAATGGAGACGTGAATAAAAGTCTTGAAAGTTTCAGATGAAACGACGGGAAATTTTATTACATGTGGTTCAATAAAATATTGGAAAACTAAATCGTCTGTTTATTTTCCTAGAAACTCAACTGGCATGCGAACTATCGTACTTACATCATTGTAAATAACTTGAACAAATAAATACATTTTACCCTTTTGATTTTTAACCGCCTAAACAGGTGAGAAATATACTAAACTTTTCATGTTAAAGTATTGAATTTTACTTGAAAAAAAATCAAATAAAATTAAATACTGTAAGGAAGGCGATTTATTAGGTCAATATTAAGATAGAGAAAGAAAAAATAAAAACAGACAAGCCGTGTGTACCTAACTGTTATATCACGTTACGGGTAACTTGATCATTAGTGGTAAGTTTGTATCCTCGTAAGGCCCAACCTAAATTTAGGTCGATATAAATTAAGGCCCAATGTACTAAAAATAGGTGCAAGTGGTTGCGGCCCAGAACTTTGATTTGGTGCATTTGGCTAATTATTTTTTAAGGGATATAACCTATACCTATTTCATTTAAAAAGAAAAAAATATATTATTATTATTATTTAATTAATATTATTTTATTTAAAATTTTTTTTTGATGGTAGATTTAAATAGACGAGGTTATTTTAACCCAAAAACTTGTTCAAATATGATGTCATAATTTTAGGTCGCTGGTCTCCAATTTAATGATTTTAAAAATTGTCTTAGGCCCGATAGTCAAAATATTTTTGTCCTTAAATTAGGTTGTTGGGCCTTACGAGGGAATGCTGCCTGTAATCTTCCGAGATGGCTGACTGCTGGCTGGCCGACTGCTACCTGTACGGAAACGATCAAGAAATTTCAGCCGCTAGCGATCACTATCTTCGTCATCTTCTTTCTTTTTCTGTCTTATTAGCATCAGTATGTATTAAAAGTACTATTTACTCACGATCTGTATTTTGATACTGATTAATCCAACTTCAACGGTTGGTGGTGACGGCGCGACTGCGGTGGGGGGCAAAGATGTGGCGGGGAGAAATTTTGACAGTTGTCACGTAGGTAATCAACTCTTGTAAGATACATGTCACACAAACCTGTCAACTTTACATCTTGTTCGTTTTATGTAGCCCCGTAGCCTAGTCGATAGTAGTCCTGCCTGCAAAACGAGGGGTTCCGGGTTCTGTATCGACCTTGGCTTAGAAGATTTTAATGTGACAGATTGTTCCCGGGTCGTGGGTGGTGATGTGTTGTTTGTGTTGTCCATGCACCCTAGGTAAAGGGAATCTAATAAAAGCGGGGGTCTTAAGGGCCCCATACATGGTACGATTCGTCTATACGATCGATCTGATGAAAATCGTGACGATTGATCGCATCAAAAATGTCGCTCATACACGAAACGACTGGTCGTAACGATCGATCATTTACTTGTTTGAAAGCTGAAGGATAAAGACGTGTTCAAATAATTAAATAAATAATATCGTTACGATATTCATGATTGCATTGATTTTTGTTGCGATTTCCAACATCGTCTTCGATTAAGTAAATCGTTAACCATCTTGACATACACCATCGATTCGTCGTTTCGATCGGTTTGACACGACGGATCGTACAGATAAATCTTACCGTGTATGGGGCACTTAAGGATGTGGTGTTTATTTTAATTAATTTATTAAAGTTTTTAGCAATCGCAAATAAATAGTTCTACTACCAGAACTAATCGACGCCTAAAAGGGCGATGCGCTAAGAGGTACGAGGCAGACGACAAATCTACATATGTCAGCCGTAGGTGATCGACCGCATAGCTACGTCGAGTGCTGTTAAAACGAGGGAGTCTTTTAGAAAAGTGTGAATAGACTTTTACTGACTAATTTTACTAATTGTTGCCAAACATAAAGTTATTTCTTGTAAAAAAGTCCCCATACACTCCCAGTTTCTTAAAGTAAACTAATTTGTTATTGACAAGTTTAATACACCACAAGATAATCTAAACTGATGCACGTAATTCAAACAAAGTGTAATCATGTTTCAGGCAAACTTAGCCTTTGAATGCAGCCCGCATCGTACACTGTGTGAACACCAGCCGAGTTAACCCGGCAGTTGCAAACGTTGTTTGTTTATGTTTTTGGCTAAGTTTCTAGCAATCAGCGTGTTATTGTAAGACCGTGGAGAGTAAGAGAATGTCTGTTAATTGGACTTTACATTGATTTTATAATCAAGGCAAGCCTCATATGCCTATAAAACTGTTATGGAGAACTTTAAGTTACATTCTAGAAGAAGATGAAGATACTCCTCTCTTTGAGACTTCCTTATCATACACAGGCGGAAACCTCGACGCGGGCAAGCTATTCCAGTCTTTCGCAGTACGCACAATGAACGACGATTCTGACCGTAAAAACATTTAATAATCCATACTTACGCGATGCCCTGCCTTCGTAATCTCTATCAAGTTTACCCTAAAGTTATTATGAAAACATGTTGCAAAACAAACTGCATCACATTCTCCCGAAACAGTTTAAACACAGGCACGAGCTATCGACCGTTTATCTCCGTAGTGCTAGTGAAACCCTATGCCGTTTGCTACAAACTTGGTACCGAAGTTCTCGGGAAACTAAACTTACTGAGATACTGCACGAAAGATAAATATCCCCCTTTGCACCAGTAGTTGCGCTTTCCGCGGAATTCTAATATATTTCCTGTTCGCTCTTCAACTGTTGCACAATTTTTGACACAATAGTTTGTTAATCATTTACGGTGTGTCAAGACGCTGTGAGAAAAGGGTGTATGGCGTGACGTTGTGTCACTATCACTCTATAGTATCATGTGCTTGATTAGAAGAAATGCGTAACTCGGCTTGAATGAGTTCCAATTACAAATCCCAAGTCATTAAAATTTTGTACCCTTTATATGGTAATAACATTTCTGTTATTAGGACTTTGGCATAGTCCGTCCGTTGAAGAGTAGCGGCGTTAATAAAAGCATTAATAATAACAAACAAAGAAATAAAAAAAATTACTGAATGAGACTCCGATATTTCTTAATATTACTCATTACGTATAACTTCGATTTATAGATAATATTACCCTTCAATTGAATAATGGAGGCGAAGAGAAGACATTTACAAAAACTAACATCAATCATCCTGAACATCCCCCACACAAATATTATGGGATATAAAAGTGTTTTACGACGAGCGCCGTGTATTAAATCGTGAGATGTATTTGTTTTGGCAGGACAGTAATAAGTTGTAGCTGGTAGTGAAATGAAGATAAATTATTACCTATAAATATACCTACTATTTATACAGCGACTGGCTTGAATAAATTATTTGAAGAAACATAATGGAAGAATCCATAATTATTTATTCGGCTTAGACTCGTCTAGGCAGCTACTGTAGTGTATAGTATTGGCAATGCCTTTCGCATTGTTAATACCCATGTGCGACGGTGACCACATAGAATATATACATAAAAAAAATTACAACATCGTGATGAAATGATTACCACCCCAAAAGAATTCAAACGTCAGTCAAACCATTCGCTATTTAGCAGGAATGCAATATGCACATCGCATTATCTTTTATTATTCACATACAGATAGATATATCAGATATAATTCATGAGCTTAGGATCTATCTACCTTGCATCAATATAATTACGCTAATTGATTGTTTTGTATCTAACATGTTCTTAGCCGCAGTAATAGATTAAACATAATCCCCATAATAATAGGAAGTGGGATACTAACCGCTAACATACGTTGGATAGGTATATAGTCACTATCTATGAGTACCTAAGGCTCTTCTCCCACTAATGTAGAGTCGAAGCAAATCTTTGCGAACACTTAACTTGTATTGAGTTTTATTTCAATTAACTAACGTTCAAATTTGTATTAATTAAGCCGAACGAATTCTACGAATTTGGACGTTAATAAATGTGATACTCGCGCTCCTAGTTAGCTCAATGGGTTATACCAATATAACGATATTATCGAGCTAAGCCTAAGATGCCGATACCAGTTTGAAGAAAGATGGATATTAGTGACATTTCCTGGCTAGTTCCATGTTTCAGTAACATTTCTTGGCTGTTCTGGAGGTCATTTGACGAGAGAAAATCCGGTAGTCTCTGGTCTTTTTATCATCACAATGTTAGAGATATTCAGGCAGTATGGCTTTAAACAGTTCAGTTGACCACTCATCTATATGGCAATTCGCAGTTCAAAGCAGAATATACTCGTAGATTGTGGGTGGAATTACCTATTAAGATGTTCATTTACTATTATTATTTGTACTATTTGTATTTTTAAATAATATTGACCCCAATTGCATGCATGTTGACAAGGATCCTATAAGAGGCTACTGAAGACGGCATCCCTGCTAAGTAATTAGTAAGGTTTTTGTAAGGATTATTATATTATAAATATAATACCTTACACATGATCATTTACTTCGATCCGCCAATAACCTTGTCCTTATTACTCCTTCACACAGCTCGGCCTTATACCATGGCTCTCTGACAGCCTCTGTTTTTCTTAATTACCTTATTTGAAAATGATTTACTATAAAATAGCTGCTAGTCTTTGATTTTATAAACATCTTACATTATCTTACACAAATCAAATGCGATCAGCGACATCTATTTAGTTCTTACATTATCTTACACAAATCAAATGCGATCAGCGACATCTATTTAGTTGTAGTCACTTTCAGCGCCACCTCTATTACATAAACTAAATGATTTGGTGTCGTGGGACACCAGGTAGGAACGAAGTTCTTTCGGCTACTGTCACGCCTGCGCACGTCTCCTTTAACGCTTTTATTCCACGCACTTTTTCTTACGGTTTTACTATCACATATTTTTCAGTTCGGTCGCCGCAGCAAAACCTATCCCCTCCAAGCCTGCCGTAAGGAACTTCGTTCCAATAATAGATATTCATCATATTATTATTATTATTACTGGTCCCTAATAAAAATGTTTTCTTGAAGCCTGCCTGCCTACCAACCACCCGCTTGCTTAAAGCTAGCTTCATTCTGAACTCTTTTATATTATGACATGACTTGGTCTTATTCAAGAATGGTCTCAATAGAGCTCTCCTTTAAGGCCAGTGAAGCGTTGGCGACTCCTCTGGTGTTGCACTTGCCCATAGGCGACGACGTGACTCCTTACTGAATATTTGAAGCGGAGCTGAGTCGGACAAATCACTATCTGAAGTTATTTGTGAAGTTATGAAAATAAAAATGACTTGCCTATTTTATGCCATTATCAAAAGAACTGATTGAAAAAGATTTCTATGCGGACGAACATCGGCCATTAGTTAAATTGAGGGTAAAAATAAAAAATGGCGTTGTCAGTACGAGTAAGTAACAAATGTAAAGTTTGTTTTAAATTGATCATACCAGGGTATAATCGTCTTAACGATAAAGCTCTTTTATTAAGAATTTTATTCATCTGATTTTGAACTTAAACTGTAATTTGACTGCCCCATCGTGTAACAACAATATGGAATTAGTAAGATATTGTTGACATGCAGGTGTTTTGGGTAAATTGCTGAAGGGTCAGTAATAAACTGAATATCCGCTTTTATCTTCACCATAATTGTGCTTTCGAGAAAAACCCGTGCCCAGCAGTGGGACGGGTTGTGATGATGATGATGATTTAGATGTCACGGGTTTTGTTTATTGTATTAAAAAAATAACTAGTAACAAATTACTACACGGTGATGGTGATCTAGGTGCCTTCTTTTTCTAAAATTAACCATCAAATATCTTTGATGAAATATTGTATTTATCAAACAAAAAAAAGGATCACAAGCTTGTATTGTATTTATAAATCCCACATTCATATCGTATAACGTAAAGTCGAGTGCCCTTCAAATGCCAACTTGATATTAATAACGTTAAAACAAAAGCTCTCGTGTGCTCTGACGTCGCGTGGCTCTGAATTTGGGTTCAATTTTAGTAATTGAAAAGGTTTATCAATAGCTTGTCAAAATAAATTCATCTGTTCGGATAACTGTTACCTACTCCTATTTTTACAACTAAAAGTTCCTTTATTTTTTTGGTAAAATGACATCCCGCACAGCTATTTGGAGACTTCGTTCGTCGGGATAACAATTATGCGTTAATTTTCACGCTATACAATAATAATGCGAGAACGCAGCAGACAGCTTGTCAGACAGAGTAACTAACGCATTTATAATATAACTATGAATATAGGGGATAAAAAATAATATCAACAAGTAATATCTAACACCCAGAAGTAACTTCATTACTGTCAAAAGGTAATACTTGTTATTATATTATTTAGAGATTACAGATAGACAGATAATTGATAATGGCCATTAGTTGTCTTAACTTAAGCTGGATAACTCTGTGAGTTATATCGGATACCTTTGTCGAATTTTGTCTTTACCATCCCGGTATCTAGGTGTAGGTTTTTAAATAAAGCATTGATATGTAAATGATTGGAGCCTTTTAATCATTTTTAATTAGAATGCGGTGTTAGAATTGAAAACCTTCACTGGAAACTAATTTTTTCGATTTAGGATTTTACTTGTTAATAGCCAACAAAAAATTGTAACCCGTAGTGTAAGTAAATTGTAAGTGGTTACCGTCGCGCAAATATATACGTAACAACAAAATCATGAAAAGCAGCAACGAAACAAGAAGCGGGGACCCGCATTATTATTATATCTGATTCTCCGTAATTGTGACCGAAATACGTAAAATGATTACTTCGTGGTTTATTACACCTACAGGACGGGCCTGTCTCTAAAGCCTGGTCTGTTGTTAAGCAGGATGCACCAAAAACAGGGAGGAACTTCAGGAACCGGTTTGGATTCAAGATGATCTATAGGTAGTATAACCAGATACGGACGAAATTGATTAAGAAGATAAACAGATCCTATTTCGCAATTATTCGGTCGTGTTTTTTTCGGTTGTGTTTTAGGTATTTTCTTGCAAATGCTAATCCATTTAGCGCATATAATGGCCTCCAAAGCACGAAAGCACTCATCCAAATTCAACTATCAACAGTTGCGGACACGGACATTAGATCTGTAAAATACACGCAAAAAATGCGTGTGGGAATTGAAAGCATTTTTAATAGCACATACAGCTGTGGATTATCTTCTGTTGCCCACACGCGCGTAAATTTTTAATATACCAGCACTGCCGACGTATTCACTCAGATTGCAAACACAGTTCAATGATCTAAGCTCTTAACAAATTGTACAATGTTTGCTAAAAATTGTATTAAATATAAAATGTACCTAGAACTAAATTTGACTGTAAAAAACTAGAGCCATGTTACATCATACAAGCGCGCTAATTGAATTGTTTGAACGGGACACGACTATTGAATTAATAGCTTTAGTGACCTATTTGAATGGAAATTTCCTTGACAAACAGCACTTGCCGCCTTAAGTTTCAAGAAATTAGTAAGTTAAAGGTATATGTATTCACAGTGCCTCAATTTGAAT
The DNA here is from genome assembly GCA_905404295.2 of Ochlodes sylvanus. Lineage (NCBI taxonomy): Eukaryota > Metazoa > Arthropoda > Insecta > Lepidoptera > Hesperiidae > Ochlodes > Ochlodes sylvanus. The sequence continues at coordinate 11,952,205 of FR990130.1, read as the reverse complement.
CTCTTTGGGACAACGGTGGTTAGAAACACTACGCCATGCCCTTATTACGACTATAGTAGCGCCACCTAGTGGCAAAGTATGGCAACTGCCATCTGTATTAACACACCATAATACATTTATTTTTTAATTTCATATAGTAGTCACTACCACTAAACTAAAAACGTAATATACGTAACGATGAACGAACAATTTTCATTTTATCACTTAAAAAACTTAGTCAAACGTGTCAATTATATACAATATACATACTATAAAAATAACATTTATATGATTTTAACATTATTATAACTATTATACGTATTGTATTGTCCGTATCTTTTAAAATGCAGATATTAATAAATTAAAAAAAATAACTTCTATCGTATGATTACATTAATATTTTAGAAGGTATCTACTGTGACTAAAGACGCTTGTTACCCCTAGTGATCGACAGTAGACCAGGGGATTAGGGTTTGATAGGTCGAGACAATCGGTCAGTCGAAGAACGTGTTGAATTGATAGACGACACAGCCAATGGACGCGTGATAAATAGAGGGTGAGCGCAGTACTGAATACTTAACAAATGGGTCGGTTCACGTCTGACGTAAGTATAATTTTGGGTACGATTGGGTTGAAGCAATGGTTTGATGGTTTGCACGTTGGACTCCCCAACAGAGAGACTGGGGTTTGAAACTTTTCGCAAAATTGTTGTGCATATTAGAATATAACTTAATTATCACACTTGGTCAGGTGAAGGAAAACGTCGTGAGGAAACTTGCGCACCTGAGAGTTCTCCATAATGTGCATGTGTGAAGTCCGCCAATCCTCACTTGGCCAGCGTGGTGGACCTTACATTATAAGAGGAGACCCGTGCCAACAAATAGGACAGTTATGGGTTTCGATGATGACTATACTTTGCATCGTATAAAACATTTAATTGATCTCACGTAAAATTGGGGTAGTATCAATGAAATGATCTCGTCATTTAAGCAAATAAAGGTACTACGCTTCACAACTCTTTAAAAGAGTAAACTAGCCTGGATATTAGCCAAAACAATAAAATAAAATATTACAACATGACCTTTTAACATACATACTTATTTGTATACCTTTCAAATATGTTTAAAAATGTGAGATGTAAAACAGAATTTCCAAACATCAAGTATTATTTACAACACAATATACACAACAAGTTTAGTGTATCTCGCTTTAGTGAAACCTTATTCACCATCTTCAAACGGGGTCAATCGGTAACAGGTAACATAATAACATTATAGGGTTACTGTGCAAAATTTCAAACTTTTTGAAGAGAGAAATCCTCCCACATCCTCAAACGTCATTCGTCAGTAAGTTCCACGTTACAATTTTGGAATAAATTAGCACAAAGAAGACGTGAAGATGATAAACGATATAGTCGATGGGGCGAGTAGTAATGAATGCTTAACAAATGGGCCGGTACGATGCCGTCCGATCGTTTTGTACGGACCGGTGTCACGTGGCACAATGCCTTTAGATACGAACTTGAAAGCCGTTATTTATGAGATGAATTTTTCTTCCAGTGCCACCTATAAAAGGTTAGTTTCGATATAATGATCCATGAAGATAGGAGATGTAGACAATTATTTTATATTATTAAGATATATACGACATAATTATGTATAGACCAGTATTAAATGATAAGGAAATAATATGCGATATATAAAATAATTAAACAGTGTCTTATTTTTTTCTAATCAGTTTTCAGGGTTTCACTTTTTATGTGTATCGGGTTATTACATCGATGAAGGATGTAATTTACAAAACAAACCGTGAGTCTATTATACTAATTAAATTAAGATAAGTCATTAAATAAATAGAATTTGAATGTTGTGAATTATATTTAGTTATTTATTTTATTACTTTATTCAATTATTTCATGCGAATATATTTCAACGTAATTATGTTATTTACGTATGTCGTGTTGCGTGTCATACTCTCTTGAATGCTTTAATTGACACATCTCAAAATAGAATCTCTCTTGAATAGATATATTTACCATCTTAAAATACATTACGTAGGAGGTGTGCCGTGTTTTGTTTGTCAAGTTAAAAATATTAAATCCAATTTTAATTCATAAACTTATAACCCTTCGGACACCATATCTAATTTCAATATAAACTGGAAAGTTTTTCTTTCTTCCCGTTTTAACATCCGCCGCCCCAATGAACGCTGTAAACAACACAAAGATTCAGCCTCATACTACAATAATGTCAGGAAAACAATCCGAAAATCTCGGGCGCAAATAAATAACTCTTTAGTCATATCCGGTGTATATCACGACGAAAAAAGAGTATTGAAGTCGAACAAATTGACATGGAAATCAAAGAGAACGGGCAATAAAGCTGGCTATATAAATATCAAGAAATGAATAAAATAGTGATGATAGTGCCCGTGAGCGCTTCCTTTGTAACAATAGCGAAAGGTAAACCAGTAAAATGGCCTGGATGAAAGCGTATTTTGTTTCGATCAGAATATTTTATCCTCTAGACTGTATTATGTAATTTTAGTATTTGTTTATCATAAACCGGATTGAAGGGTAAGTTTTTATGTTCAAACGAGCAGACAGGTGATGGTAAGTGGTTGGACCGACCGTGGACATTTATGGCCAGGGGCCACTGACTTATTATTACTATCGAAATTAAACCGTGATGTAATGATTTTAGTCTTTAAATTACCTTGTTAACATTTCTATTATTGCGATGGCTGTGATTGGCACATTTTTTTTGCGATTTGTGTGAGACCCGACGTCCATAGTTTTAATTAAGTCAATGCCAGGGGCGCAACGACTCATTGCTATCAAGGCGACCCCGAAGAAAAGTTGATAGAGGCCGGGCGTACAGTACGAAGGGTCTAGGATTCCAGTTTGTGGCAGATTTTTTTATGGTATCGAGACTGTAAGATATTTATGAGGTTGCGATTGTATGTATTCATTTTTTAAAGAGTATAAAGCGAAGTCACTTCACCTGAAGAATTCCTTACTAATCCTAATAGTTAGAGTGATAGTGTGATGTGGGGACCATATCAGGGTCGCCATGTGATGTGGGGCGCACGTTAGGGTCGCCATGTTATGTGGTTATAAGCTAGACCCGTGAGGACCCCATGGAGAGGCGGTAGGAGCTCGCGCAGGGGTTAGGGTAACCCCATGAGCAGTAACAGACACAAGAGTTCTCGGTAAAAACTGAGTATATTTCTTAGGTGTAAAGCTATCTTATATACTACCAACTACGTGTTAATCTACTGGTTATTAGCTTATCTTATTACTGACTAAATCTTCAATACTTAATCTTATCTCTACGTGTATAACTAATATTATGCTATCATCACACCACAATAGAAGGTACTCTCGTCGTGGCTTTCTTATTTGTATTACATTACTAAATGTCTTATTTGTGTTGTCTGTGCCACAAAATACTTCTGCATGCATTCCATATTTTACGGTCATCCGATCAATAATAAAGTATAAAAAATAGACATACCAGCTTCATCAATTTCGCCGCGTTTTCCACGTATCGCGCCATTCGTTGATTCATTTCACTAATTGGTCGCGGATACATGGAACATACCTACTCTCGAATATTCCAATCTATCGAAGTTTTGCGCCGCTGGGGCATAAATATTATTTATTTTTAGTTCATAAACTAGGCGAGTAAATATCCTACGGTAGATAAGTAGGTTCAACATTGTTTTCAATTTCTACGGAATAATTTCGACAGGATCTTTATACATATAAAATACCTACAGCTTGAATACCTACCTAATACAATTCCTGATTGAGATTGGTACAAGTCATCCCTACATCCCTACAAGTTATTAAACTTATATTTTATATCGATACGAAAAACACACTAAGGTCAAGTTATAGACACGTCTTTTTTTTTAATTTTTGTAACACTTTTGTTTTATTCCGCAATTAATTTATTGAATTTGACATTAAGTTTAACTATTTCCAATATTATAACAGAGACAACTGCAAGCCAAAAAAAATGTTCATTTTTCCACCCAAGTCTGTTGTGAATACATCCCCACTTTATTTTTGCTGTCTTAAACCTTTCCGTAATATTGGTGTTCCTACTCGAGTGGCTCGTATAACCCGCCGCTGTAAATTACGATGATAGGCAACTATCGATTTTTTATGTATTTTATAACAGTTGTAACCTGGAGTGCAGGGTCCCACAGGAACTCAGCGTGTTTCCATTTCACCAGCGTTGATACATATTCAATGTGGCGGCGTATCCGAACATGGCTCAGTGAATTTGGTTTTGGTTGAGTCAGAGGTGACGTTAAAATTAACTGATAAATTATTAAATAAAATACATAGTGACAGCAGCGGCAAGTGATAGCTAAGAGGTTCGAAGGTCGGACTCTCAAAGTGGTTATTAGCCTCCCATCCCTTATTAGCCCTCTTTATTTTAGCCGGCAACACATCAGTGACCCTTTAATGTTACAGATGTCGATAAGACAATTGGTGACTATGACCAAATTTGATATGGAAATGACTGGAAGATAGAGAAGATTATTGGTAATATTATAGTAATATACATATAGGCTCCTTTTTTATCCCGGATTTACACAGGATTTATGCGGGAAAATTTTCACGCGAACAAAGTCACGGGCACACCTAGTTAGGAGTAAAATTATATGTAATGGTAACACAATGAGATATTTTCAAGTTTTAATAAATCCACAGTATTATAATTATATTATGATCAAAATTGGGTCCATTCTATAGAAGTGTCATGATTTTCGAGGTAGGCACCGACCTAACATTACAGACAATGCGTAGCTCACGACCACTTTGTGATAACAGAATAATACGCCCGCTTGATAGCAGGCTCGTGGCATCGCATAATCTTAACTGGACTAGATAAAAGATTAAATGCCCTAAGCCTGCGAGGTCAAGGTAGACAACACTAATAACAAATCACTCTGACATGCCACGTTAGTGAAGAACTATTGAGCAAAATTCGCTATCAATCCATCCAGAATAATACCATAAATTGACATCTTTGCTAATTTTACCGGGAGCTAAAAAATCCGTATTGCCCTTTGCTAACCATCAAAGTAAAGCATTACGGCAAATGTACCCACTTAGCGTTATATATTGAAATGGTCGGAAAAAACTTGATGAAGCTGCAGCGTGAAACTGCTATGTTTTTTCAGGTTGCCGTACAATTGCTCCAGAAAAAGTAATTATACGGCGAGGTGCAGAAATGAAAGAAATACATTAGCATGCTAATTGGCGGCCCATTAGACGCTAACTTTTAGGTCGCTTTGAGCTACGAGCAACCTGTTTCAGTTGAGAACAACAACGTTGTATGGATAAGGCGGGGTACACCAAAGTTCAAAGATAACATTTTCGAATTGAAGCTAAGAAAATCCTACATGTGCTACATTCACATACTCGTAAGTACACTTATTCTATTCTACTCTTCACGGAATACAGAAAGAAGAGGAAGTGCGAAGTAGGCGTGGCACACGGACTAAGGTTGCGCGGAGCTCCGCGTAAATGCCGGACAACACAATGTCAACTTTATTTCTTACAGTTTTAAGTATATAAAATTTGTTGTTACCTAAAATTTTGACATCTAGCGGTGGAAAGAAAATCTTTACAACTGTTATGTTCTTAATTGATGAAGGTAACAAGACACCAAATATGGCAAGGAAAAATAAAAATTAAGATAAATCGTTAAGGTGCATTTTCAACTATAATGAGCCGGTTTGATAGACTATTTGAAGTTGACAAGTACCAACCAATAAAAATGTAAGTTTCTTAGTGTGAATAATACGATTAGGGATTTACTTGTGTTTATTTTGCTACCGTGGTTTTCTTATGAATCAACACTTGTACCATTTCCACTTCTTTCTGTATTCCGTGCTACTCTTTATTCAAAGTATTTTTTTTAAAGTGACACGTTTGTTATAAAAACTGTGAACTGATTTAAACAAAACCACTATTTTACTACAGTATTGATAACAGCCTCCAAATAGGTTAGGCATTGACTAATAGTAACGGGAATAACGTAGATTTATTAGTTGCATCAATAAATACGTTCAATAATATTATTTCTCACGTAGGACAGCTTTATTACATACCTACATGCGTACAATGCATTCTCTTAGTTTTGATTTTATTATTATATCACACAACAGGTTATTTATTTTGTTCCCTTAAGGCAATTGGGACACAAATGTTCAATAGGTACACGCATACAACACTACATCTAATGAGCCTTACGTAGAGCTCTCTTCAAATATCACTGTCTGACAACAAAGACACCTAGTCACATAGTCCATGAACACAGTAAGCTGGATATCCGCTGGTCATTTCAACGTTGTAAATAATCTCGTCTTTTTCTTATCCATTAAGGGAATTTTCTCCGTTTCTCTATAAGACGCTTTCGCTAATTACTTTGCCTTTTCTACTAAAGGAACTCCTGATCCCTAATTGGATCACATATTTGTTTGTTTAGGTTCATGGATGTGGCTTCATTGTACAAATTAAGTGAATTGAGAATTCTATTCGACACTATTTATATATCGTAGTTTTAATATTAGGTCTACCCACTCAATTAGGTCACTTTTTCAGAGGCGAGTATCTAAATCATAATAAAATAATTACTAACTTGACTTTTACTATCAATAACTAACGAGTGAAAGTTAGTCCTTTCACTAACAGCCCCTGGCTCAGTCCTCATACTTACTAACAAACTAACCAGATAATGCTCTAACACCGTCTCCTAACGGGACTAACTATCCCAGTCCCGATTTAAGTCTGGTTCTAATTTGGTCATTGTGGTCATGGGCGAAAGCGAAAGGCGGTACTTCATGCTCGTTTGCTACCTTAATTCCATAAAAAAATAGGTTTTTTATTTATTGTATTATACCTACTTATTTTAACCTATTATTTCACAGAACAATATAAGAGTGAATTTTTAACTCATCTTTAAAGCAGCTTGTAGAAGGATTTTAAGGTTCATGTGAGTGGTATATTGCCGCAGTAATTGCGAAAAATATTGTGCGATATGGGCCAGGATAACGCGAGTATCGCGGAATATCCCAAATCGTTAAGGATTTAGTTGAGAAAATCAGAAATTAAGAATCTCATAAACTTCGATTTTAAAGATAACCATGTTTGAAACCTTTGATGGGTTTAGACAATTTAAAGTCTACAGCGTGTTTTCTGACATTTTCTGAAACCAATTAAGCGACTACGCTTACTTTATTTTGAATCAAATATTTATCGCTAAGTTAATAGCGACGTGTTCATGAAATAAGAAACAATAATACTTGTTATATGGCTGTAGAACTACTTAAGATAGCAACTAAAAGCTTAACATCCCATCTGAAACACATGAAGAAGTTTTACTTGTAGTGGTCATTCATCTAACTCTCGATGGCAAGTTATTGCTTAAGTCGGTCGATCACGATTGTCGCAAACCGCCAAGTAAGCTGATTGGTCCAGAACCCAACGAGGCCTAAAATGATCATTTTAGAGGGAAGCGCGTTGTTTAGCAGAGTTTATTACTAGCTGGGAATAATATCGTGGATTTGAGCACTTAATACAACAATTCAAAGTTTACAGCAATGAAAGTTAAACCTACATCCACACACCATCCATACAAATTCATTATCAAACTGAACTGTTCCAAACTTCGCTTCACATAAAATGTAGGCGATCATCAGGAATTTATTGTCTCATAGAGAGCTACCGTGCAATTCCGAAGTTCTCAAGGCAATTCGACTGGCGTAAGGAGTCATTATCAAATCGCAACTATTAAATGGGTCCATTCGGTATAGAGGGTTCGGAGATTGATGGCCGGTGGGTTTCACGAGGTCGTTTCATTCAGAGATACAAATGGCCAACGTGTTCTGCAAATCGGATTGGCTGCGGAAACTGCTGAAATTATTGGCCTCGTTAAATATTCTATTAATCTCCGGTCTATTCACTTTTGAGGGGAACTTGAGGGGACAGTCAATTACAAAAGGCAGTATTCCTACAAATTATTATCAATTCGTTTTTTGTACTACGTACTTTGTGGAAATTTCAATTGTCTTTCTCGAACGGTTTATGACATAAAACAACCTTTTTTAAGGTTACTTGTACATGAGGACCTCCCTTGGTAAACTTTTTTACTTTTTTATTATTTGTTGTCATAGCGGCCACAGAAATACGTATTCAGTGACAATTTCAGGCGTCTACCTATTTTCGTTCAAGAGATAGAGCCCTGTGACTGACAGACAGACAGACAGACATACATAGAAGACATATTAAGTAAGTAAGACATATTAATAGTGTTCCGTTTTTTACCATGTTGGTACGGAACGCTAAAAATGAATACAAAAGCAATTTAAAATACGCCAAAAATGCATAACATATTACGTGCACACTTTTATTTCTTTGTATTTGATTTCAATTTGATTAGAAATAGGTAGATTTAATCCAATACTCCCTGATACATTACCCGTAACAAACTCATTTGACCCAGCTGTGACCTCGTAGGCTCCACTCGCAAACTTAAAAGTCCATAAAGATTTCCATTAGCACTTAAATACATTACGAAACATTGCCTTGATAATAGTATTTTCATTAAAAGACGACCAAAGGCGGAACTTATAATTACGAGACCGGGTAATAGGTATGTAAATAAATTACGTAAAATTTCTACAGTTACAAAGTTTATTGGTATTTGAAGTTACTGTTTAGTTTAGGGGTGACCAATTTTGGTTCAATCTGAGGTTTTGTGTCGAGATATATACGATGAACATTAACGAAATGCAAATATGTAATTGTGTAGTAGGTATACCTAATATTGTTAATTTATAAGTTACGCAAATAATGATGAGAACAAAGCAGAGATAATAGGTTAGCGGCTTGCTTCAGTCACGAGTGAGTCAGTGAAGTGAAAAGGACAAGTCAAAGTTGTCTCAATACTTATCAATACGGAATCGGTTTAAGCCGGTTGCAAAAAGCTATAAAGATAATAACAGGCTCTGATCGACTCAGTAAGAGCCAGCCAACTGACAGAGTCAGCCAACGTGATGTGATATCAGCCGATAGGTAGGTTGCCAGAGTGCCAATATTATTTTGATCCTATGCGTACAACGCAGATCATAACCGAAAAGCGCCGTCGGCCGTGCTTTCTAGTCTAACGAGCGTAGATCGAATGCAGCTGTAAACATTTATAAGGTACAGAAGACATACGCACAACCCCTGCAAAACCAAATTTAGTAGATATCATGATCACTGAGGACGCGGCAGCCAACCACTATGCGCAACGGCGTTAGTTTTATGTATCCGCTGTATTCAGACAGTATTTCCACTGCTAATAAAATTAATAAAGGCAGTGTCAACTTTAAGAACCACTTATTGGAAAATTTACACATTTGTTAAGATACCTTTTAATAATTCAAACTAAACTGAAATTAGTGACACGCTGTGTTTGTCTGATTAGATCATTAGACACATGACATTATGTGCATGGTGTCGCTATTGGGAAACCGCTTAGTGGGTATGAAAAATAAACACAGGGTAAGCTGATGTGACAAAAGCTGCTGGTTGAAAATAGTTTAGGTGTAATTTAACATAAATTAATACATCAAAACACAATTGCACATTAAGTAGGAACCTAAGTTATTGGATGATTTAATAAAACCCCGAATTTAAAGTCTTCTTCTAAACGTAATTCTTTTTAACTTCCTGGGTTACGAAACGATAGAATTTTAAACATGTGTTTCACGTGTACACGTTTCATTATAATGCGAGATAAGAAATGTATAATTCCGTTGCCACGGGAGTTTAGCAATAAAGAGCGACATAAGTAGTTGAATATAAAGCGATGTTGTGGTTTAGGTACCTACTATCAAAAGCTGTAGGTATAATAATTGAGTATCTGACCTACCACGTACCTATGTGTTGTGATTATTTATGCAAATGTTGTATTATTGTTTTTATTTTGAGATGCTCTCTATCTCTCATTTATCTATTCATACTCTTGGACTCTTGAACTTGTTCCGCTTTTACAAGTGGTACTTTGCAGAATGCTCATTTTTTAAATTAAATTATGACTATAAGGGTATACTCTAAAATTTTAAACGCCACATAAACGTTCACATTTCAAAAGCGTGTGTTTACTTAAAATCGCATATTGGAGAAGTTAGCTCGGCATGTGGCTGGGAGACTTATTGCCAAGTCTCGTTATCGTGTGATATTGATCGCCGGCTGTTCGTGTCGGTAATTTTGTCACAACTTGTGGTAATTGGTTTATGCAGTCTCGGCAAACAGGATTCCGATCAATTTCAACAGTTAACGCACTGCAATGGCGATGGAACGTAAATCCGTTTGCTGTGTAAAGTATTTTAAGTGGAATTCGAACGAACATGGCTTCGATGAGTGCTGAGTAATGCTTCGGTTTTTGTGTATTAGTTTAAGGTTTATCTAACAGTATACCACAGATTGAAATTGTTTTATGTTAACGTAGTCCAAGAGTTAGTATATTTGACAACGGAAAAATATTAAAATGGGCATTGCTTCTTAAATTGGTGTATACCAATTTATATTTAAGTCATTCGTTCAAAATCATGCAATCATCAAAGTCGTCTATAAAAAAATTTATACCCCTAAAAAAATAGCTACATATGTGTTCAACCTTTTATTTCCCAGATCACACCATTTCTTATGTATGTTCCATTCATCCACATTTACAAGGTGGTAGGATGCATAAAGGTGTTTCTCAGCAGTAAATAAGACAAAATGTATGTCATAAACAAAATGTGGATATTTAAGACACAAAACAAAACTTGTAAATAGTCATGCCATAGAATTATCTATTTTCAATCCAGTGAACAGAAACGTTAGTTGCAGTAGATTAATGCGAAGTGTTCAAGCTTCCATTTCCCAGATCACACCATTTCAATTACTTACCGAATTTGTAAAACGTTTCCGATCGTCGGAACCGACATTTTAAATGCCAGCCTTAAAGCAAAGCGGACATCCCAATCCGTGGCGTGTTTATCACCAAGTACAGTCACGTACGAATGATTTACGAGCACGAATGAATGGGGCCTAACTTTATACCGCCGTTTTACACTACTTCTTTATTGAGTTTTGTGATATTAGTGATTAGTGAATGTAGTTTTAGGTCAAGGTAAGGAAAATATTGCTGAAATCATTTGAAGTGTTTTGTAACAGATTCATTGAACAAGTAGGGTTATTACTGCCTTATTAGAGAGCAACGCTTCGATCGCATAATACAGTTAAAGAATGTAAATGGACGCTTATGCTTTTCATCTTAATGAAGATTATATTACATAAACTAATATCTTTATAAAAAATTAAATTATGTTATTTTTGTACGCCTTCAAATAGATGGTATCAGTGACTGGAACACCGATATTTTATTTCACCTCATTAGAGTCAATGCTAGGATCAATTTAATCCCGACATAATTGCCGTCAAGTTCAATATCTTAAATCCTTGGTGTATACTAATCATCCAAAAACCTTACGTGAGCTAAAGACCAATTCGTGGTGCTGTTACCAACTTCAATGCAGATCCTGGACAAAGCGGACTCAAACTTTTGGTTTCAGTTCTCCAAATGGATTATCCAGGGCAACACACAATTTCATCCGAAACCACTAAACCTCTTCTTTCTTGACTTCAATGACCCGTTAAACTTTCATATAAAATCCTACCACTCACAAAATTAAATGTGTTCGTAATAAAACATTGGTGAAACACCTCAAAGGCACTCTTGCTTTATAGATAAATTTTAATTTATAACGTGTTTTTCGTCTGGGGCTCCATTACAACGCGGTAACGAGGCCTTGAGGAGTATTCAGATATCCAGTTAACACCAGCTAGAGCTTTATATTAATATAAAGTTACAGCAATTTGATCCTCAGCGAGTGGAGATAAGGTGAATTGTTGGTTAGTCGGAGAAGGTCTGTAAGATAGTTCGAATTAGTTTGTAGGTTTGATCGGTAGTCACCAAACTCGCCGACATTCAACCGGAGTAACAGGAAATAGGGGCCACAGAAACTTTGAAGTTCTTTCCTATTTACTATTTAAAAGAAATAATACTCTTATTTGAAAGATTTACTTTTTGTTTTTTGTTAAGAATGCTTAAAATTATAACTCTCACAAAAAGCGTTAGTGTAAGGTAGTGTAAGGTAAGTAAGGTTTCAGGCTTGTCGTGACGTCACCGTGTTACGTGTGTGCGTCACCACACATGCTCCCTGTACTCTATGCTTCACGCACTTTGTTTGTTCAGAATTAAAAAAATATTTCAAAATCATAAATATGGAACAAAATGTATATGAAAATGCATGAATTCTTAAAAAAACTAAATTTTAACCTGGTAAAATATAGCTGAATGTGAATGTTATGTTAAGTATACCAAATGCCAAAACGCTTTTACACAGCACAAATAAAAATTAGGAAGGTCTGACTGAGATTCTTCTACGATTTAAGAAAACTTAGATCTTAGCTTGCCTTAAAATTAAAGTATAGTTGCATAAAATATGACCGACAATAGTAATATTTGAGTATAAAATAATAAACAAAACAATGATGGTAAACTTCGTACTTTAAGTTGTTTCAAATTAAGTAGCGTGTACCAATTTCACGGCGCGCCCGCCCTATCGGACCCGGCAAGCCATAACTACGTCCAAGGGACTGACGAATCGATTTTTACTTAGTTTCCTTACAATAAAGGCTTTCAATCTCTATAAAGAACCCTCAAAGACATTTTCTATATTCTGTTATTTTTTTGGCTTCAATCCATGACTGAGCAGGGGCATCTCCTCATCATTAAGGAGGCCTGCAGCATACTCAACCCAAGCAACGGAAGTTTTTATGCCACCCGAAAGCTTCCGACATGGTTTAACGACTGCTATTTAACGATAACAACCAGGATCGACCGCTTTACAAATTTAAAGCAATAGTATATTTAATAAAGGTGCAGCGTAACAAAGGAATAATAATAATAATAATCTTAAAAGACCGACTTCAAAATAATGCAAATTTAAGACTTTTATGGCTTTCTCATGGATGCCATTGTCAGAACTGGAACAAATTGAAGTGGGTCTACACGGAAGCACCAGCTTTCAAGTATAGAAAGAATCATCGGTTCCCAAAGTCAAAAGTTCTGAGGTAACAAACATAAAAAAAATGGAATTGAGAACCTCCTCCTTCTTTTTTGAAGTTAGTTTAAAAAATAACATTTTAAACCGTTTGTCTGTAAACCAACAATAAAAACAAGTAAACTAAAAACTAATTAAATTTCATTCCGTAGTTTAAGGTGATGCGCGTACAAACATACAGACAGACGGACACAAAAATTCTAAAAATAATATTTTAGCCTAATGTTGCCTTATGAAGATCCTTTAAACATAGTTTTTCTCAATTATCTTCTATGAACAGACAAAAATCAAATACAGTTTTATTATAGGTATAGACGGACTGTGAACCATTTTAGAGGGAAATCTGATACATAAATATCGCGCCAATCACCGATGCAGTCTCTACAAATCTTTAAGTCTCAATAATATCAACTCAAAAATTGCAATTATCCTTCAACAAAAAAGAGACGTTGAATCATGGCGCAATCCCTACTAATATTATAAATGCGAAAGTAACTCTGTCTGTCTGTCTGTCTGTCTGTCTGTCTGTCTGTCTGTCTGTCTGTTACGCTTTCCCGCTTAAACCTCTCAACCGATTTTGATGAAATTTGGCACAGACAATCTTTAGACCCTGAGAAAGGACATAGGCTACCTTTTATTGCGAAAAAAAGGGATGAAGAGGCTGAAATAGAGGTTGAAAGTTTGTATGGACCGAAGGAATTAGTTTCCCGAAGCGAAGCGAGGGCGGTTCGCTAGTCAAAAATAAAGCAGAAAAACGCCTTTGAAAGCTGCAGTTCAAAAATGGAATTAGACCGTTGTTTCCCGTTTTCTTTGTTGCTAGCCCGACGCCAGATCCTTTGAACCCTGTTAATTCATTCGTCTTAACACTGAACAACAAGGTGTGAAAGGAGTGACAAGCATTAGAATGTTTGCTAACAAAGGTACAGACAAAAGCCGTGCTAGTAATTAAATGCCGGTTGAATTTTTTAGATTGTATTGTATTGTTGGGACAAAGGATTGGTTCATAATGAAGGCAACTTTACCGAGCTTCGCTTCGTGGTTAAGTAAGACAGACGAATTTTATTTTTTATGAGCCAACGGCCGAAAAATTACTGAAAGGTAACTAAGATATTCTAAACATGACAGAAACAACCAGCCAAAGCCAAGTAGAAAAAAAGCGTGTTAAGAACCTTAGGATAATGCATAAAAATCTTTAAAAATTTGTTGATACAGTATTTAATAGGAGGGACTGGATGCCGTGGTTTTCTTTTCTGTACTTAAGTAGATGGTTAAGCAGACTGTAGATTGTTAATGGGTACTTGGGAAAAGCTCCGGGTTCCGTTCCCGGTAGGAGAAAAGATTTTTTTTTACAGATAAGTGTTTGTTCAGCCGGGAGGCTCGGAAGAGCCGTGGTTGTTTGTATTAAAATAAGTTTGTATAAATGGGTACTCACGATTTTAATTGTTTACAACCGTGAGTACCCGTTTATATTCGAAAATATTTATACCTTAATTCCCACAGTATAAAAAGGTTTAAATTGTATTATATGTTTGAATTGTGTTTATATTGTTTAAACTGTCGCATCTTTTTTGTTTATGAACTGATTGAAATAAAACAAGCACAATTTGATAACTTAAGCTTCCTATTGGTAAAAATTCTAAGTATGCACCAAAAAACAATTCCAAATTTATGTCTGTCTGTTACAGTTTTATTGTAGCGTGTTAATAAACGCCAATGCGTAGAATACCGCGCAAAAAAATTTGATATCATCAGGTTCAGACAAATAGAGGCAAAGTTTTATAATAAATGTAGTGATTAAGGAGCTGGCACTTGGCCAGAATTTAATTCTTAGTGTAAGAGTAGAAATTAGTGTCATAATGGTATCACTGATCATAGCTACGCTAGGGATTTCATTTCAAGCAACTTCGCGAAGTCTGTTATTGCATTTTTCACTCCTAAACCGTTCTTTTCAAAGTATATATTCCTCGGAGATATAAATTCGTAAACGCTACTGATGAAACGTGTTCTTAAAACGTGTCGGAGAACTTTCATAAATATAGGTACTTGTAACATGCAATCGCTTCGCTTCAGTAAAATTACGAGTACATCTTCTTACCGGCTTTTGCAATTTTGCTATTCATTTATTTGAGGCATTATATAAATAACTTAATTTATCGGTTGAGGGGATTTTTTTATAAAGATAAGTAGGTATTATTTTTTTGTAATAGTTACAAAAAAGCAAAAAGAAACAAGAGGGCTCAATTATTTATTATTTATGGCTCATAAATACTGCGATCGAATTACGTGAAATACATTTAATGGTCGATTATAAAAGTAGGATCATACCGCCATAGCCTCGTCCATTTTCGTTCTTGGTCTGGGTGTGTGTGTGTGTGTCTTATGTGTTTTCCATGGCACCCACGACTATGATGACATGGCACCACGGCTATGAGTGTGTAGCGTGTATTTATTTTTCAGCAAGACATCACGAGCAGGTGTAGTTTTACATTCAAAATTGATAAGCCGCCACAGTCCAAACACTCCATCTCATTGTAAAAAAACCGAAGGGACCAATTTTATTAATACTGCAAAAGAATGATCCACAAAAACGTAAAAGAATGATTCACAAAAACGTAAAATGTGTTCATTGTCCTAATTTCAACCTCTTTACTCACTTACGCGCACAAACGAATAAAAGCAATTTTATGAATCATGAGCGGCACATCGGACCACTTTTATACACCTTTTATTAAAAATACCAGTATTATATTGTTACGCATGAAATTCTCGATGCTTCCGGATTGCCACCATAAATGTTACGTACCTGATACGTGTCAGTAATATAAAAATGTATTTTTATATTATTGTATAATTCTTATTGTTGTATATTTGTACAACTATTAAGTATACTTGCCTGTATCCATACATACTTTTATTACATTGAATCAGATTGCGATGACAAAATAGTTTCCCTGAACTGGAATCGAATCCGTGACTTACTTTATAGACAGAATCACTTTCAAAGGAGCAACAGTCATTGTTACAATAGAGAGAGTGACATTTCTTCTTAGCAGTGAAGAAAATTGTCATTAGAATATAACAGGAGTATAATAGGATATAATATTATAGCTCTGTATTACAAAAATAAAGCTTTATATTATAATAGAAACCGCGCAGGAAAAGTATATTCCTGCTCCTACCCACGAGGGGAATAATAACAATTGAAAGGGCGATTGTGAAAAGCTTTTGTTATGACAATAATGTAATACTTTTAATTTTTTTCCATTTTGCCAGCTATGCTTTCTGAGCATGAAATATTTTCTGAAATTGTTAATACTTATGGAATTAGAAACTTCGTTTCGTATACATCACTGTAACTTATTAAGGTTTAAATTTGTGTTTTGTTGTTGTTATATTTTTTTGGGTTCCGTACCGTACGTAACGGTAAAAAGAGAACTCTAATAATATTCCTCCACTGTATGTCTGTCACGAGGCTCTATCGGTTGATAGTTAAATAGACACATGAAAGTTTGATGGAATTCAAACTCATAATCAAGTTTCCGCCTTGCTGGGAATTGAACCCAAGACCCGTGGAAGGACGAAACGGCGTGTAACCGTTGCGCCATACGGGTCGTCAAAATAATCTTAACAAATATCAATCATAATAAAAGCGGATTAAAAAGCACATACTTAGTTACATACAGGATGTATGTAGTTATGTATTCATACATCACTTTCAACAGCATTTAGCGTACCGTTACAAGGTACATATTACACTGCACAGTTCCGAACAGCGATCGTCCGTAATCCGTTTTAACTGTTGAAACTAAAACCGACGCTCCCGGAACACGTTCGCTCAAACATTTAATAATTTTGCTTGTCCTCGTTGCTAACAAACGCTACAGACTACCAGTAATTACGGCTAATTTGTTTCCCGATATACGAGTAGAAAATGTTTCTTTATCTTCGATCATCATCATCATCACAACCCATAACTTTTCCACTGCTTACGGACTTCACACACCTTTGAGAACATTGTAGAAAACCGGAGAGTGATATTTAAATTTTAACACGCACATAATTTGAAAATTAGAGACGTGTGTCGGATTCGGCTGTGATAGCCGAGGCAATTCAAACTACTCCTTTCACAGCTGTCAATTTCTTTATTATCTCCAATACTATGCCTAAATCATTGACATAGTAATAATTATGTCAATGGCCTAAATAATAAATACCGCTACACACTTCTAGTCCCACACTTGACAGGATTTCCTATGTCGTGGGTACCATTAACAACACATCAAGACGAAGACAAATTAATATTTAAACAATTTCAAATTTCCGCCGGGATCGCACTCAGGATCATAAAACAAAATTTTTAAACTACTAAAGAAAACAAAAAAAAAATGTGGTGTCGTGGGACACCAGGTAGGAACGAAGTTCCTTCGGCTAATGAAGGCAAAGGCGAACGAAAAGAAAGAGGGATAAAAAAATAAAAATTAAATGTGGCACTCGGTGACTGCCGCGGTAAAGCTATTGCCTAGCATTTTTTATCAACCTATGCAATTATAAAAATTAGATGAATAAATCTTGGATTGCCGCCATCTTGGATTTCTATTTTGACAGCACCATCGACTTCAACACCCTCGAAAACCATGAAAACGATACCCATGACGAAAAGTTGATAATTTCGCGCAGCCGCCATCTTGGATTTCTATTTTGACAGCACTATCGGCTTCACCACCCTCGAAAACCATGAAAACGATACCCATGACGAAAAGTTGATAATTTCGCGCAGCCGCCATCTTGGATTTCTATTTTGACAGCACTATCGGCTTCACCACCCTCGAAAACCATGAAAACGATGCCCATGACGAAAAGTTGATAATTTCGCGCAGCCGCCATCTTGGATTTCTATTTTGACAGCACTATCGGCTTCACCACCCTCGAAAACCATGAAAACGATACCCATGACGAAAAGTTGATAATTTCGCGCAGCCGCCATCTTGGATTTCTATTTTGACAGCACTATCGGCTTCACCACCCTCGAAAACCATGAAAACGATACCCATGACGAAAAGTTGGTAATTTCGCGCAGCCGCCATCTTGGATTTCTATTTTGACAGCACTATCGGCTTCACCACCCTCGAAAACCATGAAAACGATACCCATGACGAAAAGTTGATAATTTCGCGCAGCCGCCATCTTGGATTTCTATTTTGACAGCACTATCGGCTTCAACACCCTCGAAAACCATGAAAACGATACCCATGACGAAAAGTTGATAATTTCGCGCAGCCGCCATCTTGGATTTCTATTTTGACAGCACTATCGGCTTCAACACCCTCGAAAACCATGAAAACGATACCCATGACGAAAAGTTGATAATTTCGCGCAGCCGCCACCTTGGATATCTATTTTGACGGAATTATCGGCTTTAGTACCCTCAAAAACCATGAAAAATTATTTATTTATTTATTTTATTTATTTCATTATTTCGTTACGGAATTTCTGGATTCGGTCCCCACGCTCAAGGCCCGCGTTAAAAGCTATGCAATAGCTTAAAAAAAAAGGTATTATACACTACGCGCTTGTGTATGCGACTGTCGCGCATGCGCACGTCTCATTCAACGCTTTTATTCCACGCATTTTTTTTCTTACGGTTTTACTATCACATATTTTTCAGTTCGGTCGCCGTAGCAAAACCTATCCCCTCCAAGCCTGCCGTAAGGAACTTCATTCCAAAAATACATGATCAATGTGAAAATGAAACGTGATCTAAATTACATCATTCGTACCTATCAAGAATACCTATGTATTAAGTGGCTCGCCAAGTATAATTTTTACTTAATTATTTAATATTTTTGTTTTAAAATAAAAAAATCATACCTATTCACGAAGGGTTAAGATATCATTTAGTCATAAATATGGATGGGAGAAAATATTTTGTTCCTCTTTATAGTCACAACAAATAATATAATATTAGTATTAACTTCTGATACCAAAAATCACAGGTTTACACACAACACAACACACACACACACACACACACACACACAATATTCATTTAATCTTCACAGTGTACAACCATAATAATTATACAATACAACGAATCAACCACGCCATTCTTATCACTAGCGCCATCTGTCACCTCGACTGCGAACCCTCACTCTACTTCACGTGAACACAAGCATCAATTATTTTTACACTTAAAATAAACAAGTTTGAAAAGTCAGTAACAAAGTCTGACACTATTATTGTACTCGCAATATGGCACCCTTGCTCTTGACAAAACCCTTTACCCCCAGACGAATACAATTGCAGAATCTATATTCTCGTATCATAGATACACCAACTTTACCTATGAAAATAGGATGTCCGGATTTCATATAGGATTGGTAGGATAGTTTTTACTAATATTCTTACTATTACAGTAACAGTATTAGAATTAGTAAAAAAAACATGATTTAGCTTTTTACCGTGAAAATATTTTTTCTAATTGCGATCTATATCTTCCAATTTTGTCGCGTTATATGTAATAGTTAATGCTTGACTACAATTCCTTAGGGTGATAGTGGTGATGATTAAAATAATGTTTTATAGACAAAAAACAATAATTATAACAAAGTCCTTAGAAAATCTTGGAGATTGGCGACAATAGGTAGAATTGCCTATCAACTGGTACAACTGCTACTTCTACAAATTATAGGCAATTCAATTGAATTTGTGGAAGAATTATGGTCACCGACGTGACCCTTAGAATAAATTAACCCCATGAAGAGGATATCGGCAGGCCCATCTTTCGGAGGACTGATAACAGATATGAAAGGGAGGGCCTCGGATCTGAGTCGATTTCTAGGTCATAAATCAAACAAGGCGTACTCATTTATTAACCCCAAGTTTATTTAGAACCAGCATTTTTCCCATTGAAACAAAGTTCCTGGATCCAATTTTCTTTCTTCTTCTTTTTGCTTTAAGTTACATAGCCAGTCTGATTGTTTAAGACTAGGTGAGCGGAGCGATTTTGTAAGCTATTAACATTATTAATAATAAATGCTAAAACACATAGCCCTACACCAACTCACTGTCATCTAGTTTATGGGATCGTCATTAAATTTGGGAGAGGGGGGGAAATATTTACTGTTGTCATCATCATCTTAACTTACAACTATCCCACTACTGCTGCGATTGTGCTTTCTAGAATCAAAGGGTATAGTCACCATGCTAGCCAAGTGCGAATTATCAAATTTCCACTTATCAAACAAATACATCACTGTTTCATCTTACGGTATCGATATTTGCTGACTTATTTTTTCTGTAATTCCATAAAATTATATTAATATAGCCACCCTATTCAGTCACTTGAAACGATCGCCGAATTAATTCCGGGACGCACAGCCATGAGGGTGCTCATACGAGTGCTCGCTTCATCTGTTCCCGAGTCACACAGATCATCTACATAACAGAGAGCTTGAATTGACAATCGAGATTTAATTAGTATAACATTACCGCAACTCATACGCAACTGTCCTGCGGCGGCCGACTCTCTTCTCCCTCACAATGTTGGACTCGGATATCAACTACGCTGGGCAAGTGTAGATTGACTAACAGATTTCATCGATCTTTAAGCTCATAAAGAAACTCTTAGGTGTGCTGGTTTCCTTAAACCGAGGCATTTTATTTTTATTTTAACCTACACATCACTCTGAAAATTTGTGATGCTAGCAGGATTTGAACCCCATTGCAGGAGACCAACGTTTAAACCACTGGACTACCATTTATTATTAGAAAACTATTATAGTTTATTATCATCAACATTCATCATTGCAACCTATAAATGTCCCAATGCTGGGAACGAGCCTCCCACAACGTGACGAGCACAGGTCATAGTCCAAGTGCGCATTGGCAGGAGAATTATATACAAAGATATAATTTTACCAAACACTTACGTAGTTCGTCGTCGTACATTTCGTAAAAATTTCAGAAAAACATCGAGGAAGAACGTCAAACGTTACCGCACAGCAACTCCAAATTTAAAATTCAGAGCACGAGAAGAAGAGAACAACTGTCATTTTAAATGCACCTCAGGCGAATTCCAGTCCGTAAATTAACTCCTTTTGCGAACACAATTCAATTACCTTTCAAAATTAGCAAAGTACGTCATTGTTTTTTACTCTTCATGCTTAACTATGCAGTCGTCATTAAATTATTGACTAGCAGTTCTTAAAATATTTATCTTGCAGCTTTTAGAACGCGTAGTAGTAGTAGTAGCGTAGTAAAATTCTAATAATATATTTTTTGGACTCGTATTCTAACTAAAAGCTTATTTCTCTTCATGAAAAATAATGATTAAGCAGATTTTCTGATTAAGTAGACCTATTTTTTGTTTGTCGTCGATGGAATAGTCCATAAAATCAATAGCTGATAAATAAAATTAGCGAAGCACCTAGTTGTAAGTCACTGCCACCTATGAACATCTTTAATACCAAAAGCATTCTAAACGTAAGTAAAGTGTTTATTTATTAACGTAAAGTGTTGGCATAAAGTAACTTTAATGTTAAACACATTTCATCATACTAGAACGCTAATAGTAGTAGTAGAAGTGGAAGCTAAGGCATATCAAGAGTTATATTATAAGTCTTGATATGCCTTGGCTTCCACTTCTACTATATTAGTTCAAATGATCACAATAAAATTGAGCGATAAAGCGTTTAATAGTCGTGCGGTAAAATCATTACGTTATTAAAGTAATTACAATTCAACACAAATTGAATTGGAGTTTTTGTCACAGCGTATAAATCCTATTTTTAAGTAGTGAAAATCACTGCCGTACCTACACGAGATATATGTAAGATACCTCTGTGATGCGATTACTCTGCGTGAAATATTATCCACAGATGGTTAGCTAATAATTCGGCGTCAGTAATTTCAATGGTGCATAATCAAAATGGTTATTTTTTCCTCTGAGATATACTTAAGTGAGTGGATAGTTACTGAGAGACAAATGAAGTAGGGATTTCGTACGAATAAATGTAAAAATACTTTATCGAAATATTTGATATGCTTTTAACAAAGCTTGTTAAATTTCATTAAAATAATTACAGATTTGGACCCGTGTCAGTATTAATATAGGTTATATACTAAAGATGCATTTTCCATTAATATTTTTATCACGTAGTACTTATTTTACAAGTTACGAGTAGTTTTGCAATATTCGTAGCGACATACTACGATAGTTACGCCGTAGCAACGTCGTAGCTCCGTAGCAATGACGTAGAAGCGCATCTTCTTCTTCTTCTTGTGCCTCTCCACTACTGGAGGTTGGCCATCAGCTCTGCGAACTTCTCGCGGTCTTGCGCCAGGCGGAATAGGTGTTCGACGCTGGCGATGTTCGTCCATTCTCGGATGTTGCGCAACCAGGACTTCTTTCTCCTTCCAGCACGTCGTTTGCCGTTTGCAGAAGCGCATAGTTACAATTAATATTACCATTTACTTTATTTTGTTGCAGCTCAAAGGAGCGTGTAATTTCTGCTCTTCTGTTGTTGAAGGAAAGTATTTGAGTTTATTTTAATAAGCTTTGTTGTACGGCTTATACAATTTCTTGATAATCTGTTATGAACATTTTCGTATTCAAAAGAACGAGGAGAGATAGTGAGAGAGAGAGAGAGAGAGAAATAAAAAGAAGAATATTCAAGTACAAATTCATTTTTTACTAGTGAACCCGCTTCGCTTCGGGAACAATATCACTTTTGGAATTTGTTAGGCGTAATTATTTAAACTGACATAACCTTTTTAATCTCAACCGATTGAAATAAAACAAAAATGTTATTATGTTAAGTAAAGCTTACCATAATTATTAGTGAAAACCACAATCAAATTGGTAGAACCGTTTCTGAGATTAGCACGTACAAATGCACAGACAAACAGTCACAAATTCTGAAAACATTGTTTTGGATTCTATTGCGTTAATTAAGACTCCCAGTAAAAGTTTTTCTCATATATTTTCTTCCGCGTAAAAACAGCGACAGTTACAGATTTAATGAATAGATTGTACGATTGCAAAGTGGTACTGATGGAGCCAGGGACAGGTTTTGCTTGTGGTCGTGCGGTCTTGAATTTGGTCTTGAATGAGGTCCATCTATCTGGCTAGTCACTGTCATCCAAGAATCCACCGTGAAATTCGCAGTCTCTAAAAGCCTCATTATTACTGGCCTGCAGCGTTGCTGCCCTGGTATTATTGGACTGAGTAGACCTATGGACTTTATTGTTAGCTTACAACATAATTTTTCTATTGTGAACATGTACGAGCGAAAATGACGACTCACTCGTCGGATGATATATGGATATAATATGCTAATTACATTTTTTCTAATATTTACGTTAAAACGCTAAAAGACTTGCCCTCATTGGCACTAAGTTACCCGGTACTGGGTTAAGTAAATCTAACAGTATACCATTATACGATTCAAGGCGTCAGTCTACCTATTCTACTATTGTATTCTCCATTAGCAAGGCCATGAGCCACAATATTATTATGAAATCCATTTAAAAATACGTATTTCAAATCAAACTGAGCTTCTACTTGAACAAAATCCATAATATTAACTTACTAAGACAGCATATTTTGTGGTGACACAATATTTACATAAAGTAAGCAAATTTTACAGGAAAACATCTTCATTTTCTCGAGGAAACTGAAAATAAACATCGCTCTCCTCCCATATTAAATTATGTATCAGTCGTTTGCAAAATGATAAATATTTTGACGAATTTTCTCAGCATCATAGTCTCCAAACACAGCAGTGAATACATCTATGTGTACGAACTCCAACTAAGTTATCCGATGTACCTCGACAAACACCCCTTTGTGAACGTTCAGTTACGGAGATATCCAGGTTGAAACCGTCGTAGTTCTTTCGTGGAAACATAGATGGCGGTGTTATACATTATGTCAAAAATTAAAATACACAGTTTAAACATCTTAATATATATATTTCTTGTGTTCGTGTGTATGTGACTGAACTCCTCCTAAACGGCTTGACCGATTTGGTTGAAATTTTTTGTGTGTCTTCAGGTGGATCCGAGAATGGTTTAGATTCACAATTGGACCCGGTAGGTGGCGTTGCTGTCGATATATCACTAAAACATTTTTTAATTATAAAGCGGTACGAAGTACGCTGGGACCACTAGTTTATTATAAGATTTTTCCTATTACTATTATTTTTACTATCCTATTATGCGATTCTATTAATTTCTTAATTTTTTCTTTGTCTTTATGATACTAATGTATTTTTTTTATTTAGAGCATAGTTCAAGATCGGTATGTAAAACACATTACTAAACTTAGTCAATGTACTTATTTAATTCAACTTTAAAATAATTTTAACTTCAGTTGTGTTCCGGTTAGAAAGGTGTGGAGCCGGTTGCACTTTTTAGAGGTGACCATCTTAATCCTCAGGGGTACCAACGCATACCGACCGAATTAGAACAAGACTTACTAACAACAACTAACAGTCCCTGTATCAGTCTACTTATTAACAGACTAACCAACTAATGTTCTAACACCCTCTCCTAACCGGAATAACTATCCTAGTCCTTATTTAATTTTTTTCTAGGTCAGTCACAGTTGTAAATGTTGTAATGGGTGGTAGCGGAAGGATGGTGCTACATTCTCATTTGCTACCATTAATTCCATAAAATAATAGCAAGTTTACTAGATTATAATACTGTATATAAACATAAAATGTATTTTTTGTAGTATGATACCTACATTACCGGTATTTTCATAATGTAAAATGTACATATTTTAACGTACCTAGTGACTTTTATGAGTTGTTTCAAAGATCAGTAGCAATTGAAAAAAACTCCTATTTAAAATTCGAACATAAATAAATTGTTGTAATAATTCCAATACATTTTCATCAGATTTACAGAGTATTTGAAATAAAATGATACAGATACAAAATTCAACAGAATATCCTTTTGCCAATTTTTTATCGGATATCAGTATTGGAACGATAATATCCGAGTCGAAATTCGCCCGGATGGCAAATAAATCACGCCTCACGGTTTATTTATTACCTTCGAACTCGCTAATCTCTGCCAAATTAGCTACCCGTGATACTGAAATGAGTCATATCCGACGGGTACTAAATATCAACTTGCAGTAATGGAACAAATTTCTCCCTGGCTAAGTACCTACTAATTAGTAATATTCTTAGCCCGGCGGTATGTTTTGACTCTAAATTATCAACTGAGTTATGCAACAGCAGGCGCTGTCGACAATAGGATGTGTGACCGCTAGTAGCCATATTCCTTGAGCACTTCCGTGCTTCAGAGGGCACTTAAAGCATTCAGTCCACGTTGTTATCGTCAGGTAGCAGTCGTTAAGCCATAGCGAAGTCCGGAGTCTTGTGGCATAAAAACTTCCGACTCTTAAGTTGGCCACTAATCCCTGCACTTCACAAATGTAACCTCACATCATTAATGTGACAATTCGTGCCCCAACTGTGTCCCAATGTTCAATATTCGCCGTGTGTGACCGTACGGCATATTTGCTGGGCGGCATGATTGGCAATTACTGATACCTTTTGGACCTACTTTAATATGTGAACAGATGGCTGTATGTAAAGGCAGCAAATTGAAATTATGAATATGTATAAAAAAAGGGTTCATGAACGAATGGGAAAATTTTAAGTACGTCTATATCAATAGAAGTAAACAACATCAGACTGTGATAACGAGTATAATTGTTATCAACATAATATGTAATTAAGAAGAAAATTAAACCGGAAGTAAGATCGCGAATTTTTATAGCTACTTTCATTTAGTAACACCAATAGGTACTAAAAAAGCATGTACTTAAAACTGACGTAAATATAAAAATCAAACGTCATTTTTTACGTATTTCACTTGCGTTACTGTAGAGTTACGATGCGCGTCCATACAGGTATCTCGTTTTCTCATGGCCGTTAAGTATGTAACTAAAGTAGATTAATCTAATACTATAAAATAAATGTTATTTCAGTTTCGATGGAATATTAAGACTTTTGTCATGCTGATGAATTTGATACCATCATAATTAAATATGACACAGTCATGTTAAATGTGTTTCATCAATATTTCCTCTTAATTTTGACTGAAACTTCTAAAGCGATTGAATTAAAAATTGGCTTAGCTTCGTTTTCGACACGACCGTCGGAATTGAACGTGACTTAAATTCGTTTTGTGATATATCATACCTAAGTACTTTTAATTTATTATTATCGTAATTGTTAGGATACTTTGTATGCCAGGAAACGGATATTTTTAAGAGATAAGAAGCAGTAATAGCTGAGTTTGAATGTTGAACTCCAGAACCGGAGTTCAACATTCAAACTCAGCTATTACTTATTACTATTCGAATCCTATACGCACCTTTCATTTTCAAAAGTTATATGCGTATTAGAATTATAATTTAATTATCACTTGCTGTATCGGCGAAGGAAAACATGAATGGAAACCTGCACACCTGAGAGTTCACCATAATGTTCTCAAAGGTGTATCTACCAATCCAAACTATTTGGCTGATGATGAATATTAAGGTAACCTTGCTTAACTGAAACAACTGCAAAAAAGTCGCCCCTTGATTGATTTTCTCTATTTCTAGTGGCCGACGAGATGACGTTATAACATCCGTCAAAAAATAATTTTGAAACTATTTTCAAAACATATTTCATTACCATTTTATCTACATATTAATTGTAGAATAATATTACAACTAACTAAACGGATATTTCACTACCTACTAAAGTTTTGTTAGGTAAATAATATGCTACGCAGCTGGCCCGTGAAAATATTCACCCGTGTGCTTACGCGAGGTACTTACTAGCCGAAGGCGCTATGTCCGGCAAAGCTTTTGGTAAATATTTGAGCAACGTTTTATAATTTACGCCCATTTGGGACCTCTAAAAAGCCTTTAGTTTTATCAAATACGATATAATTTTTTAATGAGAAATTTGTATCCAACCTTTAACTTTTAACCTTTTGAAGAATTGTTTTCATTAGGTGTAGGTAATCGGTTTTACTCAAATTCAAACTCCAAATCATTTATGCGGAGATACGGTCGTATCTCGCATAAAAAGTATACAGGTTTTTTAACATGGTCGGTAACAGTTTACAATAAGGATTACGCTTTTTTAAAATTGAATCACATTAGGTACTGCTTGTTCTATCGCGAGCAAAAATTGTAAATATGACCTTAATATGGAAATATGACATTATGCAGACGATATGTAATAGTATAGAAACTCCGAAAGCTAATGCAACAACGATTAGGTATATAAACGAGTAAATAATATTATGTAAACAACTGAACTGACAAACACATGTCAGCCATAAAGCCAGCTGTCGATATTTCATATCGTGCGCTGATGTTATCGCTGTAAGCCGTTCTGATGACAGGCTTAACCTGTGCGTAGCTGAGATTATTGTCCTAGATTCGAATAGCACTAGGTACATGAAGTTGTAGCAGCGAAGTCACCTCGCAAGGGTTAGGTACATTTAGTAGTACCTCCATAAACGTACATTCTAAGCGTTTTTAACTACCGCACGTTGGGGAGTGGTTAATTTTTATAATGGTTGCTGGGAAACCGGCATACAGATCACGTCTAAACACAAATACTCTCTCGCTCTCACACACGCAAACAAGTAGTAGTAGTAGAAGTAAACAGTGTCTATAACCTTAGAATTTAAATAGAAAGAAACGTAGAAATAAATAATCATATATTCGAGATAAGGATTTCTTGAATAAATGATAATTTATTTATAATAAATGATAACAAAATAGAAAATGTAAAGTAAATAAACTAAACTGTTGCCCATGGCCTATTCCCTAAAAAGATAAATACTCGGCAATTCCACTGGTTTTCAGTGTCAGCCTGGCATGATGGCAGTACGGTCGACCGGTTGCGTATCGTAAGAGCAGCATTAAATATACATAAATTCAAAGTATTTTTTTAAACAATATTTTATTTAATTTCGCTAAAAAGAATAAGAACTTTTTCTATCACATTATAACGTCATTACACAATTTATATTCTCAGGTGCAGGTGCAGGTTCTTCACGATTTTCGGTCACCGAATAGGTTTAAATACTTGACCGAATACCGAATACGTTTTAATACCTTTGTTTTTACGTAGGCGCGTGCAGGATTTGTACCCAAATCTCCCTGTTTGGGAGTTAAGTTGAACACACTTAGCTGTTTCTCATCCAAGTATATAGTTATACCCATTAGAAGAATTATGGAGAAATATTTCAAATTGTACACTCATTAATTAAGTAGTAGGCACTCAAAGAACTGACTAAGCTTATTTCACCTTTATGGAAATATAAGACGTCATTGAGCAACTAGTGAGAACTTGTTGACAAAAACAGGATGTACTATTTGCCGCCGCCTTGCCTTCCGTTGGCACTTCCGTTTCCGCTGGAATATTCCCTTACACTCAGCTTTCAGCTTTTAATGTTTACTGCCAGTTTATTCTATTTTTATTTATTATTTATTATTTGTTATTTCATTACTTAGTTACTTAAATTTGCGCAAATTAATCAGAATTACTTTAAATAATAAATGTTTATCTACCTACTCCAAAAGAAAAAAAAGGTTTAAAGTTTCGCAAATTCTTATTCTTATTGTTAGGTTTGATATTTTAATGGGTCAATATGAATGTATTAAAATTTAATAACTTACTAACCGCGCGGGCTAAACCACAGGAAACAGCGAGTTTACATAACTGTAGTTTGTTTTTATCATTACTACTTCGATTAATAAATTTTAATGGTAATATTTTAATAATAAGGATAGTTATTTTGGAGAGTATGCGCAGGAATTGTTCGAATTAATTCCCCCATCCCCCTTCCTCCATCGAACAACCCGACGTACAGCCGGTATCCACCCTTTCGTCGTGAACATTCCACCGATACGAACGAAACGGTTTGCATCGTCGTTCATCATCCGCACTGCGAAGGACTGGAATAGGTTGCCTGCGTCGGTGTTCCCACCTGCGTATAACGTGGGAGTCTTCAAGAGGAGAGTGAATAGGCTTTTAATAAGTTAGTGCGACCAACATCTTCGACTTCATCGCCACTTACCATCAGGTGGGATAGTTGTCAAGCATTAACTTATCTCATGTAAAAAAAAAAGTTATTATTATCTTCCCGTGAAGCCCGCCTGGATAGCTACTAACCCCCTGCTGGAGGCCGGGGCTTATCACACTTTCTTTCCTTCTTAATTTCTCTTTTTTGTCCTTCAATGTATCAGCGAAATCTTTGGTGTCACTGATGCCCAAAGACGACACTGACCACTTACCATGAGACAGCTCGTATTCTCGTTTGTCTGATATTTACATAAAAAAAAGAAATAAAATCATGAGGAACAATAACAAGCGTAACCAACCACATTCGTTGAGAATTAATAGTTAATCGTGCAAGACATCCCTTACACCGTACGAACAATGCAAACCTTGCGTGCAAGGGGATTGCTTCTTTGATGACAGCTAATCAACGACTTCAACGGTTGACAATCAAGTGAGCGAGAATGAGGAGCAACACGAGTTCAGAACGTTTCAATCAGAGTTCCCTATGCATTATTCAGCGCCAACACTCTCACCGTAATTGAAATGCGCCGGGCGCCCGAACCAGTGGCTCTTCGATGCTAATCGCATTGACAATTCGCATAAATCACTATAACCCCGGTCAAATGACCTTATTACAATAGTTTTGAGAGGAGTTTGCATAAACGGTGCTCGTAGTTACGGCCTAGTAATCTGTTCATCGCATGATTGATGATCTCGCAGTTTATGTGGATGCCTGCAGCGTCTCGGGTTTAAGTCCCAGATAAGAGCTGGTTTGAAGGTGTGGGTAATGAATGGGTGGAAACACGCCAAATAATGGAATCCAAAATTTATTTGGATAAACTATTTGTTCCCTATTCATACTTAAAATAACTTCAAATATGTTTACTGCAACCATTGACTTATTATTACTATGGACGTCGGGTCTTCTACAAAAATCACGAAATAAATGTCCCAGTTTCACATCACAAGCGTATACATGTTTACAAGATAATTTTAACACTAAAATCATTACATCACGGTTTAATGTCGATTACAGTCGTGAACGTAAAATTGTTGCTCTCCTTGCGTTTTGTTGCTCATTTGGTTCGGACATTTTTTAGCGCGGACCGACGTCCATGGTTATAATAAGTCGATGACTGCAACGATCAATTTGCTGCCATGGGTAGGCCTCGTTCTACCTCGTACTGTTGAAATCATATGCGTGTCGTAACGGTCTTTTCTTATACCATTGCTCTCAGATAGCGTAAGCCGATTAACAACTTGGTCTATGGCTACAACCCATTAATGGCCCACTACTGAGCACGGGTCTCTCCTCGTACCTGAGGAGGCCTAGAGCATACTCCACCACGCTGCTCCAGTGCGGATTGGTGGAGGGGTTAGTGGCCAACCCAAGCGTCGGAAATTTTAAGCCGCCCGAAGGTATCCGACATGGCTTAACGACTGCTACCAAATGATAACAACCGGGACCGACGGCTTTACGTGCCCTCCGAAGCACGGAAGCGCTCAAGAAATTTTTGCCACTAGCGGTCACCCATAACCCACTTGGTCTATGGTAAGAGTAAATGCTGCGCTAACCTGATTTCAGTTTTCTACTTGATACAGATGGTTATTGTCGACATAAAAATCCTACAACATGTATTTCAAGCAAGCAACGAGAAACTGTAACAATCTCCCAAAGAGTATAAGTATAAAAGAATTTGTAGCACCAGTTGCAGATAATATTTTCATGGACTGATCTACTTTCGTTCACGAACTGTCAGATACAGGCTCTAGATTAAAAAACATCCCAAACCAATATTCAAATTGTATAATAGGAGTTCAAATAATAAAATTGCTAATGGAGATTTATGAGCTTTTCATAACTTTGACATACCTACTACTCGTAAATCAATTTTGTCCGAATTCAGATAATAAGTTCTGATATACCATTATTAACTTTGTAGGAATTATATCCAATTACATTTTGAAACTTTCATCAAAATTGTAATTGAATAAACTAAATTAGGTCAGCGTATTCTATTGCTAAATTTTATCACATTTCTTTGATTAGATATTTCATGTTCACTACAATAGAATTGAAAGTCCTCAAAAACATGTTATTCAAATAATACTAATAATAATCTTTATGGAAACATAAAACTAGGTCCTTCATTCTAATAACATGAACGTCTACGTACGGGTAGAATCCTTCCAACATCCATGATGTAAAAAGTTCAGGGCTATAAAAATTTCCTCTATAATAGTGGATCATGTCTTGACACTTTTCAAACAAAAAATACTTACACGATACTTACGAACATTCGTGTTCACACTCGACACATTGTGTCACCCGGTGTCCCTTAGCAAGCTGCCACGCAAATTTGGACTTTCAGTGTGTGTTTCTTTTGGAGTTAGCGTTCCATTTCCCGTGTACATGATCATAAGCTACGTCAACATTTCCCCAACACATCCTACAATACCCAAACGTACATATTTTTACGAGGGCTCAGCGATGTCATGATATGACCGATAAAGTTGCTCCTTCAATAAGTTTTCGATGTACGATTTTACGACGTGTGTCCGCGCGATCGTTTTCTCCCAAATTGGCTTCTTGAGTAGAATAAAAATGCGGTGCGATGTTTAGAGGTCGGCTGAATAATTGAACACACT
Source organism: Ochlodes sylvanus (assembly GCA_905404295.2). Taxonomy (NCBI): domain Eukaryota; kingdom Metazoa; phylum Arthropoda; class Insecta; order Lepidoptera; family Hesperiidae; genus Ochlodes; species Ochlodes sylvanus. Next base: position 11,920,307 of record FR990130.1, on the reverse strand, counting down.
TATTAATTCAGTTACAGCCCCAAACTCCTCATTCTTAGTTCGATAAGAAGCGAAAAGTAGAACGTTGTCGATTCATTCGGTCGGAAACTTTCCACGACTTTTAACTTCTTGATAAGTTAGTAGCTGAATCTTCTCACGGGTCACAGCTGTTATTTTTACAAATAATACAATGTAATTATTGTATAAATATTAAGTCACCCCCGCTTTGTTTCGGGAAATTTATTTGATTGAAATGAAATAACATGACAGAAAAAATATTGGCACAACCACTGGGTTTTATAAAATAAAATTATAAGCTGTGAATATAAAATACAGTAATAGCCAAACTGCTCGTAATCAATGAAGTGTTGGTGATTTTACAATTGTTTTAATGGAAGATATTAAAATCACCTAATTCTGTAAGTTTGATACGTGTGAAGAGATCACAGATGCTAATATGCTTTATCAGTGTTCAGAGAGTTTGACCGGATGATATATGTATACGCAGGAGGAAAAGAGGACAAATGTCTCCAGGACATAATTAATCTCCTTAAAAAGACAGATCCTGAGAACTGATGACCTGCCGTCGTTCGTGGTAGAAAACCTAACCAAGTTGCCGCCCGTCGTGATCTACCACGTCGATGTCACCAGGATATTTAAGGATAATAGATATAATAAGTAATCCTGAAGACACGAACAACTTGTTTTTCATGCAAATATCCAATAATCAAAGCAAAAAGTCACCTAATGGTATATGGGTCACCGTCCTCCGTGGAAAAACCAACACCAATGGCATCACTTGCGTTGCAACCGAAAAGAAGCAGAAGATGTGGTCTTGGACACAAAGAACTCCAAGTGGCTGGTTAAGAAGTTTCACACAATTCAGTAAACTTTAACCCCAGCGTACCGACCGAGCGTCGGTCGACTTTCCCGAAGGAGTTGTGACCGAAGAGAAACATTTTCTGCAAGTTACTTGTGTAGAAGTGGACCTTGATGATCATTTGCAAGAACTGGGTCCATTCCTCACATCATTGAAAATATGTGACTAGCTTAAAGTTTCATATTGCTGTACCGCCTGTTAGAAAGATGTGGAGCCGTTTACACTTTTTAGAGGCGACCATCTCATTCCTCAAAGTTAGCAACACGTCTGTGACCAAATTACAAACAAGACTCTTCCTAACAGTTACTAACTGGTATATTACTAACAACAATTTAAATAAACTAACTACATATTACATATTTTAACCTTAATAAAAATCCTCATAGTAGATATTTAAAAGTCAGCTTCGGTGATAACTAAAATAAACAATCTATTTTGACACGCACCTACAAAGTATAGCCGAGTTAGTAAGTATTATGAGATGATTAATAATGTAGGCAGAAGGCGTGAATATTGATATTTGTAGCATGAAGTTTGGTAAGTCCGCCTAATAACTCAGAAACACACAATTTATGTACTTGATTTCAGGCCTTTAATATTTATAACTCAGTTTGGGACTTATTTCGTATTCTGAAAAATGTTTACAATTACACTAAATTGTAAATTAAGGTTAAGTTTATGTTATGCAGATTGATTAAACCCTTATAATTATTTTAACGATCCTCCACACACACAGAACACAGAAGCCGCCCCCTGCTTGGTGTCTTTCTTGCCCTAATTCTTATCCGTATTGGTTTCCGTACTCCTTTCCTGATGTCTATGGGCAACGTTGGCCCATACCATTAGATGGCATAGTCTGCTCGTTTGCGGCTTTCTAAGTTAAAAAAAAACCTGACGTTAGGGATAACATAGAGGGCTATCTGACACGCACAGATTAATTGAGGTGACTAACCACTGGTACCATTCCGGTGTTAGCAGCCCTGTTATTGAAGAAATCATAAAGCTTATCAAAATGCAGGCTGCTGATGGTAAGTGTAGTAAAAGTAGGTGATCACCGTGACTCCATTGTCGCGAGCAACACCAAAATTGCAATATATAATAAAAATGTTTGTTTCACAAATTATTTTGTTCAGTCAATTTTACTAAGCACGTCTTTCTTAAAAAATCTCCAATCATATTTGTAAACAAAATAAATTGGAATATTTAAATTTAACGGATTGTATATCATAGAAACGATGATAATAATATGAAAAAGAATAAAGGTTTTGTTGGGGTTTGGTAAATAGAGCCTATAGGCATCCAACTAACGTTATTGTATGGTACAAGTGATGCAAGAAAGATAATATTTTTAAAGTTCTTAGTAAATAAAATACAGTACAATGCTATACTGCGTCAACCAGAATAGAAGATAAACTAAAAAAATTAGAACCTTCGTTGTTATGTGAAAATAATAAAATATGAAAAAGAATAAAAGTACGTAGTTTACACGATAATAATATACTGACGATTTTTCCCCAAAAATTCTTAAAAAGAGCAGGATTTTCTATTCTCTACATATTTAATAAGGATACCAGTTGTATATGTTAAAAAGATACATAATTATATTTAAAGCACGATCATAAAGAAACGAAAAAGCTGTTTAGATTTAGTTGCCGTAACTAACTTTATTAAGTATATCACGACATAACGCTACATGTGTTTACCAATTATAGACAAGTTTATTCTGCCGAGTAACAACCCCATAGTCTTGTTGGTAGAGGCCCTGCCTACGAAATGAGGGGTTCGATCCCAGTCAGGGCAGATATTTATTTGATACATTGAAATGTTTGTTCTCGGGTCATTGGTTTTAGTGAGGTGATATTTGTTTTATTATGATACGGGTACTCACGATATGTATTTTGAAACGCCGATATTTCGACCCAGTTGCATGGATCGTGGTCACGGCTGAACTCAGCCGTGACCACGATCGAAATATCGGCGTTTCAAAATACATATTGTGAGTACCCGTATCATAATAAAATGAGTACAATCCATGATGAGTTAAGTTTAAAATCATAGGGGATATTTGTGTTATCCATGCCACCCGCGACACAGGTAATTCTAGTGCGGGGGTATGTATGTATATGTTAGCGTTATTGTTGTGTAAGATAAAATCTGGTAGCATAATCTTTTAACTTCCACCATGCGTGATGAAGTTAGGCAGAAGTTGTAGTCAGCGTTCTTGGTCTCTTCGCAAACACTAACTCAGCCACTTCTGTAAAACTTAGTAAGGCACTCGCGGGGAAGTTTCTGCCTAAACGTATCATATCATCAGCGTTGCACAATTTATTTTGGTATCTATGACCTGTTGTGTACGGTTCGCTTTAGAACGTATTGAAAACTCAAAACTTTTTAAGTAAACACATTGCATGTGTTACGTCACAGTCTTTACTCAAGCGCGCGAAATGTTATCCACGGAAGATAGAACTTTTGAATTTTGTTCTCATATTGTTTGATGTTCACTAACATTTAATATTGCATTGATTTGTTCTAATTAATATGTAGGTAATTTATTATGACGTGTTCGATGCGGAGCTTTTACTAACATTAGTTTTTGTTGCGGCAGCTTCAAATCTATACTTACAAATAAATAAAATTGAATTGTCTGTTTGTAATATTAAAATAAAACTTTTTGCTAAATGCATATATTATGGATGTATGACACTGTAAATATACCAAATTAACATTTTTTACAATTTTTGGTCTGTCTGTCTGTCGGTCGGTCTGTCTGTTTGTTTAAGCTAATCTCTGGAATGGCTGGACGATTTTTATGCGACGTTCACTAGCAGATAGCTGATGTAGTAACTTAGGCTACTTTTATTTTAGAAAATCAATTAAAATTCCACGCAGACGACGTCGCGGGCACAGCTAGTTATTATAATAAGAATAAGTGCACACTTTTAATAGAAGGTCCATTCGTGCTTTTCAAGGGATAATGAAAACGATTATTGATATCGAAGCTCAAAAAGCCATCGCACTGGAGGGTCCTCAGCTGCTCGCGCTAGAGAGCTCTCGAGTCAGACCGACGGAAATGGACTCCATTGTGTTATTATTTTTATATGGACATAATAATGGAAGCCTCGATAACCCTTACGGGATATATTTTTTATGTAAATTGTCTAGAACCGAGCAGAAGAGACATATGGTAAGATGTCATTCACTCACTTCACAATCACCGATGAGTTCTGAAATTATTTTAGGTTTTACCTCTTACTTTATTATTTAAGCAATAAATTAAGCAATAAAAACAAATAACAATTTTAGTATTTGTCTCAATTTCACATAACCCATTACAAAATTTACGTAATTTACCCTTAAATTTTAAGCACATTTATTACAAAACGTGATGCTAACAAATTGAAAACATTCCTTACTTTTCCTCACCACAGCCTTGGTATTGAAATTTATGAGAGCATCCTCTCACGTTAAAACACCTCAACTCTCGATTCATTACCCGCAAGCACAGAAAGTTTTTCCACGATATGCCTTGTTAATCCCCTGGTTCTAACACAGGGTAATAACTTTATGTGTTCTCCTTAATGGGCCATTTGGGCGTGTAATTTTACTGATGTTGCAAGACAAATCTTTTTTAAGGCAAATATTTATGGACTATGCTTGTCACCGGTGTATTACTGCTCCAGATTTTTCGTTTTTTCTCTCTTGTTATCACTTCTTTGCTGTTGTTAGGCCTTGTTGATCTAACCTTGGCATTGGAATTATAATGAAAAACTAAAATGGTTAATACTTATCCAAGTTACTTTTAAGTTCTCTTCGATGAGCCTTCCATTTATTTAATTAGTACATAAATTCTATAACGGACACTTTTTGAATACTTCCGCTTAAGCAGGCACTAAAACAATTAAAAAAACATTAATTATAGAAAGAAAACCTCCTATTTTTAAGTCCATCTCAACGGAAATTACGTTTTACTTACCTGCAAAGGTCGCCGACGTCCACAACGTTTGCTCGATTCCTTCATTTCCGTTGCTTTGTACTTATTATTAAATTTCTATTGTTTTTTCGTTAATGGATGGTTTGGTGTTCAAATTTCTTAACAAGGTAAAAGACTTTATAAATTGAAGAAAAAAAAAACAGTTTTTGTGTAACTAATTTTGTCTGCTTGGAATAGTTTAAATTTTATTACTAACCAATGTTATTAAATTGATGTTTACTGTCATCTAAATTCAATTTTATTGATAAGGTTAGTGTATATGGCGCATGGCGCAATGGCAATGGTGTTGCGCAATGGCGCCTCCACTCTGTCTTGCACCACCAGACGTTCAATGGAGTTATTGCCTCTCATAGAGACTGTAATATCTACATACCCAACTATAATATCATATTGATTAAATTGTACGACTGAATCGTCATCTCGCTCATACAACATACGCTTATTACGACTAGGCATATCAACATAACAAATTAACAATGAAAACCAAATGTTTACTCTTCCTCATCGGCGTCGCTTATACTCGTATGTATATTGTTGAAGTAATGGTAACAGTTTATATAAAGCCAGGCTAATTAATGATGGTTAATTGGGTGATTTCTGATTCAGCGAGTTTAACGCCACGTGCGTATTGAGCGGGAGACGAGCGGTTACTTGTGCATTAATAATGACTTACTTGTCTGACTATAAACTATAATAAGCGATAAGCGTCAAAAGCTAATACGTCAAGGGCTCTTAAAACAGCAACAGCAAAACTCTTTATTGTACACCAATATACAGTAGCAGAAACTATTATAAATATACTGTAAATAACATGCTACAACAGGCGGCCTTATGACTTAATAAATCTAATAAATCTTAGATAAGTTCATAGTTACCTGTGAAGCGACGGTATTATACATATAGGTAGTTCCATAAAAGTTGGTATGAATATTATTTAATTTTTAGTTCTTTTTGTGTATGCTTTAATTGTAAAATTCTTTGTTGTATTTTACATCCGAAAATTTGGTACACTAAAGACAATGATGTGATCATTTAAAAAGTGTTTACTCGCTAGTCGTTTCTCGCCGCTGGCAAAATTTACCTATTTACATGAAAGCGTACCTATTTCGTAATTAAGGGAATATCAAAAGGACCCATTAAATATACATTGCGCATAGCCCTTCCTCATTGTTATAAATTTTGGTGTCGCTTATTCAATTCTATCTTAATTTATAATTTATGACTGTTGAAACTGAAATTAAAATAGTCAACGAAATAGGCCTAAAGAATTGCCACTGACACCTAAAACTCAAATAACGTATGATTTAAAACTTAACTCATCGCGGATTGTACTATTTTTTTATGATACGGGTACTCACGATATGTATTTTGAAACGCCGATATTTCGACCCAGTTGCATGGATCGTGGTCACGGCTGAACTCAAATTGAATTGATGTTTCAATATGTTTTCTGATAAGTAAACTATGAATTAAGGCAGCATTTAATACTCGAAACTCCACTTGTATTAAAGCTTGTCTCGACGACTGGACGAACCAGATAAAATTATAATGTTTTTAGACAACTTATTTTGTTTATTCTTAGATGGGCATTTTAAAAAAAACTAGTCAATCGTTTCTAAAATTCTCATAAATTACAACAAAAAATAAAAACACATTACAGGACAACAAAAAATCAATGTACGACACAAGTTAATAGTACCACTCTGCACCAAATACTAAATATTTCCAACGCGTACATATAAACGGTGCTGTAGGCGGAGAGATAAACAGAGGAATACGAAGACAGTCGTTGTATGAACAATGGCACTAGGCAATCGAGGTACTATTTTTTGTCTGAATACTAAAAGGGGCACGGTGCAACACAGCGAATAATTTTTTTTAGTTTATTTCTAACGTGCACTCCAAAAATAGCACTTTTCCGCAGATAGGTTGAAGTTAGCCAATTTTTCACCAGATGGCGCTGTAACGCACGGTGAAGTGATAGTCCAATGTTATCAAATTGGCCATTCGCGCTTGAATTTATTTTATCGCTTAGTACAAAACTGAACGAAAACATTGTGTGGAGATCTACAGTGTCTAATATTTTTTTATAATATTATGCGTTTTACGTATACTTTGACTACGGTATACTTATCCTGGGTATGTATTTTTATGGTAGTAGAATATCCAATTTAATAGTTCTTAAGTTACACTGCTGGGTACAGGTCTCTACTTGTAATTGAGGAGCCCTAGAGCATACTCCGCCACGCTTCTCCAATGTGGATTCCCATGTGGATTAATAAATGGACTACTAATTCATTACAAGCGAAATAGGTTAAAACTAATTTTAGATAGAGCTGAAGCATCAGTTACGGATCAACATTTCACCGGCATTGTCTTACAAACCCCGAAACGAAGGACTCACAATATTGGTTCTAACTTAGAAGGTACCTATGTACATTACGTAGCCAATGAGGCTTGGACTTATTGCGCAAGGTATAAACAGATCTTCCGACTCATGATCTTTCAACAATTCCCGACAAATTATTGGACATTCTCATAAAAAAGGTTAAAGCGATAAATCTGTTTTAGTTTAAAATATGTCAAATAGAACCTTATGCTCTATATTTTAGTAACATAAAACCCTTTTACCCTACATTCTATTCATTGCTGTCTGTGACACTGGGACTAGACAGGCCTCGAAAGAAACAACTTTAAAATCATTACTGAACACGATATAACACCTGCATATCATCTGTAGAATGAAACATTCTTTAGCCAAACATTTAATTTTTTCACCGCTGAAATATACTCGTCTCAAACGGCAACAAAATAACAACAGAGGCATTCATAAACAAAACGCTTATAATTTCTTATCTCAACAATTCACCTTTACGTAACTTCTACGTGGGCTGAACTCAAACTGTTTTATCCGATGTTGTCTGTGTAAACGTTTACATTCAAATTACCTCCGAAAGCGCTACAGCCGGCTGTTCAGAAATTGTTGCTTCTAGTTCCTTGATTATTTAATTCTTAACTCTTAAACTGTTGAACGATTCGCTTGTTTAACTTGCCCTTTTGAATATCATTTTAGGTATCTACGCTATAGGTTTGAAGTTATTCATTAATGTGACTTAGTGAGGTATTTCGAATATTTAATAAGTCTTTAGATAAGTTGTCTGGATCAAACTTCTTTAGGAATTTTAAAATCACTATTACAGAAATTTTGGGCACTAGAAGGTTAAATAATTACTGTCACGCACGTCACAACCCATTTAAATAGAAATCGTCGTGTAACACTAGCAGATGGATAAAGCCTTCTAAATCACAGTAAATGCCTTATAAACACAAATCGAAATAGCGCAATGGCCCTCACCAGATTTATATATCGGCGTTACATAGGGCTGCCAACATTGGCTAGAAAAGGGTCGCCGGAATATTTCAATATGCCATTCACATTTTTACGATCGTCATGTAAGCCCGCACCTTACGATTGCGCAGGCCGCAATATAAGACATTTGTGGATATGTGATATTCCTCGTTTAGTAGTTTTGTCTTGCTATAAAATCGAATAAGCTTAACGACTTTTAGGGTTCCGTGTTGAAAATAGATCATTACAGGATTTTTTTTTGTTATTTAATTGTATTTATAGCTCACTATTTTGGATATAGTGGCGTCCACGTAAAAGATAGATATAATTATGCTGTCGCGGATTTTTATTTAGGACTATTTTGGCAAAGGAAGATCTCCCACCAGGTGACACGTGTTTGCCTGGGGAGCGACCAATCTCCGACTGTTCTCGGTCGGATCTTGTATTATTATTATATGCGAGCGGTTAAATTTCGATAGCTTGACTGAGGCTTGGCGTGACGTCACCGTGTGAAGCTATGTTTTTTACTATAAACTTTAATCTAAACAAATACTTTCGCATTTATAATATTAGTAGGATTTGTAAGATGTATAAATTGATGGGAATCCGCAACTTAATGTTTTTTAGTGAAAATAGGTGTTTTCCCGCGGTCAAAAGTAAAATAAATCATTCTCTACTATACTCAATATACGTAAATAATAATTAACGTAAAAACTAGTGCGTGGAGTCCCTACATGCAGATAAATAGGGTATTTGACTACAATGAAAATATAGATCAAACTGTTGTTAGATTTTTATTAAAAATCGATAATAAAATAATGAATTTTTCGTGTTTGATCACGTGATCGAAAACACGCGGTTTGGCTGAATGACGTCACTTGCTAGTACTGCTTACTATACGCAATGACAGCATTGACAGCTTAGTATGGTTATTTGACCAGGTGACGTCATAAACTATTTAAAATGGCGTATTAGCGTTTTGGCGGCTTTTTTGTTCATTTAAACTTTGATGGTGATTTTCATAGAAAATAGAGATATTTACAAAGAATTAAGCAAACTGCATAATGTATTATGTTCTATTGAACAATTTGAGTTATTTTTCTAAAAGGTCTAAAACGAATGGTTTTCTATACAAACTTAATTTTAACGCCACCATACCATTTCTTTCCATTCCCCTGACTTATGTTCCTACGTTCCCCATCACAGTAGCGTTAAACGTTTAGCGCAACCGTTTTCGGAGACTAATAAGAAGTTTAACTTTAAAAATACTGATTTGGATGTAAAATGAAGTTGAAGTGTAATAATTATCATTATTAAAGTAAATGGTTGAACACAATATCTTAAACCATATTTAGAATCAGAACCATTAACTTTCACAATGTTATTGTTTCCTCAGAATCGGCCCTATTCGTAATAAAACTGACTAGAATACATTGAAACCAGACTTTAGTTGCATGGAATAAGGTACTTAATTCAATGGCGAACAGTAAATAGTTTTACTGCACCACGTACGAGAATCAATCGCGCAGGTAAATTGTTAATGTTACTGATGTATGCGGCCATCCAAATTCATAATATATCATGTTGGTCAAAAATGTTTCGGTAAAGTAACATTTTTTAATATCCTGAATAAATAAGTAAGTAAATAAATATAATGTCTGATATTATAAACACGGAGAATCAAACGTTAAGAGCAATAATCCTCGATGGGTGCTGATTCAAAAGCGTTAGGTTTAAATCACGAACTAATCAACTACGTCGATTCAGTAAAGAGGTTTGAATTCGGTATCGGGGCGGAGGAAACCAAACTGTCCCAAGGGGCGCGAGCGTGGTCGCTGCTCCACCACAGTACAAATTCAATTTCGTCCGTTGTCGTACTCGCCCGGTCCATTTTGGTATTGGCAGATAACCCTGAGTGGATTTATTTTATAGGGATAGTATTCTTGAATTTAGTTCTCATTATTTTGAAAATTGGTTGATGCATATTCAAAGATTAGATAATTGCCAAGTAGTGCATTAAGTTTAGCCCACGACCTTGCGCCGATCCTAAATGATCGACCATGGTAACTACGGGCCCGGTCCCTAAGGTGATGGGTGACCGCTTGTAGAAAAAAATTCGTAAGCGTTTCCGTGTATCGGAGGATAGAGAAGTCCCGGTTATTAGGTATCAGTCGTTAAACTATGTCTAAAGCCATCGCGCGTCCTAAAAACTTCCAACGTTTTGAGTTGGACAGTAATCCTACTTACAAGAGAGACTCATTATATAGTGGATCACTAAAGTGTTTAAAAATATTCCGTTTAATACAACTTATTATTTTGTCACTGCTTGATGGAGGTCTTCTCTTATAACTTGAGGTGTAAAAGCTGTTGAACAAAACGATAGCTAGGGCAGATTGATAGACGTCGCAATGTCTTAAGGACATGAGCAATTTCATATGTGCAGGTTTCCTTGCGATGTTTTCACCGAAATAGAGATAAATATTATACATATAATTAAACTAATCATGCTTATGATAAAACTGGAACAGTTACAATGTAACTGATCGGCATCTTACATGAAAGATATTTACGATAAACTATTCGGTTCGTCAGTGCTTTTGTTGCCGCTAATCTCAGAAATGACAAAAAAACATTTGAAACATCGAAAATATTGGATCCATCTATTTTCATAAATAGAACTGTTGAACGTTTATAACACGAAAATCCTAATTCCAGCGCTTTGTAATCGTAGTAATCACTTTATGCTTTTAGTGGAACACCAATTTCATACAATGCTTTTAAACGGAACAATAACTTTATGTGGATTATTATTTAGGTGCTTATCGCTTCCATACAATTAAAATTTGAATGATATTAAATCAATCAATAATCGACCTAATGGCACAGTTTGTAGTCCCTGCCAACTAAACTAATGGATTTCCAATGCAATCATTTATGTAACAGTTAAAACCAGATTTTTGGCGCTAAAGGGGCGGCCATAATACTGGCCAATCTCAACTTTCACTCTCTCAGCCTTCACTCGAAGAGGACGGTTTAAGGAGTGCGCACATTACACCAACTCGACGTCAACTCCACTCCGACTCCACTCCGTTTCAACTCCGACGTTCTGTTCCGCGATCAACGCTTCATCGACGTAAACTCGACTCCGTCTCCACTCCGTTTCAACTCCGACGTTCCGTTCTAGGTACATTACGTCATTGTGTCGGTCGACGCGTGGACTACTCGTCTACGGTGAGTCGTCAACGCAACGTCGACGCGTTGGTCTCGAAACGGAACGGCTATGGGTGTAGGGCGGGGAGGGGCCGTACAGGGCTTTTAAGTATAAGTTCGAAATTCAACCTTACCTTCAAAGATATAAGGCTCATAATTGAATGTTAGCTTTGTCAAGGTTTTAGTCGCGTTGGCGTCTGTCGGTCGTGGCGTCGTTGTACTGTGCGCACTCCTTTAGATTCCCGAGCGGGAATGACATTTACGTCACTGATGAACATTTTGTTCTTAGTTTGTGTAGTTGTGGGGCGTTTGTGACATATTTATTTGTGTAGTTCACACCACCCGCCACCCAAGGACCCTACCGCACGGGGTATGGTGTAAGTGTTTATATTATTGTAGGTACAACCGAACAAATCAATGGCAACGAGCAGAGCTTTCTTCAATTTTCAATGGTCGATCAAGTTAAGCAACGGCGAACGGAGTTGGTCGGGTGTCCTCTAGTGGCAAAACTTTTAGAGCGTTTCCATACTTCGACGGGCACGTAAAACAGTCGGTACGTAACAATCGTTAAGCCTGGCAGTTAAGGCATAAAAAACTTCCGATAGCTACTTAGGTTGGCCACTAATCCTTCATTATTCCTCACTGGAGTGGCATAGTAGAGTATGCTCTCGGTTTTCAAACAAGACCCGTGCCCTAGAGTTTGTTATCAATTTTACGAACTTAAAAACATTTATTGTAAATTAGTATCTAATAAAGCAGAGGCTAAGAGTTTCAAATTCCTCTATAGAAATAGAAAGTCCAGCCAATAGTAGACAACCATATGTGTCATATAACATAAAATTCAAGCTGTTAAAACCGTTTTAATAATGTGAAAAATTTGCTTGCATTGCAGTATAATAAGTGCTTTCAATTAAAAAGATGTCAATGGTAGTATTTGGACCGCGTTCCTGGTAAACATAATCATAATATTTTTAATCTAAACAAAATGGTACCACGCTTTATTTACCAGTCTATATTAAAAGCGCAATTCCTATTAAAAAGCTTGATCTATGGCTAACCCATTTGATTTTTCAATTAAAACCTGAAAGGTTAAAACAAAGGCACCGACGGACAAAGCCTCGAATGCCAGCTTTCGCTGCGGTTTCATAATTTCCTTATTTTCAGATGTCGGCAGATTTTTTATTTCAACTCAACGACAAAGCGGGCTTCAGCGGGAATTATGCTCAATGTTATTTACATTAAAATAGAGCATTCGTTTTTGTAAAATGTGCTGAGTTGACAAATCGTTTCGCGTGCTCTCGAATTTTTTGCTTCGCTATCTCCTGCTTACACGTGCTACGTGACAGTTGCGAAGCATTTTGTTTTAGTGCTTTATCTTAATTGCTATAAATGTTTTTACATGTTTGTCAAATAATAAAAAGTGCTCGTGAAAGTTCAAATATATTTTACAGAAGTCTGTTTGCTCTGATAAAATGAACGTGTTTATAATAAATTAGTATGGGAAATAAAGTAAGATTGAAAAATCAATTAATGTGTGTATACAATATTCCAAACTACTTAATCTGGATGTAGTAAAAACCTTGCACCTGCTTTCTGCCTTCAATTACCTGGTCAGTTGTATGACATTGCTCACTGTAAATCGTATGGTTAATAAAGCGTAAAATTATACGACTCCAATATTATACTGAAGTTGGAATAATATTTGGGTTGTCGCGTTTCACTTTTCTCAATTCGGTCTGCGTTCCCATATCACGGGAAAAATTGAAGACCCTCATATGTGCGCCAGTCGATGGAGCTGTGAATTATTAATATAAGTATGTACGTGTTAATAATAGTAAAATGTACATACTTATTTTTTTGCTGCGTTACGAGGTTTGTTTTAGAGTGTATCAGTGTGGCGTGGACATACATGCCAAATTCAGTTTCTTGCGTTCAGTATTGATTTTTTATTTTTACGACATTTAATCTCAGTCTGTTGCTGATGTTAATGGGCAGTGATAAGCACTGCCATTGAACATCAGCTCGTAAGTCGACTCATTATTATCACAACCTTATAATCTCGGGTCACCTCTCACATACGAGAGGTACATGCCATAGTCTCCCACAGTAGCCAAGTGCGGTTGGCAGACTTCCTACACCTTTGAGAACATTATGGAGAACTTTTGGGTGGACTTTTGTGAGAGTCTCCTCACGGAATTTTCACTCACCTTTTCATTTACTTTATAGAAGCAAGGCATAAATATCCTAACCCAGGCTCACCTGTTTGGAAGTCCAACGTTCAAAATCGCTTGACTATCACTGCCTATAATAAGAAGGCTTAGAGATAGATACGAGTAAATCGGGTATATATGAGTAGGTAGTCATGTATATATAAAACCAAGCGATAATTTACTTGTATAAATCTTCGTCATAACATTAAAACGAATAGAATTAATTCTGACCGACTCCCTACTTTCATTTTGTTCTCAATTTATATGCGCATAACCTCCAAATATAATTTCATCTGCGACACCAAATATTGTACGGACCTCGTATATTTATGCTAGAAGCTCTCCAAGCAACTTCAAAGCACTTGAATCAGCATAGCCTATCTCGATTTACATCCCGGTACTAAACTCTGTATTCCCAGTTTGCATTCTGACTACATATAGTAATAATGAACGACATTATTACTAACAGGTTGGCTAAATTGGGTTCTGGATATCCACCGGACAGTTTGTAATTACATCAAGAAACGTGAAGCGACAGTGATGTAATTTAATCATGAATACTCGATGGACAGCTGCGAATCAGTAGTTATAGCGAAGTGGTTTGTTATTCAGTGTCCTATTCCGAACAGGGTTCGAATACTAATGTATATGTTAAAAGTAACCTTTACGTTATAAAACCTCGGACTAAAAGAATATATTTATCAATAGAAAACCCGCCTACGTTTTTCACGTTCACGTATATTAATTATTAGTATTGTTAATTCCTCAACTTGTAACCGGCTTCATCATCATCATCATCACAACCCATAACTGTCCCACTGTTGGGCACGGGTCTCCTCTCACAGTGTGAGGGGTATAGGCCATAGTCCACCACGCTGGCCAAGTGCGGATTGGTGGACTTCACACACCTTTGAGAACATTATGGAGAACTCTCAGGTGTGCAGATTTCCTCACGATGTTTTCCTTCACCGAAGCAAGTGATAATTAAATTTTAATACGCACATAATTTTTGAAAATTAGTGGTGCGTGCGGGGTTTGTACCCGGACCCTCCGGTTCGGCAGTCCAACGTTCAACCACACGGCTATCACTGCTTAACCGGCTTATGAAGATGAAACATGCACAAGATAGACCTCCAACAATGCAATTGTGAAACCCGCATAAAATTTCAGTTTTTTGCGCTTACACACATACAGACAGATGAAAATCTAATAATAATAATTTTGGCTTCTATTATGAAGGTGACCGTTTGAAGGTGACGGTGAAGTGAACTTGGCCTGCGTGGTGAACTACGGCATGTACACCTCACAGTGTGAGTTGGGACCTGAGCCCAGCAGTGCGATAGTTATGGGTCGCGATGATGATGATGATGATTACTCACCGTCTATCTGTCCTAATCTTATACTTCTTCGACGCATTTATTTTATAGCAGGAACCATTACATAAAATAATTCCGATTTCGTCTTCATCGCTTTTTCTGCACGAAATCGAATTTCCTATTGATGCAATTACCCATTTTCCTAACAGATTTATTCAACAGCTCTTATATAATGACTGCGGAGTTTGAAGAAGCCAGTGGATCCACGAGTTGATCGTAATTACGTTCTTATCCACTCAAAAAGCAAACCAAATTGAGGCCAATTATCACCGCGATCCGACCCAAATTAACGCAATTAAGTGTTCGATTGGCGAAAATTTTAATACAAATATACCAATAATTTCATTAACATTCAAATTTTAATTTCGTATTAATTCGTTGGACCTATGGTTATTCCATAATTGGCAAAAACTATAATTATGTGTAATATGCTTTTAATTATTTTGCTCATCGCAAAAATACTGTTGTTTTATTTTATTCATCAAGAAGTGTCGATCGTGTTTTGCCGTAAAGTCAGTTTCTGTATTTAAAAATGAATTATATGCGGTCCTCGGTATAAAGCTTGCCAAAGTCCAAGTTTATATTAATTCATAAATAATAATTTATATTTAATTTAACTTCCAACAAATAAAATCAATGAATGCAAGGTTATGTACCTTATCAAATAATTTAATCGTTTTCCTTCGTGCATAATATTTTAATCCGCAGTAATGACATGTGTTAAGAGTTCCCTTTCACTACGTGGAATCTTTTTCTCGATTGGGTTGCATCATATCCACCTAGGAACGAATAAAATGGAATAAAACCAGGACATTTTGGTTCTCTTCCAAAGGTTATTTGCCGTAGAAATTTTTCAACAAGAAGCGAACAATAGAATCATTCAGTGGTACTGGATTATGCACACGCCAATAGCTGTTTAGAAAGTTCCGAACGAAAATGTTTCTGGGAATATTCATCGGGTAAAAAAAATCAGCTAGCTTTCTGGTTTCAAGGATGGCTTTGTTTCTTGCAGCTGAATTCGCTGGAGCGTCCGTAACTGGTTTTGAATTGGTTTATTTAAGCTCTGTTCAATGTTGTTGTTCTGCATGCAACTGCATTGTTAAAAAGATAGGTGGTAGTAATGTTCAATTCAAAGAGCATGCATATTTATCTTTTTAGATGAGAAGGTGTAATGAAAGTACTACCATGCTATTGGGGTCAGTATTCTAGGCCGCCCCAATACGGCTATACCTATGTATGTCTGTATTGCTACCAATTCTATCGCTACATGCTATCGCTTGGCTTCGATAAACATAAGTTTATAAAAACGTAGGTAAACCTACGTACCAATTAACTTTACGCATTGTATAAATTTACTAAAAGTTCAGAACATCAAAAATTACGCACGCGGATTATTACAAAACAAATGAATGATGGGGTGAATAAATTAATGATTCATTTATTTTAAATCTTTAGCTTGATGATATGCTTAATTTAACTTTAATTTCATACATGAAGTAGAATCTATGTTTGTAGTAGCTGTTAAATGTACCAAGTGGTACATTAAGCGACCAACTAACTTAGCAATCAACAGTTACGTGCTCAGTTAATTGAGTTATGCAACCGGATATCCATTACCGAATCGCGAAACTTAATTACCCCTACATACATATAATTTAGTATCATAGTTGAGATTGTGAAGATTTCACCAAAAAAAATAGGGGCTCTTATAAAAGGATTATCTTATAAGATCAGTCATGAGTCTTCTGTGATATTTATATTTAAAATGTGTTTTTCTTCGATTTTTTTAATAGTGTTATCTTCTAGTAAACTTCGGAGAACTTGCGTTTAACTTTTAACGCTACTGTAGTTGAGGCAATGAGTCACGGTTAGCGTTGAAAAAACGTATTACTGTAAAAAAACTGTTTTTTTATAAACGGTCATACTGTCATATCCTTGCATTTAGATAAACTGTACATCGGGTGACATGGACATAATATTATACAGAAGGGTTATGACATGACACAACACCCAAGACTCCAGAATCTGTTACACAAATATGTACGTTTTCATTTCATCTGATTTTATTTAAATGCTTAAGATCCCAAACATGCAGCTCATATTTTATTTATTTTTTTACAGAAAATATTGCTGAACACGGCACAAAATAGGACGACGTCCGAGTCGCGCTTGACCAGATTAATTAGTTTTCCTAATTACTTTGTTGTTTCTTCATGCTAGTCAGAATCTTTGTACCGGAACAACTAAAAGACCCTGCTAATTCTTTTCAGTTTAGCGAAGCAAAATTACTTACTGTAAACTACTTTGTTTTTAAATAAGAGGGATGTTGGGACCACTGATTTTAACTTCATAATCCCATTGCAACTGCAGCGATACAGTGGTACAGCAGTGATGATGATGATGATGAATATCATCTCAGACTATAAAAGTGCAAATTTTAAACTATGAACCGAAATTAAATAGTAACTAACAAACCTCAAACAAAATCTTTTGGGTCATGAAGTGGTATCTGACTTTATAAAATCCTAAACATGTAGGGTTCCTCCATGCACGTTACCCCAAGTAGTTAACTAGCAATTCGACAGAATTGTAGGAGTGAGAGTTTTTCTAAAAAAGATGGGCAGTTTCGGCAACGCAATCTCGTAAAATTATTTAAAAGCCCCGTAATAAAATGGCCTCACAGATGCTATAAAGGCTCTTAATTGCGTGCAGGGCACTAGAAGCCCTATTTCTTTCGTATAACGATGCGATCGCGGTATTTTACGGTGGCTTTCTGAGGTGAAAACGTGTTAAGATCGCGTAGGAGAAAATAGATTATAATAACAATTGCTGCTTCTTCAAAATATTTTCATTGTTTTATTGGAAATGGACAGCTAGATCTTTTATAGATGTCGTTACACCACCTGTCAAGTACACCCTAGTGTTTATGGCTAGCTTAAAAGTAGTTTAATTCATCTTATATATAAAAATGAATCGCTGTTTTTGTTGCTAAGAGCAGATCTCCAGAACGGCTGAACCGATTTCGCTAATTCTTTTTTTATGATATTCCTTAAAGTACGAAGATGGTTATTACGGAGAGAAAAATTTAAAAAAATGCCTAAAAAAGTAAAAAAACAACACTTTTCTATATTCCCATACAAAAGATTCGTAATAATACTTAAAAGTCAATTTGAACTTTAATACCATAGCATAAAGTTTTATTGTCAGTGAAGGGATTTCATGAAGGCAAAACAATTGACTGACACGATACACGAGATACGAGTGGTACGAGAGCTAACAACGTTGGAAAAACAAGAATTTGAGGTAGGCCAGTTTTTAGATATTATGTTATCTCTCTCACTCTCCTGGACGTCATACGGACGGTCTGGCTGGTGGTAGACGTTGCGTTCATCAGTGCGCATCGTATCTGTACAAGTAAAATATCAATTTTCAAATCATTTTAAGAAGGTTTCTTATCTTTTTTTTAATTGAACTTTTTGCAACATTAATCTATTATTGCCATAAAATATTTTTTTCAAATTATAGTATGTTGTTATTTAATTATCTAAAACCCCAAAATTTATTTGCCAGACAATAAATCAATTGTTAAACTTCAGCCAGACCGATCCAAAAGTGAAAAATGTTGTGGTATCATTTTGCTTGGTCTAGAAATAGTTATCAAATAAATGTCAGAGAAATTACTAAAAACCATTGAATTATTTTGTGGATTAATATGGTATCAAAATGATAATTTATTTTGTACAATTAGACAGCCAGACCTCCCGTATGATGTCCGGGAGAGTGAGAGATACCATATCTCAAAACTAGCTTACCTGAAATGGTCTCTCGAAAACGTTGCTAGCTCTTAGACCATTATAATATTTCCATTTCTTTATTTTCTCGATGACAGCTCCTGTGAAAACTTGAACGAGCGTCTTTTTTACATTATGTATGCATTATTTGATAAAAATATGACGTTTACACACGTACAAGGTTATATCAGATTCGGGGAAACTGATAGGGATGGAGCTATATCGATAAACGTAACACGATAATAGACCCGTTTTTTTTACAAAATATAAGAAACTAAACTACTGCCGGAAACTTTTGTACAAATGTATTAACTAATATTATATTATATTTCATTACAAGATGTTACACGTATTTATTCTTGATTGATAATGCTAAATTCTTTAAAATTTTCGAAGCTGTTGTAAAATAAGTAGGTATAGGTAGGCACTCGACAATGAAACGAAATAATGATAATGACAGGTAATCTTTATTCATTTATTTTAATCAAAATCTGATGAATTTAATATAATAAATATATGCAATCGATATCATTAGGTACTTATTTCACAACACTACAACTATATAAATTAGAACTGTCACGTTTTTACTAAAATCATTGACATAAATACTATAGACATAGGGTCTCCTACTAAAATCGCGAAAATAATGTCCCAGTTTGACATTACAAGAAAGAATGGGAATGTTAGCAAGGTCATTTAAACACTAAATTCATTAAATACCGTTTTTTTTCGATTGCATCAAACACATACGTCAATGGCACCTTATGAAACAACGTTTACACTACACGCCATAATGACATAGTGCAAAATAATCTAAACAAAAGTAACTGATATATTTGTCTCTTTCTGACTATATAGCCTAAATGGTGAGAAGACAAAGACAAAGATATATTTTTGATTATTTTGACTGATTCTGCAATTAGTTTTTGAAATAAATTCAATTTATAATAAAATAGCGTGTTTTAGTAGCAATACAATAATTTAAAAGATAAAACAATAGTCTACCTACCGAAATTATTGTATACCATCGTCTTTATTTACTTTACTGGCGTAGTCTTTGCACGATTTCAAAACACAATACGGCATCGTTGATGTGTAGTTGTCAGCACGGTCAAAAAGTGACTAACGCGGCATTGTTGTTCTTCTTGCGTTTTGTTGCTGAGTTGGCTCGGACATTTTTTAGCGCGGACCCTACGTCCATAGTAATGTGTCAATGAATAAAATACAGTGCCATCTTAAATAAAGTAAGTAAGTCAATTACATAAATTAAATAACCTATAAAATAAATCATCAACCCAAAAAGGCTCACTACTGAGCATGGGTCTCCACTCAAAGCCGAGGAGACCTTAAATATATCTAACCATTGACTATACATTAACTATACATTTATATATTCTTCTAATGAAGATTTAATTAGGTAGTTACTGCTTACTACTGCAAAAATTTATCGATGGATCAACTCGCACTTGAACATATTTTTCGATACTAAATTAACATAATTATATCACGACACTATTTTAATGTGTCAAAGGGGGCATTTCGTGCCGCTACTGTAGCTGACCCGGTGTCCCGAATAGCAGAATCAGTAGGTATTTAAAAAAAATAAAGAATCGACTGTTAGGTGGTACGAAGTTCGCCGGGACAGCTATCTCGAGAACAACTGAACCGATTCCGTTAATTCTTTTTTTATGATATTCCTGAAAGTACGAAGATGGTTGTTACGGAGAGAACATTTTAAAAAATTGCCTGAAAAAGTCTAAAAACAACACTTTTCTATATTCCCATACGAATGATTCGTAATAATACTTAAAAGTCAATTAGAACTTTAATACCATAACATAAAGTTTCAGTATTAGTGGAGGAGTTCCAGGAAGGCGAAAGAATCGAGTGACGTTAGTATCGTAAAAATTATTAATTTCAAGATAGCCGTGTGGTTAATCGTTGTACTCCCGAACCGGGGGGGACCGGGTTCAAACGCCGCACGCACATCTTAATTTTCAAAAATTGTGTTCGTATTACAATTTAAATATGACTTGCTTCGGTGAAGGAAAACATCGTGAGGAAACCTGCACACCTGAGAGTTATCCATAATGTTCTCAAAGGTGTGTGAAGTCCGCAAATCCGCACTTGGCCAACGTGGTAGACTACCCATAGTCACGTTGGCCAAGTGCGGATTTGCGGACTTCACACATCTTTGAGAACATTGTGGAGAACTCTCAGGTGTGCAGGTTAATGTTAGGTTAATTTGGTAGGATAATGGCTTCAACCCATTGATGGCCCACTACTGAGCACGGGTCTCTCCTCATACCTGAGGAGGCCTAGAGCATACTCCACCACGCTGCTCCAGTGCGGATTGGTGGAGGGGTTAGTGGCCAACCCAAGTGTCGGATATTTTTAAGCCGCCCGAAGGTATCCGACATGGCTTAACGACTGCTGCCATATGGTAACAACCGGGACCGACGGCTTTACGTGCCCTCCGAAGCACGGAAGCGCTCAAGAAATTTTTGCCACTAGCGGTCAATTTGGTAGGTTAATAAAATTAATGAAATATAATAAGTAGGTATCATAATAAAAAAATCAGAAATTGTTATTTTCATTGTGATTTTTCAGTGACTATTAAAAGAAATTTAAGTGTTTTATGTTTATTTTTTGACATATCAAATTTCTTAAATTGTTGACTTATCAACTTTTTTTTATCTTACTAGGCTAACCCGGTGTCCCAAATATCAGAATAAGTATTAAAAAAAATATTATAGAATCAACTGTTAGGCGGTACGAAGTTCGCCGGGTCAGCTAGTATTATTATAATTATTCTAATATGAAGAAAACTTACTTCTTCGTCTGACTTGACTGAATTGATACTAAACCGGCCCGCTACCTACCTACCTACCTACCTACACAGCTGTTCGCCATACATTCCGCGTATTTTTAGATAACCTTGATTGCCACTTTTGAAATAATTATCGTGTAGAATTTTGACTTTATATTTTTAATCATTACCTATGACCATGTTCTTTCATGTCCTCGAGTATAGCAAGTGAATTAAAAATCATCTTGTATAAAATGCAGCGCGTGTGTCGCGGCGCGTGGACGCTGGTAGTCCATTAGAATTTATGACACATTGCGGTGGACGGTAATTAAAAGACCCCACTGAGGGACCTAATGCCGAATTGTTGCGAAGTTATACTAGCTGGTGTAGCTCTGCGGTATTGATTATGTCGTGTTGTTGTAAATACAATCATGCCGCCATCGTTATATGTATGAAGGTATATGTCATTCTTCTGACCGTGAGCATGTCACCGAATTCCTTCAAAATCGTTGTACCGATATTGATTAATTTTTTTGTGTGTTACAGCCCACTCTAACAGAGTCCAATCTCGGGATGGTTTAGCATTGACTATATCAACTGGTCGATTTAAGGAGAATTATAAGGTTCCAATAGTTTGACAGACCTCTTCGTAAATCTCGACAACAGCGCCTATCCTATAGCCTGAAGAATATAAATAGTATTTTCTGGATAAATAAAAAGGCATAGATTAGCAAAACAAGCGAGGGTGGTTAAATACTACTATAATACCACCGTATCAGTATAATTAAAAAGGATAGGTTCACGGTACTCATGCATAACGATAGGGTTATTAGCCGCCCGGTTAGGTACTAGCTTTCTAGAATCCAACATGAAACCTTTTTTTAATTACAGTATGTGGCCAAATTATTAGGGGCAGTACACAATTTTTCATTATTTTAATTTAATTCATCAAAATATATTAAAACGGTTGTTGTGCCTAGTATTAACCACTTGACTTTACTTTTGTATGATAGGAAACGAGCATGCAGCACCACTCTTCCGCGGCGGCCCATAATAAGACCGACATAGAATAAGACTCAAATCTGGACTAGGATGGTTAGTCAGTTAGCAAACGGTGTTAGAACGATAGTTGGTAAGTTCGTTACTAGGTATGAGGACTAGAGCAGGGATTGTTAGTGATAGTTAGTCCAGTTAGTAGTTGGAAGTAAAAGTCTTGTTCTAATTTGGTCACAGTTTTGCTTCCCTTGAGGACTAAGATGTTCGCATCTATAGAAGTTAATAATGGCAACATCAATTTTCTTTACAAAGTACCGGTCTTCCGGTACACAAAGTCCGGGTTCTATTCCTAATAATGTGGTAATGAATAATTTGGCCACCAACGGTATGTTACGGATACAGTGTTAGGAGGTGAAATAAGCACGACGTGCTCCGCTTTCTTCTTGACCCGCAATTAGCAATACAGCATCACGGCATACATATACTGCCCTAACTAATTATTACCATTGGATGGCACGTCTGTTGGTTTGTCGGTAGTTGGCTGTGTGGTCGGTGGTCGATGGCGATGACCCATATAACTCTAATTTACAACTCACAAAAATACATTAAATAAAGTATATAAAATAAAAAATTGATAAAATAGCCTACAAACCTTGGACTATCTTACTTTCACTATATCAACACAATACATATTTTAGATCCTCGAACTAAGATTATTATAAAAAGTGTAGCAATAAAATATTATTTCTTCAAACTGAAAAAGTTAATGATGTTATCACTAACACTTCACTAATTAACAATGCATTAGCCTAAACGACTTCAAACATACGAGCCGGTTACCACACGGAAACGTAGTCGCCATTATCTAAAATTCAATTACCCAACATTTGGCACAGTATAACAGTGCTTAATCAGGAGCTCAATATAGACTATTGGCAATAGACCTTACAAATAGTGAAGCCATTCCGCTTATAGCAGAGCAGGCAGATGAACATGTTTCAGTGTAATAAAGGTCAAACGAGCAGGCAGAGAACGGACATATTTCGCGGCTAACTGCTACGGGTACATTTATATTGGACAAAACAGCCGAATTACATGTTATCATCATGGGAATCGATGCGTGGACCGCTATAAATACAGCTTTAATTCGGCTAAGCCTGTGTCGGAGCGTAGGGCTAGCGAAATAGTTTTGTTTTAGTTTTTTTTTTTAATTAGAACTTAATACTTCGTTTTTTTTCGCAGATTATTAATTATCGTTTTGACTTCGTCCGCGAGTATTTTATTTTATATTTTTATAATTAAAAATAAAATCGAATTACTTATTAACTGGCAGTAAAAGTCCCGTCAAAATCGGTCCGATTCCGTTCCAAAAAAGACAGAGAAAAATTGTAAAAAATGTACCGTGTATATACATATGTGCATATGCATTAAGTAAAAAGCGGTTATTTTAATACTACAAACAGATACTCCGCTTTTATTTGTTTGTATAATAAATATGTATCTATTTTTGTTTAACTTATTAGCAGCGCATTAGGGAGAAACCTGTTATGTACATGGATTTATTCAGGAAAAACCCGGAGCATATGGAACTGCGCTGTTTCAACGCTAGTGCCTAATATTTTAAAAATTTCAACCAATAAAGCTTAACACGTTTGACACGAAGGTACACTTTTGTTTCTAGCGATCATCCATTCAACGTCTGACATCATCCAATATTGCCTTACTTTGTTACCTACAAGTTTTTATTAACTAAGGCTGCGTACGCGAATAAATATTATGTAGCGTGACGAGAGCGGAAGAAGATATGATTATGATTATGATATAATGATTTTTTTTATAATTATGGATTACTAGTCCATAGTTCTACTGTAATATTGCTAGAGAATGATCTTACTCAGCCAACCAATTGGGTTAGTAAATCAAGATGACTATTTATCAATAATTAAACTGGTAGTAGTAAAAGTCTTATATTTTTTTAAATAGCGAACATATTACCTTGTCGTGGTTTCGCTCTAGACAAACTATAAAAGGCCTTTTAATTTAAGGTTTATTTTTAAATATATAAATACAAAATAATTATTCTACAATATAATGGTAGAAGCAGTTTCATTGTACGTTGTTTTAAGAACAGATAAAGTTCTTTAAAAATTCATCCTGTGTTACTCGATGCATCCTGAAGTAACACATTTTCATAACGCGCCATAATTTGACTTCTACACTACATTACTGTACTGTATACTGTCACTGTGTACTGTCACCTTACAGCAAGATTTTTTTTAATAAAACAATATTTTCTTCCTCTTCCTGAAACTCTCCTTGCCTCAACCCGCTAAAAATACAGAGCTCTTTAACCAGAGAGCATTAACTAAAGTTAATTTAGTCTACTCACTATACCTAAACTACCGTTTCCTGTAGCAAAGCCAAACGCTATTAATTACATAAATAAATCCAAGTTATCGCCCATATTGATAGAATCATTAAAAAACGTGTTTTGGTAGCCCTACACGTTGTGCTGAGCGGTCCGCCTTTATTGCGAACTCGGGACTAATAAACCCCCGGCTGTTTTATAACAAAGTTGCATCGACAAAATAATTCAATGGGTTTTGATAAAGTCGTAAAACAAAGTTAATGGATCTGTTCTGGCCCTGTTCAGTGACCTTCGCCTTTGAATTAGAGTTGAGGCATGTTATCCCTTTTTCTTATTGGCGTAAAATCTAGTTACTTATTTCTTTAGTGTTTTGTCGTAAATCCAAATCGTTTTCTGGCCTTTCCTAGGGATGTGGATGGAAATATTGAATTAAATTACTCAGATAAAAATAGTCCTTATAACCAATAGTAATACATCTATCTATTAGTAACATAATTCAAATAAAATAGATGCGGTTATTCTACTAATATGCGTCACGATCTTTCTAAAATATTTTTAAGTTCTCAAGTCTTTCCCTAACAAATTTAACACTCAGAATCTTGCGCTCACTTTTACCTTCCTAGGTAAAAACTACATTCATTGCTGAACCGGCGCGCTAAACCTTATAATAGTGGTGGCATACACGTGGAGCGTGAACAAACTTCAAGTTAGTATTGGAACAATGTGAAGCCACACGTCTGGCCGTGAGCTCATCCGAGCTAAGCCGCAGACATCGCTGAACTGTTGATTCACTGCACGACGTGCCGCATTCCACTGAGTGCTTGCCGTACATCAGACGCTCACTGCCACTGCATTGCGGCCAGATAAAAGTATAACTTCTAAAGAGTTACGTTCCACACACACATATCCACACACACACTAAAACTTCGGTACACAACATAACATTTACAACTTCACCGAACAAAATCACACTTCACAAATGAAAGTTTCTCGTTTTAAGTGACATTGTACTATTAAGTATGTCTTACGAGAAATAAAGAGTCTTTAAACCGAAGAATAAGCATTTCAGATGTGTAAAATTAACAGTCCTCCGCTGTTTCTTCTGTTTATTGTCGATTCTGTAGCCTAGTTGGTAGTGACCCTGTTTGCAAAGCACCGGGTACCGGCTCCGATTTAGGCAAACATTTATGCGCCAGATAAAATGTTTGTTCTCGGGTCATGGGTTTTAGTGATGTCTTATTTGTGGTCATTGTGGACACCACCCGCGACATAAGAAATCCTAGTGTGAGAGTATAATATATGTATATAAGTGTGTATGTATATAAAATACTGCTTCCTTAGTTGAATAACATCTTTCTTATAGAGACTAAACGAGCAGATGTGGGACTTCTGACGCCAAACAGTCACTACCGCCTATAATTTCTTAACTAAGAAACTTAGCTTCTTCTTGTAACTTACTTAGGTAAGTTAAGTGTTACGGTATATTATATAACATGATTTTCTTTCCTTTGTCATGTCATTTTCTTGCTCTCCTTTCTTGGATAACAAAGGATTAGCGATGCCCATTGCGATACTAATGTGCATTGGTCATGCTAACCACTTACCATCAGGTGGCTTGTCTTTTCGTCTGTATGTATTCACATAAAAATATACATAATATTATACCATGATATTGAACTTAAACAATAAACCATCGTTTGAGCTATTTTTAAGCAAACCCGCAGACGTTGCCGAACAGCTATTTAGCTGCTCAACGTGCCGCATTCTGGTGAGTTTTCGCCGTACATCAAATGCTCAGTGCCACTGCATTGCGGGGATATTAAAGAATAATATTAAATGGATTGTGAACAGATGTTAAAAATATTAAAAGAAAACAATGGTAATTCAGCACCGTACGATTCATTTTGCTATCGACATCATTTCGAAACTGTAAAAGGCAAGATAAATATATTATGTAACAGACCGTCAGTCAGTAGGTGTTTCATAGCTTTTCTCGAAAAAAAAACGAATATTGATTTTTTCATGCCTTGAATATCTTCGTGTTCATCAGCACATCAGGCATTTTGAAACGCGCTTTATCAAAGCGCGTACTCGCTAGAATCGCTGGAATTGCTAAGTGCGTACTAGTAAGGTTAAATAAACTCTTGACAATGGAGTCAAAAAATTGAAGCAGCGTAGACATACATACATACATTTGACACCAAACAACACGCACGCCAGCGCGGCGCGTCAGCATTAGAACTCATGTGAAGTCATATTTCAAATTATTAAACTCGTAAGTAAGGCGTAGTAAATAAGTATCGCTTCGCTTCGGGAAACATAAAGCCTTAGTACCGACACTCTTAAAACTGTTTACACGGAAGTCTTTGAATTTACAATTGACTTACAATGAATTGACATATCTTTTTTATTTCCAAACGGATATAATAAAACAAACACTGAATGTTACCCAATGTTACAATTCATGAGTGAAAATGGAATCCAAATCTTAAAAGCCGTTTGTTAGATTAATTAGAACAAACTCACAGACAAACTAACAAAGAGACATAAATTATAAAAATCATTTACAGACATCGACAGTTACAATTTTTAATGGAATTATAATAATATATTGATATTTATATTGATTTTCCAATATAAAAATCAAAAGTTTAATATCAAAAAGACGTAAGTTTATTTTTCCTTATCATACCCGACACGTAGCGTAGAAGTGTTTATTGCTAGTAAATTAAGTACCAAATTTAAAGCGTCTAAATTTATTTAATTGCGTCAAGCTGAATCGTGTTAGCAAATTAACAAAAACAATTTCGGTGAGATGGATTACCCCGAACTGAAAACCAACAAGCTGTATACACATAAATCGTTCGTAATTGCTTAGCAGCGTCCAACTAACCATTATTCTGAAGAAAACAGGAACTTTTTGTCAGCTACACAACTTACAAATCATTCTGGATACTTTCAATACTTTCAAGACTTCTAACGAGATAAAATTCTACCAAGAAATTATTGGTGATTACCAAGACAATATAAGAACGGTATAGAATCCGTTGGTACCTATTCCATAGTTAAATAGCTCATTCCCACAACAAATCATTTCATTGCAACCATAACTGTTCCACTGCTGGGCACGGGTCTCCTCACACAATGTTAGGGGTACAGGCCTTAGTCCTGGCCAAGTGTGAATTGGCAAAAAATTTCCGGAAGCGACTGCTTTTGTTAATAGTTTTTAATAAACATTATTGATTATACCTTATTTATCCTAAATAATAGATGCATGAGCGTAGATAATATCATATCTTTTTGTCCATGCAATGCAATAGTTATCCGTGTGCTAACTACCGTCAAACAAATCGATAAAAAGAAAAAAATGTAACGACCTACTCTATCTGTTACGTACGAATGCCCGTGAGATCCCTCTGTTCTGTCGTTTGCAAAAAATGATTGCAGCTTTCAATATTTGGACTATCAAAACCAGGTGCCTATCCCAGTAGTCTGTTCTAAAAATCCTATCTCTTGCAATAGTTTCGGTTAACGTATAGAACACGCAGGTTGGCCGCACTTCGACGCGGTACAACGGTTTTTAAAATGTTTTTGTTGTGTATTTTGTATTTTACTCTCCATTTATTATTCATTTTACTGCACTGTTAGATACAAAAGTTATTTCAAATATTAAATGTACGAGATATTTTTATTCGAGTGGAGTGGAGACTGGAGCAGCGTGTTGGAGTATGCTCTAGGCCTCCTGAGGTATGAGGAGACCTGTGCTCAGTAGTGGGCTATTAATGGATTGAAGCCAGACATAATTGCGTAAATAATAATACATGCCTGCCCGAACATCATCCTGAGTGCCCTGGCTGACCCCTGGGACTCGCCGACGTGTCGGCATTGGGCTGGCCTGCATGCCGCTTATAACGCATAGACTAGCCCTGCTCAGTGTATAGGTTGTTTGTGTTTTATTGCTTTTTGTTGCTTTTTGTGGTGTTATCGTAAATGAATTTGTGTTGTTAATGTAATTGTTAAGGTATTAAATGTGTAAGTTGTGTAATTGTGTTTACTAACATTATTTATAAGTTCCTGTTACTAACCATCTATGAACTAGTTCCGAAAATAAAAATTTATTATTATTTTTATAATTAATAATCAGAGATGGACGAAATATATTCATGATCACAGATTACTAATAATTTGCTCCCTAGCCGTAACACAGTATTTAGCACACACCTAATAATCGCGATAGGTGGGAATAATAACGAGAAGTCATTTATTATAACACTTTTTCGTATGTTGCACTGTTTGACAGAGAGCTGATTGAGTGAGAATGCATGAATCACACAAAAGGAAGTAAATTGTAATAAATCAAGACAGCTGAATACTGTTATGCACTTTGATTTAATATAAAAAATAATATTTTAAAGATCAATATTTTTATATTATAAATTTTTGTTAATTTAACCTTCGTATAAAAAGTTCTATGAAACCAGGAAACCGCGCATGAGATTATAATACTGAAGTTTCAATTGCGCAAGTTGCTACAATTTGGTGTTTCAGACTATCGCCCAACGGCAGTTGCGTGTTCGCGGTAATGATCCCGCTTTCAATGCTAATAGTATTTAAAATGAATTGAATGAGTCGTTTTGTCACCCACTGATAATACATGCCGAGTATTCAAATTTCTCTGTACCATTATGAATTATTATGTGGAAATGAAATGCATTGGTATTTTCATGTTTCAACTCATTTGCATGAAATAATTACACGGATGGATAGCTTTTGTTGTAATGGGGATATGTGTTCAAAAGTATTCCAGTGGCAAATAGCTGGAAGTTGATCAACAAGTACCTGGATGAAGCACTTGATGAGGGTTACCAAGGGTATATCGGTCTTAATTTAAATGCATAGAAATAATTGGGATTTACCAAACAATTATACTTCTACTCAAAAATATTAATTGTAGGTAATTAATGAATGATTAATTATGCTTTGTCTGGTTCATATAGAATCAAGTCAATAAACAAAGAAAACGTTTGTTTATGATAGTATCTTATCATAGAAGCTATTTTTCCCCTTTTTTAGAAAACCAAAGCAAAATAATTTATATGTATGTATCCGTTCGTATTGATGCCGAATAAGTTTGATTAAATTTAAACTTTTTTCCTACCCTACATAGGTAGAAAATTGCGTGAAACATACAAGACACACAACGGATCCCATATTTAGTTGGTTAACTTTTTTACTACAGCGAATAATTCTACATTCAAGTTACAGTTCCTCCGACGAATGCACGAAGCTGCACTTCACGGAAGTAACAGCACACGGAATACTTACAGAAGCAGAACACACATAAGTCAAAGTAATTATTTCCAACCTATAAGAAATGGAATGGTACTCGTAAGTAAAGAACTTCGCGATCAGACAACGGAAAATAAACGGTATTCCGTTAATTCCGTTTATTAACGGAGTAAACGGAATATACGAAATAAAACTCATTATGTGAATAGCGACCTTCAACCTATTATTGGCCTACTAGAGAGCCTAGATCTTCACATAACTGAGGCTGCCTTGACTTACTCCACCACGCTGCTCCAGTGCGGATTAGTGGAGGAGTAAGTAGCCAACCCGAGTGTTGGAAGTTTTGCCCCCTGAAGTCCGCCGACATGGCTTATCGACTATGTAATGATAATAAACAAGGCTGACGGCTAAACAAGCCCTTCAAAGCACGGAAGCGCTTAAATTTTTTTACAACTAGCGGCCACATGTTCAACTTCCGATGGCGTCTACTGTTGCTTAACCCAGTCGATAATTTAGCATCGACACACGCCGCCGGGCTATGAGCGCTTCAATATACGAATACCAAATACCGCGACGAACTTTAAGTTATGAAAATAGTTACTTACTCGACAAAGACTAAATCTATCTACCATTTCGAAAGTACACTCTGCGCGCACCCACGCGCAACTGAGAACTTTGACAAATTAGTTGATGCTTTATGGCCGAAACAAACTTCGTTCCATTTCGCAAAAGAACTACTGTTCTGCTAGGATGTGTGTAGGGAAAATTTTAATGAAACGCTTTTAGTGAATTGCGAAAACTGCATACAAATTACGGACACATTTTAGGAAGTTGGAAAGTTATGTGAGCTTGCTTTAATTTCATCTTTATGATGACAGCTTTTGGTGAAAAATGTTCGTGTTATGATTTCGGTGTGTACCCACCTTAATAATACATGTAAGTAGTAGGAATTAATTAGTTTTCTAGAGCTATTCCAAAAGTAATTCCAAGTAATTTAAGCAAAAAATAGGTAGGTAAGTAGGTACAATAATATTTGTTGTCTCAAAATTATTTAAGCATTTTTGTAGCCAATTAAAACGACCAAAAATGAAAACAGATTATTTGATTTTAAATGGTAATTACTTATTAAATAGGCTTTGTAATCAAATATATTTGGGGCCTACCCTTACAGAAGGAGAGGTGAATGGCCTGATGAACACTGCACAACACTATGATGCAAAGGTTTACCTTTTGTATGCCTACAAGACCAACTGCTCCTCCGTCCACTATTGACACAAAAAGGGTAAAATCAGAAACGGAAAAAGTTCAACACAAATAAACCTATACCCGCATTCTTAAAGTTTCTCAAAAACAAGAAGTATAATACTCAACTTTACCTTTTCGCCTCGTAAATAAGGCATCTAACAGGCATGTACACGTGATCCAATTTTGTTGTGAAGGGGAGGAAGTAAGTACACTTCATTTCCTTCCTTTCTATAGGTAAGAAATGATTTGAGTTTTTCGTCAGTAACGTCTTTATAGCATTTTATCTGCTTAACAAAAGGAATTGAAAGCAGCTTTTAGACGATATACTTAACAATAATGTAGGTATTAAAAAGATGTAATAGAATATGATACTGTTCATTATACACTGTAATAATACACTGTATAGGTAACAATTACATTTTTTATAATAACGGGTAAACGAGCAGATGAGCCACCTGATGGTAAGTGGTCACCGTCTCTGATGGTCATCAATAACGCCGAAGCGTTGTCGACCGAGAAAGCAGGAGGAGTAAAAAGAGAAATAGTAAAGAAGAGTAAAAAAGCCGAAACAAAGGCAGTCATGGGGACTGCAGACAGAAGAGAAAACTTTCAACTTAGGAAAATAACTTTTTTGATAGTTAGCACGCTTAAAATTGCTATAAGTTCAACATTAACTTGATTATTATTACCTAAAAGTACATATTATATACTTAAAGAGTAATCGCCTATAAACAAAGTAAATAACCAAAGCAATATTGGAAATATTCGAAAATAAATGCTTTGTTGTTTATCCATTTATATCTAGGTATTCAAATAAAAATATTAACACAATAGGTACCTTCACACTCTGAGCTGCAGGCTGATTCTACATAGTTAAGTAAGCAGAATGCTGCGCGTCGCCGATCCGTAACACTACGTCACAGTATGTTGCTGAACCCATAATATTTTCCTCTAACAAAAGTCTAACGCGCCTATAGAAGTTTTCACTTCAAAAATACAATAAAAAAGGCGGTCTTATCAGAGAAACTTTGAGCAGAGAACACAACAGAGGGAAATAAAAAGGAAGAGTCCAAAAAATAGATAAAATTAACATACTAAAACTAGATATAAAAAGATATTACACATAATATAACAAAAATAATAACTTTAACTAGATATAAAAAGATATTACACTTAATAATAATAATAAAGATTCAGCACTTTTTTATAAACACTTGACACATGTTTTCTGATGACAGTCAATGAAATGATTTAAGGGGGCAAATGGAAAACAATTTAGAGCCTATTCAACGGTCCTCTTGCAGGTCGTAACGCCGCACGTACAAAATTTATGATGACGTTTACAGTTTTCCTAATACCGCTTATCGATAAAAATGGTCACAAGATAATTGTACCACCTGGTACCGCTGCCTGATGCGAATCTATTAAAAACGTGACCAAACTCGAAACACATTTCTTTAATGCAATTAAAATAGCAAACGAGCATGTAGTACCACTCCTCTGCCGCCGCCTATGACAACTGTGATCTACACTGAACAAGACTCAAATCGGAGCCAAGTTGGTTAGTTCAGTTAGCAAACGGTAGAAGGTTAGTTCGTTAGTAGGTATGAGGACTGGGGCAGGGACTGTCAGTTATAGTTAGTTGTTGTTGTTAATCATAGTCCAGTCAGTAATTTTTATTAACATTCTCGTTTTAATTCGATTACAGATGCGTTGCTACAATTGTTACCCGGTAGAAATTGTACTAGATACCATGGCGAACGTTGGTACTACCCTAGACGAACTCGATGCTCTACGAGCTATTGTACAGTTCTCTGGTGCGATACTCATGCAAACGCGCCAAAACTAGAAACATATTCGATGGCAGAACAATAATTCTACGCGAATGTGTGTCTATTTCTTGTTAGCATTTATCACAGAACACCGCAAACGTTACGCGTTATTTAAATACATACAGTTGAAATAAATAACATTGAACTGGGACTAAAACGCATGATGTTGACCATGCAAAATACTGACAGGCAGTTTAGGATGCTAACACATTGTATACGCGTCGAATGTTGTGTCGAAATATTTAATTAATGCATAAAATTCAAGCTGGATTTTCAAAGTGCTACCAGCAGTAATTAGATAGTGCTATAAAATATTATAATATAATGACTTCAACATTATAACTATAATATTCACTGAGCCTTGGGTTCGCTTGGGGCTACCACCTGCCACGGTGCTTGTACCATTTCTACCATGTAATAATTGTTTCAAAAGTTTGAGATAGAAAGGTGTGGAGCCAGTGACACTTTTTTAAAGGCAACCATCTCAGTCCTCAAGGGTAGCAACACATCTGTACCGAAATATAACGAGACTCTTACTAACATAACTTATCTTACTAACATAACTAACATGACTTACTTTCTCTAACAGTCTCTGTCCCAGTCCTGATACTTACTTACTAACCAGGTAATGTTTCTAACACTGTCTCAGAACCGGACTAACTATCCCAGTCTCTATTTGAGTCTGGTTCTGGGTCGGCCACAGTTCTCATGGGCGGCAGCGGAGGGTGGTGCTTCATGCTCGTTTGCTACCTTAATTCCATAAAAAAATATATAATATTTGCATCATCATCAACATCATCCTCATCATCATCCTCATCACAACCCATAACTGCCCCACTGCTAGGCATGGGACATCGGACTTCGGAATATTTACATTCTCATTTGCACTTCTGTATAAAAATTATTATTGTAAAAAATCCGTCAAAGTTCCGGCATTTATATTCATTGTGTGTGATTCATAAATATGGTCAAAATTAATGTAACAACAGAAATTATGGGTAATAAAAGGTTAGGAAAAAACTTAGTTAATTACAATTATGTATTTTGAATAAGTAACCAACGTTCCTATTTTACGCTGTTACAGTTTTATTAATAATAATATACAGAACATTTTTTGCAACGTCGTGTAGAATAAACTGCCGGTAATGAGCGCATGCCTTTAGACGTTCCCCAGTGAACACAAACAGATAAAGTCCGGTTGTAATGCGCAATTATTGCTCTCGGTGTGTTCGGCCATTAGAAGTTATATAGAACATGCACGAGGGTGTAAAGTGCACTGGTTACGCTTGTTAGAATAATCGGCCACATTTGTGGGCATGAAGCGATTTTAGGAATCAATTTGAAAGTTTTATTTTTATGTTTTGGTACTTTATTTTAAAGCGTTTAGTTTCGCGGGCTTTTGAGATATTGTTCGATGTTGGAATATTTGTAATTTAAGCCATTGACTTATTATTACTACAATGATTTAAGCGCTATATTTTGTCAATACTTAAAGTCTAAAACTTACATACGTAGGTACATACATTGACTTAAACACGTCTTCTTTGTCTATTGACCTTATTCATATTCAATGCGCTATTATTTATAAATTAGGTATTTCGATTTGTAAAGATTCATATAATACAAAATTCAAAATGGATTTTCTATCCGTGATCAAATTTTAAAAAACGTAATCAAACAAAATTTAGCATAAAAATAATTGATCCTCAACCCTCACATTTGGAGACTTTCAGTATGTTAAGTAGCAGTGTGCATTAAAACTGTATTATTCTGCTAAAAAATATCCATTACTGGCGTGGAATATAAGCTTCGTCAGTATCACAAGGCCGGCGCAGTATACTGTGCGTATTATAAGCTGAAAAGCGATACTGGAACTTATCCTTAAGATAAAGCGAAGAATATTATGGATCATTAAAATGAAGCAATAAGGGAATTCTAAAGTTACGCCGGCCGCAGGAAAAGGCACTTGGGTTTCTTTTTCTTCAATTACTTCGGAACAACACGTTTTATAGCCAATCTATAGGAAAATGTTTATTGATAATTCTTCTGTTCGTATGTTTATCACTGAACTCCTAATGGACTGGACGGATTTCGATGAAATTTAATTAAATTAATTACTAATCTTTTTACAGAACCTCTATAATAACTGTTATATGTTATCCCCCGGGAAGAATTCAGCTTTCACATTGAAAAATATCACATACAAGACAACGGTCACGGGGACCGTAATATTATACTTTAACACATGCAAGTAACTTTAAAACCAGTCAATAACAGTCGGAGATATGCATGATTGCGAGAAGGATGCCAAAGTCCACAGTGCAAAAAGAATTGCTGAAATTCCAATTCGGAATGAATGAATGGGTCCAATTAGGAAGAAAATTTTAACCACAATCTCAATAATAAAACTAACCATCGAAATAACAA
The DNA here is from genome assembly GCA_905404295.2 of Ochlodes sylvanus. NCBI lineage: Eukaryota > Metazoa > Arthropoda > Insecta > Lepidoptera > Hesperiidae > Ochlodes > Ochlodes sylvanus. The sequence goes on along the minus strand of FR990130.1, from coordinate 11,884,555 downwards.
ATGAAAAATATTTGTGAATACAAATTTAACCGCACAATGGAGTAAGACTATTGATCTCCGAGGGAACCGCGTCACAACAGCGTAGGGATTTTAATCGAATCAAGATTTGAATTTCAAATTCATCGGAGAAGCCAGTTAGCGAAATAAATATTTACTTAAATTACTTCAGGAAACTTGGAAGGTAACTGTTATAACAAACTAGACTTTGAAGTTCTTATTTAAGGTTGTTATTATTTAGTTCCCGGATGGAATAATTTATTACGGGTGAGAGAGGATTGGCTTATTCAACGTGATGCTTATGGTCTAAGATCCCTCCATAGAAGGACCTTCACCCATCGCGTTACGGGATGAAAGTTACTTTTATATAAAATTTGATGTGTTAAAAAACTTATTCAGAGTAGGTTGCCTAAAAATTTTGATGCAAAGTGCGATAAATTAGTAATTAAAAAAATTTTTTTTTCTTTAAATTACACTCATTCGCTTACGCAATAAATTGCATACTAATCGAAAGTATGTAGCTTATAGAGTATGTATACGCTGGGTTGACTACTTCTTTCCGGTGCAATCATTGGGTAGGCAGGCATATACAGGTAAGTCAAAAGTAGTGATTTGCACCCATCCGCTTACGCGGTAAACCGTATACCAAAGTAAAGATAATTTTATTGCGAACATAATGATATAAGGTTGACTGCGAAAAATTGGTGCTGAATACGGGTTGTCGACTTTTAAAAATCTAAATATTCGTGCGAGTATCCAATCGCGGTGCGGCAGAGAGGTCCGAGGAACGTATCCAGTGAGATAGAAAAGGACGCAACATATATAAATACATAATTATAATGTATATTTGTGGCGATATCGGACACACGTCACACGGTGACGTCACGAAGCCTGAATCACGCTATCGAAGTTTTCTACACCGCCCGCATATAACAAGTTCCAACAACGATCAGTTGGGGCTTAACGAAAATGTATCAAACAGTTTTTTCGTCTGATCTTTTCAATAACAAAAAATGGACACCGTTCTAGAGTTCACAGCTAGTACCTATGTATGGTATAAATAACTGCAATAGTGTGAATAGATAGAGATATCGAATTTTTGTAAAAAGTTATTCTTCAAAAGAAGACAGCGAAAAGTTAAAAAAAAAATCAAAAGTTTTGACTCAAATACTATACCATCGTGCTGGATATTACTACAAGAAAAATTAAAAGAACTATTTTTGTTAATTATATGTGGTTTCATGCAACGGACCCTCTGTGTTAAACTACAACCTGAAAACTGTGGTTGGTTTGTTGATGATTATCTAAAACCAACAGGATTCATTGGGGACCAAACTGTACAAGACCAAACTGTACAGCAGAAGAAAATAGTGACGACTGTTCTGAACTTGGAGATACAATTTTTACTTCCGATGAATCAGACCTTGAATAATGTAAATTAATTTAAAAAAAAAACGACATAATGTATTGTATATAAGTATTTCTAATAAATTTTTTTTGTGAAAAATCCAACTGTATTTAATATTTTATTTTATTTTTGAAAAAAAAAAATTAGATTGCCCCAACTGATCTTGGTTAGAACTTGTTATATGCGGGCGGTGTAGAAAACTTCGATAGCGTGACTCAGGCTTCGTGACGTCACCGTGTGACGTGTGTCCGATATCGCCACAAATATACATTATAATTATGTATTTATATATGTTGCGTCCTTTTCTATCTCACTGGATATGTTCCTCGGACCTCTCTGCCGCACCGCGATTGGATACTCGCACGAATATTTAGATTTTTAAAAGTCGACAACCCGTATTCAGCACCAATTTTTCGCAGTCAACCTTATATCATTATGTTCGCAATAAAATTATCTTTACTTTGGTATACGGTTTACCGCGTAAGCGGATGGGTGCAAATCACTACTTTTGACTTACCTGTATATGCCTGCCTACCCAATGATTGCACCGGAAAGAAGTAGTCAACCCAGCGTATACATACTCTATAAGCTACATACTTTCGATTAGTATGCAATTTATTGCGTAAGCGAATGAGTGTAATTTAAAGAAAAAAAATTTTTTTTAATTACTAATTTATCGCACTTTGCATCAAAATTTTTAGGCAACCTTCTCTGAATAAGTTTTTTAACACATCAAATTTTATATAAAAGTAACTTTCATCCCGTAACGCGATGGGTGAAGGTCCTTCTATGGAGGGATCTCCTACTATTATTATCTAACAGAAATAAACAATTTGTATCTCGCTCTGACTTTGCTTATAGAATATGCGTTTGTACCCCAAATAGAACCCGAAAGTCGACAGCTACAGATGCCATACGCATCTGCTATAAGAATTCATGCCATAAGAATTATAATATCAGTATTATTAAGTAATTAATATTATTTCTGGGTATTTTTTAATTTCCGTGACTAGTTAGTTCTGACTAGTTAGTTAGTTGCTTAAGTTTGTTGTCAAACAAATTGTCGTGTTCCGGCTGGAACTTGAAAGCAAGTAGGTACTTTCTTTCTTTCTTTTTTTTCATGTTTCTGATATTCCTGGGTGATAGTGAGTTACTATCAGGTGTCTCGTCTACTCGTTTGTCCGCTATTTACATAAAACAATCTAATACTTGTATGTATTTGTTAAATTGTTACTGTTAATTAAAATTGCTGTTATTATTATTAACTTGAAGCGTGACTTGGCGGAAGCCGTAAACGTTCAAGTATTTAAAATATAAATAAAGAAATCAAAGTGGTATATGTAGGTCCTCAAAAAAAGGTTAGAAATGACTCAAGCCATCCCAGACATTCAAAAATCTCAAATGTGTGTAGGTAGATTAAAAATGTAGTTAATTTGATATTTATTTGTAATCAAATACTTGAAGAAAAGGTATTGCACTAATACTTACTTCAGATATATTTGGAGCGGTAATAAAATAATATAACTATATCAGTAGGGTGTTGATTGAAGTAATAGGTTCAAACAAATTCCAAAACAATGGAAATTAGTCATAATAATCGAGTTACGTAACGCTACATTTGTGTTGTCAACTTGATATTTTGATTCTCAGCACGAACAACAAACGTAAGCCATATAATAGAACAACCACAAAACAAATATCTTTTAGACAGATCCAAACGAGTCGAAATCAAAGAAGGCCGTAATGAAGGAGGGAAATCAAACACCCCAAAGCGAAGCAATTAGTGAAACAAGGACAGAATCGATCTGATTACAGAACGACGAATTCGGTAAGTAGGTGAATGTAAAATACGGCGTTGTTTTGAACGGAGAACTTTCTTGAAATGTATTTTTCTTCTGTGTTAATAGCCAGGAAACGAACAGACGTGGCACTGGATGATAAATGATTACCGCCCATGGATATTAATAAGTCTGAATTGATAATAAAATATTGCTATCAATAGCGAATATTAACTGAGTCTCGTTAAGTTTTAATGTCTATTCAGGTGTACGCGGTATTCGCTTCCGCTTTGGGTATCGAAAAACATCGCGCGGTATACCGTCCCGGCTATTCCGAAACATCCCACACCGTCTAGGTTTGCGGTATGTTTTCAACATGTTAATAACTAATAAATTGATTGTACGAGGTATTTAACCGTGACTGCGGTTCGTACAACTGAGTCGACATATCGACGAACGAAACACATATTGTGAGTACTCCCGCCACCGAAAATGTCTCATTAGCTCGCATTGCTATCATTGCATTTAAAACTTGTTACCGACCTCGTTTCGCTTTAGGAAATCTATGGCTCAGTATTCACATTCAGAGATGGGATTCCTAAAATTTAAATTACATCTTTTTCATTTTTGATCCTAGTTAAATATATAATAAGCACTTAATATTTATTATACTGCGTATCTACATACAATGTATCAGTCAGAGATAGGCAAAATATAATCAGATTACGATTACACACTAAAATGTTCCACTTACATACCTACCTTTTCACAAAAATTTTCGTTGTATTTTCAAACCCTCCTAGCTTAAGCCGGGAAAATGGTAGAGGAGTTAAAATGTTCTCCATACCAAATTTAGCTTTCTTGGACTCCGGGAAGTACCGTAGGAGTTTCGATAGTTGAGAGCGTCATTGGCAAAATACGACATATTTTAGGTGTTAGTAAAGTGTAAAGTATAAAAACTAGACAAATGAAACTTATCCATCTGCTAATTACATCTGATTCTGAAAAAACTAAATGTTTGGAATTCTTAATGATCCCAATCCACAACCAGATTACATTTTGCCCAGCTCTCATATTGATATGATGATATTGATATGATGCTAGGATGATATTCTATGTTGTTGCGATGATGATGAACATCATTTAGTTAGTTCATCATAAATAATATAATTATAATAGTTAGTGCTAACAAAGCAGTGATAGCCGTGTGGTTGAACGTTGGACTGCCGAACCGGTGGGTCCGGGTTCAAACCCCGCATGCACCACTAATTTTCAAAAATTATGTGCGTATTAAAATTTAATTATCACTTGCTTCGGTGAAGGAAAACATCGTGAGGAAACCTGTACACCTGAGAGTTTTCCAAATGTTCTCAAAAGTGTGTTAAGTCCACCAATCCGCACTTGGCCAGCGTGGTGGACTATGGCCTATACCCCTCACATTGTGAGAGGAGACCCGTGCCCAGCAGTGGGACAGTTATGGGTTGTGATGATGATGAATAGTTAGTTGATTATTTTAGTTACAATAATTATTATAATTTATTTATAATGATTATTATACTAAAATAATCAGAAATTAAATTTATTTTTTGTTGTACTTTAAGATATCGATTAAAAATAAAAATAAATAAATGACACCTTGTGTCCATAATGTCTCTGGTGCCAACGTTCATTCGTTGTTTTATTAGTAATAAATAAATTAGTAATAAAACAACGAATGAACGTAATGGATTGGATTCACTTTAAACTTTGTACCTATATTTGTAAAGGCCAACAATCTTAAGCGTCAGCGATGCGAATCTTAGTGACAATGCGTTCCAGGAATTGCAGTGATTTCAGTGATTGTATGTACTAACATTTGTATAATGGAGAATGTTCTGAGAAGTTGATTCATCAGATTAAAATACACGGATCAGTACCGCACGGCATTTGAGTTTGACCTTTTAGCATAATTGGTTCGTACATTGTGAAATGTACGTTATAAATTTTATCACAACCATTTAATGTTCGCCTACTACTAAATTTCGACTGATAAAACTTCTTAGTGGACTTCGGAAACCGTTGCGTTAAACGTTTAATGCTAATGTGGTGGGGGAAGTGAGTCTCGGTTAGTGACCATAATCTAGTTCTAGTAAATATTATAAAATAAATGTAAATATTTTTTCTTCACCCGAAACTAGTAATTAAGATTATGTATTGTATCATAATTTTGAAATAAAAAGTTTGTGTAAAAAAGTATTACTGTGAATGATTATGTATGCCGTCGCATAATTCAAAAGAAGAAAATCTTAAAAGTAAAACGCCTATTGAAAATAGACCTTCTTATATCAAAGGTGTACAATTCATATCGATTAAGTATCGTCTTGGTTACTTGCGAAAAAGTGTTAGTAAGGGAACGTAACGGGTCGTTAGGGACCCATACAGGTCAATAATAGGGTTAAAAGATTGACTGCCTGGGTTTCGGGGCATTGTTTTGTTTTTCAAACAACTTGCTCACTTCGCTTCGGAAATCCTAAGTATGCCTCAGTATCGCCAGGGGTATCGTGGGTCCGTAGTGCTCAGTACGCACACTTGTAAAAATGTGTACTGGATTCTTTGAACTGACATATTTTTTGTATTATTAAGTAAGACGTAAGCAGTGATGTAGATTTGGGTGGTATTCCTGGTAGGCAAACACATCACACACACAACAAAATGAAAGCGTTACCTTCAAATAATGCAACATGATATAACTCATAAAGTGCCACGATTTCACCGAACACGAAAACAAAGGGAGATTGTGAAATGATTAAGTTTGGAACGGAATGAATCGTAGCTACGACTAAAACAAACAGACAAAACATCGGAACGAGTTCAGAACTAATACAGTCCGGCATGTGGGTGCTCTTGGCGTGAATCACTGGTTTCCAGCGTAATGATACGGTGTAGGGATGTCACTTGACCGAATTTTATTAAAAATAACTATAATTTCTGTTTCTTTTTTAATTATTCTGTTTCTAGAATTGCCGCAATCAAAACAACATATTAAAGGGACTTCTGACTTCGATGTCTCTGTTGCTGGAAGCGAGGGGACTTAGGTTCGATTCCAGGCCGGAGCGGATATTTATGGCACAGATAATGTTTGTGCGCGGGTCATGGGTGTCCGCGATGTGTTATTTGCGTTGCGACCAACGGAATCCTGTGCAGGGGTTCATACTCACTCATGTGTGTTAGCGTTTATTCTATATTCAAAGTGTCAGACTAGCTTACTTACATGAAAATCATAAATCATACTATTTTATAAGAATCAATCAACACACAAGCGTTTGATTTATTAGGTTATAAAATCACGTTTTCTCTCTCAATTACTCAGAACATTTTTAATAATCAGAGATAAAACCCCCAATAAACGAAAAATTTTAACCATGTCTACTAATAAAAGGATGAAACTTGAAGCATTTCATTCCCCATACGACCATTCGCGGCCAACAACATACATTTTGATTATAGGACTATCACGGTTTTACTGAAAAAGATAAGTTTTGCCGCCTTATACAAACTCGAGTCCCAGGAGAAACTGAAGCTCAAGTATTATACGGAATGGATTTCCATTGTTTGATCACAAATTCGTGAAATTTCATGAAATAGATAATTTGATTGGTCTGTGATCATAACATGATATCCAAAATATATAATGTTTATAGGTTTTGACGACCCGGATAGCGCAATTGTTACCACGTCGGATCGTCGTTCCGAGGGTCCTGGGTTCGATTCCCAGCGAGGCGGGAATTTGTATAATGATTTTAAATTTCTGTTCTTGGTTTGGGTGTGTGTGTTCTCTTCTTGTATGTTGTCCATGGCACCGACGACACACGGAATCCTAGTGTGGACTATGAGTGTGTTATTTATTTATAAATCAATTCTTTAAACATTCTCTTTTTTGATATAACCAAGGTTTAATTTGGCTCTGAACTTTTAAGTGATATCTGTAATGCAGGTAGGGAAAAGAGTTATTGTCACTTCTTGTTCCAAGAATATTCGTAGTAAGCAATTGTCAAAGTTTGATTATTAAATTAAAATTATTTTATTTAGAACCACTTCCTTTATCATTGCACTAAACTACCTACTACTATTGTAGCTATAACGCTGAACTTGAGGTTTTAGTTGCGCAATGTAAAATCGGTATAATTTAAATTAAACGACGTTAAGTGACAGCCCTAACGCTAGTAAATTTTAGGCAGCGGGGTTAGTAAACATACGTACAAACATTATGCGGGCTCACAAGTTGCGTCCATGACATCAGGTGTTATTGCACGAGTTTTATATTAACACGAGATCGAGTGTAATAGCTCTCTGTGAAACAGTTGGACTTCACACGAGGGTTTGCAGCAATATGGAAATAGTTTGTTAAAATTTGGTGTTCGAGCACTTGTAATACTTGAGTAACATACATACATTAGCATACATAAATATTATAAAGAAGAAAGATTTGTATTTTTAAATGTTTGTAATAAATGGACTCAAAAACTACTGGACGGATTTCAAAAATTCTTTCACCATTAGAAATATTAGAATTCTACATTATCTCTGAGTAACATAGGCTTTAGTTATTTACATTGCATCCATGCGAAGCTGGAACAGCTCGCTAGTATAAATAAGCACTATAAGCAGTGATAGCCAAGTGAGCATTGGACTTTGGTACTCAGTCAATAAATAATCGTTTGAGATCTCCTTAATGCCCCAAAAGTATGGGAATAAGGTATTCCTATTCGGATTTGCTTGTAGTGAGACAGCAAAGCGTTGTAAAATTCTACATGACTTATGCCTACAATTTGAGTATCATTCGATTCACACACAATTTCGTTATATGTAATAAGATTCACACACAATTTCGTTATAAATAATAAGTGACTCACAACCCACTCTATGATTCCTTGTGTCTTGGGTGCCATGGCCAATATACAAGAGGAGAACACACCGCGTATTCCCACCTCGCTGGGAGTCGAACCCCCTCCGAACTGCAGTCCATTAGGCCATACAATGCTTTTATCACCTTACGTTATAAATACGTATGGTTGTAGCCTTCTTCTGTGACCTAAAATTCTCAAAGTGCGAAGGCAATAAAACCGTTCAATTGAACCGCACAATTAACTTTTTAAACAGATCTGCTAGAGTAATCAACAGTTTCCACATTTTTTAGTGTCTATAAGTTAGCATTAAGCTTGAATACAATCCCATCTGATGGCTGGCATTTAGTTTTGGGTGGTACAGCACACTTACTTTACATAAGCTTTATTCATTCTAGGTACAGATACAAAATTGCTTAATTAGCTGTATACATGTGCTTGAAAGCATGCTCGTAGACAACACGGCTAGCATTTTTGTATGGAAACGTGCTCGAAGCAAAGCAAAGTACCAAGTGCTCACTTAAAGCTATCTCATTTTCACCTCTACTCTATCTATCTCTATTTTTGAAAATTAGAGGTGCGCGTGCTGGGGTTTGAACCCGGGCCCCCCGGTTTGGGAGTCCAACGTTAAAAACGTCCAACGTCCACCACTCGGTTATCACTGCTACCAACTTTCCAATATATCTAACTATCCAATATTCTGTGAAAACGAACTCAATTGGACAGAATCTCCAATAATGTTTATATTGTATATTCTCATCATGCCTTTACAAATTCAGTGATCAAGTATTTTGGTAGGTACTTGTAATAGTGAACTAGTGGTTTATTTCTTTATATTTTATCTACTGAGAAATACAAAGATTTTTTGGCATTTACACATGTCATATAGTATAAGTCTGCCAAATTAGATAAGAGATGACGCTAACAAGGACAAACGCGTGGGTGTAGCGCGTCACGTGTTACATAAATGGTTGTCACCGTGTGTCACTATCTAATGATAAAATTAAGATGGCTTGCCGACCAACTTAAACAACAGCGGGCGCGGTTGGTAATTAGTGACCACGGTTGGTAATTAGTGACCACGGTTGGTAATTAGTGACCACGGTTGGTAATTGGTAATCACGGTTGGTAATTGGTGACCACGGTTGATAAATAATTAGTGTTGGTAGTTGGTGACCACGAATGAAAATTTTCTTTAACGCTTCCGTGCTTTGGAGCCCTCCAAACAACTTAAAGCAGTTGGTCCCAGTAGTTATCATGAGATAACAGTCGTTAAGCAATGTCGAGGTCCTTGAATGGCTGGCCTCTACCCACTCCACAAATCTGCCTGGAGAAAGATGTAGACCTCCTTAGTTATTAAGAAAGACTCGTGTCCATTAATTTTCTACTTTCAAATTATAACATTTACCAAAGCCTTATTAAGCGGCGAATAACAAACCCGAACATTTCACAACACCCATTTAAATTTGTGAGTCGAAAACGCAAAAACCAAAATAGGGCTTACATCACTCGAACATCCTTTAAGCCGCTTTGCATCGCGCCCCAGGCCAATATGTATAAATGTAAGCTTCACCACGATTTCTGTTTTATGGGCCTTTAAAAATGCATAATTAATATTACAAAAGCCAAAATCGTCTTGTTTAATCTAAATTGCTGTTTTTATTTTCACATTAAGGCCGGGATTGCGGGTTGATTTATAATGTTATTAATCAAGCTGAAATATCAGGCTGGCCCAATTATCTCTTGCTGGATTTAACTGCTTTTATTTTCCCTGGTCGCTGATGCGTAGGTACACATTTTTTCGGGCAGCGAATTTTTAACTGAAAGTTATAGTAACATTGACTGAAAGTTGTGAATGTACGCCGGTTCGGTTCAATTTGGGAGTTTTTTTATAGCGTAATATTGCAGGATGTGCAGAGTTGGATTTTAGTTAAACTTTATATTCTTATTATATTTTCCGGGGACTGCGCCCATAAAAATCCCTTACTACATTATGATACTGGGTTGCTGTTATTTGTAACTTCAATTTAATTCACCTAAAAATATCTGTTTGACAGTCTGCCTCGCCATGTTTTCAAAAATTGCACGTGATTAACAATGTACATTTACATAGGTCTATAAAGTAAACATAAATAAATTATAAAAAGTTTTCCAATTTTGTTTTTTGTTCGCAACCCAAAACGCTCATAATCCACCACGCTGACCATGCATTGTGTGAATTGCAGACTTCACCGAACTTTGAGAACGTCATGAAGAACAGGTGTACGCCTTTAGCACAAGACAGGTGATACGATTAATTTTTAATACATAATATCGCACACCTATTCAATACCTAAAAGCAACAATCGTAATAATGTTTTTATAAACCAACTCTTCCTTTGAGACTGTTTTGACTACCTACTATAATGACAAGTATAATATATCATTGACCTACTATATTTAAAAATGTCAATGTCAATAGACAGTTGACAAATGAAAGGCCATTTATAAGTACTGCTCTTCTGCAGTCCATTGGCTATCCAGCTGTCTTCTATAGTATGTCAGTAATATTGACGAAGAAGAAGAAGTTGAATGCATAGTCGATAGGTTCTTGTCAAAAAAAGATGTATCCGTTTAGACTTTTCGACGCTCTCACTAAGATAATATTATGTAAAACACAACATGTTCCGGTTGATTTAAGAAGGAGAATCAAAGCTAGGCGGGGAGCTAAAATCCTATAACCATGCACCCAAACTCAATTGGCTGTTACAGAACACTTCCACAGGAAAGATTTGATGCCATAGTCTCGACGTTATCTAGAAAGATGTCCGCGGAATAGGGCTCAAAGATGAACGAATTGACTCCATATGCCAATTGGTCGAACATAACAAATTTCAACGTAATTTACGCTGTAAAACTACATCCTAACACATTGAACAACGCATAAGTCAGTTAATTACTTTGAGTTGCTTATATCTAACAACAAAATAGGGGCATACTTATCTGACAAGTTTATTAATAAGTTTTCTTAGAACACATACCGATAGGTAGGGAGATAGTTGGCTGTTTGCAAATAGTTAGGGCTTAGTTATTAAATTAATTACACGAATGCCTCCGAACTTGGCATTAATTAATTGCTAGTAGGGTCTTAGAGGTGAAATCCGTATTGTGATTACGTGCCTTATCGATTAGATAGGTATCACGAAATTTAGCACAATTATCCATATTATTGAGCTACTTTATTGCGTTAACTATGGTATGCAAGGAGCAGAATAAATAAACAATTTAAGCACATACCGAGAATACCTGACCCCGTTCCTACTTGTCTGACATCAGGCGCTTTAATGGGTAAACATTTTAAACAAAGCTGTTCACATTTATCCAAAATAGGGTTTTTTCGGCCCGGGAATTGGGAATCCAACTCAAAGCACTTCGAACGACGTTCGGCATGGTATTCATTTCGGAATATGGGTCGTCAAAGTTAAAGATGAAAAAAAATTAAATATAGTTAAAAAAACTAAAAAACACGCTTTTATGAAATAATAAATCGAAATAAAAATAATTCTTAATAAAAGCGTGGGGTGCTTTGTGCCATATCTTTTCTAATATATTTTTTCAACTACATTATTAATACGAAACATTGTTTTGTATTTCTATTTTTTAATCAATAAAAGCGTGTTTTTTAGTTTTTGAACTAAATTTTCTTTTTTAGACTGAGAATAAACATCTTTCTTTCTTTTTTTCTTTCCATCGGTCTTTGAAAATGAGTCAAAATCGAGGACAAAGAAGTCGGCTTCTTCCTTTCTTTTTTATTTCTAATTGTATATTGTAATCGGTCCTTGATAAGTATGCCAAATTTCGAGTTAATCTAATGTTTTGAGGGGCGTCAGAATTATTTTCAAAGTTTCCATACTAACATACGTATGAAGCTAATAAAAGCGTATTAAAAAGGAGAGAAACTTCGCATGCAGTTACAAAAATTGGTTTTTATTTTGATCAGATCCAACATCCGCCTAAGTTGACATCGGTAAACCGACATTGTATAAATGGAAAGAGAAACCACTTAAAATTAACTAACACAAAACTATTCGTGTCGGACATTGACTTTACATAATAAACTCATAGAATTTTCTTTCCATGAATGACATAATCGATTAAAAAATACTGCGTATTTAGAACTATTAAAAAAATTCTTTATTTGCAATTGCACGACCCAATGGAGCGTGCTTAGGAAAGGCTTGGTCCGGTTTTATTAAGCAAAGCAATTTGCAAGCTAGCAATTAGTAAGAAATTGTTTCGGTGCAAAGCTATCGGCAATAGTCTTTGTTTCATTGAGAAATAGTTGACTGTACTGATTATTTAAAGTTTAAATTGGGAGAGTGTAATTTTATGCGTATAGTATACTGACCTTTAACCTTTTATGGATATAAGGTATCATTTGCTACCTTATATCCATGAGCATTCAGAAAACTGTGACAGACCTAACGCAAGACTCAAATGGGGACTAGGATGGTAAGTCCAGTTAGCAGGTGTTAGAACATTAGCTGATTAGTTTGGTGGTATTTTCTGTTTTCTACCGTGGTGACGTGGGTGTGGGTGACGTGGTCGCCATTCTCGAATGGCGACCACGCCTTGGTAAAAGGAGCACAGGTCGCCCCCCAACCACGTGGATTGATGACCTGAAGAAGACAGCGGCTGGATTCAGAGAGCTCAGAAGCGGTCAGTGGCGACTTCTAAAGGCCGATAGATATAATATATAGATCCAACAAACTAGGTGATGAGCATCCGAATGGTAAATAGACAATTTCATTATAATACCAAAGGTTTCAATGCTCACTAAAAGTGTAAATTAAACATATTAGAAGAATGGTGACACAACCAGACAAATAAGGAACCTTAAAATAAATTATCACTGTTCATCAGAGTGCACTACTGGGTGATATTGGCTTGGACTCAAAGACGGATGGAGCCTCATCTGGAAAAAGTTCAAGCGCTGATTGTGAAATGTTTAACTATCTTAATCTAAGCAGCTTCTCTTAATTGGTAACATCTTCAAAACTCGCAAATACACTTCTCCATCTGAAGGACTAAGATAACAACTTCGCATTTGAACGGCTAAAACGACAAACTGACTAAGAGACATAATTGACACTTTGGAACATTAATATAAATTTATCAAGGACTTCCCAAGATTGTTCAGGTTAAGCTTATAAACTTGTGTTATTCGGCCGACTTCAAAAACGAGATGTAAACTTTGGTTGAATAATATAACAAGTAATACAAAACTTAAAGTTAAACAATAAACTTTGCCTTTAGTTTTATTTATTTTACTTGCTCAAAGGTCGCAAGAGGTCAAGCATTTTGTTCCAGGTCTACTGAGCTGCGTTTGCTAGGAAAAGTCCAAATAGAGGGTACTTCTAAAATCGTTTTGTGAGGCCGTAGTCTACGCGTTCTTTTTGTGCTTTAATAAAACCAACAGATGCTTCACATATATAATACGGGTTGTAATGCGAATCGAAGTGAATCAAAGTGTGTATAGGTGGTACATGATGATAATTAAATGAATTAAGCAATTTTAAGAACTTCAAGCGAAGTGGATATGTTAAGAGATGGTATTCGCTTGGTGAATTAGATTGGACGCTAGCATGCTCAGGTGAGCACGTTACGTTACGTCACTCGGCACTATTACAAGTTACGAATAAAGAATATTATTGTAATATTATTTGTAAGTACTGAATTATAAAAAAGGGTCTGGTGCTCTAAGTCTAAGATAGAGCCAATCACGAACGCAAAATTGTAAGCAATAAATATTAAATAAAAAACGTAAAAATGACTTCGGATCTAATTTTGACAACCCTGTTAATGAAAATAAACCATTACCTTTGCAATTTTTTACCAGATACCTACATTTCCAAATAGAAGGAAGTTAAATTTATTTACTTATCTGTCGGTAACAATTTCTCTAATTTGAGACAGGGCGGAACAAAACCCTACCCCTACTGTAAAATTCATGATTACTTGGGGAAGATCACTAAGCCCCTCCTGGTAATGACTTTCAAATACTATATTGCGAATAATTTAAAACTGAACGTTGGAATATTAATCTTTGCCGAGACTGAAGGTAATTTTTCTTAGCTCAGATTGACTTTGTAAGGCTTTATTCGCACTACCGATATTGTAATAAACTTTGTATTTGTTATTAAGTCTACTTTTTATTTTTCGAATGATCAATATCGCAATAACTTATTTATATAAGTACTTAGAAAAACACAAGTAAAAGGAAAAAACGGCTATATTGTGGATAAATATAATATTATGAAATATTATGTTATTTTACTAGTTGACCAAGCAGATGTTTTAAATGCAAACGAGTACGCACGATTTTGATTTTTTTCTAAGTTCAGACACACGGACAAAATAATTGTATTGTATATTTGTATAAAGGTTAGTAAAGGTATTTAATAAACACTGAGGAGTTAATTTTATACTTTCTCTTTCTTTATTATAAGACATTCATAACCACGTTGCCAATTTGAGATTGGGATTATAATCAACACTGCTTATTTAATTCAGATGCAAATTATTGACAAAACCTTATTATTAATTAGATATGGTAATGAGACGTTGGGTTTAATCTTGGACTTTGTATACTTACCAACCAACACAAAGGCAGTCCAAACGAAGAAAATTTAAGAAACCACAATAAAATTCATCCACTGTACTTTTATTTTATCATCATCGAAACCCATAACCGCCCCACAGCTGGGCACGAGTCTCCTCTCTCAGTATGAGGGATACAGGTCATAGTTAACTTCACTGTGGCTAAGTGCGGATTGGCAGACTTCACACAACTTTTAGAACGTTATGTAGAACTCTCAGCTGTGCAAGTTTCCTTACGATGCTTTTCTTCTCCAATTGTGCGAGATTTCAACCCAGGCCCCTTGTTAGGATCAAAGAGATCACCATTTCCATTTTCAGTATGGCACCTCTCTTATAATTCCGTATATTAATTTAAGATTATTAAATCAGCTTATCCACAGTGCATAGTATACCACATTCGCGGTTGAATCAGACATGTTAATAAAAGTTTCTCGGTAAATTGCTCACGAAAACTCAATTCGAATCTCAGCTTCGGGATAAAATGAGTTTTTAATGAATGATTCACAATTACACGACTTACCTGCAGTCGATATTGTGTAATTTAATATGACAATAATATATAGAAAACGAAACATTCGCTTCACTAGAGCCTTTTTAACGCTACAAGAGTTAATTAATGTTAATTCGTATACAAATTCAAATAACATCGCTACAATTTGCAACGCAGTATCTTGGCCTTAAGATTGTACACATATATTTGTTTTAAACGCTCGGAGAGCGATTTCAGTGTCGTATTTTTTTAAGGAATGACCGCTCATGGCAACTGTGACCAATACAGAAGACTCAAATTGGGAATAGGATTGTTAGTCAGTAAGCAAACGGTGTTAGAACGTTAGTTGATTATTAGTTCATGAGCATGTATGAGGACTGGTTCAGGGACTGTTAGTGATAGTTGTTGATAGTAATAGTCCAGTAAGTAGTTGTTAACGTTTCGTTGCCCTCGGTTAAGACTACTTTGTAATGTTATTAAACGTGGGTAAAGCCAATCCACACTCAATCATTATGGTGGACTGTGTTTCATAACATTTATAACATTTTGAGAGGAGACCCGAAGACTGAGATTTCCGAGTTGTGTGTATCATACGTATAACATGTGACCAAAACGGACTAGACCTAGAGTATCAAACAAAGCAATCACAAGTCCTTTAGCCGTACAACGTTTAGGATACTTTGCCCCAATTTATATTTTTTGATGTTAAATTTATGTCGTAAATATTTTTTTACGACTAATTTTGAGCTAGAACTTTAATCAACTGACTATGAGAGTACCTCTAACAAATATCTTTTTATTTTTCATTTCATAGGTATATAATAAAACTGCACTGCAATTTTTATACAGTTAAAAGGAATTCGGAGCACATGCCTCTCTATCAGGACATTTCAGAATTCTGGAAGTTTTCCAATTCCAAATCCGTGGGAGCATTCCAGAAAATTGCATTTGTTCGTTTGTGCATCTCTTCGGGCCAAGGTGGTCCACGATTGACGTTGTTTCTGCATAATAGACTGAAATGAAAGAAGTTTACAATTTTTATTTATTACAATATTTTTCACAACATTTTTTTCCTTTTATATCGCTATAGAAGTAAGTCTCTAAAAAAGAAAATCAAAGATGACAAAGAGCTATTATTGTATTGTTACTTCTAAGTAGAAACCTACAAATTCGATTGTGAATTCTAGTCCAACAGGCGATTTAGACTTTGTATTCGATGTTTTACCAAAGTATTTATAGAGATCAGGATTGAACCTTCTATTCGTATCATCTTCGAAGTGCTGTGCCACTTACGGAAGTTCACAATAATCCCACTATTTATTCTCAAGATGGTTGCCTACCAACTGTCAAGAAATCACAACATTATAGTGTTAATAATCATTACTTTACCTGCTAACTTATCCAAAGCATTTACCCATATCAACACCTGTCTATATCATCATCATCATCATCATCATCATCACGACCCATAACTGTCCCACTGCTGGGCACGGGTCTCCTCTCACAGTGTGAGGGGTATAGGCCATAGTCCACCACGCTGGCCAAGTGCGGATTGGTGGACTTCACACACCTTTGAGAACATTATGGAGAACTCTCAGGTGTGCAGGTTTCCTCACGATGTTTTCCTTCACCGAAGCAAGTGATAATTAAATTTTTAATACGCACATAATTTTTGAAAATTAGTGGTGCGTGCGGGGTTTGAACCCGGAACCTCCGGTTCGGCAATCCAACGTTCAACCACACCGCTATCACTGCTTACTGTCTATATAGATTACTGAAAACGGGTGTTAGAGATGAGAGAGAGAGAGAGAGAGGGGCGTTCATAGCATTATCTCGATCGGAAAGTTTACGACACTACGAATATCTCTAAAATTTTTGACATGGTAAGTTGAGTAGCAATCATTAAAACCTTAGTGTCGACAAGAATTAGGACTGCAAATACGACAGTAAGTAAGCTATCCACGCTTCAATCAGTGTACCTGTCGGTGATTGGACACGATTTCATGTTAGCCGCGGGTTTGTTGGTCAAACAACGCTTTATTTGGACACTCAACGCCGAACGGCATGCTGTTAGCCGTTGAATAAACTCTTTAGGATTTTGGACCTTTGATTTCATTTCTCGAATTGCAGTTTCTGATCGTTTTATATCGTTCTTGACGTTTGATGGTGTTAGTTTCTCGTTTTGTTTTTATTTACCATGATACGTGTTCTTCGTTATTTCACTTTTGATACTTTTATTGTCTTTTTGTTTTCATATTCTATCGTTAACCCTTAGCCACCTAACGTATTTTTGAGTTACACTACAACCTAACGGCGGTCATGGTGACTCCTAGCATAGTTATTGATTTACTGTGTTAATATTACTGTGTTAATATAATAACATTATAGAAAAAAATACACATTTTAATCTTTAATATTTCTATTAAAATATAACGTTTTAAAATATTATTAATGATATAAGTATTATAGTTCGTCATATTAATAAACTAGTGGCCCCGCCCTCGCTTCGCTTCGGGAATCATGTCCCATAGTACGCACATTTGGAAATTGTTAGGCGTGATCCTTTAAACTGACATAACTTTTTTATTTTTAAACCGATTGAAATAAAACAAGTACTAAATGTTAGATGAAGCTTACAACAATATATTACTGAAAACTGCACCTAAATCAGATAAGCCGTTTTGTTACAAAACCATAAACAAACAGACGAAAATTCTAAAAATCATTGTTTTGGGTAGTATTGGGCTTTACGTGCCCTCCGATGAACGGAAGCGCCCAAGAAACTTTGCCAATAGCGGTCACTCATCCAACTACCGACCGCGCCCGCTGTTGCTGAGGATCGATGCAAGCCGTCGGGCTATGAGCGACATCTACCCAAATTATCCTATTAACTTAAATATTCATGACTGATTCAAATCATAATAGCCATCCATAAATAATCTGGTGTACAAATAAAGAATAATTGTTTTTGTATTCTATTTTATAATTATGGTCCTGTGTTACAAAACAGTTAAAACGGGGCATAGACTAAGTGTAGATGAAAATACCGTGTACTGTTGCACGTCTGTTTGGTCAGAACTGTCGATAAGGCTACAATGGCAGACTCGCAACAAAAACAAGAATACAAAGGGTTTCCTTTGTTTTACACAGACAATGTAAAAAGTGTCAAGTGTTCTCACGGAAAATTCATTGGATTTGTAAAGGATATATCGCGACGTCTAGGAGATACGAGAAAGTCGGATTGTCACTCGAAAAGGACATGAAATAAAATGCAAATCATTGTTTCAGATATGAAATCCGTTGCAATATACTTACAGTAAACCTTGGTATAAGGATCTTGAATGTTTCATAACGGAGAACATTTTGTTCCAGTAGGTTAACTATGATCTAGTTTTCATTAGCCAACATGACATTTGCCATGCAACACAAAATGACATAAGAACTAACGACTAATAACACATCAGTTGACCACTAACTAATTCATAAAGACAGTAATTAGAAATAGAAATAGAAAAACGTTTATTTCACATCAGTACATTACATAACATTGCCAGAGCATTCTATGGAATACAAGGAATACCCATCGTGTAATCCCCTGCCTTTTTGGCAAAGGGAGATCTCCAGCCAGGCGAGACGTGTTGGCCTGGGGAGCGGCCGAGCTCCAACTAATCTAGGTCGGAACTTGTATAATAAGTATACGTGTGGTGTAGAAAACTTCGATAGGGTGTGAGATGTCGCCACACCTGTATTGGTTAGGTCAACAAATATTGAGTATTTGAAGTGAAAACTTCTATAGTATCGTTGTGATTTGAAATTCAATGAAACGGAAATGACGGGCTTTCACTTCTAGCAAGTGTGAATTGCACACATTTTTTTTAATAGCCGATTAATGTGTAGATGGGTCACTTGATTGTGACCTGATGTCATTGGTCAAAGCGTCACCAAAGCGCCATTGGTCATTACTTGCATTCTGCTACCAATTGAGGTGTATTTGGGGCGTAAGGGGCTCCATCCATCATGATTTTTAACCAATATTCCCTCGTTGCGCTCGGCTGTGGTGCCAAGTACCCTTCTGTTGTAGGTTACTGGGCTCATTCACGGTCGTAGCTTTATTAATTTTTGGAACGAAGTTCCTTACGGCAGGCTTGGAGGGGATAGGTTTTCCTGCGGCGACCGAACTGAAAACTATGTGATAGTAAAACCGTAAGAAAAAATGCGTGGAATAAAAGCGTTAAATGAGACGTGCGCAGGCGCGACAGTCGCATACACAAGCGAGTAGTGTATAATACCTTTCTCTTTCTCCCTCTTTCTTTTCTTCTTGCCTTCATTAGCCGAAGGAACTTCGTTCCTACCTGGTGTCCCACAACACCACATCATTTATTATATATACTTATTGTTCACTGAGCTGGCTTACTCGAGTCAATGCAACGCTTCCTTTTGATGAGCAATGCATCGGTAATGCCTTTGTTGTAATAGGTGACCTCAGGTAATGGTGTAAGCTTACAATCAGATGGCCCAGCAGCTCGCTTGTCGACTAATAAATTAAAAAATACCAGAGAAAATTGCCTACAAGCCAAGGCGAGTCCCTCACACATATAATTATTCGCCTATTACACAACACATGCAATTAATTGCAGGTTGTTGGGGTAAATTCGTACACTACAAGCATTCGCGCTGAGGTAAATTAAAAGGGAAGGTAAATCGATTATTACGAGTATACGCACACGAGCCTAACAACCGTGTCATACAACGGGCTCTATAAACCGTTATTAAATTCAAATAAAACTAGCTGCAGCAAAACGTTTATTAACGGTGTGTTTGGTAAAGTGGTGACGATCGCTTAGCGTAGTGACCTGCCTACTAAGCGACGGGTCCTGGGTTCGATTCGCAACCGGAGCCGATATTTATGTAACAGATAAATGTTTGTTGTCGGGTTTTGTTCTAGAGATAATTATGTAATGTATGTTGTCCATGCCCAATTGCCCAGCGCGTCACAGGGAATCCCGGTGCAATAGTATTAGTTTGTAATGTTTTCTTTTTCGATCTTTTATTTATTTTGTAAATAGCCGAGAACAAGCAGACGAGCCACCAGTTTTTGGTAGTCAACGTTACCCATGGACATCTACACTAAAGCTGAGCAGCAAGCACTGGCTTGAGTCTTGGAGTCTTGTTCTAGGTCGGTCACAGTTGTCACGGGCGGCAACGGAAGGGTGGTGCTGCATGCTCGTTTGCTACCTTAATTCAATAAATAAATGAATAGTTATAAAAACTAAAAACACGCTTTATAGTGCTAAGTGAATAATAATTTTATCAAATTAGTGTATTGTCATCGGTCCTCAATAAATCTACAAAGTTTGAACGAAATCTGGCCGTTTAAAGTGTGTCAAAATCGCGCCCAAAGAAGTCGGTTACAAACAAACATACAAACATACAAACATACAGGTGAAGTTAATAAAAAGCGTGTAAAAAGTGTATCATGCTAATGATGTGGTTTTATATCTATACAAATAAATAAAATTGGAGTGTCTGTTTGTAATATTAAAATAACAGCTTTTTATTAAACATTATGGGTGTATACACGGTGCCTACGCCAAAATAACATTTTTTACAATGTTTGTCTGTATGTCTGTCTGTCTGTCTGTCTGTCTGTATGTCTGCCTGTCTGTCTGTCTGTTTGTTCCGGCTAATCTCTGGAACGGCTGGACCGATTTTGACGCGACTTTCACTGGCAGATTACTGATGTCATAAGGAGTAACTTAGGCTACTTTTATATTAATTTTTATTGTTAAATTCCACGCGGACGAAGTCGCGGGCACTGTTCATAAAATAAAATAGTAACATTAATAGCATAATGACATTTGAAGATCATGAATTTGAAAGATAAATTATAATATCTGTCACACAAAGTCTGTTTAGTCTTGAATCAAATCCAAGTCCCTTTTTAACGGGTACCAAGTATGCTCTACCATGTTTTACTTTCACTACGACTATTTTCAATTTAATCCCATATAAACTATATCTACAAATATATGTTACAAGTTGGAATAAACTACGAGAATTAAGAGGTACATTCTGGGAACAAAGGCGCGTTTTGTTTTATCCATTCCTTTTTTTCTTGAAACAAAAAGCCCCACAAACCCTGATTTACCGCCGCTTTCAATTGCTGTCCCTATTGTCTATAGGATTACAGTATTCTTTCCTTAGTTACCAAAGACATAAACAAGGAGAAACTCATCACCGTCTGTGATGTCCAACCGTGAAATTCGCCACCTTTAGCCCCGCCAGCTTCAACAAAGGGACAGGGAATAAAAATTCTTATCGCGTACAAAAATAGTCGAATATACAACCGTCTTAACCTCTTTTATCTCTATTAAGCCAGTGACCCACTAAAATAACATCGAGATGACACTTGAAAATTTCATAATAGTAATATGTCAGTCCTAATCTCACGATACTTCACACATTCTAAAATTTACTTGCTTGGTTTTATGTTGGTTGGGTTAACATTGGTTAACATTGAAATAACATGTCCCATCAAGCGGGGTGCCGTTGACTTGACTCGTACGTTATATTTTATTTCAAAGTTGTTAACTTTAATACCTAATTATTCGTTTATTTTTTTTTGGTACCAACTTTTTATTGTTGGCTTGGAAGTGAAACATCATATCAGCTTACTTAATAATTCCGCGTGAAAGAAGCTTTATCAGCCACTTACATAAAAAATATTTATACTGTTAATTTTAAGGCTATAACTCTTAAATTTAAGTTTGTAAACAACTCCTTGCCCAATTATTACGTCTACTTCAATAAAAATCTTGGTAACAATTAGTTATCTTAATAAAAAGCCCTCTTTTGAATTTCTGTGTAACTTCGTTGCGCTGCACAGGGTTTCATTTCAATTTTATTCTAGATAGGTTCTTATTTAATTTAAGTATGATTAATTGAGTTTCATTTATTTCAATATGAGCAACTTTTTCACTAACTTAAACTTTCGCTCGATTAACTTCGAACTTCGAACTTAAAATTAGGAATTTACTCTTCGTAACTGCATTAATAAAGGTGGTTTAACAGAAATTTTGTAAGCTCATGCCTTGATGAGGTTAAATTTCAAAACAGTCACTGACCTCATGTATGTCAAGTTTATTTAATATAATTATCTTTAACACTATGTACCTAAATTGGGCCAATAGTTTAAAAGTTATCACGGTAAGATTTAAGATTATGTGACAGACCAAGTTCCACGCGTGAGAAGCCGCGGGAAAAGGCTAGTATTGTCATATAATATTTTCTGTTCTGAAAGACTGAAAAAGTTGTTGTTGCCTTTATTTCTATTATTGCTAGGTACTCTTCGACAGTGAGATATACATTGAAGATTTATATCTTAAGAGTTAGATGCTATATACGTTGCGGCCGAAAAGAAAATTGAGGATTTCACTTGAATCAAAGACACAAAACTTTTTCTTTACCTACTCCCACTACTTACCTTACCTACTACTTACCTTACCTTTTTTTTTTTTTTTTTTTTTTTTTTTTTTTTTTTTTTTTTTTTTTTTTTTTTTTTTTTTTTTTTTTTTGTTGTCGAGGGGGAAACCTTCAAAAGGTACCCGGCGCCGTGGGAGCGACGCCGGGGTATGTGGGATTTTTACCGCACTAAAACCCCCCCGGTGGCCTTCCTCAGCGCTGTTTGGAGGACTCCGGGATCTCCAAAGGAACGCAACCGGAGTCCTCCAAGCGCGGTGCCCTTAAGTTGGGCTCTACCAGCGGGGGAGTGTTGCTCCCCCGGTAGCCGTCGCTGTTATTTACGACGGTATGCGGCCACACATACCGTCGTCCTTCTCGGGGCTGTTGGTGAGCGGTTCGAGCTCCCACTCCAGCCGCCCGCAGCCC
The DNA here is from genome assembly GCA_905404295.2 of Ochlodes sylvanus. Lineage (NCBI taxonomy): Eukaryota > Metazoa > Arthropoda > Insecta > Lepidoptera > Hesperiidae > Ochlodes > Ochlodes sylvanus. The sequence continues at coordinate 11,861,473 of FR990130.1, read as the reverse complement.
CAAAGCCCCCTTTTAGTCGCCTCTTACGACAGGCAGGGGATACCGAAGCTCGTATTCTGGTCCCGAGCCACAGGGACAAGGCGGTGGCGCTATGTGCGCCCACCGCGGCGCCCACCGCGGCGCCTCCGTCTCCGGGCTGGGTCGGCACGTTCCCTGGCCCGTTCGGCGTCCTCCTTCGCGGTCATCACTTCGTCACAGAAGGAGACCACTCGGTTCCAGGCTTCGCCGGAACGGACCATGGCTGCGACGACCGCATCCGGGGAGAGGTCGGGCCCCACTTCCTGCATCAGGATCCGCCGCTCTGACTGCCACGAAGGGCAGTGCTCGAGCGTGTGCTGCGCGGAATCCTGTGCATCTCCACAATGGTGGCACTGCGCTGACGCCTCCCTGCCTATCCGGTGCAGATACTCACCGAAGCAGCCATGTCCGGTGAGTATCTGGGTCAGCCTGTAGGTGACGCACCTCCTCCTCCTGAGCCAGGCACTGAAACTGGGCAGTATGGCACAGACAGCACGTTGGCGTATGCCCCGCGGCTCCTGAAGTCTCTGTCGCCAGCGACTCAGGGCGCGCAAACTGGCCTGCTTCCGAGTAATTTTGACCGTCTCTTGGGTGTAAGTCCCCTGGCGGAGAATGCGGATCTTAAAGAAGATCTCTGCATTCATATCCGCCAGGATGTCCAGGGGCGGAAATCGCGCCAGGACTGTAGCCGCCTCGTACGAGATCGTTCGGTACCCTCGTGCCACTCTGATTGCTATCGTACGCTGCGCGGCATTCAGTTTTGCCGCGCGGCGTCGACAGCCCGACAATCTGTGCGCCCATACGGGTGAACCGTAGAGCGCAACAGAGCGCACGATACCCGCGTAGAGGCGGCGGACTTCCTCCCTCGGTCCCCCAAGATTTGGCAGCAGTCTGTGCAGAGCACCCGCTACTTTATGAATCCGGGGGACGAGACGGTCAAAATGCTCGTTGAAGCTCCAACGGCTGTCCAGTACCAGCCCAAGGTACTTCATGTGCCGGCCCACTTGCACAACTGCGTCACCTACACGCACCGACATGCAGGGAGGTTCCACGCTAGGCCTGAGGCCGTGGAACCATAGCGCCTCGGTCTTGTTTGGCGCTACGCGAAGACCTATGCCGCGTATCTTCGCGACAACGCGTGCCACCCCAAACTCGGCCAATCGTACCGTCCTCTCAAAGGACTCACCCTCAGCCAGCACGAGAGTGTACTTACCTTACCTACTTTACCTTACCTACTACTCTATTGATTTAATCTTATAATTCATGTAGGCAGTTAGTTGGTACTCTCCTCCTCCTAGTCTGAGGAAAGGGTGACGGGTTCGATTCCTGGCCGGTGCAATTTATAGTGACAGATAAGATTTTCTTCCCGGGTAGTGGGTGTTGAAGTTTTCATACCACCCGCGGAACAGGGAAACCTATTGCTGAAGTATGGGTGTGCACGGGTATGGGTGTGCATGATAATTATGGGTGTGTGTAAGCGTTTATTTGAAGTGTTTATATATTATTGTTAAATAGCAGTTATTAAAGCAAGAGAGGCGTTCGGGCAGCTTAAGAACTCTTAGCTTAACACAAGTTCTCTCCTTACCCCCCCTCGATCCGTACTAGACTGAATTGGTGATTATATTGTCAATTTCTTCTTTTCGTTTTCTCTTGAAGCTCTTATTGCTTCTTGAATACCAATTTAAAATCATCAGTAACCTGAAGCTGTTACTGCAACACCAAGTATTAATAGTGTATAGGTATCAATAATAAAAAAACTACAAAATATTTTTCTAATAAGCAAATTTATTGTTACAAGAAGATTTACATGTAACATTGACGATATGTTAAGAAGTCTTCGAAAAATTACCAATATAATTATAATTTTACTAAATTATACTAATAAATTTGTTATACATAATTATACGAATTAAATACTCCATAAATAAAATGTTTTCTCCAATATTTTCACAACAATAAAGTCTAAAAAGAAACACATTAATTCCATTCACATAATTACAGAATTACGCAAAACATAGTAGATAGATACGACCGTAAGTCGTGAATATTTTATGATTACAATAATTCAATTTTTATTAATCATTAATTTTAGGGAATTTATTATTTACATTCCTATTACGATACATCGTTATTTTTCTGTAACTTAACATTACCTTAACATTTATGTTAATTTAAACTATGTACATAGTTACCATGTTAACGTACTTTATCTTACTTTATGTTTAACATTATATGTAACTTCGTAGCATCACAGTGAATTCATTTTATTAAATAATAATAATAGTTATACATTATTATAATAGATACAACTGAGTCACAGGTGTGTTCGTGACAACTTATAGATGCTAATATATGTAGGTTAGGGCACAAATTATATATTATAAAATTATAACAATTTTATCATTTCCATCGCTTACCTGTCACGGGTGAAGGTCTGTGAATATATGAAAAATAAAGTTTTATTTTTAAACACTACATTCTGAGTTTATAATTCAATGTTTCTCTTGAAGCATTGCAGAATTATTTTAATAAACTATAAAAATTATTGTCTGTGTTCTTTAAAACACTTTTAATATTATAAAAACTGCTAATATATACTTTATACTTAAATTAAAGAAAATCAATAAATAAAATAGAAATAACAAAACCGCACTGATTTTATTAAACGTGTGTAGAGCTTCCTAATTATAATAAATTCTACTAATATTTTAGTTTTATTAAGTGAATTAGGAAAGTGCCCTAAATTTCAGTGGAGCATTAGACTCATCTTAGCCTATTATTACATACATCACGTAATATAGCGAAATTATTTATTATGTTTAATTATAATTCAATTTACAAATATTTAAGTATATAAATTTAATTTATAATTAATTTAGTTACGAAACAAAAATATTTATAATTATATTTTTACAAATGTAACACTCTAATGTACTACTATCTTTACAATTTTATTAAGGAAACGTCATAGTCATAGTTAAGACAGTCTTTGTTCAAAATATTATTTTTAGATTTATAATTATAGTCATTACATAATTCGATGTAATTAAAATTAATTGCTTAGCTGTAGGAAATATTAAAAAAACAAATACAATTATATTTAAATGTCGAAAAACGTAGTACACCACATTATGCATATCCACCACATTATGAATAGCAATACATTACGGAATAGCGCAATAACTTAGTAAAGCTTATCCACACTCGACTTGTAAAATAAAAACTTTTGAGATTGGAAAACTTAGGATTTTTATTTTAGCTTAATTTACAATTTTAATTATTGTTGTCTTTAAAATAAGTCATGGTCATATTTGAACAAATTATTTAATTATTTAAGAACTAACATATTAAAATAAAAAAGAAAGAATTAGAAAAAATAAAAAGACGTTTTTGCAAATAAAGTCCCAAAAATACATAAACAAAAAATAGAGGATTCTATTATACTTGTGTAGAATAAACTCTCGATCTTAGATATTGTTGAATATAGATTATTTTCCGTCAATTTTCTAACTTCGACAAATTAAGGAGCACTCTTTGATGATACTTTTCCTTTGAAACTAAAGTAGGGTTCGATAAGATTTCAAGAGCTCTCACTTCTATCCAACACTAAACGGTAAAATGTGAGTTCGAATATTCGAAGTTTTTAATGCCTTAAAATGTTTTGACGCTGCAGTTGCTCATACAAGCGGGTCTAATCCATCTAGTCCATGTTTTAGTTACGTTTTATGCACCGTTACGCATGGGTAACGTCTGGTGCACTTGACGTATTCGTATTTAAATATACAGGTCGAATTGCCAGGGACCGTAACGTCGCAAAACCTGCTCTAAAGTTTTATATCCAAACCATGCGTCCAACCGCGTTATCTAAGCTACTGCGTCGATTGAGTTATGGTCGTGTTTGATACCGTCCGGTTTAAAAATGGTTGTTCCGGAGCTCGAGCGAATTTAAAGGCTGGTTCAGCATGTTGGAGTTAAGGTTTTAAATATAGTAAAATTCAAATATGCAAGCGGTTTCGATTTTAGTTTTGATTGATGTACAACGGCTGTTCTATGAGATGAATAGCTTGGATGAATGAATAGAAGATGATGATGAAGCTTTGAGATGAATAGAAGGTCAATGGGGATATTTTGGGGAGGTAAATTTTTAAGGGTGTATAAACACAAGCAACCTAAACTTTATCAATAAAATAATAATGATAAAATTGAGGTATTTCTTTTGTAATATTTATTGTTATCACATAAAAGTTAAAAATAAAAAAAATGAGGCTCATTTAACTTTGCAATTGCTTAGGATTAACAAAAATTCAAATCAAATGTTAATATTCCGGGAAAGTTATTTCACTTTAAATCACTTGAAAATACAGTTTTTTAAACCTCGAAAGAAATAGGTTTTCCGTTATTACAATAAATTTTAATTTTCATTTGATATTCGTAGCTGAATTAACAATACATTTTTGATTATTCAAATAATATTTTCTAAGGGACGATTCTTTATTCACAACGAAATCGCTTTGAGCAATTGTTGTTGAGACGTTTTTATTCATTTCCAATTCGCGAAGTGGATAAAGAAACGTGAAATCTTAATCTTCTTATATCAATATCCCTTTAGAACACGAATTTAGTACACTTTGCCTAATTGTTGCCCTTTAATAAAAAAATAAGTAGATTTTATAATCGATTTATTTATTTACGATTGTTTAAGATTTTCTTTGATATAATGTAAATGAAGCCGTTCATACAGAAACCAATGTTTTGATTTTAAACTTACAACATTGTGAAACATTAATTAAATACCCTGTAAAGTGTAGGTACTCATCATTTTTGTAAAGACAGGACTGAAGTGGAGCTTAACACGTTCACTGCGTCACTATTTTTGATGGACTTTCAGCCAGTGCGGATGAGGTCTTTTCGAGACAAAGTTGAACTTCTTTCCAGTGCGTTTGAGGGCTTTTCGACCTCACAAAATATTGTTTCTAAAAAACGCCTTAAATATAGCTCAAAATTGAAAATATTTGCTTGAAACTTTACCATTATAAACTTAAATAGTTTTTCAAGTTGAATCTAGCTTCGTACGTAGGTGTGACATTTCGGTATTGAATAAATGAAAAAAAGAATTATGCCATCGATTCTGCCTCACAACGCACTGAAAAGAAGTTCGATTTGTGTCTCTACTAGTGATGGGAATAAAATAGAAATGCAGGTGATATAACATTTATTTACTTAAATTAGGATTCTAAAGTACCATACACCTACCACACATACCAATTTTAGTTTTAAAGTATGTAAGTCAGTTTATGTGTGTGTATATGTGTATGAATGGATGTGTGCGTATTTGTGTGAATGGGTGGGTAATTGTGTGTGTGTGTGTGTGTTTGTGTTGTGTGTTTGTATGGTAATTAGTGGGTAGATAGATTTGTGTGTTTGTATGTACTCTTACTCATTGAGTATAACAGCTATGACCACTGCAGACACGAACAAAAGAAAAGATATACTTCCTCACCTAAAGGAATCTGGTATTGTAAACCGGAAATATAAACTATACAGAAGTTAAAAATACGAGTAGCTATTTATCAAATATTTCAAACCACATTAATGTTGTAGCAATATACATTTGAAAACACCCACACCTAGGGTAGGAAAAAAATAATAATATCTAGAGTATTAAATTGATTTTCCTCTTTTGAAATATATTTATCATTATTTGAGTATTGTGTAGATTATAAAAGAAAAATAGGATTTGCGACGATTAAGGATTTGTTAGTGTAAGCAGCATGCGTATAAATGATGAGTGTTAAAAAATCGTGCTAAAAAAATTATCTTGAGTACAATTAGTTTAGTTGTCAACTAGCTAGCTGTAGCTTGGCTATTAGTAGGGGTCATTTTGGTTAAGAGGATGAAACGAGGTCCGCCAAAGTGGTACCAGACTGTACAGTAATCAATTTTATATTTTATATGAGTCATCTTATACGCTTTATTATGATACAAAACTTAAAATTGTAGCTAGTGGGATTTTTTTTATTGAATTTTACAATTTACTATCCTTACTCTTCGCCGTAATACTTTACGTGAAAAAGAACGTAACCAAGTGCAGTAGTGAAATTATTAAGTAAAAAAATCGATGTTATTAAATCCAATAAAAATACTTTTACTTTTAAATGGCTATTTACCGAAAGATTTTAAATGCAGTATATTATGAAAATCGATATTACTTGATGGCTGTTGGTTCTTTCTATTCTAATGTCAATGTCAATCTGTCAAAGTACTCAAATCAAAGTCACAAATAATAAGTCAATGACGAACAATAACAAAAATACTTAAAAAATAAGGCGAGTCGCGCGGACAAGAAGTGCGCTTCCGTATCGAAACTTGTCGCATCACTACGCGCCGCCCGCGCCCCCCGCGCTTCACTCCGTGCGTTTATGAGGCCTACAACTTTTGAGGCAGATTAGACCTCACTTCGCACTGGCGCATATTTTTTTCTATTCGGTGCGTTTGAGGGCTTTTCGACCTCATATCTTATTAAATAAGCCATTGGGCTCTACTTCGCAAGAGAAACAATTTTATGTATTTGTCTCTGTCATACTCAAAGAAATGTTAAAATTGTAGCCTCCCGCACGGAGTGAAAGAACGCGATTTTGATTGCCGCACCAGCGGGAAGTCATGCTTGAGACGTTTCGACCTCATAACGCACTGAACGTGTTAAGTTGTTTTTTCTTGAAAAAGCTTCTCTTTCATAACTTTTGAGAACCCGTTACAGTTAAAAGGTTATTTCGGAAACGCATAGTTAGAACCTAGCCGTAGCAAAACTGTTATGTCAAACAAAACAAAACTGTATTTGGTAAATGACAGTTTCATAGACAGCAATTAATTGCTGAGTTTAGTCTAGTTTTTTGTAAAGCCTGCCTTTTGTGTTACTATTGTTACCTTGGTATGAATTCATTGACCTGTGAAGTAGGTTAGTAGGCTCGTGTTATAAATTCTCACCTGCCGAGTAATTAGAAATATCCATTCAACATATTTAATGATGTTAATGAAGTATTAACTTCATTGTTTTTGAAATTACTATTCAGATAATATTAACTAGTTACTTGAAGTGTTTATGAACTACACGCAAAGTTGTTGCTTGTGATTTTATCACAAACAAAAATGTTATAATAACAATTAATAATTGTGTACCTAACACATGTCGCTTATGTTGATTTAGAATATCTGCTAATATAATTATAACCTCACGACCTTTTACGAAATTGTATATTGGAATTGTAACAATAGGGATGTTTGGATATCATTACCAATATTACAAATATAGGTTTGCCTCAACACGCAATAGTAATATTATAATTATTTCTATTCGATTCCTTTTTCACGTAACCTTGATGCATCACGCGATTCAAACCCGAATAGATTTGTAGTTACGCGGTATTTAATATAATATATATTAACATTACTATTAAAATGCTGTTTACGTAAACATTTTGTTATTCCTTATGTGAATTTAACTTTTTGGTCAATGACCATTGTAAATAAATAGAAATTTTCGATAAAAAGGAAAATTGAAGAAATTTATGAAAATACTGTTACAGTTGAAAATGTGGTAAAGATTAAAATATTTTATGGCACAGTAAAATATATTTTGAGTGTGGTATTAACAGTGTTTAATGTAGCTAATAACTTATCGTCAAACAATAGTCTAATGTCAAACAAAAATTCGAAAACAATTTCACAAATTCTATTAAGTACTTTCCAGATACTATTTTCTTGTAATTAACATTTGAAATTGAATATCTTTACATTATACATATATTATATAAAATATTACATTTTTTGTATAAATATTAAATTATTGCACTATTTTCTATATTTGTTGATTACTTTTTTCAGTATGATATTATGCACAAAAATTAAAACATAAAAAGGAAGATAATCTCTAAAACAGTTTTATTACACGCGAGAAAATTTATAAAACTTTAAACGAACACACATTACATAGGATAGGTACACTTAAAAATATTGAACTGTACTGCAATATCGCTTTTAACACGAAAGTACAAGGGGACAAATACAAAATATGATTTATTCAAATATCCTCAACACTAGTCCAACTTGCGAATATCTTTAGATTTAGACGCAGTCCCCTAGTTTTCGCTTCGCGTTGTCCTTATCGTACACATCCAACAACGGGACCAGTACAAAATCTAGATCTAAACGCTCGAAACAGTTCTCATCACTAGTCCAACACGCGAACATTTTAATATTTAGACGCAGCTTTCTCTAGCGTTCGCTAATAGCGGTGTCCTTGTCGTGACGACTTCTCTTCGTCGCGATAGGGTGCCACTTGTAACACTCCGTCGGTCTTCCGCCAGCGTACCGATGCTCTATAAAAAGTCGCCATGTTAATAAGCAGAGAGAGCTATGTTTTTGTACGTCTGTGATACACAAGACCATTTGGTTTGAGGTGGAATCCTCCTGGAATAGTCTCAATTATAAGGCTATTGGAAATTAATTACCACTTATCTTCGGTAGAGGAAAGCATCTTAAAAAGCACGTCTCAGAAGTCGCATGTTCTAATTTTTTTCAATTTGGCTAGGATGGTAGAACATCGTCTTTGCTGTTCTTATTTTAAGAGAAGATCCGAGCCCAGCAGCGGCAAAGTTACTTAAATAAGACATCATCAATAGCCATTAGGTATGAGGGAATGACGATTCATCTTTAATTTGGCGTAGTCTTAATTGAATTCTGAACGATTAGGGTTCGTATCAGGAGATTTGGATGTTAAGTATTTAAATATAATATATTTAATTATTATTTTTTGTTTTCTACACTAAAACACCTACTAAAATTAATTAGAATAGTTACAAATAACGTAAACAAATCTTGTTTTGTAAAATTAATAGGTATATTTTCATAAATGATGAAATCTTCACTTTGTAGGAAATTTTAAATGATAAACGTCGAAATCGTTCCAAGTTATTATTTAATTTACTCCAGTAAATAAGTATTATTTTAATAAACGAATCTATTAAGAATTACCTGATAAGAAGTAAAAAAAAATACTTGTAATAAGTTGCTCGTTTTACCAAAACTATCGTTGGTTAGATGGTAAGTAATATTTAAACAAAAACATAGAAACGTTCAAAGGTACAAAAAGCGGTCTGAGAGCCAAGATATCAATTGTAAAATAAACATTTACTTTAAAGGAATAGTTAAAGTTACTTGATATTCGGGCAGTTACGGCAAACCTAAATATTATTTCGCATTATAAACTTGAATAGTTTCGAAAATTAACAATCTTTTTCACTAACGTTAGTGATAGTTAAATTTTTGTTTAAAGCTCCTGAGGTCTACCAGAGATTTAACAATCTAACAAAAAAATGAAATTATAAATATTTTTAAATTGAGTATCATAACAAATATGAATAATAAATAGCAAATGCTTATTGGAAAATCCAGGTATAAGATCGTTTAGCGTACCTACTAACAGAATCTGATCCCTAACCCGTTTAAAAATATTAATTGAAACTGCTTTATATCTGAAACTCATTACGACGATCATGTATAATATTATATTCAGTAAATTATTTTTATACATTATAATATAATTGTAAGTGATCGATGTCTGTTCATACAACAACAATATTTTAGAGTGGTCGTGTCATTTAGGTATGGTAATGAGGATAGCAGTGTGTGAACTGTATGAACTAGCTTCTACCGTGGTAATAACAAAAATTTACGACGAATACATCATTATCATCATCATCAAATCTTATATCTGTTACACTGTTGGACTTGGATTCCTTCTCACAGTATCTTTTATGTTGTGGGACCATTATATAATTATATAATATTATGTAAAGAACAAAGATTAAGTACTACGCTAGCCAAGTACGGCTTGACAGACATAACATTAGCAATTAAAGTCATAAAACCTTCGTATTATAATAAAATTTCTTCACTATATTATTTTATAACTAAAACAAGCATTGAATAATTTCTAGTACACACTGTAATGTAGCATAAATTATTAATGTATACACGCTGAATTCGAATACTGCTTCCCCCTTGCGACAAACCAACATACAAACCACTACTATCACTATATTTAAACGAATATCGAATAAATCTGGAAATACTGCCGATTTCAAAACCGTAGATGAGAAAGAAATATCGTCGCCGTAAAATTTCCTCTTTAGCAAATAATTCTGTCTCCTATAAATTTACGTTCTTTTCATACCTGTGCATCGGAAGCGGGTGTGTTTGGCGTGTGTGGTGTGTTAGATCGCCCTTCATGCAGGCTGTGGGCACTTCTGGATGACCCCACCGGGGGGGACACTACGGCCCCGTAAGGTGGGGGCTCTGGTGGTCGCTCCGCATCGCGTGTGCAGTTGAAATCTGATAGAAAAAACAGTTTGATCCAACGTACAGTTTGATTGAGTTTGCATTTCCAACGAACACGAATTCCTTCAAAAGGTTTATTTGTATCAATTCAAAAGTTACTCGAGTGGAGCTATCTTGTTCAGCGTTTCAAAGATTTTCTTTATCTCAATCAGATATCAATGTATTCAGGATTCAAATAATAATTAATATTTGAAAATTATTCAGTTGAAAATGCTTTTAAGTTATGATTTTCAAGTGGTTCAATCAAATGAAATGTGATAAGTTACAACAAATTAGGGCTGCCTGCCAAAATTAATAGACTACCATAATAGTATCCTAGGACGTAGATTTAAAGACATTCAATGGAAGTTTATACTACAAATATGAAGAGAAATATAAATTATAATGTATATCTAATACCTTTAAACGAGCAATTCTTGTATTTAAATAAATATATAATTGAAATCTCGGAATTGGCTCCAACGATTTTCATGAAATTTAGCATATAGGGGGTTTCGGGGGCGATAAATCGATCTAGCTAGGAATCATTTTTAGAAAATGTCATTTTATTCGTGTTTTTGTAGTCCCAATTTAAACTGAAAAATATGACTCTTCCTGACATCTATTGGGAATAATAATACTACTATACTAATACTAATTGCTTTAACGACACAACAGCAGAATAGATTGCGTTGTTAAGTAACACGAAGTCAATGAGTGTTTTCTTAATATTATTATTCGTACTTAAATATAATTTCGAAAAAACACAATTTATAAAAAAAAATACAGATAAAATAAGGAATCTTTGAAAGTATTGATACAAAAAGAGACTGAATTATTAACCTATTCTATGTTAGAATGCAGTCGTCATTGATACATCTAGTATCCAATGCAAAGTGCTCAGAATGTAACTGTTGCATTACAAACGACAAAGCTAAGTATTAGTGAGTAAATTATTGTTTAAATAAAAACCTACCTTTGTTTTTCGTAGTTATTGCGCATAGTGATATTATTGTAATTTGTAATAGATCATATTTTAATATACTTACACGATGAAAAATAAAATTTAGTTCAATCACTATAATTTTTCCAGATATCTATAGTATGTTATAAACTAAAGTGGGTATAAGGCAGAATACTCGTTCCATTCTAATAGCTTATAGAATTGTTTATTATCGCAATATAACATCTACTGATTCAGGGCGAGAATGAGTTATAATGTTGGTCATAATAACAATAACAGAATTATAGTAATTGTTACTTATATACGACAAGAACGCAATATAATAAATTATAATTACTTATTCACTTATGAAGGTTAAAAAAACTAATAATATTACTACTAATAATATTATTAACTAATAATACTACCACATTTATCTATTTAGAGTAAAAATTTACTCAACTCGCTATAAGCTGTCCATTAGCGATGAAACAAGTCGTCTTGTGTCGTCAAACAAAGCAATGAAAAATAAACAAGTTACCTTTCCCGAGCGGCACCACGTCTGGGTTCTTGTCGTCCGGCTGTATGGGTGAGTGGTTCGCATTGCCCATAGAGCCTTTGTACGCCTTCACTGTTTGTATCGGAGCTAGAAAATATATTAACATTTCTTATTTTCTGTTTTTGCTGTACAACAACGCGAAATCATCAGAATACTAATATTGTTTTCTAAAGCTTTACCGTTTTTCTTGATATTATTTTATTAAGAATGTTATGTGAATGTTATGTGATGTGAAATAGTGACCTTATTTGCAATACGAGGGGTATCGTGTTTGATTCTCGGCCGGGGTAGATGGGGGTTTATGTGACAAATAAGTTTGTTCACGGGCATTGGGTCTTAATGGTGTCTTATTTGCTTTATCCATAATACAACGACCCGTAATACAAGGAAGTTAAAACCGCAATATAGGAAATATTGCGGTTTTAACTTCATATTATATTATACAAATAATACACTTTAACATTCGAATGATTCTATCTGCTGTCATATTTATAGGTCTTCCGGATCCGGGCGACTAAAGAGCTAAACACCTACGCTTCTCTAACGTAGATTGGTGGAGAAGTTAATTTCCAATTTGAAGATCAGAGTTTCGTAACACCTCAATGAACTTTAGTCTCGACTGCCGTTTGAAATAACAACTGAGAGGCAGAGACCTCTCTGCAGCGTTGCATTCCAAGCACAGAAGCGCCCTTACAGTTTTGCTACCATCAACTTAACTGAACCCGACATTGCTTTGATTTGGCAGTACTTGACCAACTTACTTATTACAGACCCTGATTGCAGGGCTAAGAGTTACCTATAGGCAGAGATGGACAAAATTAAATCATGATTGAGAGTGAATAGGTATTTACTAAGTAATGCGTTTACCATCGTTGGACATCATCGCTACTTAACATCAGGTGGGATTGTTGTCAAGGATTAACTTAGCATCATATAAAAAAAAATCTGGAGGCCTGGAAATGCCCCCTCGAGCGCCTTTCGTGAATAGGCGTTCTTGGCAGGGACATTTTCATGCCTCCAGATGTAATGGTAATTCGTAATCATGATTACATTTTGGGAAAATTTAAAAATATTTAAATTAAAACCATTTATTTCGTCTTAGGAATTGACAAAACAGATGAAGCAATGGATATACTCGTAAAACATCTGATAAAACGAATTATCTTTTTATACGATGATAATTTTAAAATGATAGGCTTAGATTCACCGAAGCAAAACGATGGTGGGTTAACCCTTTTCGCTTCGCCGTAGGATTAAAAATTGACTAAACCTCATAGTCATTTCTTTCTGACTTCGTTGACCTTTATGAAGTTTTTTTTAATATGTCAGATGACCTAACCTAGTTCGGTTGTTTACTTTTAATAGAGCGGTGCCAACAAAAGTGGTCTCTTGGCACGGAGTTTTGTCTAAAAATTTGCTGCTCTCACTGCCTGACTAGGAATATCCACAATGATACAATGAATTCAGCTTGTACAATAAAGTAGGTATGTACATGCATATAAATACAGGACTATTTTGTACTGTTAATTTAACAATAAAGTACAATATGAACTCTACGTTTAGATGTACAGTTGGTACTGTATATTTAGATACACAGTACCAAATATTGGATAGCTCTTATCTCTTCCCCAGATAAGAGGGGTAATGTCAGGGAGTACCAGATTACACACACCTTTAAGAACATCATGGAGAAATCTCAGATGAGTAAATTCCTTAATTCTATTATATCTTATTGTATCTATTTTCTAGACGAATAAAGAATTATTATATTGTATTGTAAGCACGGGAAGTTTGCGCCTTTGTTAAGGCTTTGTAATAAACTTCCCGTGTTTATAAACAAGCGAATTTAAAAAGACAACTTATATTGTGTCTAGATAAGTATGTAACACCAAAAATTTGTTTTTTGTAAATTAATTCATAACCGTTATTGTCCATAAGTACCCAGAACTTTTCAAATGAACAACAGGAATTATTTTGTGTAATTTTCCTAGTTCGCTTACTACCGTAACTTTCCATGATACCTCTCCTTTTCGCGTATTTAGGCAACTAGACGTAACAAATCAAACGAACCGAAACTAGTATTTTTTCCTCGATCTCGACATACCTCATATTACGTTAGGCGAACGGTATTTGCGCAACTGGGGGTCATTCCGACGAAAATAACGTTTGTTTATTCGCTACGCGTTCCAATTCTTGACTTTAGTGGATTTTGCTACCTCGCTAAAAAGTATTTAATGAACCAAAATCAAGCCCTCGCATATTTGTTTGTCTGTCTTACAAATAAATCCCCGAATAATCCCCCAAATTTCCTCTGAAAAAACGGAATTAACGAAAATCGAAATTTAATACACCGCATACGTGGTTATACATAGAAACATACCATGTGACAGGATGTGCATCGTTAAATAAAAAATTTACCTAGGTTTGGTAAGTTTTTACAGAATTTGTCATTAATTACAAATGACTAATAAACACATCGATGTGTTGCCTGCAAAGAAAGAAAAGAACGAAACGTAATTTTTTGGTAAAAGATAATGTGCGTGTATATATCACTAAAATCCTCCTAAACGGCTGGACTAATTTGATGGATATTTTTTGTGTGTTTTCAGGTGGATCTGAGAATGGTATAGATTCACAATTGGACCCAGCAGGTGGTGCTGCTGTTGATTTGTCACCAATACATTTATTAATAAAATTATAGAGCATTACGAAGTTTGCGGGGACAGCTAGTTTGGTACATAGCATAAGTTTTGTATATACGTCATGACCCTTTAAGACTATGTTTTCATTCGAATTCAAGGAATCCTAAAACAACTTATAACTCCCAAAGGCGTTTGTTATATTTACGTCAAGCATTAATTAGATTAAAATAGTATTCGTATTTCTCAAACTTGCTAAATTGAGACTGCCAAATGTTAAAAGTTTAGGAATATTCTGGAAGGAGAACAGTATCTCGAGTCAATATTTTGTATATTCAAGATACTTACGAGTACAATCTAACATACCTACATATTATTATGATAGTATCTACTAGTAATTGATCAATGTATGTAGGTACATACATGAAAGATACTTCAGAAAATTATACTTCAGGAAGTGTTAAGTATCGCAATAGATTTTTAGACTTTGTGCCAGTTTTCTCTGCGTTTTTTGTGTTTATTTCAATACATAAAAAGTATGTCAAATATAACATTAGTGTAGAACACTGATATTCTTATTTATTGGAGTGTATATTGTCTTGATACGGCTGAATGTACTTCAGTACTAAGTAATGCATACAAGGTGGCTATTATACGTCTTATTCAGAGAACTAATAACGCGTTAGTGAATTCTGAGATTGGACTCGAGAACATTATGGATTTGAATTAAATGTACAAAATTAAATGTACAATGTTATGGAATGGTGATCTCAGGTGATTGAATTGAAAGTTAGTGGCCCAAAATATGTTTTATTTTAAATGATTATTGTTTGGAAATATATTTTTCAAAATATTTATTAACTAACAGTATTTTTTAAATTACACTCTGAAAGTTGGCTTCAGACAGGAACTAATCAAAGGTAAACAACACAGTGACTATTTTATTCGGTTATCATTCAGTAATGGATATAAAAGCAGTGATAGCCAAGTGTTTTGAATGTTGGAGTCCCGAACAGGTGGAGCTGAATACAAAACTTGTCATACGTCATATTTTGAAAAAAAATGTGCGTATTAGCAACGGCCCGGCCCCGAACTCAGGAACTCTTCGCAAGCAGGATCAATGCCAACTAGGATACGGGGTCTTTTTACTTTTTATCTTTCTATACCTAAAATAAAATTGACGCCAAAATATCTGTACATACAAACTATTAGCTAAATAATATCGTTCTTTGGATCATTTTGATCCATTCTCCATTAAACTCCACAAGGCAGTTCTGCAGCTACGCAGAACATTTCCATCCTGATTTATCGGACTGTGTATTGCTTACATCTAGTCGTTTGCCTCTAATGGGTCGGAGATAGCCACTACAGCTTAGCCCTCAGAAACAGACGTAGTGCACTGGGTCTTAGTGTAAGCTGTGAATTTATAACATTGTAAGCTTCAGTGATAAACAGTTAAGGAAGACAATTCTCAACATCATTGTATTGCGGTAATTCTTACAATGACTTGTTTAATTTTGTGGCTTAATTTTGTTTTAAATAAATGACTGCCCTTACACATATATGTTGGTTCTATAATATAGTACCACCGCCCGGATAATTGTTTTAACGGCAAATTGTGTTTCGGTTAGAAAGATATGGATCAGGTAAGGTTACACTTTTTAGAAGAGAACATCTAAGTCCCCAAGGGTAGGTACACAAGGGAGCACAACACATCTGTGACCGAATTAGGACGATATTATATTTTATGAAACAATTACTAATTTGACTATTACTAACAACATCTAGTAGGAGTAACAATCACTTACAGTCCCTACCCCAGTCCCCATACGGCTCGTACCCACTAACGAACAAACCAATCAACAAAAATTATTAACTCTCTGCTAACTGGATTACCCACCCTAGTCCCGATTTGAGCCTTGTTCTGGGTCGGTCACAGTTGTCATGGGCGGCAGCGGAAGGGCGGTACTGCCTTCTCGATTGGTTACTTTAATTTATTAAAAAACTAACTTTGCAAGAGCTTCTATTACGACATTACTCTTATATTGTCTCTTGTTACTTGAATCTATTCTGGTTCCGTTAGTTTCTTTAGAAATGTTGTTTAAATATTCTATTCTAAGTGATAAAGATATCTCATTACTTACGCAGAGCAAGCCTAAGCAAGATTTTGTTATCAACTAGTGGACCCGCCCTCGCTTCGCTTCGATAAATATTGTATATCCCTTAGTACCCACATTCGGAAATTGTTAGGCGTCATTCTCAAATTGACATACTTAACTTTTTTATTTATAAACCAATTGAAATAAATCAAACAATAAATGTTTAGTAAGGCTTACCACAATATATTAGTAAAACCGCATTGAAATCGGTTAGGCCGTTTCTGAGATTAGCGCGTAAGTACAAAACCACAGACAAACTGATAAACAGCCAAAAATTTTAAAAATCATTTTTTGGGGTTTATTGCGTTGATGTTAATGAAGACCCCAATAAAAGTTCTCATATATCTTTCAATTACAGACAGTGAACAGATTTATTATATGAATTATGCATAATTATAGATTGTATGGTATTCGTACTGTTACATATAGATACATAGATAAAAAATAGAAGTACAAAACTTTCTATTCGTTTTATTCCTTCACTGCATATTCGTCGACTATCCGATTCAGGATTCTCATTTATAGCTAGTCGCACCATAGTTAGGTCCTCCCACACAATTACAAAAGAAAATGATGTCAATGAACAGATATGCGAAATAAGAAATCTTGAAATGAAATATCGACGTATCGCGTCGATATTACAACGATACGGAGTTGTGGCACGCAATATACCACTTAGTATTTAGCTTTCACCTGGTACTGAGGTGGCACTGGCAATTCACTGTTAATGTTATACTGTGTTCGAACTAAATTCAATTTAAAGCATATTTTTGCCGTTGTTATAATAGAATACGAAAATGTGATGTCCTATATCCTTTTTCGTTATTATCCTGTGCATTCATTGTCCTGAGCATGTAGGTTGTTATAGTCACTCATTCTTGAGGAATTTGACTCGATATTTTTTATGACAACAGCCGACAAATAAACAATCAATTTTGTTATTCATAAAATTATCACGGATGTTCTGTTCGACAATGAAGAAGTGGGAGACCCGCATGATTTTAATATCTCCGAAACTGCGACCCAAACAGGCAAATAACATTTCACGATTCGGCTGACGTCCGGCTGTCTAGCCATCGCCACCACCGTATTGCTCGAGTCTCCCTAAATATAATATATATATAAAATAAATCTTCCCGAAGCGAAGCGAGGTCGGGTTTACTAGTAATATATACATATACGATACGATATATACATATATACATATACGATATGTACAAGTTCCTAATATCAAAAATAATTAAATACCTACTACCAATCCCCAGGGAGTCGTCCCCCAAGGGATTATTAACCTAGCCTAACTTTGATACATACTTATTTCATACATCCTTGTTTAAATAGCAGAAAATATAAGCTGAAAAATGATGTTTAATTCATTAATTTAGACAAAAAACTAAGTAAAGTATAACAATAAACCTAATAATAATATACGATATCAATGGTGATCGTCGATCAATGGTTGAACTTCCATCTTTTTAAGTGAATTCATAATAGTTATGCTTCCTATACATGAGATCGTAGCCGCGCCCACCTCACACCCTAGACCTACTGTTTTAATGCACCATTAATGTGTTATTCGATTTAATGTACCTAACATATTAGACGCAATAAAATACTTTAGAGAGGAGAGCTAAGCGTTAATTGGGACGTTATGGGTTGCAAAGACATATAGTAAAAAAGGGTTGTGTGGTTTTATGAAACCACTGTAAAAGTGAAACTTTTTTTCACATTATAGAAATTTAACTAAAAATTTTTGGAATAATATTCCATTTAGGGTATAAAAATCGCTATATCAATCTTAACTTTATACTTGGAAAACTGCAATGATAATGGGAAATAATAAAAGTAGACTATTACATTAAACACTGACAAAAACTACAAAATAGCGTGGAGCACTGGCACAAATGAGTAATAGTCTATACACTACACGGTCAGCTGCTGCTTCGAACTATAGGCGCCGCCATATTGGCCTTGGCTGCTCTGACGAGCGCCTTTCACTTTATCCCTACTCCGCGGCCGACCGTCACGCGACATGCAACACACAGACGAAA
Source organism: Ochlodes sylvanus (assembly GCA_905404295.2). Taxonomy (NCBI): domain Eukaryota; kingdom Metazoa; phylum Arthropoda; class Insecta; order Lepidoptera; family Hesperiidae; genus Ochlodes; species Ochlodes sylvanus. The sequence goes on along the minus strand of FR990130.1, from coordinate 11,842,730 downwards.
AAGTTTGAGACGATGTAATAAAAGTTTCACTTTAAAAAAAAAATCTGTATTTTTTCATTCCGACAATGGAGAGCACGGGTCAATGCACATAGACACACGCACATGCATTTACTATAAAAATGCTTACCAAAATATCTTATTTCCTTTTCGATTTATGAGGATTGAGATAGTTTTTTATACGATACTCTAAAATTCTTATGTACGTACCTAATTATATCGTAAGATATGAGACAGCGTGACATCTTAACATTATTTGCCTTAAAGTGTGTCCCAACAATGGAACAATTCGATTTATGAGGATTCAGATAATTTTCTATTCGATGCTCTAAAATTTTTGTGTACGTACCCAATTATTTCGTAAGTTAAGGGATAGCGGGACATCTTAACATTATTTCCCTTGAAGTATGTCCCAACAATGGAACGATTAACTGTGTGACTATGCTCGAATAAAATAAATAATCTATTATTCATCTCATTTCCATTTTTTTCTATAGTTCTGCGGCTCTATGGTACTCGTATTTCAAAGACATAATGAGAAGAAAAGGTTAAGTAGGTTGTAATGCATACACATTACTACTTACTAGGGACATATAGATTTTAAGACGTTATAATAACATACATGTATACTATTCTCCGTGGTCAGAGCAGCCTGTAATTACATACAGTGTTTACTGTCTATAGCCAAACGTTACAATTATGTTCCAATTATTGAATTAATTTTTGTAACATTCCAATATGGAATTACATGTTTTAAAGTAATCTTTTAATTAAGTAGCTAGTGATATCAATAAACAGCTAGTAGCTAGTAGCTAATAGCTGTTGTAGTAATAGTGTAGTAGTAATAGTGTTGATATCACAAAAATAAAAAAATAAAATGTGTGCAATTCACACGGGGTAGAAGTGATACTGAAAAAACGGTTACTGTCAGTCCAAATATTGATGTTTTGCTTTGGTTAAGCCGTCATTATGCCAAAGATATTGCTCCAGGACCTCGACCTTAAGCACGCAAGCGAATAATGCTTGCTATCTCATTTTCTCCCACGTTAAAATGTGCCTGTCTCTTTTTGCGTCATTTCTGTTTCATCGCCTTTCAAATCACAACGAGGCTAAAGAAGTTTTCACTTCAAAAGTTGTAATACGATCCAATACAGTAACATGGTATTATTGTATTAAAGTCGTAAAAATCTATATTTATTTTAAGTTACATAGAAATAACGTATTTGCTAAAAGATGACAATAGTACATTACGATACGTGTGCGTAAAGTAGCTTATTATTGCACGGTGTGAAGTTAGCGCACGAGCGGAGCGAGTGCGCTAAACACTGTACAAATAATATAGCTACTTAACGCACGAGTGTCGTATACTATTTTATAGCACGAGTGACATAAACCCGCCTATACTCAAGCATATAATTATTTACAGGGAAATAAAAGAAAGGAAATGTTTACGAAGCTGCTGCCTGCCTGCTTTACCGACATGTCAAACGTCATTCAAAAGTATTATTAGTTTGTCTGCTTTACCGACATGTCAAACGTCATTCAAAAGTATTTTAATTTGTCTGCTTTACCGACATGTGAAACGTCATTCAAAAGTATTTATTGTATGTAAATTGTTTAAAGTACCTATTTATTATTATAGGAATCCTATCCTCTTATCTAATACCTTTAAACGAGCAATTGTTGTATATATATATATATATATATATATAATTGGAATCTCGGAATCGGCTCCAACGATTTTCAAATTAAATCGATCTAGCTAGGAATCATTTTTAGAAAATGTCATTTTATTCGTGTTTTTGTAGTCCCAATTTAAACTGAAAAATATGACTCTTCCTGACATCTATTGGCGAATAATAATACTACTATACTAATACTAATTGCTTTAACGACACAACAGCAGAATAGATGGCGTTGTTAAATGAAAATCAATTGTTTATTTATATTATTTGTGTCTTCTTAATATTATTATTCGTACTTAAATATAATTTCCAAAAAACACAATTTATAAAAAAAAAATACCGAGCAAAGCTCGTCGATCTAGCTAGGAATCATTTATATAAAATGTCATTTTATTCGTGTTTTTGTAGTCCCAATTTAAACTGAAAAATATGACTCTTCCTGACATCTATTGGCGAATAGTAATACTACTATACTAATACTATTTGCTTTAACGACACAACAGCAGAATAGATGGCGTTGTTAAATGAAAATCAATTGTTTATTTATATTATTTGTGTCTTCTTAATATTATTATTCGTACTTAAATATAATTTCCAAAAAACACAATTTATATAAAAAAAAATCGAAATCGAAAATGTTGCCCATAAACTTGGTGGGGCGTACTTTTGTGACAAATGCGCAAAGTATGCCAATAGGACATCTTCACAAAAAGAATTTGATTTGTTTCCTCTGCGCCATTTCTTAAATGCATTGTACGCTGCTGTATATAGCCTTTTTGATTTACTGGGCAACAAATTTAGAGTCACCGATTTTGCTATTTCTTTTATAGCGTCTGGAACAATTTCATCAATGCCATCTTCACTAAACTCACTCCGAACTACGAGTATTCATTTTAGCGAAAGTTATAATAAATGTACAACTATGACTTTGATAATAATTATTAATACCGTTTCGTTTTGACTTACTTAGTATTTCTACCTACCCACTTCTCTTTTGATATTTTTCCCCTACCAATTTGTAATTGTCAACAGTGTAAGTGTCAATTTGTGCACGGTATGAAGTTAGCATCATAACCCGTGCTATAATCGACTACTTTACGCACGGAAAACCGTGGCATAAATGCGGGTTTAGGTCACAGTGTGCTATAAAAAAGTATTCGAATGCATTATGTTTCGTGCCTGTTCCATTGCGGTCGAAAAAACTAAAAACGAAATTTCCAATTGTACGCAATCGTAAGCGTAGTGAAAACTTAATAAAACGTCTGTATCCGAGTGACGAAACTTCAACAGAAATGTGGGACATAAATCACATTGGAAATGCAGTGAAAATCATCGTAGCTGGTGGGCTCTAAGGCGTTTGAAATTCCCGACACGCGAGAGAATCTGCTTCCATTCTGCACTAAAGTTCTTTAGTGCGGTTTCGATTTATTTTCCAGTGAAGTATTATATTGGTTTTTGAAATTTTTAGGCATACCGAAAACCTGTTTGGAGAATGAATGATATCAATATTGTCATGCTGCAAATACTGTGCAGCTACAAATTATACACGTATTTATTTTATTCCATTTATTATCATTTCATGCGAAGAAGAACAAGAAGTTGCAGTCTTCTACAGCGCGTAATAAATTCATACCATTTTAGTATTTTGAAATCGATAACTTTAAAATATACCATGCAGTCATCCTTAACACCTTATTCTTATTGTTCGCAACACAACTAACTCACTGCTGGGCTCTCACATAATTTGAAGAGAACAGGCCAAAGTCCACCAGGCTGGCCAAGTGTGGATTAGTAGACTTCATACACCTTTGAAAACATTATAAAAATCCTCCAGGTGTGCAGGTTTCTTCTCAATTAATTTATTTTAATGTTTTCCTTTCCGAAACAAGTGACAATTAATTTCTAATACTCACGTAATTTTTGGAAATGATGAAGTATTCGAACTCTATTACTGCTTATAATAAACATGTTACAAGTTTCAATCCGCATTGGAGCAGCGTTGGAGTATGCTCTAAACTTCGCCAATTATGAGGAAAGACCCGTGCCTTGTGGGACATTAATTTGCTGATGCCAATGTTCCTTAATACACTAAATGGTGATTTCTGTCCCGTCTTGATTCATGACATTTGAAATGACAGGCATAAAATTAAACCTTAGCTTTTTACCAACAATATTAAATTACACTTAATTATCAGTTAAGTGCAACATTTACTTGAAACGGATGTCATAAAGGTGAAGATAATAGCGTCTAAAAATTCAAACTTAAGCCATTTGCGAATAAAGCTGTAATCAACACGCGATCTGACAATGCATATTATGCAAGTATATAAAGAATGGATAAGACACTTGCTTAAGCATCGACGAGCTTAGGAAGTTTGGTAAATCTATCATCAAATCTAAGCGTATCTTCATAACTGTCCCAGCTGGGCACGGGTCTCCTCTCACAATGTGAGGGGTACAGACCATAGTCCACCGCGCTGGCCAAGTGTGGATGCCAATCCACACTTTGCCAGCGCCAAGCGAATATTATTCGTAAAACCAATAAACGGGCCATCTGTTTATAAGTGGTCACCGATGCAAATACGCATCCGTTACACGAAAAGCATTGACAAGATGGAAAGAGATATTTTTTGCGATTGCTAGACAGACAATTTTAAACCCTATGACAAGTACCATTAGACTAATACAGAGCCATAATGGGACAATATATTAGAGCTCTCAATAAGTCCTCTACAAATCGAATTGGAAATAAAAAATATATATTCCCAAAGCATACTTAACAAAACTCACTTGCATTGTTAAACTAAGGGGTTTAATAACTCCTAAGTCGCTCACACCTCACTAGTGAGACAGTTGCGAAAGAAAGAAGAATAGAATAGAAATAGCACTTTAAAATGACTTCCTGAGTGGCCGACAATGCACTATCAACGTTATAGAAATGGTAAGTGGTGAAAATAGCTGGAAGAATACTTTTTATGTTTTTTTTTATGGAATTAAGGTAGCATCCGAGCTTGCAGCACCACCCTTCTTTTGTCGCCCATAGCAACTGTGACCGACTCAATGGGGACTAGGATAATTAGTCCGGTTAGGAGAAAAAGTAAAATTAGTTGGATAATTTGTTATTAACGATGAGGACTGGGGCAGGGCCTGTTAGTGATTGTTAATCCCGTTAGTTGTTACAGTCTCGGTCCTACCCCTGACGTGTTGCTACCCCTGAGGACTGAGATGGTCTCCTCTAAATTGCAGCATGAAATTGTCTAGCGACAAGAGATTGAGGTCGATATTCTAGGCCACCCAATTACGACCAAAAATCGAATACTCTTGATATATGAAACACAGATTTCGGTATTATGTCAAGTTCTGCGTTACATTTACATTCGAGAATAATAATTGAATAACAGTAGAATATTTCATATCGTAAGCCTTTGTACGAAGCTTTTGAATAGGAAATCCCTTGTCCCTTGTACCCGTTCTAAATTGTTTTATCTTTATCTTAAGTGCTTTCAGATCGCTAAAATATACCCATATATGTGTTCTTTTGAATTATTTGACATCTCCATTATTTAAGCTGATGTTCATCACGAACTTGAGACAAATTCTGATTATAAGCAGCAGCAGTAAATCAGAATATAGGTCCAAATTTATATCAATAGCATAATATCCTCAAAATACTCGTATTTTATGTGTGAAATCGGATTTAACGTATAAAGGCTTATGCTCGTCCGTCCATTCCTACATAATTCGGAGTTGTAACCTATGATATTACAGTTTAAAAAAGGTTGTATCGGTTTCTTTCTGCACTCTTTTTATATTAATAACCGACAGACGAGTAAACGGGCCAGCTGATGTTAAGTTGTCGCCGTTGCTTATGAAGATCAGAAACACCAAAAAAATCAATGATGCGTCGCTGACCAGGAATGAAAAAAGAAGAACCCCTAACACCAACCTAAAGTACCTTGGGGATTAAATTGTATGGTCCAGAGTCCAACGACCTCTGAAAAGAGACTGGGCGCCACAAAATCGTCCGCTGTTCTGCAAGATGCAACGAGCAGGGAAGAATGGGAGAACGGAGATGTATGGAGCTTACATCCCTGTTCGTAGGTCTTTACGTAATTCGTGTATTATGTGCTTAGAAATGATATGTAACTTGACTCACCAAGGATTGCACTTAACATTGCACAAGACCACATCTCCACTTCCCATCAGGTGAGATTGTGGTCAAGCATTAACTTGTAATTAATAAAAAAAATAGTACACCAATATTTCGACCTGACTATGCAGTTCATGCATGATCAAGATACATGCAATTGGGTTGAATGCAACTGTTACATAAGGTATAAAATATAAAACTAAGTATAAATTACTTAGAATCTTCGTTAAAATGATAATTATACATAACTGAATAAACCCTTCACCCAGTTCTATGTTATTATATTTGTAAAGTCACGTCCCCGCTTTGAATGGTCTCGCTAACTTGAATAATTAGAAGTTCCACACGCTGTTCCCACAGAGCATATACTCGTAGTTTCAGTGACGTGTTTGTTGAATTCAATAGTAATTTAACAAAGTTATCATATATTATATTTATATAGATCTTTTATAAAAGGTGGAGATTGATATTTTTGTAACTAAGGCATAATTATGGATAACAAGGCATAAAAAGGAATTTAAGTCCATTAAATACCAACTTCCTATGCTAGTTATGTGCCCTGTTCATCATAGGTTTGTTTAATTTAATGTCAACGGTACCGTATACTGGTACCACCTTGGTAAGGATTTTCATGGCAGCATTCTACTCCTAATCCTCATCGTGGGCACTAAAAATTCTAAGCGTAACGGAAACTAACAAAATGTAGGTAGTTTTGGCGTTACCACGATTAGGTTGAGTTAAACTAAATTACAAGAGTTAACTAAAATACCAGAAAACTGAGGATCCGTAACAGTATACGACATTATCTTAAATGCACTAGTGTTAAAATAACATGGAATTTAATCAGTTCCATGAAGGTAAAGTCGATTATGGAAGGAAGAGATTGAGCAAGCTTTATTGCAAGCTTTATTTTGATTATTATATATTGCGCTATCAAAAATGTGTACATGATAAAACTCCGCAAAGAAGTTAGGGCTTACCTTCATATTGAATTGGCTGGTGATGCCGTTTCCTCGCCAACAGCGCTATGATCGCTACCACAGCAAGGGTTCCCACGGTTCCGGCTATGATGCCTAGCGCCCAGCTCGCGTCAATGTTTCCAATGTTCGCTGTTTTTGCTTCTACGTATAAAACAAAATTATGAGGTAATCGCGGAGCGTTATGACGTGGAATTCTTCATAAAAGGTGTAAAAGAGTTCTTCTCCAGAGGTGGCGTTGCATTGGTGACTCCGCTGGTGTTGCTCGTGTCCATAGGCGGCGATGACCACTTACCATCAGGTGGTTTGCCTGTTTTTATGTCAGCCTTATAGGCTTTAAAAAAACTCCACTATTAAAAGGCACCAGGTTACTACCATAGCGTAGAAAATTTCATAGAAAATAGTTACATATATAAATAATTTAGATTTTATCAAACGTTACTAAAGTAATAACCATCTTACCCCCAACGAAGTTATAATAGATGCATAATATAATAAATAACTATTCATAACGTTACTTTGACATTATATTAGTAGATAATTTATGATACTTACTTATAGTATTAGATATAATTAATTAAAAGTGATTCATTTTGCTGGGTAAGGTTTTTAGTTCCATTATATCTCACTACCTATGAAATGTGTGATCGCTTATTAACTTATGTGCGGTTCCTTTATTTAACCAATCGTGAAACCGATCGTTTTTGAGTTACCAAAAACGAGTCGTTAAAGTTCGGCCTTATAATGGTTTCTTATATCAACACTTTTAGTTATGTTTCGCAGATAATTCTACTATCGGTAAGCAAAACGAATCGTTTTTCGAATATAGGAACCGGGCCTAGCTTACCTGTATGCAACGCCAATCTTGACATTGTGTGGACCCTCAAAGTGGTGATTTCAGATCTTCCCCTGGCATTGTTGGCGTAGAAAATGAGCTTCAACTCTTTTCCAGAGCCCAACCCTCGGAGTTTCCATATTGGAGTAATGGTAGACACGTTCGCAATAAGGCCACCAGACTCCCAGGCTTCCACGAAGTATGTTGTTTGGAGACCACCGTCATATCCTGGACAATATTTTTTATAGTTTAAATACAATATTATACAATTGAAGGGCTTTACCTATAAACATGAAAATAATACAAAAAAGAGACACGTAAACAGTTTTTATGGATTATATCATATTGTGCATACGAGTATTGCTATTATACAACATTTTTAATTATTTTAATCATCCATTTCCCTTAACAACCTTAGCAATGCAAAATTAACGAAAATATCTAGCAAATCAAGACTATTTTAAAGCCAGTTTTATTTAATCATTTTCTAAGATTTTTTCTTGTATTTATCATTGTCTCCCATTTTACATAACTAAACCTATCACAGAAACAAATAAACAAACTAATAAATATAATAAAAAAACAAATAAATATCAAACAAACAAGCTTACCCGCAATACATCTGAGCTCAGCCGAATCCTCGGTGAGGTTCAGGGCTGAACAATTAGTCGGTGGATCTGGTCTTACGGCCGGCAGCAGCGTGTACTTGCACGGGTCGATCTGCTGCCCGGCTAGGTTGGTGGCTCTGCAGGCGAGAGACCCGTAGTCCGCCTCCGATGTCGGGGTGAAGGACAGGATAGAACGACTTGCACTGTCCATTGTGAACTTGCCCTTAAGGATAATATGACTTTTGAAAATTAATTTTCAACCTATATCTATATTAAATTAAAATCAAATATAAATAATTAATTGGGTTTTTGTTAATTGCGCACTAACAAGCAGACGAAGCATCTTATGGTAAGTGGTCGTCATCGGTCATAGACATCAATTACAGGAAAGACAAAAGTTTCCATAATATAATTGATTTTTAATTTAAAACTAACTTACAATACCTACACTTCTCATTTATGAAATATAATCTACCTATAAAATATATTTCTTTCTTTATTATGAATCTCAATGAAATTACTTTGAAATATATGATACAGCATGCCAATATAAAGGTTTATGGATAACACGAATACAATATCCTCACCGGTTCCAACTCAATGGTTCCTAAAGTGTTGTTGAGTGTCCATTGGAAGTTCTTAGGCGGCGGGAAGGCATCCACTTCACAAGCTACTCGCGCCGCTTCGTTGATCGCCGCCCCTACTATAGCAAGCCCCGGGTTCTTACATACTGGCTTATCTGGGGAAAAGGTTTACTTAATAAAAATGATGCTATATGAAAAAAGAAGTAGATATAATTTCACTAGCGCGCCAAAAGTGAGTCAATCCGGCCAATTGGCGTACTTTTCATGTATCTCTCTATCTCAAACGTTCCCTAATTATCTTTCTCATCCATTTATATGTTATGATGCTATAGTTTTATCGTGTTGTGATAGCCCTAGACTGCCCTAGAGGATTGAACGACGGACTCCCGAATAGGCAGTGGGATAAGCCTGCAGGCAGCACAAATATTCAAAAATGTTGTGCTTATTACAAATTAAAAATCACTTGCTTGGGCGACAGAATACTTGGCCAATACGTATTTGGCCAGCGTGGTGTATTATCACTAACTTATATTCTCACGATGTGTGAGGAGACTTGAGCCAAGCAATGAAAAGTTATAGATTGCGAAGAAGAAGAAAAAAATGACCACGTATGAGAAATTAATTGAATAATGGAATAATGTCTATGTATTGCTCAAAAAAACAATCAGAGTTATTGTTAAATATATCCAACCGTAAGGATATTTTTGCAGTTTAAAAAGTTAAGAGTATCAGGTTTAACAAAGGTATATACAATATTAAATAGTTAAAAAAGCTGTACCTACATATAATGACAGTCTTTTACATAAGATCGACAATATTTTAACAAAACTATATAAACCCAATGACATTATAAGTAAATAGCATTGTTTAAACCACAATTATTGATATTCAATATGCGTCATGAATATTCCACTACAAAGGTCATAAGTTCCCACAGTTAAAAACAACATTGCAATATTCATCAGCCAATATCCTTTAATTGTTTCCAGCGGCGAAACATTATTTTATCTGCATGGTTACGGAGCAAGTAAGCGTTTATAAATTCACCGATTCACGCCATATAACTTTCGTCAATAAATCAATGTTCCAAAACCGCCGCCGCTTGTTCCATGGCAATGTTCGTTGTGATTAAAAATAAAAGTCGGATTATTTCAGTGCCATAAAAGCAGGCTGTTTTTTAACAGGTATTTGTATAGTTACAAAACATGAAAAATCTGTTTGAAGTTGAAAACATTGAGTGGAATGAAGCCCAAGTTAAGCTTAGCCCTACGTCGATCCTGAGTAAGCAAGAACGAGCGCGGTCAGTAGTTGGATGGGTGACCGTTAGTGGCAAAAATTTCTTGAACGTTTCCATCGCTCCGCACTGGAGCAGCGTGGTGAAGTATGGATAAGATGAGGAGAAACCCGTGCTCAATTAGTAGTGAGCCATTTAGTTTGTTTTTTCCATCAGTTTGTTTTTTTTCATCAGTTCATTAAGTTTTTCATTAAATTGACAAAATAGTATACCTAACATCACTTTGAAAGTCATTGTAGAGAAAATCATTAAACGGATTTCCTCGCGATGTTTTTAGTTCCCAAAGCATGGGCAAAAAAAAACATTTCAGTATTTCAATGATACTGTATAATAGAAAAACTTCTTTCTTTCCTGTGATTAAAAAAACATGTCGGAATTTTGTACAGAAAGTTGTTTTGTATGAGGTTGTAAATATTGGTTGGGTGAAAATATTAGTATTACCCTATCTACTTCCATACATAATAATTTAAGATCATTTTTAAATAATTAAGAGGTAAGGTTTCCGGTTAAATAATGAACATATGAAGGTAGAACTTTTCATGAGCCTACGTAAAACATAGAACAAAATATTTACGTAATTTATTTTCCCGGTGATTGAACGGTGTAGAGATCGCTGTGTAAGCGAGCCAAGCACCAGTGAATATTTATAAAAGTACCTACTTCACTTTACTATATTTCATAAAAAATATATTTTTCATGTTTGAAATTGAATTTGAAATTGAACGTTATTTTACGGATACAATATTTGAAAATAAAGTGTTCCCGCTGGTTTTGACTTCATTTTAAATTTAAAAAGTACATTCGTTTTATTTGTATTGTAATCTTTTTCTCCAACTCCAGAATTAAACAACTTATACTTTACCAAATTATTTTATTTTTTTCAGCCCCATAACATTGACATACCATTCTGACATATCTCTGTTTTTTCTCACTTAAAAATACGCATGCTGGTCGTTCTACCAGCCTGTACACGTGAAATCATAAAAACCTCAATTTACGGATCATTAATTGATAAATCAATCAGTATAGATAATTTTGAATTGTTTTAAAGATCGTAAAATACATAAAATAAATAGTTCTATGGTAACCTAAACAATAACAAACATTTTATTTTACACCAACTTTCACATTAATTAATATTTTTGTTGAACAATTTACAACATATTTTAAATGAGTCAAGTAAATATCTATGCCAAATGCTCTGTAAATATATAAAATTGATACATCTTTTTTCATAAAGCTAACAATTCGTCCATCCTGATAAATTTCACGTCCCCGTGAATAATAACTTAGATAATTAATAAATTAGTACATAACAAAAACAAAAAAAACTTATCTTCAAGATAATTCATTTAACACGAAAAACGTAACATTCACTATTCTAAAATTAAACAATAGTTAGTATGCACCTTGCATTTCATACATATTTAAATAATAAAATCACAGTTTCATTCAACAAATCCACGTTAACGTACACCTTGTACTTTAATAACAGCGTGCACCTTGCACTTCATATTAGCGTGCACCTTGCACTTCATATTAGCGTGCACCTTGCACTTCATATTAGCGTGCACCTTGCACTTCATATTAGCGTGCACCTTGCACTTCATATTAACGTTCGCTCATTGCTTTTTAATAATAATAGCGTGCACCTTGCACTTCAATAAATTACTACACTTTCAGCTCATAGCAGTGTAGTTTCACAATTTTTACATTTAAAACTCATTAACTTCTCTTAACTTTCTCACGGAATTAAATCATTTCCTTGATTTATTACATTACATTGTATAAATTAGTAGGTATATTTTATAATTTCTATTATAATTCATAGTACTTGTGCATGTACTTCATTATTACAATATATCATTTAACCATTACATAGGTATGTATAATCAATATTATATTCAAATACAATTTCTAAATTAATACTCATTTACTGCAAACATACCTACCCTCATACTTTGACAATACTTTTGGTGTTATTTTCCACTAAAATTTGGCTCGGTAAACAAGGTAACTGTTCCCTGTTTCGGTATCCCAAGGCTCTTAAAAGTTTAACATTTTTTTTTAAATACATTACTAATCATGATATCAGTTTGCATATTGCTCTTTAGTTAGTAGTGTATCAAGTGAACTATGTCATTTTAGTTCGAATTTTTATTTAAATTAACTTTTTTTTTATGGACCCCTTGTTTGAACGCTATTTCATGACAAAAATTAAAGTATTTTATACTTGCATACTACTGTTTTATAATTAAAATCAATTGTTAAAGAACACAAAAAGCACTACTAAAAATTTTATTCAAACGGAATTAATCTTTGCTTTTCTGTAGACTTAAGAAGTACGAGCGCCATCCTTACAGTTTCTGGAACTATGTATAATGAATGCCGCACCCAAATTCATGACCAACTAAGTTTCAAGCGTCGTCTTGCTCTCAATTTGGAAAAAAAATGTTGAAACTTATTTTTTTTACACAGTTATAAGGATAGAGATTTTATACAAATGTGTAATTTAAATAATTATTAGTTAAATCGTCTACTTTTTTATTTCGCCAATAACAAAACTAACGAATAACGTACTAGCACGAACTAGAAGCCCATTACCTCAATATACCCAAACAGATACAACCCTCCGCCAAAACATGTCTGACAAATTTTAAAACCAATCGTGCATCGTCTTTTATTCGTTTGTCAGTAATCATTAAATCTCTTTCGGATTTATGTACACACCCCTACATGTAAGTACTGTAGCAACCAGCTAATAATAATCAGATCACAGTTAAGTAACATATCAAAAACAATTATTACTTCGCCATTAACATAAGTATTATCTACCATTAACGAGATCATAGTTTTACCTAAAGCATAACATATGCATTACTAAACCCTTCTGAAATGGTAAATATTTTAGTATCCACTTTTCACGTGACATTATTTCCTTCATAACGGATTCTTTTATCAAAGTACAATGACTACTAAAACCAACGTATCCCATCAACGTTATATTATTGACTTTTACACTCTTGATAAAGGACGATGATCATTAAAGTTCGGAGAAACGGCACAAAATGGCTTCACAACTACTTAATTTGATCAGCTTAGTTAGTAATAATAAGTCAATGAGCTTAGTTAATAAAATTGTTTACCAAGTCATATCAGTATTTTTCAAAGGCAAACCGAGGCCAGAAATATATTTAATATGTTATTGAGACACTTATTTATTTATTTAGACTTTTTTGAACGATACAAAGTATAAGAACAAAAGACGGATTTAATGCTAAAAGCATTCTCTGCCAGTCGACCTTTGACATTCACAGTTCCACACACCTTCCCGTCATAGATGACAACTTAATTCATTAAACTTATCCACATCACATCCTGCCCCAAAAATTTGATTAAAAGGGTCCCAACATATTTCTCTTATACCATAATATATATATATATATTTTATAAAGTAAGATTCGATTAATACAACTAAATTTATAAATCATATTGTGCACCATAAAAATATGATGTTATATCAATATTCATGCCAAGTGACGTTTATCAGTTACTAGCTGACGCGGCGAACCTCGCACCGCACAACAGTCGATCCATTAATTTTTTAATACTCATTCTGCTATTCGGGAGTTCGGGATACCTTCCCGGAACCCCTCCACCAACACTTAAACTTTATGGCATGGTATTAAAGTTCACATTGCCTTCCAATCACTATTACGAATCTTTTGTACGGGAACATAATGTTACACAACTGCAAAAGTAACCTATAATCCTCTTCGAACTTCCAACTAAGTCTATCCAAATTTTATATCAATCCACAGATGAAAGACAAAACAATTATTACTGATGTTGTTACTGTTACTGTTGGTTCAAACAGGCATCATAATTTATCTTCCCGTAGGAATAAGATGTTTTATCGAGATAAAAAATAGCCTACGTTACTCTCCATCCTCCTAAATATCTCCACAAAAAAAAAAACATAACATAACATAACATCGCTAAGTTATGACGCGAAAGAAGGACAAACAAACAAACTTTCGCATTTATAGTATTAGTATCATTATTTTATGACCTCATTTTTGAAACAGGTTGTCATAGAATTTTATAAGTTCTAATTGTGAAATAGATTTTGCACTGTTTTATGTTAATTATGTTTCTTTTTCTTTTCAAAAATACTTTTCTAACAAAAACCACAAAACAGTCTTAATTTTATAATGGTTATCAACTCCATATCAATTTCATTTTCGACCGAAAAATACATATTAGTCATCCGTCATAATTAGGTAAACTGTTTAGTTCCGGTTTGTTTCTTACTTATCCTATCTTATCTTCTTACTTATCTTATCTTATCTGTTCAAAATACTCATTCTAACGCTTATACGACGGTTAGATTAAAAACCAACAATTATGGTTCCGGAATTTATCTGAAGTGTGAGAAAAGTGCCAACAAAAATAATCATACTTTAGTAAGGCTTCGAGCGTTTATGCATAACATGTCGGCATTAGATTTAAACAATTTAAGCATTTCTATTGAATTTTTAAAGGTAAATACAGTGGGTGACATTTGTTATATATTGCAATAGGAAGTGCAGCTAATTTTTCAATATCCGTTCACACACTTGATTCGCAGTTAGGACGATGTTTAAAAATTTAAAATTAGTATCTAAATTATTGTATTTATATGTAACAATTTTAATCTCTCTCGAAAGAATAAAATAGCGGCGTTCACCTCTTAAAACAATGGCCGGGACCAACCAATCCCTTTACAAGGTCTAAGACCTACAACGTGTCGGAATTAATATAGTGCAACTGTAATAGTCAAGTAAGTGAGAAGGAGCGATTATAATAAAGCGGAATTTGTTTGGAATTAACCTGCCCTACAACTCAGCAAGTGAGACCGCCAGCTCATTAGGTAACGTAAGTAAACGTCATATTTTAAAAGTTAACTAGACTCTGGTAGAATAAGTAATAATTAGATTATTAACATTGTTCTGGTGTAAACGTTAGTATAAAATAATTTAAGAATCATTTCCAACAAATTTTTGTTAAATGATATTTATCATCTAGCCGTATGATATAATTTTACTGCTTATGCTACTGCTTCAAAATTATGCAAACAACCATTGTTTTGAAGTAAAGAGAGAATGACATACGATATGGTTGCGAGTTTCAGTAAAAATGGATAAGTCGGAAAGTCGTGACGTCGGTCCACGACAGCTGACGACCCCTCGCCGCCAGCAGAACGCTGCCAGGTCGAGCCGCTCACGCAGCCGCTCACGCAGCCGCTCACGCAGCCGCTCACGCAGCCGCTCACGCAGCCGCATCAGCAGGCGCAGCCGCTCACGCAGCCGTAGTCGCGCATCAGCAGGCGCAGCCGCAGTCGCATCAGCAGGCGCAGCCGCAGTCGCATCAGCAGGCGCAGCCGCAGTCGCATCAGCAGGCGCAGCCGCAGTCGCATCAGCAGGCGCAGCCGCAGTCGCATCAGCAGCCGCAGCCGCAGCCGCAGCCGCAGCCGCAGCCGCAGCCGGCGCCCACGCCAACTCCTCATCTGCGCCTCAACTCTTGTAGGTGATCTTCTGGATCCGCATCGCTCGGAGTCACCCCATCGCTCCGCAACGCTGCCGACGAACGATGACTACGCCTCGAACTTCGAGTAGGTGTTCGTGACCGGCTACGTCTCCAAAATACCTCCTCCGCATTTCCGAAATGCCTGCCACTGGACCTTCGTCTATTTCCAGATCGGTTATTCACTCGTTTGTCCAATATCTAACGATCTGAAATAATTTTAAAACCGAGTATCTATTCCATAGGTGGTATACACTTGTAAATGTTGTTGAATATAACAACATGAAATAAGCAATAATAAAATATCCAACTTTGAAATAATTATGTCAATTTTTTTTTTCGATTCTAATTATATTTTCTAATTTAAACCCCCTTGAGTAGTAGAAAGGTATTAGAATAATCTTTATTCACCGACCTAGTCTTGGTACTTAAAACCCAATGAAAAAAAAACAGCGTAAAGCACTTTATAATTATATTCATCATTTAATAAAGTCATACTTAAATACCTACTTAGACACATAGCCTAAAACTATGATTAAATTTCCGGTCTGGACTGGTGGACGACTTCTACTACTAAAACTATACCTTTAAATAAACTTGTGGTAAAAACTAACTACAGGTATAGCAATTAATAATTTTGTACCTTCGGCTATTACCACATCAAGTCCGCCGAAGATTTTAATCCGAGTAGACAACCAATGAATGCAAACATAATGATTATAAAACATTTACACAATCAAACCAACGTACCTTCTTGTGGGCGTACGATCACACCAAGGTGGTTTTATTATTATACTTACCAAATTTCCCTGATGTTATCCCACTTCTGAATTGTAATCTTTTTCTCCAACTCCAGAATTAAACAACTTATACTTTACCAAATTATTTTATTTTTTTCAGCCCCATAACATTGACATACCATTCTGACATATCTCTGTTTTTTCTCACTTAAAAATACGCATGCTGGTCGTTCTACCAGCCTGTACACGTGAAATCATAAAAACCTCAATTTACGGATCATTAATTGATAAATCAATCAGTATAGATAATTTTGAATTGTTTTAAAGATCGTAAAATACATAAAATAAATAGTTCTATGGTAACCTAAACAATAACAAACATTTTATTTTACACCAACTTTCACATTAATTAATATTTTTGTTGAACAATTTACAACATATTTTAAATGAGTCAAGTAAATATCTATGCCAAATGCTCTGTAAATATATAAAATTGATACATCTTTTTTCATAAAGCTAACAATTTTGACATGATTGCGTAGTTAGGAGTTTTGATTCTATTTTATCATTCTATAAATGAGAATAACTGTGTTAAATCATTGGGATATATTTTCGCTGTAATATCGGTACTTAATCTTAATCCCAAAAAGTGGAGTGTTGTGCGGCAAGATGTGGTCAGATAAATTGTCGTAATAAGACTATGAAAATGAAAAACAAAGATGTGAAATAAATTACTATATTAATGTCAAACATCATTTGTCATCCTGTCAAAAGTGAAGTGACGTATCATTTTTTATTAGATCGTGTAAGTAATTGCAGGTTTGTAGAGCGTGTTCTATTGCCGTGGTTAATGGCACACCAAACAAATTATGTATGTATGGTATTCGATCATAAACCTACGATCCCCGACTACTACATATGAATTGTTATTTGTTGACCGTGTTATACTTGGTACCGTTGGTGCTCATATTACTCAACCCCGACTCGACGACACTCGACGTCCATTAATCTCATTGGAAAACATTAAAAATGAGCCTTATTTCATATCACTTACGACGAATTAACCTTTACCTTATCATCCAAACAACTGCCGACGTGCCCGCTGTTGCTTCACTACGTCGATCACTGAGGACCGACACAAGTCGCAAGGCTAAACACATGAGAGCATACCTAACAAAAAACAAAATAATAAAAAAAGGGCAAAAAAAAAGAGCAAACCCAATAATCTGCTAAATAAAAGGTCTAATCACAGCTGCGTCTGTCTGTTCATTACAGAGAACAATGTGAACCGGATGTTGAACTGACTTTAAAGATGTTAGGAGCTACTTAAAGTCGTGTGAGGAGAATTCCGCATCAAATTGAATTCACAGCGTGAATGAATACAATGCCGCATTGCAATGCCATAATACTAAATTGCATAATACTATACTTGCATAAGAATGCACCGCTACTGAAAATTGAATACTTACGAGTACCTACTATAAAACTGCCAATGGAAAATAACTGAGGCGGGTGAGAAAGAAATAAATTTTACGGCTCCCCTGGCTCAATACTACGTTCTTCGATAGATGTATTATTGATTGAGTAATACCGATTCCAATTTGAAACGCTGAGATCCTTGTATCGAACGTGGGGCTAAACACGCCTTATTATGCATTACCTCATCATACCTTATTACGCAACGTAGAGTGCGTTAATATTTGAACGCGTTGAAACTGTATCGCAGTATTAAACTTAGTTTATAACAAATTATTGTACCAATGATGGACTAACGTTGGACTCCCCAACCGGGGGCGCTGGTTCAAACCCCGCAGGCTGTAGTTTTCAAAAATGTGTGCTTATTAGAATTTAATTACACTTCCTTCGGTGAAGGACAACATTCAAGGAAACCTGCACTCCTGCATAACTGTTGATTAAGTGTCTCTTATGTTATCTCCCGTGTACAGACATCGATAAGTTTCAGTAATATTATTTATGCTTAGATTTATTCAGGCTTATTTCCATTAATAAGCAAAATTATTATAAGCTGTTGGATAGATGATGTTTGTCAATTTAATATACCAGTATAGTACATTTAATTACTTTTTATATCAGTACAGCAAAAGTTATTTAATTAAGAAGTAAATCATTTCATTAAGCAGTAACTGACTCGCTTAATGAGTTAAAGGATTCTCGCATTTATTCCTTTAAATTTCCTTATTAATTTTTACATTTAAAAGTGATATTAATATTTCTTTGAAATATAAACATTAACGTATTATAACGTAAAATAATACTTGCAGGAAGTTATTCTTGTTCCTTTTCTTTTAACTGCTTTGGAGACTGATTTCTGATTTTTTATTTTTGAAGTTATATCTTTGGGCACTTTTTGGTAGGCGAAAATCTTATGAATTCGCGTCACCGACATGCTGTGACGTAGTGCGCCGGACCGGTGATGCGCAGCGTTCTACCCTCTTACATACCTACTACATAATAAAGTTTTAAGTTTTTACTTTAGTCGGTGAAAACTTCGAAACAAAAAGTCCAAAAAGTATATAAACTCTTGTGTACAAGTCAAATTACTTCTCATTGAGAATAGCTGCTAGGAACACTTTGTATTTGATTTATTAATAAACTTATTTGCAAAAAAGGGGATAATAATATTTTTTTTCCTGCCAGAAAAAAATACAATACGAAAAGTGTTGGCTGGTCGGTTTAAAAATGTCGTGTTAAAAAGTTCTAAATTCAAATTTCTGACAGACGCTGGATTTCAAACAAAACAACTTTTTACTACATTTGGTGGCGCGAATTCCCAAAAGTTACTATCTAGTTGAAATAACTTTTAGACAATTTTCATTGAACTATCTAATTTCGTTGACATTTTAAAGCATTGTTACTGCTGTAGTGATCTAAAAAATGATAGATATATTTTAAGTAAAAAGAAGTAGATATAACTGGCACCATCAAACTTTGCTAATTGTCCTACTTTTCATGTAGTGTATCTGTGTCTCTTTCTGTCTTTTGCGTTCCGTAATTTCATCTTACATCGATAGTTACAGCAATGTCGTTGGAGCGGATCCTAAAGTACAACTTACGAGTACGTCGTATTAACGTGACGTACCTATAGTTTTCATATCTTTCACGCTGCGTCACGCTGTTGTCACAAGAAAAAATTCCATATAAGCTTGTGTGTAGTCGTAGTGTAGTGAAATTGTCACGCTAATAATGGTTGAACTGGTATCCATAAGCGTACTTCTTGAATTCTACTCAGGGTAGTCGTCGTCCTTTCCATAAATGAAAATTTAAAGTATACGAATAATCAAAGATGTACGCAACACGCCATCGCAATTATTGCCTTTGATAAACTGTTGTTCATTTAGCACTAGCCTAAGTCCCAAACATTTGACTACAAACTACTCTGCAATTCAAATAGATTCGCTATTTGCTGGAACTAAACCAGCCTAGTATTTTGTATTACTCGTAAATTATAATAGGAATTTACCCATTCTCCATTTCAGCTAACTTACAGTACATAGAAATCCTATTAGGTAAGCTTGGTACCACAGCTGAACGTTACGACGGTGTACTAAATTAACTACGTAAAATCACGAAATCTTGCTTCAAATATACGTTTAGTAGTACCTATACTATGGAATTGTAATGTTCGTCAATTTTCACTATTTGCTCCAAGAACGGTTTCAATTATTAAATTGGTACTGATTTTGTGCAAAGCGATCGAAGCGATGGTAGTTACGAACGAATGAAAGTAGATAGAAGATCCCTTTCGTTCACAAGTAAAGATGTTGCCATGCCAGCCAAATATTGCCAGCCCTCACACGTCTGAACCCGAAGGTGACACCCTCGGACTCTGAACTCCTCAGAACTTGAGTTCCTTATTATGTTATGTTTCTTCGCCAAAGTAACACCTAGTATTGTTTTAAAAGTAGCTTGTACTACATTTTGCATAAAATATAAATGATTTTGCCTGAAATTGACTGGATGGTCAAATTCGTCGTCGTTAAAAAATTAAGGGGCCAGTTACGAAACATCAAAGATCTTGTCTGGAATGAAAGTGAATTTTTGCACCGGACAAAATACTTTAATGGACAACTTGGGCAGACGAATAGTTTTATAAAACCTCTACTTAATAATAGTTTTGCAGACTGTCCATCACGTATTATAACCAGAATATCAATACTCAAAGGATTTTCTTAAATATTCCAACCAAAATTAAAAATGGAAATTCAGAAATCACCAACAAAATAACCTGCGAATAAATTTGAACAATTTAAATGAAAATGGGAATCTTCCAACCCTACGTAAACATTGGACAAATTCTACATTAGTCGGGTTCTAAGGTCGCACAAAGGTAAAAAGTAAAATAAATAAAGTCGTATCGCACTCCGTTGAAGTTAAATTACCCACGGTCTGAAAAAGGCTATTGAAAGTTTTTACCTATTCTCGTCTGTTGTAAAGTAGGATCTGCCCAAAGTTGTAGGTAGGAGTTCAATGAGGCGTCCAACGGTTGTAACAAACAGCTACAGTGCCGGCTTTTGTTTGTATTTAAGCTTATTGGAGCTATTTCTTCGTTGAGGATTAGGATGCCATTCGAATACTGTATTTTAAGGAGTTTACCGATGGCGTTCGTGAGAAGTGTTTTAATGTTTTCATTTAATTTAACGTTAAGCTGACGATTTTGTTCGCTGTTTTTGTTACATTCATCGGTTAGGGTTTCATTTGTCATAGGCATTTTTTGTATGTAAATAGCCGACAAATAGGCGAACCAATTATTGATGAATGTTCAACAAAAGCACCACTGGTACTTTGCTGGTCAAAAGAAGCCAAGTTCATAATTATTTCTGGCTGTCTGACAAATAATTTACGATTGACGTTTTGAGTATGTGAATACGAGGCCATTGACATCTACAGGCCTGGCCTGGCGCCATTACTTCACCCAACGTTCTGCAGGATACAACATACGAGATACGAGCGATAGGGTAATTGACCAATGCCAATGCCAATGGTTTATAATCCAATTGGCTTCGGTGCTTATGTCTAAAATTTACCGTTAAATGTTTTAACCCGACTGCAAAATGAAAAGGAGGGTAATTTGTTTATCCAAAGTATGCTGTGCCGTCGTTGCACTAAAGACCAAACGCGTGGGTCGATTTTGATTTCAATACAAATTAACTGACATAACGTAAACACATTTCGCGCATCAAAATATCAAAAAGGCTTATTTAATTAATAACAAAACAGAAAATGACAAAGTGTTATAAATCTTCAGCCGCCAATATAATTAATTGGCAATAGATACCATTCAAATAACTTTGTATTGAAAGCAATAACTCGTACAGATTTAATACCGCAGGCGAGATTCGAAGCCTCAATATAACAAGCAGCCAGGCGTTGTTAAACTCCGACAATGTCTAACTTAGAGCCGGACAATAACCGTTACACAACCACTATGCTTAGAAGATTTGGCAAATAGAATATTCGAGTCAAATAATTCGACAATAGGAAATGTTGTTGACACGATAGTACGGCGACGACCCTAATCAAATAATGTTAAGCACGACACCGAGTTTGATCGTCATCGGTATCCGCAAATTAATCAGATCATCACTTAGGTACTATTACTAAGTTTGTAAACAAGCGCTTCCAATGGTTTTACGTTACTTCCATGAACATCAGTAACCCTTAAAGCATCTCCCATATAAATTATTATTTATTAAATCGTATTGATAATACATTGATCACTAACGAATAATTAGATAAATTTAAAATTTTAAGTAACAAAAATAATTATCACTTAGTCCAAGGTGAATGTCTATACACATAAGATAATACCTATCTCTAACGGATATAGTAAGAAAACACATTTGCCCCTTCTTCAAACAAAACATACTCGTAAATGAAAATAACTTATTAGTAATTAACATCAATCATAGCAACATAATTATGATGGAAAATTATAACTTATTCTCATTCTTTGAAACATAATGGTTCATAAAATCCCAAGAACCATTTAAGTAATACATTTACCGTAATTTCAGCATGGTCTCATGCAAATTTAATCCTTACAGTAAGTTACAGTTTCTCGGAACAATAAGTAATAGCGGCTAGGCATTGTTCGCTTTAGACAAAGCATAACTTGTAGTTAGTTATTTGACAATAACCACGCTATGTAATAATTTCCATACTGATCCTTAGCGAGATTTAAGGCATTTTGATGAATGTATGAGCTATTTCAAAGCGCTCACATTATTTACTTGGTGTTTCGTGATTGGGGTGGGGTTAAATCGACGAGCGTTAAAAAAATATCATTGAGATATTTTAGTGAACAACCATATTGTGTTTATTGTTAGATGACTTCCAGGTTTCAACCGAGTCACGGCCTAAAACAGGATGAGTTTCAGGGGTCTGGGTAAGCATTGGTTTAACAAGGCAAAGAAAATATTACTTTAACCACTGAAAAGTACTTAAAGCTTAATTTTGTGTGAATTCTGTTATTGCAATATACAATTTTAATTGCGGTAGCAACATTGTATTTCATTGATTAATGTATTACGCAATGCAAAATGACTATTAGGTTATTTGTAAATTTGGTACTAGCGGTCACCCATCCAACTAACTTAACTTTACGTTACTTAACTTTGTTGATTACTTATGATCGACACAAGCTACCGGGCTATAACCGTGTTATCAGCCTCCATGAAGGCTTCAAAAACACATATACCTATAGACAATAATGTTAACCCTAAACATGGTATACACGGTCTTTCTACCATTTTGCTATGCCACTCTCCAATCTCAGGTCTGCTGGAAGAGATTTCATTAGGAATAAGCAGTACCTTTGTACCATAATTACTTTATACAAATTATGTAAATTGTATCCTTGTGTGCATAAACTATTAAATAAATAAATATATTTGTATACTGTTAAATTAAATTGTGTCTCCTTTGTCTCTGCGTGACGGCAGACAAAACGTAATTTCTCACTTCCGTTCTCACCGGTGCCGGTGTAACGCCCGCTCGCGAACTAAATATCCTGGCGACCTAGGGTACAAAATTGAAATACAATTGGTTTCCAAAGCGTCTCGCGTATTTTATGACACTCGGTTATGACATACATTCAACAAGTGTAATTGATTCCGTTTGTTTTTATTTCACTATTATAAGGGGACTCCCAACATTCACCGTTTAGTTGTGAGTTCGAGTTATTATAACACTGAGTTGAAATGTTTGCATACAAGGTACATTTTACATACTTACATATTAAGGAAACCTGTCCCTTACAAGTAGAGTGTGGGTAACTCTAAAATTATTAGGCGTGATTACTTAAACTGACATAACTTTTTTATTAATAAATGATAAAAATAATACGAACAGTAAATGTTAAGTAAAGCTTATCAAAATACATTGGTGAAAACTGCACTCAAATCGGTTTATCCGGTGCTGAGATTTACGCGTACAAAACCACATAATTATAAACACAAAATTCTAATAATGATTGGTTTGGATTCATTGCAATAATGAAGGCCCCATTAATAAAGTTTATCAAATATCTTCCATGCACAGACAGCAATCAGTTACAGATTGATTATACGTACGTAAAGATAAATGTATTGTTTGAAAATATCGCAGTACTCGCCCCGTTGACATATAAAAGGAAAGCAATACTCGTAATAAGATACTACTTACAAATAACTTGCAAGTTGACAGGCTGTGATTTTCCGTCGCCTTCCACGTTTGAAGCAGTGCAGACGTATCTTCCTGCCTGTTCTCTCGAGACCCCCTGGAGAGCCAAATGTGCTGATCCTGCTATCACGCCCGCCCGCTGATTGTGCGTCATTATTTGACCCTGCCAACGGGGAATTATTTTATAATTACCCATTAAACGTTTCTCTACTTCCGTGGGAAAACATTCACCACTTAATGTTTAGGCGCGATAAGCTAATTCGGTAGGAGTTTGCTTACTGGATGATCAAAATTGCGTTGTGATACGCATTGCGTTGTTATATCTGGATAGACTTATAATCTACATTGTTATTATAAATTGGCGCTTTGATGTTTAATCTGCTGCCAGTCTGTCTGTTTCAACATATGCCTTTAGCTCCAAACGAATATTTCCCTTTCGTATTTTGATACTATTGAGACCAAGTTTCATACTATTTCGAAGATAAATCCAAAAAACATTTTAAAAGTTATAACCGCTTGTTTAGTAAAACACTGACATATCTACAAGTACAATAATGTAAAATTTTACAGGGAAGTAATAAAACTGTTTGATTTAAACTGAAACTGCTTTTTTAGATAAGCATTTATTTCAATCTTGAGATAATATTTTGCGCATTTATATTTACGTTTCATAAAATTTACACTGACAAATTATTGATGATTTATTTATTAACACACTTAATTATTTATACTGAATAAAAGTTTCTTCTTTGTAACTTTTGTCGTATAGAGTGTCAAATATTTTGTTACTAATTATTTTAATATTACAACATTCCATTCGTTGGACTCCTATAACATAGGTTAATATAGCAACGTGGTTTTGTTTCGGTACAAAAGTGATTCGCAACAATCTGATAAAAAATTAAAAAAGGAGTTTGTGAAGCTAAAAAATTAAGTACCACTGCCTCTGAGACACTGTCTGATAAACAGGGCCCAAATTTTTAGAAGTGTAATTTCACAGTACTTATGTATGATTGCAGAACATTATCACGAGATAGAAAATAATCTGTTTTTATTTTTTATGCCCTAAGCAGAAAACGGGTAGACAGGTCATCAGATGCAGAAGAAAGATGCGATGGATCTTCTTCTTGAAGAACCCTTTGTCATAACACTATGGGAACATCAAGAAGTTCATTCTAGAGTTTAAACGTACATCGAAGTGAAATGACGTGAAAACCGAACCGTGGACAAATGCAAAGTATTTAGATGATGGTTTGCGTCTATTGAGATAAAAATATATTAAAATAATTCATTTGATAGCAATCAGAACGTAGAACTAATTTCTTGCGTTGGAACAGCGCCATTAAGTAAACCAAATTCTGGTTGCAAACCTCACCAAGAAATTCTAATTTGCATACATACACGTCGTTTACTTACCAGCGGTTTAACAGTTCGTCTATGAGCCATACGTGATTCTAACAAGCCACAACTCTGAAACTGCTGCTATTGCTATGAAATTCGCATTAAGGAACTTGTTTGAGTGAGTATTGAGCGGCGAGGAAATATTATAAGGACCGTTTGATTGAACTTGGAAAACTGTTTAAGGTAATCAATTTTGATTTAGGTACTCATTCAAGTTTTAGCTTGCAAATTTTGAAGTATTTCTAATTGTTTCGAGTTTACCTTTAATCAGGAATTTCATAGACGTTTCCACTACAAACTGTTAGTAATTATTAAACTTATTTTGTAATTAATAATAGTAATTAAAAGTTGAGAAATTATTTGAAGTTACCATACATTCTTCTCATATTCTAATTAATATAAGTAATGAATTTAATTTAGGTAAATGAGGAAATCTATTAATTAATCTACTAGTTATTATTTAATTAATCAACGATCGATTAACCCATTAACTATTAATCAATGTATTCATGTATTAATTAATCTCAATGTATCAGCGTTTAGGTAGTAGGTACCTGCTAAATAGGAAATCAGTGGTTGGTAATATGTTGCGAACAATTAAATGTTGTGATAATATTATACAGTAGCCATTGTGGTCCCAACGATTAGCTATTCTACTCACATTATGCTCCCAAACAACTTTGTAAGCCGGCGGATTGGCGCGCACCACACAGTCAAAGTAGACGTCATCGCCTTCCTCGATGTCGTTCGGGTTTAACTTAGCGCCAAGTTGAAGAACCACGATGGGGACATCTGTTTTAGGGAAGATAAATTATAGCGGTTAGGTCAAAGTGTAAGTTGAATAACTATTAGATTTAGTTGTAAGTTTGTACCGTATAAGTTTATAAAAGCAACGATCACAGCTATATTCCTCAATTTTTACAAGAAATAAACCCGACCTAAAACAGACCTAAACTGATTTATTTTGAATTTTAAAATATCATCATCATCATCATCATCATAATCGCAACCCATAACTGTCCCACTGCTGGGCATGGGTCACACACTCGCTTCTCTCATAATGCCCTCACATTGTGAGAGAAGACTGTTCGCTCTTAAGACGATAAAGTTTTTTTTTTATTTTGTGCCGAAATGAGTTCAGAAACTTGAATATTAGATAACAACTCTAAAGTACCTACCAGTACTAATCAATGTTTTAAAGGGTAAAAATCGAATTGAGAATTAAAGGTTTATGAAATACATAATCGAAACTGCAAACCAAACAGGTTAAAAATATACGAATATTAAATGAAAGCTCAAATTTTTCAGTTACGCGCAGTGAAGAGGGCCTTGAAGTAGTAGTGTAATACAAATATTGTAAAACTCATATCAACATTAAGCGAACGACGCCACTTCAACCATTATAGTAAATGTAAAATAATGACAAAGTAACGGAAATTTTCGTTGAAAGTATGCGATAAAAACTTTGTAACCATAATGAAATACTAAAATATGTGCGGATCGATAACTTTTCAACTGTACCTCAGGAACTTGAAATTCAGTACTTGGATGTCAGCGGACATCACAACCTTTATTCCATAAATATTTTAAAGACATAGAAGTATAAAGTCCTCTCTCACTCTTTATCACCAGTACAATACCTATAACAGGTAAGCGACATAACAAAACTGCCGTTACCTTCATTATGTATCTAATATAACTTATAGAATCAACTTACAATGCAAATTGAGCGTCATAGTGGTTTGCAACGTAGAATGGTCTAATTTAGGATGAGTTGCTCGACAAGTAATTTCTTGACCGTTGTGTTCCATCCGCGGCGTCCATCGCAGGAATGATACAGTTTCATTGCGGTCTTCTGAATTCTGTATAAAATATTGCCTTTAATTTTTATTGACTGAAAATTCTCTATACATATGTGTGACTGGGTGCTTTGGGTAATAGTTTTAAAATTGTTTTTGTGCGTCGATTTCTTTCCTCGAAAGATCCAGAGACCTAGAAGATTACGGGCTATTTGGGATTGCTACCCAACAGATTGGGTTGTGGATTCCGAGAAGGTTAGAACCTTCTGGATTTGAAGATTCTAAGATTTCATGGTAATGCATCGATTGACGGGCTTTGCATCTTCAAGCGAGCTTGGAAAGTTTCAGTTGGGTGTAAAATCTACTAAGTCAAGTTTATAAACGTTGAAATGCATGCCTGTTTCGGAAATGTCATTGAATTACAAAAGAAATATAATCAAATACATATAATGGGGAAACCATTCAAATTATTTTAAACAATATGCAACGCGGTGTAATTCAATATCTGGATATACTTTTTTGCTTATTATAATTAATCTGGTTCATTGAAATTTCCCACATTTCAAATACAATAGTTATATTACAAATACCATTTACCTTCTGTGGTTCATTTACTTCCATCGGCACATTATCCATGAACCACGTAATGACGGCTGGAGGCCGAGCCCCAACAGCCCGGCACGCTAGTTCAGCCTCTGTTCCCACTGACAAAGGTTGCTCCCGTGCTAGTATTTCGACTAACAATGGCCGCACTGTAATAACAAAAGTAATTAATAGTGAAATAGTCAAATTTACTGTCATTATTAACCTTAAGTTTGCGCATAAATCTTATTACTATAATTATGAGCCCATAATATATTATGATACATTATAATTGTAACAAAAAAAATAAAACCCTAGGAAAATGTAAGATTGTTGTACGGAACTGGCTTGCTTCACTTGGCTCTAATGATACTGAAAACATTATGGTTAGTACAGTTATTATAAAATTGTAAATATATGCATATTTAAAAGTACGTACCACACAAACACACACATACATACACACATAAACAAACAAACATATAAAAAATGACTGTTTTCTTTTACTACTTTCTTTTTTCTTGTTGTTTGTTTCTTAAGAATCAAATTATTGTTACATTTCTGCGATCCTAGTTTATGGAATGGAATGAAACAATTCTTGTTTTTCAATGTATATAATTTTATGTGACTGTAATAATAAGTAAATAAAATACTGTTGTTTTAGAAATTTATACAAGCCTACATATTATGTTAGATAAATAAATAATCGATGTCCATTGGGGACGATGTCCATTTATCATGGCTGAGGTGGCTCGTCTGCACATAATAATGTCGGCTAATAACATTAAAAATAGTATTTGTAATAGGTCGTTTGAAGATTTTAAGATTTCAGAAATATTAGCGTACATTTGCATATTGTTTATACTGGCTCCCAACGTACCAATATTTACCATAACAATAGGTATACAATAATTTTGAAATCAAAGGTGACCCAAAATTCAATGAACCTTCTAAATTGGCCGTCAAAATTCAATACACCTGTCCATATATTAACACCACATATCCTGGTCACGTATTAATTACTGGCATATTTTACGTTTATGACATAAACGCCTTATTTGTAATCTATGTCAACAGCTGCAGAAAGCAACGGAATTGATGTAATAAGAAACACTATCAATAAATATTTATAATATTGAAACGGAACTCGAAATCATAAACGAAAAACAAAATAACACCTTTTATCCTGTAAATGAAACCAAACACCATTTATCCATCCATTAGGGCAGCGACTCGAAATGTAATGACGGAGCCGAGTTGATCTTCGTTGAATGTTGAAATAATACACCTTAGCGTGCAGTGCGAAACAAAATTCATTATGGATTATTATTATGATAATGGAGAATAATTTCCTGTTTTTCCGACGAGCCAATGGTGTTGAGGCAGAACAATGGGGGCGCAAATAAAAACTAATGGCGCTTCGTGCCGTGAAAGGACACAAAAGAATACTGTAAGCCACAGTCATATCTGAGATAATCTCGCGGACAGACATGCTGGCTGATCTAGGTTAATCGTCGAGATTTACCTGTTTTTATTTTGCAATAACATGGACTGAGAGCTTGTGAAGCCAGGTGAATGCTGACTGTGAAGAGGTCGCAATAGGGAATTGCCGCTTTGTTCTTTTGTCTCATTTATTGCGACATTTAATGCCTTTCAGTTTGAATCATGGTATTAACTTTTGAAAACATTGTAAAGATAATTTATCTTCGTCCAACATAATGTTAACATCTGAGTTCCAAGTAAAAGTAAAATATTTTGGATGAGGTATTCATTTAGAAAAGGTCCATAGGTTACTTTAGTATAGGAAACATCATTTTGATCTGAAACGCAACATCATCAGGTTACGTCAACTTTATGATTAGCTACAATCTAACGCCGTCTCCCAACAATCATAGCCCAGGAACAATCATGCACTACAAATCCCTGTGTAGTGGATGCCATGGTCAACACACAAGACAAGATCACATACCAAGAACAGTATTTTAAACGCATTATTCCAATTTCTGCCTTTCAATTTCATCAATAACTCCGAAGCTGAAATTCTAAAAATAATTTCCAAACCTTCCTTAAGATAAAACGCCGTAAAATCATATGAACATGCTATCCACAAACTCTGCCAATTTTTTGCTGGTTTCTCTAACGATCTTCCGAGGTATTACCGTTGTTTCTTCCCGAACACGTATGAGATGACGAAATGCGCTGTCACCGTTCATAATGTCTCAGTGCGGTTAGTTAGACAAATGTCCAAATATTAGTTGGCGGAACAGCCAAGTAATGTCACGTTAAGAAACTAAAGGTAAAATTCTTGAAATATTATGGTTTGTCCGGAGTGTAACATAAAATATTGAATCTCTCGAATTTTCGTTGGTACAACCTTATTTTTGTCTCTAAATTGGCTTATAACATATTTCAAAAGCCCCAAATTATGAGACTTGGATTAAATAATTCATGTATCCAATTACTGTCTTCAAAATAACATATTATTTTTTATTTTTATCCTGTATAAACGCGTCCTAGTAGTAGTATAAATGCGTTGTACGTGGATAGTATTGTCGCCCCGATTTCCAAGTTCGATTCCCGGCCGGATGATTGTTCTCGGTTCGTGGATGTTAGTCATGTCTTATTTGTATATACTAGTGCGGGAGGAGTGTGTTAGCGTTTATTAATTTTATATTTTTATTAAAAAAATATATTTTAATTGAACGAATTCCATCTCAACATTCTTGCGAGAGAGGGTATTAAGGATTACGTGCCGAGAGCGACTGGTACCTAAATAATAATTTCTTAATGCGTATAAAATCAGACAGTGCCTTACTGGAATATTCTGTTATGTTACGCTGATGTGACAGGCTGAACGTCAGAGGTTCTCTATATGACGGCCTTTAACCTCGCCCCGCAATAACATAAAGCGAATGTTAACCGACCTGTCTCGTGAATTATTGTTCTGGTAATTGAACGGGGTTCATAATACATCTTTCAATTTAACTATGCTTGAACAACTTAACTCCTCTAGACAGTCTTTGCCAAGATCACAAGCACAAAACCAATGTATAGCCTTAGTTGATTTATGAGTAACTTTTGTTTACTTGGAAATTGAAATACGGGTCAACCTTTTTTGCTAACGACTCCTATTCTATGGGTGTTGTAAATTCAGTATCAAATGCTAGCGTTCATAGTCGTCTTGCATCGACCCATGATAAATCGAGTTAAGCAAAAGCGGGCTTGTTAAAAGTTAATGTAAATTTAAACTAGTGAAAAGTAATATGTTTAGTAATGTAAAGTAGTGGCTAAATTTCTTGAGCTCTCCGTGTTTCGAAGGGCACTTAAAGTAGTCAGTCTGGTTGTTCTCAAAACTTACACTTGGGTTGGCCACTAAGTCCACTAACCCCTCCACCAATACGCACTGCAGCGTTTCGTGTATGCTCTAGGCTTCCTCAGTTAGAGGAGACACCCGTGCCTTATATTGGAATAAATTGGGCAAAAAGATTTTGAGTTTTAGAAAATGTAATATCTATTCTTACAGAATGAAAAGAGTATGTGAGAACATAAAAGATTATCAATTGGTATTGTGATGGTATGTAGTTACTTAATACAACATTTGTTTATTTTTTAACGTACATAAGTAGCGGACAAGCGAGCAGATGAATCGCTTGATGGGAAGTAATCACCAGTAATAAGTAATAGTTAAGTAAGTAATAGTTATCCTCCTATGAAAGCTAGAAGGAACTTAGCTAGCCAAGAAAAAAAACAGAAAAATAAAAGCATTTACTGACAAGCTCCTAACCGGAAAATAATGAATGCTTGGGCGGAAGTTTCGCGGAACAAAGCTTCTCTCATAAAAAATATAATAGCTATTATTTCATGATCGCTTCTAAAATCCACTTAATTAAATTTCTACTCAATAAATCGCTAATATATCTAAGAGATAAAAATTTGCTTCCGTATTTTTCGGTATATTAAAGTAAATTATTAGATCTACTATAAAGCCGATGTTATCGATAATAAAATGGTATTACGATACTTATGGACTTGAATTTGTGAACGAGCAGACGAGCCACTTTGTGCTTAAGTCTGATAACCCTAAAAATATTATAAATGCGAAAGTTTGTATGGATGTATGAATGTTTGTTACTCTTTCACGCAAAAACTACCGAATGGATTTTGCTGAAACTTTACAATAATATATGTAGCTTACACATCAGAATAACACATAAGCTATAATTTATAAAGATATAGTGTGAATAATCCAAAATATATAAGTAAATCTTTGCAAACCGAAGGAATAAGTTTCCCTAAGCGAAGCGAGGGCGGGTCGCTAGTAATTAATAAATGCTTCAATTGAATAATTTGAGACGGACACTTTCCGATGGTAATTGGTCAAGTAAGAAGGAGGAAATAAAGCCTTTTTCTGACGATTCTCCATTGACAAAAATCTATGCTCGAAATGAGGACCAACAGTGTTATTTGGTTAGTTCGATAATCAAGGTACAGAAAATTTATTAATACTCCGGTTACAATTTTTAGAGACTACAATCTAAGTCGTCAAGGAAGGTCACATCTATGATCAAATTAGAACGAGACTCTTACGAACAAATTACTAACTATCCTATTATAACAACTAACAGAGCTAACTATTACTAACAGTCCCCGACTTAGTCCTCATACATCCTATCGAACTAATCAACTAACGTTCTGACACTGCCTGACTGGACTTCATATCCTAGTTCCGACTTAAGTCTGCCATGTCACTTAGTACTGCCACAGATTCCTTTACTCTGTGGTACTGCTGCGTGTTCGTTTCCTATCTTAATTCCAAATTTAAAAACATCAATTACTTACGATATAGTTGTATTTGAATGTTCACTCTCATAGGTGGTACAAGCACCGTGTTACTGGCAGTGCAAGTGTACACAGCTTCGAAGTACTCTCTCTTTAGTTTAGGTATCCTGAGCTCCAAGATACTGAGACGGGACCCATCCTCCACTGGGTCCAGCTTCGCGATTATTTCATCACCACGAGACCACCTTAAACTGGGCATTGGTTTACCTGTTAATGAATTATTATAAGTGAATATAGGTACTGTGAGAGTCTCCATAAATGTTCTTATGGAAATGAGCGCAACCAAACAGATTTTTATGGAAAAGAAACAATTAATGGAGTCTTACGTCATTGCAAACACTTTATGTTGGTACATTCAAAACACATCGGGTGTTTGGGTACTCACGATTATTTTTTTGTATATTTTGACCCATTGTATGGGTAAAAAAATCGTAAGTACCTGTTATAGTCAAAATTTATGCAGTAAATATTGCAAAAACATACAAAATATGAGTGTTTAGTGCAAGAGAGATAATGTAATTAAAATGTTACAAAAATTATAAAAAAACATTTTTAATTATGGAGATGATATACATTATTAGAAAGTTTTCAATGCAATTATAAAACTGGTACAGTGTAAAAGCGGACTTGATTAAGAACTTCCGGGGTAACTCTTTTCCTTTCATAAAATATCTGATATCTTTTACAACTCCGTAAACTTTTTCAAAATGCCTTGATTTGTGCCGCGAGTTTCATTAGTTAGTAAGTCTGTAACGAATAGAAACTTAACAATACATAATTAAGTAAACACCTACATAATTAACTTGTACATAAATACTTTTTTTGGTTCCCTTGTATGTGTTTTATACGTGTACATAAATAATAAAATAAATATATAAACTACCAAATTACGGAAAGGGTGGCATTAAACCCCAGGGAAGAAACAACTGAGGGTCAACTTTGAAGTCGAGTGTAGGTAAAACTTAAATCCAAATTTTTACGAAAATCGCTTCTGTTTCGATGATGTCCAAAATTAAAAAGGAAAACGGTAATTGACTGGACTAATGATATTTTACGTATATAACGTGGAGCAACATAATAAAAGTGATCCATTCAACATTTCAAAGTTGAAATTTTTCTCAGAGCTTGTTTATACAAACATTTTTCTTAAGTCAAACTACGTCATCGTTTCAACAAAAGTTATACGACGCAATAAAAGGGGTCCATTTAACTTTACAAAATTGAAATTTTTTTCGATGTTTGTTATACAATCATCGTACATCGTTTGTTTGTTTCAACAAAATCCTGACAGTTCCGGAAGAAGAAGCAGCTAGCAACACCCAAGTAAGCTTTTCCTACTCACCGTTGCCGATTACAACAGACAATAAGTCAACAAAATATGAAACATTATCATTCAAACATATACCACAAGTAACGATGTGTCCTCTAGTTTTACCTCCACTTACAACACAGGTAAGTTTGAGACTCGTGTCCTCGATATATGGTCCGGCTATGCCGATCAGCTCTTTGTCTCTCTCGTCGAAAATCTTCGGCTTTTCTGGTAACTCTGTAACAAGACACATATCAGTGATTGGCACGTGTTTTTTCTACGTAGGAACGCATAGATTACTTTCCCATAAAGTTCCGATTAAGCTTAGCTTCAATCCATTAATGGCTACTGAGAACGGGTCTCTCCTCATACCCGAGGAGGCCTAGAGACGAGAAGCTTATAAAGTTGTAAACAATAAGTCCTCCTTTTGATAATGCTTGACCACAATCCCACCTGATAGTAAGTAGAGATGTGGTCTTTGGTGGTAGAACGCACTAACTTAGTAGCAACCTATTATAACTCCTTATTGGTATTTATAATATTAGTATAGAACATCTGTCATTATCATTATTTCAATTAAATTATTAGTTTTCAAATAAAACACTTTGGAAATATTTCATATATACTAGTAGCCTACATTTCCTTCCATTGAAATGAAGGAAAAATGCTGTTCAATTTCACGGCAATAATTTCAACCTTTGAGCCAAGGTAATCCAATCACGTGACTTACAGAGAAACGAGCTAGATTCCTGGTACTAATGTTTCTACAGACCTCATCAAACTAAGTGGTGCTAAGTCCGGCTGCAATTGCTCTTTGAGTTACTCGTCCACCTAAAAGTATGAGCGAAAAGCGAGCGAACTTCAATAAAAAATCTAAAATATTATCATCAAAAACTTATTGAGGATTTTGATTTGTTGTATAATATTGAAATATAAGTTATTTTGCTTTATTGATAAGAATTTGTTTATGAGTTACTCAATATACCACATGTTGGGTATGTCATTATAATATAATATACACACTCATAGCCCCACACTAGGATTACCTGTTGTATTACCTGTGTGTGTTATTTATATTGAAATATGTAATTTATTTTATAATTTTAATTTGACAATAATTTAATTACTAATTGACTCGACAACCGATAAAATGTAACATATTGAACAATGAGAATATTTTGGACAAAACAAAAAGACAAGGACACACTGAGAAAAAAATTAGCACCGTGGGAATCAAACCCAAGACTTTTTAAAGTGTAAAATATAATATTTTCTTCTACGAAAACATAAATATTTCAATCGTTTTTAGAATTCAGTCGGCAGTCGTACAATTTAGAAATCATTTGTTATTTCAACGGTGTTAATTCTATAGAGCAATGAAGCGTAATGGAATTGGATCTGTGTTTCAGTTGGAAAATAAGTTTATCGGTTTTAAGCGATAAATTGAGAAAGATGTCGATAAAACAAATATAGCAGATTGAAGTGAATCGGTACATTAGCTCCGTATTTTGTCTTCAGGCTTAGTTTAATTCTGTTATATTTAAGTAATTTTGTATTTTAAAATCTTAATACAAAATAGTGAGTTATTTCTGTAAAATATTTATAATTTCAAGTAATTGATTTTCTCTCCTGTGTTTCGTGATATTTTTGATAAGAAAAAGCTAAACATTACCGATAGAATCAGTTATGGCCTTAACCCATTAATGGCCTACTAATGGGCACAGGTCTCGACTCATACCTGAGGAATCCTAGAGCAAACTCCGTCACGCTGCTCCAGTGTGGATTGGTGGATGGGTTAGAGGCCAACCCAAGTGTCGGACGTTTTTATGCCGCCCGAAGGCCATCGATATGGCTTAACCACTGCTATCAAATAATAACAACCAAGACCGAAGGCTTTACGTGCCCTCCGAGGCACGGAAGCGCCCAAGAAATTTTGCCACTAGCGGTCACCCATCCAACCCGCGCCCGCTGTTGTTAAACTTTGTCGATCACTTAATATCGACGCAAACCGGGCTATGAGCACTTAATATTAGTAGTATTTAGTAGCTGTTTATTGATTTGGAAAAAAAATTGTAAGTGATTGATTTAATTATAAATGATGATAGTACTTATTCATACGCCAAAATTTACAATAATATAAACGTTATCACACTCATACCTCGTCACTAGGTTTCCCTGAGTCGCGGGTGGCATAGACAACACAAATTATACGTCACGAACAAAAGTTAAGTCTTATTACGAATATATTGCCCAGAAACTAGAATTTTTATACATTGTTTCTCTTTGGTTGTGCCAATGTATTCGACGCGAGTCTATGTGCCGACGCTAAATGGCGTGAAATAATGGCTCGGAGCTGTCCCCTGCATGTCAACTTGCCGCTTCTAGAGCTATGTGGGGTCCAAGTTATTGTGTCGTTATTCTTGCAGTATTGGAAATTCTTCTGTCCTCGTTTTAGGAATATATCACCCGTAAATCGCAAATACACGAAAGTAGCAATTAATAAGTTGGTACTGAACTGACACGTTGAACGTAGATTAAATTATTTTTTTGAAATTGCCAATGTGAGTCAGTGAATCGTTCAGACTAAGAAAGGTGGCGTAAAGCTTTGAATAGATGGCGTTAAAATATTAATATCGGAATATGAGACAACTCTGTTGGTTATTCAGACTTGAAATCTTCACATTTGAAGTATTCAAAACATTTAAATAATTATGTCTTAGCACATTTACATTTATTTTCTGATCGTACTTCCGTTGCTTTTAAGTTTTAGGTTTTTTAAAGAATCCTTATACATATTTTCCACTGAAGCACAACACAAAACGCCATTTTCTCATGATCAAGTGACATCTTAATGTAATCAAAATTTATAACTAAATAAGTAGTAATTAAACAATGTGTTTTAATGAGTACAAATCATGTTTTCACTACATGGCATCAGCAGATGTGTAAACGTAAGTGATGAACAGAGTTGAGTATGATAGAGCGCAATGGAATATTAGATAGGTGATCCGCCACTAGTTAAAATTTCTTGAATGTTTAGAAATAACCAAACTAGAGCACACTAGAATGAAATTCTTGTATAAATTGACGAGAAAAGCTATCGCATTTGATCTTAATCGTCACTTTCCTCCAAATGTATTCATATAAAATGCTTTTAAGCCCCACGTCCCATTTAGACGTAACTCCGTGATAAATTTGAGGCACACAAGGTGGGGACTCCATAATTGAGTTACCCTACATTAAACTTTTTTCGTCGGACCTTATAGCTAAAATAAAAGGTTGCTAGAGTCATCCTAACACAAATTACTTTGGACCCAAAGCAATCTCCTTATTGCTATTGTGATTTTCGGTGAAGAACGTTCTTCACTGGAAATATAATGAGTGTGATGTCAAAAGTCACAGAGAAAGTGGTAATGTTTACGCAACTAGACAAAATCTACTTGTTTAGGGTGTGATTTAGTTTATAAATCATGATGGTGACTTCGGCATGTAAGATTTTTCGACGCTTCACTTCAAGGCGGTATTTTTAACCGGTATTTTTATATTATAATTTTACCTTCACTTCAACATAATTATGTATGCATAATTATGTTGTCTATCGTTCCGATATGGACGACGCGTATTGGTTTATCATTTTATAGTACGTATAGGGAAGAACTAAAATAAACAGCTCACGGTGGTGTACCCGTTTGCTTATAGTATGGGTGTCTTCTTCTACTAAGTTCAACTTTACAATCCAATATGTCGCCACTAGCATTATATTGGATAAATTAAAAATTAATAAAAAAATTCAAGCGGGCACTAGTAATGTCCATACATAAGGTAGTGACATCCAGTCCAGTCCAGTACCAGTGAATAACGATACTTTTCATTGTTAGTTTAAATGTTGTACCTGAATATTGACAATGATAGTGCCATAGACCATACTAGATTGGAGGAAATTGTTAGTATGAGGCACGATGAATATAAAATTAATGCGTAAATTGATAGGTGGCAATTAAGAATTAAGATATACAGTACAAAGACAGGTATGTACAGTACAAAGATATGTATGTCACATGAAAAGACGATAAAAGTCGAACAATACAATATTCAAATAATTATATTTCCCGAAACAGTAAAATGCCAATACATTACACAAATAACAGCTAACTAAATACACTTTAAAGAGTATTGAAAACGAAGCCCCTAAGCACATAATTTGTAATGTGAGCACGAAATGCAAATAAATCAAGTGTATAATTAATTACCTTTACTGACAGTGCACATCTGTTACACGCCTCCTGTTCGTAACCCATTGATAGAAGTTTTGCAAACGTGTTCCATCGTCGACGTGTATACTTTAATTTATTAACGATTTCTCATTACCATAATAATCCAAGATGGTTAATGCGCTAGTTTAGTGCAAGGAAAAGTCCCAAAATTTAAACGTTTAAATACGTATGTTTAAATACAAACTCCTATATTTAAACATACCCTTGTTTAAATTTTGCACTCTAATATTATTGGAATTCTTGAACCATATTAATCTGCTTTACCGAATTTGAGCAGTTAATTTTCTCTTAAAGCTGCTAGACAAGTCTACAACTACACGTTAAGTCTTCTACGATGGTAAAAATATGTATGTATTTGTACATTATTCTAAACATATGACTTTAATTGTTTCCATTTGTAAAGACTACTATGAAGTACTTAACTTCGATAATAAAGCGTGAGTCGCTAAGAATTCGCCAAAAGTCAGACAAGTACATTGCTAAATGTTCTAAACAGCGTCTTACTAAAGTGCAAACTCGAACATGATTCGAACTAAAAAGCTTTTAATTAAAACAGTATTTACCAACATTTTGACTGAAGGGATAAATAAAGTAAAAGTTTTGCGTAAAGTTGGCTCTAGAACAAAAACTAAAAAGTTATTATGCCAATAATAAAGGTTCAATTGGCGAGTATCCAAGTCAATATGTAAGATACTTGGAAATGGTCAATAGCAGGGTTGTCAGTAACTAACTGAATAGTGGTTTTATTCTTATTAAGGTATTTAATTAAGCAAAGTGAGTGATGGGTAATGGTACCCATCCTCACTTCGCATTAGGAATACTGTGCCTTAGGACCAACATTCGAAACAATTGCCACTCATTTCTGTCAGGCAACTGTTAGAATATTAAATAATAAAGCAACACCAAACTGAATTGAACACACTTTATTCTTGAAAATAACCCGAATCACAACTACTTTTTCTCTCCGTTACAATACCGAGTGAAAAAAATATACAAAGTGGGTAAACTTAAAAAAACAATATTCAATGTAAAACCCTTAAGATCATTTTTAACAATATAAATAGCTTTAAAATAATATATAGCTGTCACAAAATACTTGAGATTATTAGGAAATGATAAACAATTCAGAAATAAATAATAACCATCTTCAAAGAAAATACTGCATATTGATTGCAAAACGTTGCTATTCGTTAACTTGCAGGCGCTTATCTTAAAATAATCTAACACAACATACAAATTTCATGTTTACCCCAGTTCATCATTTTGGAGGTTAGTTTTTATTGTTGTTGAAATTAAAATATTATTTATTGAAATACATAAAAAGTAGTCAAGCTTACGCAGCTCCTTTGTAGATTGGTGAAGGGGTTAGTGGCCAACCCGCGTGTTTTTTGATATTTTGGCGACATGAAAATTGTTAGAAATTTTCATGTCGCCACTATACCTCCGAAATGGCCTGGCGACTGTTATCTAACGATAACCGAGGCCGACGTCTTTACGTGCCCTAAAAAGCGCAGATTTTTCAGTTTTAGTACATGTAGGTATGTGGTTCTGCTTTAGTTTTATTAGTATTGATTAACGTCCACATTGGCTAGACGATACTGTTTGGCTGAGTTCCGATACAAGGATATAAATTGCGACAGACAGTTGGGTCAGGTGACTTGCCAATGTAAATTATTAAGCGTAGAGTACTTATACATTTGAATGTATCCTAGGATAATGTATTTCTACTCTGTGATAAAAAAACCTTTCCGAAACAATAAAAAATGTGCATACGATTATCATAGACGCGTACGAGTATGTGCATAAATAGTTTTAAATTGTTTTTTTTATTAATTAAAACGCCATTCACTCATAGCCTTACCAAGATTCCCCGTGTTGTGGGTGTGGGAACAACACACAAAGACAAAAACACACATCCAGATCAAGAATAGAAGTTTAAACTCATCGTAGAAATTTCATCCTCGCTGGGAATTGAATCCAAGAGGATTGTGTATGTTGTGTTGATTACCATACATGTATGTAGATCGTCAATTGATTGTATACTTAATTATTGGTCTTAATTTTAATTCGTTATTCATATTTGATATCTTTATATTGTTGACCTTGTAACAAAGTTGGTAAGCCATAAGTAATCTAGATGTAATGTGCAATTTTTATATCCTGTTCGTCCGTAGACGGAGAAAAGTATAGACTAATGGATGCCGTCTATCGCATTGACACAGGAAAAGAAACATTTAACGCCAATGACACGAGAAAAACGAGACAGAATGATACTATATTTTGTTTCACTTTGTGTCACTGAAAGCACAGTTACTTACAAGCAAATTTGACCGTCGCATTTTTCTTGTGCCACATACAATTGCTCTCTCGTGCTATTTCATCTTGGCCACGTTCACGAGATGTCTATCTATGTATATCCTTCACTGTCTACATATTCAACGTTATAGGCGGTCGATTGTTCTGCATCAAATAGGTGGTAACCTGTAACCAAACATTACTCTGTGCTTGGCGGCAGGCAGACTACTCGCTCAATGGTCCCACAGTTTGGCTTCGCTCCGATACAAGCACATAAATCTACGCCGGGCAAACAGTGCAGGTGACGTAATCATGTTACTACTCGTAGAATAGAATCCTATTCTTATCCTTGTTATTACCAAACTTTTTGGTTTTTGGACGCAATAGATGGATAATTTGTATGTAAATGTCAAAGATGTATGGAATATATGTATTTCTCAAGATAAAGAACGGGGGATTCCCTCGGGAGCACTCGGATCCATGGTGTCGCTACTCACTAACAGCTCGCCACAAGCTGCCCTGTGGGCTTATTATTATTATTATTATTATTTACGTTAAGAACAAGTCCTCCGAAGCGAAGCGAGAGTGCGTCCACTAATTATAAATAATATAATTTACTATAACTGCTGCACGCTTTATTTTAGCTGTGGTATTTATTTCAGAGATCCTCCGGCACAGCTGCTATGTTTGGTTCCTGTTTATTTATCACTATTTCCTCGACAACCAATTAGTTATACCCGAGGTTTAATACAAGATTTATGGGACTCGTATATTTTATACTTCGAAAAGTTCGAGGTAATTTAAATGCATCGGGATATGAAAATTCGGTTCCACATTATCTGAACGTATATTTTTAAGAATATTTAAAACTTATCTTAAAGGTACATTTTATGTCCAAATGCTTCCAAAAGTATGAAAATAAGGAAAAATATATTATTATCGTAATACTTATTAGTGTATACTAATAATAAATCTTCATTAACGCAATAGAACCAAAAACAATGTTTTTAGAATTTTTGTCTGTTTGTCTGTGGTTTTGTACGCGCTAATCTCCGAAACGAAATGAAATCCGATTTGGATGCGGTTTTCACTTATATATTGTGGTAAGCTTCACCTAACATTTAGTTTTTATTTTATTTCAATCCGTTGAGAAATAAAAAAGTTATGTCAGTTTAAAGAATCACACCTAAAAATGTGCGTACTAAATGACATGTTTCCTGAAGCGAAGCGAGGGCGGGTCCACTAGTCAAAAATATAGTTTCATCTCTTGAGCTTGTTTAAAATCAGTTGTATTCGCATGGACACTATCGTGACATAAAATAAATTATTATAATTTCGATTATTATTTAAAAAGCTCTCCAATAGACCGAATTAATAAGTAAAAAACTGATGTAAGGTTTTTTTCCTGTTATGTCAAGACTATTCTAATGAGCCCTTATTTGATAGGTTTACTACTAAGCATTGCAGGTTTTCGTCACCTATCTCCGAGCTCCACCATTGAAATAGCTCGGTGGTTCATATTATTTTATAGTCATCGCTCCTCATCACGTCATGTGCAAATTTTCCAATTAATGATAATGATGATTGACATTTTTAATTAACATAGAAGTTTACTTAAAAACATAAAACACGATAACATATAAAAGAAAAAAGAATTATAGAAAGCTTGTAACATAATAAAAAACTCCTCGGCCACCAATAACTTACTTTTTCATACTAACTCATAAACTTTTATATGAAAAAACTCCTATAGTTAGCGTAGAACTAGAGCTCTTAATAAAAAAGTTACTAAGTTGAAGTTGCTTGTGCATGATAAAAACCCTATTAATCTTTCGCTTATCTGGACCGCGATAAGCGTCAATCCACACTATCCTATCTTCGCCGCCTCAGTGAGCTCTCAGCTTAGTAAAAGGTTTGACAACAAAAGATTTATTCAGCTACTTTCACGTATTTTAATATTTTAAATAACTATGAAGAATTAAATTTAATGTAGCCAAATTCGCTTAAAATTTTTGAAGCGGTAAGTCTGAACTCTTCATTGCTGATAAACTTAATCATATGTTTCCAACATTTGTTCAACTGTGTCCTTGTTCAAATGTCATTCGTCATTATTCAAAAGTGTCCAATATTTTGTAGTGTAACGTAATGCATCCATCCTTCAACACACCCCAGAGATCTCCGACTGTTGGGCTCGTGTTTGCTCTCATAACGTGAGACTCCTTACTGTCCGTAGTTTACTACTACGTAAGCTACTCGTAAGTATTGATTGACTCTTCTTTGTGAACTTACTCAACATTAATATTACAATAAAGATATTAATTGGTTATCGTGTAACTTTAATTGACT
The DNA here is from genome assembly GCA_905404295.2 of Ochlodes sylvanus. NCBI lineage: Eukaryota > Metazoa > Arthropoda > Insecta > Lepidoptera > Hesperiidae > Ochlodes > Ochlodes sylvanus. The sequence goes on along the minus strand of FR990130.1, from coordinate 11,799,770 downwards.
TTATAAACAGATACACCCTTATAGCCTAACAGGGCACTGGTTTCTCATCATAACTGAGAAGCCTTAAGGCACACTACGCTGCTACAATGCAGATTAGCGTAGGAATTAGTGGCCAACCCAATTATCAGAAGATTTTATGCTCAAAAGCCATCTAAGTAACGATAACGACCGGAATAACAAGCCCGGTAGTTTTACAGGTCTTCCGAAGCCCGTAACCGCTAAATTTTTTGCCACTAAGGTCTACCCATCCACCAATCGATCGCACCAGCACTATATATTGCCTAACTCGATCACTTCAGATCGACGCAAGCCACCATATTAGTGCTTGAATCCAAATTTCAAGACAACCAAACACCGAAACTCCGTCTGATTTCCAAGTCTGCTGTAACATTCGTTAAAGTTAGCGTCAAACAACACGTAATAATGCCTTAAACGACTATAAAGTAGAAGAAATTAGTCGTGGAATTGCATCTACTTGACGTCCAGATTGTAAGCGAGTGTAGAAAAGCTTAATTTACTTGGAAGTAACTGTGCTTATTCTGTAGAGAATTTAACTCATTGCATTTCTTTACTCGGAAATTTCTTGCTTGTTTCAAATGGAAGAACAATGCAGTTAAATGGCAGAAACATGGTGCTTTATAAATCGTGTTATACAAAATGGAGTAAAGTAAATATTAAACAGGACCATATGGGTCCGTAAAAGAATTATGATATTGATATTGTAGACATGATGCATTACTTGTCATGATTCAGTTTGTAATAAAATATTCTTATTTCCGAATATTATTTTTATAAATTCTGACGCTTATTTTCAGTCCGACTTAACTTGTTATTCTTTATACTTTGCTTCGTTATTCAATTCCCCCACCTGTAATTTGTATTCATCGCAATGTATACATACATAATTGTTTGGTCTTTACAGATAATAAAACTATAAATGAATTGTCTGATGAAGGATATAACCGATTTATATTTGATTAGTTTTCCGCTCAGGGCTTTGGCCATATCAAATTCTCAATTGCCAAAAATCCTTTCTTAGTTCTGACTTGCGTCACTTGAGACTATATATAAAGTTTCAAGTGAATCCATTGAAGAAATAAAAGTTTTAATTTATCCCCTTTTTATTACCTTAGGGAGGGAATTTCCAAAATTTCCAAATTCGATTCATAAATAGAAATGATTTATCAATTTGATGAATTCCATTGTAACATATTTTCGAGTGAAGAGTGTGTAGTGCCACAAAGGCATAGATTTCCCGAAGCAAAGCGAAAACATTTTAATAAAGCGGATTTGGCCGTTGTATTTACGATAGCCGAGTTCCATTTGTATTAGCGATTGCGACCAAACGATATGCATTGGCCATGGTAGATCACTTACGATTGACACAAGCCTTTGAGTGCGATTTTATTAGTCAGATTTGGTCTGCAGTATACGCTTTGTACCAGAATGATAGGAACCCCGAATGATATATCCGTTTTTAGCACCTTAGTCAACAAAAATAATATTTATTATTGGTTTAAAAATATTGATCAATATTACAAAACTCTTCCGTTACTGAGTGATTGACAGACAACGTACAGACGAAACTACTGAACGTAAGAAGCTGAAAGGCATGTATGATCCTTGGGAAGTAAAGGGGAGCACTAAGTGAGGCTTTTTGGAAATTCCCTCCAAGGTGATAAAAAAAGGATAAACTGTTTTTTTATTTTTTCAATGGATTCACTTCAAACATTGTACATTTATGCATAGGTTCTATCACCGTCACCTAACCGGACTAACTATCCCAGTCCCCATATGAGTCTTGTCCTAAATCGGTCACCATTGTCATGGGCGGCAGCGGAAGATGGTGCTGCATGCTCGTTTGCTACCTTATATCAATAAAAAAAAAGTTTCCTCAAGTGACGCAAGTAAGCACTAATAAAGGTTTTATGGAAACTATGGTATTTTTAAAGTAAGTCAGAAGAAAAAGCGCTTTCGAGTTCATTGAAAGGGGTGATGTAAGCGAGCTCCTGCGGGTGATGTTATTACTAATTTTAGAAATCTGTCTATCTACGTATAAACAGTTATTTTGTTATATTTCTAAATGAATAAATGAATAAAATATATATTTCTAAATGAATAACTATGGTGATAGTTTGAAAATACGTTCCCTTGGGATAATTGGAACAGTAATTTCTCATTTTCTGTTCCCACACGGGCGAAATTGCAGGTTAAATCTAGTGAAATGTTCAGTTTACATACAGTATGTTGCCGCTTTGTATCGTCATTGTTCTTCTATTGTGATCAATAAAGTTGAAATAAATATCTAGAAGCTTTATAAACAGCCATTAAGATGAAATAAAAACAATCATTTTATTATAACTTCAATTAATAAGTTAGAAATAAATTAAATGAGTACTATTATAGTAAATAAATACATAATGAATAATCAAAAGTAACAAAAACCTTTGTAAATTTTGACCTAAGCGAGACCAAGTTACTAAAACAATTTGATATAAGCACCTAACTTCGTTGAGACAACAGTAATTATTTTAATAGTGTTGAGTTCACAACAATTATAACTGAGATGTTACATTTACGCCTTTATTTGAGGACGGCGCCCTAAAACTTACTTTGCTTCTGAGTGAATGATTTCAAAAGTGTTTAACAACAATCAAAATGAAGATCCCCAATGACCAGACCCGCATGGAACAACGATGAAGGTTACTATGATGGACTGCCATTCAAATGGTTCTGGGTTCTATTCCCCACGAGGCGTAAATTTGAATGATGATGTTAGAAAACCAAAGAGTTAACATCGCTGCAACAAAACTAAACTAAATACTCAAATACATCGTAGTTGATCTACTTAATACTAAATTACACCACTAGAATCAGGTTTTAAAATAACGGCGGAGAATTTGGCGAGAAGGTGACAATGTCACATAGTCCTTAAAATTATTACCCGTTAGAAAAACTACGCGAGCCCTGACAAAGCTCAGCTTTTTCTTCGTTTCTTTTAATCCTACAAGTCGTTCTGTAACAGGATAAGAATGACGATTAATAGCATTAGACACTTATTATAAGTTGCCCGCCAGCTACACAGAAGCACTATAGTAAACTATAACTCTATTTTGCTTCGCTTCCTGAAACTCATCTTCTTTATTTCCAATATAAACGTTTAAACAAGGCTCTTCAAATTGAAATACGTGACTTTTCTGAGTTTGAACAGATTGAAACAATACAAACCCTTAAATGTTAATCTAAGCTTATTAACTTACTTATGAGAAAACTATGATACCGACAGAAAAAATTTCAAAATCATGTCATGGGGTATATTGCCATTAATTACAAATAGATACTCAATGTTACCTTTCTAAACTTCGGCCATGTACAATACTAATCAGTAACAGCTTTATAACATATTGATTCAGAGCAGTTAACAACAATTTACCTTTTACATCGCAACAGAAATAGCAGCTGCATATCTAAGAAACTCAGTTGAAGTTTGCATTCAGATGCGAATACGAAATAGCGACGATAAATTTTAAATGAAACTCGCTGCGCGTGAATGACTGATCGTCCATTGTGCCTCTTTAATGCCACAAATTCGAACTCAGCGGCAGAGTGAGACTGAATGAGTGATTAAAGAAATGTGGAACGGTTTATGCAATATTTTTCAAATCAAATATAAACACAGAAACTACTGCATCACGGACAGATGAAATGGGTGTTTATCGTAAATTTTCACGCCTCCGTCTGTAAACCAAGCCACATCGCTAAATTGAGAAATGAGCTTTGTTCGCTGTGATGTCAATTTACCACTGTACTAAAATGTACCTAACATTTTTTATAGTACAAAGCCAAGCTTATAGCTGGCGTTCATTGCCTACAAGTTTACAAAATTAATGCGTCAAATGCGTCGTGTCAGAATAGTTTGACATATTAAAACTATTATCTATCAAATACTAGGTATCCCAGCGAGCTTCGTACCGCTCTATAATTAATATAATACACGAATTTGGCGACAAAAAACTTCAAACAAATCGGTACAGCCGTTTAGGAGTTCAATCACATACACACGCACAGAAGAAATATATATTAAGATTGAAGCATTTATAAATAAGCAGACTTTGGCCCAGTTTGAATTAAAAACAATAGACAGACTTTTTGAAATACTTGAAAGTGAAGTGAAAATAACAGCGCTGCATGGAAAAGGAAACCTTGATATATTGATTCCTAAAGCAATAGAAATCCCTAATTATCGCCTAAGAGATACAATAGTTTTAAATCCTCTGGATGTTGCGTTTTCGAGATTGACGGGGGGATCAGTCAAACTATTGGAGATATTGAAAAGCCGTCATAGTATCAAAAGTGTTTGAAAGTTCAGCAAGTATGTATGTATATACCTGTGATATAAATAACTTATTAATTTTTTAATATATTTACAGAGAAATGATATAAAACTAGAATAATGAACCTTAAACTAAAAAAACTTAAAAAATATAATAAAATAACTAAAATATATTATTAAAAGGAGTCCCTTTAGGCAAGGTTCCGAAGATACTGGCAGCGTTCCCCGTTTGAATAGCTATACCAATTCTTTGTCCGAGGTAGCTGCCAGCTGTATATACATACCTATTAATATTATGAAAGTGAAAGTAACACTATCTGCTACCTTTTCACACTTAATTTACTGAACTGATTAAGATGAAATTTGGTTAAATTTGGATTGAAGATTTTGTTCTTGTAGCTGTAATGGAAGACACTATTTAAAAAAAAATGTGATAAGGAGCATAAACTAGTACCTATGATATAAAAGAAGTTACTAATATTATAATGCTGTAAAAGTCTATCCTATTACGATATTAACTCAGCCGCAGACTTTAGAACCACAAGCTTGCAATCCGAAATAGAGCAGATGAATTTTAAACGAATCTCGCTCCGTGCGGCTGCTAGTGAGTGATCGACTATTGTTCCTTTTATAACTCTAACTTTAAAATTAAACATTCAAAAAGATGAACTATTCTACTTTTCAAAATTATTACAAGACTGAATGGAAGACGGAAATTGGTAGGCGGTATAAGAGATTTTATCGAAATATCTCAAAAGCAGTTTTTAGATCAATTCGTCGTAATAATTACGACAATTAATCAGTTAATCCTTTTTGCAAACTTTACAACGTTAATTTCAGTTAAATAAGTTAAATTTATTAGTGTTCGTGTAGTTTTAATTCTTGACGTATCTAAATGAGCGGACTACCATAATTAGGTAGGAACATTCGCTACTTATAAATATTTGAAATATAAGTTTGTATCACAATACCTACCTAAAATATAAATTTCGATGGCGGTTAATTAAAGTATCCTTGCTATATCCTTGCTGCTAAGAAATGTTATTTTCTGATTGCTTTTCTTCTTCCGTATTTATATCCTATCATAAAGTTGAGTATATTTTTGCCTACGTATATGTTTGACATTCACGCGGTGAAAATATTCCTGGTCTAAAATAACGGCGATAAATTTTATTCCATACTCATTCGGCTTGACGGTGCACAATGAAGTGAGTTCATTTTATCTGCGCTGTTGGAAAATAGGTGTATAACATGACATTTTACTAAATGACACAGTGCTCATACTCTCAAGTATTTTCAATCAATAGAGTTAATGAGGTTCATGTTCTGTGCAGTCAATAATTGTTCCGATAAGGGCTAGCTGATTTTAAACTTTCATCATCACGGACACTAAACATTTTAACTGTAACGGGTTTATTATAGTATAATAATGATCGTGAGATTATTACTCTGTATTACAAAGGAAACATTACGTTGGTCAGTAAGTTGGATTGACAGTATAATTTAGTCATGTCACTAGTAAAGTGTTGAGTACCTAATAAGACGTGATGGATTAGAATATTCGACATAATTATTTTTATGACATCACTAGGGATTTTACAAAATCTCCGATTTTCAAGCTTTCTCGATTTCTTTTTTCGGTTTCTTTGCTACTCGTACTACTCGTACTCTGGAAATGCATGGTTCTGAAGCATGGCTTACTTCTACCACTTATAATGTTATTATTACCTTTACCTTTATATGTTTGGCAAAGGGAGATCTCCGGCCACGCTAGACGACATGCCCGGGAGACGGTGAAGCCTCAACTGATCGCTGTTGGAAGTTTGGAACTTGTATATAGGTATGCGAGCGGTGTAGAAAACTTCGATGTCGTCATTCAGGCTTCCTGCATTAACTTCTTACAACAGTAACAATGTTTTAATTGTTTGTTATAATATTATTACATTAAACAAATTCCTTAATTTACATTTGCACAACATTTCAAAGTGAATCCAGAAATCCACAGCCAAATTTTAATAGACAAATGTAACTAAAATGTTTGCATCAACTCATCACCGACACTTCCAGTTCTGAAGCTCTGCACCCAATCAGTTCGCATTTAAACTTCATTCGTGATCATGAGAGAAATACGTAGTAGCTTTTACCGATACCGAACGTGCACTTCAAGTTCCAACTTCTTCAGCTAATACGGAATTCAATAAAGGAAGTTAAGACTCACCAGTCACGTAAAGACCGGACTTGTAACAGTTCCTTTATTCAGTTAGTATCTTTATAGACTCTTTTTCTGGTATTTTATTTAGTTTATGATAAGGAATAATTAAATAATTGCTAACATTATCTCATATCATACAATGTTGATTTAATATTGGTTTGATATAATATCATTATGTCGAGTATTTTTTTTCTTGGTGCAATTGTATTGAGTATCGTCTACTTTTACGTACCCAAACATAAATTAAGAATAACGGTTAGGAGTTCGTCAAATAAACAATGAATTTTGCACACACATACACACATAAGATTTCTTGAAAAATATCTTATTAGTGATATATCACGTGGTTTGTTAATTTTAACTATTATTAAATTTTTAATTTAGGATTTATTTGGCGTACTACAGATAATAATGAAATAAATTGGGTCATGTCGTTGCCAAAATTAATTTACCACAGCTCTTCCATTTTATTTCCTATGTTGCGCGTAAGAATGAAAGAAGGTGGATACAATCAGAATCTCATTCAAAAATATTTTTTACGATAAGGACTTTGATCCAATGTACAAGAATTGTTTTGAATCTTAATAATAACATCTCGTCTACTCGATTGTCAACAATATACGTAAAAATTCCAGTAACACAGTCTCGCTTTTCTTCGAGAAACACAATCGGTACATTTACAAATTTAATGGTTTATAATGGTGTACGATGACGTATGTACTATCCATGCCACTGAAACACAGAAAATCTTCGTACGATTGTAAGAGAATGAGTGTGAGACCACCTACAACTACGTTCATAAATCCCTAACTACACTTTAAAGCGCAACTGACTGTAGTTCACGCTCACTACGACATCCCATGTCCAAGTTTTTGCCGATACGAGTACATGCAGTCTTGAACTGGAAACTTAAATTCAATAAGCAACTTTGAACTATCCAATCACAAGAGAAACAAACTTACTTGTATCTGTTAAGTTTGAGCGTGATTTGAAATAAATCTACAAGCAATTTTGAATGTTGAAACAAGAAGATGTAAGTTTAAGCGGTGGTTAAGCATCGGTGTCGTAAAGAACGTCGCTGACTAGTAATGTTCTCGGACAGTGCAACAAAAGTTATTTTAAAGGAACTGCGTCGTTTCCTCATGACTAAGGGTTGTGGCCATCATAAGTGGGTTTTCCCATTAAGATCCTCCAGACTTGTCTGTTTTGGAAAAATATATCTATCTCATAATTATGTAAGTCTGATGTGAATAACTCTGTATCAATTCAGCAAAAGGTTTTTTAATATAAGAGCTACTGCCAATTTTTGGGTAGGTATTTGAGGCAAGCTGAAAACTTGTCTCATAACTCTCCTACTAAACCCCAACTCGGAGCTGCAGACCTGGCTGCTGAGTAGCGGGGCATTATGGACCCCTACAATTTTAAAAATGTTATTTTTTTATTCCAAAAAAAATGTTTGAGGCAATATGCAATTTTTATAATGTTGTAGTTTAATGTTTAAAGAATAGAAAAAAAAATAAGCCAGACGATTTAGTCGGGGCTTTGACATTGCCAGGCGCGTGCAAAAATTAAAAAAAAAATAGTTTAAAAAAAGTGTTTGAGGCAACTTGAAATTTTAATAGGGTGTAATTTATAGCTAAAAAATAAGATTCTCAAAAAGACAGATCATTTCGGTGGGGCTTTCTACCCGCCAGGTGATCTAACAAATCAGGGTAAAAAACAGTTTATCTCGATTTCTGGCAAAACTACAAGTCCGATGGAAAAAAGTTTAATGACAAAGTTGTAGGTAATAGAAGGATCTATAATCTTTGTCTTGACACTTTTTTCACATAACCTCAAAATGTATGTGAAAAATTAAAAAAACCAAATTTTTGAGTTTTTATTTTTATCTCTTCCAAAAAAAAATTTTTTTTCAACTAAATTTGGTGAAAACCTACCTTTTTTTGTCTCAAACACACTGTAATTTTTTTGATTTAAAATATTTATTTTTGCACCTTATATTGACTTAATATCGAAAAAGCACCCTAATTTTTAATCTAGTCTTCAATTCAATCAAAATTTCTATTTTTTAAGTCGGTGGGCTTTTTATCGTTGACATTTTGACTTTCTGATGGTTTAAAAAATATACATTACTATTGTAAATTTTCTCAGAAATGTGCAAAATGTGCCTGATTTAGTCGCAGTAAAGGCGCATTTTCTGAGAAAATTTACCATAGTAATACTCGAATATACGTCGGAGATGGTAAATCGATGGTACGAATTAATCTGTGATACGCGTTAATCGATGGTATTGTTTATCAATGGATCGGGACTCCCGATCCATTGCTAAAAGCGTGATCTGTCAAAATGCAGTTCATTAACTGATGTCGTCCCTCATAAAAGGAATTCTCGGGAGAAGTTATAAAGGTAATCGTAGCATTCGGTTCTTAGCGACCACGACCCGCGACCGCGCGGCTCCACGCGTCTCATCCACTGAATAGGCAGTGCCGTGTTACTGATGTGCCATTTCTTCTTGGTTTGATGTCTTGATTTATTAATCTGTTTACAAAATCAAACTGTTTATGACTTACTTACAATATTTTCTGAACTTTTCTTTATTTATAATTTAAATGTCGTTTTATGAGTATTTGAAAGCAACCCTCAACTTCTGGTGATGTGAAAATTGAGTCAATCTTATTCCTTTTTTCCGGAGGCATAGATAATAACATAATAAGAATATCATCATCTTCATCCACCAATAGCTGATGGATAACTTTTACTTTGCTGCGAATTAATTGTCCGACATATCGTACTGCAACAGAACGACAACGAACACGACGACAACGAAATCTAGGGGTCGCCCCGCGACAGGCGACCATGGTCACGTAGTTGAATGGAGATGGACGCAGTCGCGCGTCGCGGTCGCTAAGAACCGAATGCTACCGTAAGGCGAGTAATCTCTGAAAGTGAATAAAGTTCTAATAAAATATCACATAACTCGCGGATAGAGCGAGTGGTTCGATCGATAAATCAATATTGCGTATCGCTGAGTAAATTAAACAGTTCGGAATCGGAGATCCGCGTAAATAACCAAATAAACAAAGTAAAAGAGCGTTAAAACGGAGCCAGACAGTGATCAGTGAATAAATGAGTTGTTTATGTGTTGGTCCGGACTCTTGTCTTTTATTTGAAATCCCAATCTGAAGTCCTGGCATGAAACAATCCCACAATGGATGTTTGATAAAGAATAACTACTTGCATGAAAATACATGCTACACAGAGTAAAATCGAGTGAAAACCCATACAAACACCCTGCCTACCTGATGCCGACATAATATATTTTTTTAACACCATCGGAAAGTTGATTTCAACGAACAAAAAGCCCACCGACTTAGAAAAAAAGAAATTTTGATTGAATTGAAGACAGATTGAATATTGGGGTGCTTTCGATGTTAAGTCAATGTAAGGTGCAAAAATAAATATTTTAAATCAAAAAAATTACAGTGTGTTTGAGACAAAAAAAGGTAGCTTTTCACCAAATTTAATGAAAAAAAAAATTTTTTGGAAGAGATGAAAATAAAAACTCATAAATTTGGTTTTTTTAATTTTTCACATACATTTTGAGGTTATGTGAAAAAAGTGTCAAGACAAAGATTATAGATCTTTTTATTACCTACAACTTTGTCATTAAACTTTTTTCCATCGGACTTGTAGTTTTGCCAGAAATCGAGATAAACCGTTTTTTACCCTGATTTGTTAGATCACCTGGCGGGTAGAAAGCCCCACCGAAATGATCTGTCTTTTTGAGAATCTTATTTTTTAGCTATAAATTACACCCTATTAAAATTTCAAGTTGCCTCAAACACTTTTTTTAAACTATTTTTTTTTTATTTTTGCACGCGCCTGGCAATGTCAAAGCCCCGACTAAATCGTCTGGCTTATTTTTTTTTCTATTTTTTAAACATTACACTACAACATTATAAAAATTGCATATTGCCTCAAACATTTTTTTTGGAATAAAAAAATAACATCTTTAAAATTGTAGGGGTCCATATTGCCCCGCTACTCAGCAGCCAGGTCTGCAGCTCCGAGTTGGGGTTTAGTAGGAGAGCTATGAGACAAGTTTTCAGCTAGCCTCAAATACCTACCCAAAAATTGCCAGTAGCTCTCAATCTATCACGGTAGGTTATGATGTCCACTGATCCTACTACCATAATTTTATTATCCTCGACCGTTATTTAAAAGGGTACACCATAAGCAGAGGAGGTTGGCTTAGACACAATGTAGATGGATTACTTACACTCTCCCCTTTACACCCCATACCATGACATGTGTATCTCATTAAATTTAATATCTAACGCCCAAGACTAATGACACACCAAAACACATTAAAACCATTAATTATTATTTAGTCCCACGGCAGAGAGCCATTAGTATAGCGTTCACTGGGTCAACTAGTAGGAGTTCAGGGCGCCCTAGTTGATCGTACGCCTATAGTACCTTCAGCTCGTCATTAAATCGAGGAATCGGCTGCGCGCACAGACGTAGCACGAAGTTTCATGAAGCTTGAAAGGTTACTTGATGAGAGTATTTTAATCTATAATTGAAGAAAACAGCTGCTTGAAAATGATCAGATTATATTTAGTAACTGTTTTTGACTCAGTCATTTTCTTAAAATTTTGAGTTATGTGCTTCAATTCCAAAGGTGCTATAATATGTTTTAATCCCATACTCTAAAGTTGGATGCTATTGAATCTTTCCATAAAACAAATGAAAATAAAATTGATGCTGATTTAAACAATAAACAACTATTTCGCTTGGATAAATTTACTTCTTATAAAATAAATAACGTTGTTTCTTCACTGTTCATTAATTCCAATAAAATTTGTAGTGGCCCTTCTTTCTGAGCGAGGGATATGCAACTATTATTCTTCAATCTTTACTGTTATGAGACTACTGCTACCAATTTCGAAGATGTCATTGTACTTGTTACTATTTATTATATTCAAAGAACTTAAGAGCTCACCGATGACATCAAGGATGAACTTGTGATTCCTCGTCGGCGAGACTTTGAAGTCAACACGACATCGATACAGCGCTCGATCTGTAGGTATGACGTCATGGATGCGAAGCGCTGAGTGCGGCGTAGCATGCCATCGTGCTCGACCAGCGAGCGACGCATCCGCCCAATGCGCTGACGGCCCTTTCACCCGGCCGTCATAGCTGAAATAAAGGAACGACTTTAGTATGAAGTTTTAAATTAAGAACAACTTGACATGTTGAATCGAAACACGTTGCATAGAACAAATCGCATAACTTCAGCGTTATTTAAAAAAATTTGACGACCCGGATGGCGCAATGGTTAACACGCCGGATCGCCGTTCCGAGGGTGCTGGGTTCGATTCCCAGCGAATTTCCGTTCTTGGTCTGGGTGTGTGTGTTCTTGTCTTGTGTGTTGTCCATGGCACCCACGACACAGGGAATCCTAGTGTGGGGCTGTGAGTGTGTAGCGTTATTTAGCGTTATTTAACTTGTTCCGTCCTACATTGCGTTCCCGTTGGCAGAAAATTGAAACATTTTAAAAGTAAACCTTGAGTTTAGTTATATTTAATAATTGCGTGTTATTATGACAATGCGAACAGTATCCGAAACATTCGCGATGGACACGAGAGCGTCAATATGTTTGTTTTGTGAATGTTGCGTCATGCGCAATTGCAAATGCCCAATTAGGAAAAACGAAAACTCATAAAAGTATCGTACACATATATCACACATTATAATTATATTCAATGGGTACTTCTTTGATACTCGTATGTTAAACACGTTATTAAAGTTATTTACGTAAGTGGCCTAATGTATTCTTTTTTTTACATAATATAAGTTAATGCTTGACTACAATCCCACCTGTAAGCAGCGATGCAGTCGCGAGTGGTAAAGTGCATTAACTAAGAAGCCTATTCACTTTTGACTTGTACACACCTACATTGTAATCGAACCGAAATACCGACGCAGGCAATTTGTTCCAGTCTTTAATTGGTAATTGTATCAATACCACTCCATAAACATAATCTGCTAGAAGATTCTTCTTTCCCAATATTAATTTTGTACATAGAAACAGGCATGTAGTTCGCAGTAAATTGGTTTAACTCAATCAAACGCTGTTCTATTCCTATTTAATACAGTTTGAGGACGATCAAAGGGACATCAGGACTGCTGTGGTCTGTTTCAAATGTAAGCATCGTTGAACTCTGCATGCTTTGAACCACGGTTGTTTGGAACAAGCTGCTACAGGTCAAAGGATATTTGATTGATGTATTTTTGGAAAATTTTATAAAAGTGTATAAAAAGAATCAAGAATAAAATTCCTATAAAATCTGGTTGTCTTTTCTGATAACAAATATAAGGTTACCAAAACCTATGAACCTATTACCCCTAATCCCACCTGATAGCGGTGTCATCCAATCAAAAATCCTCAAATATACACTACCTATTCCGATCTATGCTAATTACATTAAAAAACTACCCGTTGATTTTGCCATATTATAATAATAAAATACTTTCTTGTGTAAAATTATGCTCTAGCGTATAATTTTATAACCTCTCGCTAGGCTAGGAGTGGCCATGGCTTGCTGGAAAATCTCACTTAGGTGCAATATTGTTGAATATTGCAAGTTTATGGTTCAAGATTAGACCCATACATTACATCGTTATGTGGAAATTCATAAACTTTAATGCACGGAGCAGTTACTATGAAAAATAGACCTTGTTTATTTGTTAAAAAAATAACTTTGCTCACACTGTAATATAATATATCTATCTTTTAAGGATAATTTACAGTAACCATCTTTAATACTTAATAATTTTGATCGATCATAAAGATTTTTTTCTGCAGCTGTACCTATATGACATGTGTCGGTGCTTATCTGTTATAAACGTTAAGCAATTACTTGTCTAACATAAAATTGTAATAAATAACTTTCGGGAATTATGTATTTAAATTAATCCACTATTTTCAGCTCTTAAAGTTAATTACAAGGGTTTCTATCAAGTAAAGGCGTAATTCATTTAAAGTTCATTTACGTAAGTACTTTGGAAGGCAGACTATTAAATCATACAATTAACTCCACTGAAATATGGAGACGAAAAATCTAATCGTTAAAGAAAGACGTAAAATCTAATCGTTACTTGGTTATTACTAACGATTATTACTAGTAATTACTAGCTAGTTAGGTATATGACAAAATTATAAAACGTAGAAATGAGGTTTATTTTATTACGTAAGTCACAATCACTAGGTATTAGTTATACATATAAAAGTTATGAAAGTGATTTAAACAAAATGATGGAAAAAAGGTTGGGAGTGCTGGCTTGGTAGGGGCACTCCCATGACCTCAAGACGTACCTGTAGGTAGGTACTTGTAAATGAAACGAATCTGCTAATATAAAGAATAGTAAGAAATATAAATTCCATAATTTATTCTGGCGTGATGCATGGTAATGATAAATTTTACTTTCGACATTCCAAATAAACTACATTACATACAAATATTAATATTGAAATTACAAATAAATTATAGTTATTCGTTAAAACATCTTCATTCCATGAATAATCTTAAATGAATACTTTGATATTATAAACGAATATGTATAATTTTAAATACAAACGAAAGCGCTCATCGCTCCTGCGCGTTCTCTCCAAGGTTTGAACACGTTCGTGAGGCGCTCTAACCAAATCGTCAACACCAATCTCCTTCAATGTATTGTCAGGCGTCAATTGGTTTCGTCTGAACAAGTCAGATTGTATTCATTATTTGGAAAATACACAAGGGCGCTCGAGAATTCACAAAAAAATATATAGCGTCACAGTTTGCTTTTAATATTCAGCGGTTCATATTTCAAGAGCTTAATATTACGTGGGTAGATCGAATATGGCTGAAAAAATTATTCAGTAACTAGGTCATGAGAACTTGGATAATAGATTAAATTAAATGCCGAATTTTAATATTTTTAATACTTACTTCACATATTTTTCTAAAGCTTATGTTTTTATGAAATTAATCTGGTGAATAAGTGTTAATAATGGTTGGGAAATAGAGGCATTATGAATGATGTTCATCAATTAACTGAGACTTTTATTTAACAACAAATTTCAGGCAATTAGCTCCAAAAAGTTGTAAATGAAATATAAAAACTTTCATTACTCTAAATATAAAAAATTAAAGTAACTATACTATAAGACAAAGGATTCCATAGATGGAGCAGTTAAGAAAAAGTGCATGCTGGCATGGCTGTTATTCATAATTATAATGCAAAACTGGGGCGGAATTCTGACAACCTTGATAGGTAAAAGTTTAGTGTAAAGTGTCTTAAAACATCAGGGAAAGTGGTTTAAAATATCAGGTCAGCGGCTGCACAGCATTCACTCATTAGGGACCAGTTACCTACCTTCCTACGTTTTATAGAGCTTTCGAAATAAAGAAAAAATGACACAACAATAGCACATAATAGCATAAAATTACAAAACATATTGACAAAAAGGTTACATCTAATTTACGTTTAGTTGACGTTTTTTTCTATCTAGAAGGATTTCCTTCTAAAACCAACAGTATAGAAATCTATTATACACGATAATTTCATGACCTATTTTCTGCGATCACTACGAATTGACAATTTTGCCACAATACATGTTTGTTGAGATTCGGAAATATCTTCAATGTTTACAAGGCATACAAAAACAACGAATGTGATTATTGAATCGAGATAGGAACAAAATCAATTACATTCGGGGATATTTTACTTTCGATATAGAATTGAGTCCCCAATATGTCTTGGAGAAAATACTCACGTAGCCATGACGGATTATGATGTATTTATATACTAAGTAGGTATTGCTATTTCAGCCATACATCGATGTTGATTGATGACGCCGAGACGGTTAATAGTTTTTAGATATGACGCAATATCGTCAGTTCCAGCGACGTTTGGGAAACTAACTTAACGTTGACTTTATCTACACATAAAAAGGGAAATGAAACATTACTTGATGCATTACGTTGCTTTGAGATATGTTTCTAAATATCTATTGACTTAACATTTTGACAATATAAATTAAATTTCACTTGCTTCGGTAAAACAGAACATCGCGAGGGAACTTGCATACCTGAAAGTTCCAGAAAATGTTCTCAAAGGTGTTGTGGAGTTTGCTTATCCGCATTTAGGCAGCGTGGTTGGCTATAGCTTGTACCTCTCACATTGTAAGAAACCCGAGCTCAGAAGGGACCGAGGACAGTGGGTTGAGGTAATGATGATTAATACATTCGAATTTTGCTTGGTTTCGTGAAACGATTCGAATATTCATAAACAGTAATCGTTACTTACTTACTTACGTTACAAAGAAATTTGTGAATTGTTGAAGCCACCCCACAAAAACATTAGAATTTTGTTTGGTTTCGTGAAAAGATTCATATTTTATATTTTTAAATATTAATCGTTACTTACTTACGTTACGAAGAAATTTGTGAAGAATTGATGAAGGCACCCCGACAGTATAAAGAGATTATGGTGAGCCACCTTATACACCTAAGCCTTCCTTGTGCATTGTCACATTAAAAGTAATAGACTAACAGAAAGATATTTTGTTTTAATTTTTTTGTTTTCTATTCAAGGTTTCAAAATATAAAATGCGTTAATTAAATGACAACGTCATCTAAAGGATTTATACCCAACTAAGTGCAACCATGAGTAAAGGTGAATAGTGGGACTCCAGATGGATGGAGCTCCTTACCTACCGAACCTACTCGCATTTTGAATTATTTAAAAAATATCAATATAACGTATTTTAGAAATCAAAAACTCCCTACACATATATTTGCCCGACATAATGATAAAATACCCTGTTCCAGCTTTCAATGATCGCGTCGAGTTTTTGAAATTGCTATAATCAGTAAGGTTTCCTTCCTTCTGAGGATAGAAGCTATTTTAGCGGTCATTTTGACGGTCATTTCACGGGCCGTTATTTGTAGAAATTCAGCTTATTTTGTCGGACGTGCCATCGCGAACACATTTAATTATATTATTTTGGTTAGCTTATATTTTATTTATTTTTTGACTTACGTAATTCCTATAATGTAAGGTGATTTGTTTACAAGAACCTTTTTTACTATTGTGCACTAATCAATAAATAAACGAATGAAAATTAAAAAAAAATCGCATACGTACAAAGGAGGTATCTTCTTATGTACCTACGTACCTCTTTAAGCATAAAAACAATTATTCTGGCTCTGTGACACTGCCATTAATTATGTTTATTGATTATGTGAATTTCAATTATCCTTGATCTACGATAAACTTTTACTTAATTTTAGTGTAATATTGCTAAAAAATCACTCAACAGGTCCACTGTATTCTAATTTTGCTAATTCCATTTTGTATTCAAGAATCTGCTGCGCTCGTTATGTCTTATTCAACGCCATTGAGGACCATGATCTTTGCCATAAATTACAAACATTTCATACCTTCAGAATGAGACTCGGGGGTTCAGCTTTATTACGAGTCCACTATAGACTGACGTATGCAAATGTAACTGTGCTTGACATAGTTTTTGTAAGTGGTAGCTGGTTTTATTTATGTAAGGCGGTCACGCCTACATTTTTCTCGGTAAAACGAGTTTCAATTATAACCTTAGTTTGTGTTAAGAACTTGGATGTCAGGGTTTTAAATAGCCCCAACTTATTCCTACTAACTCATACATAAGAATGGTTCCACTAACCTCTTATACCTACTTTGTTTTTTTAATTAACGATTTTAAATATGCCTCAATACTCCATCAATACAAAATTTGAACGATAAGTTTCGCTTTTAATGAGGGCGAGCGAAGCGAGCCCTATCGCTATCCCACAATCTGAGACATTTGGTGGTACAGTTTACTGAAAAACTATCACACCTATAGATTTGTGCTTTAACATAGTAATTTAACTTCACAATTAGATGTGTAATCTGTCAAAAAAATACAATTTTATAACCATTAAACAAATTAACATTAACAATTTTGTATTCATTGGATATAATGTTATTTTACTACTAACGCCATCAGCTAGAAAAACAAAGATATAACATCACTTCAACAGAACTAAACTCAATACTCTATTAATTTTATTATGTAGGTACATCGTAGTTAATCTACATAATACTAGATGACGCCACTAGAATCAGGTTGTATGTAAAATAACGGCGGAGTTTTAGCGGGAAAGCGACAATGTCACATAGCCCTAAATATTATTAGGTATCCGTTAGAAAAACTATGCGAGCCATCAGAAAGCTCAGCTTTTTCCTAGTATAATTGCCTATTACTTTAACTTATAAAGTTATTGAATTACATGTGTGTGCCTACTTATATTTATGTCCTTGATAATTTTATTCTCTGATACCAACCGACCCACATTACTTTACGGTACACTACCTGGTTCAGCCCAAAATTTCGAAAGTGGCCCTATAATAAGTGGCCTTATAAGCTATTGTTTTAAATACATTTAATATGAATTGTTTTTTAATTATGAAACATGTCATTGTGGTAGTGGCCTGCCCTCGCTTGGCTTCGGGCAACTTATTCCTTCGGTTTGCAAAGATTTAAATTCTATATTTTGGATAATTCGCACTATATGTTTATAAATATATCCTATGTGTTATTCTGATGTGTAAGCTATATTATTGTAAAGTTTCAGCAAAATGCATTCGGTAGTTTTTTTTTGCCTGAAAGAGTAACAAACATTCATAAATCCATACAAACTTTCGAATTTATAATATTTGTAGGATTTAGAAAATTAATAGTCTCTAGCTTCGTTGAAGTATAATAAGTCGAGTTACAATAAGAGAATAATGTAATTAAGTACGCCCTCAAATGGTTGAATTTGTGGTTGAAGAAGTGGCATATCAGCAGCCGTGGTGGATGTGGAAAAGGCAAATGGTAGCTGTTAAAAATAGCAAAAGAAAATGTTTGATTATATTATATATCACAGATTATGTTTCTAAAAGAATACACGGAGTGACGCTTCACAATAAAGGGCATCCGCTCGATTTTGGTTCAAAAGAAGCGTTCTTTGAGCCTTTGAATTTGTCGGAGGGCACCCGACAAAGTGTTTTGGATTATTTTGAGCATTATGATTATTAATAGAGTGAAGTTCTCAAACAAATTATCGTATGTATGAAAAGGTAAGAGAATTGAAATAAATGAATCTATTTATCTCCGTTTTAAGAAAAACGACTATAATTATACGTGTAATTCAATACTGTAGTTCAAAATATTAATATTTTTTCCAACAAAATATAATAGTTGCACTTCAGAATATAAATGTATTCCTTAAGGGAATTCAAGATGCTGTCTATTTCATTCGTCAACTAAACTATTAAAATTTATCGGAATATAGGTACCATTTCAGTACAGCCAACTATTATAATTTATCGGATTCATTCGTCAACTAAACTATTAAAATTTATCGGAATATACCTTCATTTCAGTACAGCCGTACTTCACAGAAATTATATCGAAAGAAAAAGTCACTGTTGTAATGTGCTCACTTGTTTTGTTTTGTCATATAAAAACATAAATAGATCGATAATCGGCCAACAGTGTTAATGCGACTGAGGCCAACTCATCCGTCATGGCACAAACCCATAAACATGCCACTGGCGCGTAAACACGGTAAAACATGATTCACTGTGACACCATCACGTCCATAATACCCGTATGAGGAAAAAATAGCGGATGAGAGTAACGTGTAGAATGTGCTATAAATGTATCCTTTTTCACACTAAAACGCCACAGTGTTTTGTGTTATGTTGTAAATCACCATTAAGTTCTTATGAAATAGCCTTATGGAGATTGAAGCGCAGTTCTACAATGGTTAACTAAAATGTACTTCTGTTTTATGGTTATGATTTATAGTGCTTTCCAAGAGGTGAAGCTTGGTGGTTACAGGGGACCTTTGTAAGAATCTTTGCACTCAGGCAACTTACATTAGAAAACAAAGTCGAAGACAAAATGATAATGCGGGTACCAACTTTTTTGGTGATTTTTATTTATGGTTGTAACAATAATTTATTATTCTGTTATTTCTGTGTTCACCAATTTACTCCCTACCTACGCGTCTAAAATTATGAAACATCGGATTAACGGATGAGGCAAAATACATGGAATGCATGTATTACAGTTGAGGAGTAATTTTTGTGGAGCTTTATACATAAATTACATTACAAGTAATGAACCACTTAATTTGATTCGTTAGCCAAGAAATAATCCACCGGATCCATAAAGTAGTGACTTGTATTGCAGTAGGATTCATAATACGTTTTGCTCCAAGCCTGCGTGGAAACTAATTTGACGTCCTGAAACTGGCATGCATAACGAATGCGCGCCTGAGCGATGTATAAAATATGCACACGTTGTCAGATTGTCATTTTGTTGGAAACTTCCACTTATTTTGTAGACGTATTAATCCCAAACGTTTATTTTGATTACACTGGTAACGTAACTCTGTAAATTTTGGTTAAAGCTAGCCATAGACGCTAGGGTATACCAGGTTTACCCGTACCTACAATTGAACTGTACAGGCTAACTTGAGCGGGTATGTTTACCTGATTAGTTTAAATGTACAGAAAAACCTGTCAGGTACACCGTGTATGACTAGCTTTACCTGCAGTCAGTAATATGAGTACTGTAAAGGATTGTTCAAACAAGGTCATCTATCAATCCAATTGCTATCGCCTTCAGTCCATTAACGGCCTTGTGCAAGGCATGGATTACTTTTGTTAGGTAATTGCGAACCGCATGACGATCAACCGTTGTGATCATGTTTTCATGAGTGCTTCCATTCATGTTTGAAGACTCCACTTCGCGTAACTTATGTCAGAAATAATGGCAAGCTCTCAGTTAAATCTGAATTACTCTTAATTGCTTCTTTAATATTTCAATTTAGCTAGTCATGATGATTTGTCAACTAATTCGGTAAAATCGTCGGGGACGCCAACTCCGTTCGCGTCGTGAATAATTATAGTTGAATTAAAATCATGTTTGACTGAATCGTTATCATTATCATAATCATCAATATAAAAAGTTCAAAAAACAATACCGCGACAGCACTTATCTTCTAGTTAACTTACAGCAACTTTTTTTATCTTTAAACTTTATGTACTTATAAGTCCTGGCAAATTGAAAAATTTTCAGGCATTACGATTGTATTATTTCATTTTATTGATTTACGAGGCAATTGTTATTGTTTTATAAATTAGAAAGATTTATTGCAAAGTACCACATTTTACAGGATTTATTAGTAAATTTCAGGTGTGACCCCGCGTAAATAAATCCGTTTTTCGGGATAAAAAGTATCTTAAGGACAGACCCGTAATATAAGCTACAGATATGCCTAGTATCAACTAAATCTGTTCATTGTTATACCTATAATACATTCATTTACATTATGTCGGAAAAGTAATACATAGAACCAGTAGGACAGAAAACATTATTCGATTCCAGAAATGCAATAATAAACTCGAGCTATTTCACAAGGCATAAAATAAAAACGAATATTATTTTCAATCAGTGAAATGGTTCAAATATTTGACGAAAGAAAAAAGTAACGGCAAACCTATTAATTTCGTTGAAGTAGAAGAAAAATTCAAAGCAATTACCCCGTTATTGTTCCATACAATATTATATTTGCTATTAACCAACGATTAAGCAGTTGTATAAAGTTAATGACAGGCTTGAACAAGTCAACCGACTCCTAGTTATAGGAACTACCTCATTCTGGCGCCTCACGCAACCGCCGGTTATTACTTCACAAAACGAAAACGTGTAAAACGTTGTATGCCACGAATTTTAACTTTTTTCTAAGAAATATTTGAATGAGCTGTCTTATCGCAAACTAAAAGCGATTATATTAATGCTTCTAATACGATAATACGTATTAAGTATATAAAGTCTTAAAGAAATAGATGAATATACATCCATTTCTTTAAGTATTTCAATTAACTCAACGTATATCTGTCTCTTCAAATAATAATTTCTAAGTAAAAATCTTTTACTAAGCCTTTTGTATTGCACAATTTCTATTTTCAGGATATTCAGTACCTACAATGAGTAATAAATGAAAATGAAAAAAAAAAATATTGAATGCAACTGAGTCAAAGTCAACAATCAGGTAGAAATTTCATTTCGGATTTTGCTGCGTTATGATTTAAAATCTTATCAATATAATGTACCTACAACACCTTCGTTTCAACAGGGAGTTTCTCGTGCAAAGACTTTGAATACAACCTCTCTGAATTGTTAGTGTAACAAAAGAAAAACTATAAATACTAGTTTTTCTTTTCTTAACCTGGTTAACATCACCAATTATTTAACGATAAAAGTCTTGGTTACTTCAAATTAAAATTTGCCAAGAAATTCCAAAGAAAATAAAAAAATTGTTTATCTAATGAATTGTAGAATTTATGTTTATACACATACCAGAGCTATATTATTTTATTTCTAACAAGTTCACAAACGTCGTTTTTTATCAAACAAGGTCCGTTTGTCACATTAGTTGTTTCGAACTATCGACGTACAATAAACGTATAAACATCATGAACATCCGTATTAAGTATGATAACAACAGTAAATAAGCTTACTTGCTGGCGCTTACGTGGCAAAATTTTGAAGCGCTTCCGTGTTTCGGAAGACAGTAGATTGATAACATTAATAGAATTCGCTACGCCACGTAGGAGGCCTTCAGACGGCATAACTTCCGACTATTGGGTTGACCACTAACCCGCATTGTAGCAGCAGGTGGAACATGCTCTAAGCCTTATCATTTATGACGAGTTACCCGTTTCCTGTAGTAGGTCTTTAATATGTTGAAGCCATTACCTGTATATGGGGACGTCGTCCTTGTACCACACTACAAGGAGCAGAGCGTCGGGAGGCTGCGGCGAGCGCGTGTCGCAGGGAAGTGTCGCCTCACCCCCGGACACAGCTATCAGCTTGGACGCGTCCAGCGATTCCGCTCGTACGCTCGAAGGGCCTGGCCGCAAACCTGATAACAAAAAGATATAAGCGTTGTAACTTACAAATTGAAGAATAGGTACCACAACCACAAACACACTCACACATACACATAAACACGTATGTACACACACGCAGCCATATGTGTGCAACACAAAATACAAAATACGAACTAAATTATTGTAAGGGCAATATCTCATTAGGACGCCAAATTGGCGTCGCCGCCAGCTCCCGCGGCCCGCTGTGCTTCTATAGGCGGCGATGCCACCGTGGCGTCCTTGGCGTCGCCGCCAACAAAATACATGCGTTTGAATGACTGCTATCTCATTCGCCCACCAGCTGCGATACTATTCGCGTGTCATCGTGTCGTGTTTGATTTTCGTCTGTCGTCTGGCATCCGCTTTGACGGCGAGGCTTGGCGTCTCACGGACGCCAAGGGTAGCCACGGAAGCACTGCTGGCTGGCTAAAAACATTTTTAATGAAAACTTGTTGTCTGGTAGACAACTTAAAACGTTCTTATTTCTCGCCACTGTCTTTAAATTAAATTAATAATATTAATTTAATTTATTTAATCTTTAAAATATACATCGGTGTAATCTTTAAAAAATAGGTGTAATTAATATACCTACTTACGTCTTTTTAACCGACTTCAAGAAGGAGGAGGTTCTATGTTCGTCTGTTAATTTTTTTTCATTTAATTTTTTAAAGTTCTAAAAAGAAAGTTATAAGAGTAAGTAATTTGTAAAGTAATCTATCATACTGAATGATATTTTTTTTTAATTTATCTTAACCTGTTGTGACAACCCTACCAAATTAAGTAACAATTTTGCACGATCTTAAGAAGCTGTGACTCTGTTCCGTTTAACTACTCATGTGACCGTGGTTTCGAATAACTTATTACATAGTTATGCGTCGTGGTGTCGTGTCATACTAATAACTTCAGGCTAGTTATACATATGTGTGCACTACAAAATTTGGAAAACTGAGTGTAAGGTAAAGTAAAGCTACCTACCTAGTCAAAACCATTTCCACAGATTGTTTAGACCACGGAGCAAATACTTCGTGGTTTAGACAATGGTTATACAGAACAAGATAATACTTTCAAGTGTCTGTACCGTTATACCTACTTATGTACGACGGAAGGGTGCTACTTGCTATTTAATAATAATTTCCGGATTTTCCTTTTAACTTAGACCGGAAAACAATAGGTATCGTCAAGTCTTTGAATCACTTGATCATTACCAATCCTATTCTTTGTGTTCAAAGACGCCGTTTTAATTAATAGGTTTGCGATTGGAATTTCTACAGACGTTTAACATCGTAGCGGTTTAGCAACGCTGCGCTGTTTGCTAACTACGGGTGATATCTTGGATTAATCTTGGTGCCAGTAGTAGTTTAACCTTCATTTTCCTGATAATAAATTATTGAGAAGTAGCATTAATTACACACATTGATATAATAATAAAACTTAGGTCATCGCGGATTATGCACTTTATTATGATACTAGTAAACCCGCCTTCTCTTCGCTTCGGGAAAACCAATTTACACAAAACTTTAATATATTATACATACAAACTTTCCTCTTGAATCATTATATCTATTAGAAAAACCGCATCAAAATCCGTTGCGTAGTTTGAAATATCTAAGCATACATAGGGACAGAGAAAGCGACTTTGTTTTATCCTATGTAGTGATGGGTAGTACCCAGTTGTTAGTAACAAAAACGAAATAGTTGTATTGTATAAATATTGACTTCTTGATTGATTGATTCATCAAATTAGGTACTATTGTTAGGCCTACATAGTAGATACATATCGGGAGTACCCGATTGTATAATGACATAATGTTTGTTAATACTGTAAGAATGGTCACAAGAAAGGTGCCTATGAAATAACACGATTATTCATTGACACTAACGATTATGAACTAACTTGGCTAACGTGAATCCTGCATGTGTCCTATCAAAATACGAGCTGCAATCGGGGCTTAACAAATTTACTACGCCTAGACTCTCAGTTGACACCAGCCGGCAGGCCGGAGACCTGTTGACAACAATAGTGTTAGTCATGCGGTTGCACCCGTTTCAACGCTCTCTATTTACGTCACATACCCTGTTACCATCCAGTCTTGTTTTAACTAACTGCTCACTAGAAAATATTTAGCTCAAAACCCGATCATAACAGATATACAAATATCTTTTCAATAAAAATTAACGGTACAAACTCATAGCCCCACACTAGAGTTTCCTGTGTCGTGGGTGAATGGACAACACACAAGATAAGGACATTCACCCAGATTAAAATTTTCCACCTCACTGGGAATCGAAACAAGGAGCATTGCGCGATACATACGTTTCAAATACAAAACACATTATTATTATTACAAATACAAAACCAACTTTAAACATAAAATAGCTCTGGATCAAATGAGTTTGAACGATTAGAGGTGATGTTATTCGAAAAAAATAAATCACAAACCATAACAGTCCCACTTCTGGACTTGATATCTCTTCCTAAAATGAGAGAAGTAACCCCGAGCCACGAGCCCCAACGTCAAAAGCGAATTATTTCTGCACTTTAGGCTTTAGCGTTGTTCGACAATGTTAGGCTATGATATTGCGCTGCAAATTGTAGCGATGATATTTGAATTTGTATGCAAATCAGAAATAACGCTCATAGGAAATAAAAGCATCTCGCTGGGCGTGTGTTTCATGTTTGTCCTAGGCATAAAAGCTATCCGTAGTGAAGCGCAGTATCAAGGTTTATATGGGTGCCCTTAAAATTCAGTCTATATTTTCATATCGCATAATTTGAACTGTTAAAAGTATTTAATAGATTCGAATTTAATTGTCCCGTTCAAATGAGTAATATTTAACAGTGGCCACGATAGTTAAAATTAAATCAATTCTACTCAAAATTCAAAAGATTTAATACGACAATATGTAATTTATCTTAAATCCAAACCAAAAACCTTTCCATCCAATCCGATTCAATATTGAAAATATACATACAAAACCGATCAAACACGTCACATACTAGGTACTTTATGGCATCTGTAATGTAAGCAGTAAAACTAATAAGGATTTTATTTTAGGCTTGACTGGCTGGCTTCAGTTTAGGATCCTCCCAAACTAAGATGAAATACCTCATTCATAAGTGTCACTCGCCCTTCAAAATGGTACACGAAATTACTTAAAAGACTTTCCTTCACAAGCAAAACTACATGATAAGAAATCCCAGAAGAAATAATATTAATTTATAAATGCTCCAACTCATACCCACAATGGAGTCTGGGGAATCGTCGAAAGTCGTCGTAAACGTATATATGGAAACGTCGATTATTAAGCTAGGATTAATTTGTGCCAACTTCCGTGCAAACAAACCTGGTGCTTTTTCCTCATCCGTTGTTAAGCAGGGTACACAGGGGAGGGACCATTGACTCAAGGATCGATGGCGCCTTACACTCCAATCTATTTTGAATTTACAAATGAACAACAACTTGCCGGTAAATGCTTGGATACTTGAAAGGGGCTGGCAATAAGTGTTTAGCATTAATCCGTCTGATCGTAAATTAAGGTGCGCTAAAGCTTATGCGATTGTAACAAATTTAACCGTTTCTAAGCTCAGTTCTTAGTTATCTGAATTGTGGAGTAAGCAGAGAATTTACTGTGGTGGTAATCATCGGTATTAATAATCTTGTATTTGTATATTCCCGAAGACCGTTCTGTTACAAGGTATTGTTTCACTAGGCATGCTACAGTTCTATGAAACATGCCGCACGTTTTGATGGTACGTCTAAATATGGAACTACGACAGAAAATCATTTAGAAATAATATTTTTTTGTGTAATGCTGGGGCGGGTCACTAGATAGAAATATTTGGCTAACGATAACTGTAGTGCACAAGTAAACATATAATGTAATTATAAATACATAGTACATATAGTAACAAGTAAGTATATATTATTACGTAGCAAAATAGCTCACTATGTTCGATGTAATGAATATTTTGTATTTAATGTTTAAAATGTAGACACAAAGAAATTGACAGTGAAAATAATTTCCTTTTGCTTTCTGGGGATAGCGACTACTCACTACTTTGGTTACGAATTCGTCGTTATATCGGATACGTCTGTTGGTTCAATTACAATTTTTTGATTTTGGATTCATCGAAAATTTATTGATGAATCGCTGAGTTAGTAGCAGATCCGTTCCGATTATTATGCTAGTCGGAGTTGCGAATGATTCTCCAGCGAAATTGTACGTGAAATTTGAATCGTTCGTTTGCAGAGAATACCAAGCATGATCGTGACAAATAGCCCGATTAACAATCCGAGTCTCCAAAGGAGATGGCGCGAATAACGACCCAATATATCAAAGGATTTTTCCTTGTGCTGACGAGACTTTCAAATTATGTATGTTTATTGAAGGCAACAGCGGTGGCCTAATGGTTTCACCTCGGTTTCCCACACCAGAGACACAAATTAGAATTCTGCACGAAGTTTCAATATTGTGTCTATTGAAATTGAGTTAACACAACATGTTTTGGTGAATGAAAACATCGCGAACTAAGCTACCTACCTTCAACTTCTCCATAATATTCTCAAATGTGTTTATTGAACCTACGTAGCACATAATTATATTGACACCAATACAAATTATATGATGAAATACGTGGGCAGTTTTTTGTAATTACATTTGAGAATTTTATGAAGTCTCTATTACTCGTATGCCATTGAAAGCAATTAATGAACGTTTGGAGTGTATTTCTCGTCACAATACCTTACTGCATGGGTATTGGTATAAGCCTAAAAGTAAATACATCCTGGCTGAAATAGTAGATGTCTTATTTTATAAATTACATTAACTTCAGACTTATTGAAACTGAGCTGAAAAAATCGAATATATGTTTTCATGTTAGAATCTTTTAGCCTTTCTTTAAAGAAAGTGGTGGAAACTAACGCACTTCGTATCAAAATTTACAAAAATTGAAATTTATAAAACTACGCATGGTTGATGCCTTTGGTAGTGCAGATTTTCGAACGCTGCCGCGTTGGGGTGAAAATCTATTAACAGGTAGTCAGCTTTGTCTCGTCTATTGCCGTAAAAAAAACCTTATAAAGCCTATAAAACGTAGGAATAAAAATAAAGATGTACAAAAAGAACGCGCTGAGAATAAACATGTTTACAACAACGTGTGAATAGGAAATCAATGTTTACTGCTCACTGCAGTCGGAGCACACGAGTGCAAATCAAATAGTAATTGTAGTATCCTTGGGTGACATTTAAATGGAAAACGTATCCGTCCACAAGGAAGGAAGGGGCCATTAAGTCGAAGCGACGTAGGTTGTTGGCGATTGAGCTGGGAATACTAAAATATTGTAGGTACATTTGGTTCACGGTCTGATATGAAGTGCATTACAGAAAATGTTTAACTTGTTGTTGTTGCTAACAATATTTTCCTTCCCCTAAGCAAGTGGATTAATAATTAAATTCTAATACGCACAACATTTTCGAAATTTAGAGGTGCGTGCTGATTATGTTTGAGTAAATTGGTAATTCGTATTTTCCAAAATTCTAGTATTTTGTGGTAGTCGGGATATCTGAACAAGGAACAACTCTTTTTCTCAGAATTCCTTCACTCCGAATACTGTCGTTAATCTCAGAACCCTCCCGTTGAAGGTCCAAACTGTCGGAATAATTTATTAATGTGCATGGAAGAGCGAGTAAGTGGACGCTAATCAGGCAATTTGTCTATAGAATCCAATTGGATCTTCCGAAGTGCTCCTACTGCTAAGCTTGAAGCGCTGTATATTCAGTTTTGATTCGTATGTAGGTACAATAACTAACAAACAAGCGTCCAACTACTACATACTACATACATACTACTTTATAAAAAAAACTCAAATTTTTTGAAAATAAGAAGGGAATCCCATAGGTAATTAAGTAGACAATGAAGATTTCGGAAGAAATTGGAGGTTTACTGTAACTTACAAGTCACGAAAATATTAAATAGAATAACCCACGCCTGACGTAAAAATGATAAGGTTGATGATAATGATGATGATAATGATGAATTCGATTGGTATATTTAATGTTTAACCATAAGAAATGCTATATAAAGGCATTCGGCCTGATAATATCAGAAACGATGTTGAATTTAACGAGGAAAATTTTGCCCATTTATAAGAAAAAGGGGAGGCCTTACGATAATTTTATTTCAAGAGCTGTTAGAAGTTTCATGAAATATTTATTTTGGTAACGGCAGGGAAAATATCCTGGATTCGATATAGCGTACTAAGAAGTTTTACGAGTAAACATTGGAAACAACTGTTTCCTTTGGGACGTGACACGAGATGTGAATAGATAGTCAATTGTTTTAAGATCATAATAATATGTATAACTTGGCCCATATAACTCTGCTTGGAAAGGTATTTTGCTTCAACGAAAGTAGTATATTAAATATAGGGTTTAAAATATTTGATCTTGAGATAATATTGAACTTCTATTAGTATTAATATTATTAGTAGTATTATGAAAGTTAATGATTATCTATAATCCTGTAATTTAAAGACTGAAAATTTGTGATTGATAAAAATTATGAAGCAGAAGAAATAAATTTAAATAAATAACATTTCTGTTGAGACCCTAATTTATAGATATTTCTGAATGTCTGTCATCCCAGACAGATATATAGATAAAAATTTTAATCAAAAATATGTAAAAACTTTTTTGGACAGGTTAATTTTTCTACTTGGATAATCTTTATTTTTGAAGGAATATAGATATAGTGAGGTATAAAACAGCTCTATTATAAAAATGTATTTATGACTATTTATGAGGATAACTATTTACTAACGAATTGTTTATAATTTATAAATGAGGATTACTAGAATATAGAATTGTGCTCAACTCTTCATAATCTCTAATTGCGTTCAATAATATACGAATGAGAAATAAATACGGCAATCATAATACAGATATTTAAGTAGCCAAATATAAAGAGTGCTTTACTATGTATATGGATTTCACGAAACGAGCTGTTCTTAGGAGAACATAGGACGAGACGTGACCATCAGGGAACTCGTGGAACATTCGAGAAGCACGTATCACTTGAATTGTGACTTCGATCCCAAAGACACATGGGAAATATTTAGTGTTTCTAATACTGTTTCATATTACAGTTTAATATAATACTAAGTAATGTGATAAATTACATTTTAAGGCATTTATAATAATTCTTTAAAAGACAACACCTGTAAACATTCTTATATTTTAAATACTATTTGTTTATACACTAAGTTAAAAAATAATGTAACTGTACGAGTGCTTAATACTTTTAATTATTCCCAGTGTGTAATAAAAAACGTGCCGTAGTCACGCTCATGTCCTCAATAATAACATCAAAATTTAGTTTACCTGCTATCCGAATAACAATTTTGGTGCAATTAGATAGATAATCATATGGTGGCACACCACAAAATAATCAGAAATATATAAAAGAATAATTACAAAACAACAGGTGACCTTATTGCTACAGAGCAGTTTACCGTTTGTAGTGTTTCTTCCAGGAAACCCATCAAAGGGAAACGAGCACAGATATGATATTATAAGAAGAATAACGGGATTGAAAGTGAAGAAATGAAAGACGGAGGTCATGAATAGACGATAGTAGATTTTTAAGATGAAGAAAATATTATACGATTACCAGCAAAAATGATTGTAGCTGGAAACTACAAGATTTCCTTTTCATTAAAAATGACAATAAAAGACAGGGGAGAGTATGATTCAGCGAAGGAACAATTGGACGCCGGGGAAACGTTAGACAACGCTGACTGAGAAAACTGCAAAACACCAACGTCAGTATCTATATTTTTATTGCATTCTGAGTGTTTACGTTAATCTTAAGTCTAGTCATTGTTATCGCTAGTGATTTATGATTCAATCGCCCTTACAATAAATAAAGTTGAAGTCAATCTTAAGCTTAATGGAGTTAGTTGTCTATTGCAAAGTTCTGTTAATATGTATTTATTTGTTACTGTATTATAAAATAAATAGACGAATTACCAGTTTGTAGAGGGCTACAGTTTCCAAAATAATATGTATTTATGGTAACGCTATCAGAATTCTTATTCTCAAAAAGTATCTTCTGAACGAATCTGTATAGTGAGCATTTACACTCAGATGTTTCACGTCTAAAATAAGTTACAGGTCAGTGGCTTTACATGGAATGATGCCAATGAGTCGTCCGTTGTTCGGCAAGTTGCACCACAAACAGAGGTTGGCTTCGAGAATTAATGGAGTCCATTACTTCCTAAATTGTTTTTTTACTCAGGGAGCTACCAATTATATTTGTTAATTATTCTCAATTATGAGTGCGAGTATATTCGCGTTAATATTCATTTCATTTAATATCTGCCCCGTTTCAATAAAATCTTTCTTTTGTTGTTATTCCATCTTCAATTTCATTAAAGCACCGGCTGAAGTTTTACGGAAATTTAAATCCATTTAAAGGTGCACGTAATTTCAGTGAAATTTTTAATGGGTACAACGTATTACTTTTCAAACATGGAGGAAAAGCAAACTCTGGTAAACGGTGTAGTTTGGTAAACATTGACTTACCAAATTGGATCGTGCAGTTCTCTTTATATGTTCCTTATCACTGGGAAACCGAATTTGACTTAAAAATGAATTCGATTCCGGAATTAGTACAACTAGCATTTAGTTTGTAAGTTAAATTTCATAATTATTTTGGGCGATAGTTTACAAATTGTAATAAACAGGGTTATTGTCATTGTTTAGAATGGTTTCTGACAAAATCATGTACAAATTTAAATTTTATTCGGACTGAAAGTCGAAGAGCATGCTTGAATTTTACACTGGAAAATCAATTCAACAAACAAAATCACTCCACTATTTAAACATTTTTTATTTATTTCGACTAGAAGGTTCATTCGAAATAGAACTAACAGGCTTAGCCTCGTCGCGTTCTACACATAAAAAGGTGTAACCCCAAATCCCAACTCCAACGGACGAATTGTCACTTTTTATCTTGGGACTGCGCTACAATCACCCGGATCACTGAACGGGTTAATTAATGAAATCTATTAACTTTTCCCGCCTCGTGGGACGAGGATTGCACAGATTTTTTGCCGTGTCATCTATCTGGAAACGTTCCAACTCTGTTACGTTGCGAGACTAGTGTTGTGCGTTTGACTGTAAGTAGTGAACGGAAGGATTGCAGCGGGTTTTGCAATGCGGTTTCGTAGCTAAGTCGCATTTGTAAGGACGCGTTTTATCGAGCTTGTAATGAATTGCTACCGGAATAGGAAGTTTCTGATAAAGTTGTTAAGTCCATTGCATTACGTCGAGAATAAATGCAGTTCTAGTTTCGACTCGCTTAGACGACGAGACATAATAAAATGTAACAATTTATAGATAAAATGGCTTCAACCCATTAATGGCCCACTGCCAATTAATACTCTGTGATACTCTTACTGAGGAGGCCAAGAACATACTGCACCACGCTACTCCAGTGACCATTGGCAGAGGTAAGATAGAAAAAGTATCTAATCTACAGCTAATTTCAATGCTTAACTGGGCGTAACTGCATTTACATGGGCGATGATGAATACTTACTATAATGTGGCTTGTCTTCTATTTGCGTAAAAGTTTATTGTCAGCTAATTACATAAAAGTATTTACATATCATAGAAGCCCTCTGATGTTTTTCCTAGTACAAGTTTTTATCATGAGATAGAAATCGTTAACACTTATCAAAGACCTTCGGCCGAAGATCATTGGCACTGGCTTAGACACTTAACCTTTACATAAATCTACTCTAGAGCAGCGTGCTTGAGATCGCTTCAAGAGACTTAGAATGTGTTAAGGAAAGAAGAATTCAAATTTTGTAGCGAGATTTATAGTGGTAACATAATGGTAACCCTTTCAGAACGCGCAGTACTAAACGTGCGTTACCCTTTAAAACGGGCATTTTTACTTGATTTGATGCACCTAATAAAACGCTAATGATTACTTACTGTTACTATGCACAGTCTGAATTAGTGGACCTGGAAATATTTATTAATCTGAGGAAAAGTTACAGCTAATTACAGAAATAAAAGGAAATAATTATAATATACTACCTTTATCCTATATCCATTGAAGAAATAAAAAGTTTCAGTTTATCCCGTTTTTCTTCCTGGTAAGGGGGAATTTCCATATGTGCGTTGTCTGTCAGTCGCTCAGTAACGCAAGAATTTTATATACAGGGTGTCCCGTAAGTAGTGGACCAACAGGTTATGGGGGGTAGTGTGACTTATTATCTAACAAAAATACTAAAATGTATAGTCCTAGGCCTTCAGTTTTCAATTAATGTTCCTTCATCTCAGATCCACGACAAAATCCAGAAGCAAAAGCCAGCTTAAAATATACATAAAGCGTTAATATCACAGAACATTGATGCGGTGTGTTATAAATATTCATGATAGAGCAGAACACGCGGCATGTTAATGTCGCGGCATAAACACTTATGTTTTGGTACAAGTAACGAACGCGACGCGACTTGCATTACTTCCACGTAGTATTAGTTATCCATTGTATGGTACGGGTGTATTCTCATAAGATAACATGATGGGGAAACCAATTAGTTTAAAGATCTAGTAATTGCGAATAGAATAGACACAATTGTAACAAAATTAGGTACATTATCTATAACGAGTTTTTTATATTCCATATAATATATAACCATATTCCATATGTAACCTTAAATAATTTTATATTGAACTCTTACACATTGATTGTCTTTTACAGCAAGTATGATTTATTTCTGATATCGACGTAATTAACTTTAAACAGTCAGAAGTGAGTGAATATTTTCCGAAAAATATTCATAAAACAGTGCGTTCAACACTGTTAACAGCCTGAAAACCCCATTGTATTCGATGTAAAATGAAATATAAAATCTTTGTTCGTAAATTATGAGCTCAAACGGTCAGAAGTAAGGAATAATAAAGACTTCGTTAATATATTGCCATTAAAGCAAAGGAACTGAGAAAAAGGAAAACTGATAAAAATGTTTTTTATGATGGAATATTGTGGGGACTTAACGAAGTATGTACTGGCATTAATCAGAAAGAAAATACGGACAGCCTCATAAATAATTCTACGAGCAAGTTAGTTTATTTATGTTTCGTTGTTTTGTTATTGGTGTTTTTATAGAAAATAATAAAGATCTCTTTGAACATCTTCAATATCATACTTTAGTTTGTGGCGACTTACAATGAGTATTCATTACACACTACAGTTAGTTAACGCGACATACGCTATTCCGTAACTATTGTAGTGAAATCAGATTCGATCAACAAGGGGACCCCTATACTAAACGACGTGGATAAAAAAAACTAAAACGAAACATCGCTCGGCTCGGCTAGCACAGACGCGATGCAACGGGTATGTTAGCCGTAACCGATTAACTGATTGTATCCTTTTAGCGCAGATCATAACCGAACTATACCGGCGTCATGCTTTCGACTCAGACAAACGTGAAACGGTACTAGCCAGAAAAACGCCGTCAATGATTAAACTGCACTGCGGCGCAGTGATGGCCGAACAGACCATTTTTTTATCCGCGCAATAGCTCTGAAGTGAAATTCAGGGTCATAACGGCCATTCGGGGGACGTGACTACTGGATAGCAGTATATGCGAATAATGTGGTGACGTGCAGTTGGCTTAAGCCGAATCCCTGTTGCCAATATGAAGAGACCTTTATGCCTATGTTCAGATGTTAAAAATTGGACGCGCGTTTTCAAATGGCGTGCGCTTAACGCGCACGCATGTGATCGGTTGTAAGGTATATATTAGGATTTCTAAGCGCGCGATTTGAAAACACGCGTCAAATTTTTGCCATCTGAACATAGGCTCAATCTAGTAATTAATGATACGAATAAAAATATTTATTAAAGTAATTGCTGGACGTTAGTTACTTGTACCATCCTAAAGGCTAGAGAAATAGAAGGTGTACTCTACCACTAATACAATGTCAGCTTTATTTTAATAATTTCGTAAATGACTAATGGCTTAATGGTCGACAACTAAGTGAACGACCACTTAAAGTAATTACTGAAGGACAGAAGTCAACTACCTACGAATAATTATGTTTTTTTCTACGTAGGTCTAGGTACGTTACGTGCTGCACGTACGTACGTAGGTACGTACGTACGTGCAGCAGCACCCTTCCACTGCCGCCCATGGCCACTGTGACCGACCTAGTAGGTACAAGACTCAAATGGGGACTAGGATAGTTAGTCCGGTTAGGAGACGGTAAAAGAACATTAGTTGGTTAGTTTGTTAGTAAGTACGAGGTATGGGACAGGGACTGTTAGTAGTTTTTAGTGGTAGTTTAGTACCTAATTGTTAGTACGAGTCCAGTTCTAATTTAGTCACAAATTAAAGGTTTAATGCAATTCAACCTTTTTAATAGTAAATTACCTTTTTAAAAGTTTCGAAAATGCTCGTCGGATAAAAGTACGTTATATATATTGTCCCCTGCCACAAACACAACCAACATAACACGTGTCATCAAATATTCCCCTCGCGAATGATCGCAGTCAGTCACACCTATAATTCTGCGATAACACGGAAATACACAAACCTGCTTATGTACATATTGAACTATCATCAAAGGTACCGTACAGGTAGTACAGTTAAATTATACAACAATATTTATTACATTAATTATTATATTCAACATTTCTTTATAATCATGTTATAGCGTTAATAGTATGAGAAAATAAAGACGCACTATTATTTTCCTCTACGGAAAAATAAAGAAGCGGATTATATTTACAACAGTAATATTGTATGTATTTTAATGTATTTCAATTTCATCAAAAAATACATCCTTTTAAAAAATATTAACTATACAAAGACAGTTACAGTACGAATCGTCAGTTGTGCCAGTATTGTATACATTTTGTATAGTAAGTTATATAAAAAGGCTCTTTTATGTGAGAGCAGTTTGATTGGACCGTGGCATAGATCGGTCGACCAGCCCAAAAGTTGTCCGTGATTGGAGCGAATGTTTGCGAACCAAATAGAGAGGTGTACGACATCGGTACAACCATTGTGTTCTCGCTTTCAATATTAATCTGAAATGGGTCAAATAAAAAATAAATAAAAACTGCAGCGCTGACACCGCAACTATTCGAAAGTAGGCCAAACAAAATTGCGAGAGTAATCCGCGATTTTTAATTAACGATGTTTGCGACTAGCCTTTTCGCCGTGGTCTCAGCCGGCCTTTATATCGTTTAATTTGAAAATTGCTCGATTATAAATCTTTCAAGTTGTTCAATATTTTGACTATCGTATTTTAATTTCTTTCTATCGTATCTTACAATTTGTAGGTGATTTTAATTCAATTCAGTTCAATTAATAAATTGTTTTATTTCTTACAATATTATACATAATAAAAGTGTTGTACAACTCTTATGCTGAAAAAACGATTATTATTTGTAATTTCTGTTTAAAAATTGCTATTTTTGACTTGAGTAATTCATTATAAACCAAAAGTCACTAGGAACCAGTTTAAACGTTGTTTACGTTAAATTTTAACGTATTTAAAAAGTTTTCGTCCTACTTTTTACACGAAACAAAAACCTGGCACATATTTTTGAACTACTTAATGTCCATTGAAAATCCAGAAACAATTCTGGACGGGTCATTCAAAAGTGAAACCGGTATGAATAAATCAGACCTGAATAAGCAAAAAGGTTATTCATCCTAGATCGCATCACTTTCCATTCACACTGAGCTCCAAATGATGCTTGAACGGAGCCTGGTAACCGAAAAAGATTTTCTAGTCGAGCACAGGGCTTTTAAAATGCAGGAATCTTTTCTATATACCTTCCGCAGTCTCATTAACAAAGTAACCCGCTAATAAGCCATAGTAACTCGCTTTCCTAATTGCTGCCTCGGAATTAGAGCAAACCCCTGTGTTACCGGCTAATTTCTTCCAGCTTTGTGAGGTCGACCTTTGTAATTTTAGTGTTATATTTTTATTGCTTTAAGATAATACGTTGAGCCGGGATGGTACTGAATTTTAATTTTAACTAAAGTAGTTACTATTATACATAAATACGAATGTTGCAAGTATGTCAATGCTTAGAGTATATGTTACGGTAGTATAGAGCACGCGTATTGCACAAAATGTTCAGCTCGCAGCGTAGGCAGGTGTGCTATAGATATTTATATTGAGAAGTGTATGGCAATTAGGGATGTACCGATTACATTACGTCACTATCGACTGTCGAAAATTATGAGTAATAGAAATGTAATCAAATCGTGTGGCTTGTTATATTAAAGTATATGAAATAAAATATCGGGTTTAGTGTAATTTTTTTTATTACAAAATCTATATATAAAAGGAGAAGTTGAATGACTAACTGACTGACTGACTGACTGACATATCAACGCAGGGCCTAAACTATAAGGGTTAGAAACTTGAAATTTTGCACAGGGGTTCGTTTTATAACGTAGGTGAGCACTAAGTAAGGATTTTTGAAAATTCATCCCCTAAAGGGGTAAAACGGGGGTGCAAAGTTAGTATGAAACTTTGCAAACAACAATCAAAATTCAAATATTTGCAACAAAGTAACTAATATTTATTGAAGTAAAATAGAATGCTAGTGTAAATAGTAAAATTAAAAACATAATTATAAGAAACATCAATCAAAATTCAAATATTTGCAACAAAGGAACTAATATTTATTAAAGAAAAATAGAATACCAGTGTAAATAGTAAAATTAAAAACATAATTATACGCAACAACAATCAAAATTTACATATTTGCAACAAAGGAACTAGGTAATATTTATTTAAAAAATCGTTCTTCTTCAAAGTTTTGTTTTAGTTGAATATGGTAATTTTATCAATAGAGTAAGAATTCTGTATAAAAACCTGTATCCAGTGCTAATCTGTAGCGCACATCGAAAATCTGTATAAATACGAAAAAATCTGTATATAATTATGGCAACGCAAATTTTTTAGACTTACTATAAGTGAAAGCATTAACTACTACAATCTATCTACTGACTACAATCCCACCTGATGGTAAGCAGCGATGTAGTCGAGGGTGGTAAGGCGCAATAACTTAGAAGCCTATTCACTCTTGACTTGAAGATACCTACATACATTGTAATCGAACGGAAATACCGACGCAGGCAATTTGTTCCAGTCCTTCGCGGTACGTATGATGAATGATGACGCAAAGCGTGACTTCCGTACTGGAGGGATGTTTACGACGAAGGGATGAATAAACGCCGTGAGTCGGGTCGTTCGATGGTAGAAAGGATTAGTAGTTATTTAGATGACTTAAGTATCTTAAACCTAGTAAACAACAACAATTAAACAGTGACAGTAACTCTTTTACTACATTACTACTCTAGTTTACGCTATAATATTTTTCGCATTAAAATACTAAAAAGTACTAAAATCGTACTAAACACACACCAAAAATATTTATAATAAATGTTTAAAAGATTTTGAGTATTAATATATAATTGAGTTACATTAATAAAATATATAATATATTACATTAATATAATATATAATAATATAATATAATATATTAATGTAACTTTAATATTCAAAATCCACCTATATTATAGGTTACTAATAATTATATAGGTTCATAGCTAACATTTAAAAAAATATTTTAAATATCGAATACAGCGTTGGTCGCGTCACATCACCGCTCTCCACGCTTCGCTAAGCGCGGGGAACGGGGCGCGCGGGGAGTCCTACGCGTGCCAAGCGTGCCCGCCCCGCACGTCTCTTTCACCCCCGCGATGCGTGATTTGTTTTCATAAAAATAAGTATATAAATCGACTTACCGATGAAATGTGATACTGGATTTCAGTTTTGTGTGTTTCCTAGTATCGTGTTTGCAAGATTGAACTGCACATTTGACCATTTTGATACGTAAATATTCGAAAACTCTCTGTAGGAACGCACAGCGCTAGCACTCAAGTTCACTCAACCACGACTACAAGCGCTCGCGGCGGGAACGTCGTGTTGTTCTCAACCGTCGTAGGAGTTCCCACCTCGTTGCGCGTGCTCTATACTACCGTAATATAAACTCTAAGTGTCAATGATTATCACGAATACGAGTGAGTATAAACGCGCCATAACGCACTTTTTGACGAGAGTTAATTAAGTGACATTCCATACATTACTTTTTCACAAAGTCGTTATACAAAAAGCAGTACATACAATTCAGTCTGGAATATGCCACAATTCATCAGAATTATTCTACTCTAAGTTACTTTCCAATAGCTGCGATTCCGTTATTACCATATTTTGTATACAGAATCCTATAAAATCTTTAGTACATTGTTTCGCTCAAAGTATAAAAAGGTCCGCAACAGTAATATCGTGCAGAAAATGTTATCGCGAAATAAAACGGTCTTATCTACCATGTTCCTATTAACAGAGAGACTACTAATAACCCGTGGCTGCCTCTTTTCTAATTGCGGCGAGGAATTAGAGCAAACCTTTGGTTAACCACCCGCTTTCTTCCAGCTTTGTGGGTTTTTGTTTTATGTAATCGCAGAGATCAAGCAACTATGAAACGCTTTAATCGGTGCAGTTTCTTATATACATAATTATTCAAGTTAAGAGTGAATAGGTTTCTAAGTTAATGCGCATTACCACCCACAACTACATCGCTGCTTACCATCAGGTGGGATTGTAGTCAAGCATTAACTTTGACGAGAAATTACACAGAGAGCTCAAAATGTTTTTTTAATGGCATTTTGATGCCATTTTGGTATTTCGAGTTATTTTGGTACATTCTTGTACTTTACTTTATATCACTAAATGAAGTAGATTGCCAAATGAACAAAAATCTTATCCTCTTTCACCAAACGATTAATACAGAGCCATGCTTTAGTGACTATCAAGCAATTAATATAAAATCAAACCATTTATTTAATTCTTTGAATCGTCTTTCGTTCCGAATGAACCTAATTTCAGGATTGCTCAATTTATTCAGGGGATCAAGGAATTAGCATCTGAAACGATCGTCGCGTCTTTATAATTGGGGATCCTGTTTATACGTCAGAGTTCTCTTACCGTTTGCCGAATATGCCTTCTGAATAATGGATCAGCGTTTCGATTTGTTGACTGTAAGGCACTAGGTTTAGGTAGGCTCTATAGTGTAAACAGAGATTTTGTTGAATAGTGTTTTATTTAGTAGCCAGTGCTTTGGAACTTGAACTCCTTTATGTTTTAATATTAGTAACGAACGAGTTGATAGGCCACCTAACTTTAACGTGGGTATCATCAGCCATGGTCATTGAAAAACGCATCATAGCCGCATTTCCGGTGAAAAATAAAGCGAAGAACTGTTTTTTACTAGTTTTTCAATACCTTTCATGAGATCTGGTTTGTTAGTATTAAACTAGATGGTACCAACGTAAATGTATAATTCTAGGTTATCTTTACCCTCGTTCATGCCCTCAAGGTTGGTTGTGTGCGTGCCATGTACATACGTACCTTGGAACGCACACAACGAGCAGCATCGTCCTCAGGCCTCCAACGCAGAACTTTGTGTTTTTTTAAGCTGCAAAAGGTAGCAACAAACCATGTTAGTACCTTTGTTGGATGATAACCCACTTGTTTACATATTATATTGATGGTACAAAGTCCTTTATCCTTTGTTCAAGGTGTATTGGGGATTGCGGCTGTTTACCCTGAACTCGTGGAAGATTTTCTGTTCACCCGAACCACCATAATACTCGTATATATTTTTAAGGATCGATGAAACTTTGTCACTAGAAGTTTTGTAGCGTTTAATTATTTCTCCTCTTCACAGAAAACTTCGTACCTGAGACTTTTAAGATGTAAAAGTCTGCCAACTTGCGTTTAACCAGCGCGGTGAAATTAACCCTTAAACTCTTAGTTTGAGAGGAGAGACAGAGATAAAACGTAGTTCGGGCTGTTTAATATCACGACAGTAATTTAAATACCGACCTTGCTTTAAAAGAAAAGTTTTAGTTAATTTCAACTAGGGTTTCCCAAACAAGAAAACTACGATCAAACATACATATTATGCTAATGGATATTTCCTACTCATAATTTTTTTTTATAAATAGTAAATAAAGGCTAACACGCTCATACCACCGCACTAGGATTGAGTCGCGGGTGACATAGCCAACACAAATAACACATCAATATCACCCATGAACAAAGAAAATTTCGACTTTCAAATCACAACGATGCTAAAGATGTTTTCACTTCAAAAATCGATCAACTAAGACTTAATTATTAACATTGTAGGTATAAATCAGTTAATTAAATCAATCAGTTAGTTAAAGTTAATATAAAGTTCCAATTGAATTGTTTAATTTAATGTTTTAAAACCTGATCAAATCCATCATCATCCATCTTCAACTTGACTATGAAATGGAACTATCCATAAAGCTCATTCCAGAAGATCTATCCATTAACATTAGCGTGGGTCTTCTATTAGATTTATACCAACACAAACCTCCTAGAATTACTTCATTAATCGCCTCTTACGACATCGCGTGTAGAATGATGCTTTAGTCCGACGGTGATATAAATATTCATTATTACCACCTACCTGGCGCTTTTAGCGTTGTTTATAGGCAAAGATCATTGCTAAGAGCAAAGCAATGTAAGTTTCCCGATGTATTATGCAACTCAATGGCTCTAAGGTAATATTATCGAGACTGTAATACGAGCTTACACGTTATTGTGGATTTATGACGGTGTTTACCACGATACGAGTAACTATTTGATATCGTTATAAATATGAGTTAGGAGATAAGGTTAACGTTGAAAGGTGATCTACCTGCATAATAATCTTTTGGTTTGTAATTTAGAATACATGAATGTGTATAAAAACCATTGTAATTTTAATAGATTTAATTAAGTTATCAATATCAAGTTATCTTACCTATAGGTATTAAAGTGGATATTTTTAGTGAATGTTATTGGTTGTCAGTTTCTAGCTTTATAGTCTATTACTAAATGGGATTTTATCAAATTTTTAACACAGATAGTTTATACTTGTCAAGAAAATACAGACATACAACAATACAAGTAGAAATGACAATACAAGAAGATCATTTTAAAATAAAGTCTATTATTCCTCTTAATACGCTTTTAATTTGTCACGTCATACGAATTTTACGTTTATTTAAGTAGAGGTGGAGTATAAGTTACACGAATACATTTATTTACGTAAATAGTGGTAATCGCCGCTCCTAAACATTACCACCAAAATTAAAGTAGAACAAACATACAGTGAGACGACCTGGTAATATATGTATGTACTTTATCGTCGTACCACTACGTCGTACGTAGGTATGATACGAGGTACGATACGAGGTACGTGATACGAGTTGATGGTACGGCGAAGACACATTTCTTTTCTATATACGTACACATACCTGATAATAGATATTTAATATTCGAATCTGGGCTTGCAATAGTGGTAGCTGATTATGCAAGTCGTAAATCTTTGAAATTTACATTCACAAATTGAGTCCGCCATATTTCTTAAGGCCCATTACGTCTCTCGCACCTGGAATCTGAAGTAAAGGATATGATTTATTGGTAAATAAATTGTTCAACACTTACATTTCTTTCACTGTCATATACCTAAGTAAAACGAAATTGTTTGTTTTATTTTGTATGATATAAGTTTTATTTATGTACTAGGATCCTTATGATCGGTATTTTTTTATTCTATCATCATTTCGAAAAGGTGGAGGAGAAGAAACCGCGACAGCACATTTTTAAATTTAATACAAAACAGTTACAGTGTATAATTTTTCACCTACGCGGATTGGATGCGGCCTTGCAGTTTTTAGGTATCTTTGTTATTTATAATATTAATGTAAGTGTGGCGTCAACGCAAAAATTTCAAAAGGTGATGGCAGGTCAGATTTGAATCACGCTATCAAAGTTTTCTACACCGCTCGCATATATGTATGTATGTACAAGTTCCGAAAATGCGGAGCGGGGCGCGCCCAAAGCATGGTATCTCGTCTGGCAGCAGATTTCGCTTTGCTTAATGTATAATTATATTATAGTACTCTACCTTTACCTACAAGCTGTGCTTTCAAATCGCTTCTAGAATACTTTTCTCTATACAGGCAGAATTTAAAAAAAAATCACTAAAATAAATATCGTACTAGATGCTTCAGAAGAGTGCATTGAAAATATGCCGATTATTTTTGTGGGCTTGAGGAGCAGTTTTTGTAGGACTGTCGTGGGACTCGTGGGACTTATGATAGGGATATAATATCCCCAACAGAAATAAATCACAAAGCAACGCGAAAATCCCTTAAATTTACGTTCACAGATTTAGTCCCACGGTATTTGTGTAAGCTGTTAATTCGCTCGCACCTTCAGGGTGAAGCGAAGCCTGCTTAAGTCTTGGAGATACCTACGAGTACTATCACAAATTGTCTTTTTGAACATTCGTATTGGTTGCTCTAGTTTTATAATTTTAAAATGTATGCTGTGTATGTTTATGGTAATGAAGAGTTTTTATCTTTTGATTTACATAATCAACTAATTTAGTGACCGTCGTCCAAGGATATCTAAGAATCCTCCATTTATTCCACCACTTTATCATGGATTTATTGTCAGCAGTACATTAATAAATAACGTCACACACTGACAGCCCCACATTGAGATTCCCTGTAACGGGTGCCATAGACTATACACAAGTCAAGAACACAAACCCAGACAGAGAACAGTAATTTAAACTGATCACAAAAAATTTCACCTCCCTGGAATCGAATCCAATATCATTTAAAAGGATGTCTGGTATGATAACCAATGTACCAAACGGGTTGTCGTAAAGTAAAAGTAAATAAAGTTAAGCTTCCTCATCAATTTATCGAAGCGTTTAGAGACCGAGACTTATGAAGGGAAGCATTCGCAATTAGAAGTTGTATAGTAGTGAAATAAATTCATGGTTTCCAGACTCTTTAAGGATTGATTAATTTTAAATAGATATCTGTAATTAAGCCATGAGTTTGAGTTTGAGTGAGCTTAAAAGAAAGATTTTTTATGTAACTAATCGAGCGGGCATCATCGCATATGGACATCAGTAACACAAAATATATACGTCACCAACGCGTTGCCAACAGAAAGAAGCGGAAAAGATCTGCCTATATATTATTACCGGCTCTCCAACACATGTATAAGACTTATTAGTCTCTTTGTTACTTAGGAGTTACATTTAAACTGTAACGAATACTCACGATATTATGTATATATTGATATTTCGAACCAATTGAATGGTCACGGCGTACCCGTTAGTTCCCCTTACGGTTAAATGTTAGTGCGATAATTAACATTTAAAATCATATTATTGTGTTCCTTAGGAGTTATTTGTTCATGTTTAAGATACGAGTACCATCCATTCTGAATCCAGCGTTGTACATATATACAGATGTAAAGCAATTAATTTAACGTAATCCCTCTTTGATCAATTACTAAAATCATAATATCAAATTAGGGCATTATAATGCCTATTTACCTTCATTGTAAACTGTTAACGCGTTGGACAATTACGTTAATGAATGGCTTTATGTTTTTAATACTTATAGATTATTTGATTCCAAAAATGTATATGTGTGCTTTTAGCATAAGTCCACCTTTTGTACCACTTACCTCTAAGGGTTTAATATAGTGGAAATAAATAAATAAGTGTAAATAAAGCAGTAAATGGGTCATCTGATGATGTCCACAATATCAAAGAAATCCTAAACTAAAGTTCGACCAGAAAGGAAGCAGAGAACACTCTAACGGGTTCTCCGACAAAATTTCGTTCTTTAATTTGCATTGTTTAAATTAACTCCAAAATCGCATGTGTTGAATAACCAAAGTCAAAGCGTTGTTCTCATACTACTTTGTCTAGCGGTTACCGCACACAAGTTCAATCGCGTTTGACATTC
The DNA here is from genome assembly GCA_905404295.2 of Ochlodes sylvanus. NCBI lineage: Eukaryota > Metazoa > Arthropoda > Insecta > Lepidoptera > Hesperiidae > Ochlodes > Ochlodes sylvanus. The sequence continues at coordinate 11,755,211 of FR990130.1, read as the reverse complement.
TGAACTGCATTCTCACGGAACAAACTTACTCGCCTTAGCATACTACAAATTTCAACTGGCACTATCTAAATGTTATCGGTGTTTATCCACTGTTCAATGGTAGTTTCTGTTTACACAAAGGTGCGTATATAATAGATATTTTTACTCTTTAATGAAGTGAAACTTCTTTAGCCGCTGAGAGTAAAAATTCAAGGTTGTGACACACGAGGGCGTTGACTCGCCACTTATCGATGGCTATTGAATATCGCTGTTCCTATTTTATACGTTTATTAAGCTGAGAAATTAACAATGTACGTCATACCACGATGGTGTCCATAGTGACACTGACAAAGATAGCTTTACAGAGTAGTCAACCGTGAAACGACTCGTCTATGTTCCAGCTGGGCGCTTGAGAGCTGGTATATTTCTTCTCTTTCTTAGCTGGCAATACGTCGATGCGTTTGATGTTGTCAATGCCCATGGACAAGTGATCACTTTCTGGTGGCTCGTCTGCTCGTTTATATAAAAAGTAAGATCCCTTACAGATTTGTTATTAGTAGTTACAATTTCTTGTTACCTTAACTTTAAACTGAACTTTGTAACAAACATCTGTTGCTAAAACTTACAAAGCCTGTAAGTTTAAACTGATTAACTAAGAGTAATATCCGAATGTTATATCTACATTCCGAATTATCATAGTAGGCATACAACAGTACGAGTTCAGATATCTTGTTACGAAAATTTCGAGTCAGCTGCTGTTTCGCGCGGAATATCTTAACTTCCCGGCTTAGTGAATTCGCTTCTTCCTCACATGTCAAGCAATAGAAAGGGATGGAGGTACAGCCTAAGTTGTAAATGGTATTATTCCAGATGGAACAGAATTAGGTGGTTCCATATTACACGACGTTGGCAATTACACGACGGGTGACAAAGTTTCATATTCAGGCGTGGGTGAGTGAATAGGATCTATGTCTCTATTTGGTAGTTAGGACGTTTTTGTGACATGTTGTTTGAAAGTTATATGTAGTGGAAAACTATAAAGTCGTACATGCCATTGGAGTTACGAATCAGTTTTGATCGTGTGCTTGTAATAATGTTTAAATAGATTGTGGGGTTTTGAGTTAGACAGGAAATGAGCTGGCGGGCCTCAATTAATTTTAACCGACGGCTCATTTTGATAGCTGTTTCCAGCGCAGTCTAGTATGTGTGAAATTAGTAAATAAACATATCGGTGATTTATTGAGTCTGATACAGTATTGTGATAGTTTCATGATGGATATATTTGTTGTCGTAACGCTCATAGCTCGACAATATATACAATATTCTAAAGTTATTCGGATATTGTCAGCTTTCTATAGTATCAGCTTTCACACATGATAATCCCGACCTTTTCTCTCAACAGAAGTATAAAATAAGGCCCTGTTACCCTCTGTCAAATCACAAAAAAATTGGTCGATGCGTGACGTGAATACGGAATGCGGCTACCTTTTCAAAATTTATATCTTAACCCTTTCACTGTCAATACTAAATAAAGTAACAGTCTAAAATTAAGCTGTTGTTTTTGTTTCTGCACTGAGTTTATTTTTGACGTAGAGCCGGTTTACGGACGATAATTTTACGTCATAACGTCATAAGAAAACATTGAAGAAAACCGAACGCTTAGGCCGATCGTGCGTCTCTATCGCTTGTTCCACGCTCTCGCTTGCACGCTCGGCTCAGGCGGAACGTGACAATAACGTAATACTTTTTCAGCCGGCGTTCATCGATTTTCAGACGTTATCACGTCTAAAACATATTAATCTCATTTTTATTTCTGTCATTGACTGCCCACGATTCACCACGGAAAACCTACGCTTAGGACCACATTAAAAAGTGTGTTAAAGTAGGGAATTCGTCTAAATTTAATTTCCTGAAGTGATTGAAATAAAGTAACCCAAATTGTATTAGAACAAATTGATGAAACCTCATCCGAATCAGTTAAACCGTTTCTAAGAGAGACAAATAGCCAACACCCACAATAAAACATTATTTATGAGATCTATTGCGTCATTAAAAATACCTCTAATAATGGTTTTATCAAATAATATCTTCCTTGATAAAACTTATAGTGGTGTTAATATTTGTATATGTATAGGTAGAGATAATATTTTATCTCTTAGCCTGAGAATATTGTAACTAGTATTATGCCTCGTTAAAGCGCTATAACTGCTTGCATAACAACTAGTGTTGCAACACCTTACAGATTTCACAGTGTTACGAGTAGACGGTAATTATTCATAAGGTACATGTACAACTCTTGCAACTTATTTCATTTGGTTACGATAAACCCTCGTCGTTGTGTGAATTACACATACACATTAAAAACGATATAGCTTTATTAAAAGCTATTTAATCGTTCAGCAGTAGCGCGTATGCAAGATATTATTAAGTATAAGAAGCCAGTAATAATACATATTTTCCCGGTTGACATTCCTAAAGGATGAGAACTGGAACGCTAATATTACTCCGCTGATAGTTTGGCTGTCTGGCTGTCTGTCTGTCTCAGAGCTCTAATCTCTTGAACGGAAATAGGTAGACACTCGTAATTTGCACAGAATTCCTGATAAAGTGGCCACTATCCCAACATAATACTCGTATAATGAAAAATTAAAAATTGTCTCCCAAAGATAGTATAAGAAACTTGTATAGTAACTTAAAAAATAGGGCTTCTACATTCCATCTTAGTATTGACCAAATAGTTAAGAGTTAATATCGCTCGTTGGTACAGAACCCTACGTGTTAAATTAAAAGTATTTAATTTGTCGCATTGTGTACAGTAGTACACATTTCTATTTTAATCAAACATAATCATATTTAGACACTGTATGATGTCATGTAAAACCTCATCTCATTACTTTCTGCCTGTTCAGACCAGAAACTTCCCTATATTATCTTCAAGCCATTAGTCCACCAGACCAGGTTAACAACTTTTCTACTCTACTATTACCAGAACGTGAGCACCCTTCAATGTTTTCTTTCCCCGTATGGTATCCGTTTTTCGAATATGTGGTCTGCTCTTTGGCATTTGAGCCAGCATACTTATTAACTACGAAAATGTTTACTTGTCTACTAATTATATCGTCACGTTGTCTTGTGGCGAAATACCTTAAATTACTGTCTATATCGCGCGTTATGATAATATTACGTGCATTCAAAGTTATGCGCGTCATAGCACTTAATTAATATGGATCACTCATGGAGAATCGCTATATCAATGGCATGGTTGATACGTCGGCCAAGCGGAAACCGCTGACCACGATTGTTATTTCACTTTTGGTTGATTGTAGTATGAATGTGGTATAGCAATGAATTTGAATTTTAGTCTATCAGTGACAGCCGACTGGTTTGAACTTTGGTCTCCAGAACTGAGGGTCCCTGTTCCTGCAAACACCTCTAACTTTCAAAAATATGTGCGTATTGAAATTTCATTATCACTTGCTTCGGAAAAGGAAAACATCGTGAGGAAACCCGCACGCCTAAGAGTTCTCCATAATGTTCTTAAAGGCGTGTGAAGTCCGCCAATCCGCACTTGGCCAGCGTGGTGATCTATGACTTGAATCCCACACATTGTGAGAGGAGACCCGTATCTGTGGTGGATTAGAGGTGCTTGCAGAAACAGTTATGTGTTGCGATGATAAAAATTAAATGTAAATAAAATTATATCGTAAATATCTTCGTGGGGTAAAATTCGAGCACAGTGGTGTCACCGTGTACATGTATTGGCATAAATACTGGTTGCCACTCACACGACAGACATCCACTCAATGTGAAAGAATAGCCGGATATAAAACGGGTAACGGATTTATTTTCAGTTATTTGTAAAAATATTGTTTGAGGTCGATATAATTTTCACGATAAATATATTTAAACTCATAACAAGTATTATTTTTACTGCATGTAATTGCCTTAAGAGATAATTTGACTTAATTATTTATAATCGTATCAATTTATTAAACAGCTATTCATGTAATTAATCATGGTAATGTTCTTTGTTATCATAAGAGCCACGAAGGGTGGTCCTAAAACCCTCAATTGCTTATGTACCTACATTATGTATATCGACACAAAATCTGAAAAACATTCAGCTTCAATAAAATTATTGAACAGATAATAAAAATGATGTTTATCGCGGGAAGGTTTACTGAAAAATTAATTAAAATGTTAATTAACGCCGTAAGCGTCGTACTTATAGAACCTAACATCCTGTAACAATAAGAAGTCAGCATCTAATTTAATTTGTAGTCCTTTAATTAATTACAATTTCACAATTGAATTATTTTGTTTTGGTGACACGGAAAGCGTTAGAACATACTATTTTAACAAGGATATCTACTTGACGAAATTAATTTACTGGAAGCAAAACACTCGAACTTCTCTGTTTTAATTAATTTGTAGCGCCGTTTATAAACTGTTTTACGAAGAACAATAATATACTTCAATGTTGGATAATAAAATTATATACTAATTACATAATTAAAGTAACAGGGAAAGGGGTGCCTCTCTTATAGCAAAACTTTTCATGATTGTACTAACAAGTAAATGAATTGAAAAAATATTAGAATGTTTAACAATGATTAAATATTTTTTAAATTTGATTTCTTATTGTTTTCTGAGACAGAATCACCACATAATTGATGCTGCTGTACATATTTTGGTCGCAAGTGCGTACAGCCAGCGAAGCTCAAAAGTTAGATTACAATATACCATCGCTTAGAAAACTTTTAACGTTTCTTGTGGACTGTGCCAGCTCTAAATGAAATTGTCTTTGAGCAAATAGCTATTAGTCAATCTTCCATTGCGGAGTGGTAGAACGTAGGACTCGCGCGATTTGGGGTTGATTTCGATTTCGAATTTTCAAAAATTATTTTACATGATTTTTTAAATTATTTTTTAAGTAAGTGATATTTTAAAGTTGTTAGTAAGCTTTAAATATACTAACCCAAGAAATACGTGAGGTTGATACATTAGAATTAGTATTTTACAATGAAATAGCCGACGACAACATTTCAAATCATCTCAGTCACAGGCACAAGCCATAACGGACAATTGCTGTGTTCGTGTTTTCATAAGGCATATAAAAGAAATTGCGTACGAGGTTTGAATCCAAATCTCATAGAGCCAGGGGTAAGCTCAACTTCAAATGTCTGATCACTAGTTGCAAATAACAAACAACATAGAATAAAAATGAAACTAAACAATATGTTTTAATTTTTTTTAATCTTGCCATATTATATGTATAATGTCTGTTTATAATGAAATGTGTTAAAATAAAGCGAGCACCGCCGCCGTTAAACAAAGCATCTCAATACAAACAGGTAACGTCTGCTAAGTAACTGTAAAATTATTATCAGAATTGGTATCAGAGTAACGTTTATCAGTTAACTTAAACGCAAACGGTCATAAACTCAAGACTTAAACGGAATGGAACGTTAAACGAGTTCATATGAAATTTAGCCGCGCAATAAAACGTCGTAAATCACCTCCCCCAATGACTGAGTCGTGATTGTCTGAAACATTTCGTCACTTGATGTTGAATTTTTTATTATCGCCATATATTTCCGCTTTTACGACTCGTCTTTAATAGAATGGATTACAATCATGGGATTTTTGACGAAGGTTTTTACAGAAACCATTGACTACTTGCAGTTCTTTAAAAACAAACATATTTACTGAAATCAGCACATGACGTGCTGATTTCAGTTATGAGGTTTTCGTTAATTTATTGCAATAATTAATGTGTTTATAATATAATATAACAAACCTTGAAATAGAAGATTATAATGTACAATACAAACATTGACTTATTATTACAATAAGTCAATGAATACAAAAGATATTATAGAAGTGCTGTGTAATTAGTTCTTGTATGAGTATAAACTTATTTGATTAAAACTCCATAATTTATTTTAACGATTTACAATATTCCTGTAAATTTAGTTCTATTGATAATTCAATTAATTTATTCTAGTGGAAGAAAATAATTCAAAATACATTTTTACAACAATTACAATACAATTACAACCTTCATCGAAGAAAAAATATCTTATCATTTAGTACAATATCTAACCGTCAGAAACAAAGAAAATCCGTACCAATACCAAAAAAAGTTATCTCACTATTAAAAGTTAATACAGTAAGTTACAGATATTTTTTTAACTTTTAACAGTGAAGAAATTAACAGAGGCTAAGACGAGATTACTCTTAAAAGAGACGAAATTTTACTATTTTCGGATAGCGAAGAAAAGTAAATAATAGTAAACCTATTCCGGGCGTATATTATTAGTTTAGAAAAATAAATTTTGGTGGACATCGCATGCTGCTTCTTACTAATCATTTTTGTTAATTCTATGATCGTATGTTTAATCGATAACCCTATTTCCATAGAAATCAGAAAAAAACTTTGAAATACAATATCTTGGAGGTACTGGTAGATTAAATTAGAATGATTATTTTGAAATATATTAGATGCATCATCGAGTTGATAACCCTACTAAAAACTAAAAAAAATCATATCTTCTAAGTCAGCGTAAGTAAGCGGTTTTAGCATCTGATTTTGTTTTGTGGGAACATTTATTAATATTATTAATCTTCTTGCATTAAAAAAATTCTAATACGTAAAGATGCTTTAGAAAAAAATTATGTTCAAAATAGTAGAATATAAACTTTTACCTTTACTATAACCCTTTCAATCTACAACAAGTTGATGAAAAATATGCACGTGGAGATTAGATAATTGTTTTTCTGGTTTCTATGGATGTTCCTTAATTTTTCTTTATATTTCAAAAACTATGGATCAGAGAGCAGTGAGAGTTTTATTCTTAATTTGTTTTAAGGAGATCTATCTAATAGACCAATAAACTGAAGACGTCCGCCACTAAGGCCAATTAATAACACACTGTGCATCGTAATAAAACATTATAAGAAAAATAAAATAATTATAATAAAATCGTAATAATCACACTAAACATAAACAAACAAATAAACATCACTGCAACCCACAACTACCCCACTGTTGGGCTCAGATCTCTTCCCACAATATAGTCATAGTTCACCACGCTGGCAAAAATCACGTAATTAAATATTAAGTCAACAGTAAGTAAAAGCTCTAGGTGTATTTGCAGTACACTCAAGAATTCTTCTGTATTCAAAGACGTTTTAATTTGTAAGGCTCGGCGCTTATTAAACAAGACACTTAGAGTCGGAAGACGTCTCGGGTGGAAAAGAGCAGTCGTTGAAAAGTGCAGATTTTTCTTATTATGTACGTACTTACTTTATCTCTTTGAATAAATTATTAAAACTACGTCATATGTGCAGGTAATACCTATTCTGTCTTTAATGATTATGTTTTTAATATGATTACAATATAAATATTTCTTCAATGAATAAATATATTGTGCATGGTGAACATACAAGGTGTTTTTTAGTCACTTGACATATTAATAGGTGGTACTCAGTATTCGATTTTCATTCCTGATATGTAATTGAAAAGGCTGCTTAAAATTTGACATAATTATCCATTACACAAAGTGGACAAACTGAGCGCACGCGGTTTAAACTATTCACTGAAGGTCACTAACCCCGCCCTTATGGCCCCGCCGTACCACAGACTGCTGTGTTTCGGGCGTTTGCACACCGTGTCCGAATATATTCCGAATATTTTTAGATAGTTTTGATTGCCAATTTTTGAAATTTTAATTTTAAACTTCGTATAAGTATAATAATATTATATAACTTACTCGCGCGTCGGTCTCTCAGACCGACAACCAACAATAATTCGCTGTTTTTTCAAAAACTACTTACCGTTGCGATTTTGTGGTTCTGAGTAGCTTTATTATTTGTAGTCCTACATTGTTTAGTACGGCGTAAGTGCACTTGCTAAGTGAACAAGTGTTACTTTATTGCTATTTTCTGTCGGTCTGTGAGACCGACGCGAGTATAGGCGTAACTATTTTAGGTTTAAGTTAAAAAAAATATTTTGACATATTACTTAATGAATTGTATTACACAATTGATTTTAGTGGTATATGTTTATTAATTAACGAGGAAAATGTATAACAATATATAAAAACAATTTTTATTTGTTTTTAGTCAATTTTGTCTCAAAAAAAAGAAGAAAAAATAAGGGCGCTATTGGAATGCGGAGATTTTGATTCAAATTATGATGACGGGAGTGACAGTGAGTGGGAGGAGGCTTTAGAAGTGCAAGTTGAAAATACTGACACTAAGCAGGAGAGTGACTGATCAGACGAATTTGAAAAGGCTTCGGATACTTTTGGAAGCTATTATGTTGTTTTCCATATTCTAGTATTAGAACAAGGTCTCAAAATATGGGTTCAACAATGTCGATATAAAAATAAACTGCAGCGAGTTTCTGGAGATGCTTTCATTCGATCTCATGATGCCCATCTAAAAACGCGTAGTTTCAAGTTTGCCAAGAACACTGAGACAGAAGATATAGAAATATCCAAAATTGATAATCTTCATCTTCCGGTAATGTTTACATCTTCAAGAAAGCCGTTGTTCATTTATCCCTTCAAAAACAAAAGTTAGACACCATACAACTGTATGAAATGCAAGAAATATTTTTATCTCGGTTATGAGGTTATGGTATGTTCTGATCGTTACACCAATAAAATCATTAGTTATTAACACTTTTCTATGCTGTATTTACTTTGATTACTTTGTTACTTTAATTTATTTATTTTATTTAGTTTTTTCTTAGTTGACATAATAACAGAAAGTTTAATTTTGTTATTGATCTTAGTGTGCAAAAATTGTTTTTTTAAGAAGCAGATTTAAAAGGCTGATTTATCCTAATAAAAGCAAAATGCAAATGTTTTTTTAGGTTATTTTTTATTTAAACATAACCTCATCTTTAAAATAAATAGGTACCAATAATACTCACAAATAATATTATTACAATAAAATAAACGGCATCGTAAACTCGCGCACGGTCTGAGAAAACGTGCGCGAGTATATAAATTTATTATACTATGCGCGCGAGTACACGTTACAACCTATGACCATGTTCTTTCATGTCCTCAAGTATGTCAAGTGAAAAAAAATCACCCAGTATAACTTTCCACTTTAGTAATTAACTAACATAACTGACTTTAGCCCGTTTTAAATTTGCTTTCACATTATGACTAAACTGTTCTTATAGCTGAACAAACATATCTGACAAACAGCTAAGAAAAACAAACTGAATACCTAATCCACTCTGTACGCGACCAATGTTTATTTTAATCTAGCGTCATAAACCTATCAGCTGAGCCAAATGGGAATCATTTTCCTATTCCACAACCACGATTCCAGTATACCCTGAGGAAGTAAAAATATGTTGCCATTCAACTCCTCGCGGACAAACTGTTTCAAAGGCAATTGCTTCATTTAAAATAATGTACGGTCGCACTGAGAGAAAATGTACTGCCTTTACTTTTAGATATAAAAGCATTGTATGTACTACATATTTTTATCTGTGTAACTGTAAACTCCTAAGTAATTTGCATTGGTTTACTGTTTATGAAAATTACTTTGCAAAGTTTAAAAGTTATGAGTATCAAGAATGTAATAACCTTTTCTTCTATATAATTGATTAAACACATTTTCTTAGTTTGGGTCATATCTGGCAAGCTGAATTAGATCTCCTTCTTATCTCACAGAAGTGAAATTGTAAGTACATGTCGTATTGCTTTAGTTCCGATGACGCTGTCTTTTATAATGAGCATGACAATACAACGCTCGGGATTGGCTTTGATCGAGGGAATGGTTAATTGATATTATCATATTTTTTATAAAGTTCTGAGGAAATTTATAAGAAATATCACATAACATGTATTGTTAACTATCAAATTAATTTGATTTCCTAAAATCTTAATATTCTAAAACAATTAACTCTTGTACAGACGAAACAAAGAAACTACATTTCCGTAAAATAGGTATATTAAAAACATACAATTGACATTATGTCCACACCAAAGATAAGCATTCAAATTGGATCCTTTATACGCTCAGTTGCAAAACCGCAACACAAAGGCGCCTTTTATCAACAGAACAATCAAACATCTACGAGTTACTCGTCATTACCGTTTCGTATAATTACGAGATCTGGCACGAAACGGAATAACGGATGTTTAGTGATACACGTGTAATGCGAATACCTGTCTGGAACACGCAAACGTTGTTGGCTTTCATTAATTTCACAGGAGAATGGTCTTAAATCATTGTGGTGTGGAATGATCTCATTCTACGTAGCCGCACAAAATGTCCCCTAGCAATCTCGAGATTTGCGTAACATTATACTTACCTCTGAGAGTCATAAAACAAACCTTTTAATGGGACAAAGCAATTGAGAACCGTTTGGCCGTGATGACAGCCCAGAAAATACTGCTATTACAATTGTAATTGCCTGATTTTGATTTAACAAATACCTTGGCGATCGAGGAGTGCTGGCAAACGACGATTGGATTGTAATGTAAGGTCAATTAGATGATTGATTCAAATGGATTTGAAATTAAAGGGCGGTATTAGAATCCAGTGGATTTTCATGAAAATTTTAAAATATAACAGTCTTAAAAGATAACATAAGGCATATTACAAAGTAATTGACTTTTTTAAGACTCCTTAAAGTCGGAGACGAAATTCAAAGATCATAATTTACTGTGTCAGTAGGCAATGTTCGAGAGTTTGGGACATATTTTTTTATTGTAATTTTGACATTCAGTATTCTGAACATTTTATATCTTTCAAGGACTACATACATACATACATACTAAACAACGTAGGTTACTATCGAGTAAAAAAAGAGTTTTGTAAATAAACTTTAGTGTTTGGGGCGTGAAGTCCACCAACAGCTTATCGTGAACTTTGGGTATCATGTTTCGCTTCGATAACTTACTTTGCTGCCTTGTAATTTAATCTGCTGTAGCTTAGAATTTACTTTCAAATTAATTAAGTTCTGCAATAATTTTTAATTAGTTTAATCTCCAAAATCTTGTCAAAATCCACGAGTGTAACGTCGAAGAAGAAGAAGAATTTGAAAATAATCTTTAGGCTTCTCTTAACATTTTGAAGTAAATACTTTTACTTTTACTTTTTTACTTTTTTTTATAGTATCATTGTGATTTGGAATCCGATGAAACGGAAATGACGCGATGGGAGTACCTAAATGAGATGAAGCATCGGCAAAATGGCGGCTTACGTAAGCAAAGCATAACATCAATATTTGGACTGACAGTATTCGTTTTTTTTAAGGATTAACTTCTAGCATGTATGAATTGCACACATTTTGTTTTTTTTACTTTGAATGGCCATTTAGAATCAATAAAATTGTAGAAAATCTATTATGCCGCCGGGATCTTAGACGAGTATGTCTTGTCTTGTTATAATAAAATAATCAGATGACTCGAATATTTATGTGGCACTCACCCAAAAGCTTTCATAGTTACTTGAAAGTATTTTTAACACACCACTTGCCCGAGAGTTCTTTCTCTATGATTCGCAAAGGTATGCAAAACCTGCCACTTGGCAATCGGGGTAGCTCTCAAAACCAGAACAGTTTCAAGAGAAGGTAAATTTTTTATGTTTTTATTTGCGAAGATTATTTTACACGCTCTATTACTTATAGGAAAAAAGTACCACAGCTTAATAACATGATCAGAAAAATATTGAAAGTAAGCGCTTGTTTTTGTAGGAAGGGAATTTAATTTTGTTGTGTTCGCGTACATTTCTCTGTAAAGATCGATTGTGGCGCATTACCCATCAACAAATAGTCATAGAGAACAACAAAGTAAGAGTTTAAAAGTATCGGCGGTGTGATTACGTTTAAGTCGTAGTGTAACAATATTGTATAATGGATGTATGACCTCTACCGCTCCACGTATTAAAGGTTCCACTACAGGACGCAGGTCTTCCCTCATTACCTAATGAGGCCTAGAGCATACTCGTACACGCTGCTTCAGTACGAAAGAGGGAATAATAGCTAGCCCGAGTAATGGAAGAAGAAGAAATCTTATTCAATCTTACAAAGAAAATACACAGCTGATGAAAATGTATTTTGAACCACTTGTATTTGTAGTTAATTCAGACTTGATAATAGTTCACGGTCCGCCAAAACGACAATCAGACCGACTACTCCACATGCATTTAAAACAATTCAAACTTTCGCAGAAGTTGATATGAAAACGGGTTTTAGTATGCGAAGACAAACAACAACTCAATATGGAACTTTGCTAATATATTAAACTTAGACAACTATCTACACTCCACACAACTTCTCAGAAACTAGAAGGACGGCAAAAAGACATTTTTATTACTAGGAGTATGAAAAAATATGAATTTCAAAATGACTCATTACTTAATAAAAATTAGTTTACTTAATATTAACACAATAACAAAGTTGATTATTATGTGATGTGATGTGATCGTCATTGGTCAAAAATTTTTACAAATCTATATAAAATACGTAAGAAATGGGAGTGCATTTTATATCAAACGAAATAAATCTGTACTAATATTATGAAGTTGAAGAGTTTGTTTGTTTGGGATCATAATCTCAGGAATTCTCTCAGGTTGAATTGTAAAATTATTTTTGTGGTGGATAGTCAATTTAACGAGCAAAGCTATAGGCTATATAACATTACACTACAACTAATAGGACCGAATAATTAATGAAAAATGTTGCATAAATGGGAAAACACTCAATATTTGTAAACGTAAAGAACAAGAAGCACAATTACTGAGATTAAACATAGATACATAGGTTAGAACAAGAAACGAAGCGAGTAGCAACATAATTTTAATGATATCGTTAAAAACAGAAACATGGAAACACCAAAACACTTAAAAATTCACACACACAATAGATGGTAAAGCAATGACACCAAGTACTTTAAAACCAAAACGTGTTATCTAATAAAACTTATTACACACAACGACCATAAATTTCGTCGTGTATATCCGACAAAAATCACGCACCTTTTTGCCGCCGGGTCGGGCCAAGTAGCTCTTTCTCATGCAAAATACATATACAAGGCACGCAACCCTGCCCGATTTATTTCCGAAAGGAACAATGCGAAACAATAAAAAAGCGGCGTACGTGCGAACACGAGTTCGTATCGCGTGACCTTCAGATAATAAGTGACGGGATTGAATATATGGTGTCATTTTCTTACTTTTCCTTTTCATTACTTTGAAGAAGAGCCTGTGCACTTTGGGATAGATGAAGAAGGAACTTTTATCACTTATGTCCTAATCAGACCATAGATACTTCTAGTTCATTAACAACTCTGAATGAAACTAAAATGTTCAGCAAACTTCTTTTTATGACGAAGTTAATTAATGAGCAGGAGAATTTTATGAAGATTTTTATGTCAATGGCTAACAAAGGAGCAGACAATCCATCTAATGGTAGGTGGTTACCGTTGTCCACGGAGATCAGTAACAAAAAAGGAATCGTACTTACTAACAAACTAGTCAGCTAATGTTCTAACACCGTCTTCAGTTGGGCTATACTAACTATTCTAGTCCCCGTTTGAGTCTTGTTATAGGTCAGTCACAGTTGTCATGGGCGGCAGAGGAAGGGTAGCGGTGCATGCACGTTTGCTACTTTAATTCCATAAAAAATACAAGCCACCTGATGGTAATTGGTTACCGTCGTCCACGAAGATCAGTAGCACCAAATAAATCACTAGTGTCGAGATTTAATCGACTAATTTGGTTCACCATAGTTTCTTAAAGAGCGAAGTTCTGGGAGAGGTTGAGAAGTATTGAAGACGGTTGTAGATATATTCGCAGGTGCTCTGGTCTTAGACAGAACGACGAAGACAAATAAACATAGCAAGGCACTGGTAATGATGATGCCTCACAAAGGTCTACTTTACATAAAATGAACATGATAGAGACCAAAATCATTACAATTTCCATATGACAACCGTCGTACCAGTTGTTCTTGATGTGGTTGCTTTTGAATCGAAATTACCAATGAATACATTTACCTGGGAAAAATTATAAGTCTCACTTGGAGAAAGCTTTAATTCCACAAATACAAGTTAACAAGGCTCGGGAAACTGCGACCTAATGATTATCTGCTCATCAAATATTCCTCAGTGCCTAAATCCCAAAGTGTTCGCGCTATGTTTGCTGCCAGTGTTGACTTAGGGATCCGAAATGTGGTCTCTACTGTTGACCTCATTTGAAGGCTCTAAGTCACAAAGCGCGCAATGGAAAGAGTTATGTTAGGAATTTCACTACGAAATAAGACGCGTAAACGATAAAGTTTGTGGACTACGGACAAAGGAGAACTCCTTTGTCGCTACTCGGACTAGTAGCTCACAGATGTATTCTGATAGATGATTCCGATAACCCCTGGATTAAGAAGGCTCTGGACCCAGTCGAACTGGTGCTAATCAGGCCATGCTTAACTGTAGACGAGGAAAGGCTGATTGATAGATAGGATAAAATCTAATTCATGTATGTTAATGGCTTTGTTTTTAATGTCTAGTAGGTACCATTATTCTGAACAATTCATATTATTATGCTAGGTTTGTATTAAGGTAAACAGGGATACAGTCTTACATGAAAATATTTGACTTTATTCTCGTAGTCATTACCGCAAGTAACTCTCAAGAATGCGACTGTAAAACAAATTTCACATTCATTCCCAGCGCGGTATTGTCTCAATTCTCAAAAGCAACATGAGTAGATATGGAAACGAAACGTCGCCACAATCATACATGTCTTTGAATAAGAAAAGACGCCATTTTCACTTGGAAACCGGTCATCCATATACAATGCGACCTCAAAATAGAGAGACGGCTATGGAAATAGAATTATTCGAGCTGAGCTAGAGCTTGTCATTCATGAATTAAAATTTACAATTTCCTTTTATGATTTAGAGTTTAAGATTAATAATGTAACGAATTAATATAGATACGACTATAAACTGGCAGTAATCATTCACAGGTTTGGACCTCATTACATCGGTTCAAATCCTGCAAACCACAAATTTTGCAAACTACATAATTATGTGCGTAGATATTATAAACTATCAATTTTTCGGTAAATTAAATTTGCCATTCAATACTTGGTCATCGTAGCATACGTACTATAGTCTCAATGTCGCAGTATTATGTCTAAGATCCAACACAGCGGAGTGGGCTGTTAACTGTTATGGGCTGTGATGAATAAACATAGGAATTAGTGAATTTACCACCTCACTTTAACCTTTTGTTATTATATTGATATTTTGTCAAAAACTAGTTTACTGTTATTGACACAATTCATTTTTTTCACTCTCATTTATTAAACAAGTAATGGTAATAAGCTTCTTTGACTTCTACTTCATCATACATGTTACCATGGTTTCTACATTTTATTTGTGTCTACACGCTTATCATTTATATTGTAAGCTAAATACCTAATTATTTGATATCTGCGTGATGTCGTAACAAAACAACGTAACAAATGGATACAGATATCAAATCAGCTTTGACTTTTGAATCGTTAATCACGCTAACCCGCAACCCACTCATAGACTTTTTAGACGTTACAAAATTACGTACTGCTCGTCGAAACACTCATTACACTCCCCTGGCTCGTTCGGAGCTGAATTGGATTTTATCAATCGGGCCATCACGCTTTTCATCCACGAAATAACTTTTTTCCACATCAGAAAACATTCTAAAAGTCCAGTACGTTCATACAACCTTTCCACTCTACAACTGTCGTGGATGAGTGACTTTTATTACGTAGGAGTATCTCAGAAACGGTACAAGAGCATTATATTAAGATCTGTTCTTGTTAACAAGTATCTCGGTTCTCCAATTTAGATATCCGTTTTCTTGGATATTTATTTAAAACAAACTTCAGATATAAGATTCCAGTGAAACGTAGTCTGTTAATGTAGAATGGAATAGTTACTTAAAGTATTAGGAATGTTTTAAGCTTATTGTAATTATCTTAAGATTTGTCTTTTTTGTAATTATATCTGTCTTTATAATCCAAACTCTTATGATCCAAGCAATGGAACGTGGCTTAATTGTAGGAACAAAAGATTTTAAAATTGTCTCCCGTAAGAGTCTTTGTTCGAAACCTAAGCGTACCTACCTTTAAACTTCATGTTTCAACAATAGTTAAAATACTCGTTCAAGTTTTACGCAAGTCAAACTAAAATAACTGTCTGCCTGCCAAATAGAAATCTACTGTTATATTACAAAGTAAAAATGGCATTTATTTAGTGAAAGAAGCTCTCAGAATTTTAAAATTTTGGGTTTTTATACCGGGCACCGAGAACAAACATCTTTCAGGCGGCCAGGTCCGTTTGTCTCTGTGATTAAAATGATTATATTCTACATTTTTAGGCATTCCCAATAAAACATCAGGAGTTCCTGTCTTATGTAACTTGATTATAATCCGCTTGATTTGGTAAATCCATTTGATGTATTAAACATTGAATAATTAAAACTCACAATTACATGGCACTAACATATTCTTTGGAACAGACATAGGGTAAGTACATAAAATAATTCTAATTTTAATTTTATTACTCATGCCGTTTTAAAACAAAACTATAGTTTTGCAAATAACCCATGTGTCATTTTTATCCATAAAATTTTAAATATAATTATTAAACTTTACCAAAAATCACTAATTTTGGAACAACGGTAGTATTTGAACATGATGACTTTAACCCTGCTGTAAAAATCTCTGTATTAAAAGCTACATTCCCAGCGCTAAAGGGTAAAATTCCACAGTGGATTTAACAGCGCCATAATTTAGCGTTACGATGCACTGTCAGCCACATATGGCTATAGCCTCTCCTTTACTCAATCTTGAACATTTTAAAGACTTGAACAAGATTACAACTTAATTTAGTCGAGTGTTAACTTATTCACATTGTCTACATGATTTCCTAATCTTGTTTTAAGGTACCAAACGTTTAGTTGACAAACGAATCACCTGTTATAAGTGATAACCGTCGCTCATCGCCATAAACAACACCGAAAGCATCGCCGCTGTTTTGCCGAGAACCAAAACTTACTAACGCTGAGTACCTACTGCATGTGGTACAATCCACGACAATTTATGATAACAGCAGAAAATATAAGCCTAACCTTTCTAAACTGGAAGATGTATTACTGTTTAAACTGCAAGGACTTAATTTTCCATTGTGGTCATTACAATAAACCGCTGAGAACTTGAGAAGTTTACGAGCAATTTACAGAACTTCGTAGCTAAAAGACATCTCTGTTAGGTGTATCGTACGTCTGACGTCGTACCGGGAAGCTAAAAATAATGACACAATAATAGGCGCTCACTCACACGCAAAGTAATAGTAGATAGTAATATGACATAAAAATAAATAATTATTATTTACTACGTATGGATTGTTAGTTATTTTTTCCGCTATAATTATGACAAAAAGTTCACAATGTCGCCAAATGCTGACGGCTTAACAACGAGTCATATACGGGGTGAAATTGAAATGCGCTTAGAATCCCGTAGCCATTTTCCTCGATGACTGTTCCGTAGATTTTAAGGAAAAGGCGTGTGTCAAATGGATACATAATCAGACAAACATGGTGTTTGTATAATTTTTTAGTGTAATAAAAACCAATTATAAGGTTCAGAGAACTTTTGAACACAATTGTAATTCTGCCTACACGTAGGGCGCAGTGGTTTCCATGCCAGACCGCCGTGCCTTCGACAGGGGTCGACATCTTGGGTTTGATTCCCAATGAAGTTTGAGTTTAAATTTCGGTTCTTGGTCTGGGTTTGTGTGTTCTTATCTGTATGTCAACCATGGTACACAAGATACAAGCAATTCTAGTGTGGGGCTTTAAGTCAGTAATGTTATATTTATTTTTGTAATTAAACGAAATGTTCTTTTTATCTCCCTCAGTTCAATTTACCCCAAATAGTCAGCAAATAAAGTTCAACAAACCCGTTTCTTCCTTGTTTCTCGATTTTTCGCTTTTCTTAAGCTTTAAGACGCGAGCTTTATGTCCGGATAATAAAACTTGGTAAACTCATTTCGTCCGTAGCCACCTGAAATAAGCAACCACTTACATTCAACACTTACTGCAAAAATGGATTCTAGCAATCACGCTAATGTAAACCAGCCACGCTGTCTTGTAAATATTCAACGGATTGGCGCTAACACACGGTCAGGAAAAATGGAAAAAAAATATTTTGAGCAAAAAAAAAACATGCATTCTGCCTGCAGTTCATACTGCACTACAACTGCATAAATATGCTTCCATTTTCCTCCTCTTTGAAAGCAAAAATCTTAATATTCATTCTTTCAAGGTCAGTTTATATAACCTAGTCCTTAATGTTGATAAGAGATGACGCTACAGAAGTTGTGACTGACTTTTCATATTGTATGCATTCGATAGGATGTATGTATTTCCAAGAAACATATGCGTATACCCAAATATAATAGTTTTCTATAAAATATATTTATAAAGGTTTTAATTCCGTTTTGGTGATGGTGCTACAAACAGCAAAACTTGTCAAAAGCAAAAGAAAAATTTGGTCAAGTGCTAGACGGACTCGCACACGCAGGGTTCTGTACCATCAAGCGATATTAATTCAAATCATTTGGTCAACAACAAAATAGGATTTAAAAACACCCCTTTTTAACTTTACTTATAAGAAGACGCCCTTTGGAAACCAATTTTTTTACTTTTTTATTATTTGTTGTCATAGCGGCCACATTAACACTTAACTGTGATGTGAAAAAAATTCAGCTTAACCTATTGTATTATTCAAGAGATAGACACTGTGACAGACAGATAGACAGTGGAGGCATATTATTAGAGTTTCGTTAATCACTTCGGAAACGAAACCCCAAAAAGCATTGAACAGACGACTACAAAATTGCAACAAAATTGTTAATAAACTTTGTTGAAGACAATAAAATTTATGGTAATCATTCTATTTTAAAGTGAAAACTTCAACAATACTATTGAAGTTGTGATTTGAAATTCGATGAAACGGAAATGACGCGCAAATGAAACGAAACAGAAACGAAAAAGACACAGACACATTTTAACGTGGGAGAAAATGAGATAGGAACATTAGCAAGAGTTAGAACTAAATTTCGCTGCAGTGCTAAAACAATAAGACATCTAACCAAACTATTTTTTGAAGTTTTACTTCTAACACGTGTAAATTGCACAAATTTTGATTTTTTTTAACCTTCACTACTGTAGTTACGTTTCAAACGCTCATTACACTTACGGAGTATGAAAGGGAAATTTAGTGCCTTATTTCATTACTGCGAGGTCGTCTCGCTTTTGAGGCAAATGTACTCCCGCTAACAGTGAATCGCCGAGTACTTTGATGTTGGCAAGAGGTTACGTTTACGTTAAAAGATTTTCATTTTTATTTTTTCCTAGGATTGTATCATCCATCTGACGTATGAATGGCGAGTTCCCAAAGCTAAGATTTATAGCTTGAAAACTTCATATGTAAAATGTGTTAGGTACTTTTAGGGTAACATTTTTAAAGCTGATAGCTTAGGCTTAGGTCAATAGTAACGAGATGGAAATTTTAGCAAAAAGTTTAGCGTTTTTATTATTAAGATACACCGGACATCATAAGCTTCGGCCGCAAAAACATTCGAAGTTTGGATTAGTCAACACATCTAGCAGAATGAGGGGATAGCAGACTGGACCAAAACGATGGAGCACATCTGATTTCCTTATCTATTGGTATAGATTAGTATTCTAGTAAAAGCAAAAGCCGTGATAGCCGAGCGGTTTGAATTTTGGACTCCCGAATCGGAGGGTCTGGATTGAAATCCTGCAGAAATTACTGATTTCAAACATTATTTGCGTACTAAACATTTAATCATCACTTGCTTCGGTGAAGTAAAACATCGTGAGGAAACCTGCACACTTGAGAGTCATTCATAGTGTTCTCAAAGGTGTGTGAAGTCCGCCAATCCGTACCTTGCCAGTGGTGGAGCATGGCCTGTGCCCCTCACATTGTGAGAGGAGACTCATATCCAGCAGTGGGTCAGTTATGGGTTGCGATGATGAAAAGTATTCTAGTATGAAACTAGCCACTATCGCTCGCTTCGCATTTGTTCGAGTTCTAAATTAAGTAAATAAAATAACAGTAGATATACATACATAAATTTAATTGTATACGATAATTTACTAACGCAGTAATACTGCAATAAATTTACTACTCATGACTTTGTACTGTTTTAAACTCCCTTATTACAAAATTAACATAATAATATTCGCAAAAGTTTAAAGCATATTGTACTTTACATTTACATTTTTGTTTAAATTTACTGTCACTTATTTTAGGAGTTCGGTTCAAAAAGTAAAAACTCTGTACTCCAATCATACTCCTACAAAAACATAAACCGTGCTTGGTATTCGTAGTAACTAATATAAGAACTGTTACATGCTGGATTTTTCAGTTCATGCAAACGGCTCATTAATGAGGACGGAAGAAATTAATTCGTGCCCACTTATCCTTAATTACGTTGAATGTAGTTCAATGTTTCAGGTCGCATGAAATTATAATAATTTGCACTTTCGAGTGTAAAGCACACAGATAGAAGTCATATTCATGTAAGGTATGATTTTATATGAAAAAATTCCAACAAATGCGCATTTGTTTGTATCAGTATTTAGATAGATATATAAACTATTGTTTGTTCACCAAAGAGCTTAAAATAAAGAAATAAAAATAAAACAACAAGCACAAAACAATAGGCGGCCTTATCGCTACATAGCGATGTCTTCCAGGCAACCCATCAAAGGATAGAAAATATAACACTTAAGGGTAGCGGTGTACATAAAGTTAACAAAAGATAGAAAAACTGATAAAAAACTTACAAACATAATATAATTATGTTACAACAGCATTGAGAGGCAAACAAGGTATGTGATTGAGATTGGAAGGAGCGTGGAATTTTTAATATCTGAAAAACGGCTTATGGCTTCAACCCATGAATGGCCCACTACCGAGCACTGGTCTCTCCTCATATTTAAGGAGTCCTAGCGCATACTCCACCACGCTGCTCCAATGCGGATTGGTGGCTAACCCATGTGTCGGAAGTTTTTATGCCGCCCGAAGGCCTCCGACATGGCATAATTAATGCTACCAAATGATAACAACCGGGACCAACGGATTTACGTGCCCTTCGAAGCACGGAGGCGTCCAAGAATTTTTTATCACTAGCAGTCACCCATCCAACTACCGACCGTGCCCGCCATTGCTTAACTTTGTCGATCAGTTAAGATCGACGCAAGCCGCCGGACTATGAGCGATTGGATTTGATTGATCGACTGATCAATTAAGATTAATATAATTTATGTTTTTAGTTAACATAACCTGGCGCCTTAGTTATATATCCACTTTACATTAATCTACTTAATATTTTTGTAGTATTATAATATAACAAGTATTTCAAATTTTATTCGAACTGTTGTCACTGACTTCCGCTGCTTTCTCATCATAGCCCTGGCCGGTTTGCGACCTATGCTCCTTTTACCAAAGCGCGGACTACGTTAGGAGTTATCCATACTCCATTTAAAGCCATATTAATATATGGGTAACATATTATTTGTGAAACGTACGAACTCGA
The DNA here is from genome assembly GCA_905404295.2 of Ochlodes sylvanus. Taxonomy (NCBI): domain Eukaryota; kingdom Metazoa; phylum Arthropoda; class Insecta; order Lepidoptera; family Hesperiidae; genus Ochlodes; species Ochlodes sylvanus. Next base: position 11,733,583 of record FR990130.1, on the reverse strand, counting down.
CCTCTAACTCATTTAATTACGTAACACGAAGTAGGCCACCGCTCGTTGTGCGTTAACACCGCTTTGTAATAACCCTTCAAAGGAATTGAAAAATGTTATAATAGGGTTATTCATAGACGCAAAGGCTCTGGGGATGCGTAACAAGTGACTTTTCATGGCTTTATGTTACTTTATAATTTTTTTTGTGGTGTTTGTGTAATTTACATTGTTGATACTACTCGTAGTAATGCAATGTTTATTAAATAAATAACCTTACCAACGTTTTAACCCAAAATAAAATTTTGTAGGTTAAAATAAACACGTTTTAACACGTCAAATTAATTGAAAAGTATTGAAAAAGGAAGTATTTAAATTATTGCGTAAAGTATTGCGTGATGATAAAAATGTGCATCATTTTTCAATCATAATAGAAACACAAGATTGAGGTCATGGTTATTTAAAGTTTATAAGACTGTAAATACTAATAATAACTAAATAATAAAATTAAATACAACCGTATGTCTATGTGAAGTATGTTCTTTGACAAAAGAATCTGACTTTTATATTTGATCGAAACAATAAAATTGGCTGATCACTAGTGATTAACTTTTAACTTTAATATTATAATCTTTATCACATTTCCTGGCCTGGTCTCTTTATCCAAAGCCTGTAACTCTATTCGGTTTTATATTTGCAAACAAAGACTAATTCAACAAAGATGAAGTCTGGTAAATAAGGATTTCATATTCATGTAACACGATGAAAATGATTTGTTCTGTTTGTTTAATTATAGAAGCAATTATGAACCGTCTGACCTGCTATATTGAAGCTGCCGATGAGAAGGGTCCATAGGGACAGCAGTCGCGTCGCGCTTGGCCGCAGCGAGCACTCCATCTTGTTACTTGATAATTAATATTTTAATCACTTCATGAATTGAAGTTACATTTTCACTGCAGTCCTATACCGTTCCATTATCTGTAACAAAATAAATGTGAATTGAATATCGCTAGTTACCCGCTTAATTAATTCTGTCAAAGGGTTACTTAAAATTGACTCTGTAAACGATGACCCTATGGCACATTTCAAACGTCGTGTCAAACGTATGGCACTGTGAATACAGTAACTTACATAATTATTAGTCTGTGTAATGTTTTATTTATTCATTTAATGTATTTTTATGCTTTATGTTTATAAAATATTAGCATTCTGCACTCCTTCCCTATATAAAGTATATGTGTGCCAAATTCAAACTCCTCCGTCCGCGCAATTCTCGTAAAAAGGTTTACAAAGTTTTTGCTTCACGTATTTAATATAATGATAAAGTTAATTTGTTGTCTTTGAAAAACTCTTTCATTCTTTTCTTTTTCTTCTATATCGGCTGGTATCATTAGTTGTGCTACTGATATTAATGTGCGACGGTGACTATTACCACCAATTGGCTCGTCGACTCATTTGTTGGCTATTAACATAAAAAAGAAGAATTTTGCAGTGACAAATTACTATTGATGTTACGAATATCCATGACTGGTAGTGGTAGAGATTATTAACCGTCAGATTACCTGTCCGTTCAGTTTACTGTTAAAAGTAAAAATAATAATAAGAACACTGTGTCACAAAATATAATCCCGGATATTTTAAAATTTCAAATTTAAAATTTATGCTACGCTTTTGTGTTCCAAAAATGAATAAAATCATACATTTTGTTGGTACATAAATAAAAATCGCCTTTAGTGCTTCAACTGTAATCATGGAAAATCTTTTATTCACATACACGGTTTTGTAATTGTTATTAATGCGAACATTCGCAATCCCCTTTATTGAATTGAATATCTAGTGATCCCCATCATTGAATTAAACGTATTTGTGGTCGGGACGAATTGACATCGAATTGCAAAATCTGAGCAATCGTAACAATGAAATGGTCAATCGGACTTAAAGTTACGGGTGCGGTTTTGGTAATGAGGTTGATTTCATGATTCAACTTTAATCGAAACGATTCGAATATTCGTTTATTGTTACATTTGGTTACATTTTCTTAATCACCTGTTATTATTATCAATAAAGTTTGTGTATTGGTAACTAGCTGTGCCCGCGACTTCGTCCGCGTGGAATTTTAATTGTTAAGGTTAAATTTCTAAAATAAAAGTAGTATAAGTTACTCCTTATTTCATCAGCCATCTGCCAGTGAAAGTGCCGTCAAAATTGGTCCAGCCGTTCCAGAGACTAGCCAAAATAAACAGACAGACAGACAAAAATTGTAAAAATGTTATTTCGCTTTAAGTACCGTAACGTGTATACATCAATTATGCATTTAGTGAAAAGCGGTTAATTTAATATCACAAACAAATACTCCATTTTTTTTGTATAGGGTGTATAGATAAAAAAAATTAAAAGATAATTTCCTATTAAAAATCACTACTGAACATATTAGATAGTTACGGTTATAGAGGCCCTGTAGTACTTAAGGGCAGCAACACTGTGACCGAAATAAAACGAGACTCTTACTAACAATTACTAACCAACTAATGTTCAACACCGTCTGCTAACTGAACTAACTCCGAGTCCCTTTTTGAGTCTTGTATTCGGCCTCAGTGATGATGGGCAGTAGAGGGAAGATGGAGCTGCATGCTCGTTTGCTATCTTAATTCCCTTAAAAAAAGTGTCGACACTAAATTGTATTATAATGTATTGTAATCATGTTTTACTAATAAAAGGGCATACATTAAAGAATATTAGTTAAGGGTTAAGTTACAGTCATTGAGCAATCAATCTCAATATTTCTTGAAGCACAACTGACGGTAGCATTCATCTCAGTAAATTACCCAACGGCTCGATTTCTAAGGGAAGAGCCTGCGGATCTTTGATAGTGGAATGAATCAAATAGTAAATTGGATGCATTTTGCTTTTACCTTGTACCTTCGACCTTACCGAACAATGAGACTAACAGAATTGTAGAATTAAGGTAACGAAAGATATAAAAATACGGGATGTAAAAATATATAGCTAACAAGTGTTTATTCAGTAATAACCTGATAGGGTATAATTACATAATTATATCGTTTTCAGAATGTGGGTTTCCTTATTTTCAATCTCTGAGATACTGCAGGCATTTTTACCAATATAAAAACCAAACTTTTTTCGGAAATATTATCAGTCTGTCTGTCTTTCCTAGCCACGCGTGAAACCACTGAACATAATTTATATGATACTTGGCATATTGGTTGCTTATTTCACATCTCAAATTAACGTATTCACGTGGCAAAATGGATCTGCTTCCGCGGACTAACAAATAAAAAATAATTGGTAGTGATAAGTAAATAAACTCTAAATACATTCACATCCCTGCTCTAATATTCTGGCGCGAAAATAAAAATTAGGGATGAGGATACTATTAATTAAAAGATTACCTCATTAAGATATTACAAATTTGTAATAACGTTCTCAGCCCCCGAAACCTGTGAGGATGTTGAAATTAATAAATATAATGAAGATTTCATTATCTAATTAAAACATATTAGCGAAGTTACGTTGGTACTGTTCTACTGTTTCCTCAGAAATTCAAAGAAAATTCCAAATACTTTCAGTAAACATTTTCGACTCACCGCTCTTCCAATTTTGTGCCAAGCACCACATAATATTATAGTTATAAGGGCAAGTATACGATAATATACTTTGTTACTCAGATAAAAGGTGCGGACTTACAAAATGAGGTGCGGTGTTCATTTTCTGGCTGCCGTATAAAATTAATTTGGTATCCTCTGGCATAGTATTAGATTTTTATATTATGATGCCTTTGTGAAGGTGTTTATTATAAACGTTATTAAAGATTTATGAAAAAGCTGCGTTAAAATAATTTACAACAAAAGCGGTGTACCTACAGCTCAGATATTAATTTCAGTTACCTAAATATAACCTTTGGGCCAAAAACCATATAATGTCAATTTTTTTTTTCTGTCATTCAATATCAATGTAGCAGGATACTGACATAAAATATGTCATTCTATCGTACTCCTGTTGTATTAAAATGTATTTTTCTGGTCTAAAAACTTTGCAAGAACAAGAAATTAAAAAGTAAAGAGGGAATCCTCAGGAGAATTATTTCCAACGTAAAAAATTTAATGCAGGGACGATATACGATTTCTAAGGTTCCCTTGTTTGAAGTCTCTAGAGATCTATTTAAGAAACAAACGGTTATTGTACCCAAGGTTGTCACCAAAAAAAAGTATTTCTAATCATCCTTTTTGACGTGACAACGTCTTAAATATCGATGAACGCCGGCTGGACGTACGCTAAAGTGTGACGTCATTGTCACGTTCCGCTGAGTCGAGCGTGCAAGCGAGAGCGCGAAACAAGCGATAGAGAGGCACGATCGGCCTAAGCGTTCGGCTTGTGAGTCTATCTCTCTTCCACTCCACAATATTTTCTTATGACGTTATCACGTAAAATTATCGTCCGTAAACTGACTTTACAGACAACCATTTTATTGATTATTTCGTTAATAGTGTTTATTGGGTCTTCTCTACTCTTTGCACTCTTTATCACATTATCTTCTTAACATCATTACCAGGTTTGGGAGTCCAACGTTTAAAGCGCTAAGCTATCACTGTTTTTCAAAGATCAAACAGTAGCACATCAATGTATTGATGTGAGGAATGCTTTGTTTAATACAACAGTTACATATAGGTACATAATAGGTGTTCGTATGAAGTTTTAAGAAAATGATGCTAAACTAGTTCCCTTTTTAGAAATAACAGATAGAATTTGAACAATTTAGGTACCTACATGACGCGAAGCACAAATGCAAAACACTCGGAACTTTATACGAAGCGTTGAGCTTCAAAACTTTCGCCCGGCATTAAGGAGACGTTAAAAATTCAAGAAAAAGCGTTCGCCCAACTGTGGCTCTCTGGGGCCCTCTTAGTACGGAAATGGGTATGATGACAATACCTAGCGTCTTTATTGCCTATGTTTTAAAGACAAAATGTTTGGGTTTCTTGTGTACTTCTTATATGGGGTACTAGAAATGCCTTCGTTTTGCATCGGAAAACTAATGTCTTAATAAATTCGAAACACATTCGCATTTGCATTCGAAAAACAGTTTAGTATGGATTCATTTTATTATAGAAAGCTCTCCAATATATGTATGTCCCCTTCATGCCACAATGTTTTCGCCATCAAAGCAAATAATTATTATTGTCTCAAACGCCTATTACCTCTAACTTTGAAACTCTCGAACCAATGCCTTACGGAAATTATAAAGATATTAGCACCATTACTAGATTTGATTAATTTAAAAAACATTCGTTAATATTATCGGAATGAATATGAAAATTTAATTTAGCTAAATAAATATCATTCACAAGCAAATGCAGTTCCAACGGATTTTGATTGTCGACGCATTCAATAGCAAAGCTGCCTTCAACTTGCTTACTAGCCTGAAGGCGACGTAAGGGAATTGGGATAAATCAACACAATAGGCAACCCGATACGACTAAAACTTTGATTTACTTCTTGCTTGTGGTACGAATAGAGATGCAGATCTGTATAGATGGCGGTGACCACTCATCTTGCTATGTAAGAATGTTTGATTGATGTGTTTGATTATGCGAGCAGCATACCTAAACATGAATGGGTATCGTAAAATAAGTTTACCTAATAATTCGTATTTTTAAGGTGTTTTTTAGCTCGCCTGCTTAATTAATTAATTTATTAGCTTTGGAAATAAAATATAACATTAACAAATGACGTTCCTATTTGAGATCGCCTGTTAGTGGTGACGAAAACTACTATAATATGTATAGTATATGTATGGGTAAATGTTATTACGCACTGATTGTTATGTTTATTTGCACTGTTTTTGCAATCCAAAGCTGTTTAAACTTATATATAAATTATGTACCTCTTTACCTAACATCTTTAATGATAATCTACTTTCTAAGTGATTTGAGATCGGCGAAATCATATTCAGATTTAATTGTATATTATGTATGTAAGTATATGACGAAACATTTTTGGTATTTAAAGATATTAAATCACATGTTTAGGGTATTTTTAGAACGGCTTACTTGAATTTCTTAGTGTGGGAGTAGCTCTGATAATGAAATTTCGTGTTATATAAAACACGAAATTCCACAGACAATTACATTATATTTCCCACTTACTTCTAGTAGGTTGGTTTGGCTTCAACTTATTTATGGCCCAATATACGGCATTGGTCTCTTCTCATAAGAAAGTAGGCATAGAATATACTCCACCACGTTGCTCCAGTGCAAATTGGTGGAGGCGTTAGTGGCCAACCAAAGTATCGAAGGTTTACCATGCCACTCTAAGGACTTCGACATGGCTTAAAATCTATGATCGAATGATAACAGCGGGCACTGAGCTTCGGTGAAGGAAAACATCGTGAGGAAACCTGCACACCTGAGAGTTCTCCATAATGTTCTCAAAGGTGTGTGAAGTCCGCCAATCCGCACTTGGCCAGCGTGGTGGGCTATGGCCTATACTCCTCTCATTGTGAGAGGATGATGATTAACTTATAATTAATAAAAAAAGTCATTACCAATACGTTGCTGGCCAAGAAAGAAGCCTAAATAAAGTAACTTAGTTTTATAAATTAATGCTTAACTACATTTGAAGGCAGGTAGTGTATCTAATCTTTTATAGTAGACGACAATAAAATCTTACCTTATACAGTTCACAGAAGTGATCAGATTTTTTGAGTACAATACAGTACAGTACTATTAGCGTAAGTGACGCAATATAAGGTTTTTATGTCATATATTTGACGACACATCGTAAGTTTTGAGAATTAAGTAAAATACCAGCATCACATTTTATAGGTAAAAGACCTTTTAGTACCTTAATGTTAAGTGAATTCAATGCATAATTAAAATGACAAATCAGGTGGAGGTAGACGTAAAAATGTTTGTATTCATATTCCAACGTCTACATAGAAATTTCTCTGCAAAGATAATGTCATTAGGGGAATTACATTCGTAACAAGGTCACGTTCGCACGATTAACTTTGTGTTTCGTGTAATGATGACTTCGTGCTTGCGTAATAGACACCATTTCTTTGATTGTGATTAGAGTGAACGTTGAGTGTGTGAGTGAATATGACTTTCTGCCATACCTAATTGACTTTGTTGTGTTTCAAATGTGAGATAGATCTAATGAGTACTTCTGAGTTTACCTAACTAAAATTTATTTGATTGATTTGTGATGATTGTTAATGTTCTTAATTTAATTACCTGGGATTTTCAAATCGGTTTTTTATTTATCAAATTATCTTAAGTAGTTTAGAAGTTATGTGGGAATGGATGATAAACATAATATTATGTACCAACATATTGGTCAAAATCACAAACGTCCAAAAGATTCGTACTAACAACTGCTAACTGGACTATTACTAAGAACTACTGCCAGGACAAACCATCACTAACAGTCCCTGCCCCAGTCCTCATACCTACTAACGAACTAACCAACTAACCTAACTGACTAACCATCCTATTCCCAATTTGAGTCTTGTTCTGTGTCGGTCACCGTTATCATGCTTATTTTTTATCTTAATTCTATAAAAAACTCAGTTTTTCTTTGCTATAGTTGAGGAACAAATAAAATATACATATTGATTTACAAACTAATATTTAATAAATTAGTAAAATCACAGAAATGCACATTTTTATCATGATAATCATCTCATATGCACACATCTTGCGCTAATGGTTGAATCGAACCGCCACACTCAACATAGGAGCTTCATAACAATAGGCCAGGTTTATCGTCCAGTTTGTATCATCAAGCAGAATGTAAAGGTATCACTAGGTAGTGTCGCCTAGAATCCTTAATAGAGTCACGTGCGCGCTATGAACCTTGTGTTTCGTGTAATGACTTCTGTGTGTTCGTGTAATGACTATTTGTTACGTTTTCATTCTATGTAGATTGCTAAAACTTCCTGCAACAGTTGTTGAAACGCGCTTGTTAGAATTGAACTACATAATTGCAGCAATTGAAGCGCTTTGGCGTATCGGTGTGTGCAATGACATTTACATTTGACATCATTGGTGTATGCGTATATTTAAATATTTAAATTAACACAATCCGAATGTGAAAAAATATAACGGTAAGTATAATTTAGTACCAACTTCTTACTCGGGTAAATATTATAATGTAAGTAGATATTGAAGTTTCCATATAAAACTCTCTTTACAAAACTTTTTATTCTTCCAAAATAGTCTTAGACATTAAAAAGATTATTTCACACGTGTATTCCCTTATGTCAGTATTTTAATTTATACAATGCTCTGTAAAGAAACCATTCAAAGCTTTAGTTGATCTGGCATAATCGAGTCGTGGAAATGCCGCGAAGTGCACCGCAAGTAGTATGCGGTGAACTGCATTTCAAAGACAAATAATTGCATTGAAATTTCTTGGGAATCCGAAGTTTTATGCAAACAATGCAAAAATATGAGAAGATGGGAGTTTATGAGGTTTCAAATATTATTGAGGTGTATTGGCAATTCCAGATGTTGTGAAAATATAATGAAAGATATTGCAACTTTTACGGAAACGTCACAGTATCCTCAATTAATCTGTACTAATTAATAGATAATGAATAATACGTAATGAAACTATGTATATTACTTTAGTTTCCGGATTTACTAATGTTTACAACCGATTATGGTGATACCAATAATATATTTAATAATGGTTATAATTATGTAATTAATTCTGTCAGTTTTCAGTCTAGGTCTCAATGGAATAAGCTATAGCTGCATAGGTTCTTCGGGTTTAGATGTATCGTAAATGAGAAAAAATTATGAAACAATAAAAAAAAAGTAAAATCATATTTTTGCGATTTGGTATCTATTTATAAAGTTAAAGGCACTACGTCTCAAAGAGGTTACTAATACTTATTAAATTCACAGGTCCTTAAGCCCCTTCCCCAGTTCTAACATTTACCAAATACTGAGTATCACAAGAAAAAGAACTACTAATGCCACGAGGACTACAAAATAAAAGTTTATAGGACTATAAAGTAATAATAAATATAAGTAAAAAAACTTTTGAAAAACAAGCTTTTATTTAAAAACGCCAAAAAGAATAAAATAAACTTTTCCTTAAAAACTTTTACTATCAAATTAAAATGTCTTTATAACAACATTAACTTAACATAAAATTTGTTGCGAGATTTAAGCACTTTCTCGTATTCACTCCACTTCACAATGTGAAGTTATTTAATTTACTTGTTTATCTACACATAATTATAAATCTCGCGAGAAGTTTTAAGAATTCCCGTCGTACAATTTTAGAATATGCGTACTAAGGGACATGTTTACCGAAGCGAAGCGAGGGCGGGTTTACTAGTCAATATATAAAATAAAACTCTTCCGTTACTGAGTGACTGACAGACAATGTACAGCCGAAAGTACTGAACGCAAGAAGCTGAAATTTGGCATGTATGTTTCTTGGGGAGTGTAGAGAGCACTAAGAGAGAATTTCTAGAAATTCCCCCCCTAAGGGGATAAAAAAGGGGATAAACTGAAACTTTTTATTTCTTTCTTCATTTGAAACTTTGTATAACCTCCATGTATTGTCATTCCTCAAGTGACGTAAGTAAGTATCATGAAAGGGTTTTCGGAAATTACGGTATTTGTAAAATAATTCAGAAGAAAAAGCGCTGTCGAGTTCATTAAAAGGCGCGATATTCATAGGTAACCGAATTTCACGCGGGCGAAGCTGTGGGCGAAAAGCTGGTTTAGAATAAAACTAGAGACATTCATTTTTGTTATTGTGTCCTTCACTTGCATTTCCTTGCTTAATATTTTTTGTTTCAGCGTAGAATGGTCTACGCTCGCTACCCGGTTTCAGCATCGTGCTAATGCATAATGTAACCTAAATTCTAAATGGGGTGCTCTGCTAGTAAAGTTTTTTTTATAGAAGAAATTTTATTAGCTTTTAAGGTTTGAATATTAATCGTGTGACTGCGACGTATTTTATTCATAAAACGTTTCCCTTATATTAATTTTATTCAAGTTTGACCTCATAATGTATTTGAACTTTGGTTTGTTCTTCTACCTTAAACAAGCAATTCTTTATTTAATCATAACTTCTTAATATTATTCTAGTAACTTCGCTTCGCTTCAGTAAAGTCAATGTTAAGGTTTATGTGTAATGTTTACACAAAGATCATTTTCAGATCTGAATTGAAAATAGCGCGTTCAAACAAACAAAAAACTATTCAGATTTATTATAGTACTAGCGACCCGCCCTCGTTTCGCTTTGGGAAACTTATTCCTTCGGTTTGCAAAGATTTAGTTATATATTTTGGATAATTCACACTGTATATATACCTGTGTGAATTATCCATAATTATAAATTATATTACTTGAATATGTGTACAAAGTTTCATGATGATCGGTTAAGTAGTTTTCGCGTGAAAGCGTAACAAACAAACTTACATTCACATTTCATTTTCGTTATCCGCGTGAACACTACTTTAAACATGGTTAATAGTATGCATTAAAATTTACTCGGGAACATAGTTGCTACTTTATGTCTTGTAAAGAAATGCATTTGACAGTAGTGTCACTAGAGGGTTCTTTTCTCCTTGATTACTAAGCTTATATTACTACGCTGAATAATTTTTAGAAATAAAACATGGGCGTCAACCTAATAATGGCCGACTAGAGGATACGGGTCTCTCCTCATAAGTGAGGAACCTAGAGCATACTCCACAGCGCTCCAGTACGGATTTGTGGAGGGGTTAGTGGGCAATCTATGTGTCGGAAGTTTTTGTGCCGCCTGAAGGCCCCTAACTTGTCTTAACAACTGCTTTACGGTTCTCCGACCAACTACCGACCGCTCTCGCTGTTGCTTAACTTGATCCATCACTTAAGATCGACACAAGCCGCCGGGCTGTGAGAAATAAAGCACAGTCTCTATAAACGAAGCGTTTAGAAGTCTTTACTTATGTTACGCAATCACTGCGTCATGTTTACATGAATAAAGTCGTCAAGAATCTCGTACCGTAAGAGACGTTTTGTAATAATTTCAAAATATCAGTGCCAGAGCTAATGAGGAGTGGAGCAATATAAAAAAGAATTTCATTTTCGCCGTAAATTGCACGGAGGGAATAAATGGGCACCTGAATAAATAAAACAAACAAGGGGGGAGTCGCAAAACTTATTTTAGACGCAAACCACTCAGGACTTATTTCACTCAGCATTATCTTCAACTCGGATCTCTTTATGGGTGGAGCTATCTATGCATTTAATCCACTTTCTCTTTTTAATTTAAGACAAGGGAAAGGGCGAAACGGTTTGCTTCTTTTGTCCGCGACCTCTGATAACCGTGAGCTTTCATCTCCACGTTTATGAAACGAAAATACACCTGTGCAGTCGTCGGACGTTGGGAGATTTCATTAAACCCTACAGAGGTAGGGTAATTGGAATCGTCTGAATAAATCTGCTTTCGTGGTTTCGTCTTTTAGATTTACCCATAGGTGTTTAATTTAGCCAAATGAAAGCGACTAGACTTTCGGATGCAATGCTGTTTAATTACAATAGAAGCTTCTTATTGATGTGATGTGCGCATCACTTCTAGTATGGTGACGATAAAGTTGGAACTAAACCCCAGTTAAGCTAGGGTTGTGATTCAAATAATACATTTGCATCTACCAGTCTTGTAAAAGCAGTCCATTTTACGATTTGCGAGCAACTTGTCTGCCGAAACAGTTACCCAGCGTGGTGAACAATGGTTTGTTCTCCTCGCATAATGAAACGTGATCGGATCCCAGTAAGGGGACATTAATGAGTTGCGATTATTTTGAAAAACAAGATCAGTACATCACTAATTATCTACAATGTTGAGTAAAAACCGCAATCTATAGTATGGTGGGGTCAGTATTCGAATAAATTGCTATCATCATGAGCTCAGATATATGAACAGGGACAGGTCAATATTTAAATCAAAATTATATTATCTGATTTTGAACTCACTAAGGTGTTCTATATTCAAAATAATTGTCGGTTTTTCATAATCATGCAAAAGAACAAGAAATGAGAAAGAAAACTACTTTTTAGTTCACAATTAAAACTAATAGTTAATCAAGCATTATGAATAATTGCACAGAAAGATGCTTAAAATTATATTGCAATATTCATTTTTTAACTTCAAATATACCTCAAGCTAATTGAACAACACGAAACTTTCCTTAGCCGACGAAAATAACGAATTCCTTAAAACAATTTTCAGCCGTGGCTATCTTCATTCACTGCCTTAAGTATAAATTTGTATACATTTCCCTTTATACCTGCCTCGTTTATTTCTGAATAAACATTTAGCGAGAGAAGGAATTATTTAGGCCCGTTCGCTGTTTTTGGAATAATTCCCTCCACATTGCTCGTATTTACAAATTATCCATACGAAATATCTCTAGTGTGAGGAGAATAAGCGAATAAGCGCTGTGTTACTATTGAAACAATTAATTAAGCGCAAACATTGAGCAGCGTTTCGTCAGCAACTACGCACAGTGTAGGGAATACGGTACAATTATTTGACCCAATATATTGTTGGAATAATGTTTATTATATTATATTTATTCAGACAGTGATTGTAGTCACTGCCGTTGATTTTCATCGAAATTTTGAAGTAAGTGCTAAATACCCTCTTTAATTTGCAGCACTACAATCAAAGCATGTTTAGGCTTTTAGTTTTCCTTTTACAAAAAAAGGAGTTGCTAGTCATCGAGATTAAGATGTTACGGAGAACAGGGTACTCTAGAAGGAGCTACCTAAGGTGATTGCTTCGAATGCAAACTGGGAACGCCACGAACAAGGCAGATTGGTGAGTACTTAAGGCTCAATCAAATCGCAACGTACAAGGATTGTTAAGATTAAACTAAGAGGCCAAGATTACGTTATCCTACAATAATATAATAAGACAACGCCCTACCGCAGGCTGCAACATGATCATGGAAAGTTGATTTGGACTCAAAGACGGTTAACCCTTTTTGAAGTTATACTTCCTTAGGCGCGTTATGAGAGTGAAGTTTTATGTAAGAAAAAGTAACAGGTTGAAGTGCCCCAGGAGTTCCACAGGATGGCTCCCCGCGAAAACAAGACAAGCAGTTTGGCGGCTAACGCAACAAAAGGGGGGTAACCTAGCTAACCGGGCTTCAGCTATATCACCAGACTAACATTAATATTGTACAACGTATTATCGTGCTGGACTGACGTTTTTTTAAGTTTCACTTCTAGTACGTGTGAATTACACACATTTTGTTTTATCATTCATACTGGTTGAAAAATCGAAATGTCACTTAAACCGGCTTACCTTATTTCGACAAAAGCTATTCAAAAATAAATTATGTCAAATATTCATAATAACTAAAAAAATGTTTTCTATATTTTACTCTACATGAAAAACCTTTTTTATTTAGAAAAATATTATTAATTACCTTGTAAGTACCTTAAACTTCAGTAATAATGAAAAAATAAGTCATGAATAGATTTTGTTCTGTATATTTCTACTCTGTGACGTGAAGCCAAGAAGCTGTCAATTAAGTGAGGCGTGTAGCGAATGTAGTCGGCTCGTAGCAGTCGTAGTTGCGTAGACTGGAGCGCGCAGCAACGCACCTGCGGCTGACAGGCCCATTTGTTTCAGCCGCCCAGTTTCTTGTGTTTTGTGTACGTAAAATCAGTGCTGACAATATCTGGGCTTAAAAGTGCAATAAAGAACGAAATGCGAATGAGCTACGTTGAAGCTACGACGGCTACGCTGAGCTACGATACGGCTACGATGTGCTACGATGATCACAAGAACCAATGTTTTGTCTGCTCGTTTGCAAAAGTTGTCTACAGTGACTCTACTTAGCAAAATCTCTCGGGTTCAGGAGGTCCGGTTCCGGCCTACGGACTAAGCACTATTGAGCCCAATTACCTCCAAGAGAAAGACCACCTATCATAGTTTACCCATCATGTCAAAGTGATGAAAAAATTCACCACCTACGAAAGCTCTATCACCTTAATACAATCTATGTGTTGTAATCCTCGTTATAAATCAGGCGGTATGCACGTTTAATGCATTACGACAAATAAGCTGCGAGATTTGGTACGGGATGAATGGTTGGGATTTATATGTTAAATTTACCTGTTCGGCTTAAATACATGGTTTTACGATGTAATCGTTCACGTGCGCCGCAATTGTTCACAGCGGAACGAGTTTATTTTATCAGCTCAAACCTGTTATACCTACCTGCACAGGTTTGTTATTGATGGTTTCACTTTTGAATGACTTAACTGATTGAGGTCATTTTACTTTTATTTCAGACAAATGTATAAAATAGTGGGTCGAAAAAGTTTTTGTTTTTTCACAGTATTTATTCGATTTATTTTATTTAATAGCTACGCCCATTATCCTTCGTCGTTTATCAATGCATTTTTTTCCAAAAGCCGGACATCCATTCGTGACGTCGTCTCATTGGATCTTCGTAACGTATGCTACTACCTTACAGATGGCGGTGCAGTCGATTTAGATAATTCCACATTAAAAATATTTAATACAATAAATAAGAATCGTATGAAATACATCAGCACATAAGGACATCTAACATCCTGGTATAGTCCACAGTTAATGCTTTATCCACGATTATAATCTTAAACGTAGAACTGTTTTTCTATTTGGGCACTAAATTATTGTATTATGGAAATGAATTGATATTTAATATGGTAAAGTTAATACTCACTAGTTATGATAATAAGTGTACAGTGTGGTACAGCTAACCCAAGTAGTTTCATATCTATTTCAAAGTCCTTATTCATAAGCAACAGATGACGCCTCGAGCGATCGTCTGTGACTATCAGTGAGAATACTCGTTCATCACACATAATAGTCACTCGTCCTCGCAACTGTTTTAGAAGCATAATCGTTATAACAAATCGCTCCGCAGAAAAATGTTAATGATTTTTTTAGCGGTTATTGGTTTCCCATTTTTAATTTAGGAACTAAAATTTTCCCCAAAAACATAATTTTACGCTTGACGTTCACATACATTCACACCACACAGTATAATTCCCTCAGTCGCGGGTGGCATGGACAACACAAATAAGACACTTCAAACACCTACTACACAAACATTTACTTGTTTGCCCCGTCTGGGTCTCCCGCCCCCTAACTTCGCAGGCAGGGTCACTTCCAACTAGGCTTTAGGTCGTCATAACTTTTTTATACTTCCCTACTTACCCTTATTTGGGATTGCAATCGAGCATTTGTTTTTAATGTTAAAAAAACAAATAAACTTTTGTAAATAATTGTACGTACGGATCAGAAAAATGTAAATTGAAACATGAAATGTAAATGTGAAAGGGACAGGAAAAAAAACAGTTCAAATCACAAAAACAAATTATTTTTCGACACACGATGAAATACGAAATCTTTAATATCCTCAATCAATCTACAGATACGTGATAGGTACTCATAAGCAAAAACAACGTATTGAAAAATCACACAAAGCTGGTGTTGAACGCGTAAAAAGCAATTTGTCTAACTTATCCATCACGAAGCGATTGACGGAGCCTTTTCACGTGGAAATTGGCACTTTTTATCTGCCAAATTTAGTCTTTGTCCCGATCCTAGCGTATTTGCTAGAAGAACTCATTGCTTCAGTCTTCTGATAGTGTATAAAGACAAAAAGCTGCAAAAGGAAGAAATAATTTGTATAATAGTTATTATACAAATTATTTGCACCTTTGTGTGTATTTAAAATACATAATAAATATATTCTACACTAATTTTGCAAGTCGTTTTAGTAAAAAAATACACACTATTAAAATATAACTAGTCTTTACCTACATTTTAGTTAGCTATAAATGAGTGACGCGTTCAGTGGTACCCCGTTCATGAATACTTACCATGAGCTGGCCTATCTACTGGTTTTCGGATTAGAAACTGTAATATAGTTTTTCAAATATCTACGCAGTGAAGTCGAAGATGCAGAAAAAGTTTACTAGCGCCCCTGTAAAAATCGATAAATAAACATAAATTTATAAACTCACCTACAGAGGCACAGTAAATAAAATTTATACTCGGTTTTCCAGGAGCTTACAAACTACTTTTTGTTTTCATAAAAATGTTTAAGGGACTGGACCCTAAGTTTAACGTCAGTAAACAAATATAAATGTAATGTATAATAATGTATATGTAAATGTAAGTCAAACGTTAAACGCGACTCACATCGCAAGAAATATTGATGAAATAAAAACTATAGCTTAAGTGAAGCTATACACCTACTCTATATTAGTACACCTGGGAAAGGATCAAGTGGATGCTTGTGCGAGACACAATGCCTTTCACTCGACTCCTTAGCCAGACAAATAGGCCCGTCAGTTGCAGCGACCTGACGACCGAAATTAAACCGATTTTCTAAGGCAACCACAATAAGACAGATTATTTTGGACCATGACTAAGATTTTAATTGTTTTTGTTGTAACACTAAGAAATGCGGCCACTAACGCTGACAGTTTTAAGAAACTTTTAGTTACGAAGGTACCTGCACCCAAAACAATCTCTTGTCATTTTTATCAGGCACTATAAAATGATATGTTTATCCCACTTGGTCATATAATTGGTCATTTTCGTTTATATTTATACTAAAGAGATACTAATGACTGTTATGGCTAATTATAACTGAGTTCAAGTAAGGATAATTACGTAATATACGAGTACAAACATATTTAGCAAAAAATAGACGACCTCGTAGCCTAGTTGGTAGTGACACTGCCTGCAAAACGAGGGCTCCCGGGTTCAATTCCCGGCCGGGGCAAATGTTTATGTGACAGATAAATGTTTGTTCTCGGATCGTGGGTGTTAGTGATATGTAATTTGTTTTGTCTATGCCACCCGCGACACAGAGAATCCTGGTGCGGTTTACGCATACTCAACCTACTCGGGTAGACGTTTATTTGCCTAATTATTTAAAAAGTAACTTACGAGTAATGACTTGTTGAACCTACGTTTGAAATGCTTTACTTATCACTTTATTCTGGCCTCAGGGTAAAATGTCTAGAACATTTGAATAGATTAAAAGAAGACAAGAAAAAAAAGTAGCAGGGACAGGTATGCATTCTATTTATATATTCACCTTTAATTTATCTGTCTAGCAACCACAAAATAAAATCAACAGTAAAATGTTTTACCGCGCTTCGGTTAACACTGAGCAAGTTTACAGTTCACCTTCCTTTTAATGACCGAAGAATAATGCAGACCTTTGCTTACTCTTTGTACAGCAAGGAGATGGTGGTACCACTATTTTCGATCAGATGGCTCGTCTGCTCGTTCATCGAATAACAGACTATAAAAAAAGAAAAAATCATCGCCAAGTTCTTTGTACAAGTGTAGGTACTACTAAAATCTTGTTAAAAATTTTCATAGACGGCAATGACCATTAACATGTGCTCAGTATATGTGGCTATTACCCTAAAAAATGACAGTAATAATCATACAACAAATTAAATTTAACCATTTTGTTTTAAAACAAAGCATTTATAGCAGACATGAACTGTACTAAAATCTCGCAATGTCGGAGTAAAATGTCTGTGTGCAATCAATGATCTTATGTTGTCACAGCGCTGACTTCTGGATTGGAGAAACGCTACGTTTAGTACAGATATGATTTAAAATAGAGAACTGGATATTTTTAAAACATTACATTTTCTAAGGAACTATTTTATGTTCTTTACATTAAAGTATAATTATTTTAAATGTTCCTGTTCTATAAAATGTCATATCACAATGTCATATTTTAGTAGTAATAAAACTATAAACTTCATAGTCGTATATTTATAACTATTTGGACGTCTCGAAACTAGTTTGAGGAAAACGTAACATTTTGAAACTAACTATTACAATATGAACCATGTTACATTTAAATTATATTACGATTTTCCTGAAGGACAACAAACACACATAAAAGTTTATAAAATTTGAGTCACCTTACATTTATCTAGCTCCTCATATAAAAAATGTTATAGACGATTAAATTATTTTATAGTTAAACTCATAGCTTTATCTCCTTAAGATAACGTCACAAATAAGTTACAAAGCCTAAACTTGACAAATAACAAAATGTATTTCTAATTAAATTCCAAATAATTACTACAACACATCATCAATACTCGTATAAAACAACCTACACATATATAAACCCACAAAATATTTACGGTATTAGCTGTCAATTATCTCTTTAATCATGCGAAGACAGGGTAACAAAAAAATATAGTTAAACCTTGAGTGTAGCTCATCTTATGTTTTTGCAGCATTCAGTTACTTGCGTGTATGATGGCTATGAGTTTTGATGGAATTTGGACATTTATGTAATGCACTATTATTTACCGAAGTATTCATCCTTACCACTTCTGAGATGTTTGGTACTTTCTGTGTGAGTACAGAAATTCTCTTGGGAAGGTTTTTTTTCCAATTAAACATCATTCACGCATTGTTGAAATATGACACAAAGGGTAAACCATATTTTATTGATGGTAAACACAACTGCTATTTCATGGTAATACTAGAAATCAAGCACACCTCCCACGCGATATAGATACACTAATATACTGTACATGTACACTAATATACTTTAGAGCGTTTTATTTATAATATTTCGACAACTTTCCAAAATTCCAGGTCCAAAATAACTTTAATAGCCGAAATAATGTTATTAGCCGAAAAACAAATATGACTGTTCCTAATTTTTCATGAACATCCGTAATCATATAGGTATCCCTATCACGATCTAGTGTAGAATAACGTGATGTTAGCCTGACAATAAAATAACATAGCACTTCGCAAAATGTTCCCACTCCACAGCCCAGCATTCTTGGAACCCAAACAAATTTTTTAAAGTAAGACTGAAACATAAGATATCCTATGAGAAATAGTCAAAGGATCAACATCTTTTCGTATCCGCAGTTGCTAAACTGCAACGATCTATCAAGCTACGCTGACTTACCATTTTTCCGCACAAATCCTACAATTTGAGAAATCACAGTGACTCTACAGTCAGGTGAATGGAGTCACAAATCAGGTCAAGAAAAATCGATTTCGATTTTAAAACTTTAGCGTTGTTCACTACGTGACTGCAAATACATATAAATGGTGCTAGTTACGACGTCATAATATTTTTACACTTCTAAAATATTTTAAAGCTTTTAACGGTAAAGATATGTTAAGAACGTATTGTGATTAGATATTACGTGTTTTAGTAGAGCTTGATGCCATCAATTCCGTTCATTGATTTTAGTTGATAAGATGATATTAAGAATTCTTCTAATAGTGAGCATATAAATTCATAAATCAACTGGAATGGCTAGGTATTCTAGAGAACTTATCATTTATTTTTATATTTAGAGCAAAAATATTTAAGCATTATTTTTAATATTTAAATATTTTTTAATACAACAACATACTAAATAATTTGATATTGGAATAGGCAAGTTCTTGCATACCTAAATTTCATTCTTAGAATTTATTGTATAAAACTTACGCTCGTTTTCGTATTTCTCATACAGACTCGGAGAACGATGGCAAAAGTAATAGAAAAATTATTCAGAGAACACTTTATTATTTCCCGTGTCAGCATACGGTAAATATTGTAAGACTGAGTTTCTTGAAGCTTTGCCAGACAACCCCAATGTAAACATACCGACAAGAAAATGTGGCATCATTCCCTTGCCAACATCTTATTACCGGGTAAAGTGAGGGCGTTGCTCTTAAATATTCTTAACACCCGTTAAAATGGACATGTTAAGTATGATATAGACATGTCAATTTCAAATTGGACTCGTGCACTATATTTACTAAATACATACATGAATATAAAAAAGGAGCGAAGTTCGGTAGAGACGCTTTCGATCATCTTCGTCATAGATAAAAGCGCTGAAGTCGAACGGTTTCCCCTATTTATTCGTTTTTTTTTTGTACATTTATCTGTAGGTTCCTCAATTCATTTACAAGACAGTTTTTTGATTTCTTGATTGAATATTAGATAGACAATCTTCACTACGTTAAAATTCATAAATGTATTATTATTACTTGTCTTAAGACAGGCAGACGTCTTGCGAGCTATGCCCCAATGAAATAAATAGAAGATAAAAAAATAAATATAACAAAATAAAAACACACACACACACACGCACAGGCACACACTAACGTCATATTCTCTCACGCATAATGATACAAGAAGTAAAAATAAGAAAGTCGATCAATGATATTATAAAATTATTATACTGAGCTGTTCTGAATATTGTATATTTTATATTATTTAATGCACGGCCCTTGAAAAATCTCATCAAGGTTTTTATTCGAATAGATAAGTAAATAAAGAGAGGCAGAACACAGGGTGGCTGGGAAGTAGCTCGTCAGCTCCACCACCAAGGACTATCAGAACGGACAGGACCTTCAGCAATAAAGAACACGACAAAGAAGAAGAAGAATTATTAGTTAGTCTAAACTATGTATGTGTTGTTCAAAAACAAAGAAATGAATATGAAGCGACTTTTGCTTATTACACTAACAATAATATTATGAAATTGAAGCAATAGTATGATTCGGTTGCTTCCCGTTTATCAGATAATTAAGTTGATATCGCAGCCCCTGGGCACGTACAATTAACCTCAAATGAATCTGTTGTCCTAGCTTGGGTCTAGTGGACGTGTTTCTGGGGTAATAGGCGAAATGGTTTATCAATGAGTTTAATAATAGGACGATAATACGTTTGCTTTGGTATCTATTAATTAAAATTACATGTCCTACTGGTAAACCCGTCCGCGCTTCGCTTTGGGAAATATGTCCCTTAGTACGCACATTCGGAAATTGTTTGCGTGATTATTTTAAGTGGCATAACTAATAACTTTAAACTAGATAACTAATAAACTAAAAACTAATAATTTTTTATTTATGAACCGATTGAAATAAAAAAACACTATACACACAACACAATATAATATAGGTACACAACTCAATATAGGTATTAATGAAAATCTGACCCAAAACTGTTAAGCCGTTTAGGCGATTACAGAGTTTGTCTATGGTTTTCGCGTACAAACAGATAAATCGACAAAAAATCTAAAACACATTGGTTTGGAAATGCAAATATTAAATTGATAGATGTGCTGACAAGCAAAGTATTTTAAGGTCCATAATATCTGGTATTAAAAGTTGACTTGACAGTTACATTATAAAACTTACTATCGCGACATTTGACCTCTCCACATAAATATTAGACCGTAGAACTTTAATATCGTTCACCCGTAGCGAAAACATCAATTTTGTAATACTACGGTAACATGTCAGGTTTGTAAATACATACAAAGGCACAAATAATATAATATGTGTGTTACGTATTCACAGTATTAAGTCAACATAATCAGATATCCAATATAAATAGACAGAATAGCCAGTCCGACGCTAGAGTATACGCTAATAAAGGTTAAAAGGGTTCAAGATTTTAATAGAACGG
The DNA here is from genome assembly GCA_905404295.2 of Ochlodes sylvanus. Taxonomy (NCBI): domain Eukaryota; kingdom Metazoa; phylum Arthropoda; class Insecta; order Lepidoptera; family Hesperiidae; genus Ochlodes; species Ochlodes sylvanus. The sequence continues at coordinate 11,712,090 of FR990130.1, read as the reverse complement.
GTACTTTCAAACATTGGTATTGTGATTAAAAAATCACAATTAAAAGTTGCGAGCTCTAACTAGCTGCAGGAACAAGTAACAGCTATTATTGTTCCTTTAATGGCCTAACCCTGTTCTCGTGTTGCACATTATTATGTTTAATTGGCTGCAAACAATCCGTGCGGAGGTGAATATTAAGATTATTACCTGATCTACGAGTACTTTCTACGAGTATAACGACACCAATTGGGAATTAGGTAATTACCTCTAATAATTGAGATGATTCTAAATATTCGCCACATTACAAGACGGTACGGTTAAACAATATAATCTTAGTGAATAAATACAATAGTATAATAATTTCTCTCATTTATTAGAATTAGGTACCTTACATACAATATTTATGTATTGTAACTTATATTATGTAGGTATTAAAATTCTACTACCGTATATTTTTGTAGCAGCTAAACTAAAAAAAAATTATAATTTGTATTTAAGAGTGTTATAATTATATGCTTTTTATTCCAAATCTTCTAAAAAACTATTTTGCTATACGTAAACGGGGTATCATTGAAAATGTTTTGATTGGCCGCTAGTTATTGGCTATACATTACATTACAGTCAATATTACGATCTGTAAAGGCCTCAAAATCCTATATTTTTTAAGTAATGAAAAGGTATTAATAAGATTGCAAAACTATCAACTGGTGGTCTAGTTTTTAAGTTTTGTAGTTTTTAAGAATGTATCTCAGTGTGTTGTAGATATCGCGGAATATTGCCTACCCCGTGTATTATGATCAATCGTACCTATATGTATTTATGATAATTATGAATCATATTTATGTAGGTACATAATAATATGCTATTTTTGGTATTTATATTCCACAAGCTTTCCGCCCATGGCTTCGCCCGCGTGAAATTTGGTTATTTCGCCCCTTTTAATGCGTTGTCTGTCTGTCCCTCAGTAACGCAAGAGTTTTATATTTATGTATTTGGTTGATAATATTATTGTCACGCACCACATGTTCTCACCATCTCCACCACTCATCTCACCATGGGTTTATTGGTAGAGAATTAGGTCACTATGGCAACTGACATTAGGTCCGCCCTTTATAAAACGTAGTCTTCGAATGTTACAATAAAGGATAAATAAATAAAATATTGTTGTTTTAAGTTTTAAATTTATGTATATTCACTTTACGTCAAAAAATCTCTTTTTGGTTAGAGTTGCCAAAACTAGCTTATAAATCTCAACTAGTAAGGAGCATACAAAACATAATGGGGGCGGGAACCACCCTATTCGCCAAGAGCGTCGTCCCGTCAAGATGTGTGCTTACCAGCGCACTCGTAGCCCTCTGTCATAAAGAAATACGTCTAAGGGGAAAAGCACTACATCACAGACCGTAAACAAAAAGTCGTGTTTCAGACCAAACAGAAGTAATTACGAATTATATGTATGAAGATAGTGAAGGTAGCCGGTTTTTGTAATTCGAAAAATACGGAAACTAACCTTGTTATACAGGGTGTAATCGTTAAGTGTGCACAGGCGATTATTCCGTAACTATTACAGATATCAAAAAGCTTTAAACTGATATCGAAAGCACTTTACCTAATGAATAAAACTACAATAATAATTTATTAAAATAAAAACGAGAAATATCCAAAAATATTACATTAAACTCTCCCATACATTTAGTATGAGATAGTAGAAAGGTTTTACTTTCTTTATTTAAAGTGGAATAGTACCTACTCATTTTACCCTTATCATTTTATAATTATGTATGATATGATATTGATGAATTTCAAGTAGATACACACGTGTAGATTAATTATCTTACCACTTCAAATTAATAATAAACCTTGTTTCAATATCGTATTGATTTGAACTGGCTGAAAAGCAACATACTAAATAAAAACAAAAAGAAAGATACTCTTTGGTGTTCGTTCTAAATTCAAATTCTTTATCGCGTGAGTAGGTACTATTCCACTTTAAATAAAGAAAGTAAAACCTTTCTGCTATCTCATACTAAATGTATGGGAGAGTTTAATGTAATTTTTTTGGATATTTTTCGTTTTATTTTTAATAAATTATTATTGTCATTTTACTCATTAGGTAAAGTGCTTTCGATATCAGTTAAAAGTTTTTTGATATCTGTAATAGTTACGGAATAATCGCCTGTGCACACTTAACGATTACACCCTGTATAGGAACATTATGTAAATTAATTGAATCAATTTAATTAATTTAAGACTTTATGGTATGCAATTAATTTCTATAACTATAGAGTATACAAACAATAAGAACAACGTCTGTACAATCAATTAAATTAAATCAATCGAATTATAAAGTTCATATTTGAAAAAGATAGCTATGAAAATTCTAATGGAAGCTATGAAAATTAATTATGTTGTACCTAATGTTATTTCTACACGAAATTAATATTATGTTAATTCTACATAAAGAAAAAAAAAACAAATTGTCTAATTACTAGTCTTAGGATACGACTAAGTATTAAATGTTGCTACGTCGGCACTTGTTATTGTTGCACTTGTTTTTGCATTATGGGACAATTTATTTCGGTTTTCGTCTGATTAATTTAAAAAGTACCCAAGAAAAGAACTTTCGTATATTAATGATTCACTAATGATGGAAGCAGGCACGACAGTAATATCGTAGTGATAAAATCTCTTTTTTGTAAAAAAAAATACATTACGAGAAGTAACCTCAAACCAATTTTGTTCACATTAAGTTAAAACATTGTGATGTTTTTTTACAAAATATATTTCTTAAGTTAACCAAAATTCAATTTAATTTTTCAAAGAAAATCCCAAATAAATTCCGGTCAATACTATTTCTTGATAATGATACTATCTACAAATAAACAGAGTACCGATACCGCTATTTTGACAGTAGATTGACGTAATGGTTCTGACGCCGCGCCGTCTTCCGCATCAGAGGTTCGAATTAGATTCCCTCGGGGTAAAATATTTTGTGGCAGGCAACTCCTACTTAGTGTTTAATACGGTCAGATCCATAAACTTAGCATTATTCATGAAGCAGCTTTTTCAGATACGAGTAACATTACGTCATCAAATAGAAGCATATTCCTTTTTTTGGACATTACTGTCCCACTGTTGAATTCGGGTGTCTTCGCACAATGTGAGAGGTACAAGTTTCAGTCTACCACGATGGCTGTGCGTGTTGGTAGAATTTACAAATCTTAGAGACCACCATACAGGTTTCCTCATGATGTTTTCCTTACCTAAGCAAGTGATCTGCCCAGATCACTTTTTGAAGAATATAGAGGTGCATTTATAATTCGCACCCACGCCCCCAATCAATCAATCAATTGGAATCAATTTCTTGAATCCAATGTTCAAGCCACTTAGAATCTGCTTTAGAAAGTGAAGTAGAAAGTAATTAGTAAACTGTTCATTATGTACTGAAACCCTATTTTATAGTTGATGGAAATTTGAATATAAGCACACTAAAGGAGTAACCGCCTTAAATTGTTGGTAAAGTACCTCTAATTACAATGTTCCGACCGTCGACTGCGGCTTAACCACATCGCGTGAGCGGGGATGAAGAAATGCTGTCGATGTACAAACAGACTTATTAATGTATTCTCGTTAGGTTTTTGTAGAAACCTCAACGTCCTTAAAGTTCTTTAAACAAATAATAAGCGGTCCTTTGAGCTAGCACGATATCTTATCTTCACTTTGAAATCTTTCTAGAGAATTAGGATTGTAAATATCTATTCAAATTCCTTTTGTTCACGAGAGCTCTCAAATGAATTAAGCAATTCTGATATTTCTTGGGGCATTGGACAGCGTTTTACAAGTTTATTGACGACAAAATCGAGTTTTGAATTGTATCAATTATGATACAAAATTATTTTAATCGGTCGTTTGAACAAGATAGCGTACTTCTAAGAGGTATAGAATCTTCGACTTTAAAGTACTCCCTGTACTTCAAAGTCGAAGCTTAGGCTTAGATTAAGATTAGTCTGTTAGGTGTACACCAAATATTGACCCATATCCCATGCCACTCATATCCCACTCATATCCCACTGTTATTCATACAGTATAATATATATACCTAACTGCTAATGGCTACTCTGTTCGGTCAGTCAGTCAGGATATCCCATTTTAAACACATGATATATGTGTTTAAATTTTTATACCTCCACCAATTCGCTCTGGAGCAGCGAGTGGAGGCTGGAGTGTGCTCTATTCCTCTCTCAGGAGAGACCCGTATACTGTAGTAGTAGGCCATTGATGAGTTGTAGCCATACATACCTATACCTACAAATTCTTCATACATTATTTGGTTTTCATTCACTCGTAGATATTAACTTGAAGATCCTTTAGCGCAGTTGTTAATTTCTCATTTCTCGGCGTATGTGTAGGTCATATGAATGAGTGAGTGAGCAATCGAGTTTATTTATCCTTTTTAAACTCTGACAGTGTTTTCATTAGAGTTGGTAGGTACTCGTACGTATTTCAATATCACATAAGACTGATTAGAAAATTCGTAATATAATATGATTGCCTCTTAAGTACGTTAAACTTAGAACTCAAATGGTTAAGACAACGCAGACTAGAATCGATTAAGATTAGTCTGTTAGGTGTATACCAAATATTGACCCATATCCCATGCCAGCATATTAGGGTGTCGTAAGAACAAACCAAGCCAACCAAGCGGTTGGTGGTGGTGGGGCTGAAGTTAGTCTGACTAGTCAACACCCTCTTGTTTGAGTCAGTCACAAAACGACTTGTCGTATTCCGAGTGGAAGATTGAGAATCTGACTGACTGTTGAATATGAACCCTATTGTTTTAATAATACTACTAATAATATAATAAACTAGCTGACCCGGCGAACTTCGTACCGCCCAACAGTCGATTCTATAATATTTTTTTTAATACTTATTCTGATATTTGGGACAGCGGGTTAGCTAGTAAGATAAAAAAAAGTTGATAAGTCAACAATATAAGAAAGTTGATAGGTCAAAAAATAAACATAAAACACTTAAATTTCTTTTAATAGTCACTGAAAAATCACAATGAAAATAACAATTTCTGATTTTTTATTATGATACCTACTTATTATATTTCATTAATTTTCAAAAATTATGTGCGTATTAGAATTTAATTAACACTTGCTTCGGTGAAGCAAAACATCGTGAGGAAACCTGCACACCTGAGAGTTCTCCATAATGTTCTCAAAGATGTGTGAAGTCTGCAAATCCGCACTTGGCCAACGCGACTATGGTCTATACCCCTCACATTGTGAGAGGAGACCCGTGCCCTGCTGTGGGACAGTTATGGGTTGTGATGAAAATTGGTAAAATGTAAATTGTCTGAGGTAATTCTTTTAATAGTCACTAAAAAGCTTGCACCATTATTAGTCGAATGTTGCACTTCACGGGTCTGTCTTAACCGAAATCTTTCATGTTCATTGCGATCTTCACATTCCTCGGCAGTACGATTAGATTGATAATTAACTTGACTCGTTGCGTTGACCACCCGGATGGCGCAATGGTTAACACGCCGGATCGCCTTTCCGAGAGTCCTGGGTTCGATTTCCAGCGAGGCGGAAATTTGAATGATGAATTTAAATTTCCGTTCTTGGTCTGGGTGTGTGTGTTCTTGTCTTGTGTGTTGTCCATGGCACCCACGACACAGGGAAATCTAGTGTGGGGCTATGAGTGTGTAGCGTTATTTCGGGTTCTTCTGCCTAAATTTGTCCGCCGCCTTATAGGAGGCATATTTAGTAAGTCACAAACACAACAATTTTTAATTTTATAGGAATTGTAATATTAAAGATGCACAGCAAAGAGACGTTTACGTTTCAAGTGACATTTTACCACAGACAATTTACATTTTACCATCATTACAACCCATAACTGTCCCAAAGCTGGGCACGGGTCTCCACTCACAATGTGAGGGGTATAGGCCATAGTCTACCACGTTGGCCAAGTGCGGATTTGCGGACTTCACACACCTTTGAGAACATTATGGATAACTCTCAGGTGTGCAGGTTTCCTCACGATGTTTTCCTTCACCGAAGCAAGTGAAAATTAAATTGTAACACGCACACAATTTTTGAAAATTAAGATGTGCGTGCGGCGTTTGAACCCGGCCCCCCCGGTTCGGGAGTACAACGTTCAACCACACGGCTATCTTGAAATTAATAATTTTTACGATACTAACGTCACTCGATTCTTTTGCCTTCCTGGAACCCCTCCACTAATACTGAAACTTTATGTTATGGTATTAAAGTTCTAATTGACTTTTAAGTATTGTTACGAATCATTTGTATGGGAATATAGAAAAGTGTTGTTTTTAGACTTTTTCAGGCATTTTTTTAAAATGTTCTCTCCGTAACAACCATCTTCGTACTTTCAGGAATATCATAAAAAAAGAATTAGCGGAATCGGTTCAGCTGTTCTCGAGATAGCTGTCCTGGCGAACTTCGTACCACCTAACAGTCGATTCTTTATTTTTTTTTAATACCTACTTATTCTGCTATTCGGGACACCGGGTCAGCTACAGTAGCGGCACGAAATGAAAGGCCCCTTTGACACATTAAAATAGTGTCGTGATATAATTATGTTAATTTAGTATCGAAAAATATGGTCAAGTGCGAGTTGATCCATCGATAAATTTTTGGAATAGTAACTACCTAATTAAAACTTCATTAAAAGAATATATAAATGTATAGTTAATGTATTACAATGGTTAGATATATTTAAGGTCTCCTCGGCTTTGAGGGGAGATCCATGCTCAGTAGTGAGCCTTTTTGGGTTGAGATGATTTATTTTATAGGTTATTTAATTTATGTAATTGATTTACTTACTTTATTTAAGATGGCACTGTATTTTATTATATTGATATATTACTATGGACCTAGGGTCCGCGCTAAAAAATGTCCGAGCCAACTCAGCAACAAAACGCAAGAAGAACAACAATGCCGCGTTAGTCACTTTTTGACCGTGCTGACAACTACACATCAACGATGCCGTATTGTGTTTTGAAATCGTGCAAAGACTACGCCAGTAAAGTGAATAAAGACGATGGTATATCATAATTTCGGTAAGTAGACTATTGTTTTATCTTTTAAATTATTGTATTGCTAAAACACGCTACTTACTTACCTACTTTAATTACTAAAACACGCTATTTTATTTTAAATTGAATTTATTTCAAAAACTAATTGCAGAATCAGTCAAAATAATCAAAAATATATCTTTGTCTTTGTCTTCTCACCATTCAGGCTATATAGTCAGAAAGAGACAAATATATCAGTTACTTTTGTTTAGATTATTTTGCACTATGTCATTATGGCGTGTAGTGTAATCGTTGTGTCATAAGGTGCCATTGACGTATGTGTTTGATGCAATCGAAATAAAACCGTGATTTAATGAATTTAGTGTTTAAATTACCTTGCTAACATTCCTATTCTTTCTTGTAATGTCAAACTGGGACATTATTTTCGCGATTTTAGTAGGAGACCCTATGTCTATAGTATTTATATCAATGATTTTATTAGTAAAAACGTGACAGTTCTAATTTATATAGTTGTAGTATTGTGAAATAAGTACCTAATTCTATCGATCGCATATATTTATTATATTAAATTCATCAGATTTTGATTAAAATCAAAGAATAAAGATTACCTGTCATTATCATTATTTCGTTTCATTGTCGAGTGCCTACCTATACCTACTTATTTTACAACAGCTTCGAAAATTTTAAAGAATGTAGCATTATCAATCAAGAATAAATACGTGTAACATCTTGTAATGAAATATAATATAATATTAGTTAATACATTTGTACTAAAGTTTCTGGCAGTAGTTTAGTTTCTTACATTTTGTAAAAAAAACGGGTCTATTATCGTGTTACGTTTATCGATATAGCTCCATCCCTATCAGTTTCTCCGAATCTGATATAACCTTGTACGTGTGTAAACGTCATATTTTTATGAAATAATGCATACATAATGTAAAAAAGACGCTCGTTCAAGTTTTCACAGGAGCTGTCATCATGAAAATAAAGAAATGGAAATATTATAATGGTCTAAGAGCTAGCAACGTTTTTGAGAGACCATTTCAGGTAAGCTAGTTTTGAGATATGGTATCTCTCTCACTCTCCCGGACATCATACGGTCTGGATGTCTAATTGTACAAAATAAATTATCATTTTGATACCATATTAATCCACAAAATAATTCAATGGTTTTTAGTAATTTCTCTGACATTTATTTGATAACTATTTCTAGACCAAGCAAAATGATACCACAACATTTTTCGCTTTTGGATCGGTCAGGCTGAAGTTTAACAATTGATTTATTGTCTGGCAAATAAATTTTGGGGTTTTAGATAATTAAATAACAACATACAATAATTTGAAAAAAAAATTATAGCAATAATAGATTAATGTTGCAAAAAGTTCAATAAAAAAAAGATAAGAAACCTTCTTAAAGTGATTTGAAAAATTGATATTTTACCTGTACAGATACGATGCGCACTGATGAACGCAACGTCTACCGCCAGCCAGACCGTCCGTATGACGTCCAGGAGAGTGAGAGAGATAACATATCTAAAAACTGGCCTACCTCAAATTCTTGTTTTTCCAACGTTGTTAGCTCTCGTACCACTCGTGTCTCGGGTCTCGTGTCAGTCATTTGTTTTGGCTTCTTGGAAACGCTCCACTGACAATTAAACTTTATGCTATGGTATTAAAGTTCAAATTGACTTTTAAGTATTATTACGAATCTTTTGTATGGGAATATAGAAAAGTGTTGTTTTTTTACTGTTTCAGGCATTTTTTTTTATTTTTCTCTCCGTAATAACCATCTTCGTACTTTAAGGAATATCATAAAAAAAGAATTAGCGAAATCGGTTCAGCTGTTCTGGAGATCTGCTCTTAGCAACAAAATCAGCGATTCATTTTTATATATAAGATAAATATTCTGAGTTACATTATAATCAGTTCGGTACTCGGTAACATTTATAGGTACTGTAATCTCTTTTAGAATCTAGTAATTACAAACTTTTATTTTAGAACTATGTATGTCTATTGTAATAAACGTTATCGAATTTCGATCGTACTATAGTGTACAATATTATAGCAAGCAATAACACATATGTATATTATTATGTGTATCCAAGGTACAAACAAGCCGAGAATATTTCTTATAAAATATACTTTGCTACTATGTACTTCACTTCCCATATCTCAACTTGCCAGGCTGTTGTGAGAAAACTGAAGTTATTTAATTAAAATTTTAACCTAATTTAGACGAACCACTAGTCTCGCGAACTGCCCCGGGGGTCGGTACAAAAAATAAAAAAGGAGAGTAACTTTATGCAAGAATTTTGTACATTTCCACTTACTTCAATTTTCATAACATTTTCACGTACTTTCTGAAGCTTTAAGAGTAATTTCACTGGCTAGTTGGGTTGGTATTTAGGAGATGGCAGTTTTAAATTAAATTTTAAAGTGGAAATTGTTAAGATGTAATCTAGGTGGCAGGTAGAAGTCACCAGGGTGGTAGACAAAAGAGGCGTAAACTTTTATTATTAAAATAATATGCACCCGTAGGCAAGAATACAGAATATTTTTTCATCAGCCCACAACCGACTTGGGAATAATAAAATAAAGTAACAAAATTGATGAAAGATGCGTGGGAAAGACATACAGAGCCTGAGGTTTTGCGATGAGCGTTTAGAAAATTTGTATACAAAATAATATTTTTTATTATTAAAATTGTATAACTACAATATGTAGTTATATATTGTATGGAGCGTCTAATAATACCCGTAAGGATACTGGTTTGGATAAAAATATAACAGAAATGTACCTACCTACTGCTACAAGTGTAGAATTTAACGACTGATTATCTTGCCTACCTTGCTACCACCCTCTTGAGGCAACTATTAAAATGCTGGCTCGAAAATTTAAGGCCAGTAAGCACTATTACTAAGGGCAATCCTGTAGCCTAACTAGTTGGTAGTGACCCTGCCTGCGAAGCTCCCGGGGTCCCGGGTTCGATTCCCGGCCGGGGCAGATGAATGTTTGTTCTCGGGTCATGGGTGTTAGTGATGTCTAATTTATGTAGTCCATGCCACCCGCGAAACATTGAATCCTTGTGCGTGGGGGGCGTATAAGTGTGATAACGTTTATTATTATTATTAACTGTGACCCTTTACCATCATTGTGCTCTTCTGCTCATTGTCGGCTGCCGTAGACATACTATTCTTGTTCTTATGCGATGGTACTATTTGAGATGTTAGCACGTGTATTTTTTAATTCGTATTATTGTAAAGAGAACACATTTGCTTTTTGTACTACAGTCCCAACCGCATACGTAACTAGTAAGGTAATTACGTGGTTTACAAACGTTTCTAATTAGCTCGGATCCTCTTTAATTGTGGTATCGTTGAACACATAACGGTACGTTGTGGTAAGTATAATGGAATTTACAAAAACGCGCAAACGTAAAACATTATTCTTGGAATTAATTATATTTTGTTTATACAGTTGTTTGTTAACATTTGCTTACTTATGATAGAGTTTCCGAAAATAACCACACAAATTATACAAGTAATTTATTACTGGTCATGGAAGATTAATGAGAAATTATCGCGGACTTAACTATCGCAATAGAACCCAAAACAAGGATTATTTTTATGTGCCTTTGTGCGCGCTAATCTCAGTAAAATATTCAACGATTTGGGTGGAGTTTTCGGTAAAGTATTGTGATAAGCTTCACATAAAACATAGTGTCTGTTCATTTTATTATGATACGGGTACTCACGATATATATTTTGAAACGCCGATATTTCGACCCCGAAGTACCCGACCCCGAGTACAATCCGCGATGAGTTAAGTTTAAAATCATAGTGTCTGTTTTTTTTTCAATTAGCTCATAAATAAAATATTTATCAGTTTAAATAACGACGTCTAACAATTTTCGAGTGTAAGTACCAAGGGGCTGGTTTCTCTAAGCAACGCGACGACGGGCTTATTAGTCCCTAATATTTCTCGTATTTATTTATTCTTTTAATGAGCCGTATTGAATTATATCAAGTCGTAACGAACCTCAAACCATAATGAAGCCTAATTAGCGAAAACATAAAGTTGATAAGTCTCCCAGAAATAAAAAGATCGTGTCTATCGGCGTAGCTTTAATTTTATTAGTTGCTTAATTAAAATAGGCCTGATATTTTCTGAATGCCCGATTTTTGTGTTATAGAAATAACTTTAGAGCAAAAACGTACCTTTTTATCGCCATAATTCGTTCGTTGGGTTCGGTTGAGAGCTAATCTTTTCTTTCTTGGTCTAAAACATATCGGTGATGCCTTTGGAATAACTGTTGTCCATGGGCGACGCTGACCAGGAGACCACCTTCTATCAGGTGGCTCGTCTGTTTGTTTTTCAGGCTTACCTAAATTACCTACATAATTAATTTTTTTTTTAATTGAGCAACAATTATTATGCTGATAATTATTCCCAATGATAATTAACTTTAATAACATCTGTTGCTAACAAAAATTAAAATTAATATCTTAATGTCTATGGCTGTAATTTGTTTCGAGCTCGGAATAATGAAGAAGGCCCAATTTGATGACCTAAATTCGGCAGCCATACTTCAGGGAAGTATATTCTTAGTAGGTCTTGTTTACTCACAAACTTTCCTTATAAGTACAAGTATAGTAGGAATTTGTACGTGGAGGAGAGTTTTCTATGGGTGGTCTCTTTGTTCGTAATGTGCACTGAAAAAGATTGGAATAGCTTGTCCGCGTAGGCATTCTCCTGTTCTTGATGTGGAAGTCTTTAAGAACAGAGTGAAAAGGATTTCACTAAATTAATCCACTTACTATCTTTAGATATCACCGCCACGGGATTGTTGTCAAGTATTCACTTGGCTTCAACCACAGAACTTTTAAAAAGTGTTAAAATGGCGATCATACGAAGTTCGTATGAAAACCGGTGTCGCAGATTCCGCCCCACCTTTCACATCCACTACATCTGTACTTAATAAAATGTGAAGGTTACGCACAATATATTTGCAATTTAAAATCTAGCCAATCGTAGCGCCGCGCAATCACGACATTTCAAATGGAACGAATCACACGCATACACGCATACAGATGTACATTTTACAGCTCATTTGTGTGAGTATTAGTAGTAGGAGTAGTTATATGATTGTGCTTTAATATGCACGTTTGCTCAAAGTCTTGGCGCGTCTGCCCCACCCACAACTCCTTTCCATTCTTTTTAAATGTTGTGTTGCTTCAACCCATTAATGGCCCATTACTGAGCAAGGGGCTCTCCTCATACCTGAGGAGGCCTGGAGCATATGGAGTATGCTCTAGGCCTCCACGCTGCTCCAGTGCAGATTGGTGGGAGGGTTAGTGGTCAACCCAAGTTACAGAAGTTTTTATGTCACCCGAAGGAATTTGACATGGCTAAACGACTGCTACCAGATGTTAACAACCGGGACCGACGGCATTACGTGCCCTCCGAAGCGCGAACACATTAAGTATTAACTTAGCATTGTGTAAAAAAAGGAAAATACAAGCTTTATAGAGCGGTACTTCTTGCGTGTCGACACCGTGATGTCCCACCTTATCGTCCGCTGCTACGGCCGCTTGATAAAATGGCACCGATTATCTTGCAAGCCGTTGCTTTAGTTTTATGCAGCTTGACTGGTTTTAATAGAATGCGATTTTTGTTGACATTGATATTATTTTACAATATTTCATAATAACTTATCGATAAAAAATCAATCAATCAATAAATAAAAAAAGCTTGCGCTTTACTCGGTACTAGCTGACCCGGCCGACGATGTTCTGCTACATACATAATTATATTATTCACATATTGAGGCGTCTTAAGATGAAACAGTAATACCACTGCAAAAACCGCATCAAATGTCATTCAGTAGTTTCTTGTGTGATGCGCGGACAAACATACAGACAGACAGACAAAATTTCTAAAAATAATATTTTTGGCTTCTATTGACCTTATGAAGACCCTTCCTTCATACATTTTTTTCTCAAATATCTCCTATATACAGACAGTTACTTTTGTTATATGTAAGTACTCGTATCTGCATCTGTATCGCATAATAGCTTTTTTGAGAACACTTTTCATCGTCGCTTGCTTTTATGTGAAATAAAGGAAATTATTTAACTTTAATCTTATTATCTTTGATCTCTTCTCGAGACGTACATCCTCAACTCTTGTCCCACTGCATAATTAGCACTCCAATGTTCTTTAGAAGACTGGAATATCTTGGACGAATGTTCCTTCCAAGAACGCAAAATCTCAACAAATTTTGGCATTGGCAGTCATCCATCCAACTACCGACGGTACCAGAAGTATATTAATTCAGTCGAGTCTCCATTGACAAAGTCATCTTATATAAAATGTGATGTATAAAACTTGTCAACTTCCATCTCCATTCCGTTAAGCAATGTTCTAAAGGCTATGCTTATAAGATTAATAGATTTTACGTCCACTTCCACATGTTTGTATGCGGAACCAACAGTAAAACGTGACTGCGCTGCATTCTCGTCGGAGTATTATTGCTTGTAGAAGCAATCCTCATGTTGCTTACCCGCTGAATACTGCTGTAAAAGTTTAATATGAGTATAGTTTTAAAGTTTATACTCAATGTTTGAACTCAGTATCAAGACTAAGGTTATTGTACCATGTTACAATTTAGCATAATGCTCTCCTATCTGAATAACTTTAAATTACTATGTATTTTTACAATGTACTATTCATTTAATTGACTTTTTCTTGTACCATGTGTTATAAAAATATTATAGTACGAGTATAGAACGAAGAAAATAAGTATTAAATGTATTTCATAATGGTAATTTAAGAACAGTGGAAAAACAATGATTGCGGTTAAAACAGGAATTTGATGTTTCTCAAATAACATGTAAAGTGATGACATGATGATAAAAGATTTTGTGGACATAGTTATTCATCGCCCTGTAAGATATAATACTCAGTGTATAAAAAGTATTATATAGGTAACACAATTTAAAAATGCAACGATGGAAATAATCTCAATTCCTCTAAAACAAACTCGCTACGATTATTTGCGTGCAAGTAGAAACATTATGTTTTCGCTTGCCGTCACAAAAGCACCACACATTTGAACGGACGTGTGTACATCTTGCTGGATACCCTCACGGCTTATCGTTCACAAGGGTTTAAAGCTACGAATCCTTGCGACTATAAAGCTGCAGAGGATTTATAGCGGGATGTACAAGAGTCAGAAGTTAACTTGCCACGCAATAAGCTTGTGTTATAATAAGCTTCTATAATATTTATTTGTAAACTAGCTTTACCCCGCGGCTTCGCCCGCCAAAAATCCCAAAATATATAAAAGTTTCAAATCAGATAACTTCCCACCCCCCTTTTACCTCCCTAAAGGGATGATTTTCGAAAAAATATTTTATACACGTTTCATGACTCTCAATGAAAAACTTCATACTGAATTTCACTTGAATAACTTCAAAAACAGTTTCATACTCACTTTGCACAGCAATTTTTCAAGAAAGAAGGAAGCAGAAGCAGGAAGGAAGTCAAAAATACAATACTGGCTCTCAATCTTCCAGTCGGGAAATGAGAAAATAATAAGTCCTTTCGTGGCTGGCTCGGACAAGGGGGTGGTAGCTGTCTAGTCGGGCTTCAGCCCTACCACCAAGTACGAGTCGTCTTGTGTCACCTCTTACAACACCCTGGTCAGTAATTTATATGAACACATACGTACTCGTACATTAATTGAAAGACTAACAAGAAACAGAAAAAAGGAAGACAGATATCCAAAATATTTAACTAACCAGGGTGTTAAGATTTTTTCATTTTGATGACGTTAAATGTTTAACTTTTCAAAACACCATCAAAACTGTTTTTTTCAAGCTTTATTAAGTAAACGTACCAAAGCAAAGTGCGAGCCCATTATGAAAATTCCCACACCCGACGCTTGGTGTAACAATATTTTCGGGCCACTAAGCTGGAAAAGAAAAACAGTGTTTAAGTGAATTTGGAATATTTTATGATAATATAAGACTCACGAATGGTTTTTAAAACTCATTTTATCGTCCGATCGAACAAGACATGATAGAAATTAGTCGAAATGAAAGTATGATGTGTAAAAACTATATTATCAAAAGTCGAAAAGTATAAATAAATGACGTCCTATACTTATGAATTGAAATATACCTACCTACATATAATATTTTTTATTATCTATGTTTTTTACTGGTCTTTATTTTTGGAGTAAGAAAATATCGTAATTTTAATAATTTTAAGAATATAACATGAGTAATTGTATTATATTTTGCAATAGTTTCATAATTAAAGTATTATTTAAAACTTAAAATAATTAGTAATTTTAAAAATAATCTATCACACTCATTACCATTTGTCAATATGACAAATGCTGTTTGATTAAGAAGGTACTCGAATAACTAAAGTAACCGTGAGTAAAGACACCAAATGGTTTGGTAAAGTAACGTATTTGATAAGTATATCACTCATATTCATATCACTCTATAAATAAAGTGATTTCGGTAATGTTACGTGTTTGACATAACAACAGTATCTATGTCAGGAGTAAACAGAATATAATTTAAACAGAATTTATATAACCACAGTGTATATTTCACTAAAAGAAAAACAACAAGTTACCTAAATTTACTTCTATATCAGTTAAATATTGAATATAACATTATTATAGATTTACCTAAATTTTGTGTCCTTGATTCATGTCATTAATAAAACTCAACACATTCTTTGTAAGACTATCATTACCATATAAATCGCTTGAAACAACTGAATCGTTAAATTCAGGAATGATTTATTCAATTGCGTGTGACCTAAACTTAAGGTCGTTTTGAGGTCCAAAACCACATTATGCATACGTTTGTTTAAGGAATCAACTAAATTTTTAACTCTCTACAGACCGTGTGTAATATTGACTCATAAAAACTTAGTCATGTGGGTTGCGTTCGGTATGCGATCGATTTAGTAAAGCCACGTTGGGTGCGGTCGAGTTGAATCGGTGATCCTTATTCGGGGAATTTCATTATCGTTGTCGTGCTTTGAAATGCTGTTATCATTAGATAGCAATCGGTAACCAATCAGATGGCATTGGGTAAAATAGGAAAATACAGCTAACGTTGTTACGGATGGTTTAAGTTAAAATAAATAAACGTTAACACACTCCTCGCTTTGCAGGCAGGGTCACTACCAACTAGGCTACGGGGTCGTCAGTTAGTGTAGGTACATAATTTCATGACCCTAATTGTTCTGTAAATTTACATTTTACATTACATTTTTGTCTAAAAAAAGCTAAAAAATGGAGTGCACTTAGTACCTAACTACCTACACACGTCCAAAGTGAAACTTATTTACAACATTTAGTTTTTTTCGTACTAATTTCAAGTTGTTTTTTTTTTTTTTTACTTAACTCCAATTTCAACTTACTGTCGCTTTTACGTGTCATCGAGTTTAAAATCACGTTGTAAAGGAGTTTCACTTCAAAATTAAGCCATTTTTTGACGTTAACATACGTCTCATAATGTGAGTATGAGTATAATAAATATTGTGTTAAAATGTTCATAGTCATCAAACGTTTCACACAAAAACGTTACGTATTTTAAGGCCGCCTTAAAAAGTGTCGCAGAATAAACGAACCTTCAACGGGTAACACGCAATCACAAAGAATCTAGATGCTAGCCTCGATCCACGGAAAGAGAATTGGGGTGAAAACATTTATCAAGTAACAGATTTTACGGAGATAACACAAATGGCGGATGAAAAAAGTTTTTCGTCACAAGAACGGCTGCGTCGGTCACGTAACAAAAACATATGCTATTAGTTCCCACTCATCGGCACTTGGATTAAATTTCTTTGTGTCACGTGATGTCAAAGGCACGTGGCCTCAAGTGGTTGGCGCGACTCTTATGCGAAGTGGATTGGCTTCAACACATCATTACTTCACGTCATTCACAACACGTTCTGAGTAGTAATGAGATTGGCTTAGGTGAACAATATGGAATGTAATGATAATTTCAATACACTACTAAAAGAGGATGTTATCTTTGTCTCATGGTAAACTACGGCATGTTTTTGTCCTATTACCTAGGTTTAACTTAATTTTAATATGAACAGGTTAATGTTATTGTAAAACTGAAAATATTCATTGAAAAACTATTAGACAATAGTGATATTCCACCGTATAAAATAGTGATATTTTTTATCGGTTACGGTATTTTGTTACATCATAAAGAAAAATTTAACCATAATGATTTCAAAATATGTACTAGTCCTTCACCTGCGCATAAATATGATCAGGTATGGGTTATAAATAAAATGCTTCATAAATTATTATTAGAGTATAATTTTGGCATGGAAGCTCGTTCATTTTTTTTACTCTTAACTTAAAAAAAACAACCACATAAAAATATAAGTTGACATATCGGAAGTCAGACTTTGCTCAGCTCGCACTCAGGCAATATCAAAGATCACACTATATAATCTTATTTATATTATAAATGCGAAAGTTTGTATGGATGTATGAATGTTTGTTACTCTTTCACGCAAAAACTACCGGATGGATTTTGCTGAAACTTTACGATAATATAGCTTACACATCAGAATAACACATAAGCTTTAAATTATAAAGATATAGTTTGAATTATCCAAAATATATAACTTATCCTACTAATATGGACGTATAAATGTCTGTTAGTTACTCTTTCACGCAAAATCTACCGAATCGATTTTTTTGACACTTTACAATAATATAGCTTACACATAGGATATAATTTATAAACATATAGTGAAAACTAAATCTTTGCAAACCGAAGGAATAAGTTTCCCGAAGCGAAGCGAGGGCGGGTCGCTAGTAAGTAATAAATACCGAAGTAACGTCTGAGAAAAGTGTAAAAGTACGTACGCTTTATACGTAGATGCCAGAATGGATAATTTTTAAATTTCAACCGAAGTGAAAGTCAGAATCACGTGGAATTAAGCAGTTGAAGTGACTCTCCAACGAAGGTACAGACAAGTCTACGAACGCTATTACTTTCACGTCACTTACAGGTTATGTATATTTACCGTTTCTTGGAATAGATTTGTGAACATCTCAAATTATTACGTTATATTCCTAAAAAGATATTATTCCTCGTGTGCTATAAGTAGGGATTGGATATTCAGATGCGTATTACCTAAATTTTATTTTGACTATGAAACAATTGAATAGGCTTCGATATATTCAGAGACTCTACACTCGCGTACTTGGAAAATAGGTACATACGGTTTTGTGAATGTCATATACCTCACATACTAAGATCGGTATTAAATTAACTTAAATGTCGAATGGGTGAACGCTAGTGGCAAAAATTTTTGAGCGTTCCGTGCTTCGAGTTAAACGTTAAGCCGTCTTTTCGGTTGTGATCACTATACAGAAGTCGTTATCGAAGGCATATCGGAGTCATAAAAATTTCTGACACTTCGGTTCGACCCCTACACTACATCCATTGGCCCTTGAGCAGCGTGTTGAAGTAAGCTCTAAGCATCCTGAGTTATAAGAACTGTACAAACAGAGAATGAATCCTAAGATTCTTTTTTATTAAATACAATGACTTTCGTTTTGAATGTCCATATCACATGGACCATGTGTGATGTAACTGTTTACTATTTGAGTGCCAGTTACTCTATTCACTATATTGAATAACTATCCATAAATTTATTTATTTCTTGTATCTTGTATTGTTCTGTAAAATAACAATATATTTAACAGAAACATGACTGCAATGTCGTCAAAACAACCTGTAATCATAAAAATGTAACACCTTCCTTGTACCTATATACATTCATATTTTTCATCGTCTATTCAATTATTTCACCCTTCTTATACTGTTATTTCACACTAGATTTCTCCTCACTTACCTCTGAGCGGCCCGTTTGCGCGATTGAGAGCCCTGTGCGTGACTCCTGCTAACATTCACACCCTTTCTATGGAAAAATATAATAACGCTATGAATAACAACATAAAACCTTAAGAGAATAGTATAAGGTGTAAATTGCGAGGAGGTTAGCACAAAATTTTGTTATTTTGCAAACGATTTCAAAAACAAAGAGTTATCTATTTTTTATGTTAGTCCATTTATTTCCTGTTTACGCTAGGTATTTTTTTTCAATGATAATCTAACAAGAAAACATAAAAAGGTCGTATTGATACCTAAAATCTTTTTTTATATTTTATTATGTTAAACAAATATGTGTACCATAAATTCAATCCCAAAAAATGAGGCTAGAATATAAAACACTTGCGTTACTGAGTGACTGACAGACAACGCACAGCGAAAAAGACTGAACGCAGGAAGCTGAAATTTGCCATGTATGTTCCTTGGGGAGTATAGGGAAGCACTAAGTGAGGACTGGGACCGGGACTGTTAGTGAATGTTAGTCCTGTTAGTTATTATTAGTAATAGTCCAGTTAGTAAATGTTAGTAAGAGTCTCGAAATAATTCGGTCACAGATGTGTTGCTACCCTTGAGGACTGAGATGGTCGCCTCTAAAAAGTGTAACCGGCTCCACACCTTTCTATCCGGAACACAATTGCTGTTAAAACAATTATTACACGGTAGAAATGGTACTAAGTACCGTGGCGGGCGGTAGTACTACCCGGGCGAACTCTAAGCTCTACTATCTACGTAAAACAATTAAAATTAATTATTTTACATAGGTAGTAGATCCTAGGCTCTACTACCTATCTAATATATTTTTACAATAATAAAATAAGCGAATTTTTATTTATATCTATTTCTTATTAATAGTCCCGGAATAAACTGTAGAGTTTTAAATAGTCTCCCTACACTCTTTATAAAAAATTTCTTCCATCTTGTGATTGTTCCTCAACGTCAAACTCATCAGGACAAGACCACATCTCAACTTACCATCAGGTGGGATTGTGGTCAAGCATTAGCTTATAATTAATTAAAAAAATACAATATATTTAGGCAACTTAAAATTCTTAATGCTACGTGTACTTGCGAGGCAATATTTCTTAATATAGTTTACGCACAACCAACACCCAAACACGCAATTACATACAAAATAACTTTCATGACTTGGACCGCATCTCAAAAATATGACTCGTGAATAAACGTGTGGCAGTTGGACCAGAGAAAATCCCGTTTTGGCTAGGATTTAATTATAACGAGAAATACGATTCAACAGAGCATACAAACCACGTGCGGAATTAGAATTTCTTATTGCTTTTCGTTTTCAAAACGAATTAAAATTAAATAAAAGGTACTTACATCATAAATTCCATACATTCCTAAGTTAGTGCGCTTATTCACATTGTTTTTTTATCAAAACTTGGGATCGTAGTCAATAAAATTAATAAGTTGGACTTTGTTATAAACATACTTGATGATTTACATATTGCTATCGATTTCTTTAGGATTTTTATTATATTTATGAAACAATGAACCCGGGTTTGATTGCCAGTCGGGACATTCATTTATTTGACAGATAAAATATTTGTTCCCGCATTTATCTGGCTTACGACACTGCGACTGAAACACGTAAAATCTTTTTCTCCCTTAAAAAATAAACCAAAAGAATAATCTTAAATAATATTACTATTCAATATACAAGAACATACATATATTATATTCTATTTACAAGATTTCTTCCCGAGTAAGCATTATAAGTAACGATTCTGATGTTGATGTGCTTCCAGGTAGCGAAGCGATCGGAGATTGCGATGTCATGTGCACGGCCCACATGACGGTTTAACGTCAGATAACGCATTTAGCGATTACGCATACGTTGACTCTGCAGTCATTATAGGATGTTTTAGTAAATAATATAAACGTTTGATAATAAATTAAATATATTTAACGTATTATAATAAAATATGTGAAGAGAGTCACCTAAAAATAGCACAGGCTTTTACGTAATTTCATACCAATATCGGGTTCATTGTATTTACTGAGCTGGGTTCGATACCCTGTCGAGGCAGACGTTCATGGTTTAGTACATGTTTTTTCTAGGAATGTGGGTATAATTGATGTTTTTTAAGTGTTGTGCAAGTGGATGCCACACAACAAGGAGTCCTACTGCAGAGGTATGACTTCGTAAGCGTTTATTTTTTATGCAGCAACGGAAGATTTTAAACTTATTTAATAAGTAATACATTACAAATACTTCAAGCCACGAATTAGTAATGATCTGACAAGAAAACCTACAACAAGTGGCTTAATATGGCGTCCATTTATTAGAAAAAGATTTTGGTTTCAGCGATAATTCCCGAATAAAAAAGAAAAAGTTTTAAGGAAGATCCGATAACGGAATTCCGGTTGACTTTATTATGGCGTAATGGAAATATCTTATATTGTATTTTTTACAACGTTCAATTTAATTGTATTCTCTTTACAGTTAAACTGAAACAGGTACTCACGATTTTTATTATTTATACCGATATTTCGACCTAATTGCCGTGATATGCTACCAAGGAACGTAGCGAACAAGACGTAATGTTGGCAGACTTATCTGTCATTAGTGGATGACAAACATGTCAAGTATCAACAGTTTCATCCCGCCACCGCAGCCTCGCCGTAACCATGATCCTGTATGGATCGAAATATTGGTATAAATAACAAAAAACGTCAGAACCTTTATCATTTAAAATGCTTATTGTGCGCTATAATAAAATTTTAAAATCATTATTATTCTCATAATATACTTCACGTTTATGACTTAGAAACAAGAAGCTTCCAAGCAACAATACAATAGCTTAGTGCCCTGGCATTGTTCCTTGTAAACTATTTAATTAAGGTGCTATCTGCAATTGAGCGAAGTCACTAAAATATGTTTACGGGATTCCTGCAAAATGCAACGCTTTAATGCCGTTCTGGAGGTGAAAATACCTCTTATTTTAGTATGAGTTTAAAATACAGTTCATTTAATAAAATTAAATGTTTAAAGTGAACTACAATTCAGTTATTATAAGAATGTGTCCCAGACGTCTGTCAGTTGGACATTGGACATGGCTAGTGATGGGCAATAAATAATAACCGTTTGTAATTATATAAACATTATGTACTTAACTATGTTTAAAAGACTATATGTTTAAAACTCATTTACTAAGACATATAACAACCAAAACGTCCGTAAAACTACCAATCGGCGTCAATAACTAATAAAAAATATACATTATATACAGTACTTTGACAAAAAACGATTTGACGAACATCGGTAGTTCGTCAAATCGTTTTTTGACGCACGTTTTTGACGTTTTTTGACGAATATCAAATTTGACCATTGTCGTGCCCCCCCCCCCCATCATTATGTATACACCTTATTTATAGTACCTCTAAAAAACTGCTATTACAGCAACCGGAATCTTCCTGACTACCTGAGGAGAAGAATTTATTCCTGGAAGGAGATATTTATTCCTGAATTATCTTCTTCAAACACTTTCTTCTTCAATAACGGGACGACCCGGATGGCGCAATGGTTACCATGCTGGAACGACGTTCCGTGGGTCCTGCTGGGTTTCGATTCCCAGCGAGGCGGAAATTTTAATGATGAGTTTAAATTTCTGTTCTTGGTCTGGGTGTGTGTGTTCTTGTCTTGTGTGTTGTCCATGGCACCCACGACACAAGGAATCCTAGTGTGGGGCTATGAGTGTGTAGCGTTATTTATTTATTTATTTATTTATTTATTCATCATTTCTTACTTCAGAATAAAATTTACTAAATGAAAAATAATACAAGGAATGATGAGTACCTATCAGTCAGTCAGTCACTCATATTATTCCTCAATTATAATACAATGGAATTTTCTTGTAACACTCGGCAATCCAAATGAATTATTGATTGATAAGTCATTGATTTTTTGTATTATTCTCAACATTATCACGAAGTCCAGTGATTCGTATAGATACGTTAAGGTGTGTTAAGTTCGGTGCGTAAAAATGTATGTAATGTCGTGACTATCATAATTATGATGGTAATCATGCGTATGTACGTATGTGTACTTCTATGCATTATTTATGCACAGATACCGGTATAAACTGGGATAAATTAGTATAAACTACATGAGACATGGAATCAAATCTTAATATATATATTTCTTCTGTTCGTGTGTATGTGACTGAACTCCTCCTAAACGGCTTGACCGATTTGGTTGAAATTTTTTATGTGTCTTCAGGTGGATCCGAGAATGGTTTAGATTCACAATTGGACCCGGTAGGTGGCGTTGCTGTCGATATATCACCAAAACATTTTTTGCGGTACGAAGTACGCTGGGACCACTAGTAGTTTATATTTCTTATTTAGTATTGACTCATAAAAAAGTTAATGTTAAAATTATAATCAATTTGCGAAAAAAAATCTTTCTTTCTTGACATCAGCGCCTATAACAGATTGCAATTGTGAAACTAAACTTTCCAGAGACCCACTCAATCATACAAATATTTCACAAAAAAAAAGATATAAATATACATTTCAAATTCAAAATGACTTTAAATATGTATTCCACCTGATGATCAATTACTTTCACAGACAGGCGCATTACGGGCCGATAGCATTGTTATTATTCCGACTCCTCCTCGTATCACTTCGAAGAGATGAGCTTTGAAACCTTTGATGGATGTTTTCCCGTCCAGGTTTTTTGCGACAAAATCTTAAGGAAATATTTGTATTTATTCTCAGTTTATAATTTTTTATGTACCTAATGACTGATCATCTTATCAAATCAATTTATGAGAGTGAAATTCTATTTACAAGTGTTTTTTCCTTACTATGTTTTATGATGTTCCAATCTTGCAAAACAATTTTAATTTAAGTAACTGATTGAACTTTCATTCTTAATTTACTGACTATAGGTAGTGTAACTAACACTTTTTTTATAATATACCTACATAGATTAGGACACATTTTTGACACACTAGTATCGATACTAGTGTATACGATAATTTTAAAATAATTTATTTTACCGTTACATTGCCTAAATCTCTCAAGACGCCAATTTAATTTTACAAGACGTAGGTAATTAATTATATATGTACTTGTGGTAAATATTTTAGAAGTTAAAGTTTGACTTGGAGGGCTTTATAGTTCGCTGTTTGGGAACGGAACTCAGAGCTTCAGAGCTTATTGTGTCGTATCTTGTAGAACCAACGGGGCCTATTATTAGGGTTGGCAGCACTTTCGAACTAAATTAAGTATTCATAACGATACTGAGAACGTAGGCAAGTACGTTTTTTTTTGGAGCATCATGTATAATGTTGCAGATATTGTTCACTTTGAATGTTTCGTACCTGTGCTCTGAGTTCGTGAATTTTAAATGAAGTTTATGGGAAGTCGTAGCGTTTATAAGTTTAGAACTTTGAGTGAAGTTGTGGCTTGGCTGTTGAACAATGGAGAAGAAATTCTTCTTTCCTCACAAGAAACTCTTAATCAAAAGACGCCCTTACGTACCAAATTATAAAAAATATACAAAAAAATTTACTAGCGACTGCACATGACTACGTTTGCGATAATTATGATACTATTATTTTGCTGCAGGACAAATTTAGAAGATTTTGCGCATGAAACACATGATTTAATTACCACATTCACTCTCCGCCTTCGACCAGAGTCAACCCTGTAGTAATAAATAAACAAATATAAGTTAAATATAAGTTTGATTTTGATCAGTAACAGATTTATTTATGTGTATAAATTTTTATTCAACTTTTTCTCGTTTGCAATGAAAAATAAATTCGCTATTTCCTTATATATCCCTGGTTTAATCAATTTTGTTCGTACACGGTAATGGAATTCGGACACGGGCCAAAAATCATCTACCTTTTATGAACTATTCGGAAGCTTCAAACAAATTCAATTGGCGCAGTTATGAAAATTGTTCAGGTTGTAGTGATTGAAAAATATCAGTACAAAACTTAGGGTTTATGATATTTTCTTATACGATTTTCAGTAACATAAATAATAGGACCCAAAATTTCATGTACCTACCTATAGTATATAATGTGTACGTATTCATATTAATTCTACAGATTTTGATTAATTTTATACAGTTTATTAACGTAAACTTGGACTTACGTACTCGAGAAAATTAAAAAGCATAAAATTAAAAATTTAAATTGTTCGTGGGTTCGACTCCTGCACGCACCTCTCACTTGGCTAGCGTGGTGGACTATGGCCTGTATCGTCCACATAGTAAGAGGAGGCCAGTGGCCAGCAGTGCCACTATTATGGGTTGCGATGATGATGTATGTCCCTTGCGTGTGTATTTTATAATTCCATTTTTGTTATTAAAAATTATTTAGCTTAATAAACATTAGAATGTAATAAATGTTTATAAACCACGAAACGGTTTTAAAAAGGCGGTGGATGTTTATTATTTGATACATTTAAAACCCGGCCGTAATCAAGATGTGGACACAGAATCCACCATTAACAGGACAAGAGAAAAAGCTTAGAACAATCAACACGCCGACAATTACCCTAACACGAGTGGTCGTAACTTTTAACAATTTTCTTATTTATACATCACGTATTCTTTTACAAAGGGAAAATACGGTTTGCGGCATTCCTCTCACAAAGAGCATAATTAAAATGTTTACGAAACCTTACAAACAGCTAAAACAAAAGGGTCTCAAACACTCACTTTGCCTTTTTTCGTACCATCAGAAATGACCATAATTATCCCGCGAGTCCCTTCTACGGTTTCACACGCAAATTCGAAATTAAAACCTCTTTCTACTTCTAAAGGTCACGTACCACAGACCGTCGTCATATTAGAAATTGCGAGTACTTGTAGATCGTTTTCCGTAAATTATTCAAGTTGAAATTTATTTATTCGTAGGCATTTTGTCAATACATTTTAGAATATTATGCTGTGGTGTGATGATAGATTAAACATTAGTTATACACGTAGAGTTAAGATTAACTATTGAAGAGTTAGTCACGAATAAGATAAGTTAATACCAGTAGATTAACACGTAGTTGGTAGTATATAAGATAGCTTAGACCTTAGAAATAAACGCAGTTATTACCGAGAACTCTGGTGCCTTTTTACTGCTCATGGGGTTACCCTAACCCCGGGGCGACCTTCCCGCCGCCTCCTCTCTTCACATGGTGAACCTTACGCGCGCCCCTCATCACATGGGGACCCTGATATGGTCCCCACATCACATGGCGACCCTGCCAACGAGCCCGGACGGCGTTAATACCGGCCGAAGATTCTAGACACCCTAGAAACCGTGTTTGTACCTGGACCCCTTAACGAAGATACTGAACGGCAGCGAGAAATGGCCAAAGAAACCCGGTGTATAACCCAAACGGCGCGGCGTATGAAAACTAAAGAAACATGGGACAAGAGGCGCGTTGCAAGAATCACGGATTATCACGCACTACAGCTGGGGAACGATGAGGCAACGGCACAAGGACCAAGAAAGAGGGTTGGAGCCCTCTGAGCCTCCTCTGAAGCGGACATCCCCAACAACGCGATCTACAGGCAGCAGCGGCCGCAGCCAGCATCATCGTGCACGTGCAGCATTGTGAGTCAGTTATATTGTTTTATTTTTTTTTGTTTTGTAATGGTCAAATTTTTATTTTAATATGGGAGGATTCCATTTTGTATGTTTAGAGAATTTATGTTGTTATGTTTATAAATGTATGTTGATAAATTAAGCATAGCATGAGCACTCTGCAACGTAGTAGTAAAGGCGCGTAATTTTATTTTTATATTTTTGTTGCGATATTAGCTTCATTGGTATAGACTTAACGCGAATTAAGAATAATAAGTAAAAATGGCGTCGGAAAAATTTTCTTTGAAGACAGCGGTTAGCTTGCTTCCGAAGATGAACGGAAACGAGCAAGTAACCCAAGATTTGATAGACGCAATTGAGCTGTATGATTCAATGTTAGGCTCAAATGATAGCGATCTTTTAATTAAATTCGTGCTTGCCACACGACTTAGTCAAGGAGCTAAAATACGGTTGTCGTCGAGTTATGCCTCCGTAACTAGCCTTATAGCAGATATGAAAAAACATTTGCTTACGACTAAATCTGATGTCGCTATTCAAGCTAAACTTGCTCGCGTTAGGCAAAACAATCTTATATATAAAAATGAATCGCTGATTTTGTTGCTAAGAGCAGATCTCCAGAACAGCTGAACCGATTTCGCTAATTCTTTTTTTATGATATTCCTTAAAGTACGAAGATGGTTATTACGGAGAGAAAAATAAAAAAAAATGCCTGAAACAGTAAAAAAACAACACTTTTCTATATTCCCATACAAAAGATTCGTAATAATACTTAAAAGTCAATTTGAACTTTAATACCATAGCATAAAGTTTAATTGTCAGTGGAGCGTTTCCAAGAAGCCAAAACAAATGACTGACACGAGACCCGAGACACGAGTGGTACGAGAGCTAACAACGTTGGAAAAACAAGAATTTGAGGTAGGCCAGTTTTTAGATATGTTATCTCTCTCACTCTCCTGGACGTCATACGGACGGTCTGGCTGGCGGTAGACGTTGCGTTCATCAGTGCGCATCGTATCTGTACAGGTAAAATATCAATTTTTCAAATCACTTTAAGAAGGTTTCTTATCTTTTTTTTATTGAACTTTTTGCAACATTAATCTATTATTGCTATAATTTTTTTTTCAAATTATTGTATGTTGTTATTTAATTATCTAAAACCCCAAAATTTATTTGCCAGACAATAAATCAATTGTTAAACTTCAGCCTGACCGATCCAAAAGCGAAAAATGTTGTGGTATCATTTTGCTTGGTCTAGAAATAGTTATCAAATAAATGTCAGAGAAATTACTAAAAACCATTGAATTATTTTGTGGATTAATATGGTATCAAAATGATAATTTATTTTGTACAATTAGACATCCAGACCGTATGATGTCCGGGAGAGTGAGAGAGATACCATATCTCAAAACTAGCTTACCTGAAATGGTCTCTCAAAAACGTTGCTAGCTCTTAGACCATTATAATATTTCCATTTCTTTATTTTCATGATGACAGCTCCTGTGAAAACTTGAACGAGCGTCTTTTTTACATTATGTATGCATTATTTCATAAAAATATGACGTTTACACACGTACAAGGTTATATCAGATTCGGAGAAACTGATAGGGATGGAGCTATATCGATAAACGTAACACGATAATAGACCCGTTTTTTTTACAAAATGTAAGAAACTAAACTACTGCCAGAAACTTTAGTACAAATGTATTAACTAATATTATATTATATTTCATTACAAGATGTTACACGTATTTATTCTTGATTGATAATGCTACATTCTTTAAAATTTTCGAAGCTGTTGTAAAATAAGTAGGTATAGGTAGGCACTCGACAATGAAACGAAATAATGATAATGACAGGTAATCTTTATTCTTTGATTTTAATCAAAATCTGATGAATTTAATATAATAAATATATGCGATCGATAGAATTAGGTACTTATTTCACAATACTACAACTATATAAATTAGAACTGTCACGTTTTTACTAATAAAATCATTGATATAAATACTATAGACATAGGGTCTCCTACTAAAATCGCGAAAATAATGTCCCAGTTTGACATTACAAGAAAGAATAGGAATGTTAGCAAGGTAATTTAAACACTAAATTCATTAAATCACGGTTTTATTTCGATTGCATCAAACACATACGTCAATGGCACCTTATGACACAACGATTACACTACACGCCATAATGACATAGTGCAAAATAATCTAAACAAAAGTAACTGATATATTTGTCTCTTTCTGACTATATAGCCTGAATGGTGAGAAGACAAAGACAAAGATATATTTTTGATTATTTTGACTGATTCTGCAATTAGTTTTTGAAATAAATTCAATTTAAAATAAAATAGCGTGTTTTAGTAATTAAAGTAGGTAAGTAAGTAGCGTGTTTTAGCAATACAATAATTTAAAAGATAAAACAATAGTCTACTTACCGAAATTATGATATACCATCGTCTTTATTCACTTTACTGGCGTAGTCTTTGCACGATTTCAAAACACAATACGGCATCGTTGATGTGTAGTTGTCAGCACGGTCAAAAAGTGACTAACGCGGCATTGTTGTTCTTCTTGCGTTTTGTTGCTGAGTTGGCTCGGACATTTTTTAGCGCGGACCCTAGGTCCATAGTAATATATCAATATAATAAAATACAGTGCCATCTTAAATAAAGTAAGTAAATCAATTACATAAATTAAATAACCTATAAAATAAATCATCTCAACCCAAAAAGGCTCACTACTGAGCATGGATCTCCCCTCAAAGCCGAGGAGACCTTAAATATATCTAACCATTGTAATACATTAACTATACATTTATATATTCTTTTAATGAAGTTTTAATTAGGTAGTTACTATTCCAAAAATTTATCGATGGATCAACTCGCACTTGACCATATTTTTCGATACTAAATTAACATAATTATATCACGACACTATTTTAATGTGTCAAAGGGGCCTTTCATTTCGTGCCGCTACTGTAGCTGACCCGGTGTCCCGAATAGCAGAATAAGTAGGTATTAAAAAAAAATAAAGAATCGACTGTTAGGTGGTACGAAGTTCGCCAGGACAGCTATCTCGAGAACAGCTGAACCGATTCCGCTAATTCTTTTTTTATGATATTCCTGAAAGTACGAAGATGGTTGTTACGGAGAGAACATTTTAAAAAAATGCCTGAAAAAGTCTAAAAACAACACTTTTCTATATTCCCATACAAATGATTCGTAACAATACTTAAAAGTCAATTAGAACTTTAATACCATAACATAAAGTTTCAGTATTAGTGGAGGGGTTCCAGGAAGGCAAAAGAATCGAGTGACGTTAGTATCGTAAAAATTATTAATTTCAAGATAGCCGTGTGGTTGAACGTTGTACTCCCGAACCGGGGGGGCCGGGTTCAAACGCCGCACGCACATCTTAATTTTCAAAAATTGTGTGCGTGTTACAATTTAATTTTCACTTGCTTCGGTGAAGGAAAACATCGTGAGGAAACCTGCACACCTGAGAGTTATCCATAATGTTCTCAAAGGTGTGTGAAGTCCGCAAATCCGCACTTGGCCAACGTGGTAGACTATGGCCTATACCCCTCACATTGTGAGTGGAGACCCGTGCCCAGCTTTGGGACAGTTATGGGTTGTAATGATGGTAAAATGTAAATTGTCTGTGGTAAAATGTCACTTGAAACGTAAACGTCTCTTTGCTGTGCATCTTTAATATTACAATTCCTATAAAATTAAAAATTGTTGTGTTTGTGACTTACTAAATATGCCTCCTATAAGGCGGCGGACAAATTTAGGCAGAAGAACCCGAAATAACGCTACACACTCATAGCCCCACACTAGATTTCCCTGTGTCGTGGGTGCCATGGACAACACACAAGACAAGAACACACACACCCAGACCAAGAACGGAAATTTAAATTCATCATTCAAATTTCCGCCTCGCTGGAAATCGAACCCAGGACTCTCGGAAAGGCGATCCGGCGTGTTAACCATTGCGCCATCCGGGTGGTCAACGCAACGAGTCAAGTTAATTATCAATCTAATCGTACTGCCGAGGAATGTGAAGATCGCAATGAACATGAAAGATTTCGGTTAAGACAGACCCGTGAAGTGCAACATTCGACTAATAATGGTGCAAGCTTTTTAGTGACTATTAAAAGAATTACCTCAGACAATTTACATTTTACCAATTTTCATCACAACCCATAACTGTCCCACAGCAGGGCACGGGTCTCCTCTCACAATGTGAGGGGTATAGACCATAGTCGCGTTGGCCAAGTGCGGATTTGCAGACTTCACACATCTTTGAGAACATTATGGAGAACTCTCAGGTGTGCAGGTTTCCTCACGATGTTTTGCTTCACCGAAGCAAGTGTTAATTAAATTCTAATACGCACATAATTTTTGAAAATTAATGAAATATAATAAGTAGGTATCATAATAAAAAATCAGAAATTGTTATTTTCATTGTGATTTTTCAGTGACTATTAAAAGAAATTTAAGTGTTTTATGTTTATTTTTTGACCTATCAACTTTCTTATATTGTTGACTTATCAACTTTTTTTTATCTTACTAGCTAACCCGCTGTCCCAAATATCAGAATAAGTATTAAAAAAAATATTATAGAATCGACTGTTGGGCGGTACGAAGTTCGCCGGGTCAGCTAGTAAATCTATAAATGATTTCGGAGCGGAAATTGAAAAGTTAATGATAGATTTGACTATTGCTCAAGCCGGAGAAAACCAAGAAGCGTTAAAAATTTTGCGTCCTATAAACGAGAAATATGCGGTAAAGATATTCGCGGACGGACTTAGTAATCAGCGCCTAGGTACTATCGTAACTGCTCGTAATTTAACTTCATTAAAAGATGCAATCAGAGTGGCTGAAGACGAAAATTGTGCTTCGTCGGGATCACAATGCATGGCATTTCAGAGGCTTTATAAACCGGTCAAAAATTTTAGAAATAATATGAATCGGTATAGCCATATAAACTCGCAAAATAAATCAGCTGTTAATCGTACGTGCCGAGAAGATAAAAATGCATACGCATGGCATTCCGGTAGTATGCACGATCGTGGTATTAGAAATAATGCTTATCGCAGTACGCGTAGTCAGCAAAACCACCGACATGTAGCGTACATACAGCAAAAGTCGGTTGACCGTGACTTAGATGGAATATCAAGTTCACGATATAATAATTGTAAAGAAGTTAATTCAGGTCAGTTTTTGAAGGCTAATCATATTCTTACGTGTAATAGTATTAATTGGGTTAATTTTGTTGTTAATAACATAGAGTTTGAGTGGTTATTGGATACCGGAGCGTCATTATCAGCGGTAAAGAAAAGTTTTTTTGAGTCGAATTCGTTGTATTATAAAATAATTAAAGATGAATTGGTAATTAATGGAGTTGGTGGTAAATTAAGAGCAATAGGTTACGTATATTTAAAGTTACAAACTGAACGATGTTCGTTTGTACATAAATTTTATGTTTTTGAAGATTTACCGTGTAAATCAATTGGCATACTTGGCCAGGATTTTTTGCAGAGATATGCAGGTATTATTGATTTTTCGACGAATAAGTTAAGTTTAAAGGAATGTGAAGGCAAGGAAATTTCAATTCCTCTTCAGTTTTATAATTATTCCTTAACTATTGCTCCGCGTTGTGAAGTTATTAAATATTTTCCCGTCAATAGAACGGAAGATTGTGTTGTTTTTAGAAAAGAATTACAGAAAGGTGTCTTTTTAGCTGTGTCTTTTAGACTCTACGGTTTGTAGGACTGATCACCCTAGGATCGTTGAAGTTCTTAAGAAACAAGGAAGCGATATTGAGTTAATTCAATCAGGCTTCGATGAGTGGGAGAAGTTGTTACGTAACAAGAAATGTACGAAAATATTTTCAAAGTCGCGTAAATTAATGTATATGCCAGAAAACTCGAGTATTTATATAAACTATGATTCTTTATCGACATCATCGCGAGACGAGTTGTCGAAAGAAATAGTTATGTTTTGTATTGAGAAAGGCATTAAAGAGGTAATTACATTGAAAAATCGTTATAACGCGAATATTATTATGAGAATTGCTAATTATTTTGTATTGTATTGTATTATTGTTTTAATCACTTGTTCTATTGTTGTAATAAGAGTACATAATTAATGTTGTTATGTCAAATGGTAATATTGTTATTGTTACACTTTTATGATTGTTAATTGTAAAGAAAAAAAAATGTAGTATAACATTTTTATTTTTTTCTTTTGGAGGGATGATGTGGTGTGATGATAGATTAAACATTAGTTATACACGTAGAGTTAAGATTAACTATTGAAGAGTTAGTCACGAATAAGATAAGTTAATACCAGTAGATTAACACGTAGTTGGTAGTATATAAGATAGCTTAGACCTTAGAAATAAACGCAGTTATTACCGAGAACTCTGGTGCCTTTTTACTGCTCATGGGGTTACCCTAACCCCGGGGCGACCTTCCCGCCGCCTCCTCTCTTCACATGGTGAACCTTACGCGCGCCCCTCATCACATGGGGACCCTGATATGGTCCCCACATCACAATGCAATACACGCCATTGTAATAGCGTAATTTTTAACCGACTTTAAAAAGTGGAGGTTGTGAATTCGATATCTTTATACGAGTGTATGCGAGTATAAAACTCTTGCGTTACTGAGTGACTGACAGACAACGCACAGCCGAAACTACTGAACGCAAGAAGCTGAAATTTGGCATGTTTGTTCGTTGGGGAGTGTAGGGGAGCACTAAGACAGGATTTTTGGAAATTCCCCCCTAAGGGGATAAAAAAGGGGAAAAATTGATTTTTGGAAATTGGCGGGCGTAGCCGCGGGGAAATGCTCGTATATGTATATAATTAATATTATTTTTTATGTGTATGTTACGTCATAAGTTATTACTGGGTGTACCGATTTTGATGATGAAGGACATTTTCGTCAAAATTTGAAATATATTCATTAATCACAATAGATGCACAAAAAGCCGTAAAAATGTCAGGGTGTACGGGGCTCCATCCATTTTTGAGTCCAAGCCGGCCTCCCATACTCCTGGTGCACCCCGCTGAACAACGGACGAGTTACGGCCCTCGGCCTCACTTTTCTGAGGTCGTTGGACTTTGTACCATCTTAGGATGGTACAAAGTCCCGAAGGCACCCTTGGAGTAGTGGTAACACCACCCTATTACGTTAGTTAGCCGCCAAAAAACTTATCGTCTTCCAGCTGGGGACTTGGGCGCAAATATTTTTTTCTTTTCTCTTGCTTTTTTATTGGCTGACAACGCATCCGTGATGCGTTTGGTGTTACTGATATCCTTGGGCAACGGTGACCACCTATCATCAGGTGGCTCGGCTGTGTGTTGGTGTCTCGGTGTTTGCAGAATATTAACATAAAAAAGTTGTAATATTTTTCATGGCATTTACATATTAAACGTTTCTTTCTCTCTTTTTATTCTGTTATCCCGCGGGAACACATCTGTTTTCGGAATGAAAATTGTCAAAAACTAAAGCCGAGACATAAGTTACAAGCGTGCAGATTTAGACGATACTTCATCTAAATCTGTTCAATGGTCTTCTTTGGTTCCTAATCGATAACAAATAAATGAGAATTTCTTAAAAATACCATTGTAAAGCTTACAGCGTGGTGTAAGTGTAAAATTGTAAAGCGTGGTGGTGTATGCCTCCTCAGGTATGCAGACCCGTGCTCAGTAGTGGGCCATAATTTGTGTTGAAGCCAACCACTGTAATTTTTTTTTACTACGAAACAGTTTTTTATAAGTATGATCAATTATAAATTGATTATAATAAAATAATGAGAAATTTCCCACTTTTTGATACTTCTGCAAAACCTATGTTAAACTGTAAAAGAGATAGGTACTTTTTACTTTGACACGACGATTTGAGAGCAAATTTTTTTCCGATATAAAAGTTTGACGCGAGCAAATAATTACACTTTATTAATTAAAAGTGCCTAAACAGTACAAGTACTGAAGGTTACGAAGTAAATTTAATAAAACTCGACCGCTTCCAAATTCAACTAAACCATTCTCTACACTTAACAAAATAAAGCCGAAAATACCATCAACGCGTTACAGTCCTTATCAAATTAATAATGAGAAATAATAGGGAACTCCGAGCGTCATGACACGGTTATAAAAACTGCGCCTTACTCTCTAAATGTTAAGGCACTTTTTCGATTGCGAAACGAATGGAAGTATATCATTCTCAGTGGAGGCCATAGTTTCGAGTACAGAGTAGTTAAGATTCGACGATAAGGTTTTAATATGAGCCGGAAGTACCCAGCCGAGCTCCAACAGGCCACTAAAGAAAATAGCACAATTTGTTCTGGAGTTTCGAACGAAATGTAAAGGTCTCATTGCTTAAAACTTTATTTAGAGAAGTTGAAAGCAAAATTGTCTGCTGAAACTTGTTGGAAAATTATGATGATTCCATAATAACCTTTATTAAAATAATTAAATGGGTTATCTTGAAACTATAATTGTTCTTGTGAGTTGATATTTAATTCAAAGCAATTTATATTATATTATGTCCAAAAAAATGTTATTCAATCTAAATAATACTCCGTTAGAAAAGCTGCAACCGGATATTATGACAATTAGCGTTTTTTTGGTATAACGATTTTCATTTTTGGAATTTTTGATACGGTCTGTAGCGATATTTACCATGGATATCTACCATGGAACAAATTATTTTTCAGGTTATTAATTTTATCAACCTACATATATATATATATATATTTATATTTCCTTGGATATCTACCATGGAACAAATTAATTTTCAGGTAATTAATTTTATCAACCTACACTTTGTGGAACTCGATTATTACAAACTAAATATTAATTTACGTTGCAACAATCCGCGAGCAAACACGTATGATGGCGTTTTCTTTCATGCTAATAGCAGCTCTCTCTATGCAATGAAACGAAGAAAATATTCACCAACATACGTATCACTACCAACACGTGTTTCGCCCCAAAACACGGCATCATCGGGGTAAGTAGATTCCACGGTGTTTAATTTCAAATTTAATGTCAAAAACTTTGCGACGGAAAATATCCATTACATTTCCCTATAGTTTTGGGACTTGCGAAACTTTAGAAATATTGCGTTTTATATTGATAATGTTGTGCTATTATCTGTTACTTTTTCTATACGGAATGATGTGGTCGGTAGATGACGTGCCCTCAGGCGAATTACCTCAAATAAATAAATAAAAACACTGTCCAATCGACATCCTATATATTTTATAGTTCTAGCTAAATTCAAACCACTTTCTACTATCATACTCGTATACTCACCACCCCACATTGTACTATAACTACAAATAGATTACAAAACTTCAGTATAAGGAAATAAATGGATCGAAAAAGTTACCCGCAATACAGAACCCTAAGGCGTTAATGAAGTAAAACAAACAAAGCTTCAAGCCACTGTTTAAAACACATTTCACGGTATATAACAACATAAATAACTTTTTCTCGTTTGCAATGAAAAATAAATTCGCTATTTCCTTATATATCCCTGGTTTAATCAATTTTGTTCGTACACGGTAATGGAATTCGGACACGGGCCAAAAATCATCTACCTTTTATGAACTATTCGGAAGCTTCAAACAAATTCAATTGGCGCAGTTATGAAAATTGTTCAGGTTGTAGTGATTGAAAAATATCAGTACAAAACTTAGGGTTTATGATATTTTCTTATACGATTTTCAGTAACATAAATAATAGGACCCAAAATTTCATGTACCTACCTATAGTATATAATGTGTACGTATTCATATTAATTCTACAGATTTTGATTAATTTTATACAGTTTATTAACGTAAACTTGGACTTACGTACTCGAGAAAATTAAAAAGCATAAAATTAAAAATTTAAATTGTTCGTGGGTTCGACTCCTGCACGCACCTCTCACTTGGCTAGCGTGGTGGACTATGGCCTGTATCGTCCACATAGTAAGAGGAGGCCAGTGGCCAGCAGTGCCACTATTATGGGTTGCGATGATGATGTATGTCCCTTGCGTGTGTATTTTATAATTCCATTTTTGTTATTAAAAATTATTTAGCTTAATAAACATTAGAATGTAATAAATGTTTATAAACCACGAAACGGTTTTAAAAAGGCGGTGGATGTTTATTATTTGATACATTTAAAACCCGGCCGTAATCAAGATGTGGACACAGAATCCACCATTAACAGGACAAGAGAAAAAGCTTAGAACAATCAACACGCCGACAATTACCCTAACACGAGTGGTCGTAACTTTTAACAATTTTCTTATTTATACATCACGTATTCTTTTACAAAGGGAAAATACGGTTTGCGGCATTCCTCTCACAAAGAGCATAATTAAAATGTTTACGAAACCTTACAAACAGCTAAAACAAAAGGGTCTCAAACACTCACTTTGCCTTTTTTCGTACCATCAGAAATGACCATAATTATCCCGCGAGTCCCTTCTACGGTTTCACACGCAAATTCGAAATTAAAACCTCTTTCTACTTCTAAAGGTCACGTACCACAGACCGTCGTCATATTAGAAATTGCGAGTACTTGTAGATCGTTTTCCGTAAATTATTCAAGTTGAAATTTATTTATTCGTAGGCATTTTGTCAATACATTTTAGAATATTATGCAATACACGCCATTGTAATAGCGTAATTTTTAACCGACTTTAAAAAGTGGAGGTTGTGAATTCGATATCTTTATACGAGTGTATGCGAGTATAAAACTCTTGCGTTACTGAGTGACTGACAGACAACGCACAGCCGAAACTACTGAACGCAAGAAGCTGAAATTTGGCATGTTTGTTCGTTGGGGAGTGTAGGGGAGCACTAAGACAGGATTTTTGGAAATTCCCCCCTAAGGGGATAAAAAAGGGGAAAAATTGATTTTTGGAAATTGGCGGGCGTAGCCGCGGGGAAATGCTCGTATATGTATATAATTAATATTATTTTTTATGTGTATGTTACGTCATAAGTTATTACTGGGTGTACCGATTTTGATGATGAAGGACATTTTCGTCAAAATTTGAAATATATTCATTAATCACAATAGATGCACAAAAAGCCGTAAAAATGTCAGGGTGTACGGGGCTCCATCCATTTTTGAGTCCAAGCCGGCCTCCCATACTCCTGGTGCACCCCGCTGAACAACGGACGAGTTACGGCCCTCGGCCTCACTTTTCTGAGGTCGTTGGACTTTGTACCATCTTAGGATGGTACAAAGTCCCGAAGGCACCCTTGGAGTAGTGGTAACACCACCCTATTACGTTAGTTAGCCGCCAAAAAACTTATCGTCTTCCAGCTGGGGACTTGGGCGCAAATATTTTTTTCTTTTCTCTTGCTTTTTTATTGGCTGACAACGCATCCGTGATGCGTTTGGTGTTACTGATATCCTTGGGCAACGGTGACCACCTATCATCAGGTGGCTCGGCTGTGTGTTGGTGTCTCGGTGTTTGCAGAATATTAACATAAAAAAGTTGTAATATTTTTCATGGCATTTACATATTAAACGTTTCTTTCTCTCTTTTTATTCTGTTATCCCGCGGGAACACATCTGTTTTCGGAATGAAAATTGTCAAAAACTAAAGCCGAGACATAAGTTACAAGCGTGCAGATTTAGACGATACTTCATCTAAATCTGTTCAATGGTCTTCTTTGGTTCCTAATCGATAACAAATAAATGAGAATTTCTTAAAAATACCATTGTAAAGCTTACAGCGTGGTGTAAGTGTAAAATTGTAAAGCGTGGTGGTGTATGCCTCCTCAGGTATGCAGACCCGTGCTCAGTAGTGGGCCATAATTTGTGTTGAAGCCAACCACTGTAATTTTTTTTTACTACGAAACAGTTTTTTATAAGTATGATCAATTATAAATTGATTATAATAAAATAATGAGAAATTTCCCACTTTTTGATACTTCTGCAAAACCTATGTTAAACTGTAAAAGAGATAGGTACTTTTTACTTTGACACGACGATTTGAGAGCAAATTTTTTTCCGATATAAAAGTTTGACGCGAGCAAATAATTACACTTTATTAATTAAAAGTGCCTAAACAGTACAAGTACTGAAGGTTACGAAGTAAATTTAATAAAACTCGACCGCTTCCAAATTCAACTAAACCATTCTCTACACTTAACAAAATAAAGCCGAAAATACCATCAACGCGTTACAGTCCTTATCAAATTAATAATGAGAAATAATAGGGAACTCCGAGCGTCATGACACGGTTATAAAAACTGCGCCTTACTCTCTAAATGTTAAGGCACTTTTTCGATTGCGAAACGAATGGAAGTATATCATTCTCAGTGGAGGCCATAGTTTCGAGTACAGAGTAGTTAAGATTCGACGATAAGGTTTTAATATGAGCCGGAAGTACCCAGCCGAGCTCCAACAGGCCACTAAAGAAAATAGCACAATTTGTTCTGGAGTTTCGAACGAAATGTAAAGGTCTCATTGCTTAAAACTTTATTTAGAGAAGTTGAAAGCAAAATTGTCTGCTGAAACTTGTTGGAAAATTATGATGATTCCATAATAACCTTTATTAAAATAATTAAATGGGTTATCTTGAAACTATAATTGTTCTTGTGAGTTGATATTTAATTCAAAGCAATTTATATTATATTATGTCCAAAAAAATGTTATTCAATCTAAATAATACTCCGTTAGAAAAGCTGCAACCGGATATTATGACAATTAGCGTTTTTTTGGTATAACGATTTTCATTTTTGGAATTTTTGATACGGTCTGTAGCGATATTTACCATGGATATCTACCATGGAACAAATTATTTTTCAGGTTATTAATTTTATCAACCTACATATATATATATATATATTTATATTTCCTTGGATATCTACCATGGAACAAATTAATTTTCAGGTAATTAATTTTATCAACCTACACTTTGTGGAACTCGATTATTACAAACTAAATATTAATTTACGTTGCAACAATCCGCGAGCAAACACGTATGATGGCGTTTTCTTTCATGCTAATAGCAGCTCTCTCTATGCAATGAAACGAAGAAAATATTCACCAACATACGTATCACTACCAACACGTGTTTCGCCCCAAAACACGGCATCATCGGGGTAAGTAGATTCCACGGTGTTTAATTTCAAATTTAATGTCAAAAACTTTGCGACGGAAAATATCCATTACATTTCCCTATAGTTTTGGGACTTGCGAAACTTTAGAAATATTGCGTTTTATATTGATAATGTTGTGCTATTATCTGTTACTTTTTCTATACGGAATGATGTGGTCGGTAGATGACGTGCCCTCAGGCGAATTACCTCAAATAAATAAATAAAAACACTGTCCAATCGACATCCTATATATTTTATAGTTCTAGCTAAATTCAAACCACTTTCTACTATCATACTCGTATACTCACCACCCCACATTGTACTATAACTACAAATAGATTACAAAACTTCAGTATAAGGAAATAAATGGATCGAAAAAGTTACCCGCAATACAGAACCCTAAGGCGTTAATGAAGTAAAACAAACAAAGCTTCAAGCCACTGTTTAAAACACATTTCACGGTATATAACAACATAAATAACTTTTTCTCGTTTGCAATGAAAAATAAATTCGCTATTTCCTTATATATCCCTGGTTTAATCAATTTTGTTCGTACACGGTAATGGAATTCGGACACGGGCCAAAAATCATCTACCTTTTATGAACTATTCGGAAGCTTCAAACAAATTCAATTGGCGCAGTTATGAAAATTGTTCAGGTTGTAGTGATTGAAAAATATCAGTACAAAACTTAGGGTTTATGATATTTTCTTATACGATTTTCAGTAACATAAATAATAGGACCCAAAATTTCATGTACCTACCTATAGTATATAATGTGTACGTATTCATATTAATTCTACAGATTTTGATTAATTTTATACAGTTTATTAACGTAAACTTGGACTTACGTACTCGAGAAAATTAAAAAGCATAAAATTAAAAATTTAAATTGTTCGTGGGTTCGACTCCTGCACGCACCTCTCACTTGGCTAGCGTGGTGGACTATGGCCTGTATCGTCCACATAGTAAGAGGAGGCCAGTGGCCAGCAGTGCCACTATTATGGGTTGCGATGATGATGTATGTCCCTTGCGTGTGTATTTTATAATTCCATTTTTGTTATTAAAAATTATTTAGCTTAATAAACATTAGAATGTAATAAATGTTTATAAACCACGAAACGGTTTTAAAAAGGCGGTGGATGTTTATTATTTGATACATTTAAAACCCGGCCGTAATCAAGATGTGGACACAGAATCCACCATTAACAGGACAAGAGAAAAAGCTTAGAACAATCAACACGCCGACAATTACCCTAACACGAGTGGTCGTAACTTTTAACAATTTTCTTATTTATACATCACGTATTCTTTTACAAAGGGAAAATACGGTTTGCGGCATTCCTCTCACAAAGAGCATAATTAAAATGTTTACGAAACCTTACAAACAGCTAAAACAAAAGGGTCTCAAACACTCACTTTGCCTTTTTTCGTACCATCAGAAATGACCATAATTATCCCGCGAGTCCCTTCTACGGTTTCACACGCAAATTCGAAATTAAAACCTCTTTCTACTTCTAAAGGTCACGTACCACAGACCGTCGTCATATTAGAAATTGCGAGTACTTGTAGATCGTTTTCCGTAAATTATTCAAGTTGAAATTTATTTATTCGTAGGCATTTTGTCAATACATTTTAGAATATTATGCAATACACGCCATTGTAATAGCGTAATTTTTAACCGACTTTAAAAAGTGGAGGTTGTGAATTCGATATCTTTATACGAGTGTATGCGAGTATAAAACTCTTGCGTTACTGAGTGACTGACAGACAACGCACAGCCGAAACTACTGAACGCAAGAAGCTGAAATTTGGCATGTTTGTTCGTTGGGGAGTGTAGGGGAGCACTAAGACAGGATTTTTGGAAATTCCCCCCTAAGGGGATAAAAAAGGGGAAAAATTGATTTTTGGAAATTGGCGGGCGTAGCCGCGGGGAAATGCTCGTATATGTATATAATTAATATTATTTTTTATGTGTATGTTACGTCATAAGTTATTACTGGGTGTACCGATTTTGATGATGAAGGACATTTTCGTCAAAATTTGAAATATATTCATTAATCACAATAGATGCACAAAAAGCCGTAAAAATGTCAGGGTGTACGGGGCTCCATCCATTTTTGAGTCCAAGCCGGCCTCCCATACTCCTGGTGCACCCCGCTGAACAACGGACGAGTTACGGCCCTCGGCCTCACTTTTCTGAGGTCGTTGGACTTTGTACCATCTTAGGATGGTACAAAGTCCCGAAGGCACCCTTGGAGTAGTGGTAACACCACCCTATTACGTTAGTTAGCCGCCAAAAAACTTATCGTCTTCCAGCTGGGGACTTGGGCGCAAATATTTTTTTCTTTTCTCTTGCTTTTTTATTGGCTGACAACGCATCCGTGATGCGTTTGGTGTTACTGATATCCTTGGGCAACGGTGACCACCTATCATCAGGTGGCTCGGCTGTGTGTTGGTGTCTCGGTGTTTGCAGAATATTAACATAAAAAAGTTGTAATATTTTTCATGGCATTTACATATTAAACGTTTCTTTCTCTCTTTTTATTCTGTTATCCCGCGGGAACACATCTGTTTTCGGAATGAAAATTGTCAAAAACTAAAGCCGAGACATAAGTTACAAGCGTGCAGATTTAGACGATACTTCATCTAAATCTGTTCAATGGTCTTCTTTGGTTCCTAATCGATAACAAATAAATGAGAATTTCTTAAAAATACCATTGTAAAGCTTACAGCGTGGTGTAAGTGTAAAATTGTAAAGCGTGGTGGTGTATGCCTCCTCAGGTATGCAGACCCGTGCTCAGTAGTGGGCCATAATTTGTGTTGAAGCCAACCACTGTAATTTTTTTTTACTACGAAACAGTTTTTTATAAGTATGATCAATTATAAATTGATTATAATAAAATAATGAGAAATTTCCCACTTTTTGATACTTCTGCAAAACCTATGTTAAACTGTAAAAGAGATAGGTACTTTTTACTTTGACACGACGATTTGAGAGCAAATTTTTTTCCGATATAAAAGTTTGACGCGAGCAAATAATTACACTTTATTAATTAAAAGTGCCTAAACAGTA
Organism: Ochlodes sylvanus; assembly: GCA_905404295.2. NCBI lineage: Eukaryota > Metazoa > Arthropoda > Insecta > Lepidoptera > Hesperiidae > Ochlodes > Ochlodes sylvanus. The sequence continues at coordinate 11,669,289 of FR990130.1, read as the reverse complement.
CAAGTACTGAAGGTTACGAAGTAAATTTAATAAAACTCGACCGCTTCCAAATTCAACTAAACCATTCTCTACACTTAACAAAATAAAGCCGAAAATACCATCAACGCGTTACAGTCCTTATCAAATTAATAATGAGAAATAATAGGGAACTCCGAGCGTCATGACACGGTTATAAAAACTGCGCCTTACTCTCTAAATGTTAAGGCACTTTTTCGATTGCGAAACGAATGGAAGTATATCATTCTCAGTGGAGGCCATAGTTTCGAGTACAGAGTAGTTAAGATTCGACGATAAGGTTTTAATATGAGCCGGAAGTACCCAGCCGAGCTCCAACAGGCCACTAAAGAAAATAGCACAATTTGTTCTGGAGTTTCGAACGAAATGTAAAGGTCTCATTGCTTAAAACTTTATTTAGAGAAGTTGAAAGCAAAATTGTCTGCTGAAACTTGTTGGAAAATTATGATGATTCCATAATAACCTTTATTAAAATAATTAAATGGGTTATCTTGAAACTATAATTGTTCTTGTGAGTTGATATTTAATTCAAAGCAATTTATATTATATTATGTCCAAAAAAATGTTATTCAATCTAAATAATACTCCGTTAGAAAAGCTGCAACCGGATATTATGACAATTAGCGTTTTTTTGGTATAACGATTTTCATTTTTGGAATTTTTGATACGGTCTGTAGCGATATTTACCATGGATATCTACCATGGAACAAATTATTTTTCAGGTTATTAATTTTATCAACCTACATATATATATATATATATTTATATTTCCTTGGATATCTACCATGGAACAAATTAATTTTCAGGTAATTAATTTTATCAACCTACACTTTGTGGAACTCGATTAATACAAACTAAATATTAATTTACGTTGCAACAATCCGCGAGCAAACACGTATGATGGCGTTTTCTTTCATGCTAATAGCAGCTCTCTCTATGCAATGAAACGAAGAAAATATTCACCAACATACGTATCACTACCAACACGTGTTTCGCCCCAAAACACGGCATCATCGGGGTAAGTAGATTCCACGGTGTTTAATTTCAAATTTAATGTCAAAAACTTTGCGACGGAAAATATCCATTACATTTCCCTATAGTTTTGGGACTTGCGAAACTTTAGAAATATTGCGTTTTATATTGATAATGTTGTGCTATTATCTGTTACTTTTTCTATACGGAATGATGTGGTCGGTAGATGACGTGCCCTCAGGCGAATTACCTCAAATAAATAAATAAAAACACTGTCCAATCGACATCCTATATATTTTATAGTTCTAGCTAAATTCAAACCACTTTCTACTATCATACTCGTATACTCACCACCCCACATTGTACTATAACTACAAATAGATTACAAAACTTCAGTATAAGGAAATAAATGGATCGAAAAAGTTACCCGCAATACAGAACCCTAAGGCGTTAATGAAGTAAAACAAACAAAGCTTCAAGCCACTGTTTAAAACACATTTCACGGTATATAACAACATAAATAACATGCAATGTGTTTGGGTAAGAGTACGAGTGTACGAATGTAATTTACGAATGAAAAATTACTTCAGGACGCGGTTGGTAGACCACAACAGCTTGTCCTTGAATATTTTACGTAATTTCATGTTTGGAGGGGAATCTTTTGGGAGTACGAAGTAAGATTGTGGATTAACCAACCCTAATAAAGAATGGAATTGCTTTTGAATAATCCCTCTGTGGCACAATACAGTGATGTGGTTCAGATAGTTTATTTGAAAACTTTTTATGTCTTTAAAGAGCTCGGCAGCTTGCGTCGACCGTTAAGCAACTGCGGGCGCGGTTGGTAGGTGGATGGGTGACCGCTAGTCGCAAAAATCGCCTTTAAGTAATATTGACGAGTATACTGATAAGAAAAAACTTATGTCAAAATTTATGTGTATCAATATATTGTAATCCTGTTGGTGTGTAATTAAATAAATAAAAATAATTATATTGAGCATTTCCGTTCTTCGGAGAGATCAGACTGATCCCCCAAACTGATCCACTGCCAATTATTAATATTTTTTAATTCCCGTCTGATATACACATTACAAGCTTGCAGAAGCTTGTACATTCCGGTCTGATCCCCTATTTTTAATAGATAATCATTTGCAAGATCCCCTTCGGGTATCAGTTTTGGGGATCCAAACGGAATTACCCTTAATTTCTAATTGACTTCCAAAAATAGAGGCGCGTGACCCTACTACTACTAGTGACCCGCCCTCGCTTCGCTTCAGGAAACTTATTCCTTCGGTTTGCAAAGATTTAGTTATATATTTTGGATAATTCACACTATATCTTCATAATTTATAGCCTATGTGTTATTATAATGTGTAAGCTATATTATTGTAAAGTTTCAGCAAAATCCATTCGGTAGTTTTTGCGTGAAAGAGTAACAAACATTCATACATCCATACAAACTTTCGCATTTATAATATTAATAGGATTTAATTTAATTTATCTTTCTTGGCATCGATAAAGCTGGTATTACTGATGTCCATTGTCGATCAGGTGGATTGTCTGCTCATTTGCAATTAGCATTTTGATTTAACATAAAATTAAGTAAGTAATATAAATTTTAAAAATATTTCATTTTTAAATTATGCTATCGCATCAAAATCTAAAAACGAAGACCAAATACAGGCTGAAATGCTGACAGTGTTTAACCATGGTACACTGTAGTACGTTCATAAAACCTCTATGCAAATGTCAATAAAACGGGGTTAATAGCGGACAAGGTAGTTTAAATAATCTACAAACTACAGTCTGCGATCAGCTCACATGATGTATAGATATTGGGTGTTATTACTGCCGTAACGTACTCAACTCGCTTGTTTTACGATGACTGATATGACAGATTTTATCGGAACTATTCGAATACTATTGTTCACATAATAGTGTATCGGGGATTCACGCGGTTCATCACGTGCGAGTAAAATATTAATGATTATATTATTGTCGAAAACGTTTCGCTGAGAAAAAGAGATGATGATCTTGAAACAGCAAAAATTGATTTTTTAACACACTAATCAACATAATACTGACAATTTAGGCACTTTTCGAATAAAAAAACGTAAATGAAAAATTGGTCATCCATTTAGGACCTAGGTGACACAGACACACGTACGGGTAGGTAGATATGTATACTTTAAATTTACAACACCCATCTTTTTGCGGCGATGGTTAAAACAGAGAGACCACTTAAAGATTGATAGCAATTACAAATGATTACACATTATAAAAATGCCTTCTCATTACCATAGCGTTAAACTTCGAATAGCTTAATTAAATCGATTCGTTACTCGCGGGGATTAAAACGAATACCTTATTGTTTGTAACCACTGTACCTACATACTCGTAACTACTAAGTAAAGTACCTACTTTACTCATTGTTTTATGATGCCGACAAAGAAATTGATTGTATCATGCAGAACCAACTCAATAAAAACATTTTATTTTTAAACAAATCAAACGCCATTTTTCATCAAATCTTTTTGTTTACGTTCACGCCACCTTGCTCAGAAGCCATTTAGAAAATCGTGAAGCAAAATAATTTATATAAGCTCCTTTTTTCTTTCGTCTTTTGGATTTTTGTGTAACAAAGTTATTTTTGTTTTTTGCTGTAAAAAAAACAAAGTGTAATACATTTATATCTACGAGTATTCCAAGTTTAAGGGAGAAAATTACATATTTGCAGTAGAAATATTTCTTAAAACAAAATGTTAAATCTTAGTTAATTAGTAAAATTTTAAATAAAATTAACATTTTACTAAGATAAAAAAGGAGAAAAACACTACACAAACATAGAGGTTGATTAAGGCCTGTTCAAATTGCGCCGTATCCGCTGTGGATAACCGTATCCGAGTGGGTAAGCGGTATCACATCTGATCACACTGAACCGAATATTGCTACCGCTCTGGGTAGCGAAACTTATTGCTTGTCATCCACTATAACAATACAAGGCTTCCAATGCTTTTATCCGCACTGACCGAAACTACCTACTACCGCCTATAGGCATAGGTAGGCGAAATAAATTCCGCCTACCTATACCTATAGGCGGTATGTAATGTTTCGCAATAGCCGTGGTGTCTGGGCTGGTATCGCGCGAAATTCGCTACCGACAGCGGTGACGACCGTGTATTTCTGAATAGGCCTTAATCAGACCACTATGTTTTTTGTAGAGTTACTCTACAAAAAATATAGCGGTCTGATAGAGTTACTATAGTCTACACGGTGTCACGTGAAATTTATCGCCTTATGAATACTTTATTTTAATTGATACAAACATCAACTAGGTAGTTACTTTCCAATTTGAGGTAGCAATCAAATACAATATAACAAAGCAATGGTGTGATAACCGAAACAGCGCTTTCATTAGGTGTGACGTTTAAAAGCAGTAATTTCAGCTGTCAAAGCTCAAGTTTTACTACTATAAGCGTTGGAGCTTGGTGATGGGCTTTGCGTAAAAATAAATGTTAAGGCCTGTTCAAATATGCGCGATATCTTCTACCACCGGCGGCAACGGCATCCGAGTGGGTACGCGATATTCCTAGGCGGTACCTACGGAATGTTTCTCACAGCCCAAAGGTTGGTCGTCACTTCTGACCCTCGCTGTACTGAACGCGTGGCATTTTCATGCTCATCGACTGTTCGAGACGGGTTTCTCTGAATAGTTACATTGTCACGCTGGTTCGCGAAACAAACGCCGTCCACACCACTAGTGTACTTTTAATGTTACAATCAGAGTGATTATGTGGGTTATAAATTGTTGTTTCTATAATCACACTGACATTCCAACTCCTATTTAGATACAAGTCTTTGAAGAATTCAAAGCTAAAAATACAGCAAAAGTTACATCAAAGAGTTTGCACCTAGATAACTTGGACGGTGCAAAAAGGCCTTTGTAGTTACCTTGTGAAAAACCAATAACATAGCTTGTTAAAACTTATAAGCTTGGTTTTAGCAAGACGTGGTTTTTAGAAAGATAACTATGCTAGATTTGTTTGATATTTCATTCTTATCTCGTTTTTTACTGGCAATACACTTAAGTATCAAAAGAAGAATTTAGACTTTGTTTCAAAGGAAATACTTGCTTTATGTACTTAATAATAAGGATTTATTAAAAGTCGTTTCTTTGTCGGTGGGCGTAATAAATTAGTACACGCAATATTTCTACAGTAAACCTTTCTATTTCAGTGATTATGTTTAAAGACTTTTGAACAACGTTATTATTAATTATGTATATTACGTATGTATGTATACAAGACATTTAATTTTACCTACATTTTTTTATCGTCAGGGATACTAATAATTTTAAGTTTATTTAATAAAAATATAGATTTAAATTGGATGTAGTAGTTAGTTTGTATCTGATAAAAACAGTGTATGAAGATGTCATTATCGTCGTGTCTTGGGTCGCGGTCATCAAAATGTTTGAAATCAATCCTTTTTCTGTAGAAAAATAGTCGTTTTTAGCGTTGTAATCGTTGAGTGATAAGCGCCCTTGACAGGTTGTCTAAGAAAGTGGGTGGTGTATCTATCAAGTGTCAACGGTCGAATCCTTTAACTCGGTAAATAAATTAAATTTCGTGCATGATTCGAACCCACGCATCAATAACAACGTTACCAGACCATCAAGAAACCTCAATAAAGTTTCCTATTTCAATAAAAAAGCTTGATAAATCGTTTCGACATACGCCTCGGTCAAAACGACCGATCTCACGGTTGGTTTGCGTGTCGCGAGTGCTTACGTGCACGAGCAGTACAAAATGCTGGGCGGGGCGCCGCGTGTCCATCAAGGTCAACAATAATGCCCCATTGTGCCCCGTACCCTCCGAAATTAAGGACTCGACCCCGTCTACAATATTCAGTTATGTCTTCGAATTAGAGTCGCTCAATGGAAAAAGACTGGTTGAGATAGGACAAACGTAAGGGTTCTGCAATGTAATTGAAATAATTTCAGTTTTATAGGTCAATATTTTTTCATAAGTATATTCCTTTTGAAATTATGGGTTAAGTAAAAAAATTAATGGGGGATGTTTAATTTTTTGGTTTTACTTATAAGTATTAAAAACTGAAAATTAAAACTATCAAAATAAATTTGTATAGCAAACCAAACCATTTTATTTTATTTATAACATATTATATTAATTGTGAGATATTATAACATAAACAAAATGATGCACAAAAAGTCGCTTTCATTTTTTCCAAATCGTTTCACTACGTCGGTCGTTGTATTATAGTGATTCAATCTTTATGGAAATATATTTACAAGTAACATTGTAGACCCATTTAGGCATTTTGAGCATGTTTCTGTGCGTGATTTAGCGGTATTACAATCAATATACGATTTCATTACAGTTTTTGTGCTATAAACCCTTACACACTCATACTCCGCAATAGGATTCTCTGTGTCGCGAGTGGTATGGACAACATCAACAACACATCACTAACCCATGACATGGCGACAAACCTTTAGCTATTAAATACATGTCTGCCCCGGCTGAGGGATCGAACCCGGGACCCTTCCGGGACCCGGGAGCCGGAACCCGTAGCCTAGTTGGTAGTGTACAGGCAGGGACACTACCAGGCTACAGAGTCGTGCTATTCAGTGAGCAGATTATATTAAACTCATAGCTTATAATAATTATGTTATTTAACAAGTAAAATAGATAATTTAGGCGACCCACGCATTTCAGACGAACACGTTCCTACATTATTACTATGTTCTTTTTCATTATTCTTGGTAATATATTTCTTGTGTTCGTGTGTATGTGACTGAACTCCTCCTAAACGGCTTGACCGATTTGGTTGAAATTTTTTGTGTGTCTTCAGGTGGATCCGAGAATGGTTTAGATTCACAATTGGACCCGGTAGGTGGCGTTGCTGTCGATATATCACTAAAACATTTTTTAATTATAAAGCGGTACGAAGTACGCTGGGACCACTAGTATATTTATAAAAACGTCAAGAGAAAACTATTAGACAAAAAGCTATATAACATGTATAACGTCTGATTAATTATTTTGATATTTTTAAAGGCTAAAGGAGTATGATTATTTTTGCCTGCAATTTTCTCATACTTCAGATGAACTCCAGAACCATAATTATCAGTTTTTAATCTAACCGTCGTAAAAGTATTAGAATCAGTATTTTGAACAGGGGATTTTATTATAATTATATAATAAACTTAAGAAAATATTATAAAAAAAAACAAAATATTGTGTTATAAGTGAAATATGTTTTTGATGCAGCACGTGATTTAGATGTAAAATCATGATTATCATGAGTATAATGAATTAAGTTGTCATCTATGTCGAGAAGGTTGTTGAACTGTAAATATCTTAATAACATAAATATATTTTTAACCCCGGTTTACCTTTGAATAATACTTACGTGACTTGGTAATCAATTTTATTTACTAAGCTGATCAAATTAAGTAATTTTATGAAGCCATTTTAGGCCATTTCCCCATACTTTAATGGTCATTGTCCTTTAAAATATATTATAAGAGAGGGGGTGGTAGGGTAGGTTAGGAGTAGCTATAAAAGCAGGCACCCTCCATAGCTCGGGTTCACTTTCTCTTTGGCGCTCGGAGCAGAAACACGTACAGGACGGTGTCTCGATCCATGGTTGTTTGTTTCCATTTGTAAGTGATTTATTTATTTTTGCTTGATTGGAGATTGGACGACTTATTTGTAATTAATATGTGTAAAAATTAATAAAAGTTGAGAATAGGTGTTTTTTTTGTTATTTGTTTATTTTTTTTATTTTTATTCCACTCCTGACTATAACTTCAGAAGTGGGATATTAACTCGTTAGCTCACGTTGTCTCAGTTCCAACCTCCAACCTCACTTACATATTGCTTTAACTGTTATTTGCACATGTTATAACTGTCCTGTTTCGAGTTCGTGAACAATGCCTCGCAGTGGATCCAGGCACCGATCCCGTGATAGGTCGCGGCGTGGGTCCCGTAACGATTCACGCGATACGCCACAACGTCGCGGCGTTGATTCGAGTAGCTCACGGTATGATTCGCGACACAGACATCGTTCTCGCTCCCCACCGCGTAGGTTTCGTAACCGCCATTGTAGAACGCCTTCGCCTCGAAGTCACAACGTTTCAAACGAGGGCGATCTAAGGAATACGTTATCCACCATATTAAATAGATTAAGCGCGATTGAGGGTAAAGAGATAACGACTCGTGCAATTAACGAAAACCGTCCCCCAGCCACAAGTAATGAAGTAGTCGCGAATAACCTTAACGTTGTTAATTCAATGCCAATTGGGCAGCCGGCAGTATGCCCATCAGAATTATCGTCGTCCGTAAGAAATACTCCCTCAAACGATTGCTCGCTCCGAGCGCAGGTAGGACAGGGCAGTACGTCAACAAAGGACGCACAAGGTTGGGACCCGAGTACTTCAAACTTGATAGAGGTCCTTAAGACCCTACAACCTGTCAGAAGTAATAATTACTTTGTGTCTGACTTTGACCCCACGATTAATAGCATCGCTGCGTGGTGCGAGGAGGTTGATCGTGCTCGGGATGCAAATGGTTGGTCCGATTGTGAGTGTCTTTCACGAGTGGCGTCTTGCCTTAAGGGTGACGCTCGCGTATGGTTGTCAGAATGGGTAACTAACAGCCGTACGTGGTCGAATTTCAAAAAGGAGTTTGTACCGCTCTGTCCGCAGCAGTTAGATTTCGCCACCATTTTATATGATGCAATGAACGCGACGTCTGATAAGTATCCGACCTACGCGGAATATGGGCGACGCACCTTATTAAAATTAAGAATTGTTCAGGGGTTAAGCGATGAGCTGCGTGTCTTGATCGTCATACGCGGAATCGATAATCCTCAGGTGCGAGCGGCGGCGGCTAACGCGAAGTTAACCGTCGAAAACTTAGTGTCGTTCCTTGCCATTTACACCAAACCCGTCAAGGGAAAACACGATACCCGAAACAGCGGGCTACCGGTCAAGAGATCATTAAAGTCAGAGATCAAGTGCTTTTCGTGTGGTACTAAAGGCCATTTTTCACGTCATTGTAAGCGGAACAATTCGGCCGTTAATCGCAATCCAATCGCGAGTCAAAATATTCGTTTGCAATGTTCATTTTGTAAGAAGCAAGGTCATACGGAAAATGAATGTTTCGCGAAAAATAGATCGAATACCCTCAATCACCGTAATGTTAACTTATGCAAGGAACGTTGTAATTCTCAGTCTCAGGACATTACGTCAGCAGTCATAGAAGGCGTACCGATGGACGTCCTCATAGACAGCGGGGCTCTCAACGTTTCTCTGATATCCTCCAACGTTTTACGTTACCTTTCTTGTCAACCCAAACCTACTTATTGCGTATTGAAGGGCATTAGCGACCATGAGATTGTAGCCACCTCGTTCGTGACTGTCACCATCCAGCTTAGTGAAATCTCTATTGAAGCAGATCTGATAGTTGTACCATCCTCATGTATGAACACCTCTATAGTAATAGGCACAGATATCCTAAATAGGGAAGGGGTAGTTTACATAAGAACGAAGGATGGGCAGTATTTAACGCGGTCCCTGCATAATAATCTTGTTAACGAAGTGCATTCTCATGATTCGCTGAAGCTTGACACGCCACTTAATGACAAAGACTATGACTCACTAGTGTCGGTGATAAGACAGTACGCCGACTTCTTGATTTCGGGCACTGCCGCGACTACGGTTACGACTGGTGAAATGACTATTAAACTCACCAGCCCCGAACCGATCGCTTATCGTCCGTACAAATTATCGCACCAAGAAAAATTAAAGGTTAGGGAGATAGTTAGCGACCTTCTAGAAAAAGGGATAATTAAGGAATCCGATTCTGAGTACGCTAGTCCCATAATACTAGTTAAAAAGAAAGATGGATCCGACCGTATGTGTGTTGACTTCCGCGCCCTCAACAGACTTACTGTTAAGGATAGATACCCGTTGCCCCGAATAGACGACCACATTGACCGATTGGGTAACTACACGTACTTTTCTAGCCTTGATATGGCAACGGGGTTCCATCAAATACCAATAAATAAACAGTGTACACATTACACTGGTTTTGTAACTCCGGAAAATCATTACGAATACCTTAAGATGCCGTTCGGTTTATCCAACAGCCCAGTGGTATACCAGCGCATAATAAATAATACTCTGAAGGATTTTATTATCACCGGGCGAGTGCTAGTATATATTGACGATGTACTTCTCATGAGTTCGTCAATAGCGGAAGGGATTTCTTTACTCCGTGAGGTTTTACACACTCTTACGCAATCGGGTTTTTCAATAAATCTTGGGAAATGTTCGTTTTTAAAAACCGAAGTTGAGTATTTGGGTCGCGTGATTACCAAGGGTCAGGTAAGACCGAGCCCGCATAAGGTAGAAGCACTTAAAAGGTCTCCTGTCCCTCAGAACGTCAAACAAGTACGTCAACTGTTAGGCCTGGCCGGATATTTTCGTAAATACATAAAAAATTATGCAACTAAAACGGCATGCCTATCCTACCTGACTAAGAAGGGAGTTAAGTTCAACTGGGGACCGGAGCAAGAAAAAGTGCGTTTACAACTCATTGACACTTTAACTAACGCTCCTGTGCTAGCCATTTTCGATCCAAAAAATCAAACAGAGGTTCATACTGACGCCAGCAGTTCCGGATATGGCGCCATTCTGCTACAAGTACATGCAGATAATAGTAAGCACGTCGTTGAATATTTTAGCAGAGTCACCCAGAACGCCGAAGTAAGGTATCACTCATACGAGCTTGAGACATTGGCCGTTGTCAAAGCGCTTCAGCATTTCCGGCATTACCTCATCGGCCTTCACTTCAAGTTGGTGACAGACTGCAACGCGATAAAGTCCACGGAGCGGAAAAAGGATCTATTACCACGAGTAGCCAGGTGGTGGCTGTATTTACAGGATTTTAACTTCCAAATAGAATATAGACCAGGTACCATGATGCCGCACGTCGACTTTCTAAGCCGCAACCCTCCAGTATTAGTCAATCAAATATCGCGTCCACGAAATTGGGCTCATATCGCTCAGTCCGCTGACGACGAAACCAATAATCTAATGATACAGCTCCAGGAAGGGAACTTAGACTCCACCCGGTATGTGATTCACAATGGTCTTCTCTGCTACAAACACTGCCCCACAGGTGAGGAGTCTAGACTTTTATGTTATGTACCCAAAGGTCACCGGTTGAGTCTCTTAAGGCTCTTTCACGACGATCACCAGCACATAAATGCCGAGAAGACAATAGATCTTATACAAAAGCACTTCTGGTTCCCAGGAATAAGATCGTTTGTGAGGAAGTACATTGGCCATTGTATAACTTGTGTTTCAAAAAAACGCGTACCCCGGCAACCTTTACAGAACATTACCTCGTGGCAAAAACCATCGGAGCCTTTCGCCACCGTTCATGTTGACGCTTTGGGTCCATTACCGGCATCCGAGGATTATAAATTCGTTTTACTAATTATCGACGCTTACACTAAGTTTTGTTTACTCTATCCCATTTATCGGCAAGATACTCCGGAGCTAAAGCGCTGCCTAATGAATGCTGTATCTCTTTTTGGTGCTCCAAAATTAATGGTAACAGATAGAGGACGCATGTTTGAGTCCGGTGAGTTCTCGAGCTGGGTTAAGGAACTAGGTGCAGACATACACTACATCACACCCGAGATGCACCAGGCCAATGGCCAGGTTGAGAGGTACGTACGCACGCTTTTAAACATGCTACGTATCGAAGCGAATATAAATCCGACCTGGTCTGCGTCGCTGTGGAGGCTTCAACTGATACTGAATGTGACTCAGCAAAAGACCACCCAAACGTCACCATTAAACTTGTTGATTGGCATAGACGGTATGACACCTTTAATACGTTCTGTAGTTCGCGACCTAGCCATTGAAAACTCAAAGCCGGACAGGGAAGCCTGGCGCGAAATCTGCCGGGTCAGGACGAGTGAATTGTTAGCCGAAAACCAAAGGCGGCAAGACGATCGCGTCAACCAAAATCGGCGACCACCGAGACAGTTTAAAGTTAACGACCTCGCATTCGTTATTAAATATTCTCAGTCCACAGGGAAGCTAGACCCTGGGATGAGAGGACCTTACAAGGTTACAAAGGTCTTACCGTATGATCGTTACGTGTTGAAGCTCCTAGCTGGCGGTCGTGGAAAGACCACTCAAGCGGCAGCACAATATATGGTTCCGTGGAAGGGCGAGTGGTGCCCTGAGACCTGTTCTTCTTTCTTTACTGACACTGATGAAGACCCAGTTGATGATCCGCCAGGTCCAAGTCAACCTCTGTCGATGCCACTGCTAGACTTGGACACCTCCAACCCAGAAGAGACGCCGGAACGAGCTGGAGACGTCCAGGATATCGTCGAGGACGACTCCACGTCAGGAGAGGCCGTATAAGAGAGGGGGTGGTAGGGTAGGTTAGGAGTAGCTATAAAAGCAGGCACCCTCCATAGCTCGGGTTCACTTTCTCTTTGGCGCTCGGAGCAGAAACACGTACAGGACGGTGTCTCGATCCATGGTTGTTTGTTTCCATTTGTAAGTGATTTATTTATTTTTGCTTGATTGGAGATTGGACGACTTATTTGTAATTAATATGTGTAAAAATTAATAAAAGTTGAGAATAGGTGTTTTTTTTGTTATTTGTTTATTTTTTTTATTTTTATTCCACTCCTGACTATAACTATATTGTTACCATGAGAATTATTCAGTCACTATTGCAGACAATTCCAATTTACTTTAAACTACTTCAACCAATTCACTTCAACAACCACTGGAAACAAACAATAAAATTCAAGTGTCATTATTGGTTCTTCAGTAACTACAATACATTTTTCAATACAATTATCTGCCCTAGTTATCCGTGTCACATTTGTTTGCTATCCCACGCTCAGCTATTTACAAATTATTGAAGAGCTCGTTATGTCGGTATTTTTCTAGTTTTTATTTTGATATCCAATACCACATTAGATATCAGAATACAATTTATAAAAGAGCATGCCGCCCCACCTTTCCGCTGCGGCCCATGACAACATTGACAACTGTGACTGACAGTACTTACACAGAACAAGACTCAAATCGGTACAGAGATGATTAGTTCAGTTAGCATTAAAACGTTAGTTGGTTTGTGCGTTATCTAGACTGGGGCCGGGACTGTTAGTAATAGTTAGTCCTGTTGCTTGATGTTAGAAATAGTCCAATTAGTATTTTTTTTTATTGATTCAAACGAGCATGCAGCACCACCTTCCGCTGCCGCCCATGACAACTGTCACCGACTTAGAACAAGACTCATATGGGGACTGGGATAGTTAGTCCGGTTAGGTGACGGTGTTAGAACATTAATTGGTTAGTAAGTAAGTAGTAAGTATGAGGACTGGGACAGGGACTGTTAGTGAATGTTAGTCCTGTTAGTTGTTATTAGTAATAGTCCCGTTAGTAAATGTTAGTAAGAGTCTCGTTATAATTCGGCCACAGATGTGTTGCTACCCTTGAGAACTGAGATGGTCGCCTCTAAAAAGTGTAGCCGGCTCCACACCTTTCTATCCGGAACACAATTGCTATTAAAACAATTATTACACGGTAGAAATGGTACTAAGTACCGTGGCGGGCGGTAGTACTACCCCGGGCGAACTCTAAGCTCTACTACCTATGTAAAATAATTAAATTATTCTACATAGGTAGTAGAGCCTAGACTCTACAAAATTTGAATACTAAATTTGAAAAAATACTAATATTAAATTGTAAGTAATAGTCATGTTCTAATTCAATCACAGATTTGATACTACTTTTGGGGGCTAAGATTGTCGCCCCTAAAAATGTGTAACCGGATCCACACCTTTCTAAGCGGTACATAATCGTCGTTAAAACAATTACTTAGGTGCTACTCGATAAAAATGGTACCCTGGCAATTTCTAGGACATATCTCTTATTAAAAGAAGTACCAGAGAAAATTATGTATGCAATCATTTATAATCTGCGTGTGTTAGCTAATAAATACAAATGTGTTTGCGTGGGCTAGTACCATTTGAGGAATACGTATGGCTTATTAAGGTATCTTAATATAATAGCATCTTGAGGTACGTTCATTAGGGGTACGCACCTGATTGATGTCTGTTACGGATTTATCTCGTGCCGACATTTTATATGAAGAAAGAAAATCTTTGATTGAAATAAATTTGTGCGTGCGTTCAGTACCTACTAAAGTATAAGAAACTAGCTGTGCCCGCGACTTCGTCCGCATGGAATTTAATCGTTACGGGGAATTTTCTAAAATAAAAGCCTAAGTTCGCCTAAATTACTCCTTATCCAGACACAGACAGACAGACAAAAATTGAAAAATAAAGTATATGTACCGTGTATACATAGGTACATCCATGTAATTCTTTATGCCAAATTAATAAAAAAATCGTCAAGAAATTGCTAGGGACGCCCTAATCACCCAGCGGTATTAAATATACTTTACGACTCACATCTACAAAATGTACAAAAAAATCATAAAAATCGATAGAGCCGTTTCGGAGGAATTTGACCACGAACACCGTGTCACGAAAATTTTATATAAGTATTAGATAAATTGCACAATACAAGTTCAAACCATCCGAAAAGTGTTTGTAAAGACCAAATTCGAATAAAAAATATCAATTTGAAGTGAAACGATATTAAGCTACGGCATCCATACAATTTGGCGAACAACGTAAAGTTTCGGCCTGGCAAAAATATGATCGAAGTCGTGTAAAGGTACCTACTCAAATTACTATAAAGCTATAAAAATTCGAAAGTCTAAAGAACAGCTCGCATAACCGTGTTACAGATCTGAAAAGAGGACACTGTTGGTAAAAACTACGAAGCAATTAGCGAATTCGTAGTTGCGTAGAAAAACCCGTTTCCACTAGAAATCCACGCTGGCAAATTAGTGTGCAAAAAGTAACGAAACGAAATGTAATTACTTCTGTAAATAGTAAGTGAAAAAATTATCATATTTTTCCATGTAATGAGGGGTTAATTTATTCTGTTAAGTTGAATGACGATAACTCTTCTCCATTCGTTTAGAAGCTTGAAATAATATTTTGAACCGTAACTATAAATAACCAAGACAAAATCACGCTACAGACTCACCCACACTAAGATTTCCTGTGTCTTGAGTACGATGGAAAACACACAAAGAATTACTCGCCCTAGCCAAGTACATACATTTAAACTAATCATTCAAAACCTTGCTGGAAATCCAGCCCGGCCTCTTCAAACGTCGCGGCGGGCCTGCATGGTAACTATTGCATTATACGAGTCATATTAGACTATAGTATACTATAGCACGGTAATAATATTATTATATGATACTATTACCGTGACTATAGTATACTACCAATCAATCTATAGTATAATACCAGGCAACATCACGTTTTTTCCTATGATGATAATTAATTGGTTCATAGCTAAAAGAATAAAAACCAAAATTTAAAAATAAAGTATGTAATAGAAATAAAGTAACGAGATTTCACCCGGGGTAGTACGACCGCTCACCACGATACATAGTACCATTTCTACCGCGTAGTAATTGTTTTAACAGCAATTGTTTTCCGGTTAGAAAGGTGTGGGTCTGGTTACAATTTTTCAGAGGCGACTGCTACTAACAACAACTACGAGTAACAGGACCAACTATTACTAACAGTCCCTGCCCCAGTCCTTTCATTTATTTATTTATTCTATATTGAACCTTACATAATTAATGGACAATTAATTTAACAATTAATAAATGAACAATTAATAATTATTAATTGAACAATTAATTTTTTAATTAAACAATTATTAAATGAACAATTAATAATTATTAATTGAACAATTAATTTTTTAATTAATCATTTAGTAACAAGACTAACTAATGTTCTAACACCGTCCATCCTAGTCTAGATTTGACACATTGATCGGTCACAGTGATCATGGGCGTCAGCGGTAGGGTGGTGCTGTTTGCTTGTTTGCTACCTTATTTCCCTAAAAAAACAAGTAGAGCTTCGCTCGACGTGGCTTAAGATTAAGTAAGTAACATAAATAAATAGCATTAAATTGAAAGGTGCTGAGAATGTAAGTTTGAATAAAAAATTTAGATAAATTATTAAATGAAAACTTTACAATAGTTATCCCGAAATATTAGTTTTTTTGGCTGCTTCTTAACTTTGTCGGACCGCCGGGCTTATGATTTAGTTTCAAACCTGGTTCATTAAATAATAATTTTCGCTCCACGTGGATCACCTTGTCGTGTATAATTATGAAAAGATTTTGTAATGAACACAATCTTAACATGATTTGAAGATAGTCTTTATCATGGAATTTTATTAAATTTGAACATCTAGGTATATAAAATTCTCGTGTCACAGTGTCCTCCGAAACAGTTTCACCGATTTTTATGAAATTTTATATGCATATTCAGTAGGTCTGAGAATCGGCTACTATCTATTTTTCATACACCTAAGCGATAAGGGTTGTAAACCCTTAAATTTTTTTTCCATTTTTTTGGACAATATTTTCTTTATGGTTTGGCATAAAAAATACACATAAACCCAAATTTACACTTCCCTACCTCAAATTTAAATCGCGCTTTAATCATTAATTTACTACAAGTATATGGCGGAACAACGTTCGCTGGGTCAGCTAGTAATCAATATAATAGATATATTTAGACCCTATAGTGACACCCTGTGTTGCCCTTGGAATAAGAGGAATGATATTGAACAATTTTTAGCACCTATAGAGAGAGTTTGTAAATTAAACACACCTATGACAACAATATGGAGATCATTTAATTATGTAGATTTTCTCCCGATGTTTTCCTCTTCCACTTAATAAATATTCTGACCAAGGTTCTCATTTCTAAGTCTTTGTTTTAAATCATAGCTTACACTAAGTAGGTGATAAGAAGTTAAATATTAAAAAAAAAAAATACAAAAAAATCTTCCAAAACTTAGAAAAAAACTTCAAAATAGTACATACAAATAAAAAAAAACTCTATCCAAAATATTAATTATGTTTACTTTATAAAACACGATATTCCTAAACTCATAAAATACCCCGGAGAAAGCAAATACATAATTATTTACGATTTAGAATTTTAACACAATACATAGTCAATTGAACACACCGTATGAAACACTGAATTAATTGAATAGTTCTACTCACCGAAAAGTTTAAAATCCAAACGCTCAACAGGCACACAGAACACTCACTTTTGTAGTATATACCTACAATCCGCTTATAAACTAACTTAAGAAAACTTTTAAACTACTTATTCTAACTAAAACACAACACGCACTTAAACTATTACGACCACCAAGATTAAAAGTTCGTTTATTTACATGATGTTCCAATGTTCACCATTTATCGTAATTCGTAACGTTGACAAGTGTCACGCGTCCGCGATGTACGGGCGGGAAACTGGCAGCAACTGGTTAGAACTGGTTCTGACCGGACGGCGAACGGCCAATTACTGAAGACTGCACGCAAGCCCGCGCTAAAGGTGTCAGTGCGCATGCTCTGACACGATTGACACTCCAAGCTTATACGTGCAGACACTACAATAACTTACGAATATTCATAAGTTACTTTTTAGTTTTGTTTTGAAGAATGGTGCTCATGGGTGTTAGAGGGAGGGAGGAGGAGGGAGGGACAGAGAAAAAAAGAATGTAGACTAATGTGATATTTTCCGCGTGTTAGCGAATGTGACAGCACCTTATACGGGGCACCGAACACTGGATTCTTGTCTTTTTCGCTTGTTTTGTTTTGTTTTATTACATCCACCAATCCAAGTAGTCATAATATTACGTTTTAGTCTATTAATTGAATAAGAAAAAAAAACCTGAACGTGTTTTTAAATATATTTTTTGGCTTTATGTGTTTCTAATTTACCTAAATATCATTTTATAAAAAAGCTATAATTAAATACCCAATATAATAAGCACTTCAATTGACATTCTAGAGAATCGAACTACCTTTACTATTTATTAACTTAATACAAAATCATAACTACAATATAAATTTGTGTATGCCGATATATTTAGTCTGTGAAAATTTGGCAAACTTCAGTTTTACAGCTTTGTTTTTACAGTAACGTACACTTTTTGTTCCTTCTTTAATGTTATCCGTACTAACCTCAAAATGCTTTCTATTCGCAAGAAAAATAAATAAATATTAAAGTTCAAATTTTTGTACTGACAAAAATATCATTGGAGCTATTTATTACTACATCGTCTTCAATAATAAGGTGAAGCATTGAATTTTGCTTATGCTCTGTGTTAAATGTGAGTGAATCTTTGTGTGAAATTTATTCAAGCCCTCGTTTCCCGACGGGTTGCGTCGTTTTTAAGTGATCGACTAAGTTAAGCAACTGCGGACGCGGTAGGTAGGTGGATAGGTAGTGACGGAAAGCCATCGGTTTCGGTGGGTATCGTTTGATGGCAGTCGTTAAACCATGACAGAAGCCTTTGGGCGGTTTAAAACGCTTACTCTCAACACTTAGGTTTTGCCATCAGTTATGATTTATGCCCTGTAGTGGGTTATTAATCGGTCGAAGATATTCTATATTTTATAATCGTTATTTTCTTTGCATTATTCTGTCTTCTAAAGCTAAGCCTTTAATTTTTCAACATACCGATTAGTTATTTTTCTGATAACAATCAACAATCGATACAAAAAAATTAACTAATCTTTAATGGAATCCCTCATCTTCAACAACAATTTCCCCGCAAACATCGGGACGATACAATTAAACCAAAACTTATCAAGCATCCTTATTAGTTCATCGGCGGAAAATTAATCCGCGCAACGGGACATCTTTTAAATCGCTAAAAGCTTTAACATCCATCCCCTTTTATCAGAACGATTGTACAAAACCACTCAACCCTTTTAAACCCCAATCCAAAGTGCGTCCGGTCGTTAGCGGACATTAATGGAATCCACCCGGTTACTCTCCCGTGAAAATAACAAGGAATAAGGATTTCGGAGACTCAATCTGTTGTGTTTGCAACAAAACATCGTTGGCGACACAGTGCGATTAAACTCCAAAGTAGCTAGTGAGTTGGTACATCCCTAATTTTTGAATACAAGAGAGGGTTAAGTTTATCTATGGAGGTAGTCCGTGCTTTTATCCCACGAAAACAATGATATACAACATTATTTTTCGCTGCATACGACTACTTAGTACAGTTTTATTATTACTTTTATTATTTTGCCTTTTTATCTCCTAGGAGTTTCTTTAAACAACAAACAAAAACACCACCAACTATTTATGGTGAATAACATTGACCATGGTTTATCTTATATATAAAAATGAATCGCTGATTTTGTTGCTAAGAGCAGATCTCCAGAACAGCTGAACCGATTTCGCTAATTCTTTTTTTATGATATTCCTTAAAGTACGAAGATGGTTATTACGGAGAGAAAAATAAAAAAAAATGCCTGAAACAGTAAAAAAACAACACTTTTCTATATTCCCATACAAAAGATTCGTAATAATACTTAAAAGTCAATTTGAACTTTAATACCATAGCATAAAGTTTAATTGTCAGTGGAGCGTTTCCAAGAAGCCAAAACAAATGACTGACACGAGACCCGAGACACGAGTGGTACGAGAGCTAACAACGTTGGAAAAACAAGAATTTGAGGTAGGCCAGTTTTTAGATATGTTATCTCTCTCACTCTCCTGGACGTCATACGGACGGTCTGGCTGGCGGTAGACGTTGCGTTCATCAGTGCGCATCGTATCTGTACAGGTAAAATATCAATTTTTCAAATCACTTTAAGAAGGTTTCTTATCTTTTTTTTATTGAACTTTTTGCAACATTAATCTATTATTGCTATAATTTTTTTTTCAAATTATTGTATGTTGTTATTTAATTATCTAAAACCCCAAAATTTATTTGCCAGACAATAAATCAATTGTTAAACTTCAGCCTGACCGATCCAAAAGCGAAAAATGTTGTGGTATCATTTTGCTTGGTCTAGAAATAGTTATCAAATAAATGTCAGAGAAATTACTAAAAACCATTGAATTATTTTGTGGATTAATATGGTATCAAAATGATAATTTATTTTGTACAATTAGACATCCAGACCGTATGATGTCCGGGAGAGTGAGAGAGATACCATATCTCAAAACTAGCTTACCTGAAATGGTCTCTCAAAAACGTTGCTAGCTCTTAGACCATTATAATATTTCCATTTCTTTATTTTCATGATGACAGCTCCTGTGAAAACTTGAACGAGCGTCTTTTTTACATTATGTATGCATTATTTCATAAAAATATGACGTTTACACACGTACAAGGTTATATCAGATTCGGAGAAACTGATAGGGATGGAGCTATATCGATAAACGTAACACGATAATAGACCCGTTTTTTTTACAAAATGTAAGAAACTAAACTACTGCCAGAAACTTTAGTACAAATGTATTAACTAATATTATATTATATTTCATTACAAGATGTTACACGTATTTATTCTTGATTGATAATGCTACATTCTTTAAAATTTTCGAAGCTGTTGTAAAATAAGTAGGTATAGGTAGGCACTCGACAATGAAACGAAATAATGATAATGACAGGTAATCTTTATTCTTTGATTTTAATCAAAATCTGATGAATTTAATATAATAAATATATGCGATCGATAGAATTAGGTACTTATTTCACAATACTACAACTATATAAATTAGAACTGTCACGTTTTTACTAATAAAATCATTGATATAAATACTATAGACATAGGGTCTCCTACTAAAATCGCGAAAATAATGTCCCAGTTTGACATTACAAGAAAGAATAGGAATGTTAGCAAGGTAATTTAAACACTAAATTCATTAAATCACGGTTTTATTTCGATTGCATCAAACACATACGTCAATGGCACCTTATGACACAACGATTACACTACACGCCATAATGACATAGTGCAAAATAATCTAAACAAAAGTAACTGATATATTTGTCTCTTTCTGACTATATAGCCTGAATGGTGAGAAGACAAAGACAAAGATATATTTTTGATTATTTTGACTGATTCTGCAATTAGTTTTTGAAATAAATTCAATTTAAAATAAAATAGCGTGTTTTAGTAATTAAAGTAGGTAAGTAAGTAGCGTGTTTTAGCAATACAATAATTTAAAAGATAAAACAATAGTCTACTTACCGAAATTATGATATACCATCGTCTTTATTCACTTTACTGGCGTAGTCTTTGCACGATTTCAAAACACAATACGGCATCGTTGATGTGTAGTTGTCAGCACGGTCAAAAAGTGACTAACGCGGCATTGTTGTTCTTCTTGCGTTTTGTTGCTGAGTTGGCTCGGACATTTTTTAGCGCGGACCCTAGGTCCATAGTAATATATCAATATAATAAAATACAGTGCCATCTTAAATAAAGTAAGTAAATCAATTACATAAATTAAATAACCTATAAAATAAATCATCTCAACCCAAAAAGGCTCACTACTGAGCATGGATCTCCCCTCAAAGCCGAGGAGACCTTAAATATATCTAACCATTGTAATACATTAACTATACATTTATATATTCTTTTAATGAAGTTTTAATTAGGTAGTTACTATTCCAAAAATTTATCGATGGATCAACTCGCACTTGACCATATTTTTCGATACTAAATTAACATAATTATATCACGACACTATTTTAATGTGTCAAAGGGGCCTTTCATTTCGTGCCGCTACTGTAGCTGACCCGGTGTCCCGAATAGCAGAATAAGTAGGTATTAAAAAAAAATAAAGAATCGACTGTTAGGTGGTACGAAGTTCGCCAGGACAGCTATCTCGAGAACAGCTGAACCGATTCCGCTAATTCTTTTTTTATGATATTCCTGAAAGTACGAAGATGGTTGTTACGGAGAGAACATTTTAAAAAAATGCCTGAAAAAGTCTAAAAACAACACTTTTCTATATTCCCATACAAATGATTCGTAACAATACTTAAAAGTCAATTAGAACTTTAATACCATAACATAAAGTTTCAGTATTAGTGGAGGGGTTCCAGGAAGGCAAAAGAATCGAGTGACGTTAGTATCGTAAAAATTATTAATTTCAAGATAGCCGTGTGGTTGAACGTTGTACTCCCGAACCGGGGGGGCCGGGTTCAAACGCCGCACGCACATCTTAATTTTCAAAAATTGTGTGCGTGTTACAATTTAATTTTCACTTGCTTCGGTGAAGGAAAACATCGTGAGGAAACCTGCACACCTGAGAGTTATCCATAATGTTCTCAAAGGTGTGTGAAGTCCGCAAATCCGCACTTGGCCAACGTGGTAGACTATGGCCTATACCCCTCACATTGTGAGTGGAGACCCGTGCCCAGCTTTGGGACAGTTATGGGTTGTAATGATGGTAAAATGTAAATTGTCTGTGGTAAAATGTCACTTGAAACGTAAACGTCTCTTTGCTGTGCATCTTTAATATTACAATTCCTATAAAATTAAAAATTGTTGTGTTTGTGACTTACTAAATATGCCTCCTATAAGGCGGCGGACAAATTTAGGCAGAAGAACCCGAAATAACGCTACACACTCATAGCCCCACACTAGATTTCCCTGTGTCGTGGGTGCCATGGACAACACACAAGACAAGAACACACACACCCAGACCAAGAACGGAAATTTAAATTCATCATTCAAATTTCCGCCTCGCTGGAAATCGAACCCAGGACTCTCGGAAAGGCGATCCGGCGTGTTAACCATTGCGCCATCCGGGTGGTCAACGCAACGAGTCAAGTTAATTATCAATCTAATCGTACTGCCGAGGAATGTGAAGATCGCAATGAACATGAAAGATTTCGGTTAAGACAGACCCGTGAAGTGCAACATTCGACTAATAATGGTGCAAGCTTTTTAGTGACTATTAAAAGAATTACCTCAGACAATTTACATTTTACCAATTTTCATCACAACCCATAACTGTCCCACAGCAGGGCACGGGTCTCCTCTCACAATGTGAGGGGTATAGACCATAGTCGCGTTGGCCAAGTGCGGATTTGCAGACTTCACACATCTTTGAGAACATTATGGAGAACTCTCAGGTGTGCAGGTTTCCTCACGATGTTTTGCTTCACCGAAGCAAGTGTTAATTAAATTCTAATACGCACATAATTTTTGAAAATTCATGAAATATAATAAGTAGGTATCATAATAAAAAATCAGAAATTGTTATTTTCATTGTGATTTTTCAGTGACTATTAAAAGAAATTTAAGTGTTTTATGTTTATTTTTTGACCTATCAACTTTCTTATATTGTTGACTTATCAACTTTTTTTTATCTTACTAGCTAACCCGCTGTCCCAAATATCAGAATAAGTATTAAAAAAAATATTATAGAATCGACTGTTGGGCGGTACGAAGTTCGCCGGGTCAGCTAGTAAATTAATATAAATAATGTTTTGACAAATTTTTTTCATCCATTGCTTTACAGAAAATGATTTCTGTTTTATAAATAAACAATAATTGCTTAAAATTAATAAATAATGGTATATAATGAAATTTAATTTACGCCTCAAATTAACGAGTAGCAATGTAGCAACTTTTCAAATGTCTTTAGGCTAGCCTAAGCCTTTGAATGATAGTATATGTCTACTTCTGTAAAGTTATCAAATTGATTAAGATATGTTTCATGAGATTTTTTTATTTTAGTTACATTTTTTACTTAACTCATTAAAAATGTAATTTTTAAATGTGCTGTGTATCATGAAATATTAAAATCCGCATCCAGAACGTTCGTGTAAATGAAAAAATATAATTGATGTTATGGAATTAAATGAATATTTTGTGAACTCCTAGTAATAGGTACGCAATCCTGGTCCGCAATCATTTTAAGTGCTTTGGTGTCGACGTAAAATTTATTTTTATAATTAACATTACACCCGCGAGCGAGAGCGTAGTTCCTTTAATAAATATTTTTGTAAAGCGCCATCATCCTGTATGTTTTTCATCAAAGTCGTGGTAGTGAAAATATTTGCACTAACTTTAAAAAAGTTAAAAATAAAGGTCTCAGTGGAAACGAAAACTGTTCATAATTTTTATTGGCAACAACTAGTTACATACTTACTTCAGTACTTAATGTAATGTTTAAATATTTATAATGTGGAATTTTGTGTTTAAAAAGTATCCTAATTAGGATACTTTGTTGTTATTTCTAATACCTCCAAGAATATGCGTACAAAGTTTCATGATCATCTGTTAAGTAGTTTTCGCGTAACAAACAAACTTACATTCACATTTACTGTAGCAAGGATAATATTTTTTACAATTTTTATCTGTCTGTTTGTTACGGCTTATCTATGGAACGGTTGGACCGATTTAGATAACGGTAATAAGGAGTAATTTTTATTTTAGAATTTTAATAATAAGTTATCGATAACTCTGCGCACTGAACAATAACTTTTTTTTTAATTCATAGCGTACGAAGTCGCGGGCACAGCTAGTTTATAATATAATCCTTACTACCATGCAGGTCGATTGTATCGTCTCGTCCAAAACTCTGGTCTGCCGGCATAAAGATCGGGATTCGTATTCTAGGTCGCCCGACCGCATGTAACAATCCACGCAGGTTTCAATTAGTACGGACATTTGGAGGCATTCGAAAAATTTGCATAGTTCCTGATAATGACAAAGATCCCTCCATTCGGGGGAAAAGGTAATCGATTTACCAAAAATCGAATGACGTCAGTTAGTAATGACCCTGTTTATTCTTGGTTTGTATTGCACAATACTTTTAAATACTAAGGAACGCGTAGTAAACATAACTTAATGTAATCAATATCAAAACCAAGTACTAACCAGTTATGTAGTACTCGTACATACATAAGTGGTTAGTTCTGGATTCCCACTAACATTCTCTGTGTCGTGGGTATGGCATCCACGACAACACACAAAGATAAGGACATACACCCAGACCGTGAACAGAAATCTAAACTCATAATTGAAATTTACTACTTGCTGGGATTCGAACCCAGGACCCTTTGAACGGCAGTCCGGCATGGTGACCATTGCGCCATACGGGTCGTTAATTTAATCGAATTATGGCTGGATTACATAGATCTCGTTTTTACTTTTATAAAACATTATCCTATTTATCTCTATAAATATTTATTCAAATATACTTTCACACACCTGCTCTACTATAGTAGCTAAAACTTTTAACTTTTTATATCGCTGACTTAATGAACTATAAAATAATAAACAAAGTGCTTAGTGGAGCATAATTGTATTTTTGCGTGTCTGAGCTATCGATTACGGAAATATGAAGGTAGTGTAGGTCCCACTTTTTTAAAAGGGAATATTGTATTTTTATTTCAAACAATTATTTTTATCTTTTCTGACAAATACCGTTTTTATTCCTGGTCGTTACTTACACAAATATAAATTGCCTCGACTGCGCGTCGGAAAGGATTTCTATTATACATTACATTAGTATGTTTTTGTGGCACTCTGGAGACCAAATCAGTGGGCCACTTGAGATGATTCTAACGTCAATCAATTTGTCTTAATCTCGCGAGCAGCACTAAAGAAATAAAAATCAAATATGGCGACAATTTAATGTGTACTTGTCAGATACACTTTTAATAGCTGAAAAAATTTAGATTTAGAGTATCAGCTTCATGCCCGGCGGATTCCGCATGCGATACGCCATGACTCAAGACTCAGCATAACACACTCATAAGTCCGCACTAGGATTCCCCGTGTCGCGGGTGGCATGTATAACACAAATAACACATCACTAACACCTGTGACGGAGAAAAAACATTTATCTGTCACATACATATCTACCGTGGCCGAGAATCGAACCCGGGATCCCTCGCAGACAGGGTCACTACCAACGCGGCTACGGGGTCGTCAAATGTTTACACTTTTCGATATTTCATTCCAATGCTTAACACCACTATAGTTACAAGCGTCCTTGTTGTAACTAAAGTAAGCAAAAAAACTCGGCATCGGCCTGGCCAGCGCTCTAGTGTCGCGCGAGGTCTATCTACATCCAACGACACTTGATCTCCGTATCGAAAAGGTTCCGATAAACCGCTCCCTATCTGTGCCTGTGTCTGTGTCACGACACGAATGCGCCCTAACCTAAAAACAAACTACTTTATACTTTAATCATTTTCGCGATTCAAACGTTGGATATTCATTTCTCGAGAAGAAAAATGAAAGCAAGAAATAAGGTTATATAATACCTGGGCGATTGATGCTAGTACCGTGTTTAGTATTATAAAATGTGTGGTTTGAAGGTTTTTTATGGCGCGTTTGAGTAAAACAGATCAGAGGGTAAGATTCTCTTTTCAGATGTCGCTGGACTTTTCACCTTTCAGTTCACATCTGATGGTAATCTAGGCTTCGTGGTAGAGCTGAAGCCCGGCTGGATTGCTACCACTCGTTTGTTTCAGTCAGCCGCCAAGCGACTTGCCGTGTTCCTGCTGGAGCTTGAAAGCCATTTTTTTTACTTCTTTTTTTCTTGGCCGAAAACATACCGGTGATGCCTTTTGGTATTAATGTTGTTTATTGGAGGTGACGAGCCAAAGATGGGATTGCTATAGGAATTGAGAAAAGGATAGGATTACATTGTGTCACACTGCTGAATAGTTTAAAACATTTTGAAGTAATATTTATGTAAAGTAAAAGGCGATATTTTCTTAAACACATTATTTAGTACATGCGTGTAATTTTTTTGGACATTTTTACTTTTTATTTTTTCGCATTCGTTTTTCTTGTTTATGTGGGTTATCGGAAACAATGGCTTTCAACCGATAAGGCCTATTGATTCGTTATTTTTGTATTTTATACTCTTCTTAATTTATTGTTAACCCTTACACACCTCCGGACTTACATTACAAGTTGAAATTTATAAATGAGACAAAATTATGTACACTGACGCAATACAACTATCAAACAATTGTGTTTCCTTATTGAGAAGGCATTAATTGTTCGGTAGACACATCATTATTGTCAATAGAGTTATCAATAGATGTTATCAATAGATTTCTAAGTATATTAATTGTTGGTAACCGTAGTCACTAAAGCGTTGGTTCCAGGAGACAAAAAATATTAGTGTATAATAGTACAGTATAGTAAGGTAAGTAATTTATGACTTGAATATATTATTCATTATTATATGTATACATTCATTATATGTATAGTTTCAACGGCAAAGCATAATACGAAAAATCTCCAACATTCAAGAAATGTAACTTTTTCCCAATTCAAATAATAGCTGAACTAACTATTTAGTATAATAATAAGTGATATAGATATCTTACTTGGGTAACTTTACAAGTATACCCTTTTTAAGCATGATAAGAAGATGTTAAATTATGAAGATTTTACCATTCCCTTTCAATGTTAGAAAATCACAAGAATGCAAGTTTCCCTTCATCTTCTATACATTTCTATACATCATCGTTAAAACTTCTTTGCTTTGCTACCTTTGTATAAAAGCTGGGAGTGAACATGGCTTTTGCAATGAAAGATCAACCAAATTACATTAATGGTTGACTCTTTATAACATTTGTCAACAGTGTGAGATAATTTAATAACGCTATATTCAATGACTACAATCATGTAACACGGTTTATTACAAATTTTGTCGTAGCTCTAGCGAAACCGTGCTACGGTGCTACAGTGCTACGACGCTACGGTGCTACGCTATTACGTAGCATCTTTGGTTTGGTAGTACCTTTCTTTCTACAAAGTTCTATTATTTTTATATAGCTATTCAATAAACAAGCTTACAAGTTAGGTGGTGGTGAGTTGTCATTGTTGGAAATTAGATGGACATTACCAAAAGCATCACCAACGCGTTGGTGATGATAGTTATTACGAGGTACGTTTATGAGCTAATTATATAAAAACTACACAACATAAAACTGACAATTTTTATCTCGGGCTAAACACTAACTGCTCGTATATATTTTGAAAAAGCACAAGTGTTTAACAAATTTAAAGAACAGCAAACATCGTAATAATTGTACAACAAGCCAAAAACGATGCGATTTGCATTTTGTAAATTTTGTATTCAATCTCAATTGAATTGAAAATGACGTAAAATCGTGATTCACTGACCTCACCAAGACAAGCCTCGATCGATCTGTTGGCCGGAGCCCCAAAAGACTGTAAATAATGACAATGGATTATATTGTTTTCCCTTTTTATTACGCCCGGTGCAGATTAGGACGGCAAAAACGCGAGCCGCTTGTTTTTGTAGCGAGACGGTCGGTTTTCCATTAACATTTTCGTATGGCAGGCAGTACGGTAGACTAGCCGAGGATACAAGTTCAGGTTTTATAACTGTTATTGTACCTTCAGAAAATAATTGGCACGTATAGCTTTTTTACACGCTTTATGCTAGTTATAAGTACAGTTTTTGTCACTGTAGAATCTATAGAAAATAACAAGGTATTTTCAATTAATTATGGTTTAAATTTATGTGATGAAATAAGCCATCATAAATATCATTTTGGTTATAGCTTTCATGAAGGTGCATGAAGGAAGCAATGCTGTCATTGCGTATAGTGTTCCCGTTCTGTTGTCATTGCTGTCAAATCGTATAATACTTCATTGAATAATATAAGTAATGGGCTAAATGACGTATGTGACGTCATTTAGCCCGTGTGTTTTCGATCACGTGATCAAACATGAAAATTGAATTATTTTACTATCGATTTTTAATAAAAATCCAAACAATTTTAAAATAATGTATTGGCTAAATTGGTTTAAAAAAATATGTATATACTTTTGAGCTAACAACGGTTTGATCTATATTTTCATTGTAGTCAAATACCCTATTGCAGCATTTATAAATTAGCAGACTTGAGCCCCAGGTTATCAGTGGCGAGCTATCAACATTAGTGTGGCCGAGTTTCTATACTTTACGCTGAACCAGCCCCGATGAGCACCAAACGTATCTGATAAGTGCCGATCGGAATTGATAGGCCGTCATCAGTAACTTAATTTGAAAAGGAATAAAGTATAATCTTGTTCTTACAATACTGAGACAGTCTGTACCTGTTTGTTTTATATAAGGGCTGAAGTGCAATCTGAACGGAACAGCGCTGGTAACCTGCATTCTACACAGCAGTGAATTCATACAGTAATGAACGTCAGGCATGGTTCTCGTTTTTTGCTGCCTGAAGGCTCATATCAAAAATGAGTAGCGATTTCTTTTATGTCTGTGTTA
This sequence comes from Ochlodes sylvanus, assembly GCA_905404295.2. Taxonomy (NCBI): domain Eukaryota; kingdom Metazoa; phylum Arthropoda; class Insecta; order Lepidoptera; family Hesperiidae; genus Ochlodes; species Ochlodes sylvanus. The sequence goes on along the minus strand of FR990130.1, from coordinate 11,640,016 downwards.
GGAGGAACATTATTTGAGACCAATAGGGAATATAAAAATTATCGACTCCAAAAGTGGTAAATGCGCATGTTGTAGTATATGAATAGGTAAGAAATTTATTAAAGAAAGGGGATTTTATTGGTAAATTATCTTATAGGAGCCCGACATACGAGTTGAATCTTATTCGACAAGTATTGCCAGACTCGTATAGAAACTGGCTCTTTTCCAATTCCTTTCCAGCAATGAATATTTGAAAAGCGTAGAATGTTCATTTCGTTTTTAATAGAATACACTCATTTGAAACACGCTGTTTACGTAACTGCTGCATTTCTATAGTCATAGTTTGGTAAAATAACAGAAAACAACAGTTTTTATAGCATGCAGCTATTGTGATCGATCCAGTACAAGACTCAGATCAGGACTAGGATGGTAAGTCGAGATAAACTCAACTCAAAAGTCAAACTCAAATCATTTATTTCATGTAAGTTTTTTAAATACACTTACGAACGTCATTTTTTGCATTTACATTTGACCGTTTTAAGGATAAAGAATCACAAAATCTGTTCTTTTCAGAAAAAGTCAATGCTTTTTCTAACCATACACTTCATTCCTTCCAATTTTTTTCTTTATAACCCAAGTTCTTTTGGAGATTCTGTGTTCTATATTGGTATAATTTATAACAGGCTTAATAGTAATGACTTCTTATTAATTTAGAGTTCAAAGTTTAAAAACTTCAAACAAAATATGTCATAATTACAAATAATCATAATATAGGATCATTTCAAAACAATTATGATCCGTTAACCAAAACCCGAACCAACGTAAAGGTTTGGATAGGTGCCACTGGCTCGAGCCAACTTGCTTGTTAATGGACCGGTGGCAAACGTTGAGCAACGTGTCACCATGTGTTACCGTCGTTGTTTAATTTAACGATAACCTGGTAACACGGAGCGCCATCTTGGTAACAAACAGGCTAAGGGTAAGGAGGCTAAAGACTGCGGTTGTTGGCAGGTAACGCGGCAGCTAACAAGAGCATGACTGTGTTAGGGAGCGACGTAATTATCACAGGGTCCAGTTAGCATGGAACTTTTCTCAAGATGTTTTTCTTTGTGAAAAGATGTATGTCGTTGAAACGCTGTAATGATAGGATGTTGGTTTTTATGAACTTCTATATCCTAGAGTTCCTATGTCGGACGGAAGGAGGTGTTATTTGCATAAAAGTATACACTATCGTACCTGTTTTCGTATCGTGGATTGTTTCAAAGTAGATTACTTTACTTTACGCAGGAGGGATTGTTCGACATCCTCGTCCATATGATGAGATATGATGACCCAATTACATGAAACACAGTTATGGACCAAGAACGTGATTTATGTTAATGGGGCCAAAGGCAATTAAAGTATTTTGTTGCGCGATGATAAAATTTTAAACTCATTAAATACTTTCAACCAAATAAAATAATGTGTAATGATTCCAAAAAATATCGTATCATTTTCTCGGCAGCCGAATTATCTACTAATTTCTTTTCAAAATATTGTTTTGTTTATACATTATAATTATATGTACGAAATTAATTCACTTATAATTAAGCTATAGATTTACTTAACAAGATGACCACTTCAAATAAGAAGCAAAGTGAAAATGAATAAAAGTAAGGTTATAAGGATCAAATGAAAACACCTACTGTCGGTACATAAAATTATGGTTAACATCAAAGAAAATGTTATCAATTCATAATACCCTACGGGTCCTTTGTATTTTCGGAGGATATCCTAAAGAAACAACTGTGTGGATATTGCACTTAGCTCCTTACCCTGCGTTTGTTATTTTAACTAGGTACAACAAAGCAATGAATTTACCACTACACGGTCATAGTATACACTACAAAATTATTATGATAGGACTTGTTTAAATAAAATAATGTAAATTTCAGATACATTGTTTCAAGCTTCCACAAGTTGTCTAGTCGTTTAAATACTGCACTTATCTTTAATTTTAATAATCATACGCATATCTATTTATACATAACATAATAATATTGATTGCACCTGGTCGCCGTCTCTACATAGAAGATATACATAATGATAAATATAAAATGTGGTGTCGTGGGACACCAGGTAGGAACGAAGTTCCTTCGGCTACTGTCGCGCCTGCGCACGTCTCATTTAACGGTTGTATTCCACGCACTTTTTTCCACGCGTCTCATTTAACGGTTTTATTCCACGCACTTTTTTCCACGGATTTTTTCTTACGGTTTTACTATCACATTTTTTTCAATTTGGTCGCGCAGCAAAATTCCTATCCCCTCCAAGCCTGCCGTAAAAAACTTCGTTCCAAAACTTTATTTACGCAATAGAACCCAAAACAATGATTTTTAGAAGTTTTGTGTGTTTCTCTGTTTGTTAGTTTGTCTATCTGTCAATCGTTTTGTACGCGCTAATCTCAGAAACGGCTTTGGTTTGTGAACCGATTTGGGTGCGGTTTTCAATTATTAATTGTGGTAAGCTTCACTTAACATTTATTGTTTATTTTATTTCAATCGGATAATAAATAAAAAGTTATGTCAATTTAAATAATTTAACCTAAAAATTTCTGAATGTGCGTACTAAGGGACATGACGATCTGCATAGCGCAATGGTTACGTTGATTTGTCGGCCACGAATGAAGAAAGAAAGTATCTACTTCTCAATCTCTTAGCTTGAACTAGAAAAGTTGTTCGAAATAATTCTCCCAACCCCGTTCCTCCATCGAACAACCCGAACCCGAAGAGAAGAGGATGATGTGGGAGCCAAGAGGAGAGCGAATAGGCATAAATATAAGTTGGTGCGTTCAACATCTTGGACTTCATCGGCATTTACCATCAGGTGAGATTGTAGTTAAGCATTAACTTATTTAAGGTAAAAAAATTACGAAAAAAGTAGCCCATGTTGCTCTCCAGCCCTTCTACTATTTCCATAAAAATCATATTGATCCCTTTTTCTTTTATGACGTAAAAGAAGGACAAAAAACCAACGCTAGTTTAGTATGGATAATTGAAACCGAAACTGATGGCATTCTCCGCCAGTCAACCCTTTAGAACTAGTCTTAAAATAAACATGATTAATTCTATATTTAATTTTATATACGAGTATCAATTCTATATTGTCTGTATTTACTGTAAGCGATAGTATTTATTGCGGGCTTTCAATATTTCATTACGATCCATAAACAAAAGGCAATTGGCAGCTGGGAACAAGATTATGGGATCGTATATAAATCCGTGGAGTAAATTACCGCGATATAACTTTCATTACCCTACATGACAAGCACAGTACCTACTACCGACAGCGAACGATTTGAGGGCACTATAACCCAACTACGGCGATGAATATAGGTATATTTAAATATAATATCCTGTCCGTGCCTATGTCATTGAACCCCCCCCCCCCTTATATTGTGGGACCGATTTTGATAAAAAAATCAAAGTGTTTGAGTGGGTCTCTGCATGGTTTATTTTCACAAAACTAACTCGATTAAAATATAAAATATGCTGCAGAAAACTGTCTGTCAGGTCAGCTCGTATTTAAGTATGTTTGTCTGTTCTCGCACAACTTCTAAAATAATTATTATAATTTGGACTAATAAGGTTTCATTAGAAAACTCCTAATTGCTTGCTGGTTATAGGTTATGCGATTTCACAGAATATTTAATAAGAATAAATTAATATGTTTTTGAATGATACCCTTTTACGTATCGAAAAGAGCTTAATAAGGGCAATTCAAATTTTAAAAATACACGTACTTACGTACGACGAAATCATTATATTGTGACGTGATGTGTCTGTCGGTATATCAAAGTCTCTTTTCACCAAGACATAGTTTATGATTTGTTACATAAATTGAATACAATAAAAAGTAATTATGTCCTTACCATACTAGGTATATTTGAATATTTTAACTTAATCATGTAACAGAAACTATATATAGAACTTAAACCTATTCCAAAAAAACTTTGTTTCATAAATAAGCGGCTTTTGTAATTGTACCAATTCATTATCCCTGTACCAATAAAATAAAACCCTCATAAAAATAAAGCTAACACAAATTATCGTTACGTTACTGATATGGATTCGATGGTGAACCCGATTCTTGCCAGCCCTTGACGAGGATAATCTCAGTAAATCTGTAGGAAGCCGTTAAGCCAGATGCGTTTTTATAAGACTTCCGCCAGCTATAGGAATCTGTCCGGTATGAGCTAAATCGGTAACCGCACCCTCAATCCAGGTCGCGAGGTCAGTGCCGTTTTGATGCGACAGTTTCTGACATAATCAGTTTGATCAACTCTTACATGGTTTACATTGATATTGCTACAGTTTTGCTAGACATATCAGTTTTTATAAAGCAAATTATGTAATTTTTTTTTTTTTTAACTGTCTTATATATTAAAGTTAACGAAAATTATCAGAATGTAGATTGATATAAAGGCCAAAACGCTTTGTTTTTGCTTGGTTAAGTTTTTTATGTAAGGCATAAGAATGTTGATCCCGATTCGACTCGACTCCCGAACAGGGAGGTCTGACTTCGAAACGTGTATTTGAGGTGCGCCTCAAATTTTCAAAATATAGGTAAGTATTGTGCGTTTTTTAAATCAAATTATCATTTGCTTTGGTGATCGGTAAACTTCGTGAAGATACCTGCACACGAACGTTCAGCTTGTTGGACATGATATCGAACACCCGTATTATAAAAAAAACGCGCACAATCCATGAATCCTTATTTATTTTATTGTTTTATTTCATTTAATTTAAATAATAAATAACGCTACACACTCATAGCCCCACACTAGGATTCCCTGCGTCGTGGGTGCCATGGACAACACACAAGGCACACACACCCAGACCAAGAACGGAAATTTAAATTCATCATTCAAATTTCCGCCTCGCTGGGAATGGAACCCAGGACCCTCGGAACGGCGATCAGGCGTGTTAACCATTGCGCCATCCGGGTCGTCATTTTACGTTTTTGTATCTCTTTTAGCTAATTTTGTTGTTAATACTTGACTAAATAAACCTTAATGAGATATCGTTATTAGTAACTATGTATTAGTCTATCTAAATTAATAGTATTTAATGTATAAAGCTTAATGATACTAAAACGCTGTTAACAAGAACTTTAAATAATAACTTCAAAAAGATCGCAACTCCCTTTGTAAATTATATCACTCAAAATCCCGATACTTTCAAAGAGTTATTAAATAAACGCCAACATTTCAAAACTTGTCGAGGAGAATTGTTTTAAATTTTTAAAGATAACTACAAAGATATCTCAGATTTCCAAACTACATAAATCTACAAAGGTATCGATGAAGTTTCTATCCAGGATCCGCTAATTTAAATAAAGATTGAAGAAGTCTTCATTTCCGATGAGCAAATTTTATCAGAGTTTTTGCTATTAAAATCGTATTGCTAGCAAACGGTGTTAAATGCTTCGAATGTTAAAAGTTGTTTTTAATTTATAAATGTTCTACTCTCATCTTGTATCTTAGATTTCTCCAATTAGGATTTATAATAACTTCACAAATCCCACTTTGCTTTAAACTCCCCCAATTATATAAAAAGACCTGTGATCTGATATTGAAGTCAAAGCCAAGAACAAAAGTAACACATTTGTATTCTACTATAACAAACACATAGAAATCAGGTTCGAATATATATATACGTAATCAAGCATAGGTCTATTGTGAGCTAACATTATCTTAGATTTATACTTTGGTAACTTAGTAAATACGAGTATATATTATTATGTATAACAAACTGAATCCAATTTCCCATTTTTTTTATTTTTTATTTTTTATTGAGAAACGAAGAAGAAAAGGCGAAAGAAACTCCTCAGTACATATAGTAGAAACGGCATATAAAGTCTCCTAATATACGCCCAAATATAGATGATAATAACCAATTTCGCAATAAAACTTCAAAGATTCATTTCAACCGCGTGCAGCTAGCTATACCTAATAACAAATCAACATACAGATTAAATTTATGTAAATTCAACGAAAAAACACATTTCCGATTTTAATTTCTTTTAATACTGTTAAATCAATATTCGCTCGGAAAATATGCATAGCGAACCTCGGAAGTTTACCTCTTAAAGAGGCGCCGAAAGAGAGAATTATTAAAAAACGGTCCACTTCACCTGGCAATTTTATTCACCTCTTATTTTTATTCAGTGCCACACCAAAGAGAAGAATATGAGAGAAAACGTAAAAATATCCGTTGAAAATGGAATACGATTTACGGTCATAGGGTTAGTTATGACGGCGATAGTTAATTTACATCGTGAATCTTTATCGCTCATAAATAATTCTACGGACGTGCGAACGTAACCACTGTTCTTTATTTTATTTTAACTCAATGAAAATGATGTAATAAGCCAACTTGTTTACTAACATAACATATTAGACACAAAATAATTATGTATTTCAACAGTATTGGATATTGTTTTATGCAAATTTCAAAACACGACGACCCTTATGGCGCATTGCTTTAATAGACACAATAGGGTATTTGACTACAATGAAAATATAGATCAAACTGTAGTTAGCTTAAAAGTATAAATATTTTTTAAACCAGTTTAGCCAACACATTATTTTAAAATTATTAGGATTTTTATTAAAAATCGATAATAAAATAATTAAATTTTCATGTTTGATCACGTGATCGAAACACACGGATTGGCTGAATGACGTCACCTGCTTATTGTCAATGAAGTATTGTATGGTTTGACAGCAATGACCTCAGAACAGGAACACCATACGCAATGACAGCATTGACAGCTAAGTTTGTTTATATAAGTAGGTGACGTCATGATCTGGTCATCAATATGGGGTATTAGCGTTTTGGCGGCTTTTTGTTCATTTAAACTTTGAGTTTCATAGAAAATAGAGAAATTTACAAAGAATTAAGCAAACTGCATTATGTATTATGTTATATTGAACAATTTGAGTTATTTTTCTAAAATCTGTCAAATACACTATTGAATCATTGATAAATTAGCAGAATTGGGACCAGGGTCCCTTGCCTAAAGGATCTTCAGAACATTTTCCCATGTTATACGAATAAACAAACGCACACGTTAAAAAATGCGCGCTAATCATTTTGCCCGAGTAACATTACACCACCAAGAAAGTTTACATATTGCTGCACTAAGAACGGTTTTAAATTGAGCCGCGCGAGCTTAGCTGAATGAGCGGCCGGCTTAGCGGAAGACAAACGACCTAAAAGACTATTCAGAGTACGCACCGTAGCAAAACATCCATTTTTCGAAGCTCTGTTGACAGCGTTGTGATAATGTTATTTAAATATGTATAACCCATTTATTCAACCTTTTAGAGTTCTCGGCTGGTTTTAGACCTCACTTACGAGTATAACACTTCATCGCTCCTGAGCCTTTTTTATGTAAGTAACCGACAAAAGAACAGACAACCCAGATGGTGGTAAGTTGTGTGTGATGCCCGTGGTCATCAGACACCCCGAAAGAATCACTAACATTTTGCAGGCCAAAAAGAAACGGGGAATCTGCATGATTTCAACACGTAAAAATATTTCTCATAACATTATAAAGAACTCTCAGTTATGCGGATTTTTTTCTTCTACGAGTAAGCAAACTAAGTGATAATTAATTTCTACTTATTACGCATATAATTTTGAAATGAGTGCAGAATTCGGACCTAGGCTGTTTGGGAGTCACAACGTACGAGTACAAACCACTTGGCTGTCATGGAAGATTTCAGTCTCCTTTGAACAGAATTTTATAAGACGTAAATTTTATAGGACGATTTATGTCCTATAAAATTCTGACCAAAGGAGGCTGAAATCTTAAAATTTTATCTTTGTTCCTTACCTGTAAGTACTACTTACGCGTCTGTCATTTGAATGTCTTCGACTAATATTAATCACTTCGCAAAGGCGTAGACTGTCTGTAAAAGTAATAAATCTTAGGTACTTTGTCAGTTATCTATCCTTCTTCTTCACTGAATGTTAGTTACTTATATTACAAACATGATTTTTTACATATAGGCGAAAAAACGAGCAGACAAGACAGCTGATAAGCCTGATAATATTTTATTTGTGAGTTATTCTAATATCAGCTCGTATAATTATGCTTATTACTTTATATACCTAATAATAAAAGGTTATTAAACTACCATCCTTGTCTACTAACCCTAGAGTATGTTTTTGAACTAATAACAAGACATGGACTACTTATGTATATCTGAATTAAAATTATTCAAATATTATTACGCGAGTTTAATATTACTCCGCTTATGCAATGATATTTATAAATAAGTGCGATTTAACCTTTTATTCAGTTTTACAATTGATTGACGAGTAAAACGTAAGAGATTTAATGACACCTTAGTACATTATCCAAAACGAATAGTACAGAGGTTAACGAGCGAGTTTCCTTCGCTCATTCGGTGGGTCGCTCATTCATTGCACGTATCTCTTCAAACGCCTGGTTAATTTTGCTACCACTTTCCAATGCATTTAGCCCTTTTTCTGAATTGGAAAACGGAATTGGCAAACCGTTCCATTTACTGACCATTTCATTGGGAACTAAATGAGAAAACGCAACCATTCGGAAGCTTGAAATCCAAATCGCGTGATACTTTTAAATATTTTTCTTTTAAAATCGTTACATACCAACATTATTATAATTTCAGTAACGTAATAAATAGAAGCCGCGGCTTTTATATCCGAAACCTATCAAACTAAGCAACGTCGAATACCGTTGGGTACTAATTAGACGGACGCTAGAGGCAATTTTTTGAGACCGCTTTCGTCATGGCACGTTGTGGCCTTAGTTAAAATTATAACTGGGTTACAATGCCATACCAATTATAATATAGTTGTTAAGTATCGGGTGGGAAAAGAACAACCTATACAGACTTTAGCCGATCAAGATAGCCGAGTTAAGCGACGTCAAACGTCGATACTCTGATGGGTTTCTACTAGTTGACAAGTTTCTTGTGCTATCTTGCACTTCTAAGAATGCTTGAAGGCGTTCTTTCTTTGTAACTGTTACTTGTAACTGTTCGTTTTACTTTAATTTTATAAACAAAATATATTCCCAAATCCTTCAAACCTTCTTTGTGTATGTGTGTGTGTTGTGTCTTATTAGTGAACATTTTTATTATTTTGGGAAATAATTTCCTAATCGGCAAATAATGTATTTACTTAAACTAATAATAGATGTAGGTACCCTTGTAAATTAACGTAAATAACCCGTCCAGTTTCAGTTACGAATTCAGACAAGAGTCATTCAGTCATAAAAAATTATTTGCAATTTCCAGGGTGAACCGGAGTGTGAAAAACCATGTTTATTAAAATTCGAAGAGCTTGTATTTTTCATAACACAACATAAAAATATTACAGTTCGGTGACGAAATATGACGGATGGTGAGGAAAATATTTATTTTTTCCTCAGGGCTGTCCACCGATCAGTCAATTTCACTGTGTTTAGAGAGTTTAATTTATATTGTACGTCATAACCTGCCCTGCTTTGCTTCGGTAAATATATTCTTAGGCAACAAAAGCAATTTATTGCCCACCTTACTTTTAGACATTTTCACCTTTCGTGTTTACGTTATGAAATATAGTATGATATTAATTTTTATTCGAATTTGGTTTTTAGACAAAAAAATCGAAACTAAAACTACGCCTTACCACGTTAATTATATCCTAATTAAATACATATTTTTTCACCGTTTCCGTATATATGGTGGTATAATCAAAACGATTACATAATTATATCAGTGAGTTGACACCTACATGAATAAAGGATTTGGAATTTGATTATCTTCTTAGCCACATTTTACCTTACTTTTTTAGCTTTTATATTTCGATCCGTGGAAGTAAATCTAATTACATAATCTAAGTATCCTACTTAACAAGTCCACTCTAAGTTATAAACGCTCCAAATACAAATTTAATTTGTTTAAATGTGGTAGTCTAATGTTTCAACAAACAAACTGAGTTAGACAAGCAGAGAGACATACAAGAAGAGGGACATAAATACAAATAATAGATATGTTATTGACTTTATATACCCATTAATATAATTGTTTAAAAAAACTTTTAAATTTACAACTCTGCACCCATTACATTTTTATTATTTACTAGCTGGGCTCGCGACTTCATCTGCGTGGAATTTAAAAAATTCAAAAATAAAAGTAGTCTAATTTAATTCTCATTAAATCTGCGAGTGAAAGTCCCGTCAAAATCGGTCCAGCCGTTCCAGAGATTAGCCGGAACAAACAGACAGACATACAAAAATTGAAAAAATGTTATTTTGGTATACTCGTATATACATCTATATGCATTTAGTAAAAAGCGGTTATTCTAATATTACAAATAGACATTCCAATTTTATTTATTTATATACATTAGTATTTTTACACAATGCCAATGAATGATAAATTATCTGAAATAAACGTGCCAAGCCGTCACGGTTCTATTCGGTTTTTAATTAAAACCGTGTAAGTATTTGTATTCTCGTTCAAATGTTTAATGAATTACGATTTCCCTGAAATCAATTAATTGCGAGACTAGCGAGTTGAATTCTTTTCGTTTGTTCACGAATTAATTTGTTTTATTTTAGTCTCGCGGCAATTGTTTTTAGGTTTCGTGGTCTTTTATATAGTTTACTAACTGTGCCCGCGACTTCGTCTGCGTGGAATTTTAATTGTTACGGGGAAAATTCTAAAATAAAAGTAAATAAAAATAGCCTTAGTTACATCAGCTATCTGCCAGTGAAAGTCCCGTCAAAATAGGTCCAACCGTTCCAGAAATTAGCCGGAAAAAGCCGACAGACAGACAAACAAAAATTGTAAAAAAAATTAGGTATACATCCATATAATACATTTAGTAAAAAGCAGTTATTATCATGAAATGTTATTATCATTAGCGGTCATCTATCCAACTACCAACCACGGCCACTGTTGCTTTACTCGTTCGATCACTTGGGATCGACACAAGCCGGCGAAACTTAATAGTATAGTTAGATTATGATTTGGTATAAAGATTGAATTTGAGTTAAAGCCTTTGAGTTAAAACTTTTTTGAGTAACAACCTTTTGTGTTAAAACCTTTTTGCAGAATTCCTCGCCGCAGAGGAACCAAATGCAAGTTGATAGTCAGATAAACGCATAACTTATGCTCGGATCATCTTGTTTCATAACAAAACATTTACCTTCTTAGATGCTCCGTTGGTCTATAAAAACACACAACATCAAAGCCACTTAGTTTAGCGGCAACAAACATGTTGAACAAATGCCAATACTTTCGCCGTTTATCATATTTTATACGCCATTATAGGCGTTATGTCTTTGCATAAACTGTGATATCGTGACTACATTTTTGTATATTGCTGGGTGTAATGGCTACATCTGACGCTTTGGGGATTAGCCTTTACCAATATATTGCAGTCTTTCAACTGTGTCTTAAATACGAGGTGTTAAGAGTGTCTCCAATCCTTTAGTCTAAGCCAATTCCCTGCTTGTGGTACACACTAATGAATTACGGACCCATGGAGCCATTAGTCTATGGCAGTCGATTAGCTTTCTACTATGCAGCTTATTCAGATGCTATTCATGGAAGGTGATGAGATTTTCTACTTCGTTTTGAATTTCACTGCTAAAGCGTACCGGTCTGGCATGACAGTTAGGCTGTATGCATGGCAATGCATGCTATGAATCGAGAAAAATATGCAATTATTACAAAACTATGTAGGTATACTTTTAACAAAAGGTATTTGCTTTTAATGAAATAAAATAAGTTTCCGCTTTGATTGCGTGAGTACATAGACGTCGGTGGATACTTACAATCAGATCGTAAGCTCGTATTTCGGCTGTTTACATAAAAATGTAAGCATCGGTTTGTCTAAAATAATTATTGCCAAAATACACAAGTGGATCATAAATTATGAATAAAAACACAAAACAAAATCTACTTACGAGTACAATAATGACTCATCTCATTAAAATCCCGAAACAGCTGACCCAATTCATCAGAAGAGCCCGCAAATAAGCAAAATTTAAAAAGAGCATGTCGTGACTCCTAAAGAAATATTTCATTGGAACTTTTGGCTGTGGCCCAAATAAAGGTTTGCCAAACTAAGGCTGAATAACGGGGCTTTACACTCCACTAGTCGTAGATTCATAATACAGGTAATTCATTTGATGAGATGGCATAGCAACCATTGCGATAATCTGACAATAACCGTTTTAAAAGAAGCATTTCAAAATGTGACTTTTACCTCCTCGGACACTACACAGTTTAAATGTAACGATGATTGTGTTTATATTATCATAATTTAAGGTAACAGTAGCACTTAGTCACGATTTTTGTATGAATTGCGAAATAAAATCGTGAGTACCGGTTACAGTTTAAATTTTCAAGCTGTATGGAGTTCCAGTTCTATTTAAACTATACAAAAAGCACAGTAAGTGCCTACAAATAGCAACAAAAATAAGGTACATAAGTGCGAACATATTTTAAAATGTTCTTATTCTTATAGATGCCACTCTTCGCAAGCAGAGTAACTTTTACGAAGTCAAGTGTAGATTTACTAGCACCTTGCAGTCGCTATATCACCTAAATAATTTCTTATCAGACCTTTTTAGTGTAAAACATGATGCCTCATTTGCATCTTATTTTGAAATAAATCATGAATTCAGAAACTTCATTTAACTAAACTTATTTTTAACTAACTTCAACAGCTAAATTTACGTTTAAAGATTTTTTCTCTTCTAAATATTAGAAAATAATCCCAACAGTTAAATTGAGTGAGACCGATTAAATTATTTATTGTCCCGATTTGTATCCGATATTATCGTGTTTTCAAATGTATCAACAATCCCTACATTTTTACAGCCCGGTTCTAAGCTGATGTCTCAATCTTTTTACTAAAGATTGACTACGAAGGACTAGCACAGATCCCCTTTCACTACAAAATTATGGTAGATTTTAGAGGACCTGGCTTTTTGCGAACAATAGTTTTATCAAAATTATAAAACAATAAAAAAATGCGTATCATTTTTAATAAAATTTATGATTAGATGGACTAAAAGTTTGCGAGAGCCAAGGCATGTCATGACAATTATGTCAATAGTTGTCGAAAAACGAGAGAAAATGATAGAAAAAAAGTTAGTATGCAGTTGCTGCAGCAGTTATTTGATATTAGCTGAACTACATGCGCTTTGCTTATGAATAAAAAAATTGTAAACTTTCAGTAAATCCTACTGTAAACAATTCTGACACGTAAAACAGCAGTTTAAAAAAAAAGATGAAAATAATGTTTAGTTCCGCAAACACTCGTTGAGCGAGTGAACGCAAACAATCATTAATTAAGCCCGGTTGGCCGTAAAACCTACCTGGGGGCGTGGCTGCCATTAATCAACCGATAGTGAGGCAACTCTTTGCGATTGCTGCCTAAGAAGCTGTTTGATTGATGGAACGATTTGCAGTGGTTCCATGTAGTTTGGTTTTTCGTGTAAAATGATATAGTTTTTTACGGCAGCATACGGAAGAAAGATTTTCGGTCTCTGATGATTTTTGTTATAATCCATAAACTGTAATACTTACTTGTTTTTAGATTTTGAGGTCACTAGAAGGTGTGTTTCTGTGTTGCAGTAGGGTATGTACGTCTTACCTAATCTGAATGGAATTTGATTGACACCTAAATTGTTCATTTACTTACGTTTATTAGCCTTCCTATCTGGTCTGTTAAGAGTTTCGGTCAGATTCTTTCAACAATAGAGCAGAGTTTAAGTCCGATTTTACTCCACGTCATTGGAGAAAACCGACTTTAAAATCTCTCAAAAGTTGTCCGGCATTTCTTTAGGTGCTGGAAAAATAACAAATTTCGCATAGTTTAATAGCAGTTTGAAAGTTTCTAAATAAAGCTAGGTACTTAAATAATCACTAAGCAAACCGAAGATATACAATGCTCCCTGATGAAGTAAAATGATGATCCGAAATAACAATGGATACTTACTAGATACACGTCAGTGAGTATCTGCTGAATACAAAAGGCATAGAAATAGGTACTATCACGAACCTCCAAATGGATTCTATTGATCAATTATGAAGGGATATGAGTCCCGAGACGTGCATAGAACCTCATTGTCTACACGGTGAAATCTTTGAAGCAGCAAATACCAATGTACACGCTGACTGAGTGATATTTCACATTGCACGCCACCTTGTTTTCCTAACGTCTACAAAGGGCTAATAGAGCAACGTTTAGTTATGCCAGTATGCTTGCGTTGCGATCAATGTAATACGATAGAAACGCTTCGATAAATTAATTTTGACGTGTTTGTGTTTTAGGTAAGCATGTAGTGTAGGTATGTTATTATGTACATATATGTGTACTTGTGTATGTGTATAATAATGTGTTTTTTAAATTTTATCTTCATCATCGCGAACACAAACCTTTAAGTATTTTGTACCAATATTTCAGTTACATAGAACATTGTTAGGGACCGTTCAAGTAATACGTAACGCAATTTGGGGGGACGGGTGATCTTATAAAACGTTACGATGCGTTACGGGTGGGAGAGGGGTTCGAACAGCGCGTTCGTAACCTTGTTTTTTTATTTAAAAAATAAGCTTTTTTACGTATTTTTGCGAATTTCCGGTAATTTGCCAACATAACCTTACTTAGATAAAAATAGTCAGTTGGGCGTGAGGTTTAAGTTGGTGTACAGAAAAACGTTTCGACGCGTTACATTTTCAAAAGAATTTAAAAAATTGCGTTACGTATATTGGAAAACAACCTTACGGCGAGATTGAAAAAAACTTCAATGTGGCGAAAAAAGATTAAATGAATTGATAACATAGCCATGGCATTGAGACACAGCTTATGGATTAAAAATTGAATACTCTAAGCCTTGTCGTTACAACAATTTAAGATTTATTATTATAAGGACGCTTTGATTGTCCCTTGGGAAATAATCTGAAACATCATAAAAAAATTATACATTTTCCTTCCTAAAACGCTAATTCATAACATTTTTACAAGGGCACTTAAGGCTACGGGGCTACCTTCTGAAGCTCGCCAGAGATATGAAACATTTTTCATACTAAACACTAAAGTCGACGTCTTGCCGACCTTACTTACTTACTTGCCTTAGTGCGAGTGCTACAGTAAGCGATGATCGATTAACGATTACCTGAATCATAGAATTTGATAAACTATAATTATCGTTTGTTTTTTATTTCATCACCATACGATTAAGAAATTATCATTACTAATGATGATTACTCACTCATATTAAAGTAGGATGAGTTGAATCCCCAGTAAAAATTTTATTTTCATACCTTTTTATATACACTTTCTTTGAGACTGAGGACGAATTTGAACCAAGTGGTCTTGAAGTTCTGGTATTCGGTCACAATTGTATTGCTATTCTTGAGCATAAAGCAAATAATTATAAGCTTTGATTTGATTTGGTTGCACAGGTTCATATTTCAAGTTTATGCTTTTTCAATGATCATACAAAATTAGAGTAGTTCCCTACGAGTAAAGATTATTATTGAATTCTTAAACTTATTATTATTCAATAATATTATTAAATTATTTAACTATTATTGAATTATTCGAACTATAGAAGTATTGTACATCGTCCAAAGGCGCTATTGTGTAGCAGCGCGACAAACATACTAAGCACAGGATTGCATAAGTAAGACCATAGCCTTAGACATTTTTCGCTTCGCTCGGTGAGACAGCTCTCTAAAGTTAGCGTCTTACAAGTGAGCGCACTTGTAAACATCTGCGGCGCGACGCGGCGACGTCTAAAGTGAGGACAGAGCAGTAGCAATTACAGAGTGAACGGACATCTGGTACTGGCTTATATGCAATAAAGTAAGCAGTGTCGTGGAGCTACGAATGTTGTGTACGATCTGGCAATTATGACGATTTAGCTCGAAACAGTTGGAACACAAAGTTTTGCACCATAAAAGGAATCCTGGAATTACATGAACCATAATTATGGATTGTTATGAGTTGTTAGAACTGAGACATGGAAAGACATGAGAAGCGTGTATAATGAGCTTGTTGGTGATTCGAATCTTGTGAAGACCAAATTGCAAGGCCGCGAGCACAGACGCAGGGTAGTCAACATTTTGGTATTCTATAGTCATTTCGAAGAGTGCTCACAGGAATCCCATAAATACATAGTTTCTCCATTGAATGAACCGATTTGCGGCGCGAGTAGTCTTTTTGTAGTAGTAAACATCCGGCCGGTACGAACGACATGAAATACTCGCTTGCCTGCGTCGATGTTCCATTCCAACCCACCTATTATGTGAGAGTCTTTAAAAAGACTGCCTTGATTTGAGTAATTATTGTAATTCATATTATAGCATGTAAGTATTCCGCGTCAAGAAAACTTTTACGGGTAATACAAATATAGCTGATCTTAAATCGATACAAATATTCCCAGAAATAAAAGACCTCATCTGATTTTTTTTGTACTGCGCATGAAAACGTTTATTCACGTGAAAAACTAGCAAATACCAATCACTACAAAAATCAAAATATAAAATCATATTTTAGAAAAAAATCCAGGTGCCTATAAAAATTTGACGGCTGGGAATTACCAATGTGGTTTCCAATTTCACGGGCACGAATTCGTGAAAAAGAAATATTGCCCCCGAAAAATCTGTTAGCATGTCGGTAAATTGCAGTTGCACTGGCTTTTTGCCTCTAACTAAGATAAACGCGCGGCCACACTATGTAATTTATGGAGTCGTTTACAAATAGTTGTTAGGATACATTGTGCATGCTTAATGCGATGAGACACATTATCGTAAGCAAGAAATGTTTAGACCATGTCGACTTATTATTAATTTTAAATGATTGTCTTTTTTATGGTATAATCTCATTGATGAGCAGACAAAAGATAAATAAAAATTAAATAAAAGTAATGGTACTAACTATACTCCCCACACTAAGACGTGGGTCATGGACAACACATAAATACAAGAAAACAAACACACAGACCGTCAACAGAAACTTTAAGTCACCATTAAAATTTCTGCCTCAACGAAAATCGGACTGGACCCTTGGAACGGCGATCCCGATGTGTTACCTATTGCGCCATATGAATCGTCAAGAATATATTTTTTAGAATAGATACATAATTATATTCTGAGTTATCTGGAAAAGATCGCTTTTAGCGATAAGATCACCAATTGTCTACTATGACATACCCGTATATTTTAAGTTTAAATTATACTATTCTAAAAGAGTGTGCAATAAAGAGTTTTCGTATTTAATGTGTAGACTAGTAGCAAAACTTTTTAGTTCTAAGTATGCCAGACATACAGTGCCAAGTAAGGCGGTCTGCCTGATACGTGACCTTTATTTACAGACGAACCTGTCCAATGTCCTGTCATTGTCGCAGCTTCTATTTGTCCTCTACTAGATTAGGTCCTGTTTGAGGTGTTAGAATAAAATTCCTTTTTAATAGTATCGATCGTGAACTAGCCCTCACGTCGGTTCGGGAAACATGTCCCTCCCCATGTACCTTTGGAAATTGTTAGGCGTGATTCTTTAAAGTGACATAAATATTTTATTTCTCAACCGATTGAAATAAAACAAACTCTAAATATTAAATGAAGCTTACCACAATATATAAGTGAAGTAAACCGCACCCAAATTGGACAAGGTGTTTCGAAGATTAGCGCATACAAAACCACAGACAAAAATTCAAAAAATCATTGTTTTGGGTTATATTGCGTCAATAAAGACCGGGGGTCTTTAAAAGTTTTTACTTATATCTTCTATGTACAGACAGAGACAAGTTACTGGTTTATTATTAGTATAGATATACGAGTATAAGCAAACGCTAAAGAAGGATGTTGATAATATAAGTAAGCAGACAAAAACACTATAGACCGTGTAAGAATTAAAAAATTAAAATAATTGATTCAGACCCAAGCACCCCTAACATAATAAAGTTTTATTATTACGTTGTTTTTTACTCATTCCTAGAAAATTTCTAATCTTTAAGCGAGATTTTTCTTAATTTAAGTCGGAATATTTTACTTTTAATAGCCGACAAATTTTTCAATTTTATTTAGATACATTTTATTTGACTTTGCAATTTTATAAAGTTTTAGTATTTTTTACAGCTAGTATTTATGCGGAGCCGATAAGCAAAGCAAATGCTTTGCAAAAACCATATAGTTTTTGCAAAGCATTTGCTTCGGTGAACGAAAACATCGTAAGAAAACATGCACACCTGAGAGCTCTCCATAATGTTCTCAACGGTGTTTGAAATCTGCCAATCCGCACTTTACCCGAAGATAGACTATGGCCTATAGCCCTTATATTGTTAGAGGATCCTTGAGCCTAGTAGTTGGGTTGCGAAGAAGGTGATACGCATATTGAGCCGAAACATGCAATTAATGTTTTAAAAAAGATCAAAAAAAAATTGTTTTAATAAATTATATTTAAGTCATGAACTAATTTTGTATTTAAAATTCGCAGTAGAATTTTACTTCAGGACTTACAAAGTGGGCTGTGTTATCAAAAGACACATAACTTGAACTTTCCCCTTTACTAACATAACACCTACATGGATAATTTCTAAGTCAGCTAGAGTAAACTTTGAAACTCTCGAAGAAACTCACTTCTTCGCTGTTCTTAAATTCACAAAGGTGCTGTATCTAACGTGAATTTGGAATTGATCTATTTTAAACTTTCTTTTGTAGTTCTTGAGGTTGAAAATCCTTTGTAACATTTTGTTATAGACCAAATAGAAGCAAAGTGAGGATAGAGCCAAGTAAAAAACATCGACGTCTGAATCTTGGCGCCTTTTATGGATAAACTGCTCAATTTGCACGTTTTAATGCATTTGCGGAAATATTTTAAAAGACAATAATTTACAATATAAGATCAAGTTTCCATAACCTGGATAAAAACATGGAATATTACATTATAATATCAAGGGATTAAACAAGCGATTTCAAAATCAAATCTATAATTTTCGAATAATTAAAATAAAATATATTTATCGCTTATTGTATTCCTATTTCATGCAAAAAACTTTTCGTGTAGTAGACGTTTGTCATGTTTTGTTCCATCTACCGGTAATTATTGTCCGCGTGGTTCGCGAATAAAATCTGAACTGTTCTTCTAGCTTTATGCCCCTTCTTAACGGCGCGTTCACATAGAACGTCCGTTTTACAGGTCCGTTTAAACGGATATGTTATTAGCGTATGTAGTTGTATGAGCCAGTTCACACACATGACAGTATTCCGGATCCAGTAAAACGGACGTTCTATGTGAACGCGCCCAAAATTCTGTGTGAATATTACCTCCGGTAGCGACGGATCAGTTAAAATGGATCCAGTAAAACGGACGCTCTATGTGAACGCGTCCAAAATGCTGTGTGAATAATACCTCCAGTAGCGACGGATCAGATAAAACGGATCCTGTAAAACGGACGTTCTATGTGAACGCGCCCTAAGAGTTAATGTCCATAAGCAGCGGTAATTAGAATGATAATACGACCAAATTTTGCAAAATAACCTTTATAAAATATAGAATACATTTATAAAATAACTTAGTCGATTCCCAGTCTTTAACAAATATTTAGAATCCAAGGAAAGGATCGACGTGCATTATACATTTTTGCACACGACTGGTTTGCTTTGCAGGCGACGTGCAATATCGCCAGTATACCTTGCTTCCTTTATATGGCCAAGGACCGTGTAATATCAGAAAAAAATATAAAAGAGTATTGTGCGAGGAAACAAGACCCTATAGCGTCTGTTTTTCGACGACGAATTTTGTTCCCGTAATACGTGAAAGCAAAGCTTGACGCTCATACTTCGACGGCTCGTGATGATAAAAAATAACGTGGCGCAAAACTGCGAATAGAGTTATTACTTAGATTTAAGACAGCATGATTTTGATTTTAAACCTAACTAATTGCGGATTGTACCCACAATGTACACTTACTGGGACTTACTATATTCTGAACCGTTTAGTATCGACTACCATTCACGCAACTGGGTCAAACATTGGCGTACAAAATACATAACAGATAGAACACACGGATAGACCATGACCTGGACTGGGATATAGGACACTTTATTTCCGGTAATACGGTCTTTTGGACACCTTTAACGGTGTTTTGTCGTTCTCCAACACCCATACGGGTGGAGCCACGGGAAAAACGAATGAAATACATATATTACACATGTCCAGTATTGTGTTAATGCCGGGTACTCATATCTGATTACAACTTATTGATAGCGATATAAAATTTTATCAATACAGCGCGCTGGGGAGGCTGTATAAATAACGGCCCGGCTGGGAGTTCCATTAATAATATTACATGTATTAATTACTTACGGGTATCGGTCTCTATAAAACATGAAACACAGATACAGAAATGTTAATGCCTAAATATTGGAGTGATGTGATTGAATACATTCTAATAATATGACTCCAAGGGGTCAAATCTGATGTGTTAACCTGTTTGTTTGTATACACACACACACACACACACGCACACACACACACACACACACACACACACACAAATGCACTCTCGCATCCACGATTCACGTTATAAAGACGCAAGTGTTGTGAGTCTATACAGTCCTACAGATATTGGATTCGGACTGATGGTCGTCAGTGAACTTTTTAATCAAAACTTTTCATATATTTCTCTCTTTATCATCCGTGTCGTCAGAAAAAGTCTACTGGCACTTTTAATTCACTTTGAAGCGTTTTGTTTGGGTAACTTTATCGTAAGCGGACATAAATAAAATTGCAGGATTCCTCTTCCAGTTTTTAATACTTCCTGGTATTATAAATGCATAATATTTATCTATATTAAAAGTGTTTCCGTTTTCATTGAACTGGACACATACGATATTAGAAACTACCCACGGCTACTTCTTCTTCCTTGCGTGGATTTTTAAATTGCCGCAATTTCGTTCGAGAACAAAATTCAATTTAAAAGCAAAAATATAAGTCTTTTTATTCCCTATTCTGTCCATCCGAATATTACAAATGCGTCCTTATCTACGTCTTTACTTATCTTTTTATGCGTCTTTACTTATCTGTCCTTGTTTGTCTGTCTGCTATCTTTTCAACCTTAATCCGCTGAACCGGTTTAGATGAAAAGCATGGAGATAATTTGAGAGCCTCGAAAGAACAACGGATAGTTGTTATTCCAATAACACGTTTCCTTGATATTAATTTATTCATAATATTATTTATAAATCACGACCAAAAAACTAGTGGGATTATAAAAAAATCCTTCCGTAGTGAATACCGATAAGAACAAGATACAAGGACTAATGTAATGAGTGTGTGAATATTTGTTAATAATCATCTTCAAAAAAGGAGGCAAATAATTCTACATGTATGCGAATTTAATACACAGTGAAAACTAACTCGTACTGGATTATGAGTGATGAACGTTTCAGATGAAAGGATTAAGAACCTTTTATCCACTGAGTATTCGGTAGTGTAAATATTTGAAATGCCTACCAGCGTAACCCAATTACTAATTGATGTGCGGTTTGGCCTAATAAAAAAAGCGTATTATAAAGTGAATAAAAATAAAGCAAAAATTTTGCGATTTTAAATTGGACCGCTATTATCTGCCATTTGACGTCAAAAATAAATATTCAAACCGTTTAAAACAGTGACAAGTTGTATGACATCAAACCATTACTGGTCACTACCACTATTTAGCTCGAGTCCTCAAACCTGAGGAGGCCTACAGCATTCTCCACCGCAAAAGTGTACCTACGTATATTTAGTGTAATGAATCTAATTCATTAACTAAGTAAAGAAAGAAAAAAATGACTGAAGTATTACATCGTATTTGCAATAATTATAACTCTTCGAACTAGAAAGATAAATTTCAATATTCGAAAATAAGACAAGATTCCACCGCAGTGGAATCTTGTCCGTCTTGTTCAATCTTGTGTTCAAATTGAGATAGAGACACAAGATTGAAAACCACTTGGTAGATTTTTAAAAACAACTGACATCCAACAAGGCTTAGTGAAAATTATTAAAAAATACATTAGGTATATTATAACTTAATTAATGTTATGAACCGGACCGGACAGGACCGGCAAGTCGTAAATGAAATTTACACTCGAGCCCAACATCTAATTCATGTTTAATCGAATATTAAATATAGAAAGTATAATAAATAGGTTGGTGTTTGTAATGCTTAAAAATATTTTCGATATTTTAGCTCTGGCATCTCGCGAATCCATTTATTACTTTTTCCGTTTTAAATGTAACGATCGCCTCGAGCTATTCATGTTTATTAGCTGTTATTTTTATTTCGGCAACAGTCTATGCGCGAGCTCGTAAATGTTTTTAGATTAAAATCCTGTGCAACGTTGCTAGATAAATAACCGTTTAAACATTCATGCATTTATCTTTCAATACTAATATACCGTTTTTTGTAACGCAAACGTCAGTCAGTCCTTATCAACTGAGTTTCAAGATCATATAATAGGTTATGGGGAAGATTACGTCTTTGCACTTTTCAGCTTTTAACAATATACGTGAAACAAATCGAAAGAATCCAAAACCTTTGTGGCATCGCTGACGTATGTGCCGAGAAGGATGCGGAGAATGTACTTGAGAACGGCTTCTTTAAATACGCAGTTGATTTTAGAAACCAATGTAGGTATTCAAGTAGGGTATTCAACCAATAATAAACGCGGTGATAGCTGGGTGGTTGAGCGTTGGAGTACCGACTCAGGGAGCCCGGGTTTAAACCCTGAATGCACTATAATTTTCAGAAAAATAAGTGCGTGTGAGAATTTAATTATCACTGGCAAGGAAACCATCGTGAGGAAACCTGCACACCTTAGAGTTCTCCATAATGTTCTCATAGGTTTCTGAAGTCCGCCAATCCGCGCTTGGTCAGCGTGGTGGACGATGGCCTGTACCCCTCATGATGTGAGAGGAGACCCGTGCCCAGCATTGGGATAGTTATGGGTTGCAATAATGTTGATGAGGTATTTAACCAGGCAAAGCGTGGTAATTACTAACACCAGCGCTATTGTTTTGTCCGTTATTCAACAAAACGTGTTTATTCATATTATGTTCCTCATTAATATTCACTCTTGTGTATATTTTAGCTTTCATACTTCTATGATAAGAACAAAAAGACATTCACTTTTGACAAAAAATATTTCAGGTGTTATAGGTTAAGAGTCATTCTTTTTTTAACACTGAATGATTCCCACCCAAAGGTTCAGACATATTATTGAAAACACAACGGTTTACTCAATTTTGTCGCGAAGTCATTGTCGTCAAGTTCTCTCGACTTGTTACGGACCAATTCGAAGTCTTTTTAGTCTCCCAAGAGCCATTCCGTAGCCACGCTTGCGAGCTTGCGACTAAAGAAGTATTTTTATATGGGAGTGATATCGGAATGCATAAGTTAACGTAGGTCAGACTTGCAAAAATGTTGACAAGAATAGTCGCGTAGATAAGTCTTATTTCGCTCAACATATAACAGAAACGTCTGATAGGTTAACTTTTAATTTTTTTACGTTATATTATTTTATTGTATTGATAAACTATCCACCTGAAATACAACCATGGCATGATTGAATCATACCTATGCTCTGCATATAAAGGAATACGGAACTTTCAAAACACGGTTGTGTTTCATAAACAAAGAGGTAACATAATACATTTACATACATACAATATATATATGCCTGTTTATAGTTAATTTGCGTCACCGTTTGTGTTCAAAACTAATTAATTTAGGCGTTTTGATATGGTTAAAAATACAGTTCATGTCGTCCTACCATTAGCGAAACGCTATCACGAAATTATATTCACGGACACGCATTGTGAGCACAAATATTACGATTTAATGTAATTTAAAGGTATTATTACTACAATAAGTTATTAATAGAGCACGCTTTCCACGATATTAAACCTTTAACATATTTAGGTAATTTTCCGGTTCCGTTAATTCGCATCTGTCTGTTATTCGTCATATTTATACTATTTGGCTCATAAAGTTTGGTTTGGCTTAAAATGGCTTGTCAGGAAATAATAATTATGAGGCATTTGTTAGACATTGATGCCCGGCAAAGGCAATGTTTATCCAGGAAATATGAGAGTATTTTTTTGTAAAACAAAGTTATTGCTCCGCAACAAGCCCACGTGATGGTAAGTGGTGATGAAGTCCAGGATATTGAAGGCACTAACTTATATAGCCTACTCACTCTCCTCTTGAAGAAACTCACATCAAACATAGGCGGAACATTCCAGTTCTTCACAGTGCACATTGAACGACGACGCAAACACTACGTGAGGGCAAGTTGTCACTCTTTACCGGATAAGAAATAAATTAACTCGATTTCCCTAATTAAACTAAGGCTGCATTGAAATTAAGTCCTTAAATTAAAAAACACAAACACATTTTATGGTTGAATAAATGTATAAACAGAATTTTACAAAGCCAAACTTAGTCATAGAGATTGATCTAATCTCATAATTATTGAAAGTAATCATAGTTAACCATGAGAGAACATAATTGTTATACATATAAATTACACACATACACAATAACATATAAATCAAAAAGCGCCCTTGATACTAAGACAACATCATATAGGCAACCTTTCGATAAAGCCAACCAATACTGAATATCTTTTTATTATGATAGTGTACTTACCATTTTAACTACATTGGCATTGGTACTAATCATAAGGCGCGATTACAACAAGCATTTACCTAGTATGAAGAAAAAATTACTAAACGAACAAATGTACACAAGTGAATAGGAAAACTATGATTTGTAATAAATAGCCGGTAGCTGGAAAACGGGAATGGAATAATGAGTTTGAAATCAGTTGTTGAAGAAAACATAAAAATTAGCTTCGAGGCCAAAGTTGCGTTTATTTCATTTGTTATAATTGCAAAAGTTTATGCAAGCGGGGCGCTTAGAGCAAGGCTTGACACGAATTACATTTCAATCAAATCGGAGCAACCAACGGGTTGAACTGCGCGCCGAGAACGAACTCGACAACAATTACTTGAAATAGGCATACTTACAATGCGATCGTATTATTATTGAACAGCATAACCTCTCATTTATTTGTAATTGGCCCTATTTTTTGTGTAATAGCTGACCAACGGGTAGACGAGCCACCTGCTGGTAAGTGTCGCCCATGGCATAAGTAACACCAAAGGCATTACATGCGTTACTGGCCAAAAAAAGGGTGAAAAAAGAAAGCAGATAGTTTTTATTTATTTATTTAATTATTTATTTAGTTTATCAAGTTATTTGTTTATTTATTTATTTATCAAGTTCTCAGCTGGAAAAGTGCTCCTCTTCGCCTCGGGAAATCTAGTACTCACAGTCGAAAAAGTGTGTTGACTACAATGCACCAGTAAAAGCCCAAGTCAGTTAAACTGTTTCTAAAATAAGCGAGAACACGCGCATGAACAAACTGACAATAGAATGACGCCACATATCTAATCATGCATTTTCATCCAAAATAAACGCATATACAAAATTTGAGCTCAATCGGTTGAAAATATCTGGTTCAAAATTGAGTTGCAAGATTCCACTCGAGCAAATATAGTTACATACATACTTACATACATTGCAAGTTAAATAAAAGCTTTTAATAATTGTAGGTTTTCTCAAACATATACATAATATTCTTACAGACATCGATCAGTTATAGCTCTATCATATACATATAACGTTGTTTATATTTATTTATTTATTTAATCTACAAATATACATAAAATAAATGCAAGTTAAAGAAATTTTGTACAAAGGAACTTCATTCGTCTATCCTTGAGTCCAGTCAAGGACTACTTATGCAACAAGAGCTACGTACTTAAGCCATTGTCGAAGTAAGACTATCATACTCGTACAAAGTGTTTGCAAAGACCTATTTGGAATAAAAATTTCATTATGGTTAACACACAAGCCGCGTGAGTGCTTCGCACGTTATAAAATGATTTTTTTTTATTGTTCGTATTTAACCGCAGCGAACTCTCGCCTGCAACGTGTGACGGGGCTCAAAGGCGTAATTTAGCTGGCGGATTTATAGCACGAAAAGATGTCACGCCGTAAATATCTAGACCTCTATTCGAGTAGCAATATAAAAAAGAAAATGGATGGAGTCTGCGGTTAGGCCAGGAAAAATAACAGATTAATAGAGATCCTGTCTTTGATTATATCTATTTACTTTTAAAATATATCCGTTATATTATCATTTTTTTATTTTAACGGAAAGATACTCGTTAGTGGTCACCGTCACCTGAACAACAATCATATCAAAGGCATACCGATGCGTTGCAGGCCTGGAGGAACGAAAAAGGAAAAATTCTGTAATCGGTACTGAAATGATCATCATGAAAGTAATTTTTTATTTATTTTTTATTTTATGTTGCACTATCTAATGCAAATATTATTTTCAAAACGGTATTGTATTGTAATTTATTGCGTGGTAATTCTTCAGACAGTATCTTTCAAGTCTTCGTATTCGTAGTAATCGTAGAACATGCATGTGCTTAGGAAAATTGCAATCAACTAAGCAAAGTTTTATTAATTAAGTTCAAAGCAATATACTTTATAATTAAAACTTGTCTATCAGCGAAACAATATCTAAGCTGCAGATAAGGTAATGAGAACTACGCAGACATTAATCAACCGTGCCCGGTTAGAGCCAGTTTTCCACGCCAATAAGGTGGTATATACCTCGACAAATCTAATTTGACTCACCCGCCCGGGTAGGGTTAATGTGTTATAGTGTTAATATCCAAGGTAGATTTTATTAAAGGGTTGATAAAGGTTATCGCCGGTATTCGAACATCGCAACGTCTGCCTGTGAATTTAATTAATTAGGATTGTTTTACGACGCTAGTTTTGAGTTCAATTTGGTGTTATGTGAATAGTTGAGCTGAAACATTAAATGGAAGTGACAATGTGCTGATTTGGTCTGTTCGGATGAGGTTTTAAACTTTTTTCTAACACATTTTCGTCTCTTATTTTACCCTCTTATGGGGCGATTTTTCCAATTCACCGAAGTAGTTATTACATTATTTCTTCCCAGAATTCCAAATACTTATTTTTATAGTGCCTACTTTAAAATCAAGCGATCGACTGTATACGCAACATCGGGCGCATCGATAGTCGGATGGGTGATCAGAAAAATTTCTTGAGCTCTTTGGTGCTTCGAAGGGCACGTAAAGCCGTCGGAACCGTTTGTTAACGTTGGATAGCAGTCATAAAAACTGATTTCGATACTTGGGTTACCCACTACCCCGTCCACCAATCCGCAATAAAGCTACTTGATGGAGTATGCTCTAGGCATCTTCTGTGATGAGCAGAGACCTGTGCTTAGTAGTAGGCCTGTTGAAGGCACCTTTACTTCTAAATACTTAACTTAAAAGAAGTGGTTCTTAGAACGTCAGCAAAATACATACATAAACTGTTGTCGCATTACACAAATGAACGGTATCATGACTGCACCATCTCTGACGTTCGTCGTCTCCGCTTCATTTCATAATCCCCTGTTAGGCGCGACTTAGCTCTTGTTTCATACGTCTAATTAGTGAACTCAGTGTTGCTTTGTACTAATGAATGAACGTTGCAAGTGTAACATGCACTGGAAATTTACGATTTAAGTGGGCATTTAATTATGCTTACGAGGATTGTATTGTGGTTCAAATTTCATACATTATTCTTTTGTGTGAAATTAATTTCTCATCCCTATATACATGTCATGCATATAGGGATTCATAGTTAGTAACGTCCATACATAACAGACGCACAGACGGACGACCCGTACGTCCCAACGGTTACCACGCCGGAGTGCCGTTCGAAGTTTCCTGGGTTTGATTCCCAGCGAGGGGGAAATTTGAATGAATAAATAAATTTATTAGGTCAGAACTTTATCAACATGCATAAGTACCATCGAGATTAGAATGACTGGTGCGGAGCCATTGACCTTCAACAGGAGACCTAGCACCATAGCCTTGTCCGTTGTTCAGAGCTCCAAGCAAGGCAGGTTCCTTTGGACTCGAGATGGACAGAGCCCATAAAATATTGAAGTAAAGCATGAATTGAAAAATATATACGGCCTACTTAAAAATCAACTTCTGTTGTCGACGTAATGCTTTTATATTTTTCTGTGAAGAAATTATTTCAAACTAAGTTATTTCATAAAGAAGTTGATGTAACTGTAATATTATATCTCCTTTTATTTTCGTCCACGTTCTTAGTTTAGTATTCTTGACGACTAAAAAGTATCTGAAAACATTTTGTTACGCCTATTAGCTTTGAAAAGAATGTAATATTAAAAATTTTACGTGTTTTTATGACTAGACTAAATACAGAATAACAGTTTTTTGAAAATATTGAATACGTCTCAGTGCAAATAGTATTTGAAAGTGAAACTTGACATTGGACAAAATATGGATTTAAATTTTATTTAACTTGCAATGTATGGTATATGTATACATAATTACATACACACATTGCAATAGTATGTATGCTATATGCTTGTACGGCGCACTATTGAAGCAGATATCTTCAACCGATTAAGCTTAAATTTTGTATACACCGTTGTCAGTTTATATGACATATAACCTTGTCGCAAGAAGCTAAATATGTAAATAAAATAAAATAACTTGATATTGATATGGTACTGCTACATGAAAAGCATACGAGGCTAAGTTATGACACCAAAATGAAGTTCGAAGGAATCTGTACTTAACTCATCTGTATCTATAAAATACTGATTACATTATATCCTTTGCTTTAGGGTGAATGTGGAGAAGAAGGTGAGGATGCGGGTGAATGTTACAGTAAAGGTTAGGAAGGTAAAGGTAAAGGTAAAATTGAAGTTGATATTTAAGTGATGTCGGGTCGGAAAACGAAGTCTAAGTGGAAGTCAAAATATAAAATTAAAATAAAGCTTTACGATACAATGAAATAGAAATTTCACTTTGTAAGTATGTGAAGTAGTACGCGCACACTTTTTTATTTTATATTGAACCCCAAATTTAACTACCGAATGTATTTATAGTTTTCCATTCAGTGCATGTGACGAAAATATTTGTGCAACAAATAGACAAAACATTTCAACGCGGGTCATCCAATAACAGTTTGGTTTTTACATCGGTTTTACAGGGTCTTAAAACCGCAGTATCAGAATGTACGGGTAAGGGTTTTGTTATCATGAAAAATATTCCCAATAGCCTTCAACAACTTCTCACTATTTCTAAGTTTACTGGTTAATTTAATTCACCCCATTCATTGACGACCCGGATGGCGCAATGGTTAATACGTCGGATCGCCGTTAAATCTGAGTACAAAGAATAAAATAAGTAATAACTAAACTCTACATTCAAAACTGACTTTATATTAGTACCTACTTATCTATTTTGTATGTGTTATATAATTTTTATCAAAACGAATTTATTTTGGCACATACTCACATCAAACACTCTTTTGTTAATTATCGCAAAGAAAATTCCTGTGTTGATGCATGAACGCGGACTCACATGAACCAACTCCTCAACTAATAAGCTGGCATCAAAGCTTTTAAACTTATCCATGCGGACACTAGAACAGCGGCTTGGTCGTGTTACACTGCATTAAATTAACCCTTACTGCCTTCTAATACGGGCTGGTATCCAAGAACTGTGCAAAAACTTGAGTTGTTTTAACGCCCTTTTTAAAGTTTCGGAGGCACAAATTTGAAGAAAGCTCTTGTTTGTACTCGGAAGTTTTTCAACTATCTTTTTTTAAAGACCTCGGAATAACAGGCGTGATAAAGTGGACCTATACAGCCTTTAATATTAGTACAAAGAGCTATCAATTTGACACCTAATTTACTATTAATTGATATCGATAAGATTTAGTCGATAGAAAGATTTATTTAATAACTAAGTAAGGTCAGAATTTAAAAAGTTATGTCAGTTTAAAGAACTACGCCTAACAATTTCCGAATATGGGTACTAATAGAAAGGTGTGGAGCCGGCTACACTTTTTAGGGGCCATCATCTCAGTTCACAAGCGTTTAACAACAACAGCCCTCAAAGGGTAACAATTACTAACTGGACTATAACTAAGAATAACTAACAGGGCTAACTTTCACTAGCAGGCCCTGTTCCAGTCCGCATACTTACTAACAAACTAACCAGCTAATGTTCTAACACCGACCGTCTCCTAACCGGACTAGCTATACTAATCCCCATTCGAGTCTTGTTCTAAGTCGGTCGCAGTTGTCATGGGCGGCAGCGGAAGGAGGTGCTGCATGCTCGTTTGCTACCTTAATTCCATAAAAAGTGGCATGTTTCCCGAAGCGAAGCGACGGCGGATTTACTAATATTTGATATAACTTAAGTATTACACGACTAATCCGACACGTACTAAACAAAGAAGGAATATCGTGTAATATTTCACAGTGCACGTCTCACAACTTTTGTGCACAACTTTTTCCAATATGAAACAAAAGATTGTTGTAATCGTTTAGCAATTGCTAATAGAATTGTTTTATGAACCATAACTTAGGATATTGCTTTCGCGTGCGATCAAATGTTTGTAACATTTTTATGAACACTTCAGGTACGCGAAGATATATGGCCTTTTATTGTTGAATAAAAATATAACTCTTATTGAAATTAACTGCTAATGTCTGAGTATTGACCTTTTTGTGAAAGAAACCTAATAGCAAATGAGAATAAAATTGTTTAATTATATTAATATATGTTTAACTAGCGAGCCGCCCTCGCTTCGCTTCGGGAAATTTATTCCTTCGGTTTGCAAAGATTTAGTTAAATATTTTAGATAATTCACACTATATCTTTATAATTTATAGCGTATGTGTTATTCTGATGTGTAAGCTATATTATTGTAAAGTTTCCGCAAAATCCATTCGGTAGTTTTTGCATGAAAGAGCCACAAACATTCATACATCCATACAAACTTTCGCATTTATGTATGATATTAATAGGATTAGGATAATATTGCAGTCTGTCACTCGCTGACAGCCCAGCGACAAAACTATCGGAACTACACACTCGCTGCTCGCCAACTCGCTTTCAGTTTATGATTTTTTGATTTATGTCCAATAATTATGCATTTTTGTTTGTTTGAGTTTATAGCTCTACTTGCTACTCGCTAGTCGCCGGCGGCGGAGAACTGCCTTAGCCGGAGAAACGAATTTCTACCCATGTAAATAAGAGATGTGATTTAGTATGGCGATTATGTCAAGAGTCAGTTACATGGCTTCAACCCATTAATGGTCCACCACTCAGCATCGATCTAGGAGCGGGTTAGTGGCCACCCCAAGTGTCGGAAGTTTTTATGCCACCCGAAGGTCTCCGACATGGCTTAACGACTGCTACCTAATAATAACAACCGGGACCAACGACTTTACGTGCCTCCAAAGCACGGAAGCGCTCAAGAAACTTTGCGACTAGCGGCCACCCATCCAAAGAAAGACCGCGCCCGGTGTTTCTTAACTCGGTCGATCACTTAAGATCGACGCCAGCCGCCGGGCCATGAGCGCTTTAAGTTACATAAAGTATGTATATTATAGTATACCGTTTATTGTGTTTAAATCATTAATTAACATAACCACACTTTTGATGAAAGTTTACCGATAAAGAGCGTATAATGTATTCGCAAAAGTACACTATCGTGGTCTCATCGTTTAATTTACTCGCCCCCACGTATTGAACACCGCAACAGTTTATTTCGAGTGAAATTGCGCCAAGTTAAATAGGTTGGCCAATTCCGCGCACATACAAAATTAATTACGCCTTTGTAAGGGGATAGTCACGAACGATTCTCATTAAAAACCACCTGAGCCAAAGTGTTACGAATTTTGGATACTTGTTACGGTGAAGTAGATACAAGAATAGATTTTCGTTATAAAGCTGCTCTCTTGTCTATAAATAATACTTAAAATATATTTAAAGTTGAAATATAGAAGCTTTGTTATGACGTCAAAACATATAAAAATGACTTTTAACATAATATGAGGTCCCCGGGCAATCAACTTAAGTTTTCAAGTAAGCCAAGTGAAGTGACGTTACAAGTGAAGTTTAGCAAGAAAGCTAAACTTCACTAAATTTTTACAAGGAATACTAAAAAAGGAAGGTAAAAAAACACTGATCAACGGAGCTTCGTAGAAATAGTCCTCTAATAAATATTCCTATCACTCTCCGTAATTCACTAGTTCAGGTAACTTATAACGCCGTCTGTATTTCAACATTGAACCCTTTTAACTTACCAAGTATTGTGGAAAAAAGATTTATGCAAAGGAAACCACTCGACTATTCGTTTGTAACATTTTTGTATTATACAAAGTTTTCAGAGAAGGATTTGGGCATATCAGATCCGTCCGATCTTGTTGGGATAGCCGGGTGAGCGAAGAAAGCAACCCTTTCTAGTTACGCGTGAAAAATGGAGGCGATAAAAAAATATTGAAGACATTCACTATTATTGTTTTAAATATTGAAATATACTTGATTGAAGTATATGAGTAGTTTAGCATTAACTGTACTGCGCAAGTGCACACACACACACACACATATATATATATTATGGACATAATATAATTATTGTATTATGTCCTATACTATCCTATATTAAAAAAAAACTAGAATTCAACGTTTCAAAGTTCCTAATTATTATGGCTTGGCTTGGCTTGGCTACAACCCATTAATGGCCCACTACTGAGCACGGGTCTCTCCTCATACCTGAGGAGGCCTAGAGCATACTCCACCACGCTGCTCCAGTGCGGATTGGTGGAGGGGTTAGTGGCCAACCCAAGTGTCGGAAATTTTAAGCCGCCCGAAGGTATCCGACATGGCTTAACGACTGCTACCAAATGATAACAACCGGGACCGACGGCTTTACGTGTCCTCCGAAGCACGGAACCGCTCAAGAAATTTTGCCACTAGCGGTCACCCATCCAACTACCGACCGCGCCCGCTGTTGCTTAACTTTATCGATCACTTGAGATCGACGCAAGCCGCCAGGCTATGAGCGCTTAATTATTATAATTTTACTTAATTACTTATGGATTGTGTATACGTTTACAATGATGTCTCCATAACAATACTCGTACTTATAATAGTTATGCTTACATTTATCAGTTGCATCGATCGTCATCACCTACATGTATATTGTTATAATACCTAGTTATAAAAAAGATATTATTAAAACCGTACCTACATAATTATTATTATAATGTACAAACTGTTTAACAGTGTCCTTAATTAAACACAGTATTAATATACAAGATATTATACACGCTATAAATTGTGTCAATCTTCTTTGAAGTGTCTCGAAGGACACGTTGGACGCCTCCAAAATTAAATTCAATTTACGTGACTTGATTAGTTTTGATGTAGTTCGAATAACGCTCGGTTATTAGATGCAGGCTCCTGAGTGACTGTTGTGTGCAAAAGCTCTGTTGTATCATCAACAGTTTTTGCAATGTAAATAAGTGTAGATTTGAAATTTCACACGCATCTATAAATATTTAGGGAGCCCAGATGCGTCAAATGTACTGGCAAACACCTTACAGTAGACTGCAAGAAACCAGCAGAAGCGAAAGCAAAATGCGTACATTGCGGTGAAGGCCACCCAGCCAACTATCGAGGGTGTACCATTGCGAAAGAAATGCAAAGTATTAAAAACAGAACTTTGAAGAAAACAAATAAAGTGCAAAAAAAGACAACACACCCTGAACCTTCAAAGTCCACTGATCATGAAAACAAAATATTTAAGTCTTCAGAAATATTAACCAATAATTTGCATCAGAGATCCTATGCTCATGTAACGGCTAATAAGACTAAAACTTCAAAACAAGAAAATGTCAATCAATCAGACAAGCTAGACAAAATTCTAAATTTCATGTCTATGCTGGACGAGAGATTACGGAAAATAGAAAAAACATTTCATTAATTAAAATGGATCGGTCTCTAAAAATTCTTGCATGGAACTGCAATGGCCTCTTGCAACACCAACATGAGTTGCAAGTAGTTCTAACAACAAAAAACATTGATATTTGTTTAATTTCAGAAACACACTTTACAAAACAATCCTATGTCAAATTTAAAGGATATGAAACATATCACGCATTACATCCTGATAATTGTGGTAGAGGCGGAAGTGCTATCATAATAAAAGAAAACATATATCATTACAAACTGTTCCAGCATGAACATCACGATATACAATCTGTAGCCATTTCTGTAAAAATAAAGAACTACTCTATAAATATAGCAGCGATATACTGTCCCCCGAGATACTCTTTAAAACAGGAAGAATACATCAGCTTCTTTACACAACTGGGGAAAAGATTTATCTTAGGCGGTGATTTCAATGCAAAAAACACGTATTGGGGATCCCGTCTAACTACCACAAAAGGACGAGAATTATTACACGCACTAAAAAAGATGAAGTGTGATGTAATATCTACGGGAAAACCGACTTATTGGCCTACTGATTCCAACAAAATTCCTGACTTAATTGACTTCTTTATTTACAAAAATTTACCAGAAAATCATATACACATAGAAGACTTCACTGATCTCCATTCAGACCATTCTTCAATAATGTTAACGATAAACAATCACATTAAAAATAAAACTAATACAATTCACTTAGTTAACAAGTATACAGATTGGGATAGCTTTAAATTATATCTTGATAATAGTTTAGATCTAAAAACTCCATTAAAAACTACAGAACAACTAGATAGAGAAGTTCAAAACTTTGTCCAACATATACAACAATCAGCATGGGAAAATACACCCCAAATCAAGAGAAGATCAAACCGTACTTGCTACCCACGCGAAATTTTAGAACTAATAGCCGATAAGAGGAAACAAAGGAGCAGGTGGCATCAGAGTAGATCTCCAGAAGATAAAAGAAAATTTAATACACTAACTAAAAAACTCCGAAGAACAATTAAGAAATTCAATGATGAAAGCATCAACGTCCATCTTGCAGAATTATCAAATGATCGAAACACAGAATACTCGCTATGGAAAGCAACAAAAAGTCTTAAACGTCCAACCACACAAATTCCCCCAATCAAAGAAGAAAATGGGACATGGGCCATTAAAGACAAAGAAAAAGCATCAATATTTGCCCGTCATTTGGAAAACACTTTTCAACCAAACGAAGGAGAAATATTAAGAAACAATAAGTACAATAATGAGCACATTAAACATAATATCAAACCTGTAACACCTAAAGAGGTAGCACAAGAAATAAAAATTAATATAAAACCAAAGAAAGCACCTGGCTATGATCTAATTACTGGGGAAGTATTGAGAAATCTATCTAGTAAAGCTATTCTAAAATTAACAGCCATTATTAATGCTTCATTTAGGCTACGATATGTACCAAACTTGTGGAAAGTAGCAGAAGTCATTATGATACCAAAACCAGGAAAGCCGTTGCATGAAGCCAATTCGTACAGGCCTATCTCCTTGTTACCCATTATGTCAAAAGTATTCGAGAAACTTTTCTTAAAAAGATTAAAACCCATTTTAGAAGACAATAAACTTATCCCAGACCATCAATTTGGTTTTAGGGAAAAACATTCTACAATAGATCAAGTTCACAGAATCGTTAACGTTATTGAAACAGCACTAGAAGAGAAAAAAATCTGTACTGCAGTATTCTTAGATGTGGCTCAAGCCTTTGATAAAGTATGGCATGAAGGGCTGATTTATAAACTTCGCCAAATGTTGCCCAAACAGTTTTCCGATTTATTGGAATCATATATTTCTAACAGAGGGTTTAGGGTAAGACACGGTGAAGCTTATTCAGAACTAAAGGAAATAAAAGCTGGTGTACCACAAGGAAGTGTATTAGGTCCGGTCCTGTATCTCTTATACACCTGTGATATTCCAGAAACAGAAAACACTATAACAGCGACTTTTGCGGATGATACTGCCATCATAGCACTAGGAAATAATCAAAGGGAATCTGTAACTAAAACGCAGTATGCCGTGAATAAAGTGTTTAACTGGACAAAATTGTGGCGTATGAAGCTCAACGAAAACAAGTCTGTTCACATCGACTTCACTAATAAGAATAAAGTTCATCACCCTTTATATATTAACAATATACAGGTACCATATGTGAACACTGCCAAATATCTCGGCATGACTCTTGATGTGAGGCTGCGCTGGAAAGCACACGTCAAAAAGAAACGGGAAGAGCTTGAAATCAAATATAAAAAGTTGCATTGGTTGTTGAACCGAAATTCTGCGCTGTCTATGCACAATAAAATATTAATATATAAACAGGTCCTAATGCCCGTATGGACGTATGGTATACAGCTTTGGGGCTGTACCAAACAAAGCAATGTACAAGTCATACAACGGTTCCAAAATAAAGTACTGAGGGAGATCGCAAATGCACCTTGGTATATAAGAAATGAGGATCTACATCGGGACCTAAAGGTAGACCTCGTCAAAAACGTAATTAAGAAGTACGCAGAAGCCCACCATCAAAGGCTTCATCAACATGTGAATGTCGAGGCTATCCAGCTCCTCGACACCACGGAGTTAGTGAGACGACTCAAAAGGACAAAACCATTTGACTTGACTATATGACTCAGTGTTAGTGAGTGTTAGTTAGTGACAGTGCTTAAGTGACTGAAAGAACACAAGAACAATGTGTCTATACCTTTAGAATTAAGAAGTGCTGTGTCAGTGGATACGCTCTTTAACTTTAGTGTACCGTAGCAGTTTAAGTGAACATTAAATTACTTATTAGTCTTTTTATTATTCAATAAGGCTAGATCGTAATATTTATAAAGTATTTGTGAATGCTTTATATACAAAAAAAAAAAAAAAAAAAAAAAAAAACTATAAATTAAACAAAATACTTATGTGAGTAAGAAATTAGTTCAAGTTGATGTTGGTATATCTAATTTGCTACAAACCGCTACCACTATGTACGATGGTACATTCATTGCATGCATATGAGCTTTGTGGTAGGGAATTTTATCTAGATACATTTATGCATAAAGGTGTATAATGGTGTCTAAAGTTCTCTAAAAGGTATCTAAATGTCTAATCATACATTGAAGTTGCAGATAGCTGCAAAGTAGACTATTAAGTACTAATTACTATTAAGTATTAACTATTAAAAGTATTAAACTATAGAAAATATTTTATCAGATGCTTCGGTGAAGATAAACTTCGTGAGGAAACCTCTACACTGCCAGAAGTTTTTATACCTGAACAGCATCGTGGATTAGTCGATAACTTTATCCGCTAGTAAGTAAAGGATAAAGATATACTACTACTAAATTAAAACTCAGTAGAGTAGCTGTGAGTTTTAGTTAATATATATGGCTTCAACTCATTAAAAGCGCACTATACCACTAGAGCATAGTAATATGTCAATGACTAGAGCATATTCCAACACGCTGCTCCAGTACGGATTGGTGGAAGGGTTAGTGTCCAGCTGGTGATCTGGCGGGGGCAAGTCTGATTTTTGAGCTAGATTTTTTAAGAATTAACGAATAATACATTGCAAATTAACAACTTTTATCGACAACAGTTAAAGGTACGTCATCCCGGATCCGGGGGCTCCGGGAGTTCCGGGGGGCAGCTGCCTTCCCCCTGCCTATGTTTAGTTGCGCCCACGCAGGCATCGAAGGTTTTTATGCCCGGTGGCCTCCCACATAGCTTAACGACTGCTATCTAACGATAACAACCGGGACCGACAACTTTACGTGCCCTCAAGAAGCACAAAAATAATCAATTTTTTTTTTGCAACGCTTATTAGGGTCGACACAAGCTGCGATGCTACGAGCGCTTCAATTTAAATTTATACAATGGATATAGACGAAATGTTCCGAGTCTTTAAATGGCATTAATTCATTTGCTTATTAATACATTCAATCGTAAGCTTATTGTCATAATCTATTCAGATTCGATACGTGTAAAGGCATTATTATATTAATATGTAATAATGTATTATTAGCAGATTTCTAGTTTATTCAATTATACCTAGATGTCAATTTAGTGTTCCACTATAGCTTAATATGTCATCGTCATTGAAACGCTAATCCTAACCAGATAAACACTTATACCAATGCGCCGTTGAAACACGTCAACATTATTTCAAATTAATTAAAATATTCGGCATTATGAATGCGTTTGACAATTATTATTTTAACTAACATTTACTATCTGGACTATATTATGTGCGAACTCGGGAGCAAAATAATACGAAGAGCGTTGGTTCTCAACTGAATATTTATAAAAAAACAGAGGTTCTTATAGTACTTTTACAAGCAGGGTGGTCCGTCGCAAGTCACCTTTGATATTAAAATTATCTAAAGTAATATCAGATTACGCTGATTTAAATGTTTATTTTATACATTAGAAACCATATTATTTGATAATGGATCAAATTAGAGTCATCCGATATTCTATGTTTATAATTAAAAATAAAATATTTATTCATTATATACCACTGGACCATTGGACATTATATACCTACATGGACATTATATAACCACACTGGACCACGCCATACACCATAGCTAACAACAACTAACAGGACTAACTACCACTAGCAGTCTCTGTCCCTGTCAACCTATTCTCAATATTTTTTTTTTATTGATTTAAGGCAACAAACGAGCATGCAACACCACCTTCCGCTGCCGCCCATGACAACTGTGACCGACTTAGAACAAGACTCATATGGGGAGTGGGATAGTTACTCCGGTTAGATGACGGTTTTAGAACATTAGTTAGTTTAGTTTGTAAGTATGAGGACTGGGACAGGGACTGTTAGTGAATGTTAGTCCTGTTAGTTATTGTTAGTAATAGTCCAGTTAGTAAATGTAATGTAATGTAAAGAGTCTCGGTATAATTCGGTCACAGATGTGTTGCTACCCTTGAGGACTGAGATGGTCGCCTCTAAAAAGTGTAGCCGGCTCCACACCTTTCTATCCGGAACACAATTGCTGTTAAAACAATTATTACACGGTAGAAATGGTACTAAGTACCGTGGCGGGCGGTAGTACTACCCCGGGCGAACTCTAAGCCCTACTACATATGC
The DNA here is from genome assembly GCA_905404295.2 of Ochlodes sylvanus. Lineage (NCBI taxonomy): Eukaryota > Metazoa > Arthropoda > Insecta > Lepidoptera > Hesperiidae > Ochlodes > Ochlodes sylvanus. The sequence continues at coordinate 11,600,887 of FR990130.1, read as the reverse complement.
TAAACAACTAAAATTATTAACAAACTAACCAACTAATGTTCGAACACCGTTAACAGAACTAACCACCCTAGTCCCCATTTAAGTCTTGTTCTAGGTCGGTCACAGTTGTCATGGGCGGCAGCGGATGGGCGGTGCTGCTCGTTACCTACCTACCGTTACCTTCACGGAATACAGAGAGAGAAGGTTACCTTAATACCATAAAAAATGGACATTAATAATGGAAACTGTTATTCCTTACGTTTGCCAAAGGTCAGTTTGTATAGATAAGACTAGAAGCATCTTGCCTTGCAGAGTTAGGGGAACTGATAACTTTTTACGAATGTAAACGTTATTAAATTGTTGGCCTATTTTACATGAAATTTTTATATATCAGCACTGAACGTATCGATAACATAATACAAGCATTAGTTGTGATGCTTCATCGAAGAAAGTTTGACGTAGTTAAAAAAAATCTTTAAAAATAATAACATTAAGTATACATCTTAATAATATATATAATTCGAGTGTGAGTGTGTATGATACTGAACTCCTCCTAAACGGCTTGACCGATTTGGTTGAAATTTTTTGTGTGTCTTCAGTTGGATCCGAGAATGGTTTAGATTCACAATTGGACCCGGTAGGTGGCGTTGCTGTCGATATATCACCAAAACATTTTTTAACGACTGGACCGATTTGGATGAAATTTTTTTGTGTGTTCAAGGGGATCTGGGAATGGTTTAGATTCACAATTGGACCCGATAGGTGGCGTTGCTGTCGATATATCACCAAAACATTTTTTAATTATAAAGCGGTACGAAGTACGCCGGGACAACTTGTTATAATATATTCTTTAACAGAATTAAAATACAAACAATTCTCCATTAGCCTGTAAACATATAACCCTTAACCTGTGTACAAAATATTAATATATTATGTCCATAGGAATCGACATTAATTTGTTAAACAGAGCAGAAATTTGCTGATAAAGACGTCGGCCATTCAGTCGTAAAGATACGGTTAAATACCGTCCATTAATAGGGAACGGTACATGTATAGAAATTATTGATTTCTCGGTTAATTAATTAATATCAAAGACCACTGCATTATCGTCATGATGAACTTAACTAAGAACATTCAAGCGTAATTATGTGTAACTTACTGCTGCCAGCGGTTTCTCCCTTGGGAATGTACTTCTAACTAATTTCCAAATAAACTTTCATACTTTATTTAACACCATTAACTATAAGGTAACTTTTCAAAGCGTTGAAACAGGTAGGTATGTCATAATTTCTTATATACTTAGATATAACTTTGATAGTGCCTTTAAAATCAGCAGAACTTCAGACACAGTTTCTACCATAAAATCCTGTCTAAACTGACATCTTTTACTCATAAACTACTTTGTCAACAATTTTCATTTTCATAGGTCAAGTAGTTTTTGAAATTTGTCGATTAGTCAATGAGTACGTCAGTAAATATCCTTTCACTGTTATTTATTTTATGTCAAGCTCACTTTATTTTTTATCAACTATTACAGAGTTTCAGAATTTCGTAAACAAGTTCTACTAAGTGTAACCTCAAACATAAATGGCTGGCGATCATAAGCTTTGAATATCACTGAAAAGAGCTTAATTAATTAGATGTACATTTAAAAACACGAGTATTCAAAACGTCCCAATGAACGCGAATTAAGAAATCCAGTCCGTCATTAATTTACATAATTACTTTCGTTAGGAAACTTCGCCGCGTTATGCAAATTGAAATACAGATAATAATTTTTGCGACCTAAGTAGTTGCTGGCAATTATTTTTTAAGTGGGGTGATTTTGTGACGTGCGTTGTATTAGCTTCCCTTATAACGTTTGTAGTTTTTTAATTTTTATGGAATTAAGCTAGCAAACGAGCATGCAGCATCACCTTTCGCTGCCGCCCATGACAACTGTAACCGACTTAGAATAAGACTCAAATGTGGACTGGGATAGTTAGTCCGGTTATTATAAAAGGAATTAGATTTGTATGGAATCATGCCTATTAAAAAATCATCGTAGGCATAAATTTATGTCAATAATTATCATTGTCATCATTGTTACTGATAATTGTTCCACTGCTGGACTCAGGGCACAGTGCGAAGAATACAGGCCATAGTAAACCTCGTTGGCCAAATGTAGATTGGCAGACTTAACATATCTTTCGCGTTAGATTTTAAGCTCCAGTCTCTTTGAACGTACGAGTAACATGTATGGTAAATGGTCAAGTTCTTACCTTACCACACATGTTTGGTAACCTTAGCTAACTAGGTAAGAAAAGATACTTACCTAGTTAACTACTACCACACTTCTTCTAAAATCAATACCATGAGTGGACTACCATGAACGGTAATAACCACTTGTTATTAGTTGACGGTCTGTCAGCTGACATAATATCTATGTTAATATTATAAAGCTGAAGAGTTTGTTTGTTTGTTTGTTTGAACGGGCTAATCTCAGGAACTACTTAATGGTTAAAATTGAAAAATTCTGTGTTGGATAGTCCACACTGAGAAAACTGAGGCACTATAAATTATTGTGCATGCACACATCTTTGACCAATCGTGCAAGCACGTAAAATTATGCTGCCAACTGAGCACAAAAAGTTATGGTGCCATGACGTCATTTGCACTATAAAAGATAGTTCAAGGCACGAAAACTTTTAGTGCACCGCTTTAAAATACTTAATGCGAAGGCACTATAAATTTTAATGCACTGCGATTACTTATAGTTCCGTAACATTATACTATTGTGCCTGTGCACCATAATATATCGTACCTCGAATGATATTATTTAATTCTTTGGAACCATGTTTTTACATGCGAGTGCACTAAATGTTTTAGTGCGTCATCATTATTTTACGTGCCCGAGCACTATTTAATATCGTGATGTCATAATATTTTTCCAGGATTAGCATCAAAATCTATACCAGGTCGCAGGGCGAATTGTAAATTTTTTTCTCTAGTGGTCAGTAGGTACTCATCAATATGAACAACTTTCAGCATGAGACGGACGAGCTCATTTAATGAACAGAAAAAATCGACTTCTCCATACAAAAGTGCGAAATAATTTCAAAATGTTGTATGGAGAAGTTTTTTTTTCAATCCTGAAGTTCGTCTCATTCTGCCAGTTATTCATATTTATTAGTAATTAGTACTGACCATCAGAGAAAAAATGTACACTTCGCTCTGCCACATGGTATAATTCTAAGGTTGTGATTCCAAAAGCTTATATAGAGTATATTATGTATATACTACAGCTTTAAGCTATGTTATATACCATCTACTGGATAGCAGAGTTAAACAAAACTATGCAGTGGCACAGTACATATACATAATTATATAAGCTTTGGGAACCGCATCCTTAGAATTATATTATGATACAGATGTGACGCTAATCCTGAAAAAAACAATGACATCACAATATTAAAAAAATGCAGAAATGTGATACCTGTAGCAGTACATAGTATGCACTGGTATGTATTGGCAAGTAAATAAAAAAAATGCAAAATTCTTATAAAAGTTTATTTTAGACATACCTATCTACAAATACAATACAATACAAATCCTCTTTATTGTACACCATAAAGTTAAACACATAGACATACTAAAACATCATTAAATTACATTATTATTTTCCATGAATATAAGAAAATAATACTCGTAGTGACAAGACAACTAATATTCTATCTTATATTATCTGGAGGGAGCATAGGTACGAGTACCTATACAGATACACATGTGACATGAGTAAGCAAGATTAAAATATTTTTTTTCATAAGTAGTTAATCGTCATTTGTTATTATTATTACTAATAAAAAATAGGTAGGTACCCAAATTAATAAAGTAAATATCCTTGCACCTATCCGTATTCATGGTAGCACGTATAGAGACGGGCTCTCACCGTCTCCAACAAAAGATTTTCTGCTGTTGGCCAGGGAACGCCTACTATACTACCCCGAAGCTGCTCAGTCGAAGATTTTACCAGCTCAAATTCACCTGAAAAAAATAGATAATATGAATAAACATTGTATTAGGAATATTATGTAAAAAAACAGTTCAAAAACCCAACTACTCACAGACACATTTAAAAAAGTATGGAACAAGAAAACAGCCCGCGGTCGTACACAAAGAATAATGGGCAGTGTTATTGGATCCATGATCCCCCAGCTTACCTGCTTTGAGATGACTTAGATCAATCCAGGCTGAACTGCAGGAGGTGATGGTTTTCAGGCAGCTTTAACTTTTCGTCAGCCGGCGTTTGCTGCGTAATTAAATACAGCTGGTTCCGAAGTTTGGTTTCCAGAGGCCAGGTCTGGCTTGCCCCTCTGGCAGGCTTTCAGTGAAGCCCACCTGGGGTGTCGCCCCACAGAGAATCACGACCTAAAATAAATTCAATTAATAATTTAGTTACGGTTATTAAACGTAGAAGCGATAGAGGTGTGTCGTAGCAAGTGGAGTTCTATTATCTTATTATTATTACTCCTTGTGGGACTCAGGCGTGACATGATGATTAATTTAGTTGGCTTAAACCATGCATTCCAACACAAAACTTCGGCACAAAGCTTCAATCTCAAAGCCTTTTCTTCAAAATTATTGTACTCTAACTAAGGCCTGTCCATTACTGTTTAATTTGATCGAAGCTCTCAGTAGGTAGTCTCGGGTGAAGTCACGGTACCTACCTGCTTGTCTTCACGCATACATTCTTAGCGTAAAAAGACACCAAGCAAGTGTAACTTTTTACACACACAACAAGTAAATAGCTCACGTCGCTTCGTGACATGAAAGTTATAAACTTACCTACCAAGGTACATTTTACAAAGATAACAATAGGTCAGTGAATATTAAGACAGTTAGGTACTTACTCGCAAAGTGTTCCACGACTTCTTCACCAAAGCTCCATTTGATAAGCAGGTCTCCCATTGGATTCATTATTAATTTTATTTTCGGTAACACAACACACAAAGTTTCTTTTTCAATTCAATCGTACTCAGCGCACATCCACCTGACGCAAGGAATTACGCCAGAATAAAAAATAAACATGTAAAATCATGGCAGAATGAATCGCTCACCCTCCCCGACCCCAGCCCGCGCCCCGCCCGCGCCATGTCCGCTAGTCGCTGGCTCGCTGCACGTAATTTTTATGTGCAAACGCAGAATATTTTTGCGTGGAGCACTGAAATATTACGTGCATTGCACAAAATGGTATGGTGCAATTCCTTGAACCATAACTTTCTATGCAAAGAACCATATTTTATGGTGCCGTCACTGACTTATCGTGCATTGATCACTGTAAATTATGATGTTTAGTCCGATAAAATATTAGGCATTTGCACTATATGTTTTGGTGCGGCTTATGCACAATAAGTTTAATGCCCAGCAGAATAAATTTACATTCATGGCACTATATAAAATGTTAAGCACTGCTTTATTAGTGGCAAGTACTATATTTTATAATGTTTGCATAATCTTTTATTACGTCGTCTTCAATCGATTTTTCTCAGTGCATTTATCGAGGAAGTCTTTAGGCTATATAACATCACGCTACGACTAATAGAAGCGGTGCATCAATGAAAAATGTTGCAAAAGTGGGAAAATATTGAATATTTGCAAAGTTTTCCGAAGCATAGCGAGGGCGCGTCCACTATTAAAATATATATGTATAATCACGTTTCGACGCTAAAATCTACTAAGACATGATCTGTACAAAGCAAGAATATGCATTTCAATTCGGTCACAGATGTTGCTACCCCTAGGACTAAGATGGTCATCTAATTAATGTTAAGACAATTATACACTGAAAAATGGTTCTAGTTACCGTGGCGGGTGATGGTACTACCCGGGGCGAACTCTATACAAAACCATAGGTTCCATATAAGCTCTACCACCTATTAAACAAATTAATTTACGTACAGCTCCTGTTGGGAATCTAATTAAATTATCCTCTATGATATTATTTCTTAATTCAGTTATAATGGTAACATTATACACAAACTTAAATTCTGAGATAAGATATATTTCGCAGAAACATGTTACTAACTTTTCTGTGTGCCATTCAGCACATGTTTAGTGAAAAGGAGCTTCTTTCAGAATGAGAAGGGTTCAAGTCATACTCAATAAGAACGAAGGTGAGGTAAACTGGAGTGGGGTAGCGGGTAACGCTATTATTACTATACTGTACTAGTAAACTTATTTTTTTATTTTCAACATTGTTAAAATTGTATCTAACTTTTGATAAAATATAACAGATTTTTTACTTTATGATAAGGAGTTCAATCTCTTGAATTCTATTCAGTAGTTTTGGTTTGATGCGATGCTAAAAATACAGACAAAGTAAACATACATTACCCCAAGCATGCTTAATACAAGTCAAAACTGCATCTAAATTTATTAAACCGTTTCCGGGATTAATTAATGAGTTACAGTCTTATAACATTATTATGTTGACATTAAATTGTGTATTTATACCTATATGCCATGTTATGATACCTTGTAAAGGGTATCCTCTAGTCTTCGATATTTAAAAGATAATAATATATCTTTTAAAGACAGCTTTACTGGACATTGTAATATGCCTTTAACCCGATAATATAAGGCACGAGTCATCGGTGTAATTGAAGAAGCCTAGAACATAATTTTATTTTAATTGCGCTTCTATACTGCGACTACAACAGGGGATAGTGGCCAACCAAAGAATCGAAAAACCCAAGGAGCCTTAACGATTTTTCAATTAAATTTTGCGCAAAAAAATGAGTACATATTTTATTTATTTATTTATCCTTTATTGCAACCTTAACACTTAGGAGTACAATGGGCAGACTTAATGCCTGCTGGCATTTTCTATTTTACTGTGTAACATGAATGAAAGGTAAAAAAAATATTTGAAATAAACTTTTAAAGTGATTTATATCACTTAATAATTAATAGTTTTATTTAATTGAAACAGGAAAAAGTCCCTCAGACTCCACCAGTTATCAATTTCAATAAATTGAACCAGATAACCATGAAAATACTTCTGATGACTGTTCAAAAAACCGTTTTTGTTTAATGAAAAGTGATGAATGAATTTGACGTTATTAAGTGAAAACCTTTTCGAGATAATGACGTTGCGAGTGAGTAATTAATTTCCCGCCTAAGCCTCTTTCGGGGTTTTATTTTAATAATCGTTTTCGAAGGAAATAAGTTACAACAAATTATTTTTGTAATTTTTAACTTTGTGCTGGATAAAAGTTTTATATTTTAATAATATTTTGGAGGGTTTCAGTTGGATTTTATTTTGGAACTTTATAAACATTTATTTTCGCAGATATTTCAGCCGTCAGAGATTCTCACATTGTTACATCCGTATAAAAGGATCAAAAATCGTATTGAACACAAAACATATCATACTTAACTAATTCATCTTACCTCTTACATTTTACGAGTATCTCATCTTACCTCACTCATTCATACAGCCGTCGACTATATATTTTGCGTTTCCACTGTTGGACATAGGGTTTTCCTAATTTGTGCCACTCTGACTTGTCCTGAGCATTCTGAATAGGCGAAGTGAAGGGCCCGCTGTTTTCTTCAGGTCCTCGGTTCCTTTGTTGGAGGACGCCCTGTACTGCTGTAGTACGCATTTCGCCCTTTAGTTTAAATACTTTTCAAAGGTTTTTACAGAAACTTGGACATTTTCTTGTGACAAAAAAGAAAAGTTGGTCGATACATTATTTTTTAACAGGGAAAATATGGATCAAAAAAATATCTTTGAACAACCAGACAAACAGAAGCTAAATGGTATGAAGCTAAATGCTAATGGTAAATGGTGACTGTCACCCATGAATATTAGAAATATCAAATGCAGTCAATAAGGTTGTAACGGTTGTAACTGAACTCTTACTCTTACTTACGGTTGTAACTTATTCGTAAAAACTGCGACAGGTCCTACAAATGCATATTTTACTTTGTACATTATTTTTAAAGATTTATTGCAATAAATGAAAGAATGCTAAGAACCTGTTCTCATATTTAAGATTGATAACCCTCGTTCTACTTCCAGGTGCGCTGTAAGCACAATAAGATACTCGTCATTGTATCCCAAGAAACTAAAGAAAGATATAAAGCAAGTAGCATCCAAAATGCCCGAGTCTAGAATTTTATTCTTACTTCGCTTTAACCTAATTACATTTTTAAATTGAGGTTTTGATGATCTATTATATACCAATAATAAATCTGTAACTGGCCAATATCTGTATGTATGAAGTCAATATATGTAGGCCGGGCTATGAGCGCTTCAATAGGTAAGTAGGTATACCTACTTGTAGTAGAAAATGATTTAGTTTCCGCAGTATAACAGTAGCCTCGAAATTTTATAAATATTAATTATTATAACAAGATCATTTGTTCAACTTTTACAATAAAAAAACGAGAGGTAAACACACAATTTTTGTAATGCCTGAAATAAATGTGTAGCAATATTTCGGGAGCGTGTATTTATAGGCACAGGTCTAACAAAACGAAACGTGGGCGGGTGACTAGTGATAAATAATGCGTAGGATTAAACAGAGACGTGACATTCCATTACTCACATGATATTATTATTATATTTTTGTAGGCTTCATATTAGTAATAATATTAGGTATACTGAAATATGCGCATGCTGTATATAAGCCAAAAGTATTAGAATAGAAAGAAAATACAAATTATCCTCTGCATTGCAAATACATTTTAGATAATGCAAAATAATGATCACGACTCAGCATCGTCACAACCCTTACCTGACCTAATGGTCTCATGAGAAGCTATAATAAAGTCTATTACGCTGGCTAAATTCGAATGGACAGACTTCACATACTTGTAATCCGTAATCATGATTCAATTTTCCCCATCTCTGCCACCAAGCCAAAGCTTTCATAATAAATTACGAAAAATATTTCCTTAGTTATGTTTAATCTTCTTTATCAAATGTTTAGGTTTTGTCTGCACACGCGTTTCGTCATACACAAACGAAACCAGCAAAGACATAATTTTGCTAAATAACTTTTGCAAGCATTGTGCTATTTCATAATTAAATATACGTCGTGGAGTGCACAGCCGGATTCTCCAAATGTGAGCGTACCTTCAGTGTGCTGCATAACTTTGCCGTCCGCTTTTAATTCAACCTGTATGCAAATGTGAACCAACAAAACGATACCCATGCCAACGTAATGAACACCTGAATTCGACGTAGAGGAAATTTCATAATTACGGATACCGTGACTTGTTCTACTGTCGACAAGCGACGTTTTGAATGATAATGTGTGAGTGGAATTTACTTAAAACCATAATTAACCTATATGTCGTTAGAGGCCAAAGTCATATTTTTACCGATATTTATCTACCGTGTGCAATTGTTTAATAAAGTCCTAAAATCAATGCCTGTAGAATTGTCTAAAATCGTATGACAGGGGTTACTATAGCGTAGATGCGTATTTAAATGACAAAGATGCATGTTAATGACTATAACCAGTTTCTCTAAAGTTAACGTAAATAATTATGTATATTATATTTTACTTTTGTTATAAAACATGTATTGAGGGGTTTCTTTCACCCTGTATGGCACCTTTGCGAAAAGGTGGAAAGTGCAATAAGTTGACATAAACAACATAAAATAAATGATTTGAGTTTACTCTCTAATGATTTGAGATTAGTATACTGGGTGATTTTTAATTGACTTGACATACTCGAGGACATGAAGGAACATGGTCATAGGTAATGATTAAAAATATAAAGTACCAATTCTACACGATAATTATTTAAAAAATGGCAATCAAATTTATGGCAATGTATTGTCAACAGCTGTGTAGGTAGGACCCACCGGTAGCTGAGCGGCCGGGTTAATGACCTTTAGTGAAGCAGTTAATACCGCGCGCTCAGTATGTGTATGTTATGGGTTTGTAATGGATAATTACGTCAAATTTAAAGCACCCTTTTTAATTACATATTTGGATTGACAATCGAATACTGAGTACCCCCTAATGAATATCGCAAAATTCTTACGAATCACCTTGTATACACCCTACTAATACGATAATTATGTCGGTCTCTATCTGAATATTTCTGCATTAACTCGTATATTTTTTAAACTTTTATCGCCTGGAATACTGTACTGAACGTAGTGAAGCATGTTGCCAATGAATATAATAATATCACGCTGACTACGCCAGCACACTTGTAATGCGAATGTCTTTTATGTAAGCGAAGCAGTAGCTCCGCCGAAACTGCTTGATATGAAATAATACAAGTATGCGAATGGATTTTCTTGATATTCCCTGGAAGTTCTACATTGGTTTTAAATGCTGAGATATTTTGGATGATTAGTACTAAAATGGGAATTCTTGTATATGATGTATAACATATGAGGGATTTAGAGTGGTATCGAAGCCAATCTTCTCTGCTCGAAATCTTGTAAATTATACACATAACAGACATAATTATGTCGGGTTTTCCAAGTTTTATAATTTGATTCATTACGTAATTTAAATTATAAAACACTAGAATTCAGGGCATACAACACAAGAACACACACACCCAGACCAAGAACAGAAATTTAAACTCATCATTAAACTGCCTCGCTGCGAATAGGACCCAGGACCCTTGGAACGGCAAGAACCATTACGCCATGCGTGTCGTCTCGTAGAGTCGCACATGTCGTCATACATGTACTTAATAAAAGTGTTTTGAAGTGATAATGTCAATAAATACATAAGTCAATGATAAATACTGTTATTTTTTATGGATTTAAGATAGCAACTGAGCATGCATCACCATCCTTCCTTAACCACCATCCTTAACTTAACATATTGAATTTCTAATGATTTTTTAATGTAACCCTAGGGCGTTTGACATAACATTGACAGAATGCTTGCTGCAAATGTCCTCAAAAAACCGAATGTCTTAACACAGGTCTTAGTGCGCATAGTTAAGAATATAATTATATAGTTAAGACAGGACAACGTCTGTCGGGTCCGCTAGTATATTTTAAATGCGGAATGAGATTGCCCCAAATTTACAGTTCCCCTCACGTTGGCTGGCAATATGTATATTGTGTTCAAAATAATGGTGATATCGACTCTGTAATTGGATCAGGTAAATTTAGAAATATATCCAGCGCATAATACTGTGTACGAAGCAAAGCTTAGAATTTCGCAGCATAACGCTTGAAGTTTGTCCAACATTCTGAAAACGGCGGTGGTTCAGAATTTCATTGCATTATCAAAGCTTCCCAGAAACTATGTATCGACACAATACACTATATGGAAGTTTTAGAATTTTGTTAATTTTCATACAAGATTCTGCTTAGCCACTCTTTAATATACTGGATGATTGTCAAGCATTCTCAATTTGTTTTTGTAAAAATTTAAATCATTAATGCTATAGATTACGTCTATTTTATTTCAAAAATGTTAAGCGAAAGTAAATGTGGAATTGTGGAAAAAATGGAAAGCGTTTCCGCTGTTATTACATGAGCAATTCAATAGAAAGATGTATGAAGTAGATATTGAAAATAATATGAAATTTAATTACTCGCTACAAGAGTACGTTAGATGAGACAAGATGCGAATACTCGGTCTTAATGAGCATGACGTAGGTAGATTTAAACCGTATTACTTTTTTGATTCCAAGTTTTCAATGTAAGATAAGTTTTAATGTGTTATGTGTACGATTTGGTATTAAAATTACTTGAAGCATTTTCATTCGTAATTTTGGATAAGTTTAATCATTTCTTTAGCTTTTACACATTATCTTAAAAAGTATAATTTATTCTTTTTTGCTGAGTAGTTGATTATGATACTGATTTATTTTTCATAAAGACTGCCTGGTATCCACTTTCTTGCTGGAGTCGACACCAGATTTTTTTCATAAAGACTGCCTGGTATCCACTTTCTTGCTGGAGTCGACACCAGATTTTTTTCATAAAGACTGCCTGGTATCCACTTTCTTGCTGCAGTCGACACCAGATTTTTTTCATAAAGACTGCCTGGTATCCACTTTCTTGCTGCAGTCGACACCAGATTTTTTTCATAAAGACTGCCTGGTATCCACTTTCTTGCTGGAGTCGACACCAGATTTTTTTCATAAAGACTGCCTGGTATCCACTTTCTTACTGGAGTCGACACCAGAACTTTCGTCGTGTTTTTATTGGGGCGGTATTTCTTTCTCTCTTGGCCGACTTATGTACAACTCAGGTTACATAAATATGCATTTTTATGATATTTGCACAGATAAGTCATTTATTTATGCAAAATTACATTTTCTATACTGAACTAATAAAATACTAAAGTATGATAACATAATACATATAAAAATCATACATAAAGAAATCGAATAAGTAGGGACAAAAAATATTAGAGTAATGTAAATATTATTATTTGTTTCATTTCTGATAAAAAACTATTCTTATTGAATATATTTTAGAATCTTATTGAATATATAGAATAAGTTTCCCGAAGCGAAGCGAGGGCGGGTCACAATCATCCCTTATGGGGGTAAAAGAGGGGGTGCAAAGTTAATATGAAAGTTCTCTGATTTTATCAACTTTTATATATTTAAAAATTTTTGGCGGGCGATGCCGCGGGAGAAAGCTAGTTATTAATAAAAGTGTACTATATATTTTCTCAGGAACTGTACATTTTATAAGCTGTTCTTCAAAAGCTCGAAGCACTCGGGAAAAATCTTAACTCACAAAGATGGTACTCAGAGCTGCTCGTAGCCTCTTCTGAATTGCTATTAATAACTAGGGAGATATTGTCTATATATTGTACTGAGTAGGTATAATGAGGAGGTATTGTCTATCTATACATATTATGTATGGATTTGAACATTGGACGATGCAAGCACCTCTAATTTTTTCAATAATTTCTCCATAATGTTCTTAAAGGTGTAAAGTCCGCCAATCTGCACTTGGCCAGCGCAGCGTGGTGAATTTGACTCATCTCCTACAGCCAGTAGAACCGATAGTTCAACCATTTTTGCCTTATTAGTTCAACAACTTTTAAGATTTGATCACGTATATGTCGCATCCGGTTATTTCCATGTATTTGTCCGAAGCTTCGGGAAAGTGTTTCAGGTAATAAGTTACCATAACGTTTATTAATTATTAGCTTTCCCCAAAGCTATATAATAATATATTAATATGTACAAACTAAATATACGTATTATAATAAGCTTAGGGTACCATTAACAAGAAGATAATAAGTATATTTATTTCATTTTTCAACTGTGGGTAGTGTGGGTTGGTACTAAGGTACTCGTTCACCAAAGCGATGCAAGTGGCGTTACTAGTCTAGAATGTAAACTAACTTTCATAGTAATAACACATCTAATTGAATATCGTATTCTGAAGACGTACAATATAAAACTTTTATTTAATCATAATATTATAAGCGAGTTTTCTACGTTTTCCGCGGAATTTTTATTCAAAAGCTATTAAAGAAGCCAAGAAGATTTTCTTCCTAATATATATTATGTTTTCAAGTAAAAGGGAAGGTCTGTGTCGGTATTGCTGTTGGTGGGGACAGGTGTAATGTCAAGTGAAGCTAATAATATCATTGAATAGTGAGTAGATAACCATGGGTAGCATTGACCTCTTTCTTTTTCTTTTCTTTTTTTCAAATAGTAGCCGACAAACGAACAGTTGGTCCCCTTAAATATCTGTATTTGATTATTATGATTCAAATTCAAAATAATTTATTCATGTAGGTATTTGGTCCTGAACTGGCAATGCCCTAATCATAACATTTCTTTAATGTTGCACCGTTTCACAAAGGTGCCATAAAATTATTCATCTGCTCGTTGCTATAACCATTATTATCGAAGAGAAGAAACGACAAAAGGAACTGCTCGGCATGTTTTTATGTTTAAAAATAATGTACGAGTACAATGATCACAATAACTTTTAGTCTAGGCAGAAGTGGATTAAAAACTGAATAAATATTAAATGAATCTAATTATATAACAACATACTAAGTATCCAAACTCTTTAATTGTCGAAGTTTGAAATACAAGACCGTAATTGATTAACTTACGATCCTCCACGAATACCTCGAGGCATGTTTGGTATACAAATTATGATAATTACACCGAACGGTTGATTGCCAATGGTGCTGATAACTATTTTGGGCCTGTTCGGGTCAGTTAATCAGTTTTATCGCTCAAGGGGTCCTCCGATTGAATATTATCATGAATATCTTACTAATTACTTAATGAATGGAGAACATCCCGAACGAATACTTGCAATGTGCTACTATGTTTTGAAAGTATTTTTTTGCAAATCATTTCTCACTTTTTTACTTTAAAAAGTTTCTATAATTATAAAAAAAACATTCAAGTTATTGATGTCTGTACTTAGAAGATACTTGAAAAAAACTGTCGTTATGTGTCTGGTTTGTCGATTGTTCAAAGTTGTCAAAAATTGTGACAAATGGGCAATTAGTAAAAAAATTAATATGTATGTCTGTATTGATAAATAAACTTACTCATAATAATAAATATTTTAAATAAAAAAAATACCTATAGATTTTTATGGATTTAAAATCCATAGTGTTAAAGTTTTTAAAAGTACTGAACAAATATTAATACAATAATTCCTTTTGATTTTCACGAAAAACGAAAATATTCGTGGCTTTGTAGTACGGTAACATAACCAACGCAGGCCCGATTTCGAATTGACCGGTTTTTTATACACTCTGGACACTTAAAATCCCGTTCATTTTGAGCTTAAAAAGTTAATAAATATTTTTTACCAAGGTGAGGCATTTTTTTATCTTTTTAACGTAATCCAAAATTTTTGGTTTATCACTTTTTATTTTCGGATAAAAATACGAAGTGGCTTGATTGACGCATTCAAAAATATATGATTGGCGCAATCTTTAGGTACTTTGCCGGATCGCTGTTCCAAGAGTCTTTGGTTCCATTCCCAGCGAGACGGAAATTTGAATGATGAGCTTAAATTTCTCCTGGGATTTCTGTTCTCTGTGTAGGTTGTGTTATTGTCTTGTGTGTTGTCCATGGCCATTCATTATCACTATTATTAAACTAGTAACCCTAGTTTTCCACGCCAGTAAGCCACGCCAGGGCATTCCTAGGCCCTTCGGGAAACATTTGCCTTCAAAAAATATCTTTTGTTAGGATTCCTTAAATTGAGAACATTATGGAGAACTCCCAGATGTGCAGGTTTCCTCACGATGTTTTCCTTCACCGAAGCAAGTGATAATTAAATATTAATACGCACATAATTTTTGAAAATTAGTGGTGCGTGCGAGGTTTGAACCCGGACCCTCCGGTGCGGCAGTCCAACGTTCAACCACACGGCTATCACTGCTAGATATGTATGTATACAAAAACGAAACTTTCAAAAACAAAAAAATCAGTCACTCAAAAAACAAAACAAAACATTACTTATATAGATTAGTGCTAGTACACCGCACTCGCTTCGCTTCGGGAAACTATGCCTTTAGTACCTACCCACAGCTGAAAAAGTCGCAATGATTAAGTAGTAAATGTCTAAATTTCAGCGCACGTGATGTAAGGAACCCCTTTAGGTCATTTTTTATACCTCGGGGACATTATTGGAATTTTCGTAGTGAACCATCAATTTTCGATAAATATGTCCCGTGTTATAATAATATAGCATCCTGCGGGTTAAAGTGTTTTTAAAACCGGTCTATTAGTTTTGAGTTTATTCAATAAAAAATCTCTACAATATTAGTAAGGATATAACACGAGGATACAGTACGAGGTTTTGCCCATCATATAATAGGACAACGTCAGGTATATTATATGGTAAAATAAATTATACTTCTTCTCGAATTACTATTTATAGTTCAACAATACAATGCGTCATAAATGGGTTTCCCCTTTTTACAACGAATGCTGCCATGACAACTCTCGCTTGTCTATATTCTACCGCGAACATCAGTAAATCATGTACCTCTATGCAATATCTAAATTGCCTGCCAGTTATCACTTAAAATACATTATCATATCAATAGGCTTACAGCTGATATTAGTATCGCAATTTAAAAGAACAAGCTTTCAAGTACATATTTACTTACAGCGTAAAGAGAAGATTGTCTCACTACAGACTGTGGTAAATAAAGTGAGTACCTAGCAACTAAAGGTATCCTAATCGCAATATATTATTCAGTGACGTGGCTTTGAGCCAACGCGGGCTGGCTAACGTTTTAAGGAAATACGACCACTCACCGAAATAAATGTTATATATTTAACGTAATATCCACGGTTAGAACTTTTAGCGTCTACGTTTAATAATCTTAAGGCTTTTATTACTATTTATTACACTAAGAGCTTGAGAGAGCAAATTCAGTTCAACATTTATATAATATTTTGATTTAAAACATTCATTTATAACCAAATAAGTTTTGGTTGATATTGACACCTAGCTTGCTTGAGCCTTGCTTGAGTCAGTCAGCATACGACTTGTGTTGAAGCTTACATTTTAAAAAACATATTTATTTCGACTGCGGTATTGAAACATAGGTTTACCGGAGTGAAGCGAGTTCACGACAATTATTACTAGTGTTGTATTAGCTTAGAGTGTTGTAATAATTGTTGTTGAAGAATAATTACAGATAATATTGCGAAAGGCGCGTCCACCACGCATCGGAATCCAATTAAGACGCAAATAATCAAAAAATATCACGGTATTGCAGAACTTATTACGCAGGGCTTTTGTTCGAAATCTTTTCAAACGTCAAAGTGAAATATCTCTTTGTCTCTCCATGAATAATATCGGATTAACAGGACTTTGTTACTGATCCGTTTTCTTGAGCCAAATTTACTTTTATCTCATTGCTCGGTTCGGGGCAGTCTCAATCAGCGTAACGTTTGTGAAACCTGTTGGCTATACTGTTATACGTATATCTGGATTTACTTATTAAGTTTTCCTTTTAAATACTTTTACTGGACTACGAATTCGGGATCGCATTTTTTTTCTTTATCAATTAACGGTTTTGAATTGTCGCCTCCTTTTGTTCCTCTGTTTATTTTAAGAATATCAATTATTTTTAAAAATAAAATAAACTTTTTTAGTTTATACACGAGACATTCTCATGCAGACAAATGAAAATCCATTCTTGGATTTCGCAATTAATCGCTATCCAGTATTTAGCACTGTGATTTTTTTTTTTTCTAAATTTACATCATTGTAAATTTTAGATTCTTTTTAGGTAAAAGAAAGAAAGAACACCTAATTATTTATTCTGTCATAATTACATATAAATATGGTACATAGTATGGTATGGTACATAACAATATGGTTTCGTACACGGTGTACATGAAACAATTAAAATTGAATGAGAAATTAACTAATTGCCATATTAATTACTAACAAAATATCGAACTTAAAAGAGTAGGTACCATGGCACCGCAGAAAACAGGTCACACTCACAGATATGTTGTGGGTAGTCACGCCCTCTGACATGATAATTATGCAAACGCCAATGTTTGTGCGTAGTTCATCCCGGCAAGTGGTGTAAGATGTTAGTATTTTAGTGCAAACTGCTAGTATATTTCAACTCTGAAATCAATTAGCAATCAGGTGTTGTATAAAATAGAGCAGTATTTTGTTAACGTGAGCAGTATGAACAGCCACGTGGCTTATTCAATTCCGCAGAGAAACCAATAGACGTAAAAGGCCGTTATTTGATTAAAGTCTAGCAAGACATCGACGTTCTTGCAACATTAGCGAGACCATTACGATCCGGATGTAATTTTACCACTGCCCGCCACTCGTATCATTTATAACGTGTAATAATTGTTATAATAGCTATTGTGTTCTGGTTAGAAAGGTGTAGATCCGGTTATATTTTTTAGATGCGACCAGCTTAGTCTACAAGGATAGCAACACATCTGTGACCGAATTACAACGAGACTCTGACTAACAATTACTAACTGGACTATTAGATACTAACAACAACTAACAGGACTAACTATCACTAACAGTCCCTGCCCCAGTCTTCATACATACTAATGAATAGACCAACTAACATTTTAAAATACTCTCTACTAACTGGACTAGCCATCCTAGACCCGATTTGAGTCTTATTCTATGTCGGTCACAGTAATGGGTGATGTACTGGTTCGGTTGGTAATGCCAATAAAACAACAAATCAGTTCAACTACAGTTCATCAGTTCTACTCGCTCGGTGTTCGGGCAGAGAGAGCGCAGTCAGCAGTTCCTTGTACTTACTTCCAGCGCCCCCACCGCCGACCACTTCGCACAGTATTCGTGCATATATTTATTGTGTTCACAATATAATTATGTACATATTACATATACACTACAGGTGACAACAGTAGGGTGGTACTGCATGATCATTTGCTATCTTAAATCTATATAAAAAGAATCCTTCAACTTACATATTAAACACCACTAAATGACAATTTTAAAGCACATGACGTTGGCAACAGATTCTATTAAGTACTAAGACTGTTGTAGCCCGCTTAAAACGTTCGTACGTGACATTTTACTCAAGGACCTTACTAGAGCCAAACAAGCGACGTTATAGAGCAATATTATTTTCTGAATAACATAACGTCGTACATGACTTAATTCCTTTGTTATAACAGAGCATTGATTTATTATAAATAAATCTATATATTAATACGTGAAGCAAAAACATAGTACCCCATTTTACGCAAATTGCGCGGACGGAGGAGTATGAAATTTGGCACACTTGTAGTTAATTTGGAGAAGGATTGCAGAAAGCTAATATTTTTGAAATAAATGCATTAGAAATACATTAAATTAATAAATATAACATTACCCACACTAATTTTAGATAGGTACTCTATGCAAACTTCATGCCTTTGACACGAAATTTGAAATGTGTAAGTTTAAAGTGTCAATGTAAAGTAACGGTTTGACAGAATGAATTACGGTCGAATTTCGAGCGCAGGGTACCTACTGCTACAGTTTAAATCACTTCGATTTTCGATTACATCATTATTTTTTTGTGAATATTTAAAATATACCTACCATAAACTTTACTTACAAACCCGAACAAAATTTCCATACTAAAATTTGTCTCTAATCTCCTGGGAACAGATCCATTTTCTGGATCACAAAATAACCTAGATAATGGACCTATAACTTTAGGTATTACAAATATGAAAATGGTTTTTTTTATATACAATGCGAAGTCCTGTACAACAATCCCACCTGTGTAAAGTGAGATGTAATTAAGTGGCGATGATGTCCAAAGATGGTAAGCCCATTAACTTAGTAAATACAACAGGTGTATCGCCTTCTAAAAGAATGTACAAATTGACAATAAAACATAAAAAATTGATCGCTTTTTTGTATTCATTACCCGATTGCGCGACGCACAAGAAGTGATTTGAACGTTGGACTTCCGAACCGAGGGGTCCGGGTTCAAAGCCAGCACGCACCTCTTATTTTGAAAAATTATGTGCGCGTTAGAATTTAAGTATTCACTGCTTCGGTGAAAGAAAACATCGTGAGGAAACTTGCACAACTGTAAGTGTGTGAAGTCTAGTTTACCAATCCACACTTGGCCAGCGTGTTACACTATGGCCTGTAATCCTCACATTATGGGAGGGAGATCTTTTCCCAGCAGAATTTTATTTATATTACTTATTAGATATTACTTTCACGCTATTTTGTCGTTTTAGACTCCCACGCGGGTGAAGCTCCGAGCAAAAACTAGTTATTCATAAATATTACATTCGCGAATGATATATTACTTTCTTAGTCCCATTACACTCCATTTTTATTTTTATTTCTATTTATTACTCATAATGTTTTTCCGCTACGAAGGTCGACTGGGAGATAATACTTTTTTCAGGCATCAATACTACCCGATGGTAAGCGGCGATGTGATCTTGGGTGGTAAAGCGCACTAAATTAGAAACGTTGACTCTTGACATGAGACAACCACATTGTAATCGAACGGGAACACCGTCGCGGCCACCTTGGTACAGTCCTTTGCGCTATAACCAATTACGACGCAAAGTGTACCGTTCGTGCACGACGTTCGTTTACTACGAAGCGATGGATACTCGCCGTGCGTCGAGTCGTTTGATGGCGGAAATGAGATGGGGGAATTAAATTGTGTTGGAAATAAATCTTTTAGTATCAAGTTCTCCTTTTGTTCCTGTACTGTACATAACGAAGATGAAATAAAGATATGTTCACACTGCAATTTCATTACTACTCTGTATAGAACATGTTAGCCAACTGCTTCTATTAAGTGCTGGGATACTGTATGCCGTAAGTATCTAGTACCTAGACGACATTCTACGCTTTGCGCTTGAGCGAAATAGCCATCATTATCGCGCTATTTGCACATAACTTTTTAGGACGGAATCTCTCTGTACGAAACTTGTTAAACATGTTTGAATATATTCTTAAATAGAGACACTTTATTATTTACGTTCATAAAGTCCGTCATTGAGAGAGGATGCGTTTGCCTCTTGAATGGAAGCGTTTTTATTTAGTGGGCTGCTTTAGTTATTCATGGGCCGTAATGACCATTTGACGGTATGTTTAGATAAAAATAAAAACCGGTCAAGTGCGAGTAGGACTCCGCACACGTAGGGTTCCGTACCGAACATTATTAACTCTAATCATTTGTATAACAACAAAAGAGAATGTAGAAGAACCCCATTTTTAAGGTTACTTGTATTGGTATCCCTTTTAGGATCCATCTTTTTTACTTTTTTTGTTTGTTTGTAATAGCGGCCACAGTACTACGCAGTAACACGCATTCTGTGAAAAGTTCTCTCCACCTACGTACCCGTTCAAGGGACAGAGCTCTATAACAGTCAGACAGACAGCGGAGGCGTATTGATAGGGTCGTGTTTGTCACCCTTTGCGTTTGGAACCCTTAAAATCTACGCATAAAATCTAAGTAATTAATAAAGTCTTATGTTTTTCCCCGATCAACGACCCCGTAGGCTAGTTGGTATCGATCCTGCCCACAAAGCAAGGGTTCCCGGGTTCGTAAGATAAATGTTGGTTTTCCGATCGTAGGCGTTAGTGATGTCTTTTTAGTGTTACGAGTATCCTTGCCACCGGCAACACAAGGAATCCTCGTTCGGGGGTATTATCTTATGAAAGTTAACTATTATTTTGTGAAGGTAATTCACCTTCAAAAGCTTATTACTGTTATAACTTACGAATAAATAAAATCACAATAATTTTCGAATGTTTAATGTTATTTCATATTACAATTTAAAACGGTTACAATAATCTGTATTATTCATGTCTATCTTAGTTTACATTTTACTTTAGTTTGACATTGGACTACTTTACAAACTCAAAGTTGTTCAGCGAGTTACAGGACGGGAGGTCCCTGAGGAATATAATCTGGAAAGAGCCGCTAAAGGCAAATTGAAGTACATACCAGTGCTGACAAGAATCATGCACCGTATTTCGAACTGTCGTTGGAGTAATAGCAATAGAGCGAAAATCGCGTTTAACCTAACGTCAGAAGCTATCTCCTCGATGAAATGATGATGATCTGTGCGGAAACTGATAGCAACTGACAGCTTACTCAGAGATGATACATAAATCAATACTTGCGTTACTGAGTGACAGACAACGCACAGCCGAAACTACTGAGCGCAAGAAGCTGAAATTTGGCATGTATGTTCCTTGGGGAGTGTAGGTGAGCACTAAGAGAGGTTTTTTGGAAGTCTCGAAATGAACGACTGGTCAAAAGAAGACGACGAAACAAGCTATAGTCCATGCTGGCCAACTGTGGATTTCCAGAATTCATACACCTTTGAGAACATTATAGGTTGCAATGATGATGCAGTATAATTTAAATTCCATTTCAGACGTTCTGCAAAACGATTCTGATACTACATATACACTGTGTGCCAAAGGGAGGTGGGGTTACTAGTGACTAATACAAAATTAATTAAATCCTTAGGGAGCACATGTCAGACGCTAAACCGCTTAATTTATCGGAGCCTACATTATGGCTGCGACCGTCAACTGTCAAGGAATAAGGCGAGACTGTTTAAATTATAGATGTGTCATATTCTCCGTCTTTTGAGGGTTTTGAATATTAGCAATGTGGTTTTAATGATAGGGAAGAAAGAAGAAACGAAAGTGTTTTTTATAGATTGGTCAAATTAAGAGCACACTAGTATAATTATACTTTCATTATTATACATTTTTTATACATATATACATCTATTAAAATGCCTCAAAGGTACTGTTTATTGGCCTTATCCAAGTGGGTCGTAGCTAGCCAAATGGGTTCAAACCCGTCTACCAACCTTAAATACCTTCGGGATTAAACTGGACGGTGCAGGGTCCAGCGACCTCTGATCAAAGGGACCTGCTGTCGTAGCCTCGACCGTTGCTCAGAAGAGTGCAATACGAGCAGGGGCAGGGGGGAGCGTGGACTCCAAAAAAGATGTACCCGTATATTATTCAAATGTACTCATTGCATATCTACACGTGTATATTACCTATCTAACTTTTTGCTGCTGTTTTCTTAGCTACACAACAAGAGGCGAAGTTACATAAAAGATTATTGAGACTTAAATCTCATCGAATCTCGTTACAGTATATGCCAAAGGAAGGAACAGGCTAACGCAATCTAAACACTACGTATACTTAAAGAGTAACGGAGCAAAATGGAACATAAGCGACTCTGTCAACGACGTAAAAACATTTTATTCTGCTGTTGACTAAGCTTTTCATTTTCTTTGTTTATCTTAAATGTTCTTTGTCTTATACGGTATATTAAGGTTAGTTTTAATCCTGCAAAAGTGTTCTGCGTACGATTCCAGGTCGGGTCGTTTTCTGTGACGTTAGTTTTGTACTTTCTTACTGGTTATTAGACGGTAATACTCCAGGTCTATCCCAGCTGTTGGTCTCCAACTAGGCCAATATTGAGATTGTAGAATATTGCGATCTTAACTCGAAATCTCAACCCGTAACGTATGAGTAGGAACATCCTCAGTACTTTAAACCGGCAGTTATCTTTGATGTGCTCAGTTTAAGCCACACTTAAGCCTTGAAATGGACTCTAGAGACAGGTACCCAGGTTATCGTTTCCCTGGCAGGTAAAACATCAAAACTATTTTGCATAGAAAATAAGTATCAAAAGTTATTAAAAAAAAGGCATCAGCATCAGCGGCATTTTGTAATTATATTTTATAATTAAATTGACCCTTATCTGAATACTTTGATTAGGTGTGATATTGTAATTTTATTTTTCAATACGTAAAGGAGCAGCCTTTAGTATATAAATGCTCCGTTACCTATTTGAATATTGTAGAAAAAGGGAACTAGACATTCTGCCAACCTCAACTAATTTATCATGAAACACATCGGATATATTTTGTAAATAATTACCCCTAGTACCTAATCGTTTTTCTTGAATATGCATTACTTACAGTTACACTTTTACTATGGGTATAGAAGATCGTTGGGTATTATGATAGATAAGCAAAAGTGTATTGGAATTACTTAAATCTCTTTTCGAATTTCAGAATTCTACACATAATGTAAAATTATTTTCACGTCCAAGGTTACTTGAAAACCAACACAAGCACCCAATTAACACGATCTTACGGCATTTATAGTTGTACCGAAAAACCCTGGTTGCTTACTTTCCCTCAAATATCCGGGTCGCGCATTGTTCCTTTGTCCTCAACCGGACAACTCGAATACAAATTTAGGTTTGCGGCCCGCTATCCGTCTTTGTTTCTATTTCCCTGCCAAAACTCCCATTGTAACTGCAAACGCCAGGTGGTTTTACACAAAAGATATCTGACGTCCGCTCCAGTAGTTCGCCTTGTATTGTTGTTTGACCGTGTTTTTACATTAGGTAATTCTGTTGATGCATGGTAAAGCTGTAAATAGGAATAAAATGGATTAAATGACAATTAAACTTCAAAGACAAACCGAAATTACTTAAGTTTGTTACATGCTGTAATTTCGTAATTCTTGAGATGAAGATGACGAGTTACACGAATAAAATATTTATTTTTCACTTCGATTATTACAAAAACATAATATGTTTACTGTTCTTTTGTTACCGTTATTTGATACAATATCAGAAGAGTTACAGTAAACATTTCACATATGTGGACTGATGACATGAATAGTACAGTGGCTGTCCGCAGAGTTCACGACACCTAGGACTCAGGGTCGCTCATATAGTCGTAAATGAGTTAAGATCTCAATGACCTTTCGAACGTACATAATATGTGTGAATGGATGATTGGATATGGTTAATTCATTCTATAGTATATTTCAGTATAAATAGATTATTCGTACACAAAAAATAAATTAAAAACTAGTCTCGTGTAGCAGCTGCCAAAAACAACCATATGTAAGAAAGAGCCCAAAAGCCAAACAGGCCGCATTTTACTATTTAATCCAGCGTTATATATTCCCATATTAAATAGTATAAGGAGCGTTTCCAAAAGCAGATACAATATCGCGTTTAGCGGAGACGAATAGTAACATTATCTGGAATTCCATTTCTCCAAGGACATTTAAGTTGTGAGACACGTAAAGTGTTGCCATTTGTTCCTTTGTAAGTTGTGTTTATTCTTTTTTCCGGGGTCTCTTTCAGTTGGTCATGAGTAATGGCGGGTTGGAGGGCGCATGACATGAACCACACTGATATGATATACGCGTACAATACGTTTGGGGTTTTCACGGCATTGTGATTTTGGCCTTTAATAAGAACGGGTTTATCTCGTTCGTATTCATGAATGCGTGTATTAAAATCTAGGAATTTATTTATTTGCTGAATAGTTTTCCATGATACTGATGTTACGTGTTTCATTGTTCATTCGTGTCGTTTCGCAGGAGCAGGTTAGGATGCGATTTTAATCGCTGGAATTGGTAATCGATTTTTAAATTAAATTTTCACTCCAAAGCGCAATAATGGTTTTCAATTATGTACATAATATAAAAATAATATAGGTAGGTACTAATTTAGTATAAAATTCGCAGGCAATTTCCTGTGTCGTGGGTGCCATGGATAACACACAAAACAAGAACACACACACCCAGACCAAGAACAGAAATTTAATCTCATCATTCAAATATCCGCCTCGCTGGGAATCGAACCCACGACCCTCGGAATGGCGATCCGGCGTGTTAACCATTGCGCCATATGGGTCGTCAAGTATAAAATTATTAAAAAGTAAATTCAATTATTATTTACTTAAATTGTAAACTTAGGCACTTATACTTAAACAATAAATTCAGTGCTCACATGAAAATTACGGTACATACATATATGTCTATTAGACAAACAAGTGCATTCCCAACTGTACCTACTGAGTACAACTGGGTCGGGCCATCCATTTTCGACACAGTATCTTGGCTTTCGGAAGACGAGGACATATGTACGATGCAAACGACCCTCTCGGCTTGCCACCTAATTTATGTCACTCTGTCTAATAAAACAGAGCGAACCCGTCCAATCCCGGCGTCGATATAAAACGAGAAATATACAGCGACTCGTTACTCAAACTGTAAATTCAATATCCAAATAGCATAATAACAAAGCTCGAAATATAAAAGATTGGGTGGTCGGATTCGCCACAACGCCTCGAGGAGAAATGTATGTAGATTACAGCATTTCGGAGAGATAACAGCGGGTAGTATACTAAGATTTTACACTTCGCCGATGGCTGCCAATCCCTCTAATATTATTATGGTAATGCAGCCAATTTCAATAAAAGCGTTCGCTACCGAAGACATTTTCTTTTAGATAGGTATAAATCTGGTAGACATGTGCCGCTAAGAAGACATGGGTCTGAATTTGTAAGTCATATCTTTTCATGGTTTTTGTTCATTTCAAGTTTAGAGGTAAATTGAATAAAGTTATATGTGTGTAAATTCGTGAATGAATTCGTTGTGATGACTTGTCTGCCAAATTGTTTAGTACCCAATTAGTATTATAGTTTATGAATTAACAACTTATTCGTGGCAATGGGTGGCTTATAAATGTGCATTTTGACGTACAGACTCTGCAATAAGAATTACTTGTATAGCTGAGGTGTGCTTATCCGTCTGGTGATCGAAATACGATTTAATGATTAAGTATGAACGATAAGTTATTTTACTGTGCATGTGTGTGTAGGTGTATAACATGAAGGAAAAAATATTTTTTGCTTACATGCATTCCTGCGAAACTGTGTTGTACATAATTATATTCAGAGTTTTATAGTTCGGTTTTTAAAACGATCCAGTAAACTGAGATATCTAAATTATCATAAAAATGGAATGTTACATCGAAGCAAGTGATTCGATTTCAATAAATAAAATTAATCACATTATTATCCATGTTTATAATACCATGTTTATAATATCACTGAAATACTATATGAAAATATTATAGGATACTTGGGACTAAACTGGGTATTACAGAAACCAGTGACTTCAAGAGAGTCAGTCACCCGGAGCCATAACACTAATAACATAGTTTTTATGTATATACCTTGTATGATTCCGTGTGCAAATATAATATGTAAATATTTTTACATCTGATTATTTCAATCACTTCAACATAGGAGTGCATGTGTTCGACCGAGTTTCGAAACTGACCTTCACAAAAGCTTGATCTACTAAAATTTCTGTTCTGCGCTATTGAAGGGCTATTCATTAAATTTCAAGAGATATTCTATGGAAGTACCTACTTGGATTTTTCAGCACTCAATGCAAATTATGGTATTAAATCGTTATATGAAATCTGGAGAAAAAAAACTTCACGTTTATGTCATTACCAATTACTATTCTATATCAAACAGATCAAAATTATATCCTTGCATGTCTTACCTTGCCTTTGTTTGTTAATCGTCTTTAATAATGTTGTATCTTATCTTAAGCTTTAGTATAGACAGTAGGTAAAATAAGTTGTAGCATTATAATATAAAGCCTGTCCCAGCTATATTACAAGTAAAAAAGAAGTAGATATGTCACTAGCGCGTGAAAAGTGAGGTAGGAAATTCAGCTAATGGTCGTAAATTTCATTTAGCGACTCTATCTGTCTCATACGGTCCGCAATTATCTCTCGCATCCATAGTTACAATAATGCCAACGAACCGGATCTAAAAGTTCAACTCGCGTTATTTATATGAACGTTACGCATCTATTGGTCACCTTTGGTCCCAGTAAGCTGTTCCGAAAACAATAATATTGTACTTGTAATATCTGCGAATGGCTCATCAAATATGTGCATTAAAGCATTTAATATTGTTTTAAAAAAGTATTCACGTAAGTATTCACGTATTAACTTTTCTATGCACTAAGTCGCTCACTAAAAAAATCATCACGAAAACTAAAATACTTAACTTACCTTACACTCAAAATACTTACACTCGAACAAGTGTGATGCTTTTCAAACGACATACATACAACTGACTCATTATTTGTTCAATGAAATTAATATTCGGGGCGGTTGTAATATCTTCGAAATAGACTGAATAGGTTTGTCAATATTTGACAGTTGCTAGATTATTGAAGGTTTTGGACAGATAAAACATTGGGGCTGGACATCAGACAGGCATGACTTTCTCTTTAGGTCACATTTGTTTTATTATGCACAGTAAAATTGTATACATAACATGTGCAAATTATTACGAAACACAATAGGCGTATCTACCGTAGATTCAGTTTTATTCACCTTCATTTATAAGAAACACTAAGTAAATATTTTCGATATTTATGTGTTCAAAAAGATTATTGAACAGTTACCTCAACCTCAACCCTACCTTCTCACCAACACCGAGGGTTGACTGGTAGAGAATAACTACCATTAACCACTAAGTCCGCGCATTTTAATTCCTAACTTTAGGTTTCCAATAAATAGTAGATATATATTTTTTCTAAAAAGAAGATTCGTATTGGCGTATAAACGCCAACAACATTTAAATCCTTTGCGTGGATCAAGATGTAATGTTCTTTTTTTATGTAAGTTTAGATTATTTGGAATCCAGTAACGTTTGATATTTTTATTATTGAATATTCATAAAAGCTTTGACCAATTTTATGTTCTGTGTACCGCTTGGAGGCATCCGACAACTATAAATGTTGATTCAGTACATTATTTCTTTGGTCGGCCACGATAGTGAGCTTTAACGATATTTTTATTATTATTTTTTGAGAAATTCTTTAATCGTTCTTTAAGTGTTAAAATTATTCAAGTGATCAACATAACAACAAGTTTACAGCGAGCTCCCAATATTCAATTTGTCTAATATGAAGTTCTTAACTAATAATAATGCGTTTACAAAGTTTGGCGCTATTTATTCTGGAAACGGTTTGTAATAACGATCTTCATTTTCCACAATTAATTATGGATGTTTGCCCCGGGGGACTTGGCTCTAGCGCCCAATTTGAATATTTACTGAACGGTCAATGAACTTCGGACATTTTGTTAATTTCAAAACACTAATAAAAGTAATCGACTCTTGCAACATGGTAAGTTGGTTTTCTGTTTTCCCTAGAACCCATATTAATTTTTAAAGCTCTCATTGTCTTATTTTAAATATAAAAATTATATTAAATTTTCGCCCTTTCCAGGTGGCGGACTAATCCCTACTAATATTATAAATGCGAAAGTAACTCTGTCTGTCTGTCTGTCTGTCTGTCTGTCTGTGTCGCTTTCCCGCTTAAACCTCTCAACCGATTTTGATGAAATTTGACACAGACAATCTTTAGACCCTGAGAAAGGACATAGGCTACCTTTTATTGCGACAAAAAGGGATGAAGAGGTTGAAATAGAGGTTGAAAGTTTGTATGGGATTTCTTCGGGTTTTAAGCACAGCGCCATCTAGGGGTGAACCTTCCTAACTTAAAGAATAAGAACGCCATCGGCCTAGCGCCATCTCTTAAAGAACCATGAAACTTTATATTTAAGCACTTGATAATAAGTTTCCCGAAGCGAAGCGAGGGCGGGTCGCTAGTTTAATATATATTTAACATTTTGCTTACAAGTTTATAATCGAATATAATGACTTAAGAAGTTTAGCTCCGCCTGGCAATTTAGCGGATGTACAATCACTCATTCATTCTGCAAAATTTAAAACATTATTTTATATAAATATGTCGGCGTCTGGCCTGGCGAGATATTTAGATGTTCTTCTGGAGTTGTTTAGAAAGGTCGGCTGGTAAACAGTTGATAATGTGGAAACCGTCACGTTTCAAGTTGTGTCCAAAGAAATGTGATAATAAGAATCGTTGTGATTATAATTGTTTTATGGACGATACGTGATAGAATTGATATAATAGCTGATGTTAAGTGGTAACGGTCGCCAATCGACATTAGATATACCAAAGACAACTTCGATGCGTTGTCACCCAAGAAACAAGAGAAAGGAAATATAGAAAGAAAGTACTGGCATTTAAACCTACATTCGGAACACGACCAGTCCTGATCAAACAGGTTTCACGTAATCATATTAATATCACTTATAAGTATAATAATAATAATAATAATAATCGTTTATTTCGACCACACGGATCATAATTATACATATAGGCTCATAAAATATAGATATCATATTAAGTGTTAGTCTAAATACAAAACTTAAGGCTAATGTTAGTAAGCTTAAAAACTAATTATATCTAAGTATATCTAAGACAGGCCCGATTAGTCAGCACGTGAATCATATGACAATGGTTCAAGTACTGACAATCGAACCTGTCAGAAAATGCCCTCAGGATGCCACTAGAACTGGCCCGCACCCTGCGCACCAGGGATGTGCATCGCTTACGCATAGTTGTGTAGAAACAGTCCACACGCGCATCCGCGAACATCCCCGACGCGCTACAGTAACGAGGCAGGCCCAATAGCATCCTGAATGCATTATTGTATTGTACCCGCAGGGCATTGTACTGCTTCTGCGTGTAGTTCACCCACAGACTGCTCGTGTAAAAAGATGTGCAGTAAGCTCTAAAGAGCGTTACTTTTACCGGGACAGAACAACGAGCGAACCTGCGAGCGATCATGTTCGCTCTAATAGACAATGCCCTGCGCTCTCTCTCTATATCTGCATCATCTTTCAGGTCAAAGGATACCAAATGACCCAGGTACTTGAACTTTAACACCCTTCTTAACGGAGTACCGTATAATTTAATGGGTGGTACATATGACGGCAAGGCTTTACCATTGGCCTGAAATACCATGCATTCGCTTTTATTTACGTTATAAATGAGCCCATGACTGCTGGCGTAACCTTCACATATGCTCAATAGTTTTGCCAAGCCACAAACAGACGCACTCAGCAACACCATGTCGTCTGCGTAGCTGATGTTGTTAAGACACACTCCGTCTATATGACAACCGACATGTGTGGTGCTAAGCAACTCCACCAGTGCATTTATATATAGGTTGAAGAGCTTAGGGGATGTTAACCCTCCCTGTCTTACCCCGCACTCCAACCCATATGGCCGCGAATAGGTTTCGGACCATCGCACGACATTGACCTGGTTTCTATACCAAAATTTGAAGATCCTGGTAACTTCTTCTGGCAGTCCGGTATCATTCAATTTCTGCCACAGGATATCATAATTTACCAGGTCAAACGCCCTGCTAAGGTCCAGAAAACAGGCATAAATCGGAGTTCGTCTAACCGAATAGTACTTCACAGTCTGCTTTAAGCAAAATATGGCCGACTCAGTTGACAAACCCGGCCTGAAACCAAACTGATTGTCGTGTAAGCATATATGTTTATCAAGCTGGGCGTTAAGCAAACCGTCAAGCACTTTCGCAGCAACCGTGGCAAGTGAGATAGGCCTGTAGTTAGACTTATCAGATATGTCTCCAGTTTTGTTCTTTACAATTGGGACCACCACGGTTCTCATCAGTGCCGCAGGCAAATACGAATGCTCTACACATAAGTTATAAAACATGGCAAGTACTCTAGGTAAGTGAGGACCCGCATGCTTTAGATGTTCAATACTAAGTCCGTCATGGCCAGGAGACTTTCCACGCGACATAGAAGCTATAACATCATTGACATCTTTCGCTGTAAATCTGACTCCAATCTCCTGGCCACACGAACCCCCATCTTCTACAGACCGTAATGGCCCCAACGGCGAGGTCACTGCAAAATGCTCTCTAAACATATTCGCTATAAGACCATGGTCATTAATACCATTAACGCTCACTGGAAGGCTAGGTTTACTATTTAATTTATTGGTCGATTTCCAAAAGTTTCTAAAATCACTTTTCGCGTGCTGTGTAGCCAAGATGTCCATTTTTATTTGTTCACTATGGTTCTGACACCACTTTAAGCGTGACTTAAATAAACTGCGAGTTCGATGCATGTCCTCATATACACAACCACTTTTCGGTTTCCCCCACCAAACCCACGTTAGAAACTTCGACCTAGCCTCCATGTGGGCATCGCGAACATACCTGTTCCATCCAACCACAGGCCGCTTACCAACGCGCAAACATACAGTCTTAGATTCAGAGGCAGCCACAGATAAAGCACTAACAATTTCTCCATATAATTTATCTATAAGTAATCTGTGATCGATACACTTACAAACACAATGACAACAAGAACGAAATTCATTGGGAAAATCGATTAGACTTAACTTTTCATGACATATTTTCGTATATATTTCGATCTCGTCCGGTTTTCTATCTCCCCATAGAATTGCGCTAGTCACTTTATATACAATATTCAACTTTGGTTTGACAATATCCAAGTTACATTCAATTACTAAGGGATAATGGTCAGACCAATAGACATCATATTTAACATAAACATTCAAAATAGACGATGCCGCGGATTTAGTCACCACACAGTGATCAAGCCACCTTCTTGACCCATGAGCCTCACTTACAAAAGTGTGTGTGTCTGACCTAACACCTAAAAGCTGTACATCCACACATGACCACTCTTGTTCGTCACAAAAACATGTCAACTCATCGTAAAAGCGTTCATTCGGATGGGCGTTAAAGTCACCAAGGATGTAAACACATTCTACATTAATACTGTTAATAATAGCACTCACCGAACTGAGGCAATCCGTAAATTCCGCAAGGTTTACCATTTTATCTGTAGGCATGTACACACTAAACACTAAAAAGGACTTATCGCCCAGCACTATTCGTATGCCACATATACGTGGATTATCACAACACATGACCGACACATTTTGGAAAACACTTTTGTTCCAAAGCAACCCAACACCCCCATAAGGCCTGCCAGACACTATGCCCGCCGCAGAATCCATTGCAGATGTGCCCGTGCTGCCGAATCGATCATCAATCCCGCTAAGAAACTGAATATCGTGATCAAATAACCACGTTTCTTGAAGTGCAATCACACTCGCCGACTGACACAAACGCCTCACATCACCAACTGAGCGTTTTATGTTTTTACAGTTGAAGCTAACTAAATTACAGGTGAGACTTTTATCCATTGACAGTTGGGACAGGACCGTTCACGGTATTTAGCGCCTCACCGTTCGTGCCTCGGCTATTATTTCGCCTGAAGTTAACAAATCGCCTAAATATAACGCCCTCCGGCCACAGGGTTGCATCTAAGAATATTTTTATTTTTCGCTCTGGTACAAAAAATTTGAACGCGTTGTAGTCATTGTTTCCTCTCAACATAGAAATCCTTTCCGGTTTAATATTTTCTTGCGTCTTATTGTAAACGTAATCCATAATATTCTTCTCCGTCGTGTCCTTATGCACCATAGTAATAAAAATTGGAACTTTTCTGTCCGCTGCTTTAAAATTACAATTCTCGTCATTGGAGACACCCGCTGCTCCCATATAACGATACGATCTCATTTTAGATTTCCGACTCTGTACTATATTCCACTCGCCCTCTGTCTTCGACACCTCAGCAAACGATAAGATACGCGCCGGCCCTTCTGTCCGGCTCGTCACTGCCTGCTCGTTACTGCTCAGCTGAGCGCTCGGAGCGCTCGGTGCGCTCGCCGTTAGCGATGACAATTCACTCGCCCCGCCCGCGCCCTCGCCCGCGCCGCTCACCTGCTCCGCGGCGCGTGCGCCTATACCGCTCGTGGCACGAGATTTATAACTTCCATGCGTACTACCCTCCACATAATTTATGCTTCTATATTTTAAATTAAGATCTCTTGGAGATGACGCTTCCACATCGAGATGATCACTATGATTTGTAATTATCGTATCATCAAGTTGAGACAATCCCATGGGTCCACTGTCTCGATAAGCGCCTCTTCTCATGTTCACCTTTACAGCTGAGAAGGGTGGCGATGTATGCCTGAGTTTTTGGCATTCCAATTTCACTTTTTCTAACTGGTCGACAGTTGCGTATGACGATTTAATGTTTTTTATCTCAGCCTGCACAATAGCTAGGTCCTTAAGTAATTTTGAGACGTCAAGATGATCGAAAGTAATCGGAGGTAACTTATCTAAGTCTCTCGCTACAAACACTGGCAATACATCAGGGTCAGTGCCCTTAAAAAGGCTGATTATATCGTTTAAAAAACGGTTTTCTTTGCCTTTTCCCTTCCTCGTAGTTTTACGCAGATCCTGTGGTAGGGAGTCCACAAGTAATTTCTTCGCCTGCTCGATCTCCTCAGTCGTAAACGTCGCAGCACATATCCTCACAATACTGTCTTCGTCCGCTACGGACAGTTTGTTTTGTACATAACACAATAATTCACATATGACGATTCTACAGCTACTGCACGATAACGTCATTTTACTTTCCGACCAATGATCGGATCGGATTGCGCGCGTCTGTACACCGCAGCTGACAGGTCGAGATTGATAATGATATAAGTACATAAAAAAATTCTTACGCAAAACTTTAATGCCAAACAGGAGGCCCGCCCCCGCCACTTACGACACCCTGGTTTGCAGGCATAAGACTATGATCAATTTACTAGACTGCTTAAGCCCAAAGCATAAACAATACGGAAATACCGATAACATAAACATCGAATAGCATTTTCTTTTCTATTAAAAACAAGTACTCGATCTCAATTAATGGATCGTACAGCCCTATAGGAATCAGGGTTGGCGAGGTATTAGTTCAGGCGTGCTGCTGCATAAAAAGCTTTTACTGCATAGCTGCCGGTTTCAATATTTGCATTCCATTTCTAGTTCCAGTTTCAGAGCTCGTTCTGTGCGAAGGCAATTCGCGGCAAGTTTCTTATTGTTACGTCTTTTGTACGCTACATATCGAGATATTATGTCGTGTCGTATGGATTTAGAAAACGCTGTAACTCGGTCTTATTTATTTTGTTGCTATTAAAATATAAATAATTTTGTGTTTCCTCCTTTGATTAAACTATTTGTAGGTACATATAAGTATTTAGTTAAATTACCAACTAATCAATGTGAAAAAAGTATGTACCACTCGTATTAACTATCCTCACTTCAATTCAGGAATTATGCCTTAGTACCTACCACACTCTAAATAATGGTTTGAAGGGACTCCTTAAAGTGACATAATTTTATTTTTTATTCGTGAACCGATCAAAATAAAACAAACACTTAACGCTACCCCCAACTTACTTTAATACATTTCTAAAAGCCGCATACAAATCCGTTAATCCGTTCCAGAAGAACAAAACATCCCACGCGAACACAAATTGTATTTCATCAGTTTTTATAGAATAAATACTCTAATCATAAAAGCGATTTGTATCTCGGAACAATTAAGAATGGTTATAAAGCCTTGGGCATAATTTGTCGCACTTTCATGTTAATAGTACGAATGCCCGCGTAAATTGACACTCTCCTAGATACAAGGATTTCTTTGCGTTGTAAATTGCCCAACAATTTTTATGTCCCAGTAACCAAGATAGAAGTCCATTGTACTGTCACATTAATTATCGACCTTAAATCGCCAGGGGTCACCAGGGGTCACCCTAGGAACTGGGAAAAATAAACCTCCAAATGTATTTTTAAATAAGTATTAGTACAGTCAAATCTCTTCTCCCCTGTTATTCTTTTATCGCGTTCCTCTTCCTGTAAGCTTTCAATTTCTGCGCGAATGCATATTGTATGAAGTAAATATGTCGTGAACTAAATTTACTTAAAAGCGACATGTCGCTGCTCTACCCCCTGCCGACGACCCAGTTTTCCTCCATTGAAAAGGAGAACATAATTTATGATCCTTAATACGTACCTACACTTTGTGAAAAGAACTTGCAGTTACCGCGATGATGTAACGAATTCATCGGGATCTCACAGATACACGCTTTTGTATCTATTTCTTATAGAAATTTGCAACCTTAAACACCTAGCAAAAATCCTTTGAAGTGAACTCGCAAAACCTTTTTTTTTTTGTGTTAATCATACACACGCACGAACTCTTCCGAAGATAAATGGATTTTCTTACACCAAAATAACATTTTTATTTCTTATTGAACCTTGTAATGGAACAAAAGGCGGACTTAATGCTACTTACAGGAATCTTAATTGACAGTTAATAACAGGTGTTATTGATTTTATAATAAACTCATTTAATTTTACTGTTGTAACCACTAACGACATTAAACTGATAAGTCCCGTCGCGTCGCGTGGTCGCATTAGTTGTAGCGAGTTTTAATGACGTCCCACGGGAGATGACTGCTATGATAGTATTTATTACCTTATTCTTACCGGCTTTGTAAGTAGTTTGTAACTTACTAGTGAACTACTTTATAAAATTAGTACTATTTCCTCTTCGCTTTATTTCGGTAAAAGGTTTCGCTATAGTGTTACGGTTATGTTAATTAGTTTGAAACTAAAAGGCCTGACAAATCCTCATAAATTTAACTAAACATAAAGGGGTGAGTACCCCTAATTTACATCTAATACTAAGACGTAACAGCAAATGAGTAACAGGGTCTACCCAGGTGAACATATCAAGTATCGTGTGAAGAATGGATGTTAAGTCAAAAGTCGCTAATGGAATACAACTTTTAAAATATAACATTATCCAAAGACAAGAGAAAAAGCACATCCATGGTAATAAAAATTTTGGAAGTTTTACTAAAAACATCTCTGTCTTTTATCGCAGGTAAGAAGGTAAAGAAGGTACAAAATCTCGTTTAAACGTATACGTAACGCTGTCTTCCCATTGTCACCCGTTAGGTTCGTCTTAGATGACTTTGCAATTCTTTTTGGCATTTTCTCCCAGCAAAGCGAGTTAAAGCTTAATCAGACTACAATAATCTCAGTGTTGAACACAGAATACTAGTTTTTACAAACGAAAAATATCATAATGAAATGTTCCATAATGTTCGTCTGTTGTAATAACGGTAATCAGTCATATCAGTTTCTATCTAGAGTGGTTTCATGAGCTCATTCAATTAACCTATAATCGAGTAAATTGTTAACGAATTTGGTTTAATTTCAGTAACAAAAAAGCTTTTTGTTATGATTCGCTTAATTGCCTCTATTTGTTTTTTATGAATTATTTTAATAGTTTGACATTTGACAAATCATCAATTTTATATCTAGCACCTTTATTATTATTATCATTTACTTTACCATTATTTTTATTCATTTTATTTATTTCAATTGTATGCTTCAGACAACGAAATTATAAGTAAAAATTACTTCATCATATCATTACCCATAAAGGCTAAATGTAGTAATTTTTAAGTTTACGTAGTTCAAGGAATAGGAATCAGTTATTCATTATAATGAGGTTCTATAGGTTCCTAGCTAGCTCCAATTATGTTATCTAGAATCGACTGTGAACGATAACTTTCCGAGTACTTCTTCCTTATCACGACTGAACAATGACGGAAAAGACGAAATAATGGTGGTAAAAGTTACAGATACGCCATGGCAAAGTACCCCTTTACCATCAAGACCACCTGATTCTTTACCAGCTCTTTTTATAAAAACATTAACTGCTGGAACGCAGGAACGAAATACTCAAAACGTGATGTAATAAAAGTAAAAATTTACAATAAAAGAACAACACACAAAGGGGACTGCAGAGAAACGACAGTATCATAGTCGCACAATGCTGCCAATAGAGTGATATTTGTATTCAGAATCTACACTGCACATAACGAGTTCGCTTTCCATAAATTTCGCGAATCCCGCTGAATCAGCTCCCACTCAAACACCCGTCTTGTCACACCCGTGATTGTGACTACAACTTGATGAATTATTTTACTTTTCACTTCCATGCGCATGTTTACGGTGTAAATTTGGTTTTATAGCTTGTGGAAAAGGGTCGCATTTAGTTAAAATACTTTTTGTCACTTAGTGTTTTTCACGATGTCTTGCGATGTACCCGTTTTAGCGACACAGTACAATGTCTGCACTAATTAAATACTGTGGAGACCAGAGTTTTGAGAAGCGCATTGCTCACATGATGTTTAAATACAAACAGCTTATTATGTTAAAATGATTCATAACGTGAGTTGGGACCATCTTGTACTAATCGGATATTCAAATTCCATTTGGATTATTTGGAGAATCCCATAGATGAGCATGTCAAGTCATTTTTCACTTCCCAGAAGTGAAAAAGTACGAAGACTTTTTTTATTCATTAAATCATCACTTCAAGCATAAATTTTTAACACATCTCTCTCTCTCTTTCTCTCATCATCTCTTATTGTTTAAAATTCGTTTGTAACAATTTAATCTTTTCCATTAATACAATCCTCCGATAACATCCATGCCTCACTTGGAGTGGAGTGAAAGTCTCATATCTAAACAGTTCTTAATCCCATATAAATAACTAGCTTTCCCCCACGGCTTTGCCCGCCAATTAACCCAAAAATCCTTTTTAGTGCTCACTTGCGTCACTTGAGAAACCTGTATACAAAGCTTAAAGTGACTCCATTGGATAAATAAAAAGTTTCAGTTTATCCCCTTTTTATCCCATTGGGTTGGGTGGGTTTCCAAAATTTCTCTCTTAGCGCTCCACTATGCACATCGTAGTAAAGTGCAGAATAGCAGCCAAACTAGAATGAGACTCTTACTAACTAACAAGACTAACGAGCACTAACAGTCCCTGCCCTAGTTCTCATAATTAACTACTAGCGAACTAACCGACTAACGTTCTTACAACGTCTGCTGACTGGACTAAGCATCCTAGTCCCGATTTGAGTCTTGTTCTAGGTCGGTCACAGTTGTCACGGGCGGCAGCGGAATGGTGGTGCTGCTTTCTCATTTGCAACGAGTACATCAATTCCATAAAAAAAATCATAACCACATTCACTCAAAGTAAATTTAAAGCATGTAAAATTGTATGAAATTCCTCGCGAATAATATTCATTATGCACGTCCATCGTTATGAAAAGTGCCATGATGTCACACGAGGTGCAAATGTATGCATAACTAACTTTTAAAACTACTTTTAATGCACTAA
The DNA here is from genome assembly GCA_905404295.2 of Ochlodes sylvanus. Lineage (NCBI taxonomy): Eukaryota > Metazoa > Arthropoda > Insecta > Lepidoptera > Hesperiidae > Ochlodes > Ochlodes sylvanus. The sequence goes on along the minus strand of FR990130.1, from coordinate 11,562,550 downwards.
CGGTACTCGTAGGTAGTGCTTTAGAACGGGTTTCAGTGGAGTGACCTAGTAAATAAGTTGTCGCCTGTGCAATAAGTGGGCGAAATTTGATTTATGTCACTGTAAGCTATATTTGCAATACTACATTACAATACCATTAATGGATGACCGCTCGTGCTTCGGAGGGCACGTAAAGTCGTCGGTCCTGGTTACTATTTGGTAGTTAAGCCATGTCGGATGCCTTCGGGCGGCATAAAAAATTTCGACACTTGGGTTGGCCACTAACCCCTCCACCAACCCGCGCTGGAGCAGCATAGTGGAGTATGCTCTAGACATCCTCAGGTTTGAGGCTCTCCTCATCCGTGCTCAATAGTGGGCCCTTAATGAGTTGACGCCAAACTACATTTAAATGATGTCAAAGAGAGTCATTAAAGTAATCTTTGTAAGATAAGTGGTAGATAGGTGGTAGAGGCTAGAGTTCACCCGAGGTAGTTCCACCACGCCACGGTATTTTTTACTATTTTTACCGTGTAATATTAATTGTTTTAACAGCAAATGTGTTCCGGTTAAAAAGGTGAATCTGGTAACACTTTTTTAAGGGAAGCAATGGAAGCTTTTTCGTGCGCGCCAGTGTTCATAAAGTTATAAGACGCTATCACGTCAATAGATGTATAGATTATGTTATTATTTGAGCGCCATGTTTGGATTACGATAACATGGTTGAATGTTTAGTTCAAAGGTTGACATAATGCTTCAGTGAAAACACAGCTAATATTTGTAATTTCTATCATTCGGGCTACGTTGCTCGCTTTGATTTCAAAGCTTTATAAACACAATTTTACATTTTAAATAAAACGAAACCACATTTAACCAATAATTATATACGAATTAGTTTTCAGTATATAGTATATATAATTCTATATTCAGTATATAGTATAGTATAACCTATTATATAAGTTATAAATTATTATAACGTTACACACTCATAGCCCCACACAAGGATTCCCTGTGTCGTGGGTGCCATGGATAACACACAAGACATGAACACACACCCAGGCCAAAAACAGAAATTCGGCATTCAAATTTTCACCTCGCTTGCAATCGAACCTAGGACCTTCGGAATGGTAATCCGGCATGTTAACTATTGCGTCATCCGAGTCGTGAAATCAAAAACCAATGTTAATTGGATTTCATTTATTCTACTCATCTTCTATGGATATTTTAGTCATTGGACTTTCAACCTTAATATTTAATATTGATCAAGGTCAACTTCTCAATCAACTTCAATCATTAAAGCCCCTTTTTAAAAGTCAAACAGTTAATCAAATTTTTAATTCGTTTTTTAGTTATTTGTGGTAGCTAAACAAAAAATGGGTAAATCGAGATAAAGCCAGGCATAACGAAGAAGTTAAAATGAAGTTCTTTTGAGGTCAAACCATTTTACCGTTGGAAGGAAGAGAGAAAAAATTGTTCCGACCTTCACATTAACTCAGACCTTTTGAGGTCAAAAGATTACTGTAATAAGCATAACATTTTTGTTTTTTAGAAAGAGGCAATTTTAGTGAAACTTGAATATCTATTGGTGTCTGTTATACGAATTTTATTTCTACGAATATTGTTTTGGACAGAAATATCTAACGTACAAGTACAATAGTTTTATCCAACGCGCTTATTGATTGAACCTCAGGTTTATTCAAGAAGGCCGTTATTTTGTTATTTTTTAAATTCCTTTACGTGTTTATATTATGTAGTTTGAATGATTCGATTCTCAGCTGAGGTAGACATTTTGTGTTAGTATGCAAACCTACATGTCAACCCAATAAAAAATCTAATTCAGAGCTGTGAATGTATCTCACTTACATAAAAAAACACCCGACTAAGAAAATTTGTAATGAGCTGATGATCGTTTGATGATCAGAGTCTAATCAGCCCGAGCAGATCTTCATAAATTATAGCTAGAAACCGTCACGTTAACTTTCAATCAAAAAACTGAATCTAACGGACGCAGACAGGACACACAGATATACGTCAAACTCATAATATATCACCCCTCTTTTTGAGTTGGAGGGTAAAAAAGACCACTTCATTTTCATAAGTCGTGCGGCCCTGACGTCGACTACTGCAGTGCTTTTTTTAAATATGTTTAGCTATGTCAAAGTGTTTAAGAAACTTCAAACAAAATCTTTACTTTTCTCTATTTTTTCTCGGCTGGCAACTCATCATCACCTTTGGTGTTACCGATGATATAGGCAACGATGAAAGCTTACGATCGACGTAACTCGGCTGCTCGTGTCTCGACTTTTTACAGAAAAGAAATTGATACAAATTTAATTTAGAAAGATTTCATCCACCATCCCGTGGTGAAGATGTGTTTACAATTATTTTTGGTATTTATTTAATACTGATTTTAATTTAAAATAAGTAAAATCAGTAAACCAAAGTAGATAAATAACTATATTATTTTAAATATGTTTATATGTATATCCTTTACACATATCATTGTTTAAAGTACTTTAATAATTATACTTACTACACTTAAATAAAACGTAAGATAAGTGTACATAACGGTAAAGCCACTTTTCCGGAACTAAAATTTGTCTAAAATTATTTCTAATATTTCATTTTCCTATAAAGCCAAACTGCCCATGTAAACGGACCCTTAACGCAATAAGCGAACACGATCATGCAATCTTTCCGATATTGCATGTAAAAATACATTTAGCTCCAAATTGAATTTTTTCCGTTATGGTAGATTTTTATTTTTTGTTGCAAATTGCTGCAAAATCAGTTTAGTGCGAGAACGTGAGTGTTTTCGATAAATAAATAACGAGTTTACTTTTTTATGTTGTGCTTCTTGACAATATAGTATTCATGAACAATACAAGTGGTAGTTTTACATGATTGTATTGCAGTCTCATGATAACACAGGATGTTGTATTTTTTATGAATTTAAAATAGCAATCGAGTATGTAGCATCACCCTTCCACTGCCGCCCGCGACTGGGGTACTAAGTTATGGGTTTATAATATGATTGCTATGTACTTTCGTTAACATAGGACGTAATATAAATAAACATTTACACTCTATACACGCGCAGTAGGATTCGCTGTATCACGGCTGGCATGGACAACACAAATAAAACATCACCAGCACCCACGATGGCTACGACCAGAATAATTTATCTGTCACATAAAATGTTTGCCCCAGCCCGTAAAATCAGATAGTATAGGCACAAAATATAGCGAGCATAAATGACTACATAATATACTGCATGATGGTTAGGCTTTACCTGGCTCGCTCGCTTCACCGACTAAAACCAGGAGTAAAATATTTTTACGTGTTCTGATTTGTGCCTTGTTTCTTGTAATTTTTTAGTCTGCAATTTATATTTATATAATTATGTCGCAGCGTAAACAACGATAATACAAATCACTTACTTTCAGAGATAGGCCAAATTTTATCATGATTACAGATTACAATTTCATCTGGTGCATTTTGCCTAAATAATCGTGATTATGAATTGCGATTACCGCTGGAGGCACGGTAATGTACCCGCCAAGAACGCTCTAATTACCTTTTCTCGAAATGCGCTTGCGGGAGGAGGGAGCTGGCCTAACTGTTTGGGGTGTTACTTGCTACAAGGAAAGAGTGACAGACGATAACAACCTTTTGGCACGCCGAAATATATACAAGTGTCAATTACATATCTATCAATGTTTGAACATATCCATTTAATATTGGTTGTAATGTGCTAGTACCTAAGTCTCGATGGGGCGGAATATTTACGATATCAATCGAGATGCGAAGCTTCCTCGAGGATTTATGGTCTCGACGAATAAAATATGTAGATTTGTCCCGAGACGTAGCACTTATTGAAATTGGCCGATTTAATTTAATCACATTATCTAGCGTAAAAGGATTGGCGTCGGGTTTCTGAACCTTTTCTGTAACCGAAAGGGGTGATCGGCAAATTGTGACAAATTTCCTATCTTTGTAGTCCCGTTAAAAGTCCTCGGCCGATCAATTTTATCTCCTGGAGGCCTAGATTTAGATTTAATATTTTTAATTTATTATAGTTATACATGCCTTTTAAAAATCATAAATACTATTTTGTTTCTATCCGTGATGCAAATCCTAATTAAGTTTTTTTTCTTATATTCATTAAGTACCTACCTGAAACTTTAAAACAGATTGAAAATCAAATATGAGTGTTAATTTTAACCTTTACGAGTCAAAGACCACCAGTTTTGACGACCAGGATGACGCAATGGTTAACACGCCGGATCGCCGTTCCGAGGGTCCTGGGTTCGATTCCCAGCGAGGCGGAAATTTGAATGATGAATTTAAATTTCCGTTCTTGGTCTGGGTGTGTGCGTTCTTGTCTTGTGTGTTATCCATCGTACATAACCACGCCCTTAATAAATCTTTTTGATGCCACTATTAAAAATTGAGGTATTTTTCAGAATGTTCTTCGAGTACTTCCCAAAAAACCGCAACGGATATTTGTATATTTTCTACAAGATAAAACTGACATACTGACTTCAGTTCAAAATGCTACTGCTCAAGAACTAATTAAGAAGTCTGAAGCAAGAATGAACACAACAATCTAAATATCTCCGATTTATAGCGGTCAATGAATCAATTGTAAAACTCGAACATAATTGCGTACTTCATGATGAACACAGAAACTCTGTGGAGCTATCTTTTGAAGTGCTTTATAACGATAAATAGGTATGAACCTCCGTAACATAAAGCGAAGCGATTCTTAAACAAAGGCAGTGTTATCTCGTGGTGGAATTTCTTCCAGCCTTTGAGTAACTGCGAGGAACTCGAATAGTTGGGATAGCAATTTCTACAATAACTTAAATCAAGTTAAGTACATTTACCGTATCTTGTTCCATATTTTATAAGAGATTTTTCTTTGGTTAGTGATCAAAGGAACATGAATTCCAAACATGTTACATTGATGATTTTTTTTTATTTGAAATTCTTTTAATGTCAAGTAAGTTTGTAAGATGATTAGTTTTGAGTATGGTTATGTATTGTTTTCTAAGCAGTGATAGATAATTGTGAACAATGGATTCCTAAAGAGAGGAAACTGCGTTCAAATTCTACTGGCAGCTTTGATTTTCAAAAAATATGCGAGTATTAATTATTGAAAATTTATAATAAAAATAATCACAAGAATTACGTAAATACTTTTTCTAATTAAACAAGGTTCAAAGTTTAAATTCAATACTAACATATATTATTTTAATTAATTAAAATATTACATTTATTATATTAATTTCGCAAGATAAAATATTTTTTCTTAGAAGGAACTCGAGAATATTCAAGGTGCAGAAATTTCACATGAAACTGAGATAAAAAACGGCTGAAATTATCTATTTCAACGCCGTTATCGTGATACAAATTGTGTTACGTCTGTTAGCGCACAGCAGGTGCATCTGCTACCTAATAACTCTCAGGATAATACTCAAGTTTATACCTGATGCTACGTTGATAGTGCTGAAAGGAACTGTAAGTGAAGAATTAAGTTCAACATCTATACCACATTTTCATATTATAACACTCGACTAAGAATGATCAATTTAAACAACGCAGTGGGTAGTAACAAACGACGAGATAAAATTGAAGGTATTAAAAGATTCGATGACATTTTGATCTTCGGTGAGTCGATCGATTCACGGACTCGCTACATTCATTACCGTCATAGGAAACTGTTTGACAACAATGCCACCTGATGGTATGTGTCGATGAAATCCGCATGATGACCTCAAATTAACTTAGTAAAAGCCGATTCATTATCTTAAAGACTTAATAAATTTTCATTTTATACAATTTCTTCTTGTTTAATTTCTAACTTTAGCAAAAAAAATTTGTTATTGTCTTAATATTAGTAAATACTTTCCAAATATACCAAAAAATAATTCTGTCCACCTAGCTTGTTCTACACGACACACTTTGCAACGTAAGGATGGAGACTGGTGGTGCGTCGGGTTGTAAGATGAAGGAACGAGGATGGCGAAATTATTTCGAAATATTTCATTCTCTACAAAATGTACCCTATAATGGAACAAGAGGCTGGCTAACCTGCGCCTGTACTCAAGGTTTTGTAAATTGGTTTTCACCAGCTTAAGGTTACCCATAAGCCTCTTTGCTCGCTTCTCTATCCGATCCACGGATAATAGGTGCAGCACCAGCCCGAAAGAGAGTTGTCAAATAATTTCATCATCACAACATACGCTTAAGCATTTAGCTTTCTTCGGACCACTAGTAATTTTTTTGTCAGTAATAAGCAGTAAAACTAGATTGACTTTTACTCATTTTCTTATGTACACTTTATTGAGACTCATCATATATACTCTGCCGTTACTAATTACCTTTCATAGATACACGTTATAGGAATACACATAACTGGGATTCCTGTAGCCTATATGAGGCATTAATATATCTATCTATTGAACCATTATTAATTCATAATTTCGTTTTTAAACCTTGTTACAAAACCTTGACGAAAAAAATGCATATTTTTTCAATTACGGCTTCCCTATTTATTGTAAAAGTTTCACAGAAATGTCCCTGAGAAGCTAATCCATGCGTTGGGGAACTTGAAACCCACTGATGCGTTCACTGTTCTTCGCAGATTGGGGCACGAAACGCCACTCTGACCGGTCCAAGCCGGCTGCCCCCGCTGTGAAACATGTCAACCGTATTCGTACACCCGACACGTTCTCATGGAATCCCTAAAGATTTTTTTTTCAGAAATTATGATCTCCCGTTATGGTTCGTCCGGGTAAATTTTATTACACAACTCGCGCTTCGACCGTAACAATTTTGCTCGCTCTTTAAATATTCACGTGTAGTGTCATCTGCATAATGTTATATATTTATTAACAACCGCCTGCCTTTTTTCGTATATTTTTATTCGGGAATTATTACGCTGAAGTTCACGACTACAATTTATTCCCTCTTTTACATAGTAATTACGTAACTTTTGGGTACCCAATCGCACTTTTATGTTTCTTTTTATAATGGTTCGATGATTTTAGGTTTCTTTTTTTGAATGGTTCGAAAAAGAGCGAAAAGCGCTGACGTGGTGGTGATTAGTGGTCACCGTCACCGTTTAAGAGGTGTGTTTACTGCATTGATGTTCAGAAAACTGCGGTAAATAAACTTGGAATTTAAGGGGTTTCAATCATCCATGCGCGCACAGTTTGGCGTCGTCTGGGACCAGCGGGCGCTATGGGTAGGTGGATGGGTGACCGCTAGAGGCAAAATTTTGGCTTTGGAGAGCAAGTAAAGCCCCGATTTTTTTTGTCCCGATTTTTATCATAAAAGCAGCCATGTCGGAGGTCTTGGTGGAAAAAACCGATGCTTGGGTTGGCCACTAACCCCTCCAATCTGAATTGGAGCAGATCGGGGGAATATTCACATTGATACTTAGGAATGTTTTATTTTCTTTATTGAATTTCTTTACATAAGCTTGTAAACTTTACCTTTGCCTAATCACATACTCCTATGGCTGTGCAAGTATTAATATATACTCGGAGATGTCGTTATGTCCGTAACACAACGTCGCCCATCTACACATTGGCCATTACAATAAAAAACTCACTGACAAGGTCACAAACTCACACACACTCTAACTACGATTCCCTGTGTTGCGGTTGGCATGAACATACACAAATGTGACTTCATAAACACCGACGACCCTTCTAATTTAGTAAAGGTAGTCTAAATAGTCACGTCCCGTTGCCTTCATAAGTCTTTACGACCCACTAAAGTGAAGGTATCCTTACCAAGTTTATATATGTTTTTGTGTGCCCCAATACAATTATAAAATTCAGAATGGTTTCTAAATAAGCACTCTCTTAGTTCACACCGTAAATTATACTAATACCCCACTGCCATTAGGCGCCATTACAGAAACCATCAACAAAACTAAAATGTAACCCGAGCTTTACCGACAAACGTGTTAATCTCGCGGGCCGTACGATCTGGTATATTAAACAAACGTCGTCCAGTTTTACTTGAATCGCCTTAACCTTCTCTGTCATATAAAACCACCCTAAAATATTCCATTCTTGAGGCCTGCCTACGCTGGTAGCTATTACGCAAGTACAATATGGGCAATTTAAGAACGCAATCAAGCCAATAGTAATTGCATAGTAATGGACTCAGGTGCTAACAACTTCTTAAATTTGCTAGGTAAACGGTACAAATTTGAAAGGTACTTTCATTTAACGTAGTCGCTATTGCGAGAAGAAAGTTAAATATTTTTGTATTTTTATAAGACGTTAAACTTATGTATTTTTGTTAAGTCGATTTTAAGGTTAAGTTAAATTGGTTTACGGTTTATGAAATTGTGTTTACGGTTTATGAAATTGTGTTTATGTTAAATAAGTATAAAAGTTAGATCCCTGAGGCTGTTCATTTACCAAGTACGTTGTTACAAGTAAGCTTAAATAAATGGGATTTTTCGTATTGTCATTGGCCAAATGAAATTAGTAAATATCGCTCATTGGTACGGAACCCTTTCCCTACCCTGGTTTTTTATAAGTTTAAGACACTATCAAATGAATCACAGACGTATCGTTATATCACGGCTGAAATAACATAGGTACACATACATGACGAAGAACTTGATAAGATTAAGGACTTATAGGCTTTCTAATCAAAACTCTCATATCAACTTGAAGCCTCTTAACCGACCAGCATGTCTCAAATACCGATACACTCTCCAGGGCCGAGCATTCCAAGCAAGGTTTATTGGAGTGAATCCCAGAGCGGGAGTATGAGTGTGTAAGCGTTTGTTATTTACTAGCTTTTATCCACAGCTCCGCCTGCGTAAATTATGTTTAAAACTAAATACCCAATGATGATCCCAAAAACTGCCAGAAACTTTTAGTATTGTAAACATTAATAAATACAACTTCGGAGCCCCCTTTTACCGCTAAAGGAGGAGGGGGAGCTAATTTCCAAAAAATCTTTCTTAGTGCTCACTTACGTCACTTGAGGAACCTATACTATATAATATACTATAAACAAAGTTTCATGTGTGTTGGGGGCCTTCGGATGGCATAAAAACACCGCACTGGAGCAGGCAGCGGTGTGGATTATGCTCTAGGCCTCCGCGATTATGAGTCCCCGTGCCCTGTAGTGGGCCATTAATCGATTGAAGCCACATTTCTTCATGTCTGGTCTGTAAAACCATGCATTGTTTGCAAATATTTATTTCACTTTAATGGAAAATGTATCTGATACAAAATAACACCGCTGAATAAATAGTTCGCTGTACTGTTTGACACTTAGTATTTGGTGCCAATCCAAATTTTTTATTGACACCTGCCACAGTTTTGTTTTTTGTTGCAGAGTTTGTTTGTACATCGATGAAGCAACTTAACTTCACTTTAATTACCACTGCGTGAAGTCTAGAAATGAACTTCTTATTTAAAAAATATATTTTTATAACCATTAATCACAAAATCTAAGAAAATAATTAATTTACCTTTATACGGTTTCGGTAATTTCGTGGGATGTTAAATACTTAATTAATAGAATAGTCTTCTAATGCCTCGGGTTTTACGTACCGGAAGGTCAGATTTTTAATTTCTGTCGTATACGTAGGTTGCTTGAGACAGCCACACCTTCTTATTTGTGAATACTGTTAGCCATACTAATTTTACCAGCACCGCACAGTCTGTGGTACGGTAGTGGTCTTGTTGTATTACCTATTATCATCAAATGGGATTATAGTACAGCTAAAGATAATCTCTACTAATTTAATAAAGCCGAAAAGATTGTTTGTTTGTTTGAACGCGCTAATCGATGGAGATGCCAGCTTGAATTTAAAATTTGTTTTTATGTGACATCCTTAAATATTGATATTACCAAAGCGAAGGAAGAGTTACTAATTAGCAACAAATAGATGTTACGTTCATACAACGATTGCAGTATTTTTGATCCGCTACAATAACATCATGCAACTATGGATGCGAAAGGTTGGTAATTACGGAATGTATGAGACAAAAAGGGATAGCTAAATAAATATTACTAAGATAGCCTCAAATCGGCCTCAATTCGCGCGCTAGTGCTAGTTTGCTAGCTAGAGCTCTAGCTCACATATTACTCGTATGTATGAGTACTAGAGTTATTTTTAACTTACAATATCAATGAACAGGAACAGCGCTGAAATACAATTTTATGAAACAACTTTATGAAACATTGCTAAAAAGAGACTAGTAATAGAAATATAGAGAACTAACATCTATGCAAAAACTCAAGAAATATTTGACACTAGCAGCCACCCATCCTATTACCGACAGCTGCCAATGTTGCTATCTATTAGGATAGACACAGGCCACCGGACTATGAGCGCTTTCATACCAAATCATATTTATGCAAAACTAAACCAGAATCCGATGAATTTCTTATAAGTCGCTTTATTCCACTCGTACAATAAGCATCAAAATAACCAAGTCCGTCAAGAAAACAAATGAAAAATTCCTACAGTTGTAAAGAGAATGAAGTGCTGTTGCATTGGTTATATCCCGCGTAAACCGTTCCACAATTCATGTGTCTGTTACTCCGCGCGGGGATTACGTTCGTCGAAAGATTTTATAAAAATGTTATTACGTTTCAACAGGAGCTTTGCGCTCCAATCTCGGTGTAGCTTACACAGATCTAGCTCCGTATGTACTCGGGGATACACCTAAGTAATGAGGAAAATTGTTATAATAATGTTGGTTGAAGCGCAATCTTAAACGCGCGTAAAAATATGTCGGTAACCAAAATATTTAAAAATATACATATGTTTTTTATTTTAAATATATTTTTATGATAGGATAATGGATAAAATAAATCGCAGATTGATTTGACCAGATTGAAAAGTAATACAGAACTTCAAGTGGCATAAAAACTTCTAACACTATAGTCACCACTAACTCTTTCACCAATCCGTACATGCGAAGCTCCAAGGCTCATTAATTACGAGGAGAGACCGCTGCCCTGTAGTGGGCCGCTAATTAAGCCATACGAACTCTGAATAAGGTCTTTAATAGTTGGCCCAGTATCAACTTACAAAGATAATTAGGTATAGACAAAAGTTTCCCGAGCGCGCGCTAAATTATTCACCACGAAAGTTGCACAGCGCATCAGAGAACGATGTATACGTGCATTTACGAGCCTGATTTTTCCTCACGCCGGTAAGCCACCTCATACATTTTAAATAAGAATTACATTGCTAAAGGAGACACCGAGAGGAAGTTACCGAATGGCGTCTAACCATTACTCGGAGAAATGCCAATTTAAACTTGTAACGAGGTTTGCCGCGAGTGGCTGCGGGACGAAATTAAAAACTCTACAGAACCAACGCTCGAATAGCTTCACTGGGTGCCACAGGCCTAACTTTCGGCTTTTACTTTGTTACCACACCCCTCGGGGAAATTTTCAGCTTTTTTCCAGATCATGATGCAAAAACTGTCGCGGCTAGTTTAGCTACGGTGGCCGTTCGAATCACGGCTCCGGTTCTCGCTCTGCCGTTACTATGGTAATTGAGTTTCTTTCCCCTTTAATGTTATTACTTTTAGCACTTGACTTGTTTGTGTATACAATTGCTTAAAGTTAAATGGAAATCTTTTACTGTCTTTCACTGTTGCCTTGTGAAAATTTGATTATTTGCTATTTTCAAGTCCAGGATTTTAAATGGGAGCTGCTTTAATGTGAATCACAGTGTGCAAAGTTTAAGGGCTTGTTTTATAGCTAGTACCTTAATCTTATTATAGTTCCTGATTAAATTAAGTCCATGCTACGATTAATACTTGGCATGAATTACGATGCTTCCAGTAACAATATAAGTGTAAGAGTTATACTCGTAGTTAAAAACTTTTCTTTCATATACCTACATACTTACATATACCTACATATTATTACCTCACCTTCGTCGAAAAATTTATTGGTTACGTATACCTATGATCTTGGAATGCCGAAAACGGGTTTTGTATCTAGACAAACAAAGATGATCCTTTTCAATACTTTGGTCCTGAGCAAACTAGAATTCGCATCGGTTGTCTGGTGTCCACAGTACACATCACATTCCCAACGAATCGAAAGATTACTGAGGTGCTTCACAAGGCATCTTGCATTTCAGTGCACTGGAATTTCACACTACTTATGACCTTCGTCTCAAGCACTTCGGAATAATTTCGCTCTATCATCGCCGTTTAATACTCCATAAAGTCCTAAAAATACTTCTAACTGGCAAAATAAACTGTGGTGAGTGATTGAGTCCACGAAATCCTAGCACCAACATGTGTACCTTCGGGCAAACAAACATTCTTAAGCACTGTCCACTATCACGTATGTGCTCTGAGTACCTACAATTGAATCGCGGCGATTATCAAACTTTAAAATATCTTTAACGATTCAGGCTTGCCTGACAAATTAACTAATAGCACATTTTTGTAAATAGCTTTTTAAAATTCAGTTATTCCTAAACTTTGCTCAAACTATCCAATTAATTTAATTAAATTGCTGAGATAACATGTATTTACTTATTCTTACGAACGACGTACGCACCTATAATTGGCAAGCGTACATACCAGTTGGTTTTTTGTGTAAAATTTGTATGCAATTGTGTCAAATAAATAGATAAACCTTCAATCATTGAAGCGCTCCTAGCCCGGCTTGCGATTATAAAGTAATCGCTCGGGATGGGTTACCGTTTGTGGCAAAATTTTTCGAGCGCTGCCGTGCTTCGGATGGCACGTAAAGCTGTCGGTCTCGTTTGTTATCATTGGTAGCAGGTGTTAAGTTATGTCGGAGGCCTTCCGGCGGCATAAAATTTTCTGACACTTAAGTTGGCCATTAACCCCTCCACCAATCCGCACTGGAGAAGCGTGGTGAAGTACGTTCAAGGCCTCCTCAAAAGAAAATATCCGTGTTCAGTAATGTGACAGTAAAGAGTTGAAGTCAACTTTCAATCTATGCTTTCACACATTTCATGAACAACACAAAGAGTCAGTAGCTACAGCAAGTAATATCAAAAGCAATACAGCCCCTATATCAATAACCAGTACAAATAACAAAACTTGGTCCGACAATCTCGCTGTTACAAGTTCCCCGCAGCGGTAATACAACACAAGTGGAACGCCAAATTTGTTACAACTCGGAACAATTGTAATGGCATCCTGCAGCTAAAATTTCATAACGGACGCGATAAACTTAGTTCGAAACTTGGCTAATATAGAGGGGAAATCTAAGGCGAAAGTACGCGTCATCGTTACAAACATTCAACTAACAGGTAAACGACAGGTGATGAATGATTCTCGCTAAACAAATACCGTAAAGTCGGTGAGGATCCGTGTTTCTAGAAAGATCAATGCGTTAACAGGCATCAAAATTAACGAGGTTGTTTTTGGTTGTTTAAGTTAAGGAATGGAAAAAGTATTGAATTAGATCGATGGAAATTAAGTTAAATTTAGAATTTCGCTGTTTTTTGCTAAAACCAAACGTTAGATAATGATTTTAGCATTCAGTTTAGTCCAGTTTGTACCACTCTGTTTGATGGGCATAATAAAGAGTAAATAAATAAAAAGATGAATTTAGAAACACTAAAACTTGAGCAAATAGCACTTATTTTTGTCCTTTCACCTATCATGTCCGTAAAGAGGGTATCAATGTATTAGAGAGGGTATTAGATTTAAAATAATCAACTTGCTTACTCAGGATGATTGAGCATGTTTTGATAATTATTAAAAGCAACTTGTTCTTGGATTTTACTGTCTGTATAAACCAACCAGTAAACCTCCGCTTCGCTTCGGTAAACCAAGTCCTTGGTAATTGTACAAGAATCAATAATCATTCATTGCAGGTTTCAGAATTTGATGTTTACTTCATTTTACTGTTTGAGGGGATATTTTGAAAAAGAAAATAATTACAGTTTCTGAACTATCCAGAGTGTCATTGAATTAATATAATTTTTCATTTTAAAGAACCATTTAGGATCAATAACAATTTAAAGTAGCGACCAATCTCACAAAAACATTGCATATTCGTATTGTTCAGTCGGGTTTTAAGTTTAAAACTTATATCTCGTCATTATTATAATACAAAATCGCTATCCTCTTTCTAATGTTACTCGGCCCTGAACTATCCTTGACTGTACGTCGCTCTGGAAACAATCCAGATGGCAAGACAGCGGAACGTGCCCAGAATAAGTTGGACCTCTTCTGAGTTATCCTTATAGTGGACAATATAATTTTAAAATAAAAATAACGTTAACCACCTCAACCTGCACGTTTTCTGGTGTGTCTACGTGAGAGTAGCTTATGTTACTAATGTACGTAATTTTAAAGAGAACAATAAACATACTCTAATCTCTAGTACAACAATCCTATTAGGATCGCTGGACTAGAGATTGACTTTTTATGGACCTTTTTTTGATTCTTGATTGATCTTTTTTTAGAAAAAACACTATATTAATAAGTATATTAAATTATTTAAAAAATATACAATTATATAAAGTGCTACGTACGGCACCAAGCCGTGAGAGCAATGTACAATAGTCCCTACTACCAATTGATTTATTCGATAGCGCATGTTTATTAGATTTGTAAATGAACCAAACGGAATAATACATTTCCAGAAACCAAGTCAGAGCCGGTTTATGTAGGTAGGTACACCAATATTATAAAGTGAAAGTTTGATTTTTTGTTTGTAATAGATAAATTTAAAACTGACTTAAAAATTATTTTAACAACATAAAAATGCATTATCAGCGAGTAACTAAGACTATATTTTAATTTGATAATTTTTATTTCTCTTAGAAATGCTGACAATTTTACACAACGTAAAAAAAATGCCTAAAAAATAATATGCACGCCAAGGCGTGCGCTACAATGAGGTTCCCAAAGCAAAGCGAAGGGGGTTCACAAGTAATAAATAAAGGAATATACCTACCTACATGCTAGAACTTACACGTTCATGATAATTATGTTGCAACGTGCAACGGATCATCATTAGGGTAAGTTGACTTTGCGGTGGTTAGCCGCAACGTAGAGGTACTTACTATACCATATTCGCTATGTGCTCGCGGATTGTGGCCAAATAGATTATTTATTAATTAAGTAATAATGAACTGACACAAATTAATGATTGGTTCTAGTTACCTGCTTTAATTTGTCTAATCATTTAGAAGTTTTCAATTACCAACTGGTATCAAAAATTGTATAGCAAATTATTTACCTTTGTAGAGCTGAAATTTCGTGATTTTTGGAATTTGGTAACATTACACTCATAGCTCGACATTCTGATTTTTTGTGTCGTGGATGCCAATGATAACACACACAGAGAGACCGTGAACAGAAATTTAACTTCATCTTTAAAATTTCCACACCGCTGGAAAGCGGACCCCAGACCCTTAAACGGCAGGCATGGTAACCATGACGCCAAACGGGTCGTTAATGTATACGATAATGCTACCACGTGGTAATTTGTCAGATGAATCAACGCGACACTATTATGTTGCAAGCATTAAGGAGTGCGCACATTACACCAACTCGACGTCAACTCCACTCCGTTTCAACTCCGACGTTCTGTTCCGCGATCAACGCTTCATCGACGTCAACTCGACTCCGTCTCCACTCCGTTTCAACTCCGACGTTCCGTTCTAGGTACATTACGTCATTGTGTCGGTCGACGCGTGGACTACTCGTCTACGGTGAGTCGTCAACGCAACGTCGACGCGTTGGTCTCGAAACGGAACGGCTATGGGTGTAGGGCGGGGAGGGGCCGTACAGGGTTTTTAAGTATAAGTTCGAAATTCAACCTTACTTTCAAAGATATAAGGCTCATAATTGAATGTTAGCTTTGTCAAGGTTTAAGTCGCGTTCGCGTCTGTCGGTCGTGGAGTCGTTGTACTGTGCGCAGTCCTTTAGGCTATTAGAATAAGATAATTGTGAGTTTAAACATAATATAACCTATATTTACTTAGAAAGCAAACCGGACTGCATGATGGCGTCACAACCATCCAGATGGTAAAACGCTACGTGCTTGGAATAGAACTAATTTTAAGGCCAAGCTGATACGATATGTTTGGTTATTGGATAATTATTACTAAGAAAGTTAAAAAGTCTTATAATAATCATGATCATTGCACTTGTGATCCAAAAAAAAATCTATTGTTTTTTTTAATGCAATTTTTTCTTAATCTATTGGACAAAAAATAATTGCAATTATTTTTCAGCTGTTGTGAATTAGTTGTGAGCTTAGCAGTCATGACATGTCAGCCTACGACACAAGTACTCGCATTCGAATCCTAGACGCACCTCAAATTAGTCATGTTACGTACATGCTTCGCTAAAAGAAAACATTGTCAAGTTGCCTAAAACATAACATAAATCTCTCTTACAGTGTTTACATTAATAATTCACTTAAATAACAAATTTTAAGTTGACTTCTCAGAAAAATGTTCAAAGAATGATCGTCTGACAAGTAGATATTATTGTTTATCGAACTGCTCTTACCTCCGACGTGGTATTCCATATTCACAGAGAAAATACCTAAAATAGCTTGTATTTTATTAAAATTTCTTGTAAAGGCAACGTTCAAAGTTCTGCATAATAACGATGCAGCTTATATGGAAAATTTTCGAACTTTTACTAAGTATTGATGTTCGAACTCAGTTTTCATATCAGCTTTTTAAATCTATATTCAATGGCTTTAACCACTTTCAAAACGAATATTCCTCGTTTGAATTCTGAAGTATGATGCATACTTCATCACTGCTTCTACGTAAGGCATATAGAGCAGAGGAAAGATTTATGATTCTGAATTTGTTTATTTGCTATAATACATAGTGTGAGTAGGTCGGCTGTGATGTCCCAGCGCTAATTGAAATGCGAATTCCCCGTTTGCCTTTGACCAGAAACGGGCCACCGGTTTTTGGATGACCAACTACGGCGGTGATCATTTAAGCAAGTTGGGTGGAGTTTTCTCTTTTTTGTCCATTACGGCAATTAAAATAATATTTCATATAAACAGTCATTCGAAAATGGTACTAAATCACTTACGTGACTTAGACCGCTAAAAGTTCACAATTGGTTGTTATTTATGCCGCCTTACATAAGGCCAGCCTTGATTGGCTAATTTCAGTGTCAGTAAAAAACGAACAACGGAACGACAAATGGGCTGACGTTGCCTACTAGGCTGCAGCCTAGTATTCATTACGCTATTTTTGATCGGTAGTTACACTTCTAGGTATTATTTTTCGCTGTTTGCATGTTTATTTTTTCCCCTTTTTTAGAGGCGACCATATTAGTCCTCAAGGGTAGCAAATCATTTGAAAAATTAGAACGAGACTCTAACTAACAGTTACTACTGGACTATGACTAACAACAACTAACAGGACTAACTATCACTAACAGTTGAACAGACGATTGCGTCAACTAATAGTCGCTTATAGGCTCACGTCTTTTATCAATAGTAAGAGATCAAAAAAGTTCAGTAATATCGGGGGCGATCGGAATATTGATGAATAAGTGATGGGTTGTGACAAAAATCTCACAAGAGAAAATTTTCTTCGGCGTTTTCGTGCTTCGAAGGGAACATTAAACCATCAATGCAATTTCTATTTTAAATAATTTCTTATATTTGAATTGACTACTAAACACAATGTGGTGGAGTAAGCTCAATTTCTCTTCAAATACCCAAGCCCTGTACTCGGCTATTTGTTGGTTAAAGCTATCTTGGCATGCTTAAACGCCAACAAACCCGTCTGTAGATACTATTTTATATTTCAGTTCTGTAGCTAGTCTATGGCCCGTAGCGTATTCTGATGCAAGATGGCCGCTGTACGTGCGTCGAATTGCTAGGATCCGGGTTTAGTTTCAACGGTTTTAGATTGCCTTGCAATTTATTCAAGTGTGTATTGAAAATAAAATACCGTGTTGGCATGAGTACTTCCTCACATAGATTTTAAATATGCAAAGATAGATATTCTTTACATTACCACAATCAAATCAAGCAAAGCTGGACCAAAAACAAGATCCCTTTCAGAATTGTACTTCAGATTTTTGTTTACCAATTTCAGGCAGAATAAAACCTAGTGGAATCGTGTTTGTAAGCACCTACAAAAACTAACACTAGCTTTTACAAATATTTTCTACCCATACTTAAGATAAGATAATGCTTGACAACAATCCCACCTGATGGTAAGTGGATTTAGTCTTTTCCTCTTTTGGAAGTCATTAGGCTATATACCACCAAGATTAACGCCAAAGGTATTCATACAAAAATCTGTATATTTTGAGATTATCACATTAAAATGGACGCAGACACAGATTTATTGTAATTAAAATTGCCTTATAATTTTTCATTTCGTCATATTTGTGGTTGACCTTTATATCCTTGCGTCAATTTATTGTTTGTAACAATGTTCAAAACCCCGTTCCATGCCCACGTATAGGCGGAATGAGCGTAATTCAAAAACAAAATTTGAATTCGCAGTATTTTCAAACTGCTTTTTGTTCAATTAACTACTGATACTAGTCATCTACCTAGTCATCTACCTAGTATTACTAGCCTAGACATTTTTTATACCTTATAGGCAAATAAAAATTACAATATTGTTCACATAGACAGCGGAAACCTGTCCTGTTAAACATTTGATGTAGTGGCCAATATTTATATTTTTAAGACATATTTGCAACAACAAAGAAATTAACATTGCTAACCAAATAGAATCTATTAACACAGTTAATAGCCTCCATACCGTTAATAGCTTCAATTCCATACTTCTCAATTATCGCAACCAAAAGACACCAAAACATTTTTCACGCTTTATTTCAGAAGAAGAAGAATTGCAGCCAGGAAAATAATACCGCATGATCCTAAGGAATTAAACTGAATACTCTTTATTCTTTCCTATATCATTCTGATAACAGAAGATCACTGGTGCCACTGCCTTACCAAATCGGGGAGATTGGATAGAGAATTGGAATCAACGATGAGTTAAACTCCTCAACAAAACATCATGTTATTATTGTTATACAACATCGCGTCCACTATCATTTTTTTATCTAGATGGCATCCGCATTGCCGGGCACGCCATATGGCTCCAATTGTTTCGGCAATGGCAGCAGCCAGGATATAACCGATTCGCCCCGTCTCAATTATGATCCATGACGATAATATACTGGAGCTCCCTCCCTTAATATTTATAGACCTTTGTGGTTAATAGCTCTGAAACCCAGTTTTAATATTTCACCGAGACAAACTGTGTAATGTTTCGATTCGCTAGTTGACTATTTATTCAATAGTTGACTTATTACAACGATAAGTACCTAAATAAAGAAGAAGTAACGCTAATAGACATAATATTTTAATTATTTATAATATAATTATGAATAGTGTACAGAAGATTACTTTTCATTTAATCAGCAGATCAATTACCAGAGTTTACATGTGACTATGATTCATGTAATTGGATATCCAAATATCAGTACAAATTAATAACATTATGAGAACCTCCATGTAACATTTAGGTTATTTAAGTCTGAATTATAGAAGCATAAATGTACCGAATGATTTCGTCGTAATAATACAGCAGTTAAAACACCACTGAAGCCAGTAGGTAGGTAACGGACGTCGGGAGTCCCGATTATGATCGATGACAATAATATACCGGAAAGTCTCCCTCGCTCATTATTTATTCTCGCACTTCAACGACGTGGGCGGGAATTTTTCATGCAAATGTTGAAATGTTGGAAAGAAATGCGGAGACAAATCGGATTCTGCAACGGCGCAATATTAAATGTTTCAAATTCTCCATAACGTATTAGTGCTGTATTGGAAAGTTCGGTAATGTTTAGGTTTTAAGGCTTAATATTTTAAAATAAGCTTTAGTAGAAGAAGAAGAAGAAGAAGATGCAATGATTCCAGAAAAAATCTCACCGTAAGTAATAGACATTATTATAATAAAAAGTAAAAAAAAAAAGAAAATATAAAACAATGACAGGGAACTGAAATGTAAGCTGTATATTTATTATGTATAAAAAATAAAAAAAATATTAATTTTTCGAATTACCATCTTTACTCAACTACATAGGTATATATTGTGTGCTATTTACATCTCATACGAGTACATCTGCACTTTACTTTTTGGCCCTATCATTTTTTTTAAGTATTATGTGATTTTCTCTTCGAAAAACATAAACTCGGTTATCTAAATCTCCTGCTTAAAAATTTCTTCGCTTTTTAATAAATTCTTTACTTTCACTTTGTTTATCATCTTTTAACGCTTTATTTGTTAACTTTATACATAATCTGTAGCCATTTACATAGTCTAGTGACTCTGTCAGTCTTCCCTTCTTCTCAATTAAAATTCCTTACCAAACACACATCGTTTTTCATATACTGTCCGGATGGAAATTCTCCTTTATGTCATATAAAATTTCCATCTTTACAATCAATAAAAGAGTCATTAAATTAAATTAAAATCTTCTCGCCACAATTTTCCTCGCCGCAATTTTATTGTTAAGATTAATTAAAGTAAAGTAAAGATTTATTGTTGTTAATGTTTTAATATCAAAATGGTGAAATAGTAAGTAATATTGTACGGTATAGATGGCTATTAAGTATCAACCTTATGACATTTACCTTAATAGAAGTTGCATGAGTGACGCAATGTATATCTCGTGACAGTGAGTGACGTTAAACTCATTATGACCATCATGAGCCAGAGCAATGGGATATGCAAATGAAATGAATTAACGGATGCCTTTGATATAATTATATTAAACAGTGTCTTGTGTACCTCATGAATGTGTTTGAAGAGATTATAATATTTATTTGGTGTATTATTACCTATATACCAGCCATTTATAATAAACCAATTATTGTTGCTCACTAACTTCCAAAAAGTGTATGAAATTGCCTTATTTATCCCATCGGTATACTTTTAACCTCCTTCAAAAAAAGAAGAGGTTCTCAATTCGACTATATTTTTTTATGTTTGTTACCTCGGAACTTTCCACTGGGTTAACCGATTTTGATGATTCTTTTTTTATTGAAAACTAGTACTTCCCAATGGTCCCCTTTCAATTGGTCCAGTTCTGACAATGGCATCCATGAGAAAACCATTTAAGTCTTAAATTTGCATTGTTTTTTTTTCTTGCAAGATTATTCATTTTTTTTGTGCTTTTAAAATTATAAAGTGTCTTATTTATCGTAATTGCTACAAAAAATTGTGAGTCATGTAGTTTATAAAATTTCCTCCTGGGATATAATGATTTTATGATTTTTTACGTCTTCGGGTTGTAATCTCGCTTAGTTCTTGACAGTTTAGCTGTTTCCACCGTAATTAAATTATGTTATTTTCAATTTTTTTGAGTTTAACAATAATCAACTAAGACTCTTTATAGTTTATTCATGTCCGTCCATCAGTCTTTAAGGATTCTTTAAATTAAATTCCGAGGTTACATCCTTTTTGATGCTGACGGTACTCTACGACGAAGTGTCTTTTTGATTCGTAACATGTTCGCGGTACCTGTCAACAATAAGTCACTGCTGGACAAGGGTCTCTCTCGGAATGAGAAAGGCCAAGCCTTAACTCGGTGGCTGATTGCCAAACTTCTCACCTTTGTCAACATTAAGTAGATATTTATAGGTGAGTTCAATATGCTTAACTATTAAAGCCGATGTTAATAAAGTATTACTTTGCGAATGATTAAAACAAATCTCGGTTTATTTACTAGTTTGGGCAGGTATTATGTTAAACAAAATTTTGGGTCATTTAAATTCAACTATAAATTGTCCAGTGGATCAAATGCTACTATGACATAAAAATTTTATTATAATACAAAAACTGACGACCAAAACGATCCCGTACCCTGCAAAGCGAGAGATCCTGGGTTCGATTCCTGGCCAGGGAAAACATGCGTCTGTTATATAGGTCATCCATGTCACTCGTGATATTGCGAGATATGACTCTCAAAGCGTTTAAACATTTTACCTAAAATGGTTACTCACGATTTTGGTATTGATACATGTTCACTCAATGACATGAATCATGGTCACAGCAAGACTGTCTCACCGGTTGTGCACTATCGCTGAGAAGTCTGCGATGTTGAACGGAAGGATGTAGTTAGGAGGCCAATAAAAATAAATAGCACCGTAAATCGAAGTGCCAATATCCTGCCCCACGATGTGCGTGCCAGTATTTGCTAGTAATCCTTACTAGGGCACGTGTTTACGGCTATCAGGAGCTTTTAGGAGTAATACGTTGGTAGTTAGTTACTCGTATCCACAGTGTGAGTTTCCATTATGTTCACATAACAAAGAAATAAGCAGCTAATGGGCATTTTTTTATTATTATTATAATTATTGAAAGAACTGACGTTTACAAATCGTTATAACTATTTAAACAAATGACATATTATAATACGTACCTATACATATACAAACGTACGTACGTACGTATCTATATACAATACGTACTCGTATACAATACACCACAAAGAGAACCACGAACATAAGAAACATTGTATAATGTTTCCTATCTCATTCTCTCCCACGTTAAATCTTATGAATTTATGTGTCTGTCTCTTTAATGTCGCCTTTTCGATTCATCGACTTTCAAATCACAACGCTGTTATAGAAGTTTTCACTTTAAAAATATCACTCATTGGTTATATTAATATTAAATCTAGTACAAAGTTTAGAGACTGATGAAACTAAGCTCTCCGCGTATTTTTTGTAAAAAGGGATACAAAGGTTTTGCTTCGCGTATTAAGATTGTAATGTATATATCAAATTGCGTGTGTGATAAAAATGCATTTGTAATTAAAAAATATAAAAATAGCTTAATAGTACATTTGCAGGGCGTTATAAATAAGTGACATCATGACCGAATGCCATAAATTTAAACTGAATTGAATTGCGAACAGTCAGCCTCTAAAGGCATGCGTCTTGACCGATTTTTTTTATTTTCCAACAACTTGACTCACTTGTCGCTTCTGTTCTAAATGGGTCACACTGTGACGGTGTCAGTAATTGGAAAACGGCTTTTGTGTCTAATCCGACCTCGCTACGCTGCAAATATTTATGTTAATCCTCGAGAGTGAACTATTTGCACACCGGCACGGGAAAAACAGTGATGCCGTGCGTGTTTTAAAAATGTACGGTAGATATTTCGCCTGCAAACTGGAACATTGTATCAATATTTGCAACCTAAGTGTTGTTATAGTAGGTACCTAAATTATTATCTATGCTTATAATAAAGCTGTAGGTGTTCAATTTCTGTACTTGGAGGATATTTGAGTAAAACTAGGTAGGGGTCTTTTTTAACGCAATAGATTCCACACTGATTGATTTTTATTATGAGATTGTGTTGTTTGTCTGTCTAATTGGTTACGCTAATCTGAAAATCGGTTTCAAATATTGGGATATAGTTAGATGCAGCTGATCAGTGATGTATTTTAGTACCTAAAGTTGGGGTAGAACTTAAATTTTCAGAAATAAAAAAGATGAATGTCAATTTCAATTGATCCTGATGAGACTTGCATCGCTAGGATATTTTGTTCGACTGACTAGCTACCACTCTCCTTCTTAAATCGGCCGTGAGTGTCTAAAGTCCAGTAATTATGCTGTCCCCGCATCGTTTTCGCTCCCCAACGCGTCGATGACTCGTTGGTTTTACTGAGGCCCATGTGCGACGGTGACCACTTACCATCAGGTGGCTCGTGAACTCATTTGTCAACTAATTACATATAATATGTAGGTACCATTCATAAGCACAGCATACCAAGAACTCAGAGAATTTTCTCAAAGTCAAGCTTGAGCGGCACCAATTATTCAGCAGCAGCATAATTATAGCAGCTTGTTTTGCATTATGTTTTGCATTACGCCCCGGATGGCGCAATGGTTAACACGCCGGATCGCCGTTCCGAGGGTCCTGGGTTCGATTCCCAGCGAGGCGGAAATTTGAATGATGAATTTAAATTTCCGTTCTTGGTCTAGGTGTGTGTGTTCTTGTCTTGTGTGTTATCCATGGTACCCACGACACAGGAAAACCTAGTGTGGGGCTATGAGTGTGTAGCGTTATTTATTTATTTATTTATTTATTATATGTCTGTTTATTAAGAGTATATTTTATATTATTGTATACCTATAGTTACATATCCTATCCTACTTAATACCAAATTACACTTTAAGTGCTATTTGTTAGTTGGTCTATGTCATAAATTCAATCTCTTAAATCCTCTTTAGTATATTGGACAATTGACAATACTGAGTCGACTTCGTATTATAAAATCCGAACGAGGCTTCAAACGAATGAATTACTTTAACGTCCTTTCTGAGCGGTGAAAAAACCAATTTAAACTTATGACGCTGTTTACCAAAACTTCCTTTTTTCTCAGATATCACTTCGCCGAATATAATTAACTGCTACAAAATTCACCGATTTGTTTCACCGACACCAGTGAACGGTAAGCGGCATTATATATCTAGCAATACACATCACCATCATCGAGATCCATCTGTCCCACTGCTGGGCACGGATATCCTCTCACAATGTGAGCGGTATAGGCCACAGTCCACCACGCTGGCCAAGTGCGGATTGCGGACTTCTTAGTGCCCAGAAACCTCTAATAGAATGTGACTTTGAATGTGACTTAGTGACATAGCCTCGTCCATTGTTCAGTAAGGTATACCACGAGAAGTGGAGGATTGCATTCACTTAAGAATATTTAATGCCTAATGTGTAACAGTTTTTAACATGCTGTTCGTTTCTCTACTTCGATGAGACAGGTCCCAAATAAATCGTTTCAGCGGAGTTTTCTTGGATGTTTCAATTTTACGGGATTACCTTGACTTCATGATGGTCTCAAAGAAAATGTTTGCAGTTAATCCATTAGTTTTGATTACTTATAAACGCGGATTAAGACTACGTATTGTATATATGCACTCATAGGCTGGACTAATATTATACTAACTATAGGCGCCTAATTTAAGAGTCGTAGATTAGTCTATTTTAGTATCACCGATTACATCGACCACTATAAAAGTTAGAATAACTGAAACATCGAACACCTGATTCAATTCTGTGCCCTTTTTGTGATTTAACATAGAATTTATAGGAAAAAATTATGATTTTTTTGGTCTTCCTCACGTTCTTCTATCTGCTATAATTTTGGAGATAATTTTGTGCAAACTGATATAACTGCACAGGTTTTGGCAAAACAATCGTGAATATTTAAAGTTGTAACTACATATGAATATATATTTATAGCAATATTCCTATAAGTACGACGTCCAGCAAAGCTAGCGGGAATGTTTAATAATACGATAAAAGATAAAAAGTCCTATGTAACAAAAAATAAGTCCATTAATAATTCTATTTATTGGTATTATAACTGTCAAACAAGTAACTGGGGAAAGAAATTTCATTAGGGGAAAGTAAAAACGTGCCCGAAATGGATTAATCTGTATAATACTTGGCTGGCGTCCCTATAACTGTGTTGTTGGCGGGCCCGGGGACGCACCCCGCTGCAGTTTGACAATTAGGTTAGGGGAACAGAAATCTTAAAACAAAGCCTTTCGTAACTTCTTCAATTTAATGTACTCGTAAATATTATTTTGATATAATCAATAAAAAACATAAAATGAAATAAAAGTTACGAATACATTTTTACGGTACAAAATATATCAGGCAAATTAGGCATGTCAAAATTTATTAACTATGATTTGCATAAGTGAATTTCAAAATGTTATAACATTCAGTGTTTAGTCTAAATTATTTCACACAATAAATATAATTTTCAAATATCTTTCCCATATTCAAACGTCTTAGCTTAATTAGCAAATAAATAATCAATTAACATGTTCTCCTATAACTGCAATTGAATCCTTTGATACAATTAATATTTCAGTTATCAAATCCATCGAACTGTAACATAATTATAAATAGTCTGGTATACAGGTTTCCTATCGCGCCAAACAGTCTAATAATAATAGTTCATTTAGCCCCGCCTAGCGCCTGTGCTGATGATACCGGGGGAAGTTGGATTGGTTGGTTACTTAATTGGTAAACTTCCAACGTTAGAGAGTAGAAGACAAAGTATTGAAAAATGAACGCAGATCTTCGATCGTTGCTTGAACAAAGTAATTTTAACTCGGATACCGTTTGCCGTTGGGAGATTAAAAATAAAAGATGGCGGGAAGCCTTAAACTATAGTTAAGATAAGCCACGATCGCGGTCGCTGAGGTGAGTTTATGGAAAGTTTAATGAAAGTTACCGTTGCTTCAAAACAAAATAAGTACGGAACACAGTATTCCACAAAGATATTACATGAATTACAGTGTGACGTCACTCGTTATATTTGGTGAATAATGAACGTATCATAGACAGTACTTACTGATGAAATAACCTGTTGTAATAGGGATATACGATAATAAAGCACGAATAATTTTTAATAGAGCTAGCTAGCTCTAGTTTAAATTGAAATATAGTCGTCATTATACAACCGAATGTCACTCGGAAAATTTAATCTGAAATGTTGATATTAAATTTCCTACTGATAACTAAAATGATCGTAATATTAATGACGAATAGTAATTAAAGCCCAGCGGCTTGCTTCGATCCTAACATAATTGATTGACCGATTTAAATTACAGTGGGCGCGGTCTGTAGTTGGATGCGTGACCATAAGAAGGCCTATTTTGAGCTTCCTCTGCTTTGGGGGGCACGTAAAGCCCTTTAACGACCCGATAATCAGAACGGCTCTCTTCTCATTATTGACGAGGCCTAGAGCATATCAACCACGCTGCTCCAGTGCCGATTGGTGGAGGAGTTAGTGGCCAAATAAGTTTCGGAAGTTTTTGTGCTACCTGAAAACGACATGGGTTAAAAACTGATATCTAGCGTTAACAACGGGTACCGGCTTTACGTGGCCTCTGAAGCACTCAAGAAATTTGGAGAATTCTAGAAATTTGAAAGGAAACGCTCAAGAAATTTTGGTCATCAGCGGTGACCCATCCAAGTATAAAAATTTGTTATACAGATAATCTATCAGACAATCAGGCGAAATAAAACTCATTTTTGTTTCATTTTATTTTCAAGTAACACGTTAAGATTACGAAATAAGGACAATTTAGAACGTGAAGACATAAAGGAAACTAAAGTGAAACGTCACGGAGGAGGATGACTCGCAATTTGTGGGCCTGAATCGTCCTTCGTATAACGACCCTTTAACGATGTACCCACTAGACTCTAGTGACTAGAGCATACGAGGCCCTCGTAGTTACTACCGAGACACTGGTTGATTTGAACGCCAATTGGCTCAATCATAAAGGACTGACGTGGATTTGAAGCTATAGTTAAGTAATTTAGGTAAGTATATTTACCGAAGTACCTACCGAAAGGAATGTAGGTACTTATTTACGTAATACTTGTATTAAATGGAAACTGGTACTCACGATTTTGTATTGTTATACCGATTTGACAAACAATATTATGTCTCCGTTGTCTATCTGTCTGTCACAAGGTTCTATGTCTTCAACGGAAATAGGTAGACAACTCATCTTAAATTTTCACAGAATACATGTTACTGCGGTCGTTATCACAAATATAATAGAAATAAAAAAATAGATCTCAATCAGGGTCTAAATACGACACAATTAACCTAAATATTTTGGTTTTTCCACATTCTAAATTTACTTCTATTCTTGAACAAATAAAATTAAAGTTCGTGTGCGAGTCCGACTCGCACTTGACCGGTTTTGTCATTCGAGTAGCGGAAAAATAGACAGTTCTTTGTTTTTACAGAATAGATTTCAATATACACGCACCTCCGGTCGAAGAAAAACACAGAATATCAAACGAAGAAGAAAAATGCTGCTTTGCAAATCCTACAATATAACTTCGTTAAGTTTTGTGAGTTTATTCTAATTAAACCTCTCTTTACCGTTCTTCATGGGTTAGTTCGAGGTGACCTTAATGACACGATGCAAACAAAAACGTCAACACGATAGAATTAACTAAACCGAGCAATTTAGAATTTAAACTTTAGCGATTAGCTGAAGAGTTCATTAGAACAGCTATACTAATTATACAACTTTGAATGTAGCTATTATTTCAAACGATAAATATTTTAAATGTCTACAAATGCTTCTGCCTGGGATTTTGCGTAAACTTCAGAATTGGGTACACAGAAAAATTAACTTAAATCAGTTAAGCCGTCAATTGTAGAACTCAGAACTAAATTACGAATAATGATTATACATTTTGTCTTCCTTTTCCTTTAGAAAACTTGTAGAAAACATTACAACGAAATTTTAAAATTCTGATGGGACAGGGATTTAAATTATTTTAGCTTTTAAATTGCTATATTACAGAAATAGTTACGAAATTATACTTGTTAGAGACTTCAAATTTGACATGTAAATAGGTCATAATCACTGAAAACTACATTTTTATAATATTTCGAAATGCTTCTGGAATAGGAGACAAAGATGATTTATTTTAGAAGCCTTAAAAATTGGCCTTTAAATGGGTAATTAGAATCACTAATAACTGTTCAGAATATTTATAATTCCCGCGGTATAGGAAATGAAGAAGATTTTCATTCTGGCGTTGAATTTTCTTTTATTTCTTTAACGAAGTTGTGGTTATTTTCAAATTCACGTGAGCGTAATCATATTTTTAAAACAATGTTGCAAAAAATTTATGATTTTATATACCTAGTTACATATAAACTTATATACAAATTAAACCACAAATTAAAGCCATGTCATTTCTCAGTTGCAATATTTTAGTGGCACAAACAGGGTATAATTTTCGGGCAATTAAACGCAACATGGAATTATTTAACTGTGCAGGGAAAGTTCGGCATTGTTATCATAATTGCAATTGCCAGTAGCCCGTAGCTAATTTCCATGCTGGAATAGGCGAGCGGTTTAAAACTGTATTTTTTGCTAACAAAGTTCCGCACTCCCCTTATCGATTGTTAAATCGTTAGTTCCCTTAGAACTGTGTTCTCTTTCTGTCCGTAGTTAGCTTTGTTTTTTTCTGTATCCTCTTTTCAAAGGTTGTCTGCTGCTCATTATTGGATTGTATGCTTACGTGTATTTTCTACGTTCCTTACCTTATTTTATCGTGTTTTTATAATTTATTGCTCGTATTCATTATTTGTTGGTTTAATATTAACAATTGCTGCAGTTCTCAAGATTTCCTTCGAGAGATCGTTCGTTGACTACGTAATAATTATATTATCCACCACGATACGCCATTCGGCCGACAATCCTTAATATTGATGCACGCAAATGTTTCTATACAAAAACTTTTGATCTTGCAAGTTAAGTGGTCTGTGCAATTATCCTATTAGTTAATCATGTAAGTTAACAATTAAACGATTATACATACAGTACATGGTATATGTGGGTAGTATTATAAATACAGTGTGAGAATATACCATCTAAAAACTCCGATCCCTTCCAACCTACTATAAAATTATGTCACCTAGAGGTGTCTAGGCAATCTAAAAGCCACTCACCAATACCAGACCTAAGCCACTACCGGTGAAGTAATTACTCGTTATGATTTTTAGGACAACCCCCATCGCGATACTATCAAGTTGATCTGTCAAGCGCGGTCCGGTCCCACCTCGGTTCGATAGCTATGCAATTTCACACACCGATACCCCGTGATATTACTAACTGTTCAATCCTGACATGACGAGGTGTTATCTCTTGAGAACCGTTCGTTTGATTTCAGTTTCGGCGCTCGGTATTGGTAGGCAAGTGATTTTACTAGTTGTGGTTACTTTGACACGTTTTAGTATTGATTTAAACTGACATGATATGATTTTAATGAGTAGGTATATTCAACACTTACGATTATTTTACACATGACCTACAAGGAACAAGGAACGCAGGATGAGGGGATACTCAAGACTAAGAATGCGTAGAGCATACTATGCTCCGCTGGCCCATTGTGGATTGGTGGAAGGTTTAGTGGCCAACTCAAGTGTCGAAAATTTCAGAACACAGCTTAATATCTGCTGTCAAATGATAACCGAGATTGATGTGCTCGTTTTTCGATGCGCTTTCGTGCGCTCCGAAGCACAGAAATGCTAAAAAATATTTGCCACTAGCGGTTACCCATATAACTACCGACCGCGCCCGCTGTTGCTTAACTCCATGGATCACTGATCTGAAGCCACTGCACTATGAGGGCTTCGTTACAATAAAATGCAAAATTATTTTTGCTGTTGGTAATATGAATCAAATAAAGCACCCTGACTACGAGATCCCCACTATGCATAATGCAACACGCACTTGGATTTTTATTATTTATGCTTCGAACTTGTGCAAATATTATGAGTATTCCATTACGTTATGGAGAACAAAAGGTTGCTCTTTTTGTTATGTGTAGGATTACAGCTGTCTGAGAACTGAAATTGCATTGCATATTTTTAGCGCAAGCGTGTTGAGTTTATAATATTCAGTTTGTAAGGAAAAACGTAGACTACACTTTAGACCTACCTGAAGCGTGAGAAACATTTCTCTGTTTCTTTTGTATTTTTCCTTCCTTAGTGGTAGCGAACCTGTCGGTGAATTTGTGGTTTTGGTAACCATAGGCCACGGTGACCATTTACCATCAAGGGGCTCGTTTCCTAGTTTGTCGGTTATTGACAAAAAAATCGCACTCGTAAGTGATCAGCGAATAAAACTATTTTTGGTGCGGTATTCGATGGGTAAAATGAGTTCTACACTTTTATACTTCGGCAAACAACTTAAACCGTGGATCCCTGTTGTTGTGTTAAACCACATCGGAGGTGTATTTATAAGTAAAGAGATCGATCATAAACGGCATCGAAGTAATCAGTATGTACACTTGTTCTTTTTTTAAAAGATACATAGTCTGAGATTTTATTTAGATCCATTGACAAGCGTGTAACCTAGTTAGTAGTGACGCTGTCTGCGAAGCGAAAGATGCTAGGTGCGATTCCCGGCTAAGGCAGACATTTATATGACAGATAAATGTTTATTCTCGGGTCATGGGTGTTAGTGATGTGTTATTTGTGTTATCCATGCCACCCGCGACACAGGGAATCCTAGTGCAGGAATTATGAGTGTGTGCTTATTATGTTTATTATTCTTAATTTAGCAATAAAATTTAGTAACGATTTAAAGCAAATGGGTTTACCAACTTGGTCCCAATACACTCAAGAATCAACATTCATTAACACTTGTAGGTAATTCCCGATTTATGCGAATCGAAACACTACTTCCCAATAACGAACTTCATTTGATCGAACTAAGAATATATATTCAGTATAATGTCATTATTCGACAGCGTTGAAGACGTTCCATACAAACACTAGCGTATGTCGGTCGACGTGCAAGGAAACGTAAACGGAACACAAACAAGTTCATTATCCGCGCGCCCGCCCGTTATTGATTATGTCACTTGCACTTTGTAATTGAATGGGTATGGCTAATGTCGGCATAAACGTTAGCACTCATAGGATTCCCTGTGTCGCCGGCCGGCGGCGTGGACGACACTAATGACACATTTCTTACATATAGTGAAGGGCAACATGTAATTGATTACAGATTATAATAAGGTACTTCGGAAATACCACCGCGAGCGCCTTTTGAGAAAAGGTAGTTAGAGCGTTCTTGGCGGGGGATTACCGTGTCTAGAGGTGTAATCGTTATCCGTAATAATCCACCCATACGTCGTGAACATCCCGCCAATACAAACGAAAAGGTTTACGTCTTCGTTCATGGTGCGTTCTGCGAAGGACTGGAATAGCGTGCCTGCGTCGGTGTTTCCACCTGCGTATGATGAGTCTTTAAGAGGAGAGTGAAGGCTTTCATAAGTTAGTGCGTTCAACACCTTGGACTTCATCGCCACTTACTATCAGGTAGGATTGTAGTCATGCATTAAATTATTTAATATAACGAAATATATTTATTACATTTCCAGCAAAATGCACCAGCTTAAATTGTAATCTGTAATCATGATCACATTTAACCCCCTGCTAACATCCGTGATCCCAAAACAAACATTCATATCAGACTCAGCAAATTTGTGGCTCAGCAAATTGTGTGGCATATTAAGGTGGATATCTGAAACCATAGAATACCTGTTACTGTGGTCGCTATTTCAACAAATAATAAAAAAGTTAGATCCCAAAGGGGCCATATAATTATACACCTTAAAAATTTAGTATTTATATAGTCCATAACTGTATTGACCAAATAGAGTTAATATGTGCTATGCTTTGCTACAGAACGTGCAATATTGAAAAGCAACTGAACTATTTTCTGAACACATTCGTTAAATATAAATATGTTAGGCCAATTATTTGTGAACCTATTCAAGCAGTTTCACAGGATATTATTAGACAAGCGCTCAGCCTTCAAGACGATGTGTAGTGTGTTCAAACACGTCGTGTGGGTCGCACGGCGTGCAAGTAAACATGACCGAAGGACAAACTCATTACCCGAGTAGTCGGGCGTTTAGGATACGTCACATGCACTGTGCGCATACAAGGACGTGTCCTTACAATTTGAGTAGGTATATTCAGAACTAACCCGAGCTTCGGATAATTTAATGCCTTAGTAATATCGAAAAAAGCTTACACGGGATTAGTTCCATTGACCATTTATCATATTTACTTGTGCACCGATTGAAATAAAAGAAACAATCATTTTATGTGAAGCTTACTTAACACAAGTGAAAACCACACCCAAATCATTCGTTACAGTCGAAATGTTTAATGACCACAATGATAAAAGTTTAAAATTATTTTATACCAAAATCTGTTGACATAACACATCAGCATCTCGTCAGTGTGCAATGTCTGTGTTTCTTGTGTGCTTTGTGCCTTTGAGATCATAATGCGACATACATTGTACGTGACATCCCTTTGCAGTCTTGGGAAATTGATCGCGAATGATGAGCGTTCAATTTGCTTTCCAATATCCAGATATAATAGATTGAATGTCTCTATTCGTGAGTGATTACTCTTTTGTTCTCTTACTTCTGGAGTATTGGGATTTGAGTGAGGAGTGCTGTATAGTTACGTCATTATCGCATTTAACTATCCCAATGCTAGGCTCTGATCTTCTCTTACAATGCTAAGTAACGCCATGGTAAAGTGCGGATTGGATTTTACGTATATTTGAGAAAATTATGTTCGGATGTTTCCTCATTATGTTTTCCTACACCAAATAACAATACACACTCATAGCCCCTCACTAGGACTCCCTGTGTCATGGGTGCCATGGACAACACACAAAGCACACACAGACCAAGAGCAGAAATTTAAACTCATCATTCAAATTTCCGCCTCGCTGGGAATCGAACCCAGGACCCTCGGAACGACGAATTGCGCCATCCGGGTCGTAAAATGGAAATTAATTTCTAAGCCCGCCGCGCCGTCCGGCGCCCATCCGCAGATGCGAGGCTCGGCCTACCCAGACGCGAGCCTATTGTATAGGGGGCGAGCTAGCGACCGAGCTGCCCTCCCGGGCGTCCGCGGTCGCGCGCTATGCACGTACCTTTGCTCCATGCCAAGTAAACCGAAAATGGATGGCTCGTGCAACGATGCGCGTGCGGCGCTAGCGTGTTTAGAGGGTTAGCTTGGTCTCAGCGCCTCATTACATGCACACAAGTATGAAAATCAGAGATACGAACAGAAATGGAATGCGAGCAAGTACTAAAGCCTCCTGGTAGGGCAAGTTGTCTAAGTAACCGTAGTCGTTATATTATATCGGAGGGTTGGGCGACATGTGTTCCCTGCAACTGTACCAGTTTCTAGATTGAAACATTATAAAAACCTTTAAATACAAGAATGAAATGAATAACTGCAAGAAAATTAACGATAAAACCTTTCAAGGTTGTAGCTGCCAGCGATGCAATATCTAGGATTTATGAAAAATTCAGCAATAAACGATTTAATCCTAAGTTCAAAACTGTACAGTTACAAACGCTGCAATATCTGTATACCGGGAGGTACCGGGCGACGTGCGAGGAAACGTTAAACCAAGGGACAAACAAGCTCATTACCCGCGCGGTCGGGCGCTCTTGATTACGTCACACGCGGCGCAGTCTTCGCAGCTTATACATTGCGTCTATATAACTCAACGCAACAAACGATTATGTATGCGGTGAGCAACGTACGTCGTTGTGTTCGACGATTACGCTGTTTAATAGTCTATTATTGCTCGGGGAGGGAGTCTGAGATGGCTGGGGAGTGTCTAAAGAGTTCCACCGTCGTTTAACCTCATTGTCGTCCCTCTGTGATTAGTGGGGACGAGTATAAGTGAACTATAAAAAGGTTTTAATGAAGACATCTAACTGTTCCATTTCTACTGATCTTGCTTTAGAATTGTGAATTGAGATCAATTAGGTACTTACTTCACGTAATAAACGTCTGTTATACTTATAGGGTAGCAATGGTGAAGCAGCAGAGAACCTATTGGTTTGACATTGGACTTCTGAACAGGGAGGTTTGGGTTCAAATCCTGCATGCACCCCTAATTTTTTTAACATAATGTACTTACGTATTGGAAATTAATAATCACTTGCTTCGGTCAAGGAAAACATCGTGAAGAAATTCCACACCTAAGAGTTCTCAATAATGTTCTCAAAGGTGCGTGAAGGCCAATCCGCACTTGGCTTGCAGGAGACCCGAACCGAGCAGTGGGACAGCTATGTGTTGCGAAGGTGATGTGGATGGATGGGATGTGAAAGTTACTACAACGCTTGCGACAAACCATTAATTATCCTTCAGTCTATCAACATCCATCAATTAAAAAAGAAAGAAAGAAAGGTGGTGGGTAGTCACCATCGCCCATGGACGTCAGCAACGCCAAAGCCGATGCGTTGGCAGCCAAGACAACAGAGAGACGAAAGGGAAAATGTACTGGGTCTCAAGCAAAATGAGTCGCCATGCAATCGAACTCCTGCCTGCATTTCAGTACTCTGGGCCCAGTCTCCTACCCTTCCGCCTGATTCACAAGGATATTGTTCATCTGCGGCATGGAATCAGAGAGACATACATCCATGACCCTCTATACGAGTAGTTTTGTATACTGTCAAGGTCGTATATTATTATACGATTTGTCAGATCTTTTATATCCCTAGCATCCCTAGCGAGCACGATACTCACAAACTTAAATAATTAAGACACATTTAATTGACTTATGAATAAAATAAAACGATTCAATTGTATATTCAAGCTACCGTTGTAATCCTTATTAAGTGTTCTCAGACGTTTGTTACATCCTAGGCGTCATCAAAACGCTTGTTACGAAGACGAGAACAAGAGTAGTCGGGGCCCTTTGTGTTTGATTCGGGGAACAATAGGAACAATAAGTATTCGTGAAATTGTGAGGTTAACGCAAGAAAGCGCGTGGGGAAAGATTCAAGCGTGGCCCATTTAAACAAGTGTATTTCGAGAGATAGTTGGTTGCATGACAACCAAGATTATAAGTTTGCAAAGATAATAACACTACGTGAAATACACTTCTGTATACAAGGTGACTGGTAAGTCACTTAACATTGATAGGGAATACCTACTCAGTACTCGATTCTCGTTTCAGATATGTAATTAAAAAGGGTGCTTAAAATTTGACCTAATTAGCCATTAAAAACCAAAAGTAAGGACAATCGTAGCTCACGCGAGCCAAATATTTATTTTAACACCCCTGTGCAAGTATGGCCTCGCCTGAATTTTTATATATAAGTAAGTACATACATATAAGTAAGTAATTTATTGGTAAATTTAAGACTAACATTTAATGTCTTAAAAATAAATAAACAGTTAGACATTCGTTAATTTTGAGGATAATAATGTTTGAGATACTTATGTATATTATTTATAAAGATCAAACAATACCTTAGTAATAAAACATAGCTAACAAAACAACTGTGACCAATTTATGTATGAGTGTAACTACTTTCAAATAAAAGCACTACACTACATCCATAAAGTTGAAGCTAATACGAAGCTTGTAAAAAGAAGACCAAAGGTCAGCTCTACCCATTAATTCCTCGTTTAACATACAAAGACCGCTTCACAATACGTGGTTTGTTTTCCCTTTAGTTCCTACAGAACAATATGTAAGCTAGAATCGGTTGAAGTAAACGTCTGTATTTGAAGGACTTGTTCAATTACTTGGATTTGTGGAGCCATTTATAGACCTGCTTTTTTACTTAAGTAATTTATTTTATTTATTTATTAATAGGACTCCCAACTCAGATTACACTATAGAACATAATGCTATAAATATATTAGTGTACCCATAATTAAAGGGTGCCATAGCACAGTTTTGCAGCTAGACAATTTACACACATTTAATGAAATGGATTTGAAATTACACAAAATATGTATAATGAATGTTTCAAATTCATAACAACAGTAAAACAAAAATATATAATATAAATTTAAATTAAAATCAGTAATAAGTAATGCTTGACTACGATCCCACCTTTTTATCGCAACGCATAACTATCCTACTTCTGGACTGAGGTCTCTTCTCTCGGTGTGACCAGTACATGCCATAGCCCACCATGCCAATAAAGTGCAGATTGGCAGACTTCACACACCGTTTTGAACGTTATGGTTTGGTGTCCTTACTTAAAATAAGAGGTTCGAACCCATCCCACTTTTTTATTACTATTATAAGTTTATTCTGCAATAAACTTTAATGTTTGCTAACTCTATGGCCTACGGAGAGTAAAATACGAGTAGACGTAGATACTGCTACATCAAACAAAGCTAATCTTGTTATTTCCAATCCGTAACCGCTTACTGGCATACATCTTCATTACAACAGCATGTTAATCTCGCCTTTGAAGTTGCAAGCACCTTGCACTTCGCAAGGATTATTTGGTACTAATTAATATAACAAACATATCACATAATAATAATAATATTAATTTTAATTGATTTCATTGATAGAACAGAATAGAATTAAGTACTAGTGGACCTGTCCTCGCTGCGCTTCGGGAAACTCGTTTCTTTATTTTCTTTATTGGTCGTAGCATGATGTTATATTATTTATACGGTCGGGACGCGAATCATAACTACGCGCCTCGGAGTTTGGTATATAGCTTGGTACACAAGAGTCGCAGATGCACTGTAGGGACGAACGAACGTGTGGGTTTGCAATCATGAAGCGTGCGATTTACCTACCTACTTACATTCACTACAACTAGAAAGAGGCGGCCCTAGCGCGCGGGGCTCTAGGCATTTATTTCAAGGACAGGGCCGAGTCACAAAACTGCATGATACTATTACCGTGGTGATAGCTAGCCAGCCAGGTTCAAAAGCCTACCACCGAAATGCTTAAATAAACATCCGGTTATTTTCACTAATAATAAATAGTAACATTTAGGTATTTTTTGTGGAGAATGTTCGAATCGATTCGGTTATCTTCGTTGGTATTCGGTGTTACATCCAAAAATCTAAGTTAGGGAACTGTCAAGTACATATTGTGACAAACTTAAGGAACTCAGAAACCTCTCAAACTTATTGAACTGTCGCCAACGGATACAATAATAAGTCATTAATTATTATCAATAATTATGTTTTGGGAGACCAATCATTCTGCGACAGTAGTTAAGTGTTGTATCCGGTAATTTGATTTTATAAACGTAAATAATTTAATTAATACTAGCGTATGTCCGTTGCTAATGCAATTAATTTAATTTTTGTTTAATAAACGTAGTGATAACACATTAAATTTCTGAATTACCAGTGATAATTAAATTATTGAAATTCAGATAGGTGATTTAATGCTTTCCCTCTTATTGGTATCTTTCATATAATTATATCTATAGAATTCAATCCAGAATGCCAATGCCATTAAAAATTGAAGTATGTACAAAAAATGTTTTATACTTTTTGCCATCAATTATTTGCTGATGACGCGTGACGTCAATTTTGGCGTTGGTATTTGCTAGTAGGGTAGTTTATATTTGTGCACGTACTAATTACTTACTATTTGTCCAATGTCTAAGTACATTCTATTACATAAGTATTACAAAGACGTAGTTTATCTCAAAATGTTTTCCATTGTAAACCTACACCAGTGCACTCCAAGTACTTTGCTTACAACTTACAACTTTATCATGCAATGGAGTGATATTTTGTTTCCATGTCGTTCGTCGCGTCCCGGAATTGCAAACGACTGCCGTCATTGTTGAGTCAGGGTGCTTCGCAGCACAATTGTGAATTCCGAAGGCGGTAATATCCTCACGTTTTTACGAAATTCCCGATAAAAGCGAAAATAGACGATACATTTAATAACAAAGCAATACGAAAGTTTTACGATATTAATATTATTACGAGTATGAATTTGATATGAAATTCTTATACTTCTCATTGTACTTCTTAATGTTACTCATATCAGTACACATCTATCTACTTATCTAAATTATCATTACGTGAAGA
Source organism: Ochlodes sylvanus (assembly GCA_905404295.2). NCBI lineage: Eukaryota > Metazoa > Arthropoda > Insecta > Lepidoptera > Hesperiidae > Ochlodes > Ochlodes sylvanus. Next base: position 11,524,097 of record FR990130.1, on the reverse strand, counting down.
GAACTTTTTCACCCCTTTTTAAAAATGATGCACACACATTGCTAATGTGTCATTTTGTATTATTAAAGTTTACATGGAGAAAAAGTGCAGATAGTTTTTTTTACATAATATCATATGTGTTACAAAATAAAAGAAAATGTTTAATCTTTGATACAATGAATTACGGTGGAATTTTGGGCCCTGAGCGGGTTTATGTAAATTTAAAAAGTTTAGTGAAATCCTTGAAAATAAAGGAAAATTTGTTTAAGTACAAAACGAAACCGAGGGAAAGAGCTAAGTTAAGATACGAAATATAATTTATTACTTTCCAAAAGGACGAAGCCCTACTGTATCTGAACTAAAGTGAGTAATCAGGTTAAAGTAATGATTCTCTGCAAATTAATCAAGACGAGAAACCAAACATAGAACTGGATTCACACCGGTGGACTTGAAATTAACTCGATACCGTACTCGACTTAGAAGAGTGAAGTTTACAACTTACAACTAAGTTTACTGTAAAGAATGTAGGGATAACATAGTTTTCCGAATGCTGATGAAGTGTTTGTGGATTTATTGAGTGTTACTGATTACCTCCTTATACATCATACTTAGTGATTGTGGTCGTTATGTGTATACATTAAATATAATATTTCAACTGCAACACATATTTAAACACTGAGCTGACATTGTGGGATTATCAAATATGAGTAACTCTTTTAGATAATTATTGGGAGAAATATAAGACAACTTTTTCTGGTGTAGGTAATATTTGTAAATGGAAGGAAGAAGTTACAAAGCAAATCGGTTATATTGTTATATTGTTGTATGATCTCACGATAACTCACTAAGGAGTATGAATATCAAAGATACCAGAAAGATTAGCCTAATACGATTAGTACACGTGCAAAGAAACCTGAGTCGTATGGAAAAGTTTGAAACAACTAGCAGTGAAGAAAGTTACAACTTGTAACAAGAATATCAGCGGGCAAAATGTCCAGTCTCACTTAGAGCAACGAGGTACGTGTCTTGAATGAACTTCACAGGTACAAGTTGTCTTTTAGCCTGCTTACAAAAACTGTAACTTCCTTTCAAGCGATTTAGAGATTGTAAGGTTTTGTACTTTGTTAGCTGTCTTCTAGAATCAGCCTTCAAATGTTTTACGTGGTCTGTTTGTGGTCGGAGAGCTAGTCAGTAACCCGGGGCTACGGATAGCACCGCTCAAAGCGAATTTGCTCTGCGCTGCAAGCGTGAGCGTTGAGCGTCATAAACAAATGTTTGTCTTCGACCTACTTCGACGAAATTACCTTATAAATTCTAATTGAAATTGCAATATTAAATGTGAATTATAATTGCAATATTAAATGTAAATTGTAATTGCAATATTAAATGTAAATTGTAAATGCAATATTATTCTAACTTGTACTCGTATGCCAATTGACATTGACAATGACGCGGCGCTTGTAGCGTTAATAAAGTTTTATAAAAAGGGGCGTGTGTTTTGTAGCCAAGCTATAAGTTACGAGTCACGTGCGTCCGTGCGTTACCAAAATACTTAGTTTTCTGAAACACGAACAGAACAACGCATTTAAAACAATTCAATGTTTAAAGCGTTAAGTTTATACTCAATTTAAGCGGTACAACCGCTGAGTCATTGCGCGGGGATCTTACATCAAGTGATGTACCTCAGCTATTAAGTCGAAACCACGTAATTCTACAGATGCACCTGCCCGTATTTTCACGGCTCCGTTGCTAGGGACGTACCGGAACAGGGGCTTGATGGAGACTGATCGTGTACTCTGTTTGTGTAGTATTTGATTCACCTGAGTTGGCTTGATGTATGATGATACATAATGATGGATGCATTAAATTTAAATATTCTCGTTACGTTACTTACACGTAAGTTAGTGCTGGTAAATTATTTTATTTTATCTTTTATTATTATTATCTTCTTTATACATAGACTTAAAGAGACATGAAGATATTGACGTAATAATTTTTTGGATTTTTCTTCTGTGATCACCGTGCAAAGGGTTGGATTCCCAGCAAGACGGAAATTTCTATAAGTTGAAATTTCTGTTATTGTCTGGGTCAGTGTTCTTGTCTGGGTCTTGTCCTTGTGTGTGTTGTTCACGGCACCCACGACACAGATAATCCTAGGGTAGGGCTATGAGTGTGTAACTGTATTATTTATTTATTTATTCTTTCCTGACCGACGCGCGACGCTTCAATTATAGTTGTTTTGTTGCTGAAGTTCCTGGCCAAAGGTGACCACTTACCTTACAATTAGTTCACGCGTCTCCCCTTTTGTCGACTGTTTACAAAACAAGATAGGATTAAATATTATCATCAAAATATTCGGAATACAAATTTGACTGTTTTATTTTCATAAAGACGTAATTATTACATTTATGATACAAAAGCTGTGACCGCAGCTCGCTACTAAAGGTACAATGTTATTAAGATAATAGAGTTCCATATTTCACTACACTGTAGAACTAACCACAGACTCCGAGACAGGATCCATTAACAAAGTGATTACACATATACGTAACGTAAATTAATTTATCACTACATGTTGCACTACAAGATATTTATAGTTCTCGTCATTGGATAATGAATTTAAGGTATTACTCAATTATAATCATTGATGGTCTAGTATGATAGGTATATTATGGTCTAATATGGTATTTTATAGTGTAATGCGGTATATTACGTTGTATTAGATATCATCCAAGTCGAAGAGGCAATTTTTTTTCCAGCATGAAATTAGTATCAGAACGCGGTCGGAAATAGGATTAACCTATGTGTCTCACTACAGGGCACCTCCTCTCACATTGAGAATGGTACAGGTCTACCGCGCTGGCCAAATCCTGATTAGGATTTCGCAGACTTTTAAAACATTTCGAAGAACTCTCAGGTGTGCCGGTTTCCTCGCGATGTTTTCCTTCACCAAAGCAAGTGATACCTAATACCTAATTTTTATTCTTGGTTATCACTGCTAAAAAATACAGAGGATTAATCTCCAAACGTTATCTTAGCAGTGAACTTTGTCTTAACTTCGCTCTTTGAAGCCAAGTACGGTACCGAGTTAATTCCTAGTCCACTCCCGTTAATCCGGTTCGCTGTTTAGTTTTTTGACTTATAATTAATTTTTAGAGAATGAATACTTCAAGAAATTCTTTAGTTTTGCGCATACATACAGGTATTCAGTTTTGTAAATTTATTATGTCACTAATAAACTAAATCAATCCGAGGCAGTACAGGACCTACTCCTAAACTGTCACTATACTAGTAACAAATATTGCTTTGCTACAGCACACTTATGTCTTTAGTAAGTAGGTAGTTAAACATTTTTCATATGATTTTCTTTAATTACCTTTAAAAATTTAGATGGGATTTTTTAATTGAACATACCTATCTTATATCGTTTGTTAAACCGTTTGAAACAAGGCAAACTAATAAGTTACCCCAAGCTCTTTACACATCAAATCCAGCCAAATCGACTGCTACTGCTGAGATTAGCGGGAACCAACGCATAAACAAACGGACTAATAAATAAAAATCTACTAATCATAGTTAGTGGTCACATCGTATATGGACATCAACAACGCCAAAGGCATCTCAAGAACGAAAAAAAACGAAATGAAAATAAATCATTTTTAAATATACATTTTTAAAAATAATATTCTATACATAAGGCTTTTGTTAACTCTTGCGACACCCTGGTCTGCCAAAAATTGTTTGGGGACAATATTATAGGTTGCCCCAATATGGCGAGAATAGGTCATAAATAGTGAGGAGCTTCGCGTATAGTTAGACTGTTAATAGTAGAGCAATGATTGCTCTTTACTCAAAAGATGGCACGTTTTATAAAAAACCACTACATTTTGAGAAAATTTCATTAGTTGCTTTTGCCCCACAGTTGCATTTGTCCCGGGTGACCTTAAATGAGTTTTTTACAGAAACTTGTCATGTTCACGTTAGTGAAAGATCAAACAGTTAGAGCAATATCAGCACTAACCGAGGTGTGAAATTGCAAAGCCATCGAAGCGACGTTACCTAGTCTGCGCTCGACAAACTAACTTGATCGTATCGTTGATTTGAGACTAATGAAACTGCGAACCTATCAGACCTAATTCTTCTATTTTCTTTTCAATAATAGACTTATCTACTTATCTACTATAATAAAATAACTATTTTAATACTAAAAATGTGGCTTAATTTTAACTGTATGTAAATAAATAAAATGTAATCTTTAAGTAGCCTCTGTAAGTATACTGGTTTTTAGGGTATATTTGGCTCCATCCACACTCTACTCCAAAGCAATGTCTCTAGCTCGCAGTGCACCTTTACAATAACGGATAAGGCTTAGGCGTCAAATTACTTCTGTCTCGAGTCGCTGGGCTCTGTATTATTCAGATTAACTCCGGCGGTACTCATACACAGATGTACTCGTATGGTAGCAATGTTTTTGAAGCGCTCACAGCCCGTCGGTTTGGCTTGCGTCGATTCTAAGTGATCGACCGAGATAATCAACGGCGGGCTCTTTTGGTACTAACAAATTACTACGAGTAGGTAACTACGAGTAACTTACTGCAGCTAATAACTTGATCCATCACTTGAAATTGTCAAGAGGCTGGCCTAAGCACTTCAAAATACCCTCGAGTATCTATAAATGTGCAGACGACATATCGGAACTCGGGAAATCAATTCAATTAATACATCTACGGCAATCTCCGGGCACAAGCGGTCTGGCGAGAAACTGAAGGAGTCTTGCAGAATTCTAACAATCGTGACCTCTTTTCACTGGTATATAAATAGGTAAATATACTTACTATAAAGTTAAGTCTTCTGATACTATATTTTTTATTCTCTCTCTCTTTAATCGTGCCTCATTACTGAAGATCGTGATTCCGCTGCTAAGACTTTTTGAATCACCTGTCGCCTTCTATGGCTGGTCTTCTATGGAATGCCTTTGGTAATATATACACATACAAAAACCTACGACTTCATGCACGCAAGTTCACATCTACGCGTGAGAGCGCGAAATCCTGCATGCACGCAAGCATACCATAGTATTACGTGTTTTCATAATTCATGAATTCTGTTTATTGTCATGTTTATTATTACAAAGAAAGATTATATATACGAGTACTACAAAGAAGACAAATGGTTATTTTTACGTTTATGTAAGGATAATCAAAATCGACGCACAGGTTGTTGTCAACGGTGCCACATAATGTAAATAAGTAAATACCATGTACCTGAAATATCATCCAACATTAAACAATAACAGTTAATGCTAATAAATCTAATACTACATAATGTACAAACAAAATTAGAACAACAAACAGTCTATCATACAAATCCGCATTACCACAAACCGCGTTACGCAAATTCAACTGTTAAGATAAATGTGTTAATTTATTTGGATGGTATCAACGTTTATGTGGGTCGCTTGTAGGCAAATGTATTTATGTGACGTGGCTTAATATCCTAATACTTTATTCGGTGCTATTGCAGCCGTCACGAAAATTGTACAAACATTCTCGGTGGCAGTAAACAAGCACGTTACGGAGGAATGTCGGCGGCTCTATGACCCGGACGGAATTGAGTTTCTCGCGTCATGTGACCACGTATTTGTCGCGATGCCTGTTTCTATCCACTACATGTTTCTGTATGCCTGGTTGTAATACTGAGATATATGGAGGTTTTAGGCCCGGTAGTCGGTGGCCGTATACTGACTAGAATACTGAGCCCAATCCCATCTCGGTAAAAGGGTTTCGTAAGAGGCGGCGGAAGCCAACTTCTGCTTTTTGCTTTTGGTGGCTGGCTTGCGACCACCATCTTACTTGAGTCAGGCGCCAAACGAGTTGTGATGTTCCGGCTGGGAGTTTTTTTTACTGAATATGTATATTAAGTTACCGCTTGACTAGGATCGCACCTAATTTAATGACAAACATTTAATCTGCTCTGGTCGGGAATCGAAACCCTTCGCTTCGCATGCAAGGTCACTACGGTCTAGGCTACATGCTACTACTACTATCGTCATATTCCGTTCTGAAAACTTAATGTAAAATGTATTAAGCACATGTACCTTTGAAAGCGTACTAACAAAGATTGTAAATACAAACAATACCAAAACTCATATGCAACAAATAAAATCCTACGATTTTGAAAACCTTCATAAACTGCATGAAGAAAATCAGTGTTTACGTAACTAGTTAACAAGCATCCAAATTTATAGCCCAACAAATAATGGAGTCACGGAACGGTACAGACACGATCTTGGTTATAAACAAGAACGTTAGAGAAATGTCGGAGGCTGCGGCCTCTCCAAATTGAGTTTCTTGCGTGGCGTTACGCTGAATTTGTCACGACCACGGCGGCTGCTTACCGATCAATTTGTATACATATAATCTACTGCATTATACCCATGTTAAAACGAGTATTTTGTGCGAACTTGTTTATAATATAAACTAAGCTAAGTAGAGTTGGGAGTCGAAGGTCAAAATGAAGTTATAGTTGAAGGTGGAGGTAGAGGTAGAGAATGAAGGTTGGATGAAGTTAAGTGATGAGCCAAGCCAAACCAAGTGATAATTAATTTTTAACACGCACATCATTTCTGAATATTGGAGTTGCGTGTAAGATTCTAACCCACGCCCTCTTCGGGAGTCCCAACGTCCAAACCACTCCTATCCTACCTTATATCTACTTATATTAATCACGCTGATTTCGAATTAACCTTAGTCCAGCTACTTAGAAAAATTGATAAATTAAAATAAACATCAAAGAATATTTTCAAGCGTCTTGTAAAAAACAAGATTCAAAGTTAATGTATAAAAGAAATATTTTGAAACATTTTTCACAATTTGTGCCTCTAAACATCTCTGAGCTCCGCCGTGCATCATAAAGAGCCATCGCTCATTGCCTCTCGAGAGCCACTCCCCTGACTCGGGGGAAATCTGATACACTGCTGGCCGCGCTCTGCAGGTAACATCCTCGGAAAATATTTCGAGATGCCTGAAAAACATTGCATGGAAATAAAAAATTAAGTTCGAAGCGTTGATGAAAAAATTGGTCATGACAATATTTTAAGGTAGAACGTAGACGCAATTTTCAGATAAATATTTTCATCAAGGTGAATTAACCCAAGTGAATGGAGAAGGCAAAAGGGTCAAAATATTACTATCAAATACACCTAAAATCCGAGCTTAGGTCATATACATTACATAACTTTTTATTTCACTTCAATACATGCAGTATTTCCGAAGTTATAAAGACGAGAAGTTCAAGCCCTTTTTTGAATTTCCGCGCTTACGCTATGACGTCACGACGTGGCTCGGCCGCGAGCATGATACTGCGCAAGTATAGAAAATATGGGTCTATGCAGTTCAAAAATCTATAACTTTCTTATTTCTATAGATACAGACTTGAAATTTTGCATAGATGTAGTAGATAGTATGTGAATTATATATGTTATTTTATTATTGATAACTAAGGTTTGCTCGCGGCTTTACTTGAGTTTAAATTAACATTTCGGTCAAAAATCCCTATCAACTACGCGCGACTACTGAGAGATGACGTCATCGAGTAGTGACCGCCCGCCTGCGTTTTTAAAAAAACCAACGTCCGTAAATACGCACTTTGATCGTTAATATCTCAGCCATTTATTGAGATATGGAAAAAGTAAAAACACAGTTTTTCTTGTAATTTTTTATAGATTTATTTGACGTGTAAAAAAAAATTCGTTTGCCTGGTCCATTCAATGTTTTGCACCAATTCTTCACTCGTTCGATCATTGTAGACTGCGTAAAATGTGTGAGTTTCTACTCGTATAGCTACTTTCGATTTCTTTACTATCGGCAAGTAAGACAATCCAATAAAAAACCTTCAAGATCAACTTTAGCAATAACATTTAGAGAAATTATAATCCTGCACAATAAAGTCGGAATAAAAATTGTTTTCTCATATTTACTCGTATGTATGCGCAGGTGCCTCACTCTCACTCCTCATTTTTCAGTTCGATTACGCACGTTTTGAAATCTACTTATAAATATAATTAACCTAAAGCAGTGATAACCAAGTGGTTTGAATATTGGATTCCCGAACTGAAGGGCCTAGGTTCGAATCCTGCGTGCACCTCTAATTTTCAAAATTATGTGCGTATAAATTCATTATGACTTGCTTCGGTAAAGGAAAATAAAATATTCTCAAGGATGTGTGAAGTTTATCCGCAATTGAACAGCGTGGTGCACTATGGCCTGTAGGTACTTCACACACTGTCAAAAGATACCTGAGACAAGCAGTGAGGCAGTTATAAGTTGCGATGAATGCTAAATAACAAACCTACAAAAAACCATAGGTAATACAGTAAAAAACTGTTATCGTCCAAGTATTCCAAAATTATTTATGGTAATTTTTCAAAGATTAGAATGCTGTTTTCGTACCGGCGACTGGCACTTACGATAAGGCGCTGGTTGTTTGTCGTTACGATCGATTGCTCCCGTGGCGTGTACTTGGTCACAATTCATTTAATGCTAAGTTGGCTGCCGTGGAAGACGAATAGTTTACAAAGAAACGAAAGAATAAAACCTAAATTCAGTCTCGTGTGAAATTCAACGTATAAAGTAGGTTACTGTACTTAATATGGATTGAACAATAAAGATTTACATACTTAAAAGTGGCGTCAAATAAATCTTTACGGCTATATTTTCTTGTAATCAATTGATTAACGTCAATATGTTTACTTAATTTAAACTCATTTTACTAGTTTTACAGTATCAGAAACAAATACACTATAAGTAATTTGCTACAAAACAAATGTTTTAAAACGCAAACTCATCGCTGATTTTTTTTAATACCCGACAAACGAACAGAAGAGTCACCTGATGGTAAGTGGTCACCGTCGCTCATGGACATTAGTAACACGAAAGGCATTACCGATGCGTTGCTGGCCAAGAAGGAGAGAAGAAAGAAAGATAAACTCTATCTCTCTCTCTAAAAGAAATTCTCGAGCCTCCAGCTGAAACACAGGCCGTTTGGCAACCGACTCAATCCAGAGGATGGTAGCTAGCAGACCAAGTTCAAAAGTAGCGAATAAGAGAAGAGATATAAAATTATAATACTTCGTTTTGTATACCCAATAATACAAAGATATGAATTGTAAATCGTAATACGTATTGAATGTTAATGGTCTGGGTCTTCCTTTTGACGAATCAAACCATGAGGTACACTTTAAAGATCTCTTTAAATGCGGAAAAGATGAGTTCAGCGCTGCATCTATAACCAGGGTCATCTAATTTGAATAAAATCTCTTGCGCTGTTCATATTCTCTTCGTAAATATATTCATTCATACTTACAATACTAAGTATGTAAGTATACCTACAACTTTCTACATCAATATACTTAATTCTTTTGTGTGTCACTACTATACCTATGAACCTAAACGTTCATGCAGAAAACTCAACAAAATCAGTTAAAATTCACAATTGCAACCGGTATGTGGTGCTGTTGTCCAGATTTACTAAGAGATCTGTCATATCGTCATCATAATCATTTTAAGATTGAATGTAGGAGAAGCATTTTAATAGTTAATCGAATAAAGAAATCCACTAGCAATATTATAATGATCAGGATTCTACTAAACATTGTTTACCCCTGTGAACGTTTGATAACAAAAGCTATGGACTCGTCTAAGTGTATTATATGAAAAATAATAACAACATTTAAGTATTATTATATATGTTTGACGGATAAATTATTATCTACGCACAATGAATACACAAAACCGGTCAACGACGTTGATTTCGAATGCACACGACATGTTTTCACGAAACAATTTTCTTGGCAGGCAGCGGGCTTTAAGCATTACCCAATCCGCTTCAAAATACTTCAAATAAACAGTAAAATGCAGGTCTTTTCCTCACTGCATTTGCTAAACATTGTACTTGACAACCCTGTTTTCAGCTTCCTTTTTATTTATTAGGTAGCTTATTTTATTAGAACATTTCAAGGAAATTTTAGCTGTTATTTCATACAAAACAATTTAATGACAGTTCATCAGTTTATTATTTGATTAGGGAAAGCAAGGGCTGTCAGCGACCTATTATAATTATCTAAACAATTATGAAAATACGATAAATAAGATTAAATTATCTAAGCATTAGGTATTACAATATTTTTCCCATAATAATATTCATATGCAAAAGCCACATTTATTTTTCCTTTTGCTGTTATTTAACACCTGCCATCTGCCTTTTCAACATCCATAATACCAATATGGTAGACTGGTTTGGTATGGAAGAATGGTAGAATACCAGTCATGGTAGAATATGCCCTCAGGCATTGCAGCTTTTGCCTTTGTATACCCTAGTTTAAGGTGTCACTATAATCAATACTAACTACATCAATAAACCAAAGGCACTGACTCAACTAAAAGAAAAAATAAGCGAAGAAATGTCTGCGATCCCACTATCTCTTTGCCGACGAGTATTTAAAAGTTTCGGTACACGCTTAGAAGAACGTAAAAATCGAGACGCTGGTTATTCAGATGATGTTATTTTTAAAAATTAAATAACAATGAATAAGCTATATCTTAAATATATATTTTTCATTATAACTATGTCAATTAGTTTTTTTAATAAAAAAATTGGTTGTCTGTAAAGTCGGTTTACTGACGATAGTTGAACGTGACAACGTCTTAAGAAAATAATTTCCTTTGAATGAGTAGGCAAGCACAATAAAAGAACACTTTTTCAATACAAGTTAAGTCTTTTAATAAAAATGAATGCTGGATACTTATACATCCTACATCGTGATTCAGAATTATAGCGCCCCACTACTCAACGCCATCTAGTGTACTGCGAGTGAACTACCAGCTCAGCCAGCCTTCCTCCATCGATAAATGGACCCAATCGAACTTAATGAATAATTGTTCACTGCACAATACATAGATGGCGCTGGTATAATAATTCACCAACGGTAACGACGGTAACGCATGAGTCATGTTTTTTCATGCGTGCCACCGAATTATAAGACGTTGTCACGTCAAAATGAATGCTGGATACTTATACATCCTACATCGTGATTCAGAATTATAGCGCCCCACTACTCAACGCCACCTAGTGTACTGCGAGTGAACTACCAGCTCAGCCAGCCTTCCTCCATCGATAAATGGACCCAATCGAACTTAATGAATAATTGTTCACTGCACAATACATAGATGGCGCTGGTATAATAATTCACCAACGGTAACGACGGTAACGCATGAGTCATGTTTTTTCATCCGTGCCACCGAATTATAAGACGTTGTCACGTCAAAAATTTCAAATGTTAACGAATTCATGGCCCACCCTGTATGATTAAATAAAAATAAGTGCCGTTTTCACATGTTAATCTGGAGGGGGGGAGGATTGGTTGCCAAATAACTAGTGCGAATGGTCACTACAACCTCTGAATATCTGCAACAGAAGGGGCATATCACAAGCAAGCAGGAAGCAGTGATCATGCTCCTTAAGTGGATCTCCAGTTTTGTACCCAAATCACGTATAAAACACATTTCACAGTAAGCAAACATTTACTCGTATCTGTTACATCAATGTCAGTCTCACGGCTCGAGTTCGGATTTTTTTTTTCGAATTTCGACGAGAGTTTTTATACACATGTATTTTTATATCAATAACCCAGAGTGTAGATGATGACTTACCCATTAATCATCATCAATTGTATTTTTTTCTATGACACCAATCACCTATATGTACTTATATCTGTACGTACTAATTAACATGTGAACATTAATTTAAAATATTGCTTGGTTTTTGCACCAACAGCAGTACATAATAATTGCTTGAAAACTTTGCATAAGAAAGACGCATCGCTCGTTTCAGCCTGTAAGTTGAATAAAAAGTTAAGGCATGTTTAACACTGCGTACAGTAAACGAAAACGATTACGAAAACAATACTTATGCAAAAAAAACTTACAATAACCAGAAAAATCTACGTAGGTAAAAAAGCTTAGAGAAAAATATACTTAATTAGAAAATTAATAGCAATGTGAGGGGACTCCAATTTAACCACTCTCTTTACTTCTTCAAGCAACTTTATTTTATCTTTTACATGTTCACGTGGTTGAAAAAATCAAACTGAAGAAGTACTTACGATACATTTTGATATGCTTGCTTTAAAATCATCCGATAAGGAAACATCATCCGTACATTTAATTCCTTCACGACATACACATTCTTAATTAAAATATTACGATCTGGTTTGCCGCCGATTAACGCCCTTGGATATCAGTAATCAGTAACTCCAAAGACCTTACCCTTACCTTGCGTTTACCTTACTTACCCTTACCTTACTTACCGTTACCTTGACGGCCAAAATATAAGGAACAAAAAAGAAAGAAAGTATTGCCTCATAAGCTCCCAGCGGAAACACAACAAGTGTTTCGCATATGACTCGAGCATAGCCGGAAAACATGAAAATAAGTGTTATTTAATCGCTGATCGCTTATTACCTTGTGATGCGATGAATGTCTAAATAGTACGATCAATCAGACGGTTGGCACCCTCATGAATAATACCTATCCTGTTAAGAAAACTTTTACAAAAGATTTATTTTCTTTCTACGAGCCGGCGATCGGAAGATGCGGCAAAGATTGATTGGTTCCGAATAAATATGAAAGAATACGACATGATATGATAACACTGGCGTTTCTAAAGTCTGATTTGTATAAAAGGTTGGTAATTTATCAAACATTCAATAATATAATCAATCTCTGTTTCAATTAACATTAGTCGGTAACATTCAAGGCTACGCTTACAAGGCCAATGTATCATGGTAATTATTTCTTGTTTGATCCAAGTTTGTATTGGGCATGATTCTATCCGCCAGGGATTTGTGTAATTTAAATGTGGACCACTTACATCCCGTAAAGGGCCCAATAATTTTAATTTCTATTCTAACCAATAAAATTAATAGAAAAATCAATTGTGTGAATTTAGGCCATTGTGGGGGCTTTGTGGTGCTGTGCTAACAGCGAATGGTGGTAAGGTATTGCAATGTTTTATTCGGTTACGGTAAGGAAGAACGGTTATACAACTATATTCTTTGTTCTTATGTGTAAGCATTCAAAAAGTAACTCATCTCCTCGTATACTACTAACACAGTAGAAATATCATCTTTATACTGTGCTACTAACAACCCAATTTTCATTGTAATAATATTTAAGGTACCCCGCTTCCTTTTCGATCGACAACGCGTCGTTATTGCTGTGGTTATTGGTGTCAATTGACAGCCGTGATCGATTACCCTCTAACACGGTAATAGTTTCATAATTACCATGCCTCTAATAAACAATACTCTATACGAATTTTGTAGGCATTCCCATAATTCAAGAGAGCAACCTTCCTGAAAATTTATGACAGATCCAATATCTCTCCGTGTACCTCTTAGCGCAGCCTCGACCACTCTGACAAGAGTGTCCGATTAAGAAGAATTCCCATAATTATGCTCCGAAAAAGTGCTGAAAAGCTGAACCACTTAAAATACATAGGCAGTTTTCAGATCAAATATTGATGGTGGTTTTCACAAAATGTTTTCCTTCGCCATTAAAGTGATAGGTAAGGAATAGGTAAAGCAAAGATATAAACCTTTTGAGGCAATAAATTTTAGAGCTGGCCGTCACTATTGACCTACTTACTGTAACGAGGCATAATAAATTCGTTTCAGCGTTCTGCGGCCGGCAGGTTACTATTATTCATGATTTTTTTTAACTATTGATTGGGTTTTCTGGTTGTACAGTATGTCAACCCGCTGACCATAAACATTGACAATTAATAAAAAAACCTCTTTCTAGTTATATTAGCAGAAGTGGTAGCCAAGTGTAACGGGCTCTATCCATCTTTGATTCAAAGCCGACCTCCCCTGCTCATGGTGCCCCCTGGTTAATGAAGCCATAATGCCCGATTCGATCCTCTTTTCAAAAGTGGCTTGACTTTGCACCGTCCAGTTTAATCCCGAAGATACTTAAGACTGGGGTGTAAGGCTGAAGCTCGGCTAGCTGGCTACTCCTCCTTACCTCTCCTTACCTCTCCTCCTCCTCTTACCTCCTCCTCTTACCTCTTTCTTGAGTCAGCCGCCAAACGACTTGTGATCCGGCTGGGGGCTTGAGAGCCTGTATTTTCTTTTCTTGCCGAATACGCATCGGTGATGCCTTTGGTGTTGCTGATATCCATGGGCGCCGGTAACCACTTACCATCAAGTGGAGCAACAGATCTTTTGCCAGCTATTAACAAAAAGAAAAAGTTGTTTGAACGTTGGACTCACGAACAGGGGAACCTTTGTTCGAGTCTTTCACGTTCACTTGCTTCGGTGAAAGAAAACGTGAAAAAACGACCATAATGTTCTCAAAATTTTTTTTAATTTTGTTTATCAGCATAATATATGCCTAGTGTGGTGCACTGTGGACTGTACATGTGTGTGTGTGTGCTGTGTCACATTGTGAGAGGAGTAAACCCGAGCTGTGTACATTTTAAATCCACGTGTCTATACAATCCCCATACGTATTTGATGTTCAAAATGCACATGAATTTTAAGCGGGATTAATTTAGGAGTTGAGATCATCTTGTACTCGTAAATAAATAAACAGGTAATAAAAGTTGAAGTGGGGGCACAGAAATAACACTGCTCTTTTATGATCTAGCTATAATATGTGAGAAGTGAGACGCACCTGAAATTGTATGAACAATATCATAAATACAAATATAATAATAATAAAATAACATTAAATGACACCAATCCGCACTGGAGCAGCCTGGTAAAGTATGCTCTATGCTAAAGCTCCTCCTCGTTGATAAGAAGTCGCATGGTCATTAGTGGCCTATTAATAGGTTGCACTCAAATAGAATACAAAGAACAATGATCATTAAAATACAGTAACATGGGCGTCAGAAGCACTTTTTTGATCATCTTAGTTAAGCGATTACAAAGTCACGTTAGTATTTTCAAAGATAAACCGGGTTTAGAAATATGCATAGGTCTATCTATTTATATTATTGTAATTTATAGTTCAACATACTTTCTCATCAACTTCATTCGTTATACTCATGATTACTATGATTTTACATCTAAATCAGTCACTTTCCACCGCATTTCCGTAACTATAATCCGCGTAAATAAATATAATTATTTTTATTACGTAAGCCTTAAGTAAGTAATTAATAAAATATTTTACTGAAGGAAAATTTCATTTATCCTTTAAATGTCTGTAGATATTAACCTTGTAATGTATCAAATTGTAAGCAATGTCGGTATTAGAAACCTACTACGAAAATTATTTTAGAATTGAAATAAGAACTTCGATTAATTTCGAAATGATTTCAGAGTGGTTGAAAAGTTCAACGCCCCTGTAGCAAATTAAATTAGTTTTCTATTTAGTGTCAGAGGCATCGTCAGTATTTACGGGTTCTCTTATTAATTACATAGCCGTTCATTCCTAACGTTGCGAACTTTTGAAATAGGTATACTTTAAGTCCGTACAAAATTTCATTCAATTTTAGTGAAAAGATGTACTTCTTTCTTTATTTGTGTACAACTTATTTCTACAACAATATCTGTGAAGTTTAATACGGTATATTATTATGGTTTTATTCTTATGGCATCTTGGAAGCAAGGCGTTACTACTGTAGCCCTCCTTAAAAATACTCGATCCCCGAAAACTATACCCCGAAAAATTTGTAAAAAACACATATAAATACATATAATATGATAATGAATTCCTTTGTGTGTTTCTTTTCCGATAGTTTTTCTCTTAACAAAAAAATACAATTTCAAAATTTCGTAGAAGGTAGTTTAGAATTAGTTTATCATTTATAAATGTACTCTACATCATTGCACATAAAGTGTAATTTTGTGCGTAGCAGCAAATAGGGCTAATAGAGTTGCGTGATGTAAACAGTCATTAAATAATTTATAGCTCAAGTAACGTTTGATACGGAATCTATAACGTTTTATGCAAGCGGATAGTTTTCCGTTAACAATTACTGGCATGCCATGCAAGTTTCCTCGGTTTCCTCACAGAATTTATATCTCTTTTATTTAGGAGGGGCACAAAGCCATAAAAAAAATTTCATCTGCGGGCCACCCAGACAATCGTGAGTGGTAGATGGAACAAAAAATGCCAAAAACGTAGTAGTCATTATCTCTCATATCCCATAGTAGAATTCCGTGTCGAGGTCGGCATTGACACTACAAAAATCCACTCGTGAACAAACATTGCTATGTCACATAGGCGTCTGACCCGAGTGGGAGTCGAATCCAGAGCCCCTTACTTCGCAGGTTTACAACAATTGAAGACATTAATGTTTTCAACCTATTAGCTGCTACTATCGGCCATTGGTCGATTCATAAGTGAGGTGGCCTATTATAGTCTATTCCACATTGGTGAAAGAGTAAGTTGACCAAGTGAGACAGTTTAGTATTTATTTCAAACTTCGATCAACCATATCTTGAAGCGCGAAAGCGCTGAACAAATTTAACAAGGTCAAGATTAGTTGTTTAACTAGCTCGGCCGAAGGAAAGAAGATAATTATTGACGCTTACGTAAGTACCTTACGTACTATTTTTCACATTATTATATTAAATTTTTTTTTCATAGGCCTGTTAGAATTCTACTACACCTATATACCTACTTAGATTTAAATGTATCCACTACAACTTGTCACAAAGCAGGTTTACGTCAAAATACAAATGTCAAAGCAAAACTACAAAAAACAAAATGTTATACCATTTGTCGAGAACACTACCCTCTAATGAACGGTTCAATCACGATCCAAACGGCATAACGTGACGCTCGAACATGATCGCGTAACAATACTTTTTGTCGTACATTTCAGTATATATTGTGTTAAATCATCTATCAAAAACTTTTTGTACAGTTCTGTACATACTGTGTTAAGTCATCTATCAAATATTTTCATATTTTAAACACTTTGAAAATATGGGAATGAATAGGTGATTTGAAAGTTTTGCTCTCAAACAAGGCGGCGTTAGATTAAATTATATACGCACCCATAATTTTCAAAAATTTTGCGTACTATAAATTAATTAAAACTTGCTTCGGTGAAAGAACACATTTGTGATGAATCTTTTACACCTGAGAGTGTCGATAACGTCTTAAAGTCGCACTTTTTGGTCTATAGCGTGTACCCCTCACATTGTATTAAGAAAACCGAGTCCCCATCGGAGTGGGACTCTTATAGATTGCGATGATGATGATGATGTTAAAAAGACAAAAAGTGGTCTAAGGAAAAGGTCTTATTCAAAGAATCACAAGCAACTACGAAAGTATTTATGTATATCTACAATTGTTGATAAAGTCCTCGAATGGCGACCACGTCTTGGAAAAAGGGGAGTACAGGACATCCCCTGACCAGGAGGGCTGACGACCTGATGAATATAGTAGGCATCCGCTGGATGGCTCAGAACTGGTCAGGGTGGCGCAAGTAAGGGGAGGCAAAGTTTTGGCCAGCATTGAACGCAGAAAGTCTGATGAAGTCGTGGGCCGTAGCATGGGCCGATATAATGCACGGATAGAATACAGTGATGATGCCACTTTAAATACCGAAACAACAAAGGATCAATAACGGTAAATAAACACGTAAAAACCTTTCGCGGTCTGTCCTTTGTAATATAAAATCATGAACAGGTTAACGGAATCGCAAATATAAACCACAAATTACATCGGTCGCTGACATCAATTCAATTAACGCTAAATTTTACATAAACCCACAAAATGTTTTGCTTATTTAACATATCATTATGAATTGCTAATATTGCCCTATCGATGTTCATGACCAATATCCGGAGGCGAAATAAATTTATGCAATTGTAGAAAATGGTACCACAATTCAATATATGTATAATTGTAATAGGTGTATTGGATTGGATGTTTTGCAATCAAAGAAATAATATAATAAAAATAAGTAATAATCAATATCCCAATATATCAGCATCAACTAACAGATTCAGATGCATTCCTATGCAGGAAAACGCTTATAACACAATAGGAAAAGAAAAGAAATGCAAAATAATTACTTCAGATCTGCTTGATTTACCATTACTATTTACCTATAACTTTATTTTTTGTTTATCTATGACTTTATTGTAGTGTTTAGAAGTTTTGTTTCTAGAATACATACATACATACATACATACTCTAATTTCTCTCTTTACCCAATCTTGATTTCTACTACAGAATTTATTTTAATGCAGTGCACTATTAGTTTCGTAGCCCGAGAACTTGGTATCATAATAATTATTATCCTTACCACAATACTCTCTTAAAATGTTTGAGTCGTATGATACCTACCTGCCATGTTATGCAATCGAGCTAGCGATTTCGTTTACACCCTGTCGCCTACCTATTGTTGGTCGGAACGTCGGAATTTCATTGACAAAATTTTAAGGGCTGCGTCGTGAGCCTTGAAAACGTTTGTTGTCTTTACAATTCGGCTTTTAGTTTGAGTACCGCTATATAGGAGCCCATTAAACGCAGAGTGGGCTGTTTTTGTCCCGATGTTTGTATGGAATAACGTGACGCTTGGTGTAGGCATTTAAGATGTAAATCCCTTGTATTCATCACCGAAGAAGAAAGGGATGGTGTGCTTACAACATCGTCTATTTTGATTGCCAAGTATCATTCATAATGCGTAATAATTAGCACCACTGAGACACGGTTACAGAAGGGTCGCATCCACATTATATTTATTACTACGTAGTTCTACCTATTCCTTTTTCTTTTTTTTCTGCTTGTTGATGTGAAACATCTATGGGCGAGGGGTAATGATGATTTTGGCGTGGCGATAATCCTGATTTTGGCGTAGCGATACAGGCCGTGGACATATCTAAATTGAAAATCTTTATCAAATAACGATCAGTGTGCCTTATGATTCTCAAACTCATTAATAGATGGCAGTATTTACGAAAGAAAAATATGGATCTAAAATCTAGAAAATTATAGTTGATATTCTTACCACTGACAGTCTAAAAATAACCTTATGCATGGAGTAGCTTTTGGATGGTAATAATGTATTAAAGATTATGCCATCAAATAACGAAAAACAACTTGTATGAACAGTGACATCTATCGTTACATTTAAGTAACTAAATGCTACATTCGTGATTAAATAGTGTTGAAAATAATAATTAGATGTTGTTTCGCCATGTTTTGATTATTTTTTCATCATGGCATATTTAATTCCTGTCATAATCTGTACATTTATACAGCTCACATTTTTGCTTCTTTCTTTCCGCTTCCTTCTTTCTTAGCGGGCATTACATCGATAACGCCTTGAATATTACTGATATCAATGAAAGGCGGTAACCACTTACCATCAGGTGGATAGTCTGCTAATTTTTCGGCTATGAACATAAAAAAATAATGAAGTAATGAGAAAGTGATTTTATTATATACTTCAATAAACTCTTAACTTAATGTATAGTTAAAGTCTTCGTAACTTTCTTAAGGCTTCATTATGAGACTGCGTCTATTAAAGCACTTCACTGTGCTTGATGTATTTATAGAAAATCTACTTTTAAAAACTGACTTAAATCTCTCCTCAAATTAAGAAAAACGAATGAGTAATTGATGATACCACTAGCATAAAAGATTCCTCTAGCATAAAGTAAATAATAAAACAAGGAGTTTTATTAAGAGGTGCATATATTTTGACATAAAAAATAAAGTATACCTTAATTAAATCCAATATTGAAAACTGCCCTTGGCCCAACGTTTTTTCCTAATGTTGTTGGCATAAACGAATCTTAATTTTTAGCCTTGATAACACCTCAATATTTTTGCTAACGAAAGAGTTTTATTTTACCAAAAATAAATATAAAGGAAAATATCTAACCCTCATTATCTAAAAACATTAATTAAGAAAATTTTCAACAGGCTGTGGCCAAATTGAAGTAAACCCGATCCTTACGAATCCTTCAAAATCTCGTCCATGCGGGCAGTTTTGATCGAGAACTTGGACTTTAATTACCAGCATGATGCCAACAAAAAGGGCTAGCGGGCCTCCCAGTGGCTTTTGTCGTCAGTTTTATCTTAATTGCTTTAAGAAACTCGATATCGTTTGGCGACAAGATGCTTTTTATTCCTTCACTAACGTTGCGCCCGTCGACGCCATTTTCGGGAGACTGAAATGAAATATGTTGGTGTCGCGATCTACGGTGACCAATTCCTGGTCACTATGGTATAGTAAGTAAGTAACTGTAAGAATTTATTTATTTTCTTTTTTAATTTCCTTCTCCAGTCAACCGGGAGACACTTGAATAAAGGGATATAGGATATAGGAGAGAGATAGGAGAAAAGTTATGGATAGAAATGTGCGTCATGCAGATAGTAAAGCAGAGAGTAAAGCAGATAGAGCATTTACGTGTGTAAGTTCTTGCTGGCAATGTCTCCAACGTGGTTTGGTACGTGCTAACCGGGACTGACGACAAAACTCCTACTTAGTCTTCCGAATTTATATTGGTTGAAGACTGTACCTTGTCGTCCATCGGCTCAGAACTACACTAATCTACTCTAATGACTCATTAGTAGTTAAAAGGGCACATAGAATACCACAAAAATATGTTCAGTGAACAAACACGGCACAAACAGAGGCTCCTATTATTAGACTCAGTCCCCCGATGGCAAACAGCGTCGGAACTTTGAATTAGTTCGCCGTTTGATAACATCCATCGGTTTTTTCTTTTTAACGACCGAATTGTTATTATTGCCGATATTTCGGCGATCGTTCGACTTTATGGTTTCGTCGGTTTATG
The DNA here is from genome assembly GCA_905404295.2 of Ochlodes sylvanus. NCBI lineage: Eukaryota > Metazoa > Arthropoda > Insecta > Lepidoptera > Hesperiidae > Ochlodes > Ochlodes sylvanus. The sequence continues at coordinate 11,503,285 of FR990130.1, read as the reverse complement.
TCTCCGTTTGTTTACGGTTTGGGGGAATTTAACTAAATCTATATAGGGCACGCTTACAATGAAAGGCACAATTCATTTTTAATACGTTCCGTCTGTCGTATCGAGTTCGGCAATACGCGCCCGGTTGTTTAGCGTTATGTAGTAAGTTTTCTATTTACTATATTAATTTAATATTCCGAACTGAACTGGATTTATGTTTCTGTTTTTTGAAGCAATTAATTGAACTGGTCCATCAACCTGGTGTCCGTCACGTCTGATTTTGCCCCAGTTTTACGGAAATTTGATGCTTGGTGTTTTAGATCACGAAAGAATACGAACGAACGTATTCTATCGTGAAAAAACGAATATATACACGAAATAAAAAAAAAATGAGTTTTGAATCAAAAAGTAAATAAAAAGTATAAATATCCATTCCATCATGTTACCAGGGTACAGTTCTCTCCTCATACCTGAGGAGGCCTAGAGCATACACCACCACGCTGCTCCAGTTCAGATTGGTAGAGCTTACGGACCTACATACGAAATTAACATTCATAAATTGTATCTCTCACAATTTTTACCGGAAATGCTAAATATTTATTGGTTTCGAATAATTTTCATCGGTATTGACCTTTTTCAACACACACAAATGGCTTTTTATAGCAAAAGCAGATAGCTCGTTGAGCAAAAGTAATTAAGACAACTTTCACGTTTAAGTTTTTAAAGATAAATATAATCGTGAAATTGTTTGAAAAAACTGTTTCGCGTCTAAATACCATCCCATCCCATCCCAATCCCAAAACCATCTTTCCACTTCATAAAAAGTATATTAAAGTAAAATTTTAAGTGCATTAAACATTAATTTGACCGACCATCCAATACCAACAGGACTACGTAAAACATTAGCATATTTATAATGCATTTGCGTAAACCGATTTTATCGTCTACAAAAATTGCTTGATGTGTATCTAAGCCAAGGTGGCTGTTTCACCGCGGACTAATACTGTTTTTATATAGCATAAATTGGGATTTATCAGGTGGAATTGTGGTCAAACATTAACTTATAATCCCTACTAATATTATAAATGCGAAAGTAACTCTGTCTGTCTGTCTGTCTGTCTGTCTTTGTCGCTTTCCCGCTTAAACCTCTCAACCGATTTTGATGAAATTTGACACAGACAATCTTTAGACCCTGAGAAAGGACATAGGCTACCTTTTATTGCGACAAAAAGGGATGAAGAGGTTGAAATAAAGGTTGAAAGTTTGTATGGGATTTCTTCGGGTTTTAAGCACAGCGCCATCTAGGGGTGAACCTTCCTAACTTAAAGAATAAGAACGCCTAGCGCCATCTCTTAAAGAACCATGAAACTTTATATTTAAGCACTTGATAATAAGTTTCCCGAAGCGAAGCGAGGGCGGGTCGCTAGTTTAAATATAAAGTTACTCCCACCGTCACCTGGTACTCTCACACTCATACTCCTGCACTCTGCTGCACTAGGACTCTGTGTCGCGAGTGACATGGACAACATGAAAACACATCACTAATACCCATGACCCGAGAACAAATACTAATCTGTCACATAAATATCGGTCCCGGTCGAAAATTGAACCCGGGACTCCTCGCTTCACTGCTAACTAGGCTATGGGGTCGTAGCCTTGTAATGTGCACTAACTTAAAATTATCGTTAAAAACGCTACGGTTGTAAACTGCAATCCGAACTAAAATAATTTTGAAATAATAGTTATATTTTATTGTAAAAAAGCGTAGTTTTTTATTATTCTACTTTTAAACTCATAATATGTGAAGCTATCAATGAACTGTTAGCAACACTACTGCCATAGTCGCCAATTTAATATAACAGAGTTAAATTAAGAAAGAAGGCACACATAAAGTGATGTGTAGACAAGCCAACAGCATAAAATGTGTCGTTCCACGTAACACATTTAAAAAAGTCAACTAACTACTACGGACAACCCCCTGTAATCCTCGTAACTCGTGTCCTGAATAAATTATTCAGATCCTTGAGGGAGCTGTCGCACGATAAACGAAAAGCGAATCGACTCAACGAGTATTGAGATTGAGCTACTGAACTCAAGCGAATGTATCAGCACAAACTTACTTCAACACCTTCAACACATTAATGTACGGGTTTCTCATCACTGGAGAGCTAGAGCCTCAACCCAAGAGTCGGAAGGTTTTATGCCGCCCGAAGGCCACTGACATGGCTTCATATGCAATCTAACTGCTGCCTTACGTACCCTCCGAAGCACGGATGCGCTTCTGCCATTTTGCCATTAACTGTCAAAAATCCAACTACCGACAGTGCCCGTACAATATACATAGATTTAGTATATTATATTTTGGACGCGTTCGTATTATTTGATTTCCAGTGATTTTATAAATACTCGAGGTTGATTGTCCTTTATAATAATTATGTACTTACCTAGCTTCATAGGGTTTCAGAACTGTTCAACATTCATTACGTATGGTGATAGAGATCGTACAGTGAATTCTGAAGTTGGATCTTGTATCATTATCTTTGGAGTTATCGAGTTTTCGCTCAATTAATCTCAGCCGATCCGAATCCGGAATGCGGATAGCCCTACAATAGCTACGTATTTGGAAAATGTTTATTTTGGATTCATGTGATTTATTTTTAAGACAACGTGTCCATTGAATAACGTAATCTTATATTATTTCTAGTCATTTACGTGGGGTGACTTTGGACTGTAACAAGGAATACTTGACTCGATCTGGCTGGATTGCAAGAGTATTCTTCTTCTAATTTAAAATAAACCAGAATCTGTCAGCTTCATATGATATGAAAATTTGCTAAGTCTCACTAGTACAACCAAATAGTTCAACTGTTGTACTAGTTATCTTCTTTCCTTTTTGGCGGATATCGCATCGGTGATAATCACTGGTGTTGCAGATGTCCGTGAGCTACGGTGAACGCTTACCATTACCATGGTAATAATGTAATAATGTATATGTAATAATAATACCAGATGGCAAATCTTCTCGGTTGTCGGCTATTAACATAAAAACTTGGAATAAATGGAGCTCTTAACTCCAACTTTTTTTATAAAGCTACAAATGACTATTAAAATAAGTCGACATTAAGTATGCTTATATTTATTCCACTCTACTGTGCCCAATTTTTCAGAGCGTACAGTCCATTAACCCCATATGTAGTACAATATATTTTTCTCCGGGCACTCGTAAGGGCATTTGCGTGAACTGAGCTGTCCGCCATTGTTGGTTCAGACGAATAGCCCCGAATTAGTGACGAACAAATCACGGCCGGAGAAGATTTGTACGTCTTGTTAGGCACGGTGGAACCTTTTAATACATGTTTTAGAAATGTAGTAGTACATCGGAAATGTCAAATAGTACTTAGCTTGAAAATATGAAGAAAAATTTTAGCGTTATATTCAATTTGCTGCTGTTATAAACTTCTTATTCCGTAACATAATGCATGCGGATGTGTTATGGACGTGTCGATTCAACGAAACAGACTATTAAAACAAAAAATAAGTGTGTTCAATCACACACAATATTATTTGTATTATTTTTTTATTTTGACGACCCAGATGGCGCAATGCGTTCGATTCCCAGCGAGGCGGAAATTTGAATGATGAATTTAAATTTCCGTTCTTGGTCTGGGTGTGTGTGTTCTAGTTTTATGTGTTACCATGGCACCCACGACACAGGGAATCCTAGTGTGGAGCTATGAGTGTGTAGCGTTATTTTTTTTAATGAAAATACATTATATAACATTAACATTGTTCTACATCAGGAACGTCTTGAAAAAAGGCCAGATCAAGAGTACCCTAAACCGAAGAGTATGTATGAAGGAAATAAGGAAAGTGGACGAAGCGAAACAAGTATGTAAGGATCGTAGCAAGTGGATAGAAGTGGTCTCTACATATTTTTCTATAAAGGATATTTTTGTTATTAGTAGATTATTCGATTTATAATTCATACAGTTATAATGTTTAAACTTTCACAAAATAAGAACGCTTAAGAGTAATTGTAACTCAAGAAACACCACGCCCTGCTTAATCAAATTAAAGTTCATTGCGAAACGGTTTCAGAATTGTTTTATGGGTCCAACGAGGGCGGGAGGAATGGTGTGGGTGGCCAAAGTTTTGTTGTTAGCCGAATTATTCATGACTCGTCGAAAATTTCGATTGATTATACTGTTTATCGCAAATTAACTCCGGAGTTTCCACTTCTAACTACAGCGTGACAAATGAAAAGTTTCGCCTTCGTTTGCCGTATTGTTTCGCCCTCGGTTCTAAATACCGAATCAAACATTTTTGATTGTGTTATGAAACTTTCTGTCTCTGTATCAGTTTCTATTTCGTTTGCAATTTGTTTCGTGGAGCGTTAAAATTTGTTACCGTGCGTTATTATTGAGAGTTTTGTAAGGAAATTATGCTCAAAGCGCTGTTAATAGAAACAAGATAAGAACAAAAAGTCTAAATATAAATAGAATGGTTTTGATCTTAATTTTGGCCAGGCTGTAGGTACAGTAATGAAAATATTAATTAAAAAACAATTTAGCAATAAAACTCCGTTTGCAGTCATTTACCTTATGTCATCGATTTTGGTTAATACCTACATATTTTTAATATAACTGGTAAAAGACAATGTCAATAAACCGCATCCAAATATCTTAAACTGTTTCTGAAATCAACGGGAACAAACGCACTGACAGATCAAACAAATAAAAATTTTAAAATACATGGATGGAAACAATATTTCATGATTAAATAGCTGCCTGCACCAACAGACTTCGATTAGTTTTATTTTAATGTGTATAGTGATATCCAAGTTGTTTTAACGTTTGTATACCTACTCCCAAACAGGTTCTAATCTTGTACGCACCTGTGATTTTCAAAAATTAAGGGCGTATTAATAATTCATTATCCCTTAAGTACTTCGGTGAAGAAAAGTTTCGCGAGAAAACATGCTCACCTGAGACTTCATAATTGATCAAAGGTTTTGCGATTCTGCCCATCCACACTTGGGCAGCGTGGTGGTCTATGGCCCTTACCCCTCACGTTGGGACAGGAGACCAGTGTCCCGTACAGCTAAACGCTGCCAAGGCGAAATAGACCATAGAACACGTACAAACAGTGCTACTACTAATAAGAATACAGTTAAGAAAATACTAGTACTTAATACCTACTAGAATGAATGCAACTCATTCAGCTATTACAAGTGGGAAGTCAGAGAATGAATAAAATATCACCCGCGTAAATTGCACTCTGGGAAGTACCGGATACCTAGTGAAGGAATTTACATCTTGAGATACTTTCACAGTTCTTTCACTTTATGAATATCTGTGAAATATTGAGTTCTGTCTCCTAACGTAATATGACTTTTATTGAGTAGTATGGATCGTAAGGTAATCCATGATCTAGTTTGTGTCATTTCCCTGTTCTTTGTACAGTCAAGCGTCAGATGTGCAGTGACATGACACCTTTAAATCGGATTTGCCGTAACAGATTTCGCCTGTATCTATGTGTGCATGCTATTTCTACGCAAGGACTCACATCACATCACTATTTTGCAAATGCGGGTAAAGCCATTACAAACTTAGTAACTAATGATAATTTAGTTACCTCACCTTGTACCTAAATGTAAATTCTCGCAGCGAATATATTGAAATCTCAGGTTCAAATCTTAGCGAAATTTTTGTTTTATAGATTCTTTATATCAATAATTTATATACTATACCGATTATAATCAGCTTTAATGATTTTAAACACATAACATTATTATTAAAGGAATAAAGTAAAACAATTGTTTTCAAATTAATACATTTTATTTATAAAATTATTCAAGCCTTTGCTTGAATAATTTTATAACCGTCACCTAACCGGACTAACTATCCCAGTCCCCATATATGAGTCTTGTTCTAAGTCGGTCACAGTTGTCATGGGCGGCAGCGGAAGGTGGTGCTGCATGCTCGTTTGCTGCCTTATATCAATAAAAAAAAAACGGAAGTAAGTAGACATACATATTATTGTACCTACCCATAGAAAAATGAGGATTTTCAAAAATACTTGATATGTATTATGGTTTTATTAGGTAAGGTATACCGTCAAAGAAGCGTTTAGAAACTAAATCGAACATCAGAAATTATTATGTAAAACTTCAAATATTTGTATTATACAAAACAGTACAGTAAATTGCACTTGAATAGAAAATATTTCCGATGAAAACGCTTGGATATTGAAAACTGTTGAACCAAAAAATAATCGAGACTTGTATATGACGGGCCTATTCATTGAATGTCCCACTTCACAACTGCACTTCTGGTATTTGTTTGAAATACACCATAATGGAATTCAATATGCGATTAATATCAATAACCACAACTTTATATTGGATAGAGCCGCAAACCAACCCGCGGTCGATTTATTTATAGCTAAAATGAGTAGTTATTCGATTATTATTTATCTGTGTAAGGATAGCTCGCGAATATAGGTCATTTATAAAATAACTTTTACACAACAAAAAACCGACTTCAATATCGACAAGTAATGTATTCTTACAAGTAAAAAACCGACTTCAAAATAATGCTAATTTAAGACTTATATGTATGATTTTCTCATGGACGCCATTGTCAGAACTGGACCAAATTGAAAGAGGCACACGCGGGAAGCAAACAGCTTTCAAATCAAAAAGAATCATCAAAATCGGTTCACCCACCCGAAAGTTCTGAGGTAACAAACATAAAAAAAACAATCGAATTGAGAACCCCTTTAGACCGGATTTTTTTTTTAAGTCGGTTAAGTATCCTTCCCTTATCTTCTGGTAACTTTACATAAGTTGCACACAAAAAAATGTTTACACGAGGTTTTCAATTGACGTAGTTTTTGTTTTTGAGTCACTTTATAGCTCGTTGGTGAGTCACTATAATATTTAAACTAAGTAACGAACGGGTGATAGGTACGGAAAGGCGTGGGTAAAGTCGGCAAGAATCAGTGAGACCTTATTCGACTGAGACATCGTGACTTGTCCCCAAACTGCTTTCTTCCTATTCAAACATGTAAGTAGATATTTCTTATCGATATTTAAAAAATACATCAAAATTAAACTATACAAAATTTCACAGTTATTTTTAAATAGCACGTTAAGTCATTTGACTTATCTCTTTCCGTTTACCTTTTCCAAAAATCTTTTCTGTCGAGACCTTCCGTTGAGAGCGATGACTAATCTTCAATTAGTGAAACGATTTATAAAATAAATTTATTTGGAAGCTGAAGAGTCATTTGTCTCTGCAAATTAATACAACAGCAAGGATCGGAGTTAATTGCGCATTAAATTCAAAAGAAGGGGAAACAAAACTTTCTAAATCCATAAAGCAAAAATGGAAACATTGCTTAAGCGTTGAGCGAAGGCAGTTAATTTAAACATTGCCTGTAGGAAGCAGCTGGTCGCCAATTAACGGTTCAACTCATTAAATTACTCGTCGCTGCCTTCACTGTCCTGACACTTTTGTCTTATTGTTTACTAGACGTTGCCAACGATTTTGTCCACAACAATTTAGTTAGATCTATGAGAAAATGCGATTATGCGCTGCAAAATTATTTTATAGTAATTTGTTAATGCAACAAAAGTTTCAGAGTAATGAGTATTTCAATAGAAAAGGGTAAACGAAAATTGGTAAAATAATAAAAAATGGTTAATAAAAGTATGGAAAAAGTATTTTCTGAAACGAAAATTAAGGATTTTTTATGTATTATCAAAACCGTGACAAATAAATAGTGTAACTATACCTACTCAATTTTTTTGTTATTACAAAACTAACTACCGAAAAGGTCTTTAAAAAAATATCTTTAAAAATCGATATATCCTACATCCTTAATTATATGTTAAAAGGGTTATTTATGTTAGTTTATGAAGTTGAACATAAAAGCACTGTCTATTTTATGTTATAGTAAAATTTGTTGCAAAATATTTGCATTCATGCGCTATAGCTAACAATTGCTTATTTGCTTTCATAGACCCGTATTTGTCCTCATAACAGGTGAAAAAGAAACAATAACCAAACATGAACACTTTTAAATTGAATAAACTGTTGAATGGAAACTGGACATTGGCTTTCCTGCATAAATTGTTGCACATTCTGTTTTTTGTGTCTCATTTATTATATCCACAACATCGGGTGTATATTTTAGGACCGACATAATCAAATCAAAACTCTTACTAAAAATTACTAACTGGACTGCCCTACTATTCATACCTACTAATGTTCACCCTTTGCTAACGGACGTAACCATCCTATTCACGATTTGAGTTTTATTCTAGGTCTGTCTCAGTTGTCGGTGTTGTACAGTATTTCCATTGTTTTGAGACTGATTTCATTTTTTTACTAAAACAACAAGGATTTAATCTAATCTCTTACTTTATTTTGCATGAGCAGAATTACTATTTCGCCTAGCCGAGATGGTGATGTGATAACCCTGAGAGGGAAGTATGAAGTATCGAGTTAAATTCCCTGCCGTGGCGGATGTTTATTTTATGACAAATAAATTTAATGTTTGTTCTCGAGTCGTGAGGATTTGTGTTGTTTCATTTTTGTGTGTCCATGTCACTCTCGACAGAGATAATCTTAGTGTAATTATTATAAATTAGCTTAAACAAAGGGTTTAAAAAAAGTTTAATGAGCCTCAAGATCATTTATAATAATTTATGTATTTAGACATTCACGAAATATTTAATCTCAACTTCCGAGGAGATAGAACTACAAACCTCTATATAAGCTGAACAGAATCTCTTAAAGTTGTAAATTACAAAATACTTGAAGCTTAAGTACAGTCATTCTCAGAGGTCCAAGTCGTCGTATCTTCAAAGGTATCGCTGTGAGTCTCATTACACAAGATCATTAAACTTTTTCCGTAGTCGAACAATCTTCCGTCTATAGGAATCCAAACGAAATTCGCTCATCTCTTAACATAATCGCCGATCAGATAATGCTGATATTCGCGAGACAGGAACAGGGGGAACTGAGGAAATTGTAAAAAAGGTTTATCGAAGAAATCAGAAAGGCTCTAGAGACAAGGGAATTAAGGAGTCCGCTAATGAGATGTTGATTGCATTGCGCGCCTCGATTGTCGCCCGCTTGTTTCGTTTGTTATTTTCTCTTCATATTTTCGTATAGACTCGTAATAGTGCTTCTATAAATTGGAAAACAAAGCAGCGTAAGACTTCGTTTCGGTTTAGTAGCTAAGTGTTTACTGACGAAAAGATAAAAGGATTTGTTAATTGCATCGAGTTAGATGCTAACTATTGAGTGGTTTTCTTAAAATAGAGGCAAGTGTAGCATCTATTTTGGCTCAAAAAGCATACAACATTAATTTTAGCGCAGGTTCATAAGACTTTGGATCGATTAGTCTATTATTTAAAGGTCTTATAAGTCTTATAATGTATAAATATTAAAATAAAATTTTAGTCTGTTTATTAGCAATTTTTATTCTTACTTGAGTGTTACCTCCATTGAAAATTTCTGTGTCACTTCGTAGCAATTGACGAAAAGCAACGCTAATAGGATATTTCAATGTTTATTTACGAGTAAACAGAATAACACAACAGTTTTGTAAACTTATAGAAAGTACTATAAGTATAAGCAAACCACTATTAGGGAGCAAACAATACATAGGACATTCCTGACTCGGTTTTCATAAAATAGTTTTCAAATTAAAAATTGGTGTGCCAAGTGCTAGTCGCAGTCGTGCACGAAGGGTTCCATGCTACAGTAAAGAAATAGTGTTCTGTTGAGAAGTACGGTAAGAACCGCAGGGTTCATTAGTTTATCAGCGAAGGTATATTAATAGGGTTCCGTTTTTGGGTACATCAGACTGAAATTATATACCATTCACTTATTTTTCACCGAGCGTACTCAACTTTACAATTATAATTTTACATCTTTTTCTCAGTATCCTGACCTTTTCCATGCTCCAATACTTTACAGAGTGTACAGAAATAGATTCCTGAATAGAAGCAACTTACTACTTCGTCAGAAGAAACTTACTAAACCCGACTGTTTGATATTTCACTCGCATAAAAATCCACGCTTCGTTTGTCGCCTACTTTCCGTTTTATTCTCTTTTCCTCACATTTTTTGTAGCCCGTGGCAACAGTTGAAATGCAGAATGCGTCTTGCCAGCTCCCTTGTACGCCGGAGGACTTATGCAGATTTCATTAAACGTTTTCTCCGCTGTTTGTTAAGTTATATGGCGGGAGAAATAAACTTTCGATTGCGAATTGTTTTGTCAGACACTTTTTAGAAGTTCGTAGCCAAATGGTATAAACGGAAACGTTACAGTTGTCACTTGTTTTTTTCCGTAATGTTTACTCACAGAATACTAAAACTTTATGAATTTAAGTATGTAACCGCTAGGCAGAAGAATAGTAATGTTACTTATAAAATTATGGACTGCGATGACGGTTAAAATTATATCAATACATGGATATAATGAAGTATACTTGCTACATTCAAATAACTTGAATATAGCATAATTTATGGTATACTCGGATTAGAAAATATTGTACTGTATATACGACGATATTTTTTTAAACTGTAGCAATTTAATATTTATTGAAAATAAAAGAAAAATCTTGTTATTTATCACAACGGAACCATTCAGCTTACGATGCGACACGCACTTAGTCGATTCAACTCCAACGTTTTCTTTCGATGCAATTAAGCTCCTTACAAAACTTTCTTAATTGTACCATTTGTCAAACTTTTGGAGGAAACCAACCGTTTAAATTTGATTCTTTGGAAATATTTCGACTATTGTAGATAGGCGCTTGTGGACGTGTAAACAATGTGTGTATAAATGATGTGCTGCACAAACAAACGCCTAGTAAATTGACTGCATAATTGCATATTTATACAGCCAATAAATAATCTGGTTATAGTAGAAATTACCGATAGGTTTTAACAATGACCTCCCAAATAGGCGGCCGAGTACAAATTCATCATACACCTTACATTTTCAAAAAATATGTGTAACTAACTATATCAATAACCTATAACTTGTTTCGGTGGAAAAATCTTGTGATGAAACCTGAAAGATCCTCGTAATACGGTCAAAGGTGTGTAGTCTACAGAAATAAGCCATAAAAGTTTGTCTGAAGTTCAGTTAAAGTACTTCCACGAAGGTAAATAACCTAATACAAACAATATCGAAAGCATACAATTTAAAGCACTAAATAGAACAAGCCCTAAAAACTCAGTTTGCAATTTCATAAATAAATAAAAGTAACCAAACTAACATAAGATTAATGCTGTACAAGTGCATATGCAATGTTTTGAAATGTTTTATTCACGCCTTGTAAAACTCAGCGGCGACGTTCCATGGCTAGCATGTCGCACCGCAATAAACCAGGCTGCAGTCAAGATCGCGAAATGATTTGCGGCCCGACATTGTCGTCGTATCGTCGCCAAATATCAGAATAATCACGCCGTAATAAATATGTCACCATTGTGTCAGTAAATTGCGAATTGTTAGTATTAGGAGCGATTAAATTTGAAACTGTTGTACTGTTTCGTGTGAACGTTTTTCGTTGAATGGATTTGGTAAATGTAGTCTAATGATGTTGACACGCTTACACTTAATGCACTTTTATTAGTAGGTACCTACTAATCTCAAAACGAGCTGTCATTGGTGGTGAGTGGTCGTCACCATCTAAGTTAACACCACAGAGGCATAATTGTATTCGTCTTGTACTATTTGTATTTTTATTATATTTATTGTTGCAGTGAGAAATAAGTGTTACGGAGAGGACGTAATACCGTAATTCCCGGTAGTTATCGCTAGGAAGCAGGTGTTAAGTCATGACGGAGGCATTGGGGTAGCATTAATATCGTCCGACACTTGGGTTGGCCACTTACTCCTTCACCAATCCGCAATCGAGCAGCGTGGTTGACTACATCAGTATGAATGAAATTAAACTTAGGTTAGATAAGGGTTTGCTTTTTATTTGCGCGGAAAAGAACAAATACAAATACAGTTTTTAATATAATGGGCATATAAACAGTAACTTATTATGTCGTCCCGTTATTATAACTTTACTTCTATAGACAGTCGCGGTGTAACTAGTCAGAACCCGATGTCATACAGTCACGGCGTCAGACGGCGTTTGACTGCTCAAGATACGCTCATTAGGTTGAGACAGAAATTCAATGATTGACTATAAGATATCTACCAATTTTGATATTATATGTATATGTAGCTATTTATCCAGACATGATTGTAAAACGTGGCAAAGGAACATTGCAAGAAACGTGACGATTATTTTGTACCGTACCAAATATCAAAAACCGCGAAAAACTATTCTATACACACGTAAGAATTTTTCAATAACAACCATTGAACGGAACAGTTTTATAACTTCCACGTGCTTGTAATGACAACAACTGAAACTCATTTAATGCCTCCTCGTCGTACATTCTAGTTCAAGTCGTGTACTCGCTTACGAAGACATCGAACGCCAATTGACTTCCTCTTTCGCAGTTTAAGGAGTGATGTTCATTTCTCTTGGTTCGTATAAGCTGAGAATTACTTAAAGTTCATCTTCTGTACGTTTATAAGTATCTGTCAATATGTTAATGTACATCAGTCTGACGTCATTAAGAAAAGACGTCTGAATATCTACCCACACAGGATTTAGTAGTAGTAGTGTCCATCCATTCAGCTATCGTTAAGACTAAACACCAATCGCGTCCATTCCTCTCCGACGTTACAGTAGCAGTGGACGTTGGCTGCGATTTGTTTCAGCTGCTGCGCTTTCTCAGGAACATTTTAGAGTGCATTTCTCTCTATTTCATAATTTTGAGTTATGTTCGTGCAATGCACCGTGCAATGCCTCGACGCAGGACGTAAATGTGATTCTGATGTTGAGACTAACCTTGCGTTCTTATTTTTAAGTACACGTATTTTTCATTCGGCTCCAGTTGGTTGGTTTTCAAGGTTTTATTTTCGGGCCATTTGTTGAGCTTGAAATAAATTTTCTCCTTCAGCAAGAACTAAGTGTATGTCTCTAAGATTTTTTATGTATAAAAGTGGGTATATAGCAAGTTGTAAGGAAATCTTGCGAATCTACAATTTAAGATAGAAAATGTCTAACAATTTACGTTAAACCTACCTGTATAATTATGTACATGGGCGCAATGGTTACCATAACGGGACATCGTTCGAAGGGTCCTTTGTTGCTATTTCCAGCGAGACGGAAATTTGGATGATGATTTCAAACTGTTCTTGGTGTGGGGTGTGTTCTTGTATTGAGTGTTGTCAATAGCACTCACGACACAGGAAATCTAGTGTGAGGCTACCAGCAATAAGAAAAAATGACCTAGAAAGTGTACAAAACAAATGCCTTCTAAATTCATGAAATGCCTATTTTTCTTGATGGTTATGTAGTGTGGTAAAGGTGACGTTAACGTATCTCGAAGCGAAGCAAGACCGGATTACGAAGGTCCAATATAAAACTACTGATTTGTAGCTGTCATTTTTTTTATTAATTATAAGTTAATGCTTGACCACAATCCCACCTGATGGTAAGTGGAGATGAGGTCTTGGGTGGTAGTAGAGCGCACTAAATTAGTAGCAGCCTATTCACTCTTGATTTGAACTAACATAATCCCTTCCAGGATTCTATTGATCGCAATAACATTGGATTCCAGGCCTTCTCAACATGGAAGAGACATAATGATGTTATATAAGATTGCATAACACGACAAATAATAGATAAACATAAGAAAAAACGCCAAATGCCTATGAATTTACAAGGTTTATTACACTAACTTTTTTGGAAATAATCTTTTTGAGTGATCTCCGCGGCTCGGATGTTGTTGTTGTCTTCAAAATAAAAGCGCACCTTAAATTACAACGAACAAAGGTGAAGTTATCACAATTACTGATCTTCTTTGTCTTTGCCGGAGATAGGGAAAATTTTTAATTAAAGAATGGCGCTTATTACCGTCTTGTCCCACCTCCACATTATTAGAGATATACGATGAACATGATGAAATAAAACATTTAAAATTTGTTTAAAATAATATGTATGTATATTTCTATACATATACTAGCTGCGCCAGCGAACGTGGTTCCGCCATATTCCTACGCATGCGCACTCTGACGATGACATTAGTGATACATGCGTGCAACATTATGCACGCAATAAGAGTAATCATTTATAAAAAATATGTAATAATGAACCAATAAAATGTAAAAATTTACAGTAGACGGCATTGCCTTAAACAATTTTAAAATTGTGACTATTTTGGATCTTTTGTTCTTTGATAGCCCGTTGTGAGACAGTAACAGTATCAAGGTGGAATCAAAAACTAAAAATATAATAACCTTGGTTTTTATTGTTCTCTAGATCTTGATGAATGCAGCAAATATTTCGTGTTGTTTAATATTGACCATTATTATAATAATTTCAACTCTAGCGAGGAATTATCTGCAAATAGTTCTTTGAAAATTTTCATTTAACGGGTTTCTTTAAATGGACATAATTATCTTTTGTTATTTGTTAACCGATAAAAATAAAACAAACGCTATATGATACTCAAAACGTACTTTGATACGCTAGAAAAAATGCATGAAAATAAGCAGTCATTATTAGCGATAGAGATTAGCGGGAGCAACGCAAAGATAACTGACTAACTGACAGACCGACAAACAGACATAAAAGTTTTGTCATATATGAATCTTTTTTTACTGAATATAAGTTACCGCTTGACTACGATCCCACTTGATGTACAGTTTACCACATTTACAGTTCCAGTATATATACAGATTTAGACGTGTACAGATTGAATGAATGGACCCGAGTCCATGGGTTAGAATAGCTAACTTGAAATAATCAATTAAGAACCCATTTATATTACGTATCTGACCAGAAATAATGCATTAACAGATTAAAAACTACTTCATACGAAGTAGAATAAATGTATCCTGATACCAACTTTTATACTTAGAACGGATTTCACCAATGTCGTATAAGTCTTATTCCTGGAATAAGTAGTCAATTACTCGCAAGTCAGCCCATTTTACGTTGCACCGACATATAAAATCAAATCATATACCGCCGATTTCGGCTGAGTAAGCTGCATTTCGTAGATAAGTAGTGTCACTGTCTCTGCCACTAGTCACGGTCTACTCAACTGTCAGGTATGTACATAAGTATGGATCCAATAAATAAAAGAATACGCAGCGTTATTGCGGACGTATACGTCAAACTGTTTATTTTACTTGGGTGCATTGTGAGAGTAAGATAACATGGTGATGGTGAAACGAATTTGAAGTTAACCATCGCATAAATTGACAGAGTTAAGTTTTACTGGGATAGCTACTTCAGTGTAAATTCAATGTTGGTGAAATCGGGCCTTAGTAACAAAAATACCATGACGTACTCATAACAAATAAAAACCGAACAACTATTATGACTATGTTAAAAACAGGCTAAACTTTAAATGGAAGTCAAATTGCCTCAAACACCACTACACCGCACTACAGGCAATATTTGAATTTTACAACAGTACTTTTAGATCCAAACACGCAGCTATCAGAACGATATTAATGGATTTTGTTTTATCGGAGCATAGGAAAATGGGTAATCCGGACAAGATATATATCGGCCAGTTAGCAAGTACGAGTGAGGCTTATTTGAGCTCTGTTTGTTGGAACACGTCAAACGATTGCAATGTTGGTATTTCGCCTTTACTCGAAAGGTATGTAGCACTACGCCTCTCTTCAATAGCAGATTTGCTGCGTAGTAGACTCATGTAGCAGTCACTTTGGAACATTACAAAATCAATGTAAGTTTCCTCGTCCACCTGGAAGACCTTTGACATTTTATAGAGATTTTGTAATGAAACAACTCGGAACCCAAATTCATAAAAATGAAATATTCGTTCTTAAGCAGATGTTAATGATTTGAACAATCGATTCAAAATTTTTCGAACCCCGACTAGGAGTTATACACAAGAGATAAGACAAGATAAATCATTCTTCGTCATTATAATTATTATCTTGTTTCTCAAGAAGGCCTAAATAATTGACCTTTATTTCTCCGTCAATTACATATATTAATTAGGTGTTCTCCTGAAGGCAAACATTGGATTTGTCTCAGAATAAACGAAAATATTGTACTTCCAGTGTTTGAAGTTTTGGAGGAGAGCTGTAAAGGTACCATTCTTTCATCAATGCAATCGGTTACCGTATTAGTAAAAGTATTTAAATAAATAAATATCGCTTTACCTAATGTGGCGGTTACTTACGAGTACATACAACTCACTACGCGTTTACTTAACCTATTAAAGATGGATGTACCATTTTTACCCTTATACTTAAACAGCAAATAATAAGCACCGGGTATTTTCTTTTCTGTTCGATAAGTAAAATATTAGGGCAATGACACATTACCCGACCATTGTATAGTAAACTCGTAAACGCACAAACAAAGCAACGAAACCGTTCAGCGTCTTAAATAGGTGCCTTTCAAATGGTAATTTGATTGTACCCAGTTTGGAGCTTCAAAAGAGTGAAATATTCTTTTCGGAGGCTCGGGACGCCGCGGGAGAATTATTAATGGGCACGAAACTTTGAGAAACTTCCTATTTTTAAGTGATAGGAGAGTTACGGGATGTTTTGTGCGGTTTAAAATGCGATGAAGAAAACACATAATAATATTTCACATGGTAAAAAGATGTTTTTTGTTAAGTATAGATTTTTTTCTCATGATTTGATTCTCACGATATCCATTAAAATTCATTTTAAAGAGCAATTGGATCGTTCTATTCTGAGTATTCTCTCAGGTGCATGAAGTAAATGTAAATTATAAACATAAATTAAATGGATTTTGTGCAGTAACCCAGCCATGGTTGTGGTGTACGTACTCAATTATTACCCTTAGACAGTAACGGTAATATTATTATAAACTCCCACAGCTTTCCCATAGCATCAGTAACTGCACGGATTTTGGTTCCTAAGAACCTTACATGCACTGGCTAAGTTTTAAAATCTCCTCACATATTGCAAAAAAAAGATCAGCCCATTAGCAGTCCGTTACTGGACAAGGGTGTCTTGTAATTGAGGTCACCTCCACATACAGTACCAGTACAGCTTGGAACCGCTCTAGAAATTTTACCACTACGATCACCCATCCAATTAGCGACCGCGACCGACTTAAGAAGTTTGCACACTCCAAATCTCTTAACTTAGGCCGAAACACAAGGGGTCGAATGTATAAAGTTCGTCACAAGACGGAGTGACGACGTGAGAATGTCTGTGTGTGTATTTCCTAAATTCCAGCGGTTTACTCGGGCAATGTACTTTTTACGACCAACAATAAATTTCGCCTCATCGACTTAGGAAAGGCATTACATAGAGCGTTTTTATGAGAAAAATTTACTCGACGACACCTCGATGACTTAGGGCCGTTACAACAGTAACAGATAAAACTTTCCCCCAAAACACCATTACGCTTCGCACAGTAAATTCTGATTAAGTTCAAGCTTTTTGTTATGAAACATTGTAAGAGAACCCTTTGTTTCAGTTTTTTTAGCAGCATTCATTATAAACGCGCCCGTTCATTCCAGTATATCTTTTTAGGCTTAAGTGGTTCATAACAAATTCAAGCCAATTTTAAATGTAATTTTAAATTCAGTTCGTTAAAAATACTTTGTCGGGTCATTTGGTACCGATATTAGCTTCCTGATGAACGTAGGAACCCAGATACCATGACATAAATTTATTTGCGAAGATCATGTTGTTTTATTTTAATTATGTCCATAACAATCTTATCTTGTCCATAACAAACAATCTAATTTGTAGATAATGTCTTATACGGCCTATTATTTCATAAATCTATCTTCGTTCCCTGGGTCGGGAATTATTTTCTCTCTAATTTCGTTTGAAATTACTTTTTCCAATACAAATGTTCATAATTATAATATTACCATTGCATGCACGTCGCCAGCTTGGTGTAGGTACTAAATATAGCTAACTCATTTTGTGAAGAGACCTGAATAAATAGCTGGAGGTTTGTGTTGCGAGAAATACTGACCCCTTTGAACTACACAATTAAAGGCAACAGACCTAGTCATTGGTTATGATGTATTTATTACATCAATGTTAATACGGATGGTTGCTTTGAATTTTCTCTTACCAGTGTATCTCCGAGAGTATAACACGAGTGTTTACACCCTTGTTTAGCATATAATCGAGTTTAGAACTGCAAGCCGACTCAACTCGACAGATCCAAGCGCTCTCGGCAGCCCCGGGGAGAACTAATATGCAAACACAACTCCGCACTCTCTATTCTATACTCAATAGTATGCTCCGCTATGCAATAGCATGACCTTCTTCAGCATTTATTATGAACTCAAATATACCTATATTTTTATTTAAATTTAGATCAATATTATATTATAACAGGTTAATTTTTATTGTATTATTATATTATGCATATCAAAAGCAGCAGATGAGTCTGATAGTCAGTGATCAACGTCGGCAATGGATATCGATAATATAATCGATAAAGCGGAAGAAACGCATTATTAAATACCTGCTGGTTCTCAATTCTCTGGTTCAAATTTATAAACCAAAAGAAGGTGAACCAGTCAGGTCAGGTGAGTCAGGTGTCCAGGGTATATTAGTATTGTTTGTGAAACAAGCACGGAACACACAGAAAAATAATTATTTACTATTATTATGTACTATTATTACTTAAGACAGATAACTGGTTGTTCTAAAGTTAATGTCTTATTTTTATTTTTCACGCCACCCGCAACATAGGAATTCCTAATGCGGAGGTATGAGTAGGTATGTCATTGTTAATTTATATAATGTATGTAATTTTTATTGATAACTTGTCATAGCTGTACACGAACATTCCTAAAACGAAGGACTTCATCCACACAGAAAAACGTTAAATAAATTACTGTTTTCCCTTTGCAACCGGAAACGGTTATAAAGCTTTCACCGTTCATTTCAGAACACTTTATTACTGTAATCCTCACTTATTTTTCTGTTCTCCGAGTCAACTTAAATGTGGTGTATGGCACTGTGGGTGGCCAATGTCGGTTTCGGCATGTATGTACAAAGACAAAGAAAATGAATGTTATTATTTTAAATTATAAACATCAAGAATATCGGATGACTGTAACTAGAACCATTACCATATACGATTGTACTAAGTAAACAGTTTATTTGAACCATTACCGAATATGGATTCTAATGTATACAATATCATTTAATCTGATACTGTAATCTGATATATTGTAATCTGATATTATTTTAAGAAATATCAACTGTAAATTATGACCACCCTGCTTGTAACAAATTACTATAAAAACCCTTGTTTTACTTCAATAAATATTCAGTTGAGAACCTACAGTCTACGAGTTATTTCTCTCCCGAGTTCGCACATCACATGGCGACCCTGCCAGTCCGCTGCTTCTAGGCAGTGGTAGGTCTCGTGGCAACTCTGCCCGGCCGGTGCGTGTGTGCAGACATGTCGCATGCGCACCGGTGGGGGTTACAAAATTAATAAGAATCAAGAGAAGAACCAAGAAAATATACTATATGGAGCACCATGTCCCGTCTCTACGAGTGTTTCCACGAGTCGGGTCTCTGAAGACTTTAGTTGGAGAATATCAGAAAATGTCGTAACCTGTGAAGAACTGGATGCACAATATGGGCAGTCATTGGTCTAAAAATGAAGACATCATCATAGCTCACGGTGCAGGCAATGGCGCAGTTAAAGACGAAATGATAAAGAAGACCTCTCCCTGGAGTACATGGTTGCAGTTTTGGTCGTGTTAGTATCCGTCATCTTCATATGCCTCGCCTGGAAGAAATTTAACAAGTGCCTCGGGAAGAAGATCGAGCGCCAAGCAGTTGCGGTAATGACGCGAAAATAAGAAGTGGTGTAGAGCCGAGCTGAGACCAGAGCAGCAGATGAAAGATTTAAGGTAAAAATTGTAATTTATTATAAACTGTATTGTGTTTAGTTACCAATAAGTTGTTGCCAGATATTTTTTTTTTCTGTGTAAAAAATTGTAAAATAAGGAAATAATGGCTTCAAAATATAATTTTGATTTAAAGACGGCATTGTCACTATTGCCAGCCATGGACGGCTCAGAAGCCGTCACTAACCAATTAATTGACGCGATAGAATTTTATTCTACAATGATTAGGGATACTGATGCACAATTATTAATTAATTTTGTATTAAAGACAAGGTTGTCTCAAAGTGCTAAGTTAAGATTGTCACGAACTTATAGTAGCGTGAAACAAATGGTTGCTGAAATGAAAACACATCTCTTAACCAAGAGATCGTATATCGCGTTACAAAAACAATTAATGACGATTCAACAAGGTAACAAGTCAATAGAACGTTTCGGTCAAGAAATTGAAGATCTTTTCACGAATCTTACCATTTCTCAAGCTGACGGTAATTCAAAAGTCTATGAGGTTTTAAAGCCAATAAATGAGAAAACAGCAATAAATAGATTCGCTCACGGTTTACGGAATGAAAAATTAAACACGATCATATCAGCACGTGCTTACTCGTCACTTAAGGATGCGATTCAAGGTGCGAAAGATGAAGAGGTGACAATGGCTTCTTCATTTAGTTCGGAACAAATGTTTTATGCACGCGGAAAAGGTTTCAATCGAAAAAAATCGTTTAGAAAAACGTATTACAGAAATGTAAGCAATAATCCGCGGCGTACTTATCGAAACTCAAACTTTTTACCAAAAATGACAAAACCTTTGCAACGAAATAAGTCGCGAGATACTTATAATATGCGTAACCAAAATTTTAGTCGCGGTCGGCAACGCAATAACAATAATTTTAGACGACATAGAATAAATGCAGCGAAAGAAAAGTCGCACAATACTAATGACGACGACTTCAAGCTTTTCGAGAGTAGCAAGTACGTTCTGACTTACAGTCATATGAATTCAGTTCAGTTTGCAATAAACGGTAAAACGTACATATGGTTGATAGATACAGGTGCATCAATTAGTGCAATTAAACGAAACGTTGCATTATCTACAGGCAAGTTCATTGCACCGAAGGTTACATACATAGATGGTATAGGAGGTAAAATTACATCTTACGGTACGATTCGTTTAAATCTAGAGAGCAAAACAAAACAATCATTCAATCACAAGTTTCATGTATTTTCTAACTTACCGTTAAATGTAGACGGAATAATTGGTCAGGACTTTTTGATTAAATATAAATGTATTATTAATTTTGAAAAAGAAATAATTACTATAAGTCATAATGAAAAACTCATTGAATTACCTTTGAACCTAAGAAGTATAAATAACAATGGTATACACACGAATCAGATAATATTGCCCGCGCGATGTGAATCTATAATAAAATTACCTAATAGTTACAAGGGTGATTGTGTTGTTTTATCAAGCGAAATCGGCGAAGGAATTTTTGTAGCAAATACCATAACGCGGTGTATCAATGGAAAAATTTCTGTTAAAGTTCTAAACACACGTGACGAAGATGTTATTTTAAAGAGCTTCACTCCCCAAATAAGACCATTAAATGATTATGTTTGTTTTTCTTTTAAAGAATGTGAAAATAATGCAGACAGAGTAAAATTATTATTCTCGCTTTTACAGTTAAAAAATTTAAACACAGACGAAAAAAATACTATTGCCAATATATGTGCAAAATTTGCCGACATTTTTCATTTACCGGGAGACTCTTTAAATACAACAAATTTATACGAACAAAAAATACGTTTAAAACCAAACGTATCTCCGGTTTATAGTAAGCCATACCGTTTACCGCAGTCACAAAAGTCGGAAATAAATAGACAAATAAAAGAAATGTTGAAAAATGATATTATAGAAGAGTCACAGTCGGAATGGGCTAGTCCATTATTACTAGTACCTAAAAAGACAGATTTAAGTGGAGAAAAGAAGTGGAGATTGGTAATAGACTATAGGAAGGTAAATGAAGTAATTGAAAATGATAAATTTCCGTTACCAAATATAACCGAAATATTAGATTCCTTGTCAGGTGCTATGTACTTCAGCACCTTAGATTTAAATCAGAGCTATTACCAAATAAAATTAGATCCTAAAAGCAGAGAGTATACTGCATTTATTGCGGATAAGCATTATCAAATGAAACGATTGCCAATGGGTTTAAAGACAAGTCCGAATGCGTTCAGTAGGGCAATGACTATAGCTATGTCCGGTCTTAATTATTTACAATGCATAGTGTATTTGGACGATATTGTTGTTATGGGCCGTAACCTTAGTCAGCATAATAAAAATTTAATAGATGTTTTTACAAGATTAAGAAAAGTAAACTTCAAGTTAAATCCCCTAAAATGTAATTTTTTACAAAAAAAGATTTTGTATTTGGGACATGTAGTGACTCCCGACGGTATAAAGCCAGATCCCAAAAAAGTTTCGGTTGTACAGAATTACCCAATCCCAAAAAACGCTGACGAGGTCAGACGTTTTGTAGCTTTTGTAAATTATTACAGGAAGTATGTTCCCAATTTTTCAGAAATTGCCCAACCCTTAAATAATTTATTAAAGAAAAATGTAGAATTTAGTTGGACTGAAAAATGCAATAAAGCTTTTGAAAGATTAAAAACATCTATCAGCAGTCCACCTCTATTACAATACCCAGACTTCTCAAGTAACAATGAGTTCATCTTACACACGGAAGCATCGGGAGTAGCTATTGGATGTGTATTATCTAATAAAAATGGTTTGCCAGTAGCTTATGCAAGTAGACCTTTAAATAAAGCAGAAAAAAATTACCCAACTATAGAAAAAGAATTGTTGGCAATTGTTTGGGCGATAAAGTATTTTCGTCCCTATTTGTATGGACGTCACTTTAGAATTATTACGGATCATCGTCCTTTGATTTATTTGTTTAACATGAGTAATCCATCGAGTAGGCTTACTAAGTTTCGTTTGTGCCTAGAAGAATATGATTTTACAGTAGAATATTTGAAAGGTAAAGACAATGCAGCTGCAGACGCATTGTCTAGGATTGAAATTACGAGTGACCAACTAAAAAGTATAACAAATAATATAATGTCAGTAATGACTAGAGCACAAAGGAAACGAAAGGAAGAGCAAAAACAGGTAAATAATTCAGTTTCCATAGGTTCAAACTATGAACCCCGGCCGGGCATAGTTCAGATACCTAAAAAACCGAATAATTTGCCTGAATTGAGTTTTAATAAAAAGGACTATGACAAAATATTGAAACAACAAGACTGTATTTTCAGTCAAAATCATCTTATAATGTACTCGCCATCCTTATTAACGTTGTGTCTCAACCCTACTTCTCGATCGTGTACGGAACGAGATTTCTTCGCGAGAGAATTAGATACGTTTTGCAAGACACAACAAATAAACGAGGTATGCATACTACAAAATGATGACACCGCTCGTATTATAGAGGAGCTAGCTCAATGTATGAATAATAAATATACTTCTCGGTCCGGACCGCGATTATGTATAATTAAAGGTGTCAAGAAAATAAATAATAAAGATGATAGGCGAGTCATATTGAATGATTTTCATTTATTACCTACTAGTGGCCACGCAGGCATTCGCAGAATGACCAATAACATAAAACGTTATTACTATTGGCCAGGCATGAATAATGACATTTTACAATTTGTAAATAATTGTGTCACATGCCAGAAACAAAAGTTTCATAAAAATATTAAGCAACCGCTATGTATTACTAGTACGGCAACAACGGCTTTCGACAAGATATATCTAGACTTGGTAGGTCCATTATCTAAAGATGCAAATGGATACTGTTATATATTAACGTTACAGTGCGAGCTTACTAAGTATGTAGAAGCATATCCGATTCTAAATAAAGAAACGGACACAGTAGCGCGAGCGTTTGTCGATAACTTTATATTACGTTACGGAATTCCTAATGAAATTGCGACAGATAGAGGAACCGAATTTATTTCATCAACCATGCGAGAAGTATGTAACATTTTAAAAATTAACCAATTGCAATCAACTGCTTATCACCATGAAAGCCTTGGTTCTTTAGAAAATTCACATAAATCGTTAGGAGCATTTTTAAGAATTCAAACGAATAATCAGGCTTATCAGTGGTCAGAATGGTTACAATATTGGTGTTTTTCTTATAATACAACAGTGCATTCAGCAACTGAATATACACCCTATGAATTGGTGTTTGGTAAACTATGTCGTTTACCAAGTAACATTGTAAACCAAGTTGATCCAATTTATAACTTTGATTCATATGCTTTAGAACTTAAGTATAGATTACAAAGGTCCCAAGAGGACGCTAGAAATAATTTGATTAGAACAAAAAATGATAGAAAATTAAGTTATGATTTAAGAATTAACCCTATAGATTATAAAATAGGAGATTTAGTATTAATCAAAAAGGAAAATAGAGATAAGATGGATCCAGTATATTCAGGACCATATACTGTAATTGAAGATCAAGGTGTGAATGTCAAAATACTAATTTCTGGTAAAGAAAATATAGTACATAAAAATAGGACAAAAAGATTTAAATACAGTAACTGTTAAAATAAAATTATAAAAAAAAAAAGCTTAAATAATCATTATATTCATGCGTAATCATAATAGAAGTAATTGTACTCTTAATTTAAGGGCAACAATGTATTTTTGCAATGTAATCAATGTTATTGTTTGTAGGCTTAAGTAACCTTACGCTTTTGTAACACGACGCTAAACATGCTTATTCGTATTGATATGTAACATTATAAGTTTAGCCAAAAATGTTCTCAATTTTTGTCTCAAAAAAAAAGGGGGAAGGTGTGGTGTATGGCACTGTGGGTGGCCAATGTCGGTTTCGGCATGTATGTACAAAGACAAAGAAAATGAATGTTATTATTTTAAATTATAAACATCAAGAATATCGGATGACTGTAACTAGAACCATTACCATATACGATTGTACTAAGTAAACAGTTTATTTGAACCATTACCGAATATGGATTCTAATGTATACAATATCATTTAATCTGATACTGTAATCTGATATATTGTAATCTGATATTATTTTAAGAAATATCAACTGTAAATTATGACCACCCTGCTTGTAACAAATTACTATAAAAACCCTTGTTTTACTTCAATAAATATTCAGTTGAGAACCTACAGTCTACGAGTTATTTCTCTCCCGAGTTCGCACATCACATAAATATTTTAGTTAAAATCCTGGATTTTATTCATAATACAACTAATTCGTTTTCGTTTTTTGTTTAAAGTGTACAGTGAAAACATTTTATTTCTTTAAGCCTTTTAAAGAGAAACATTACGTGAGCTGGGTATGTTAGGTAACACAATTAAAGTAGCGTTTTCATTGTTTTGCGTGTTTTAGTTAATTTTTAATTTATAATATGTGTGTTTAATGGTTTTACGGTCAAAAATGTTCTTTACTTACGCTTTTTTTGCTGGTGTTGGTATATACCAACACCAGCAAAAAAAGTCTAAAAATAATATTACATTGTATTTTATTATAAACCAATCCATCCATACCCTTTAGTTGGTAGGTACTTGTCAAACCAAAAGCCCCAGTTTTTGTAGAAAAATGGTTGTACAAACTTGGGTGTTGACTATCCGTAATGTCTAATTATGTTTGTCAACGCTACCCGTGTTACAAATAATCCTAGTGCGAACATCTATTCGTATTTATTTAATTTTTTGAGGAAAGAGTTCCATTACATTAAAATAAAAGTCATGTTCACAGTAGTGCAACACGAAAAATGTTTTAGGAATCGCATAACAACTGAAACAATAAAGATAAAAAACTGTGACAACGAACGCGATCATAGGTTACAACGCGGTTACAAACTTACTCGTAGTACATAATTTTCAAATGAATACAAACGGGCAAATGGACGGTTTATTAATATAGACCATCAGACATAAAATTCGTGGTAGGCTTATAGCCCTACCTAGCCCTTTTGCTTATCTAATTCCTGCTTCTTCTCAAGTAAAAATATACTGTTAGAACAATAAATAAATACCTTATTAAGGTGTTTTGTACCTTCAATTCATTTGACGCCACAAAAATCTAGTGAATTGCGATCTTAACTAGTTTAACATAAGGGAATCAAAGCAATATAAACCATCAATCTTCATTAGTCTTAGATATTTTACTTATCTCTATGACTTTTCTACTAATTGTAATTTCCTATTTCACGAAAACGGATTCCCTCCGTAAACGGATTTACGTCGAATAAACGTATCAAAATTATTTATTTTAGTAGATATTTATATTATGTTGATCTGTTTAATGGTTTCTACTTCTTACTCTAACAGACAGAAAAATAGGAATCGCTTTCTATAGACAATTCTATATGCATAAAATATGAGTACTATTTATGTAGGACAAAATGAAATGATTCGCCAGTTCCTTGGTAAACAGAGAGCTCCCAATTTATATTCAAGAATAAATATTTAATTTAAAAGTAGACTCAAAGCGACGACTAATACAGTAATTAATTTTAAACAAAGCCTTACCAAAGTATATTTGTTATGAAGTCAACTTTGACATTTGACAACAAAGGGTTCCTTTTTATTTGAGGGAAGTGGTCTTAAACGAAGTTATTACAAGCTTTTATTTAACTTGCAATGTGTATGTTCTGATCGAAGGTTGTCTTTCGCTTCCTTCGCGGCCGGCTACACGTTGGTGACGCGCCTGGTGTTGCCAATGTCCATGGGCGGCGGTGATCACTTACCATCAGGGGACTCGTCTGATGTGTGCCTGCTTTGGCCATAAAAAAACTGATTACTCTTACTCTACGGACTTGAAATTTTGGTTATTGCATTAGTTCTAATGCAATTTTATGATAAGCATGATCGCATACTACGCTTAGGATTGACTTGAGACAAGGAACTCTACGAGAGTTAACAGCACAGTGATTAAGTACATTATTATATTGCTTTGTATTTATAATTATAAACGGATATTTTTAGTTATTCACAAAATATTTTTTTATAAAAATAACTGGATAAATATCGTCATCTCAATTTATGAGACTACTTCAGTAAAGTTTAATTGTGTATATTTAAATGCTCAATTATGGAATATACACTGTTTCTTACATCGATAAAAGCCGATGAATGAGCGAATATAGCACTTTATGGCCCATGGTAATCATGGTTGCTGATGAGCAATAATTGGTATCCGTGACCTCAATAACATCAAAGATGCAGACGGAAAAGAATGAAGACACGACACTGTAGATATCTAAAAACATTTTCTTCCTTAAAAAAAATTTTTTTTTTCTTTGAAAATTTCTTTTTCATTTCTTAAAGTGATAGAGAATTTTTAAAAAGTGATGTTGAAAATTTTTGAAATGCGTCGTTTCAATTTAGAGAAATTGTAAAAAGTCTCTCAAAATTGATGACCTGAAACGGCCACCAGATGTTCAGATTTGACAGAATATGTCCGGACTTTCGACTTTCAATCCGGTTTTTGAATTGGTCGGGCTTTTTGATTTCCGTATATTGTCCATATTTAAAAAAAACGTAATAATGAAATAAGCATTCGGTAAGCTTACATCTTCATGTTTTGACATGGTAACCCTACCGGTGCGGCACAGTGAGCTCTAATAATTACAAACAAAAACACAATTTTCAACAGAATTACTCCAATAATACTGTGAGTATCATAGTAGATTCTTATTACAATGGAAAGTATGAGTTCTCTGCATGGTTCCGCAGAGGAAACCCATAAATAAAATTAGGATTTCTGTTAGCATTGCAAGCTTACGCGTAAAACCCGTACACTCACACAGTTAATGTTGCGTTGGAATAATTCCCGCAATGACTTATAAATTGTAACAGATGACGTCAAAATTTCACGCTTGCGTGGGTAAAATACAATACTGTAATAAACGACAGTAAGTTACCTTTGTGTTAACTTTGTGGGGTAAGGAGCTCTCTCTGCCTCACCTCCTACCTCTATCTACCTTGGAGTCAATCTACCTCAGAGTCTAAGTCCCCTGCTGGAGGGTGCATCCTGCTAAACAACAGACAGACTTTCAGTGCTCGGTCCCTCTTTTCAAAGGTCGTTAATCTTCGTACCATACAGTTTAATCCCGGAGGAAGCTTGCTGGTAGGACTGACGCCCAAACAGTTGGGAGTCAGTCCTACCTGCAATGTCTCCTCTCACAATGTCACACACAGACCACAACGCGGGCCAAGTACCCATTGGTAGACTTCACACACCTTTGAGGACATAATCTATTATTGAATAATTTACATACTTTGTGGAACTGGTTGACAAATTTTTATCGAAAACACAGTAAAACGTAGGGGATGCTATCATGAAAATCAAGCACCATGGAATCGCTTTCGGGTACAATCATGGCGCCCGGAGGTCGTTAACAAGATGTATTACGTTACTGCAGTGTGACATATTAAATCTAGGAGATACTACGCAAGGCGTTTTTTGTTTATCATGGTCTTCTGAGGATACAGCATCCATGCCGTCCATGTCTATTACTACTGATTACTGCATTCATTTAGTGATCACAAGTAACTGCCCTTACTTCCCTTCGGGCAATATATGCGTTAGGACTAGTTATTAATTTACATGAGTATGTTTTTCATTTGTAAACCGTATGAAAAAAACAGCAAATATTTAGTCAAGCTTACCACAATACAACATATTCAAGTAAAGTAAAGTAAAGTTTACAAATGAGCCGAACAGTATATTTAGTTACGGTGCATACTCGTAATTGATACCCGTTAGCTATAATATCAATGGTAACAATTACATGAGAATGCCAAGTACCTTTCTATCTATAAATATAATGAAAATCAAAAGCATAACGACGTAACGTAAAAGTCAGTACCAGCATAACGTGTCACTTTAAAACGTGGATAGTATTTAAAATCCTCGAAAAATTTGCGACAATTTTACCTCTGAATTTCGAGGCAACCGGAAGTAGGCTTCAAATTCAACGGCAAAACGCGGCTGAGGTCGCGCTGTGTATAGTTTCTCTTTCCGGCTGGGAAGCTGCCGAATAACATATCGAAATGGAGTTTCTGCTTCGTCATAATCGGCTATAAACTCGTATATTAACTTTAGAATCCGCAAATAATAATATAACACAAAAGGGATATAGTGAGGCGGAATGAATAAAACGAAGCTAGCCAATAGAAGAACGAAGTACATATTGAAGATGTCGTATCACTTTTAATTTATTCGCTTTTTTATTTGTGTCTCAAATTAAAATAATTTTGGAACTGAATTTTAGTCATATGAAACTTAGCTATAATTTAAGATAACTAAAACTTTAAGATTTATTAAAGAAAATAAAACAATTTTTTTTCGTAAAATAAGTCAATGCTTGCCTACAATGCCACCTGATAGTAAATGGTGATGGAGTACAAGATTTAAATAAGAGTCAATGTAAAGTAACCTTTTGCCAAAATGTATTACGGTCGAATTTTGACCGCACACGCACCGGGGGAGTTATTTATACGCCACCACGCGTTACCAAATTTGATACCAATAATACCCTAATTTTCCCATTATTTTCTAATAATAATAAGAGAGATAATAAACGACAATCTTAGTATGGATGTTAAAGTTCAGAAGACAAATTGTTGCCCATTATGAACATTATAATCCTTGTACAGTAACTTTTGTCCCTTCGTGTATTATGTGCACAAAGTTTTAACTTTCCAAGCCATCTGAACAACGCTGAGAAGTTGAGGAGATACGAGTATAAACGAAATTATTAATCTCCTCGTTTCCTAGAATTTAGATTGTGAGCTCCAAGATGTGAGTTGAAATTACTTTCTCACATTATCACGATTTTATGAGACAAATTGGGGACCGGTACCAGGAACATATTGGTACTTCATATTTAAATACTTCGATATTTTGACGACGAGAATTATGATGTGTCTGATAAAGGTGTTATACAATTGTAATATTAATGAAGATTAACTAATAAGATCCGCACTGTGTCATTCTAACAGCGACAGTATAGGTAATAAAGATTCAATTTAAAATTTGTCACAATTATATAAACATTAAAAAGTCAACCTTCTCATTGAATCTTTTTCAATGAGCTCAAACATGGTACCGACCTCTGTTGTAATTTGATGAAGAATTGGGTATCCTGTCACAAACACGTCAGTGATATCTTTGTTATGACGGATTTCTATCCACCATTTCCACTTACCACTGATGGTCTATCTGACCACTTGTGGCATAAAAAAGGAACGGCACAACTGCGGATTAAGATAATGACGGCAATAACTGAATGCTATTGAGGAAATAACTTGAGAAACCTCCGAAATAGTCACAGTTGAGCCGGTCGTATATCTCATGAAAAAAGTAAATGGAAGGGCGCATATCTTTTGTCATAGTAGTCTCATAAAAGTTCAATCTAGGGCATAGGGAGATTTATATTCATGAAGTATTTCCTACTCTCGTTTTATACCTTAAATCATCTTCCACATGTCACACTACGGCGGCTAAGCGAAGAATTTTATTTTTTAGAGGACCAGTTTTTTCAGTCTGTAGAGTGGAGTAAACATATAGCAGTCGTTATTTTTGTATTAAATAGCTTTTAGTATTTTGAGTGTTTCGATAATTACCTACGAAGATATTACGGGGGTTTAACGAGGTTTGAACCTGCCCCCCTCGGTTCGGGAGTCCAAGTTCCATCCTCTCGGCTATCACGGCTTAGGCTATTCATAGTAGATGTAGGTATTATCGAAACTTCGATTCTCGTGCCGGGAAATCAGTTTGTAATTTTGCATGCCACAACGTATCAGCCCATTTATTTTTCTTCACGGTCTAATTTTCTTTCTTGTATCAGTCGTTTTGTAACCAAATTCCGGGAAATGAGTTCCGCGGCCAGGAAGAAATTGGTATTTACAATGAATTGGGCTTCCTCGCTACTCCAGACCCTTCGGTTCCAAAGCGTCTTGATGTTTAATTTTGGATTGTGTTCCGTACACGAACGTATAATGGGTGGGTAACATTATCGGGATAATTACACTATTGAAGTTTCTATTAATTTAATACACCAGGGTCGATAATTTTTAAAACCAAAAAAAATAATAGTGGGATGAAACCCAATAGAAAAGGAGGGGAATATTATAAAAATGAAAGGAAAAATAAATTACGGGCGATCTGAGGTCGGGAAGGGGATGGGGGTGAGTTTTTAAGGGTAAAAAACGGTTTTTCTCGATTTCCGGCAAAACTAAAAGTCCTATCGAAAAAAGTCAAATGGCAAAGTTGTAGGTAATAAAAAGATCTAAAACTTTTGTATTTACACTTTTTTCACATAACCTCAAAATTTATGTGAAAAATCCAAAAAACCAAGTTTTTGGTTTTTTATTTTTATCTTTTACAAATATTTTTGTTTTTTAACGAAATTTGGTGAAAACTTACCTTTTTATGTCCCAAATACGCTGTAATTTATTTGATTAAAGATATTAATTTTTTCACCTTATTTTGAATTAATATCGAAAAAACACCCTAATTTTCAATCGAAAATTCACCCGTCAAAATATCAGCTTTTTTCAAAAAGTTGGTATGGTTTCTGTTCGTTGAAATCTCTACTTTCCGATGGTGAAAAAAAAATATATGTTACTACAGTAAATCTTCTCAGAAAATGCAAAAAAATGGGTTTCATCCTACTATTTTTTTTTTTCACTTTTTATTATTTTTCAAAGCTTCTACCCTGGTCTATAAGGTATCAAAGAGCTTATTACTGGCATTGATAACCTTTTATTATCTATGGGCGACACTGACCACCACCATAAGGTGACCCGTCAGCTCGTTTGACGACCATTGACATAATTCTGCGAAAATTCTATGATTGACATTTTCTGAGTACCTACTGATTGTACATATTTGGTTTTTCCTCATCAGATGTCTTCACAAAAACATAAATGGACTGAATAGTTGCGATAATTACATTTTTTTGCAAAAATAGACAAGAGTGACATGCTTGAACTAATAATAAAAAAAGGTGACGTGCAGTAACCTTGTTATAAAAATAAAATATAAATGTACCAACATTTAAAATTTGAAACCGTGACGTGATTATAAATCTAAATGGGCAGCCGAAGCGGAAAGGGCACGCAAAGACACACGACCGACGTTAATAAGGGTAGCGTTTTTGTAAACCCCCGCAAATTTCATTGTCGTCACTCGCAAACATGTACATTTGTACTATTACGACATTTGAAGTGAAAAGGGTTTTTGGGTAAGTAAATTTCTTTTTTTTGTTTTTGTTGTTAACGTCAACCGGTAAGTGCAAATAAAATCCAGATTAAATTTCATCTATAACAAGATTTGAAATCCACTTTACATACCTACTCACAGGCTGACTGTATTGCAATAAAACAAAAACAATTCAAATTTGTTACAGAAGGAGAATATAACATTTAGCCACAGGTGACCCACAAGTAGGTAAGATTAACCTGGACTGGAGGATGGATCCTTTTTACCCGACTGCGACGCAAAGAAGGTTGTGCTGAACAACCCAGGTATGTATATTTGTTCCTTTATGATGCCCCTAAGACTGAACGCGTGGGCTGGAATTGTCGTGGAATTGTCATTTTGTCATCCAAAATGACAATTCTTGTCTAACTAGTGATACATACCTGTTTTCTTGTAGGACATTATTTCATTTGGGCATAGAACACACTAACCTATTTCGTAATATTTTTGTCCTACAGTTGGTAATGAGAAATTTGGTATTAACAATTTCTGAGCGTAGGACCGGGATAACGTACCACGCAATTTGTAGGACAATATGACTGTTAAATTATTTAGGTAAATATGAACTAAGTAATAAAAAAAATCAGCTGGTTAGTAATCATTTTTGATGACCTCGTTATCGATGCATGTTGGAAGGAAGGAAAGAGTCCCCCTCTTTGATCAAACCATACATTTAGTGGGACAAATGTTTTTTCGAATAATTTAGATAATTATCATCAGTTAATTTAATAAATTTTTTGAGAATCATGAAATCAACATATTTTATCCCTGCTACCCCTATTACCTCCCACAATCGAGATTATTCGTACAAACATTTTTGGGCGTCTGATCAAAATAAAGCTACTCACGGAAAATTAGCTTGATATTAATCAAGTGGAAAAAATTTACTGTGGATTCCGGACCATTAGTATAGATAGATAATAATTATTACGCAGACAAGTTTTAAGTTTTTATTTGAGTATTTTAGTGTTACCCACCAGCAACAGTTTTAGAGCAAGTTACGTCATGTTATTGTAGAAGACATGACGGAGACGAATCACGCGGTCACTACATGAATATTTCAGAAGAAGCATTAGGACGCAGAAAAATAAATATGGCGGACTTCACTGGCCGTATTTGTGTATAAATCGTTGCGCGCCCTGCGTGTTTGGATTGAGAATGTTTAGCCATATAGTAAATATCGTACAGAGATTAAATTTGTTTTGTGGGAAATGAAACAGTATTCAAATCTAAAGTGACATTCATAAGTTCCACTAATAAGGTTTTCAGAAACTGAAAAACCGAAAGCTAAAACTCCAAATTGCTATGATTTGTAACTAACATACTCACATACTTAGGTAAACATGTAATGGTTGCGACTTTAACACATAAGTATAAACGGTTCTTTATATAAATATACTCGTACCTAAAGTTATTATGTCAATATAAAGTAAAGTAAATTATATGAATGTTAAAGTTACTCCAGACCTTCCAAAAGTATTCGTAAAAAAATGTTTTCACATTACTGGGTAGCTAACTGAAGTAGATATTGCAAGGAAAACAGAAAAACACGAGATAATAATACTATTACTACTATTTTTAGAAAGTACATTTACAAAAATCAAACAAAAAATACATGTTATTGGCTCCAACAAAAGGATCTTCTGGTATCTTTATGCTCATCAGTATGTTCTTGACATTATTTATCTGTTAGCTGTACATCTGTCTCTGCCGCGGATCCTGACTGAATTTTCATTGAAACTCCCTTTGAAATGCGATCGCGATGCGCCGATGCAAGATGTAAGACGCTTCCGTAGTTGGAATTCATGCGCCATTTGCAATCAAAATTATTTCTATGCTGCATATCATTCTGAGTCAAAACATTATCTTATATCTAAATTCAATTTTACTTTGAATTTCAATTTTATGATAACTCGGAAAATAATTATAAAACTTCTGTGCGTGCGCTACATGACGTAACATGAAAGAAACGTTGTGAGGGAGTTTTGTGGAATTGAAATGAATGTCATATTGTTTGAAAATTTCTTTTTGAATCAACAAGCTTTTTCCGGACAAGCTTTTGCCCAGGCTTAAGTGCTTTTAATTCTTTTAAAATCTTTCATCCCTTATTTTACCCCCTAAAATGTGAAGCTGTTTCTGAATTAAGCCACCACAGACGCAAAGAAAAACTAAGGACGAACAAAAAATTAAAAATTATTAATATGTAACTTTATTAACTTGGAAGAAATTGTAAAGACGTTACGTTGCATAGAAGAGTTTATAATTATACATAAACGTAGTCAAGAATATACTAAAGAACAAAGCAGCGAAAGTATTGTAGTATAAATGACAAGAAGAAACGATTATTAAACGTTTAATATTAGTTCCTCTGTTATTTTATTCATCCGAATAGAAAAGATTTCAAACCGACACACTACAAGAATTTAATATTCAGAGCTGCCGCAAAACAAGAAAACCACGAAAGTTTTTAATAAAATATCACATTTAGAGTGTACCTGCTAACATATTACGATATCTCGCTCCTTGATTGCGTTATGAAAAATATGTTGGAAGACTCCGTTAGTTCGTGTTAAGGTATCATTAACATAGCCCGACACAGCCACAAAGCGGTCATAATATATTATTCAGAGGTTGCAAAATGAAAATTGTTCCCGTGCAGATTTTACTCATGAAAATATTACGCCATAAATTCGTAATTTTCATATCAATAACGGTTCCAAATTAAAATGAGCCAACATTTTTCATTGGTTACGGCTGATGCTGCGGCTACTTAACACCACTGCGTAACAGCTCAATGGCTGATAAAATGCACGCCATTTTAAACAATTGAACGCTTATTTTATTTGTAATTTAATCCATAAGTGGTCACTTTAGCATTCAAAATATTACGTGAACCATACATTCGTGTTGAATTTAAATTAATAAGTAATTTCACGTTATTTACCAATCAATGTATGAAGTACATATATCTGATATTAAAATAATGGGTTACGGTATATCTGATCATATCAGTAGTTTGTTTTTTGCGAATACACACCTATTATTATCTGTTATTGTACAGCTCGATCTCCGCTCATTAGCCTGCTTACGAAGCGAGGGGTCCCGGGTTCGATTCCCGGCCGGGGCAGATATTTATGTGACAAATAAATATTTGTTCTCGGGTCATGGGTGTTAGTGATGTGTTATTTATGTTGTCCATGCCATCCGCAACACAGGAGTCCTAGTGCTGGATGTGAGTGTGTTAGCATTTATTTTATTTATTTATTTATAGGTCTGTAAGGAGTACAAGGGGCTACATACATCTTGAATCCAAGCCAAACTCTCCTGCTGAAAACTGAAAGGTGAGGCGATGGCGCCAGGTTCCTATTGGAGGTCGCTAGAAAAATGTTTTTGTAAATTTTATGTGAGGCCAATAGTTTGCCAGATAAACCATAAAATCAATCTGCATCCTTGTTTCCACGATGACAGCCGCAAGACAAAGGTTGCGGCCCCACAAACTTGGATTTAACTTTACACTAACCCCTCTTGTCATCTAAAAAATAAAACTGCGTCCTCTGAAAAATGCAACCCAAAATATAACTTTTCAGTGAACTTTGACTTGAATTGAATTATGAGTGTAAATGTCAGTGAACAGAGAAAGTGTGGGTTCGTTGGTACAGCCGCTGGTAGTAATCCTCAGATTACTGCGGGTCTGTTGCCGCTGGAGTACGGCTAAGACTTTCATCCGCTTCCGATACCCTGACATGGCTTTGCGTTGTTCTTTCTTCAAGACACTTTTATAACGTTTTACCTTTATACCTTTAGTTTTAGTTGTGTGCTTCGGAGGGGTGACCTTTAATAGCTCGTACAGTTCGTCATTGAACGTATGTTACACCTAATTTTTTTCTGTTTCTAATGATGGGAGACTATTTTGGATATTAATTCAGAAATCGAAAAAAACTGTCGAATCGAAAAAAATTTAAGCAGGACACCTTGCACTTACTTTAAAAATATTTTGGGTGATAACTGAAAACAACGGTTTGAAAGATAAACATGAAAATGCAATAATCACCACCTTTCTTTCAATTACGAAGAAACTGAGACAAATTTTAAGAAAATATAATGCCTATTTACTCTTAGTAATTATTTTAGATGCTTCTGTACCTATGTCAATTGTAACACTTACATATTTTTCACCTGTTCTCATCTGTTAGTGTGTGTCTTTTAAAAAAACAACCGATAAAATAAAATCATTCACAAAAAATATTAAACCAAGGACTTATGATACTCCTTTTTTGCTTGGGAAGTTCAAAAATAATGCGATCACGTTCGTACGGCGACGCGACGCTATAGCGTTGTAATCAAGGGATTACAGAAGTCCCGCTCGTGAACATTACGTACGTCCCGCTATCTCCACAACGCAGCTGCTGTCATTTTTGTACGAGGAAAATCTCAACTTCAGCTGTAATCGTCATTTGCAATGTTAAAATATTTAAGATACTAGCAATGGTCTCGTTTCGCTTCGAAAATAACGTGTCCAGCGTACGAACTGCGTTAAAAATCGGTCAAGTGCGACCGTAAGAAGAAACTATCTGAGATTTTTCCAGAACAAGTTACATCAACAATGCAGCACTAAATTTGTCCCCGGGGTCCAGCAGCGAAGCATAGGTGTACGGCATAAATTGTCGAGAACGGCGCGATACGGGACCTACCTAAATTTCCTTAAGTACGGCCTAACGAGTTACCAACTAATATTGCCCGTTTTATGGCGTGCAGACATGCGAAACGGAATGGTATTTGCATTTATTTGTCGGTGCCTCGTTTGGGATTGTAACCGGTTTATTTGGATATTAAAGTTCAGCGCAAAGTGCTGGCAGACCCTTCTGTTTGTACAATTTATTCAAACAACTGGTGAAATTGTTGGCATATATTTGTTAAAAATACTTGTACGAACTTGTCTAGGCGCAATTATTTATATTATGTTTACTAATATAAATGAGTTTCCAATTCAC
Organism: Ochlodes sylvanus; assembly: GCA_905404295.2. Lineage (NCBI taxonomy): Eukaryota > Metazoa > Arthropoda > Insecta > Lepidoptera > Hesperiidae > Ochlodes > Ochlodes sylvanus. The sequence goes on along the minus strand of FR990130.1, from coordinate 11,465,983 downwards.
TCGTCTCGTACTACTAATACAAGATACTAGTTTTCCGCTCGCGGCGTCGCCCGCGTGAAATTCTTAATTTCCAAAAATCCTTTCTTAGTTCTTACTTGCGTCACTTGAAGAACCTATATATACAAAGTTTCAAGTGAATCCGTTGAAGAAATAAAAAGTTTCAGTTTATCCCCTTTATTATCACCTTAGGGGAGGAATTTCCAAAAATCCTGTCTTAGTGGTCCCCTAAACTCCCCAAGAAACATAGGTACATGTCAAATTTCGGCTTCTTACTTTCAGTAGTTTCGGCTGTGCGTTGTCTGTCAGTCACTCAGTAGGGGAAGAGTTTTATATTACGAGTATATTGATTGATTAACTTATTTCCCATAATAATAATGAATACATTCCAAACTGTAAAAACACTGAAATAAAAATATGTTTTAAAATATTTATTCTCGTGTTGAAACAATCGCAACTTTATAAGAATCTACCGAATTATTTCAACCCGATCTAATAGGCCGACTCGATTTAACCGTTCGAAAACTTTATAAATAACCCAAAAGTTCTGAAATTCATATTGACAACGCTGACATCGGTGCTCGCCTTAAGCGTTATAGATTATGTCCAAAGGGCTCTTTAAGGACAAAGTTTTCATTGAATATGATTATTGTAATTCTTTATTTAAGTATTTTAAGAAAGCAGAATTCTTTGAGAATAAAAATCATCGGTAAACCAAATTGTATGAATTTTAAAGGTTATGTTATGTGCAGAACAGTACACTTTATATTTATACACTTCAATATTTAACATTGTTATAACAATCTCCCATCAGCGAGATGATAATTATGTAGAATGAAGATGTAAAAGATATAGGTATAAGCGCCGACAATGAATTTCAGATAATTTGTCTGACTTAATGACTTTTCGACAACAACATATCTCATGCTTCGAGATCATGAACGTGAACAAAACGAGATGAAATGACGACCCCGTAGCCTAGTTGTTAGTGAGTGACTCTGCCTGCGAAGCGAGGGGTCGCGGGTACGATTCCCGGCTGAGGCAGATTTTTATGTGGCAGATAAATATTTGTTCTCGGGTCATGGGTGTTAGTGATGTATTATTTATGTTGTACGAGTACATGCCATCCTCGACACAGGGAATCCTAGTGCGTGGGTATAAGTGTGTTAACGTTTATTTATTTATTTACTAGCGACCCGCCCTCGCTTCGCTTCGGGAAACTTATTATCAAGTGCTTAAATATAAAGTTTCATGGTTCTTTAAGAGATGGCGCTAGGCGTTCTTATTCTTTAAGTTAGGAAGGTTCACCCCTAGATGGCGCTGTCCTTAAAACCCGAAGAAATCCCATACAAACTTTCAACCTTTATTTCAACCTCTTCATCCCTTTTTGTCGCAATAAAAGGTAGCCTATGTCCTTTCTCAGGGTCTAAAGATTGTCTGTGTCAAATTTCATCAAAATCGGTTGAGAGGTTTAAGCGGGAAAGCGACGCAGACAGACAGACAGACAGACAGAGTTACTTTCGCATTTATAATATTAGTAGGGATTTAAACATGGCGGTAATGGGTGGTAAGGCTGAAGCCTCGCTGGTTAACTACCACCTCTCGCTTGAGTTAGCCTCACGGCTTGTCGTGTCGTGTTCCGGCTGGCAACGTATCGGTGATGCCTTCGGTATTACAGATTCCATGGCGACGGTGACCACTTACCATCTAGCGGCACATTCATCAACAGTTCTTCAATAATTGTTGACATTAAAAAAGTATGTTATTGTATTTCGACAAAAAATATTCCAAGAAAAATATTATAACGAAATGAAAATTACTGAACGTAACATCTGAACAAGCACTCGGGAAATAATTTTACACGTTATAGTATGTGTTCCTTGAAAAATACTCTCTACATTCGCTTCAGACAGACGGAACGAGTGCTCTTTCCGATGAAATGCAATCATTCCACCAATGACTCCCTCGTGTTTGTACTTTACCAAGATTTACATAACGATGCCACGTGAATATTGGAAGTCCGCTTTAAATATTATACCACGTAGTTTTACATACCATCCAATTTAGTGATTATTCAACCAGAAATGTAAACTAATCTGGAAATTCATTGTAAATTTTTCGTTCATAAATTCGACGATTTCATCAATCCCTAAAATACGAAACTTTACAATGAAATCAGCTCAATAGATGACCAACACAGACTACGATAACACTGCGTTGTTAAAGATCACAGTTCACATTTACGTTTGTAAGAACACGAGGTGATACCGTTAGATGTGCGTTATTCTACGAAGTTAATTTTCTATTGTAAACCCCGACCACGTGATTATAAATAAGATAGTAATCAACCCTTCCGCTGCTGTCCCTGACAGCTCTGACGAACACAAAATAAGACATAAATCGGGATAAGAATTATTATTCAACTGACTAGCAAACGGTGTAAGAACGTTAGTTGGTTAGTTCGTTAGTAGGTATGGGGACTGGGCAGGAACTGTTAGTGATAGTTAGTCCTGTTAGTAGTTGTTAGTAACAGTCTTGTTCTTTTGGCAAAGGGAGATCTCCGGCCGGGCAAGACGTCTTACCCGGGAGGCAGTGAAGCCCCGACTGCTCGCTGTCGGAACTTGTATATATGCAAGCGATGTAGAAAACTTCGATAGCGTGATTCAGGCTTCGTGACGTCACCGTGTGACGTGTGTGATGTGTGATGTCGCCACATTCTAATTCGGTTACAGACGTGTTGCTACCCTTGAGGACTAAATCCCCTCTAAAAAGTGTAACCGGAACACAATTGTTGTTAAAACAATGATCACACGGTAGAAATGGTATTAGGTACCGTAACGGCCGATGTTACTACCCAGTACGCAGTAATTTGGTATTCGTAAGAACCTTTGATAAACATTTATTTTAGCAACTGTAATATTAAAAGATTTTTCTCAATATTTTGAAATGCTTACTAAACAAAATAATATACATTTTCAAGAAAAGGCGTAAATGCTGCCGCCATATGTACTTCATATTATTAAGTGGTTTTATAAGTGACATGCTATGAAGAAGAATTATTATAGGACCCTCAAACATTCTTAAATAATGCTTATAATTCGACAAACGACAAACTTTTTTATTGTATAAAAAGGCCCCCCTATTCCGGGAGTCCACGACTCTATCCACTTTACTTTCATTGCTGTTACAATAAACTAGTACACCAATAATTACAAGTTATTGGTATGAGCTTTTCCCCATATTGAGTTGCTCGGAAACCAAAACCCACAAACGCAATGGGCTGGATATCAAATTGTATATATATCAATAGTATCATGAAAGCTGAAGTGCATCCTCGTATCAAATAATTCATGCGCGATATTGATACTCAATATCTTGAAGCACTTTACGCACACAAACAATAATATACAAACTGAAATTGAGTTTGTTCCACATTCTGCATAATACAGAACAATGCTATACCTTACAAACATATGATTATACTAAAACGGTCAGTTATGTTATACATTAAACACATTTGTTGAAATGTATTATTTACTAGTGACCCACCCTCGTTATATACATATTTGTCGCGTCGTCTCACTGGGGCCTAGGGATCGACGCAAGCCCAGGGCTAAAGCGCTTTAAAAAGTTATAGTATATTATGTAAAATTAATAATTCAGGTCTATACATTTTCTCAGGGTGGGTACTGAGTCAGGCTGGAGAAAAGGCGTCATCATTAGGCCAATCTTCAATGATATTATAAATAAAAAAGAAGTAAAAATCTTTGCCAACCTACTCACGGTGCTCGCAGTTGTAAAACTGACACAATTTTTTTAAAAGCCATTCAACGTTATAATAAAAAGAGATACATCGTGAATAATAAATAGCTGCACTTTCATTTTTCATAATTCCTATTCACTTGTTTTGAAGTTGCATTTTATTTCGCTCGGGAAAAGTTCATTTTTGACTACGAATTGTATGAAACTAAAAATATTCCAATGACAAGTAAGTTTCACAGAAAGTTAACAGATAAGGAAAAGTTATGTTTGGGTATGTTTACAATATTTATTTCAGACTGTAAAGTGTGTTTTTGCATAGTTTATATTTATCATTTTATTAAAGTGTAAAATATAAACTACGAGACTTTACTGCGGCATCGGCCGCGTGAGAGTGGAAAAACGACAATTCGTATCTACAGCTCCATATTTTGGACATAGTTGCTTACACCTAAAGGCGACATATATTTATATATGTCGCTGACTTTTATGAAATTAACAATTCAACGACACATTATCTTCGTGTATCTCAAACGGTTTAGGCAGCGTACGCCAAGATAGCTCTCAGAGGGCAGGATTTTCCCCATTTGTCGTTACATTGTGGCCAAATTACACATCTTTATAAATTGTTGCCCATATTATGTTATTCTGTACTTTTAGCGTGAAAGAGTAACGAACACACCATACACAAGCACTAACATACTCACATACTTTCGCATTTACAATATTAGTAAGGATTGCGACAAACGTGACCATAAAAATGCTTAGTTTGATTAAATTTTATTACGTTTACGTGACGATTGTGTTACTCCAGCGCAAACACTGACTATCTTTTTTATAAACTTTTTTATTACGTAGAACATTACACTTTAAGGCCAACATTGATTTGATGCAACCCTACGTCCGCATATCCATAGTCGATAGACGATTCCTACCAGTTACCTCATACCGCAAGCCGCGCTAAGGAACTACGTCAGAAAAAGTATCTGGAACCTCCCATGTCCTTTCGATTTCTACATATTCTAGAAAATTCAAGCACTTAAAGTGCGAGTCGCACACGTAGGGTTCTGTTCTCCACTGAGATATTTTAACTAACTTTTTTACGTATATTATTATGTTGTGTTGTGTTAACGGTCACAGTAACACGCATTTTATCACAGTACACATTTCCTTTCAAGTGCGTGACAGACAGACAAACATCAAAAGCATATTAATACGGTCGTGTTTATCACCCTATGGGCAAGAAACTCTAAAACAGTTGACGGATATTTTATGAAACGTAAGGATTACATAACAATCAGTCGATAAAGTAAACCTCAGAAAAATAGTGCAACGTAAAGTTTGCTCTACCAGACATTTGACGGCCCGTTGGCTGAACTTTTGTTATCGGTGTACGGTGGCGTAACCCATCCTAAGCCTATTAAATTTATAGTATTTAGACCTTTTACGCTTATAACTTTGTGGCTGGATTGGAAAGCAAAAAAATGGAGTTTTCTCTATATTTTAACGAATGTCTGTGCATCTGCTGCCAATGATTAAAGTAAAAAAATCTTACTTAAAGCAATATACAAAAAAAAACCTACTTTTTATACACTAATGCTTTGCATTAAACTTTCCTGTATGTTGCAAATGGTACTAAGAAACATTGTCAAACAGGACACGACAATGGACACGATAAGAAAAATATATTTGTCACTTTTAAATGTCTATAATCTAATTATAAAATCTAACGAGATGGCAGTCAGAGATATTGACGACAGGGTCTTCTACTACAAAATATAGCATAATTTCTATTCTAATGTATGTTATTTGGTGTATATAAAAGAGTCAGTTGACAATAATGATTAAAATATTCAAGCAACATAGTGCAAGTTTCAGTTTGCAAAACTGTCGAACTCCGCAACTTCGCAAGCGAAGCGATAGCTGCGATTAATGAACCGCTTCGCGCGTTCTCCTTGTTACATTCATAGCAAAGTTTCAACTATTTTAACGGAGCTTTACACTTTTATGAAACGTATGTAGTAATTAGTATGTAATAATAAAATAATTGTAGTAATTAATATAATTACTACATACTATACATTGTTACTACTAATTTAATTATAGCTAGGAACCAAGTCGATCACGTCAGCTTTAAAACTTTATACTGGCAGGCATTAAGAGGGGGTATAAAGCAAAATTGGCAATCTTAGATTCAATTTTTACAGTAGTAGATCAAGTTTCTAGAACCTGAAGAAAAACATAGTTATACTTCATTATATTATTGAGTGCAAGATCTAAGCAAAAACGGAAAAAAATAAAATTTTCTCGATAGAAAAAAATCACAAAGTTAGGTCTAATTTTTCACTTAAATCAATTTATTTTCAATGTGGTGCATATTTTAGAGTCAATATTTTAATATATTATGCTAATTAGTATCACGGAGGGATTAGATTAGCGATTTCAAAATCAAATCTATAATTTACGAATTATTAAAATAAAATACATTTGTAGGATTTTCAGTATTTTGACATGTTCGGTTTCATTAATCAGTCACCATTGCTCCATTGAGACGGGAAGACTGCGTCAGTCTTCTCGACATGTGAAATTATTTTTTGGTGTACATTTGTGACTGAGAGCGTAGTTTTTATTACAAAAACAATAATTGTGTGTGTGTGAACTAAAGTTAAAAGACACTAAGATCCAACATGGGTAACAAACGGAATAAAATCAACATTAAAAAGGGATCATAGAAAGCTGAAAATTCAAGTCATGGCTAGTTGTCAGAGGTAAGTTGACAAGTACTATTTCATATTCAAAATTAGACCTTATTATTTTAACTTTTGTGCTCACAATACAATGTTGATGTTGATGTTTGATCGCTGAAGCAGCATAGTATATACGAAAAATTCACATTGTATGTATCATTAATAGTTAGTATAGGTATGTACTTTCAAACAAAATATACAGCTTTATCCAAAAGCAGATTTAATTTTGAGTTAATTATTTCCTCTTTGCACCATAATTTTGTTTTTAAAGCAACACCTATATTTCTGGTAGTCAGTCTGATCAATCCCTACAGTAGTTGTTACTTGTGTGTGTTTGAAACTATTATTGTATTTTCATTTCAGAACAAGATTTAATCCAAAATCAAGATATGAGAAGAGAGAATAAGAAAATATTCCAAAATCTATTGATGATGACGGGAACATTACACCAGAGAAGTGCGTATCAATTCATCTGTCTATGTATTGTTTCATTTATTATTTGCTTGTTGTTGCATTGTAACGAATCTACAAAATAACACATAAACTAAACTTTTTTTATACTATACATACATGCATAGTTAGGCAAAATTACTTTAACAAAAACATAAAATTTTGTATAAATGCATTTTGAAAGCGACTTTTTTATTTACTTTTTAATTGCTAATTGTGTTTTCTTAAAGAAAAAAAATATATTTTCAGGCTTACTATTTTACGCATTTACAAAATGTAGAAATTTAAGAACATACAGATCCAAATGCAGACGAATTTATTGCACCGGAAAGGTTGGCATTAAAATAAAGTATTTATGTAATTTAGTCCTATCTAAAACTTTTAACCGATTATAAATGGCGCAAAGTGATACCTGACATCATCAGTTTCAATGTTATGAATTATAATAGTGTTTGAATTTTTTTTTATTTCAGTAACATCAAGCCTCGTGTTTATGAACGGGTCAAGACAAATATCAAGACTAACGACGATACTAAATACACATGTCATACAAGTCAACGACTTATAATAGACAAGATATATTTTTTGAACAATTAAAACTTCCAACCATGCATAATTTTGGCATTTTATTTTTTCTAGACGGATTTTGGAGTTAGTGAATTAAACTTGATTTCGAATAAATTCATTTTGGTTTTAAGTAAGCTTTGTTCGATTTTATGCTTATTTTTAATCTTCAAAAAATTGTTTAGTTTGATGACTTATGTGTTCTTACCATACCTTAAATATTTTGAATACCCATTATACATTTTTCCTGTTCTCACGCATAATTATATTATCACGCATCATATTTCACACACTGTTTTTTTCCTATATTTTTAAAGCTAACAATTGTCGCTCAAGAAGTTAGTGATTGTCATCTTTTTTATGATATTATTGTCACTTAATTAGTTTCCTTATAATAACGGCAGTGGCATTTGTAATTTTTCTGTTTTCTGGCGAAGGATTTCTTTCAATTTAAATAAATCTAAAGGATAACTTACTTTATCTTTTTGTAGTGAAAAAATGAAAACAATGTTATCTATAATAATAAATGTCTGAAAAACATTGTACGTGTTATTTATTTACATGTTATACGGCATACAGGTGTCATCACGTAAAAATAGAGCAGATATTCTGCTTTGCGAGAATTTAAATGATTCATACCACACGGTCACACCAGTACGAACATTATACTGCCCTTCTTGTCATAAAAGTGATTCAATCGCTCCCTACACTAGGTTTCCAGCGCTATGGTTACATGATGCGACCGACACTACCTATAAATGTTATTAGTTTCAGAAATACAGATAGTTACAGCGAGAAGAATTGCTTTAGATTAATAGATACCTACATAATAATATATTCAAAATTATTAATGACACCTAATAATGTGTTGTCTGCCATTCACTGGCTCTCTAGCTATTAACATTGTATAAAAATCTAACCCTAATAAAGAAAAAACAGCTTGCCATTTTTGAGGTAGATGATTCTACATTTATTGAGCCGAAATTTGTCTCAGTTTTTACATTATACTGTGCCGGATTCTTGACTGATGCCATGTTATATAATAGCGGCTGTACACTCTCGTGCGAGAGTACTCGCTATGTCTCGTGACGCCTCGGCCGAGACGTCATGGGAGCGAGAGTAGGCGAGACCCCCCGAGACATCACGAGGCGAGGCGAGCGCTACCAAGTACATTCTCATACGAGTGCACTCGGCTAGCAGTCTCGCGAGAGTGTACAGCCGCTAATAAAGTCAGATGCAACCGGACGCGCAACTGCTGCGGCGCATCTATTTGACGGGCGGGGCGGGGCGCGCGGGTGAAATTTGATTTTTTCCTAGCTTTATACCCCCTCTTAAGCACTTAATCGAGTAATTATACGCCAAAAATGCCTTACATCATTTTAGAAAAGAGATTATTTATGATGATGATGATGATGATGAATGTGATGTTTAAATTATAATAATACCTGCAGGCTTGACAGCCAGTAGGTAGGTAGGTACCTACTTTATGATTTTTTTTATTATTGATCTAAGGTAGCAAACGAGCATGCAGCACCACCTTCCGCTGCCGCCGGATAGTTAGTCCGGTTAGGTGACGGTGTTAGAATTATTTTATATTATGATTTTATATTTATATCATCGCGGTCACTAAACATTTTCAATGGAAATGGGTACTCACGATTTTGGATTGGCGAGCTCCGCCGTGACCATGATCCATGAAGCTGGGGCGAAATATTGGTATAACAAATCAAAATCGTGAGTACCTACCAGCCAGTAGCCAGTACCTACTTTCTTTCTTCTCTCTTCTTCCTTTCCCGGCAACGCATCGGCGATGCCTTTGGTATTTTCGACTAACTAACTAACTACATAACTAGCTAACGGTAACTACTTATATAAATACTATAGAAGCTTTCACTTCAAAAAGTTACTGATGATTGACCAAATTTCGTATTGCCTTAATTAGTAAAATAGTGATGAGTGGAAAATGAAACATTGCTATTTCAATACTTTGCGATCTTTTTTGCATTGCTTCCATGTTATGACGATGACCACTTTCCTACCACCGTTAACTCATTTGTAGCGGACTATATAAAAAAACTAAATGCGAAACTTTATAATATTTCCAGGAATATAGTTCACTGTTTTATTACATTTTTACGATATAACTGTATGAAACTATTTTTCCCAACGAGCTCCGGCTCTTAAATATAGAATTTTAGCGCAGCGAGAACGCTAAGCCCCGGATTACTGTTCAGTCCGAAAAAAAAAAAGAAAAGCACCGCGGGTTGCAATTTAACACGTTCCTATATCAACCGAGATGAGACCAATAATATGGGGCATAGTGAAATCAACGTCATGCGAGAAATAATAACGGACCTTCGGGCCACATGGCGACGTAATACCGACCGGGCACGCTCGTAAAAAATAGAAAAGGACCCGCGCAAAATACTCACTGTTACATTTGCGGTTCGGTTGGAGAAATTGGAAATACATTTGTCGAGAAGCGGACCCGACTACCTTATCTAATCGAAGACGTTTTGATATCGCTTTTTGTGTGACTTGGACCCACGTTACATTGCATTCGATTAGTGGCATGAGACAGTTTTTAACTTGGTTACTGAATCTAAGTTTGAAAAGGGAACTGCATGCTGAGACATCTGTTACAAATACGAGTACTGTACCGTCCATCCCTAATGGAAAAGGTATCACTAGGGATGAGAAAGGAATCACAATCTTTTTCTTTCCTTGTATGTGATACGATGTGAACAAGCAGACGAGCCTAATGATAAGTGGAAGCCTTTACCCATAGACATCAGTAATATCAAAAGCATGACCGGTCAAGAAGAAGAGGAAGAGGAAAGAAGTTAATTTATTCTCCTTGTACTCATATTATGTATACGCCAATGATACGTACAAGACAAATACGTGTCTTCAAATTAAGGGTGAGGTAGCGGATTCCTTAAGAACCCTTAATTTCAAGGTTCAACAACAAAGGCAGGTGGTGGCTAAGCAATTACACTGATGTAAAGTACAAATCGCAAAATCAACTTTATAATACCTCGTACTCTTCGATTTAAATATTATTTGAGATTTAAGTATTCCAATACTTAACCATCCGATGTGATAACCAGCATAAACGGCCTCATACAATCTTGCTAGGATTCCCTAATAATACGGATGGCGTGCGCAGACAGCATATTGATACACGCGACTGGTGAGAATCGAACCTAAAATTTTACTAATCGTAAAAATCATTACAGACTTCAGACAAGGGAAATCCTCAACGGTTAGCAGCACAAGTTACTAAATTTATTGCTTTGGCGTTTCTTATTCACTGAGCATTATAATAGCGTGTCTTAAGTTTTCCAAACTATTAATATAATTATATTCATTTATGGTAATCTGAGCTAAACGGGTAGTTTTGAAAGGCAATATGTGTCTTACTGCTAAGGTAAAATAAACAAAAAAGAATATTAAATAAATCAAATAATTTTCATAATACAATTTGTAAAACTGCTCTGTTTGTTGAGACAAATCATTAAACTTTAATGGCTACTTACGGCAAGCAGAATTTTCGACTTACGCAAACAGTCTAAAGCGCAATGTCTCTCATAAAAGCTGTATTTGAATAGACAACAGCAATTCTCACATCTTACTCGGGTATTTAAATGAATAGCTTGCACTCGGTGTATAAAGAAGCTTGTCGCACATAAACGCGATGTGTTACGCCGCAAATAATAGAATGAGGATTCCTTAAATGTAAAACGTTCGCCACCGCGCCGAGACTCGTTCAAACCCCTATAAAAATGTTAGTTCGCTTTTCATTACGTTTCGGAAAGCGGCATCGGTGCCCAACACACGAAAATCCACTCTGTCGTGTACGCGCAAAGTTTATTTTCCAACGATAAATTCTGTATTTATTTCGCCAAACGTCCGATCTATTCGTTTTGAATAGCACGTTCTATATGTTTACAGTAGTTTTTGTGCTTCGTATTATGAGCGCACAGGTACTGCAATAAAGAAAGTGGTATGAAATTATAACGGATTTCTAGGCTACTGGGTTCATTGAGTAAAATGTTTGTATACGAAAAATTGGAATGGAGAAATCCATTGAGTACTGTTCTCGTTTGTAAAAACGACATAATCTCTAAATAGCTATTCACGTTTATGTGTTTAGGGAGTGGCTTATGTAGCACTATAAGTTTACCGCTACATGCGACGCTCTGTTATTTCCCTTGACAGTCATATTACTGCAACTTACGGCCAATGTAATGAGAACTTCCTTGCCCGCCGGCAGTCGTAAATGATGTAGGAGCGGAAAGGCAATAGGGCAGCCCGAAGAGGTCTGCCATCACTGGTTATGTTATACATGATACAAGGGTCCTTTTACCCCGCAGGGCTGTAATTTGCACCTGTAGTCGGAGATATTATGTGAGAAATTTTGTGTTACTTGATACAGACTCCGGGGAAAATGGAGGGCGCTCTGATTTCAGATTGATATTGTGTTTGTATACAGAACAGAGTGAATTATGAAAAACGTCCGGAACTTTCGCGTTTCTCTTACTTTGTTGTTGCGAATACAACGCTTTTTAAGTGAGTGGCACTTAGGGACAGACAGTGTTTAATGGTCCATTGGATGTCAACTACTTAAGGAATATAGTCTAAGAAATTTGTCTATCTGTCGGAATAATTATGTTATAAAATATTGCACCGTCCACAATATAATATTAAAACTATAAAAAACATACCTTTTAAAAATTTACTTAGAAATAATTGTGCCTTTCGACTACGTATACAAAAAGTACCTACGATTGCAGCAGCAAAAACGTGCTAAGCTCCAGAAACACTAGCGAATAGGAATGAGCAATCGAAAAAACAATAATGTATCGTAAATCTCGTTTTTTTTTCAAAGTGCCATTAAGTGCGAGTGTTGTCAAAATATTCGTAATAAAAATACACTTTTGACAGTTTCATCATATTTTTTATTTAGTAAAAATACATGAGAGGTGATAAATTTACAGTTTAATTAAACCAATTCGTCAAATAAGGAAGTCGGAAGCACATTCTGCTTAATGTGTTTTCCTGTCAACCTGCATTTACTGCTCACAGCCAGCAACTCTTTCGAAGTCGATATTTATAACGATAATCTCTAAAAAAATTATCGACTTTTAGACTTATATCGATAGTTGCTACCCAAGCCTAATATAGAAGCACGCAGAGTTCACGTCGCGTGTACGCAGCACTCCCGCAAACGCACGCAGCGTTTACTTTGCGTGCTACGCTTGATACCATTATAATCCCCCAACCCCATAGCCTCAGTGGCCCTACCTGCGAAGCGAGGGTACCCGGGTTCGATTCTCAGCCGGGATATTTATGTCACAGACAAATGATTCTTCTCGAGTAGTGGGTGTTTGATGTGTAATTTGTGTTCTCCATGCCACCATGACACAGGGAATCTTACTGCGGGGGTATGTATGTATGTATGTGTACACTTGTAAACTCAAGATAACGAATTAAAACACTAGCAGTGTTTACGTTTACAATCTTAATTTATTTTTAATGTTTGTGCCCACACACAGTTCCGGGCATTAATCATCGCAACAGACCATAGCCAGATAAACAGTTTTTATGGTAAATGACGCATTTCGAAGTTTATTCAACTTTATTACCTTACAAAGAAGATGACCGCAGGATATATTTAGAATATTGGTAACCCTGGCCTTCTTTCGCTTCAGGACCTGGCCCTTAGTACCCACGCTTAAAATTTGTTACACGTGATTACATACCTTTTTATTTATGAACTGAACTAAAACACTAGATTTTTAGTCAAGCGTACCTCAATACATTCGTGAAAAGTGCACCCATGTTATTTATAAGCAGTTCCTGATATAAGCGCGTACAATGGCACGGACAAACAGACAAAAATTCTAAATATCATTGGTTTGGGTTACAGACAGCGACCAGTTAGAGATTTATTGTTAGTATAGATGTATTGAGTAGTTATAATGTACATTTAAATGGAGATGTTAATGGACTGTTGATTTACAATGTAGGAAGTTTCCGAGGACGCAAAAAATTGTGACTGTGTCATCTTTTGACACGGCATTTGTTGTAGCAGTAATCATCCGGCTTTGCTTCCAGAAACAGCATTAAGTTCGTATGCATACCTAATAGTGCCTGTAAACAAAAGCCTGTAATCCATGTATTTTTTATGGACTAAGAACGAGCAGACGGGTCACCTGATGGTGGGGTAGTTAAGTGACCACCGTTACCCATGGACATTGGCAATAAAATGGATAACATTTTTTTATATTTTTTTATTATTACTTTTTTTTATTTGCCATGTTTAAATCAAATCAAAAATTTATTTGTTTGAAGGATAAGGTTACATACATACATAAGTTGTAATATGGTTATCAGAGGTTTTACTAATTTCATATCTGTTTAATATTAACTTGCAACTGGCCTGGCTTCGCTTATGCCTTGTCTCCTGTGTCATGTTGTACCAAATCGAATAGTATTTATACGGGATTTTTTAAATTGATGTATTTTTTTTATTGTATTTTTACTTTCGTGATATTTTGCTCAGTTACTACGATACATTCATACTACCTAAGTGAAAACCGTATCCAAATAGTTAAGCCGTTTCTTAGGTTTTTGGAATTAAACGCACAGACAAACAAACAAAAAATCTAATTTATTGTTATGGGATCCATCGCCTCAATAAATAAACCTATTTAAAATATATTTTATGCACTCACAGACCGTCTTCCGTATACCAACAGATACAGTTACAGTTTTATTGTATGTATAGATAAGTATGCTAAAGCGTTTTTATTAATACAAATTGTTAAGTAAAGTCGTGACATTACACAGTGTGTCTGTTGGAAAGCAGCCGGCGAGGCGAGTGTCATCGGCAGTCATCGCCGCCCCCGCGGTGAATCACACTCCGAAAACACATGTGACCTCACCTACCGTGCTCTAAGATGGTAGTGCCGGTTATAACGGCATTTTACATAGATCTGATAATTACATGTAGTATGGGAACGACGCACATTGGGAGAGGAGACCCGTGCCCAGCAGTGGGACAGTTATGGGTTGTGATGATGATGGGAATGACGCACATAACATAATCGTAATTCTTTATTTCTGCGGGAAACTTATGCCCTGGTAGTCAGTTTTTTTCTTTTTTATTTGTCAATTTAAATGAAACTATAACTATACGCTACCTCAGCTTTATTGCAATACATCAATGGAAACCTTATTCAAATCCGTTGAGCCATTCCAGGGCTTTAACAAACGCAGACAAACAGATAACACTTCTAAAAATCTTCTTTTCTACTTCGTCGAGAACTGTCTAGAAATTCAATTTTTAATTTTTTTTAACCTGCTGGCACAATTTCTCTCTGACTATACACGCATCGAAATTTGTCAACAGATGAATCTACGCGACAATAATGATAAGTCACCAGCTACTACTGCCCGCGACTTCACCTGCTTATACTTCATAAATGATTATAAAAATATTCTTCAAATATTTCAATATGGAAAAAAATTCCAAATGCAACCCCGGAATACATCTCGATCGCATCTCGATTTTATTAGACACATGTCTCGCATTATTTACATTGAAGTCGGCGATATCGAGCAACGGTACACCTACCGTATTCACCAAAAGCGTATTCATATTAGATTTTCGATCTCGCAATGCCAGCCGGCCGTATCAGAATGTCGCGAATACATTCGATACTTTATTCGAGTCTATTCGAGCGCGCGCTCGCCGCGACACGGAAGGGTGTCAAATAAATACAGGTTGAATATATCCGCTGTCGTGCTGTGATCCTGGTATATCGTGCCGATAACAATGAATGTTTCTATGTTAGTTTTGTTATTTGCGTTCCTGTTCGTGGGATCATCCGCTATGCTGTATCGTCGGGATTCGGATAATGTTCTCAAACCTGGTAAGGATATTTTTTTTTCTTTTTTTTTTTCTTTTCTTTTAATCGAAATACTTTTCGTGGATAATAAAAAGATGTTAATTTGCTATACTTTTTTATTTAGTAAAAACAATTAAAAAAAAATCTGTTTTCGCAAAGTTCTATTCTATTGTAATTTCTGGGAAAATAATTAAGACTGGCCTGATATAATTAGGTATGGAAATTATCTTTATAAATAAAAGATAGTAAATTGAAAACAGGGTATAAAGTAGAATGAGTCGGTATAATCCAGGTGGGGCATGAAGGGTCGACCCTTATCAAGTTTGATTAGCTTATAATAATTATAAACGAATGTTTATTTACGTCGATGGTCGCGTGTCTGTTCCGGAGTTTAATACCGTCGGGACTCCATTAAAATAGTTACAACCCGTGAAGGCGTTTATTTTTATGTTTTAATATTATTTTACTTGTCTATCTTTATGAGGACTTCGTAAACTGGTCGGTAGAGGCCTTTTCTGCGAAGAAAGGAGTCCAGGGTTTGATTCGGATGACGTGGATCGAATGGATGGACGTCCGGGATATGTCACTTAAATACATATTATTATATATAACTGACAGATAAATAGAAATAGTAAATAGTTTTATTTTTATTTTATTTTTATTATTTTACAGTGTTGGCCTTGAGACATCCTTTTAAGTAAATAGATTACCTGTGACAGGATGTCCCGCTCTTCCTTACAATAATGTTTGTTTTTGACTCATGGGTGTTAGTGATAATAATTTGACGACCCGGATGGCGCAATGGTTAACACGCCGGATCGCCGTTCCGAGGGTCCTGGGTTCGATTCCCAGCGAGGCGGAAATTTGAATGATGAATTTAAATTTCCGTTCTTGGTCTGGGTGTGTGTGTTCTTGTCTTGTGTGTTGTCCATGGCACCCACGACACAGGGAATCCTAGTGTGGGGCTATGTGTGTGTAGCGTTTTTTTTTTATGTTATTTGTGTTGTCCATGCTACCCGCGAGACAGGGAATCCTAGTGCGGGGGTAGTAGTGAAGCTATGAGTGTTTAACGTTGTTTATTACAAATTTTAAATTATTTCTATTAACCTGATCTTTTCATTAAAAATATTTAAATTTGTAATTTTGATTTGATTTTATTTTTATAATATGTTAATTATCTAACATTCAGTTGACATGGATTTATGTGAGAATTAATTATTTCGATTAGGACTCCTATGCATTAATTTATTTGTAATCATAAATTAGTAGAATTTTTAAACCGTTTTAATTGTAACAATAAATACATAAAAGAAATAAATATCATTTATTTTTAAAACAAAAGTTATTACATGACTAAAATATCTCACCTCCCTACGCTCCACTACCATTACATTGGTGGTCTCCCTAGTCCCTACCCTCCCCTACCATTACATTGGTTCCCCACCCCTGAATATTGTGACGTGGTTTATAGCCGCTCCGTCGCGGTGGACAAGCCTTAATGACGGCTCTAATTAAAAGAGCCAGGAAGTAAAACAAGCTGCGCCGTGCGCCTTGTGACATGCGGAATTGCTTATGACAATAAAAAATTATGTTCATAAGCATAACAATAAAGTGTATATTTGATATTATATCGAGTAAACACAGACATTGTTCATTATGTATACTACTTATCAACTGTATGTATACTACTCAATATTTGTACCTTGTTCATTTGGTACGTCATGTGTAAAGTTACTAGCTTGACCTCGAATGTAAGAGTACATTTGAAGTCAAGCAAATTAATTAGAGAATTGTACTAATACTAAATCGATACTCCTCCATTACTCCAAAAACAAACGAACGAAGACAATTATACAACCGTAATACAAAATGCCATTAAAATAATTTAAGTTAAACGGACCCACCGCAATCACCACAGCACAGTGCTTGACACAAACCGCATAGCTTAGGCGCTTGCGACAAAAAATGACCGCAACACAGATAGTTCTACTCGCAAGATACATATCGTAACATTGCCGCGGAATTAAACGAACGTACAGTGAGCGACCGCATTGTGATAATGTTTTGCCTTCAACGTCCCTAGATTTAATCTTGGATGAACAATCTTGTTAAATGTTGCTTCATGTTAATTAAATATCTTCAATAATATGTTTTTTTTTTTGTTTCTGTATTTTTTGTTTTATATTATAAACTGGAACACGGTCATGTGTCTGTGTTTATTATTATTGTAAACAATATTAAATTTTTAATATACTTACATTCAATTTTTACACTGTTTATGTTTTACACTGTTTACACAAAAAATCCTGAGAAACGAAACAAACCGTTGGTAGTAGTGTGAATTGAGTGTACTACAGACGATCAGATATTTAGTTCACTCACTCACTGACATGAATAAAATAACATTTGTTAATACGAGTATACTAGATGTCCCAAAAAGAATGCATAATCTTGAAGCGCCTAAAAGTAGGTACACAAAAAAATTTCAAAAACTACGTGAAAATTAAAAATGAATTTTGATAAAACAATAATTTTAACAAAGTTTGAGAGCTTTTCATGCAAAAAAAATGTAAATGATTCAAAAATATGCGCAGTTAATACAGTTTACAAAATGGTACTCCAGGGTTATCCATGCTTTTTTTGACACCGATATATTAAAAAGTTTTCAGAATATAGTAAAGAATATGAATTATGTATATGGTCGAAATAAACAAATTTCCTGCAAGCAGGTAAAACCCCGTGGCATACATTTTGTGATTATTCAAGCATCACAATGTAGTAGACGTTGATATATTCGCTGCAGTAGTTGTCGGATTGACTAATGTGATTAGTTGGCGTATGTAATGAAGCGCATGCTTATAGCAGAGAAGAATTTTATATAGTAGTGGAGAATTTCTTCGGTCTTTCTTCTCCATGCTATAAAGCTAAATTTTCATACTGCACTTTTCTAAACGCAAATAATATGATTTAAATGCATTTTTTTATTGAATTTACGATCAAGAATAGTCTTTAATATTAAAATAATAACCAACATAGGTATTTTACTCAACCTTTAGTCGTGTATTATTAAAAAAATACTAATAATAACGCTTAACAATAATAAGCGCTTACACTCGTAACTTCTTTCAGTAGTTAAGTAAAACAATAGTTAGATTAACCTTGTGGATATTTTATTATTTGTTGATTAAAAATAAAAATAATAATCTGATAAAATTCATTTCGACAGCTCCTATCCTATCCGCCGTGTTGTAGAAGGGAATCATGCCTCTTACGACCTTGCATTGGAACTTTATACCTACCGCTTTCTGATTTCTGCGTAAACCTCAATCGGTATGCACACGTGAATAAAGCCGTATAGCCTCTGATTCGAAGGTCAGTCTCCTGAACTTATGAACTAGGTTTCTGCACACGCTATTATTAAAATTATATTGGTACGTGAATTTCGTTATTATTTTCTTCGGTAGATGAAAATATCGTGAGAAAAACTACACGTTAGGTCCTAATATATTCTTAAATGTTTGAAACATGCTGTACCTTACTTGGCCAGATTCGTGAAATAACCTTAAACCTATTAACATGACAGGAATTCCGATCCCAACTGTGAAATAACGATGTAGGTATAACTATCTGGAATAGTGTATTTATTTAAACTTTATTGACCACAATAAAATATTACGGTACAAATGGCGAGCTAAATGCTAATTGCATTCTCTACCAGCTAACCATTGGGCCAAACAAAAAATATTATTAGTTATAATACTGCGTTTTCCTAAGAAAATGTGGAGTATTCAAATTTTTTCCAACTGAAATTTCTAATGTCCCTTGGTCGAGTGTGGATTTTAGTTCGATAGTGACGCTGCCCACGCAGGTGCCTAGATTGAACTTCCGATCGGAGCAGCATTAATATGACAAACAATTTTGGATTCTTCGTGGTTTGTTGTTTTAATTGTGTGTACTAGAAGCCATCATGCCTTTCAAATCCTAGCACGGATGTGGTGTAACTTGAAAACCTTCATCAAAACATTGTATTTATTTACATAAATAAACAAAACCTTTCAAGCTCCACATAAGATTGTAGGTCGGTGACCCTTCTCGCGAAGGTTACTAATAAGGTCTAGAGAGTTCATCAACCCTTGAGACTATAACAAAACTGATTCTTTTAACACACTTCAAAAAATTTCCCCCACACCTACTATCGGATTCAGTATTATGTAAAGCATCGTCTCAAGTATTATTTGCAGTGTTTAGCAGACTACGCGCCAAGCACTCTTCAATGTAATGCATACTAAAATCCTCTGTTCTATCAATTTCAAGAGAGTTTAAAGTCTTTTAAAACTATATTTTTGATGTTGTTAAGTCTAAACGAGTAGAAGTGCCAACTGCTGACTAAACGCTTGGGTAACGTCTCAGTTTTGTGCTATCTGTTAGAACATACAAGTCATAATTATTACCGTTATATTCATAAATAGTAGTGTTTATTTTGCATAGTTAAAACAAGATCGTCACATTTCAATTCTTCATCCGATTAATAGTTGGTGGTCAATGCGAGGGGCATATTTGTACTGTCCATGCCACCAGCTCACTTTTGGACACAGGGAATCCTAGTGCGGGGTTATGAGTGTTATCGTTTAATTCTTTATAATCATACACTAAACATATTAGATAATTATATATTTTTAATGTCTTACAAAGATGTCCCAACGTCCATTCTATACACAATCAATACTAAAATAAACTATTACAATTAAAACACTATGATAACAAATCTTAAACTCGGCTACCTTGAGAGTTGAGACCGTATACAAGTGGCACAGCTTTCGAAATAAAAAAACAACTGCATTCGATTACGTCATGGTTGTATTTTAAGCAACCATATGCTGAGATAGTAAGATTCGATACTTTGGTAATGTCCCTAAAGAAAAGAAAAACAGTTTTTAACTAGTGAAGTAATCTTGTGAGAAATATTTAGTGAGGTGCTGTTGAACTTCAAGGATATCGTAATATGACAGTTTTTTTCTATCTTGTATCTATAACTGTAAAAATCGTATAGTGCATTTTAAACCACACTACTATCCATATTATAAAAGCGGAAGTTTGTTAATTTGTTTGTTTGTCCTTCTTTTAAGTCAAAAGGGAGCAATGGATCGATGTGATTTTTGGTAAGGAGATAGTTAAAGAGCTATAGAGTGACAGGCATTTTTCGCGTAAAAATGCCAAAGTTCAACACAAAGACACATTTTAATCAAATAAGGGCTATAAAAGTGTAAAGGGCGCAATAACGGTACGGCGTGTGATTTGGAGTAGGTAATAAATCTTGGCAAACGTAAGGAATAAGTTTCCCGAAGCGAAGCGAGGGCGTTTTTACTAGCACAGAAGCAAGGAGAAGAGACTATATTCTGTCAATGAGAACGCGGTTGCACACGCAGATAATGAGGAAAGCCGAAGCAAAGGTCAATAAACTAATAGCACAGTCCATATCTCCCTTAAAAAGAAAATAAAAAACAATGTTCCAAGTTTGAATTGCAAATTGAAATAAGCAACCTGAACAGATTAATGGATTATTAGAAATTCAAGCTCAGTCCACTTATACAGTATAGATTAATCAGTACTGTGAATTATTGATTTTCTTGCTGACTAATCCACTGACTGAACTACTTACATTAATTTAATTATTTGTATTCCGCTATGCGTTTTCATTCAATACCGTGATTAAAAGGTGTAAAGCTTGCAGACCTGAAACAAAATGAAACTCTCAAAATGAAACAAAGCTGAAGCTCCTGATGATTGTAGGTTAAAATACCGATAAGAATTTAAATGGTTTAAGCTTTTTTTTTGCTTAAACCATTTAAATCGATTTACACTTTTTATGGGATTATTTGTATTATATTTTCAATTCAATGCATTTATTTATTTTCTGGTTATTACACCCGTATAACAAGTAATAACATTGAACAAATAACATATCTTAATCCTCATCTTTTTGACCTCCCTATTCGCAAACAATACTTCAATGCGTTTGCCAAAATCAACACGTACGTCAGGAGCTATAGGTTCATGCATAGATTTTGATAAACGTATTGTTGTGCATTTCCTTGATGCTTTCTTTGTTAACCTGTGCCTTGATGTATATATGTATTGTTTATGAATAAGGGAGTAAATCTCTTCATATCATGGACAAAAACAAGCGCTTAAAAGCGGTGGAATACGAGTATGTATGCCTCGGTGACAGAAAACCTGTTTTATTTGAAACTATTTCTCTGTCACAATTTATTACGATCTTCACTGATTCATCAGAGGGCATAGAAAGTGAAGATACGACCTTTAGCGGCATCAACTGTTGTTAATAATAATTGTGATTGACAGCTCAAAGACAACCAAAAATAGAGACTGAATAATGCTTGATTGCATTGTTTATGTCGGTACATGAAATGTAAACATCTATAAAGTTCCGAACCTTCAATGAGAAAACCGGTCAAGTGTGAGTCTGATTCGCACACGTGGGGTTCCATCGAGCGATATTAACTCTAATTATTTAGTCGATAAATGAATAAAATGTAGAAAATCCCCATTTTTAAATGTTGCTTGCATGGGGACTCCCTTTGGAATCAATTTTTTTTTTTCATTTTTTATTTTTTTTTTGTGATAGCGGCCACAGTCACACGCATTCTTTGAAAATTTCAGGTATCTACCTACTCGTATTTCTGTAGAATAGATGTGTGTCCTGGGACAGACAGATGAGGCATAATAATAGTAGGTAACCCACACACTTTGATTACGAAACCGTAAAACGGTTGTCTGCATGACACTCAATCAAGGTTCGATTTATGCAGACAAAAATTATATTTATTGGTTAAATTAAACTTTAAATACATCATTTATACAGTCGGCAAGAAACAAGAAGAAGAAAGAAAGATATGTACCTATATATCTCTCATTCCGTCAGATACAGTCATTAAAACAGAATGTTGTATCCGTTTTTATCACAACTTAATACCGGTACCAAGTGGTACATTGCAGACCCGGCCTGCAACTGAACGGCCTTGTCTCGCCACGTGCCACGGTCAAGTGTCCAGTTCCCACTTATGTCACTTGTAGGGTAACCGCACTTGTGGCTTCAGATTGGAGACATGTTCATCATGTAACTGGTTAACACTTCGCTTAGTGGAACCGGTAGTATTCACACTCAAAGAGATTTTTGATTTGATATAGTCGTTTTACTTATTTGTGATTGAAATAAAACACACACTGTTACCCCGATCTTACTGCACGATATCAGTGATAACCGCGTCCAAATCCAATAAGCCGTTTCTGAAATTAGACACGACAAACGCGCAGACAAAGAGACAAACAAGAAACAGACAAAAGCCCAGTGCCCTGTCGTTATTCAAAACCTTTAAATTGGTTTTTGAACATATTAACCCTCGAAACAATTCTAACAGACACTGGGATTTCATGTAAAACTACACCTACGCTTTGCAAGGATATCAATTACTCCCGAGAATACTTTATTCAGTAGGTTTGTTCATGGAATTGGACTTTGAACCTTCATTATACATCGTTTATACGTAAATATATAGTTACAGAATCATACATAGTTACATTCGTTTTATCCAACATCCACACGAACGAATTCGCGGGCATAACTAGTTAATAAATAAAGCAATAAGCTGCAGGTTCTCATTTATTCAAAATTCAAATAAAAAATGTTGAGCATCCCTTGTTAACTCTACAAGATAAAAGTGTTTGTGGAATCCGATTCAATGCAGAAAAACACTTTCAAACAATTGTAAGAGCAGATAGACAAAGGCTTAAAATTTGAACCACCCTGTTCGTGAAGGCTTTAAAATCTCTTCTCAATACTCGGTTGTCGAGTATGCTCTAGTGGGCACTAGCTTGGTACTAGGCACGAATCCGAAAGCATGTCATGCAAACATAAGGACGGTAGAAACACGTTCACGACATAAGTGCCCTATGAGACCGCTTGAGGCAGTTCCCGCTCCTGCAACACTCACGATTATTGTCAAGCTCCTAAGTTTTGGGCTCTATGGAGAATAAACAGAATCCTTTATAATTTATTCCTTTATTTATCGCCAAAAGTAAAGTTTGGTACACATTATGATGACCCAAAGACACGTATTAAACTATACATGATTACGGGCTAAGAATGAAGACGAGAAATACGTAGATTTATAAATGAATCATTTTGTGTGTAATTTTTATTTATTAGGAGTTAACAGGATAGCACGTGTGATTTGGAGGTTCGATTAAAAAGTACTAGGATAAAATAAATTTAGAGATAACACATTATTTCACAAAACGATAAGGTGTTAGTGCCATAGATTGTTTTGACAGTAATTTTTAATTAGGATTAGCATAAACCAAAAGAAGTAATATGTTCTGTACAAATAAAACATCACTCTCAAAAGTAATTAATTTATGTAATTGTACCTGTTATTTAATACATAACAGAAAGCGAAAGGAACTTTTTTCTTACCGGATGTTCAATGACGCCTCTCTATTTATATTTTATCTTAGTGAGACTAACAAGTCATTAGAATAAAACAGATAGTGGTCAATAACATTTTTATTAATGTATTTGTATGTATATGTATTTTGTATATGTATCATATACCAAATATTTTTCACAACAAAATCCCGTATATTAAATGTTTTGCGGACACAGTACATCTAATCATGCAGCCACACTACACTTGTTCATATTATTATGCTCAAGGACAGTTAGCGTTAGAATACGACCTACTAAGGCCGCCTTTCGTGTTGTATTTGTATCGTATAACATGGGAACGGGAGCAACCTCTTGAGATGTAAGGACTCACAGTCCAAGGATATCTTACTGTGGGCCGTTCTCTCGCCAATTGAAGGTTTCACTATGCTTTGTACCATCTGTAATCCCGGCGCGGTGGTGGTATCCGTATCTCAATACAACCCTTAATTTGTTGTAGTGTTGGCAACCTTGAAGTCAGAAGAGGTACAGAGAGGTACAGAGGTACAGAGGTACAGTCACGAGCAATAAAATATATATACATTGTCACATTTTATTTTTCTAAAATATCTTAGCTTGTACCAATCTAGAAATAAATGAACAACAATTCGTTCTACATTAAGTAACCATTAAACGATGTCAAAATAAGGTATAAGTAATATACAATTTAGAACAAATTGTTGTCGTTGTTGTTGTTCAAGTTCAGATATTTTAGAAAACGTGACAATGTATATATATATTATTGCTCGTGAATGTGCAATCGTAATTAATTAATACATAAATAAACGCTTACACACTCATACCGCCGCACTGATATTCCTTTTATCGCGGATGTTGTGGACCACACAAATCCCCACCACCCAAAAACAAGAATTTATCTTTGAAATAAAAGTCAGCCGGGAATCGAACCCGAAACCCCTCGCTTCACAATCGGAGTTACTAACTCACTACAAACAAGGCTACGGGGTCATCGTAATAATAGCGATATTTTGTCAAAGGCCAATTTATTTATAAATATTTTATCATGTTTTGAATGTATTCAGCAATATTGATTAATTCGCAAGGACATGTAAAGACGTTCTCGACAATTCCGGGGAAAGGTCACTTCAACAACTTTGCGCGGCAAATACCGACTGACTTAATTAATCAAGTGTCCAATTTTGGACGAACGAGATAATAAGGATACGATTCTTTTTTGACCTTGTCAAACCACGTAGAAAAGTTATTTAATAATTTTGATTTTATAATTAAATTGTTTTGTTGTAAAATAGTAGAGACTTTAGAAGACGTCTCTGTTATTTCAAGTTTTCTTATTTTAACGATGTTCCACTAGTACTACATTAAACGTTGACACACTCATACCTTACCATACATCTGTTTTAATTATTTTGTATTCTAAAGGTATTGTACAGTACTTATTGTGATATAATTTAAAATTTTCTTCAATGACGCAAATTCATATCACTTCACTTCAGAATATTTCATTATCAAACACAATTTTATTAATTGACGAAAAAATATCAGTAATCTCCATATATGTACATACATGTATGTACATATGTATGTGTATATTTGATGTTCTCCTCTCTTTAGCAAAGTATTAACTACACTTAATTCTAATTCCAGATTTGTTACCCGTATCTTCAACGGTGATGCCGATGCCATTCTACTCGGTCTACGGCTACGAGAAGAAATTATTCCGGAACAAATACAAGGAACGCCCCCAAGGGAAAATCTCACTAGTCACTAAACAGCCCAAATAAAAAGATATCTAATAGCCCACCATTAAAGCCGTTGTGTGCTTTTTTCATCCTCAGCTATAGGGGAAATTAGAATGGAATTATCTAAGTAATGGAACGCCGACCAGGCCGAATCCACACGGAAAAACGAATGAGAGAATAAAGTGAATGATCAGTTGAATGGAAATGTGAACGGTTCGAGTAATCGGAATAAATGTGCTTCACTGAAAACAATAGACTAATGGATTCCGCTTTTGAGTATTTAGAATTTTGGTACAAATTATGTTACTTTAATCCTTGTTTACTTTGTTGGTTATTTTACTTCAATTGGCTTTGTAAAAGTAATGCAAACGTTAAAACAAAGATTTATATACCTAATACCTTTTTTAAACACATATAAATACGAAACATTATCCTATAAGTTACACAAATGTAAAGTTACCTTCAAGATGTAGTGAGAATAGAGATAAGATATTATCATATAATACGAGTATAGTCTTTACCATGTTTAACTTAAGATACAAAATCTAAATTAAATGTAAATAAAAAAATTTGAAGCCCTAGATAATGATGATAAGATAATGATGATGATATGATAAGATAATGATGAGGGTAGAGCGAGATTGTCATTCAACGCCCCGTTGAATTTTGATTTTATGGCGTAAATACCCAAAAGTGGCACCCTCTTACAAAAAGAGGTGATATGGGGCCCCGGTTGGAGCATAATTCCTTTCGCTATTTAATATGCTTCGTATAACAATCATAACGCCTTTAGTTAAGAATGACTAGAAATATTTACAAAACGCCTGTTAATACAAATACTCTTTTTTCAGTTGCAATTAATGTCTATTAAACATGTTTAAATATATTCTGCCTAGAGCGACCGCTCCTTTCTCTACTATTGGTGCCTCTTCCCACTTAACCTCACTCTACTAGGGCTTCAAAGACTTTTACATAATTATAACAAAGTGGAATAACTTGTATAAGCTTTGGAATTATAGTGTTACTATTACTGTGATTATTAGGACTACAGTATAATTTGATTATAACTATGCCTATATACATACCTAACTGTATTTTAAGGTTAGACAATAGCCACAATTAAATTGTGGCAATAAATTGGTTGGTTAACTTACAAAGTTATTTTATGTTAATAAATAATAATAATTTGTTAAACAATATAACTACTACTAACAGATACTTGGTGTTGTACTATAGAACTGTAAAATCATGTTTCCCCTATTTTACTTACATGTGAAATAAAAATTATCACGGAGCATTAGCATCGTCAGGTTAAAATATTATGTGGACTATACAACAACAAATTTACCGATCAGCCCACCAAGTTTTTGTATCTAAATGGCCTATAAACGAGAAGAGTCAGCTAATGGCAAGCGGTCACCTTCACCCATGGCCATCAGAAAAGTCACAAGCATCACCTATGCATTGCCGGCCAAGAAAAAAGGAAAAAGAAAGAACAATAGCTCTATTAAACTCCCAGCCGGAACATGACAAGCCGTCTAACAGCTTCCTCAAGCAAGAGATGGTGGCTAACGAGCCGGGCTTCCTCTCTACCATAAATCAGGGACCGTCTTCAATCGTCTCACATGACAGTCAGCCTAAATGGGACTGGATTTAGTATTCTAAGCCCAATGCAGCCATAGAGGAGAATTGGTGGCCTCGCTTCATCTGACGATAACTTGGGTGTGCCACGGGAAGCTGTTTCATTAGAACTCCCATTTTTTTAACAGCCTGCAAAGGAGCATACGGCTTTCTGATGGTGGTCACTGTCAACACCAAAGGTATTACCGATGTGTTGTAAGCAATAAAAGTTAAAGTAGGCAAAGGTCTATTAGAGTTGAAAACATGATCAGTTTTAAGAATAAATATAGGTGTATATCCCTTTACAGGCATTACACCTTCGCTAATTCCATATCATAATAAACACGTTACACCGTATTTACTATTGCAAAAGCATAACTTCAAACCGACGAATAGTTGAAAAACACATCTACTCGTTTGAATGGCATTTTTTCGCCGAACCGTAATAAATAACTAGCACACTGTTGGATACGTGCGTAGCATTAAAAAAGTGGACGAAAAATGTTCCCTAACGTCTGACCTTATTCGTTTTTGACCGTTTCCCTGACAAAAACGAATAAGGGTAAATAAAACAACACCCAAGCACACCGCTTTATAGATACTTTATGTTGGCAAGCAGCATAGAATAGACTCGCAATGTGAGAATAAAATACTGGTAGGTATGTTTTTAGTTTTAGATATGTCCCTATGTAACAAATGAGCTTGCAGTCACATAACATCCCATTACATTCTGGCTTTGAGTTTCCTCTCACTGTAAATGGGATAAAGACTATAAACAGTCCACGTTGGTCATTTGCAGACAAAATCTAATCAACTTAAAACATCATTTAGCGCAGGTTTTTTAACAGGCGCTCAGAGTTTCAAACTTTTTTTAAGTGGTCGAGAAGCGAGAAGACGGTGTGAAGTTCTTCAAAAAAAGTGATACCTTAACCGATCCTTTTATGCCAGCAACGTACTTATAATTCTCCAGGCATTGCAAGGACAAAGTTATCCACTTAACACCAGGGGGGCTTTTTGCTGATGTGCTCATGTATAGTATGCCAAAGATGGGTCGACCTTATATGTAGTAAGAGGTCAACACGGCATTGAATAACAGGTCTATAAGCACTACTTGACACGTAACCCCGACTCCGTGCTAAATGTGGACAATCCATCAAGAAAATACTATAGCTGAATAATAAGCCCCTTCACAATCAACTCCGATCAGGACTCGCGGCGTGACATCCATTTAAACCGCCGTTGCCGGCTCAGATAGAACGAGGGGCTCGCTTATGCTTGTCTTCCAAGACTGCAACCAAAACAAGCAAAAACATTTCTACTTTGGACGCGAACTGATTCGGACGACGCTGGCAGTATGATAAGTAATTGTTAGAGTTAAACTTTCTTGTGGTATTATGGTAAGATAGCGTTGCTAAGCCATGTCTGATGACCTTTCGCACAACTTCTAACGCTTGCGATACCACTGACCCGTAAGGTTGGACTGGCATATTGCACTGGAATAGCGATGGGTAGGATCCTAACCACTATAAATTTAATGAAAGACCAGTGTATTTACCCAAAACAATGCATAAAGTAGGTAATAACTCAAAAATACTAACATTTAAAGTTTTTCCGGTTTCGAAATAATACTTCTATTGCTGATTCTTTTGTTCTGAACTCTATTGTCTAAAGCTACAACTACACCTGTTCTTGGTTGTGTTGGTTTAGCAGCTAGTCCTAGTTTTAATTAAAATCGAGTTGTTACACACGCCTTGAAGAACTCAACATTTTGATGCCGCTGGAAAATTCCAACTATGTAAATATGTTCGCAAACTTATTTCAGTTACAGTTTTACATACAGGTTGTATTCATGAAACGTTATCGTATATATTTTAGGAAATACAAAACGAATCTCGTAAGTTTTGTCTTGAATATTTGGTGGTAAGTAATAACGTCACCGTCACCCATGGACATTAATAACACCAAATGCAACGCCAACCCAACGCAATCACCAACGCGTCGCCGGCCATAATGGAAACAAGTACCCGGCATTATTATACCTATAATTAAAAAGTTAACCTCGCTGTCCCTTAAATATAAAAATATAAAATATAGAAATTGAAAATTAAGTATGCTAAAGTACTTCATTAAAAAAATCAGTACAGATTGCACGCTATATTGATTGCACACCTTACGCACAAGACTTAACGACTGCACCCTGTATACACCAATACATATAACTGAGCTACTAATATGCGGAGTATATTGAGTGCCTACCGTATTCAGGCTCTAAACTCAACATCGTATGCGCCCCATATTGGAAACTGTGTGGAACAGGAAACGAAAACCATTTTTCAATCTAAATTATCGACATCCAGTCCAATTGCCGGCCTTGCGTGTCAGTGTTGAAAATTTATATTAATTCATAAATTCTCACCTTTCGTTATAAGTTTACGTTCACATTTGTATTAGTTTTAACTCAAGATTTACATTCAACTTATACAATATTTGTATGTATATTATTATGCAATGTTTGTATGTATATTCGGAACAAATTTTGCAAGCTGAATTAGAACTACTTCCTCTTACTCTACTGCCTTCAAATTTTAGCATATTGCTCTGTATCCGATGACAATGCAATTTCATAACAAGCATGACAGGCAGGGGAGGCTTTACCTATAGTGCAGGAGGTGCGGTGCACCCGGGCGCCGGTTGTTAGGGGGCGCCGAGAGCGTCTTTTAAGTAGGTACCTATTCCATTTCGACCACGTATTTTGATACAATGATGGAAGCAGTGATAGCCGTGTGGTTGAACGTTGGACTGCCGAACCGGAGGGTCCGGGTTCAAACCCCGCACGCACCACTAATTTTCAAAAATTATGTGCGTATTAATATTTAATTATCACTTGCTTCGGTGAAGGAAAACATCGTTGGGAAACCTGCACACCTGGGAGTTCTCCATAATGTTCTCAAAGGTGTGTGAGGTCCACCAATCCGCACTTGGCCAGCGTGGTGGACTATGACCCCTCACGCAGTGAGAGGAGACCCGTGCCCAGCAGTGGGACAGTTATGGGTTGCGATGATGATGATGATGATGATAATTTTGATACAAAAGGGCGCCAGGGTAATGATTGCACCCGGGCGCTACATGTACTAGAGCCGAGCCTGCGCTCAGCATTGGTTCCAAACAAGCGAACTCACCAACAGTCAACAGCACAGTGACGAAATAACTAAACTATTGCTTTGCTATTATTATAATTCACTGTATTATAACAAAAATGTTTTTTATTTTTCGATCTCTTAATTTTTTCTTACGTCTTTCGATCGCAGTGTTGGAGAGCCAGGTTCGTAATAATACGGGTTCCAGCATTTATTTTTCAAGGCAGCAACGCATTGGTGATTATAATAAGAAAATAGAATAACGAATGCTGTATTCTAATTTAAAATAAATGTATTTTCTGTCTTTTTCTTCCGACTGTACCGAACGTGCTGCTTTTGTTCTTCTAAAAGTTTTCTATTCTGTACCATTAACTAATGAATGCATTAATTGTTGGAAACAATTGTGATTGAAAACGTTAATCTACGATTCACGATTTCGTTTAATGGTGTCGATTCCTATTTTGTTTAAGTGGTTTGAATGTTGGACTTTCGTCTGGATTTAAATTATGTGTGCACATTTAATTTAAAAAAACCGTAATTAGAATGATTAGTTGATGGCAGCCTGGCAGATGTTCTGATTGTATACCGAAATACAAATATAGACGATCTCATTGATCTAGAATGAATAACAGATGACATCGGATTCTCAGTAATTACTGGCCATTGAAATGAATAATTATTCATTGACAAAATTTGAAAGCTACGAGCAACGAATCCAATCCTGTAGTTCATCTACTAGTATATTGCTTACAATATTATAGATCATATTTGAGCTATAACTTTCAACATAGAAATTATTAATCTATTTCTGAAGACTACGATATCTCTTTGAGAGGTCACAAAGAAAACACGCACACCACGGCAGACTCGCTGATTATGCTAGAAATTTCATTAACTATTCAAAGTACACAGAAAAAAAACGCTGTGACAAATGACCTAAATACATACTTACACAAAGACTTTTAATCCAGGGGAAAATGATAACCATTTAAGAGCACTATAAAAAAATGTAATAAAAACATTAACAATCGAGAATTTAATGTTTAGGCTACCAAAATGGTCCATAGTGTCTACGGAAAATACGGAACCTAAAAGCTAAAACATTTACGGCCAGTAACAGGTGCAAGCTTTACGCAGGTACTGGATGACATCATGAACATTGAACATTTAATGGACGCAGAGTGGACGGCAACTGTACGCCATGCAGTCGAGAGCACGTTACGAGGTCAAATCCAATAACACTATCTTGAGTATTTCGTATTACTTTAATGGGACTGAGCCCATTTCGTCCACTATGCTATATTATTAAATGAAACTCAGTTTAAAATGATTAGGTAGGTTATAATGAGTTGTGGTTACGTGTTGTACCTAGAAGCTATTAATATTTTTTGATGAGTAGCCGATAACCCTTTGCACGAAACACCTGTTGGTGAGTGATCTTCGCATCCCCATGGACGTTCGTAACAATCACCAAACGTATGATTTTAAACTCAACTCATCGCGGACTATACACATTTTTTTATGATACGGGTTCTCACGATATGTATATTCCATAGGTAGTACGAGAGGCAATAGAAATTAAAAAAGCAACCCAAAAACTTTAATAGGGAGGATGGTTTTAAGTTAGCGCAAACATGGAATCCAGTGGTTATTTTAGCATAGGTTAGCCTGAAAAGGTTGACGGAAGGTAGATAAACTAAATGTGTCAAATTTCATGTGTCATCCATCCTGTCAAAAGTTTCTCAGCGCCACCGCAGTTCAGCAATGACCGTATTGTTCAGAAGAATTCACCACGAGCAGAGAGGGATGACTTAGGCTCACGGATTGATAAAGCTTTTAAAACCTCTAAACCATCGAAAACCTCTTAAAATCTTAAAACCACAAAGACATCCCTGCTGTGACAAATAAGATTTTTAAATGTGGTTAGCTACCAAACGTGAACTGATGGTCAATGTTGACAGTACCACTAGACTGGGTGGTATAGGATCCAGGTTTTTCTCACGGTTGGGTGGATCTTACACTCCAAATGATCTGTGAAAGGTATCCTAAACGGGCATTCAGCTATTAATGCTGTAGTTTGTACTATTGCAGGCGGAGTATTATCGGCTCAAAGATATAATCCCTAAACGTTGCTCTATTGTGGGGATTAATTCTAGCTCTGTAGTTACCGTTTAGTTGGACCGAAAAGCAACCCGCTGAACGAACATTCAAAATTCATTGGTAGATGAAGACTAAGTACCTGCATTAAATCTATGTGTAGTGTGTTTATTTCTTCTGTCTCTCCCTAT
Organism: Ochlodes sylvanus; assembly: GCA_905404295.2. Classification (NCBI taxonomy): domain Eukaryota; kingdom Metazoa; phylum Arthropoda; class Insecta; order Lepidoptera; family Hesperiidae; genus Ochlodes; species Ochlodes sylvanus. Next base: position 11,433,281 of record FR990130.1, on the reverse strand, counting down.
TTCTTCATTTCTTTTCTCAGCAACACAGACGGCACAGAGTTTCCCCAATAAAATGATTTTAAAATTGCCCTTCTTTATGAGCTTAATATGAATAATAATAAAAATTAATAGAACTGACACCAATTAATTAAAAAGCTGTGGATCATTTTCAATATCAGTTTATTTATTTATCACCTTTTTAACGGAAGTATCAGTATACTTATTTTAACGGACGGATTCAATTCAAAGGACAAATGCCCGAAAGTTTTTCCTCTATGAACATGTTTATCAGTAAGTGTAAGGAAGTCCCCAAAGATTTAATTTAAAACAAAGCAAAGGTTAAAAGATTTTAGATCGTAGAGTTACACCTATTGCTTTTTGCAACATAAAATATTCGAGCCTAGGTATTCCTAACTAAAAATCAAATGTAACTAACTGGTTAGTGTCAATACAAGTATTAATATAACGCAAAGTTATATTTGAGATTTCTTACGTTAACTTTGTCTCCGCCCGGCATATTACGATACCGGCAAAAACTAATATTCGCAGCGCAGAAATTTCTGTTGTTGTTCTTTCTTATTAGATATAAGATGTCAAAGTAGGTGGCAACTTCTGTAATATCTATAAGAAATAATACAATTAGGCCACTACATTGTTACTGTATTTAAATTATAATTAGGTATGTCTTATTTTGAAAGAAATTTTATTTTAAAACATTGTAACACGATAATATAATTACTTAATTTAATTGGAGTATAATGTATCAAGAACAGGTTCAAAATTAAAGTCATAATGAATTAAGTATAATGTTTATTTTAATTTTCATCACTGGTTCTGCTCTTTTTTAAACACCCATTGAATTTATTTTGAATATGGCTTAGCTGTTTGTGAACTTATTTTACTCCGATTTGGACTTTCTACTCTTTCTACGCATGAAACCAACCAGCGCAACAAACTTAATTTTGTACTTCGAGCCGGATAACAAAATTATGAATTAATCAGATTTTAGTTTGGTTCACCCACAGTAAAGTTGATCATTATGCCTCTATGACTACTGAACAGGTCATATGCAATAACGACTTGTCTTAACAAAAAAGTTAGTCTTTTCCTGGTCTTTCATCATGTTTCATGCAATTTACCTATGATATGTAAGTATACCGTGCCGTGAATTGATACAGTCTTTATAAACTGTCCGCAGGTTACGAATAATTTAAAATTGATAAAAGCAGAAGCTCCAATGATGCTCAAATTTATTCAGAAACAGTATCCTCAACCAATTTTACGCTACGTTTTGTACCCAAGCAAACTCAATGTGAGGAACTGATCGAGTCGACTTCCCCAATAATTCTCCACAATATTAAACTTACCGATGTGTCAATACATAAATAGCCCGAGGAACCGGCACGAGCGCGACACCGCGCGCTTATCGCAAACATTCTCTTTTACGCCCCGTTCGCCCGTAATAAATTTGAGGCCATACGTTGAATAACACACGGGCAAAGTTTGGCGGTTAGCAAATTCTTCACTAGAGTGTGCTTCCTCATTTTAAAATCTTCAGGTTAATTCTGCATTGAAAGAACCACTCATCAGCAGTTGAATTCAGTGCGGCAATATGTACTCCATTTTAAACGCCTGAATCAGTTCTGCAGCTAAAACTGTTGGCCATACGTTGGCACACTTTCAAACTCAAGTGGTTGGCATTTTTTTTTACTTTACTAGAATACTAAGTACTGATTCGTTTACATCTCAAATCTTTAAATAAATGCTATATCTAGCATTACCTATCACTCAATAACCGCTCATACCTATCACTCAATAACCGCTAAGGGTCCTAGACGAACTCTCCATAAATCTATACATATAGATACATTTATATATAATTATGAAGCGCTCATAGCCCGGCGGCTTGCGTCGATCTCAAGTGATCGACAAAGTTAAGCAACAGCGGGCGCGGTCGGTAGTTGGATGGGTGACCGCTAGTGGCAAAAAAATTCTTGAGCGCTTCCGTGCTTCGGAGGGCACGTAAAGCCGTCGGTCCCGGTTGTTATCATTTGGTAGCAGTCGTTAAGCCATGTCGGATACCTTCGGGCGGCTTAAAATTTCCGACACTTGGGTTGGCCACTAACCCCTCCACCAATCCGCACTGGAGCAGCGTGGTGGAGTATGCTCTAGGCCTCCTCAGGTACGAGGAGAGACCCGTGCTCAGTAGTGGGCCATTAATGGGTTGTAGCCATATATAATTAAGTATAAAGCAAAATCACACACACTAAAACACTATTTATAATTCAAGAACGGCTGGACCAATTTTTATGAGTTTTGGGTTTTTTGATTTGTCGTAAGGCGGTAAGAATAAATAATAATATTATGTTGCAGAACATCGTCTGCCGGATCTAGTGCCTGATATTGGGACTCTGCAGGTAAAAGAGGTGTTTCGAAATTGGGGATTCATGACTAAGTAAATAAATAAATAAATGAGTATGTTGTACTTATGAGTATGTTGTTGTAAAAACAGGACAACATAAAAGAACCGATTTTCACGGTGTTGGTTAGCGATGAAAACGTTTAACATATTTTTCTGCATTTTAATAAAAGATTAACAAAATTAAAAAAATAACTGAAGATTTCATTGAGTCAAATAATTAAATTTGGTAAGTAACTATACTCAACTAGTTCTCCCGAATGCACAGGATTGTGTTGACTTTTTAGGGTTATGTATATTGGCTTGACCTGTTTTGAAACATTTCTTTTGAGACCATAAGTTGAATAGTCGTAATATCGTGAAGACTCGACTAGACTCGAGCAGTTTGCGAATTCTTTGCCAGTGTACGTTGAACTCCCTGGCCGGTTCATATTTTTAAGTGAATTCTTGATTTGAAGTCTATTGGAACCGATAATTTTTATTGACGACATCTTTTTAAAGAACAAAGGTGAAAAAAAGAGTTTTCTTTTGAGAACTAAGGAAGCTTAGCATTCCTTGGGCCCGTGGAACCCTTTATTATAATACTAGCAGTGTATGTGAGGAACATTTTATGAAAACTAGAGGCTTTCAATAAATTTTAATAGGACTAAAAATTATCTGTTAAGAGGATGTAATTAATAATTAATCCTTAATTTGCTTTCTGAAACATGGAAGTGGACTGTCGATTGATTCTCATTCCAAATATGTAATTAAAAAGAGTGCTTCAAATTTGACGTAATTATCCATCACATACCCACAATGTGGACAAACTGAGCGCAACTCCACTAACGGTCATTAACCCCGGCCGCTCGGCCCCGCCGTAGCGCAGACAGCTGTTGTCCATACATTCCGAATATTTCTAGATAATTTTGATTGCCATTTTTGAAATAATTATCTTGTAGAATCTTGACTTTATACGAGTATTTTTAATCAATACCTATGACCATGTTCTTTCAAGTCCTCGAGTATGTTAAGTACCGTGGCAGGTGGTAGTACTACCGGGCGAACTCTGGGCTCTACTACATACATAGTTCATTCTCCGACCTAGCATATTCCTCGAAATTTTGCGGATCACAAGGATGATCCCTATAACAATACGTTCAAAATATCAGGGAGCAGAACAGTTCATAAAGATCAACTAATGGCGGTCCCGCAATAGGAGTATTATAAAAATAATGTATTAGTGGGATTTAGCTAAGCCAAAGACAGATCGGCCGGGACGCGTGTCGTCGCTGCCGGGAGACGGTTTATATCTGGTTAAGTGTCGTTCACATCACGAACGGGGCGTTTAGTTCGTTGAAAATATTAACATGTACGTATGACAATAATAATAAGATAGAAGATTTTTTTTATTATTGGAAGTTCATTACGTGTTACAGTAAGTCGCAAAACTTATAATGTTAGATAAACTAGCAAAGCACAATGAAAACTATCTACTCCGTCAAACTTTTTTAAGGTTAGATGGTATTTATATTTCAGGAAATACAATATTAAATTAATATTGCAAATGGCAGAACCTGTGCACGAGTTCCATTTTAGCCATCTAAGAATCCCTCAGTTTAGTATAGACGGAATGAAAGGATAAAGAACAAGACTTTTTCATGAACACTTGGTTTGTAAGATATTTTTAAGAACTGAAGTATTGAATATAATGTTTATATAATATAATTTTTCTGTACGTGTGTCGACAGTGAACTCGTCCTAAACGGCTGGACCGATTTGAATGATTTTTTTTGCGTGTGTTCAAGTGGATTCGAGGATGGTTTAGATTCACAATTGGACCCGGTGGTGATATAACCCGTGGTGACAAAACATTTTTTAATTATAAAGCGTTACGAAGACTATGAAGTTCGCTGGGACAACTAGTATAAGTTATAAATATGTCAAGATTAAACTTAATATGCTTAGTTTTATCTACGTTACATGACATATTGATAGTCAGACAAAACATCAATGAATTAAGAGATAAAGAGAAAAATATACATCCTGTGGCCACCGAAGTCCCCCGATTTAACGCTAATGGATTTATTTTTACGGGGCTACCTCAAAGAGAGAGTATCCTTGAACTCTTGTGAACTAAAGAGAAAAATATTCGTCTAGAAATCAGCACAATTGAACCAAGTTTACTGCAGTGTGTGGCGCGGAACATGAGGATCCGTTTTGAACAGTGTGTGCAACTCGACGGAAGACACTTGAATGACATAATCTTTAAAAGATGAAATCCGCATTATTATTCTGTCGTTCAATATTTTAATTAAAACGATATGTCAAAAAGTTTTTGTTTTATTTAATTTTGAAAACATATATCTGCCACCGGACACCCTATAGTTATGCAAAATTATATGTTACTGAAGACAAGTTTTACTGCTTCATGACTAAAGATATTTCAATCCTCTGTACTTTAATACGCATAATTGAAAATATTATTTCAAGCATTGATCGGTTCTCAGACGCAAAGGTAGGCGATGCATGTAGGTTAAAAACCTGCACTTAAGTTTAAAACTGCAAAGTGAAAAACTGCAATATTCCATGCTGTTGATATGGTAGCTCGCAATTTCCAGTACAGACAGTTTAAAGTCCGCTGATAACTCAATCTGCTCCATTCACAACCAGATCTTCGAGGCGAAGAAACTTTTGCACTGTTTATTCCGGTTCGATATCTAGATCTCTGCTCCAGTCTATAATTCTTACAATACGTTATCTTCATGTTTCTATAAATTTGGACCTGTCACAGTATTATGATTAGAATGAATTACATGAAGGATTAAAGCCAAGACACAACAAAAACGTCGCAAGTCTATTAAACCATAACATGTCATAAGCCTAAAATGTTTCCTGTACGTGACCGTTTTATGAAAAGAAAATATAGAAAACATTTATCATGTTAAAAATCAAACCAATAAAATACGTTGCAAGATATAGAGAAAATATTATACAAAGAACGATTAAAAAAAATTTAACCGTAAAAGTCGTTAAATGTAAAAGTAACATAGACCACAGTTCATAATTGATAAATAAAATATATTTTTAAAGTGACGATTTCAATAGAAAACGATTGGGTGAGACTGTGTCGGGAATATACGGCCGGGAAGCGTCTAAATTCCTCATTGACTTTAGTAATGATAAGTCAATGAAATTCCTATTTAATTGAGCAACTACAACCGCTAATTTGAAAATCACTGCGGCTATCAGTTTTCCAAGTCGTGTACTTATTATGACACTGTTCATCGACTTCTCTCCTCTTCTCTCTCCTTCTCTCTTCTCTTCTCCTCGTGGTTCATAGGCAAGCTAATGGATGGCATGCCGCATTAACACTCATAAAATTGTAGTTTTTCTATACTTTTCCTTTTTTATAACTATATCCTATTCTCTAAGGCTCAATACCGGTCAAGTGGAGAAGGAAATAATTATGTTAACAACTTATATTTAGTTGGCGTGTATTGCTGGTTAGTATCTACCTACTTAGATCTCGACTCTTTAAAATACAAAATACTGTTAAATAATTTAAAGTCGAACTGAAATAGACACATAATATATAAACAATGTTATAAGGGTACATAATATTTTATCGGAAATATGAAAGTTTAAAAAAGGAATGCTTTCTCATTACTCTACTTTGGAAGTTGATACAGTTAAAAAATGTAGAATTTTACGTCTAAAGCTACGAGTAGAACCCACATTAAAACGAAAATGACAGAGAGGGTACAATCGCTATTTATTTAAGAACCTAATAAAATTTTGAATGTTTGTATTGACAAGTATCTACGCGATCATGTTTCGTTGTAATATGTATTTTCTGAGAAAAGTAATTTACATGAAGGGATCTTAAAGTAGAACATCTCATATGGAGTAAAAGCCGTAAAAGTGACGAAATATATTTATTACCCTTAACATCGTAGTCTCGAAGGAGCGTCCTATTTTCGTATGGCAGTGATGTCAAAGTAAAAATCGGGCTTCGAGCTAAGTAATTGTGTAGTACCTACTTTTCTAGAAAGGTAAGCTTTAATCCCATATTACCTAAATAGGTAAATAAATAGGTAAAGGTTAAATAACCACGAACGTGTTTTTGAATCGCTCAAAAGATCTGTAGTTTCCCAAAATAACTAAAACTAAAAGCTACATCACTCAAATTTATAGCGCAAATAAGTACACCACAAAAAATACTCAGCAGGGTACGATGTGAAAAGGAATTCTATTTTGCGTGTAAGCTATTCAAACTTACATCTTTCATGAAAATGTTAACAACGAGCAGAATCTGTAAACGATGTAATATCTCACTTTAATCAATCCACTTTAGTGAAGGATTACGTGTAGAGAATAAATTCTTTACAGCCAATTTTGCGGGCAGATTTTAGCGAAATTGAATGGAGTTTACGATTTTTTTGGTACGATACGCTCCAGTGAGAAATAGCCGATTCATTGGAGGAAGTTTAAACAAGGAGCTTTTTCGCGAAATGAAGTGGTGGGCAAGTTTATCGAAGGCGCGATTGCTTGAGACGCGTAGACGTGGCAATCAATCAAATATTCGGGTGAGTCATGAATAAATCGGAGCAAGTCGGAATATCGCGCCTGTTCCGAAGTAAACAAGCTTGTCGGCGGTGTTCTTGGTGCCTGATCTTGATTTACGATGTTTTAGCAACGAAATAAGTTGTTCTGTGGCAGCTCCACGGTGCATTTTCCTGACGTTTCGCGGTGATATTGATGTGCCGTGAAGTTTCGCTTTGCACGCTGTTCGCTGGAGAAAGGGGGCTTTTTGGTTCATAACTTTCTCTTCTTTTTATGTTTTAAAAGAAATTACATATTCTGTTACAGTTGTCCATGAGCGAGCCTTACCTCTTACTATCGGGTGGCTCATTTAATCGTTTGTGAGCTATTTCGTATAAAAACCTTAATAAAATAAAATATACTTTCCTCCTCCTAAATAACGTAAAGAAGCCTAATAGTCAAAAGTCCCATGCGAGCATTATGAATTCATTTCTTTAATACAAACTTTAGCGCACACAATCTGAAAAAAATACAAAGAACAATACTTTAAAACCGATCGTAAAAGGGTATTGTAAAACACTGGGAATTTAATTGTTGAACAACAGCGTACGTTCGTACATTTCTAGTTAGTCTCATTTAGTACTTTGAGTCAGTTTTCGTAGTTCTAATTACGGACTTCTAACTTCACTTCGCGTCGGAAAACCTACGCTTTTACCCTTAACATATCCCTATATTACATATACATATTTTTTAATTCAACTGATTAGTAAGTTTCTCAAAATTATGACCCATACATGTATCATAATTTTGATCGATTACAGTTTTATAATAATATATCTATAGTTATAAATATGAAACATCTAATGGTACATTTACCATTTTATTTATTGCGGAGCAATAAACAGCCTCCTAAAAGATTTTACTTGGGAACTAACTTCTTAACAGAATTTCCATCCTAAATTGTATCTCATATTTCGCGGGAACACATACGTTATTCAGGATTATTAGGTATTGTATAAGTTAAACTCATAACATCGTAACTCAACTAGCTGTATACACAAAAATGTGCAGATTTTGTATGTGTACTGGATATTTCACCATCTCGAAAAAATTAACCAGTTTATCCAGGTAAAGGCCGAAAAGGAATAAAATATTTAAAACCATTTGCTGTTGTATGTATATCTTCCCAAACACATCATTGTAATATGCGCCTACCCTACATCTCACTCAATTTGTTTGCTTAGCGTATCACGGAACAGCCACATTCCAACTGTGGAAATAAATGTGAGCATTCAACGTATTTTCTTCCTGTCGCTTGGTAAACGTGAATTGAACTCTAAATCTTTCTATAAACTGGCTAAAATAGCTTCTCCGTATTAAGTAAACATATGTCGTTATACGTCGTCAAACGGTATTCCTTGTTCGCTTTACTCTCTGCTCCTGTTTGCGCTCTTGGTACTTGGCAAGCAAACTCTCTTACTTTGCGTACCCCGACTCTGTGATATGTATTGTCTCTAACGCCTTTGCGAAAATTGTATACATTTCACTACTTTTAACAATTGTTTCAATGGTGTGTTTTGCCTAAAAAGGCATGAAGAGCTGGCGCTTGCTTTTTATGAAGTTGCACGTATTTGTGCCATGCTCAAAGACATAAAACTTCCTTTGAAAGAAAGAAGCCAAAAAGGTGTTTACTTTTTCTCGTATTGGGAAAAAATTTATCTAACTATATTTTTTCCCGAGCTTTATATCAGCTTCAAGGTAGGATGATCAAATTGGATCTTTGGAAAAATCCTAGAAATAGCTCGGACGATAGCGAAAATCTTCCTTAGATTCAAATTATCCGGACCCTTACAATCCTAGGATCTTCGAAAAGATCCACTTTGTCTGATTATACTACGACATATAGGTACATTATGTATTTGTATACATAAGCGATAGAATCTTCGAGCTTAATAATAATTACCCATTGTACCCAAATATCCACAAATGATTCTAACAATTATATAATTTAAATTTACTTTTATTTAAGTTTAGTTTAGTTTTCTTAGTTATTAAATTTTAGTAATGCGTAGCGATGATGATAACGGTTTACTAGAGCCGACGGATTAAGCTGGGCTGGGTGGTATAAAGCCTACACTTAACCGTACTTTCAAATGATGGGAACTGGGGCCATTACTTCCATCCATAATAGGATGGTCTGCGATTAATAAAAGTTTAGTCAAAGAGAATGAGAATCCTAACACCACGACTAAAATTATAAATGATATAAGCAGAATGATAATGCAGAAAAAATGATATAAGTACCTATATTTCATCCACATAAAAAGTATCAAATACTTAACGATTAACTAATAACTAAAAAGCTGACACTGCTGTAGCAAATCATTCTTTTGATGGAGAAGAAAGTAGATTGTTCGCTTGATGAACATAACAGGAACGAGATAATGAAGTGTATTGAATCCGGGAAGTTCGTTAATTTATCATTTGCGATGGTTGCCGGTATCTTTCGTAATTTCGCGGAGACAGCGAAGTTTTATCGGATACGGCGGCAGTCAGGCTTTGTTAATAAACAGAGTTTTATGCAATTACTGGGGCTCACAAAAGCGCTGATTGTAAAAAAAGTTTGACCAAAGTTAGAGAGTCTGTTGGCATCCTTTTAAACCGTAACTTACTGAAGTCACTTTACTTTTAGACGTTTAGTCAGTCTAGTTCGCTACCGTACTTAGCTTTACCTTAACGTACTTACATGTGGAATGTGATCACCCATACTTGGCTGGTTTACTTATGTCCCTATTATTTAACAGAAGGCTCATAGTAAACATTGGAAACGTACCCACGTTTATTGATAGATTAAAAATAGCAGCCAAGTTACGATGATAAGGGACGCATTCTCCGCCAACATCAAATGTTACAGCCAACAAAATTATGCCAACTTTTTACATAATCATTAAACTTTAAAACAATAAAAAGTGTCTAAACCATTGTCCCACACACCGCTCGGACTGAAATGCGAACGTAAACAATATTTCAATGCAGATGGCTCGGCGCCCTATATTCAGATATCCAATAAAGAGGAGCCACATTTTTATGGGCCATTCGGAGGGTCGCCCATTCTGAATACTTGGAGTTCGGCTTAATCTTTCCCTGAGTATTGTAACGATGGGCGACTTTCGATGCTACCTGCGACGCGGCCGACAGCTTTCAGGTTAATTTACATCAATGATAAATAGCGGTTTTTTGTCGATGCGATAGCTGTGGGACTCGACTTTATTTATATACTTTTACTAGCCCACCTGGCAGACGTTGTGCTGCAACATATGTTGGATTCTAACCGAGAGACCTTAATTTTTATACACCATAAAGAAAAGCTTATCAAATGCAATACTTAACATTTTGTACGGCAGCACTTCCTTGCCTTCAAAAGTTTGGCTGATCTCAACGAAAATCAATAAATCGCAACGAAAGCGCCACTTACTGGTTCCAATTGTGAATCTAAACCATCCAGAGGCCCATTCAAAAAAATTTCATCATAATTGGTACTACCATTTAAGAGGAGTTCAGTGATATACACATGGAGAGAAGAATTATATAGAGATCTTTTAAGTATCTTTGTCTGTATCAAACTATTGTCACGGGAGTGGGGTACGGGATGGGAAGGAATAAGGCCGGCTTCAAAAGTACACTTTACTTCACTTTTTCGTTCGCTGCTCTTCCTTATTTCTTCTTCTTCTTTCTTCTTCTTCTTCTGGTCCTCTTCTCGGATTCGCTTCCGAAACTGAACTGTCCCTGGCGTTTTTCTTTTCCCCCTTCACGAGAGAGGCGTTGAATGCTCATTGCATAGCAACACAGCCGTCTGTATTGGTTATGTGGGACTCACGAGTGAAGCTCGTGCCTACCCACTAAACACCGCCGTGGGGATGGCTTTGGCCCAAATGGCCTCAAAGCCTTCATCGATTGCGACCTCGACTGGAAGAGACGAGGCGCAAGTCCCTGCCGTGTTTGAGATCGCCTTATATACCCCTAATTTCGAACACCGCATTCCAAAGGAGATTGCCCACGGACGGTATCGCTAAATCTAAGTTGTGTCACTACTTCATGAAATCAGTTATTCCTATTATTAATTTAAACAATTTTTGTAACTATTCCAAAATAACAAATTCTCCGGATAAAAACTGACCAAATTAATAGTCGTTGTCTTGCTTTTGACCATTTACTTTGTCGCCATCTTTGCCAATTGCCACTGCAAAAATACGATTAGTGGTGAATCAAGGAATCGATAAGTTTTGGTGAAATTGGATTATTCATGTAATATGATGAATAAGCAATCGATGATAAAATCGATTACAATAACTTTTAGTGGAGCATTTTGACGGAGACTTCTTATGGTGCTGTTATTACTATATTTAAGGCAATGGATTAAAATTAACAGTTTACAACTACTAAGCCACTGACAACGTTTTTAAATCTATTCTTAAATGACCAAGAAATAGGTTATTGAAGTTTAGTCTGTATACGATTTCACTAATGTCGATCTTCGATTTATTGCAGATAAGCTACTACTCACAATACTCAATATTTTCGTTTTTAACAGTGTTGCCCGATTAATACCTATTATAGCTTTAATTAATTAATAATAGGATTCAATAATTAATTAATGTTCTTAGTTAGATAATAATAAATAAATTAAGGATTGCATATTACAAGGATAACGGTGATCATGTTTAAAAAATGACCTCTAAAAGTGGCGCTTCCATAATGGTATAAATATAGCAGTTTTCAGCGGACTGATGTGTGCCGACGGTGCCGAATACCATCGAGAATTCTCGGCACGCATATGGAATGAATGTTACAACAACTTTTTGTCGCTAGATTCTAAAAACAATCCGATTTAAAAGAATTCATCCAAACGATGTAGTTTTCAAGATCGATCTGTCGATCGATTTCAGATCAACATGTAAGCATGTTGATCTGAAATCGATTCTTCGATAAATCAATCTCCTGCCTGACAAATGACAATAAATAATTATTGTCTGAAGTGAAGTTCCCGTCCCCGACAGTTATTTTTGAACTCATTTTGAATTCAATAAGTATTATTTCGTGTTTAATTTGTTTTATTCTTTCAATTTCCATTAAATGAAAGCCAAAGTGATAGCGAGACAGAGACTCCATTAGTTAAGTTATTGTGTTAATACCTATTTGACGAAATCGCGAGATAAAAGACTCCATTTTAAGTTATCGTGTTTATTTCAAATAAAAACTAAATAAGTAGTGATAGCGAGTAATTATGGAAAATCCAACTCGTCGGTGCATTAATTGTTCCCTCCGACTGCGATATTTACGCTGGCAGTCGTTGTGATGAAATCTACAATACACTAGCGTCTTGGATTTCACCTACACCGGTAAGTAATAATGATGCAGTTTATGAGATCTTTAAACATTGCATCTTATGCAGTGATACTCGTATTTATTATCTTCTCGCGGGATAAGGTGCTGGTTTTAACAGATTCTCTGTCTAAAGTTGACACAGTGGTATGCTCCATCCACCCATGTAAAGCACAGGTCAGGGAAAGGGTTATTTCAATGATGCCTCAGTTATATTACCTGCTAGTGCTATGTTTTAATGTTAATATTTGAGGCATTATGCCATACATACCGCATCATATTACAGTTAGTTACAGTTAATTATCTGGTTTTATACAACACTGTGTTTAATTTCAATATGTTTCTGAACATATTAATGTGTTAAAATAATTGTTTTTTTGACAGACTTCACGTGAAGATGTCATTTGCATGGAGTGTTTTGTTTCACTACAAACAGTTTCAGCTGGATTTACTACACTTATCTCCTGATAAACGGGAATGAAGATACGGCAAATACCCTGAATGCTATTTCAGGGTATTATTGTAGCTGCCTAGTAGGCAATCGTACAGTGGGGTGTTGTGCACACGTGATGACCATCACTTGGTATCTGAGCTGGGGTCGGCATCACGAGATCACGACATCCAAGCGCCGGCACAGTTTTTAGATTCTATATTTGAAGAATATTGTTATGAAAACGAATAAAAATGCTACATACTTACTTTTGTATTTTCAATTCCTAGAGGGTTCCTCTATTTGAGTGATCATCGCTAAATGAAAGCTACTTAATTAGTTCGATATACATAGCTGCATTACTAACGAAATAAAAATTACATTTCTTAACTAACCTTCAATGGATAAAAATATATGTAAGGCTCAGTGGCTTAAATTGGCTTTCATTCTTTGATATCCACTCTTTAGGGTCTGGAACGCTTTTCTCCAATTTGCAACTATTATCTAATATAGCGAAATATTTCAGAAAACGTAAATTAGCACTTAACGGCTTGTTAACAATTTCGAACGTTCTATTTTTAGTGGTCCTTCATTACCATATTGCTGTTGAATGCCGAGAATTATAATATTTTTTTAATATGTAATTAAAAGTACTAATATCCTACTACAATTTAAGCTCAATTACATTAAGGCACAATAGATTTGATAGCGATACTGAATTCCATAGTCACTTGGGCAATCTCCTTTAAACTTTTTTTAAATTTATTATCGAGAAGTCGAGAACATTCAAGAAATTCTATTTTTAAATCAGGTACTTCTATCCCGCTCGCACCTTACAATGCTTGTGTCAACAGACTGATGATAATTCTATTTTTAAATTAGGTACTTCCACTTGTCAACAGATTAATCTACGCAACACTATTAAAAGTTAAATGTTCTGTTTTCTCCCACCACGCGTTAATAACTGATCGTAATGTGATTCGCATTAAAATAATATTAAATCACGATAATCAAGTGTATGTGTTCAGAAATAAATCTTAATACGAGGAATAAAAGTAGTTACTTCTTAGATGTAGAGTAATGAATTACGAGGTAGGTAATCTCGTAATTCATTACTTATGAACTAAGTTTTACCATTTATATTTATAAAAACTATTAAGTTTAAAAAAAGTATTTTATAATAATATTATAAAATACTTTTACTACATATTAAAGACAAAGATAGCAAAATTTTTAAACCGACTGGAATTAAACAAAAAATGAATATAGGTACCCCAGGTTTACTTTAGTGAAAACCGAATTGAAACATGTTTAGGGATTACTAATGTTAGTAGGAACAAACACAAACAGCCAAACCGACAAACACACAAATAATCTAAAAAACATTATTATGGGATTTATTTTTGCTTTAAGAATCGTAGAGACACAGAACTGAGCGCTGCCGGTTTTTGATAGCAGATCCCAGTCGTATATGATTCGCGGTCTTTGTCAAACCGAATGAACGTTCCCCTAACTGGTAAGCTATTAATGGATAGATAGTGATGATCCAACTCATAACGCCAATCTACTGTTATCCCATTAATAACGCGGTGGACCGCCGAAGAGATAATGTCTCTCGGCGCGCCACCATGGGGGTTCTATCTTAATTGCTTTCAGAAAGTCAATATCTTTACCAACGTTAACTTTTTGCTCCTCGTTCAAACTCATAAACAATATGTTTCCTTCCTGCGAGTTAGATGAGGAATCATATTTATTGCTTGTGTTGTTTTGTTTGTGCTTTGATTGTTATTGGTAAAAGTTATATCCTATTTGGTTTTTGGTCGATTTATGAATAATTATTGACACATTCGCATCTCTACTTCGCGGTTATCTATCAGGCGTAGTAGTCGATAGCTAGGATAGTATTTGGTATAGCTTCTGCTAAGAGATGGTACTGGGTTCGATTGTCGGTGATCTTGCCTAAGAACATCAGTAACACCAATAGCACCACGTTGCCAACCGAATAGGAAGCGGCAGACCCTCATAAACATTGACTCTTCGACAGTGCGATTGAAATTCGTATAAAACATAATATATTATTTGTTATTGTCAAAGAGGTTATTGTACGTATGTACCTATGTAGTCTACACTCCAACATTTTCCGATTGATAAATAATTAACAAACCAATATCGTTCATTTTTAGTATAGTCTAAATACATGAAACGCTTGAATATAGGAATATATTCACACGAATGCATGAAACAGGAACTTCCAAATTTTATTACTGAAAAGTAACTTCAGCGCAACAACCTCGAATCAGAGCTTAATTTTAAGTACAAAGTTGCATGTTGTGACCAACGTGTTAAAAAGTTTTCGAAACGTTTGCGATCTCCCGCTATGCGTTTTTTTCACAGAAAAAAACTTCACCTGACAATTTTTTACTATCGTATTTATCTGTATAAGCTAACTCTGTCCGCTGCCCTATGACGTTGTTTACCGTAGCAACGAAAAAAGCAAGTTTGCCAATTCATTTATTAAACAGATTAATAGGGTAAAAGCATAAGATGACTAGGTGGGTTGGCAGGCTTTGCATACGTTAAGGAACTTAATGGACTACCAGTTACAGTCGGGTGCGGTGGTCTGAACCTTCGTCTCTAATTGTCAAATCTTCGGTGGAAAAAAACATCGTCAGAAAATCAGTGCACTTGGGAGGTCATTATGTTATATTTGTGAGTATACTTATTGAACTTGAAATATTTAGTACTATATAAAATATATAAGTATAATAAAATAAATTTTAAGCTTACTTTTCAATTTCCAGAATCAGCCGTAGCGCGATTAAAATTCAACCTAAAATTGCGTGAAATACAATTAAACCGTTCGCGTTGTAGACATTAGTAGATGTATGCGTACGAAAAGATGGAATGTTGGAAAAATAATAGTACTCTTTTTCTTAAAAAAATGTCCGCGCCCGCTGGTGCTTAACTTTGTCGATTACGATGGACGCAAGCCGCGGGGCTATGAGTGCTTCTTCTTTGTTTACCATGCGGAAAGTCAAACTGTCGGCTGTTACTCGAAATCAATAAATATAGTGCAGCTAAAGCGCGGCAAAGTTCAGGTGCACTAGCTCCGGCTCTCACGTCTATTAATGATTCTATCGCCCAGAACGGACATTGATAAAGTAGTTTTTGATTTTCCAGCCCTCCTAGCTCATCTTCCAGTAGGTTTGGGGTCTTGTCGATACTCGTCAAAATAATAATAAATAACCCCACTCCCACTAAAAGCTCTCCGTAGCCGAACGTAATCAATCTTTTAGCGTAAACGCAAGAGAATAAATATTAACGGCATAATAGATTTACGGTACATAGTTCTTTTGGAACAAAATCTCTTTATAAAAGGGTAAATATTGACTGGTCATAATGGAAATTGCTTGTTCTTATGAGTATATTTACTAGCAGAACCTTAGTTGTGTAGCTTGTAATGTGGTTATCAGGCCACTTTAGCCTTCATATGACGTAAAAGCCTTAGCAAAATCCACGACACTAAGTTACTTATAATTCAAACCTTATAAGTTGTCATACACTACCATTCGGCATGGTACGGCAAATGCGCGCATTTAAATATCAATAGCCAACACACGACCTAATCGTAAGGGTTCAGCGTCTGCCATAGACATTAAAGACACCACAGGGTGTCACTGGCGCATTATCGGCCAACAATGGCGCGAGAGACTGGCTTAGTATTTTGAAACACCGATATTTTAAAATTCAACGATTTTATCACATAGTAATCGACAATTTCATGATGTTGTCGTTCTCCGACCGGATTACGACATCATAAAAATGACGTAGGTGCGTTTACACAAGATTCCATCCAGAACTTATATAGCGACATATACACCCAGGCCCACGAACCGGTAGCAGGCAAATAAGTTATATAGACATCAAACTTATTAGGTAATTCATAATTTTACCAACACAGTGTACATCGGGTAGATTTGAAATAGTTTTTATAAGATTTCACATGAAGGTGTATTGAAGTTTTTACGTCCTAGACGCCAAGCCAACTCACTCTGCTCTTAGTGTATTTGGATGGATGAGCCTATGGTGGAAGGTTCATGAGATCCCTGGGTCTTGTATCTACTAGAACTAGGCTATTGGGTTATATGGGTATTTGCTTATATGCTACACTGAGGAATTTTGAGTTTTTTAACACTTTCTTTATGCACTCCGATCGTATTAAAAAGTTACAGTAATGGTCGACACCTCACCCTGGTTTTATCTCCTTCCGTTTCATTTATACCTACATATATATAGTTATATCGTGCGTGCAGGTGATTGTTTATTCTCGGGCCTTCGATGTTTGTTCTGTATTGTTTACTCGTACGCCAGCGCTTACCGACATAAAGGAAATTCTAGAGCGAATGTGTAAGCTTATTTATTTAATGCCAACGGCGGGATAAATATTTTTTCTTTCATAACGGGGAAAAGGCAAACGTGCCAAAAATAGTACGTTTGCCTTTTGCTATTACAATATTATGTAATCACTGGTAAATTTGATAAGACTGGAAGGACATCTATTACACCTTAACATTCCAAGGCAACAATGATTTCTTACCATCAGGTTAGTGTTTGCTCAAGAAAGACAATAAAAATGCCAACCCTATTCAGTTGCAATATAGGGCAAAGGAAACCTTTTGCACGTATCGCAATAAGCGAATTACTTACTAATATTAAGCGATATCCTGAAGGGCCCAATGTATTGCACAGTAGGAATAACGATGCAAAAAGTTCGTTCCATAGTTCAACATACGCAACAGACAGAGTTTCACAAACCTTAGTTCAGAGGATCGCCAAGTATGCAGGTATTGTTTGAATGTGACTTTACACCTTGTAAGATGACGGAAATGTAGCGCAGATACTAAAACAGCCAGTCCAGAATTTCTCATTACGTTGACAGTACAAAAAGCATCCATCTGCCGAGATGCGGCTCCGATTTTACACTGTTTTTAGCAGTTGTCGTTCACAAATAGAATTGCTTCCTTCGTACTGCAGTACGAGTGGATGCATCCACTCTGCCACTTGGAACACCAGCCCAAAAGTGGGCATAGTCATAATCATAATCAAGTCTTTATCGCTCAGACTTGCCGGACCTTGGACAGACCTTGGTTGAGCAATTGCAGCTTCCTTTAAGGTAGTTTGGCCTTGAGGTCGGGTGAAACTGAAAATCGGTCATGAACCTTCAATATTCCTAATACCACTTAACCTTAAAGGTACTAAAATGTGATGTATCACAATTAATATTCATTTAATATTCGGACAAAAAACGGTGCTACTAAAATATCTAAAATGGATCGAAGCAGCGAACGGTACAAAATAAATGATGATATACGGCCGCTGTTATTGTTTCGCGAACTTTCCCCAACTGTACTATGAGTTATTGCGCGTACTTTGTTTTATTATTTAATAAACAGTGTATCTATGCTGAAATGATTTAAAGTAGGTTCTTGGATTCACCTGATATTAGAAATTCTCTTATGTAACTCCTATCAGGAGTGGCACTTGAAATAAATGTATACCATATTGCAATAACATATTTAGAAGTAGTAATTTACTGTCAACCATTGTGAAACAAGATTTTACTTAAAGGTTGGTTGTTTGGATGACTTTACTTTACACCAGGTAAACTTCTTTGCAGAGTCCGGCATATTTTATTTCAAGTAATATAGACGTAGGTACCTAATTACATAAACACCTCTCTGTAATAGAATGTTAGAATTTGATAGCAGCAGCTACCGTGGAAAATTCTGGTTTTATAAAATTAAGAAAAACAATAATTTGACACTAAAAATACTCAGTGTAGGTACTTATTGAAGTTATACTTCTGTAGGCGCGTTATGAAAAAATGATGAGGGTGAAATTTTAATATGTGAAGTTGGCTGCGACACCTAAATTTAACAGCATGAAGTTAGTTCTAGGTGGTATGAAAATTGATAACTATGTTCAAGTTGTATATTCTAGTATTTTTTAGTTTGATTTGATACACATATAATTTATTTAATTGCAATATCACAGTTCATAAATTATAACTATTTAAAGATAATTTAGAATGAAAATACAACATTGATTGTTTTATTCGAAGCGGGTTTTAAGCACAGCGCCATCTAGGGGTGAACCTTCCTAACTTAAAGAATACGAACGCCATCGGCCTAGCGCCATCTAGTAAATAATAGTAGAATAATAGAACTCGTTAGTATGGATTAAGTAATCGTCCTTGCCGATAGTTGGCGGTATATTGTATTTATTGAAGAATTATGAACGTCAAATTATTTACATCATAAACTAAAATAAATTTTCACATTCTTATTTAATGTGTTATAAGTTTATTAATAAATTAATAATAGATACAAATAAAATTATAATAATATTTCTCATTATATTATTATAATAAATGAAATTTTTGAAAAGATTTTTATCTTGTTACGCCAAAGAAGTATAACTTCTAAAGCGTGTACATAAGTACACACACATTAATTATTAATTAAAGTAATGTCTAAATTAACACAGCATTAATATATCTTTTCCCAAAAACACTTATTAAAAAGGTGAAATGAGGAAATATATAATTTATAGAAGCGAGCTGTAACTAGTGCAATTTACTTAAAATACAAGTTACCTACTTATATACTACTACAGTTCATAGATAAAGGAAATCCTGGGCGATTTATCGCATCCAGCGCAAATCAAATCAAGTCCTCGCTTCCAACAAAATGTCAAATTGATCCTTTTATGATACAAATTTAATACTTATGATACTTCTATTTCCATCCGAAAGCCATTACGTTACCTGAAAGTATCCTAAAAAACCCGCTGAGAATGCAAGCGATGCCGATACTCTTCCGACCTTCGGTATTTCGGCTCCCAGAGGACAGCGTCATATTCCCGATATTCAATAAAGCGAACTAACACGTTTAGCTGTCTGGCCCGGACCTTTCACAGCAAAATCCCTTGAGCATTACGATATACGAACGTATACCCGCCCTGAATAACCATCCCGTCTCCAATATTATGAACTCAGCCAAAGGTCGCGATATTTAAATCAGAATAGGTGAGATGGTGGGAATACTTTGTGGTTTTTGCGAGAATGCCGCGTCGGATAAAGAGGTGTTATGAGAAAAGTTTTTGAATGATCCAGAATATACAGGTCGACTGTAATGAATTTTCAAATAAAGAATAATAAAGTTTTAGGAATGGCTAATGTAGCATTTGAGGATATCCTCAGAAAATTTCGTTTCATTCAGTCAATGATTCCACCTACACGACTAAAAAAAGCCTATTCAGTCTTGGCTTAAATCACCCACACTAATCGAAGGGAAATACCGACGAAAAATGGAATCTAAGTATTAAGGATGGGAATAAATTTGTATGGGAATAAATTTGTACATCTATATATCTATATTATGTTAAATCAGCTATGACACAATCGACATATCGTCGAAATGTCATTTGCTGTAGTAGAATATTAAAAGACTAACGAATAACGTCGTTCAAAGTGGCCTTAGTGGTAAAAACGGCCTCAGCTTTTTTTCGTTAAAAAGACTGGAAGCCCTAAAGCATCAACATCGCTACCCCAATGACAAAATAATAATGTGTCGAAAAAACCTTTACACTTAAACGAAGACCAACAGATTTACCCAGGGCTTCTACCTCTAAAAATGTGCTAGTAAGACCCATGACCTGAGCATTTACCATGAAGATGTCTACGTAAGCAGAATTTAATTAATCAACATTCAACCACCATTAAATAAAGTGATGAATAAAAAAATCAGATAAGCTCGAATGAATTGACCCGCTTTATATCATCCAGCTATGTAGGTCTCGCTATAGCGCGATTGAAAATCATTCACTACGGAATTACGTAGTCAGTTTCGTTAATCTAATAATCTCATGCAAAGTAAGTTGCATCGATTTTATTGCACAGCGTTGAATTAAAAGAGCAAACCGCCTCGTGCTAAAACAAGAATGTTGTGTTAGTGAGATTTCCACATGACTTCCACGCTGCGTTTTAACGCTGAAAACATAAACAATGTTAACGTCCAATGGTCGAGTTCTGAAGCCATTGTCGTAATTCTTTTTGAGAGAACTAAGAGAGAATCACACAATTCGAGTAACATCGAAGTAAGAAGCTTTTACATTTAGCGGCAACAAAGCTAGCACTCACTCTAATTAAATAACGGAACGAATGAAAATAACATGTGGAAGTGATTACAAAAATTACGTTCACGTGACTACTGAGTATTATATGCCATAAAATTTTCATGTAAAGGAAGCTTTGTGAATACAGTTCACCATACATAAATGTCTCCACCAATAAAACTAATGTGTTATTGAAATTTTCTACTACTTGGTGTTTACTTGGTACTTTTTAATGATGATAATTGGCTGGCCGAACAATATATCCAGAAAAAAATAATTAAAGTGTATTATAAACAAAGACTGCGGCACAGAATCTTAGTTGCCGCGTTCCCCACCAAGTGTTGCCGCATTCCATATAAAATGATGTTGATATAAAATTTAAGCTTTTCTTCTTCTCAGTTGGTACGTCCTTGACCGTGCGGTCGTGGTCGGCATGTTACGTTCCGGGTAATTGCAAACTTCTTCACGATCTATCGCCATCATCCTAGTACACTCACGCAGTGGGCCACCCACCGCAGACTTGACTTGGTCGGCCCAGCGCATGACTGATTTACCGCGAGGTCTGGTGCCTTCGACTCTGCCCTGCACTACGAGGCGTTCGATGGAGTCACTGTCCCGCTGAGAGACTTTTACCGAAAATCTTTTATAGAACACTATTTTATTTGTATTGACTTCTCTCGACAGTTGCCGCTCCACTATTGCCGTCCCGCTCTAGCCACCCAGCTAACATTCGTTTGCCGCTGCGCCTAGTCTCTATGCTCTTGCTGTTCTAGTCTTGCCGTTTACCGCTCCAAACCCACATTCACCGCCTACCTCTTGCTGCTTCCCCACTGCTCTCCTCTCGGTGGCCTGCTCTTGCCGCCCTGCTAACACCATCCCGATCTTATCAACCTGCTCTCGCCTGCAAGTTAAAATAAATTCATCCACCCTTATTATGTACTCGTATATTTCTTAAAATTAACAGTCTCCACCTATATTGTTAGACATTACAGCTGGCCCGGAATTGAAAGCAAGACCTATTGTTCCCCAGGGCACCGAGTGAACTCTAGACCGCGGCAAGTATAACTAATCATAATTACTGTTATGACTTCTAATTTAGATACCCACCAGAGTGCAAGTGTACTGTAATTTATACAAATTTGTAATTTTACACTGAATATAAAAGCATAGGATGTTATTTCATAAACAAGACTAGCTATATCTTATGAAAAGAGACAAAGTATTATGTAAATAGTCAATAATCAATTAGAGCCGCCCATAGGTAGACATTGTGTAACACCACCCTCGCAAAGAACTCTCTAACTACCTTTTCTCAAAAAAAAGTTTTGTTAGAATCATGTTAGCAGACAGGTTTATTTGCCTAGATTTTATGCTTTTGATCTTATACTATACGTAGTAGACGTCTCATGAGACATTATTTTTGACAAGATACTCCAATTGAATGGGGAAAGTGGGGTTAAATTTAGTTTTTAAGGTTAGACAACCATTTAGTAAAAATATAATTAATTTCTATCTAACAAAAATATTTAGAGCTATTTACGTAGGTATGTGTTTAATATGATTTTATAGGGATCTTAGATAGTAAACGAGCTCACAAATCGGGACTAGCACGGTAAGTCCAGTTATTTAGCAGAGGGAAAAAAGTAAGTTGGTTTTTTCGTTAGTAGGTATGAGAACTGTGATGGCAGAGACTGTAAATCATAGGTAGATGTTGTTAGCAAAATTCCAGTTAGTAATAATTGTTGGTAAGAGTCTCGTTATTATTCGGTCACATGAAATCAAGATTTCATGTTCATCTGTCATCACAACGACGAATCGAGGCTGCGTATCAGATTGCCTATCATCACCCGTCCCCACATGCGGTTATAATACATGTCGGTGATAGAAATAGGGTGATAGGATCGGGTAATGATAGGTACATAATTATATAGACCAGGCTTTAAATAACTATGAATATATCTCAAATATTATGTAGAAATTTTAATTGACTTTTACAAAGTAGATTCAAGTTCAAAATCTTTTATTCACATAGGTGTCACTGATACACATAAGTACTTAATTTTTTTGATTCTTTTAATTCTATGGCGCGCTCCGCAAATGTGCTTAAAATGCTTTACATAACGAAGGAGAAAAATCTTTTAAAATAGTTTGTGACATACACTGACATGGAAATTATAAACAGTTTTAACTGATCACTACAATACTGTTAATCATTTATGTATATTTATGAAGCTATAAAGACTATTCGCTTTTTCTTTATGGTTACATTGTAACACGTGTGTGAAGTTACAGAAATATTATGGAAAAATAAATGCTTCTCACATCCTTCCAGTGATGACACGAGAGATGTGTAGTAAAAGACATGTAATAAAAAAACATAATTTTCTTTTACCGATGCGCGGCTAGGCTATATACCCTTACAATGGCTGACGGGCGAACTGGAGACAGAAGTTAATATCTATTTATTGAAGCCATCAAGCGCTCACGCGCGATTGTTAGTCGTTCGCCTTCCGCGTAACGTTGATAAACGTCGAAACGATATCTATAACCATTGTGGATCTTGAGTGGCTCTTTATTTAAATGACGCTATAAAGAAATATCGCCCCTGTAATATCGGAACATCTGTCGCCGAAAAGAAGAGAAGTTTCGACGCGACAGTTTATGGGGTCGGAGCACTTTCCGATATTTAGTATGGAAATGTTTTTTGATGCTGCCCGGCTTGCGGCTTCGCTCCCGGCCGTGGCTCGTATTACTTTTATTACTGTACACCCAAAAAAATAAATTTTATGTTGGATTACAATTTCAGGGGCTTTTATCACCGAACTTGATAAATCGGCACAGACAGGCAATTACGGCGGCGGGCGCTTCTTGAGTGCCTAACCACGTTGATCGAGTACAGTTGACATTAAGTTGTAGAGGTTTATTTCGGTAGTTCTGTAACCCAGCTACCTTAAAGTCTTAGAAGTCATTCATACACACGATTAGGACACACACATTACACCATATTACTACGACTTATTTTATAACTTAGCTTAATAAAGTTATCTATACGATTAGTTAGAAGTTTATAACACCTAAGTCTGTATGATGATAACAAATATTGGCAATATAAAAAGGTAAATAACATAATACGTTGAGAATATTACGGAGGAGGCGGTGTATAAACAGGATAAAATATGTATACGCGACATGAAAATATCCAGAAGTCTATAATCTGACACTTTGTTTTTCTTTATAACGGATTTTATAAAACTCAAACCGGAGTCAAGTTTGTTAAAGATGTAGAACACCATCCATCCTAATTGCTTCGTGATCCTAATCTATACTTAGGCATTTTAGCTTCAACCCATTCACGGTCCACTACTGAACAAGGGTCTCTCCCCATACCTGAGGAAGCCCAGAGTATACTCCACCACACTGTTCCAGTCATCATAATCATCATCATCGCAACCCATAACTGTCCCACTGCTGGACAGCGGCCTCCTCTCACAATGTGAGGGGTACAGGCCATAGTCGGATTGGCGGACTTCACACACCTTTGCGAACTGTCAGGTGCGCAGGTTTCCTCACGATGTTTTCCTTCACCTTCATACGCACATAATTTGTGAAAATTAGAGGTGCATTCTGGGGCTTGAACCCAGGCCACCCGCGTTCGGGAGTCCAACGTTTAACCTCTCCGTTCTTTAAGCAGTCATTCCGTTGGTTGTACCCTGACTATTGTTATAAAAATAGTTCTAAATAATGTAATACTTTACATAATACTATCATTATCTATCTAAGCAGTAACAATACATCGTGATAATTAATTGTATGACTATACTCCTAATTAACGTTTCCTAGCGAAATCAGTAGCAACTAATCAACCAAAAAATGTTATTTGCTG
Source organism: Ochlodes sylvanus (assembly GCA_905404295.2). NCBI lineage: Eukaryota > Metazoa > Arthropoda > Insecta > Lepidoptera > Hesperiidae > Ochlodes > Ochlodes sylvanus. Next base: position 11,408,489 of record FR990130.1, on the reverse strand, counting down.
TTACGCGATGACCCTTTACGCCGTCGCCGCGTCGCCGTCAAGAGCGGCTTGGCCATCCACTTCATTAATAGGTAATTTTCGCGACCGCGCCGCGCCGGGGCCCGCAGTCCACAAGATGACGGTATAATTATGTCATTAGTAACTATACACTCACTCGTCCTTACCTGTTTTTCGTAGACGTACTAGTACATAATTAAGATTACTTATAATTAGTAGTCATAAATAGCTCCTAGTTATAAATGGGAGAGTTGCTCACATCGATTCGGGACGCCCTTTGATTATAGTAGATGCTCTAAGCCAGTGCTTTAGTAACCGAAATATTAAGACAAGATTCTTGCAATTGAATGTCAATTGATATCTTTTTTATGCTTTTTTATTTGTGAACAAAGTGAAATAAAACAAAACTGATAAAAATACAAGCCTTGGGAATAGGTACATAATTGTGTGCCCCTACCTCTAACTAATATACCTTTTTTAATATACGTGTATGCATTATTCTTAAAAAGGATATACAATAGGTATGTAACTTTCTTAACATTATGACTACTTGCACTTTAAACGTTGCAATAACTGGAGTTATTTCCGACATATTTTGCTTATCAGATAAGCACAATCAGAATTAAAAAACAATTGATTAACAAGCTTAAGACTTCGCTTTACTAGTGTCGTGTTACATTATAAACGAACATACACCAAAAACAAACACACTTATATATACATAAATATCAACTTCGATTGGAAATCAAACCCGGAGAATTCCACTATGTATTACCTATTGAGCTATATACTTTTAAAATCATTTTCCACAAAATGTCACTGAAAATAATATTCAATTAATTGATAAGTAGGTAGATACACATCACAAAAGGTACTGTGCATTACAATATCCATGTTCAATTAACCTTTTGACAAACTTCCTCTTAAAATAAGCCAATAACCCGGAAAACTCCTTTTGATTAGACGGGTTTCTATAACGGAAAAAACGGTAGGATTAACTCTTTAATCTACACAATCCCTTTATCCCTTCAAAAAATTGTAATAAAGCACCTTAAAAATATTCTTTTAGTAGGTAGAGTAAGAGAAATATATACTCTGATTATATATCTTTACTTTCAGATGAACTACCGCCGTCCTTCTAGAACAAATGTTTTCATACCTACATAATTATATCAGTTGCTATTGCACCACTTATCAAAAAGCCAGTTATATCTACCTATCTATCTTTCAGCCTTTTAAATTTCACTGCTGGACTTAGGCCTCCCCTCATTGGCGCCACTCCAACCGGCCTGTGCCTTCTGAATCCAGCGTCTTCCCGCTGTCTTCTTCAGGACATCAGTCATCACCAGTTTGTCATCGCTCTTTTATATAATGCATTTTAAAGAAAGTAGGTATAAAAAGAATTTGCGTCGCTATTTAAAAATATTATTTGAAAACCCCTAAAATCATACTGAGTAAAACAAGTACTTTACACTCGTCCATCTTTATAGCTACGATAAAACTTTAATCTTTGCTTTTAAAATGCGAATTCTTTAAGGAGTTTTCTGAAAATATTCTGCATGTTTTCACCTACTTCCGAGAAACAGGAAACAATGAAAAAGGCATATTGTTGAGAAATAAACAGATTCTCACAATTTTTCGCAGCGGAACCCTCCGTTGGTAATAATAGGTAATATTTTTTATTTCCTCCCCTTTTAAGAATGATTGATGCGATACCAGACCTTGTTGTTGGTAAAATAATCGGATTGTAAAGAAACTTATTGTAGCTATTGCGCGTAAAAAAGTTACATAACCTTTACATCGACTGAAACAAAAGCCAATACATTTCAGGAAATAACGGATCCTTTACCTGGTAACACACTGGTGAACAACAAGGCTGCAGCGCCAGACCGCCCATGTTAGGAAGTCACTGGTTTAATCTGGTCTGGTCTGGTTTAATCCGTCCGTCTTGGGCCAGCTACATGATGGCAATATACTCATTTTTTTTTCATTTATTCACAAAATAACACACTTAAAAAATAATACAACTATCCCGCCAAACTAAAGAGTAGTTTGTAGGCGGGGAGTATTCGCTCTTGTTTTTCTGTTATTACAATATAAATGTATATTAGATATTATTATAACGATAGTAACTAAATTACACTCTTAAGTGGATAGGTACATATAATCATATTAATATATACAGAATCCATACTTATTTATCGCATTTCATTATATATTCGTTTCTATCGTAATCTGCTACAACGAGGCGTGGGCGTGCTACTTTTATATAAAAGTATATTAATTTTTACCGTCTTTCAACAAGAAAGAAAAAATATAACTTGAGTATGACGATAATATTATTCGCAATGAACTAAAAATACAAAAATGCAGACAGTAAAAAATTGTGTTGAAAATATCTTATAATAAAAACTAGCATAGTCTACCGCCACCCCTTATTCTCACTCGGACGGTTCGAATAAACTGCGCTATTGCATAAATTGAAACGCCTCTTATTATAACGGAATGCGCCGGATGGACGGACAGGGGGATTGTCCTCAGTTAAGCTCCTTTGGTCCAAAGAAAAATTACTGTAGTGTCAAATAAGATCGTGTCCGCATTGGGACACCATTCGAATTTTCGTCGTCTATTTTGTTTACATTTTGACAAATGGCATGCATTAACCAGTGGCATGCTCTCCACCAATCCGCACTGGAGCAGCGTGGTGGAGTATTGGCCACATTAATGATAGGAACATACCCGTGCTCAGTAGTGGGCCATTAATGGGTTGAAGCTATGCATTGGTCAGTAGTAGTAGTAACTACTCGTAGGTTATATTACAGAGTATACAGTCCATTACAACCAAAAGAAAAATACTTAAAACTTTTAATTAAGAGTCACTGCTTAAAATTCCTGTAGTGATTGGTGTCTTTCAAATTAGTGGGACTGTTATGCACATCAATAAAAAATACAATCAATATCTTTAAAACTGTATTATGTAACTGTAAAACTGTATTAACTAAGATTCAAATTGATGAGTGTATGTAGTGTTGAAGGATATACTCGACTATAAGGAATCCTTATTCCGCTCGAAATGTTCCACGAAGGCCTCATGACCACTATCTAACAATAACAAGCTCAACCAACGCGACGGTTTAACGAGCTCTGAAGAACGTAAGCGCTCGTAAAATGTGCCACTAGCGACCTCCCATCGAACTCTTGACGACTTACGACGTTTCTTATCATTATCGACCGCTCCTTATGCGAAGCCGTTGAACTAAACTTTTTTTATTACAAATCTAAACAAAGTGCAACTTACAAAAGACGAAAACTGCAATACAATACAAATGCGGCAACAATGAATGAATAACAGAATAGTCTAAAAAGTGTACAAGTTAGAACGAGAAGCCATCGTGTCCCCGCTCTTATCAGAGCCGGCACAATCGCGGCCACTCTTAAGTGGTTATTGAATAGCTTCCAGCGACCTTTCTGGATTAGGGAGCGGAATAGATTCGCCGGAACCGGCCATTGTGTTTCGTAACCGACCTGTGTTATTCCGCAGAACACCGGCCACGAGCCCGGGCTTAAAGTATTGTACGCACCGTCCATTTCTATGTCCCTCTCAAATATAAGCTCGCTGAGGCAGTCGCGGATCTAAAACTTACAACGTTGACCTTTGTTTTTAAACAGTACGTACAGTAGGTACAGTTCACTACAGAGTTATAGAAGTCCTTCGTATGGCCTCGAATTCAAACGGCTCTTACTCTTGCGACATCACTTCACTCCGCTTCGACTCTTCGACGCTGTATTTATGGAGATTGACGCTTAAATTTAACTTAGTGTCATGGCATAATAAAACATTTTTATGACTGAGCACTTAAATTACAACTAAGTAAATCAGCATAATATTCCGGGCAAATCCTCCAAAGGATTCGTAGGCTCTGTAGTGTAGACAAGAGAATGTAATAACGATCCCTAAAGACGGGTCCTCAATTTATTCCGACTTTGGGATGAACCTGATAAATTAGTGTTACACTCAGTTTAATATGAAATATGCGAGCTGAGAACGAAGTAATAAAAGTCAACTGGATCGTGTACAAGAGGCTTCATGCGTGGTGGTTATAACGGTTTCACGCCTATGGGATCACTGCGGTTGTTTTTCAATTTGTCCTTTCCGGAATTCACACGGCACCTAAGTCGTTTACAGATACAGCGCTGTAAGCTTTCAACTACAGCTTAAATTCTGCGGTCAGTTTCAATCAGCTTCGATATATCGACTTGGGCCAGAACGTAATACGGACTGGTTATGACGCTTACTCACCTGTGGCAGTTATGTGGTTTTCAATTTGTTGCTCAAATATATTCTGTATATAGAAATATGAGATAAATATATGCTGCGTAAATAAGTTTGGATCCAAAGTACCTATATTGAATTTTTTCTTTCATAACGGAGTCTACGGGTCCTTCTATGGACGGTTCAATTATAATTATAGGACGACATACACCAATATTAGGTCAACTTACTTGTATAATCGATTCGTCACTTATATTTATACCACACATTTTTAACCGACCTCAAAAAGGAGAGAGGGAGGATGAGGTGGTTTCTCAATTCGACCGTATTGTACATAATATATTTATGTGTGTTCGCGGATAACTTCGTAGTTTATGAACCGATTTTGATGAATCTTTTTTTGTTGGAAAGGAAATATCACAAGGGGGCACCATGATAAGGAAACCAGGATCTAATGATGACATCTCAGAGAAATCGAGGGAAACTTCGAAAATCGTAGGGGCTACTAGTGCGTTTGTTAATTTTTTTGAATGAACATACTTCTGAGGTGTTGTACATGCTGTCACAAAGTCAGGATCTGACGATGGAAACTCAAGGAAATCAAGGGAAAAACTCATCGATGTTGAAGTCGGTTTTTTTTTGCTAAATTATTACCTTAGCTAATTTAATCATCACTATGAAAAATACCACTACTTCCCAGGTATCAAAACCCAGTGAACCACCATCTTTGTCACTTTATAAATTTAAGAAAATAAATCTTTTTACTCCAGATTTTCATTCCCACACAGAGAACTTAAACTTAAATATCGTATTCTCTCGAAAACGAAATAACCAAGAGAGTTTCGACCGCGTTTTCTGGATCCACGAATCAAAATATTCGCGGGACGTGTCCTGGTTGGTAACAACGCGCTTGAGACAATTTGACTGCTTTGTGTCGCGCACTGACTCCTAAGCACGGATTCTGGGTATCTAATACCTGATTGAATAAACGAAATGCCTTCTTAAAGCTGCATTGTTTTTGTTATATTTTGAATACATACGCAAAATTACACATTTAACGAATACTGAACTATCGTATAGACTTTACTGGGGCCCGAGTCTGCTAATTTATAAATACTTGAATTGCGTCGTGTCGAAATAGTTTGACACATTTTTGACACATTTGGTATACGAAATGTGTCAAACTATTCCAACACGACGCAATTGAAACATTTATAAATTAGTAGACTTGAGCCCCTGTTTATTTCTGAGGAATAAAAGTGACATTGCAGAAAACACTGAACTGACTGAACCGAGACAGATTCTCACGATGATTTAATTTGTCTGGTTCTATGTGATTACAATATAATTTGTTAGAGAGAAAATAATTCTCAATCAAATATCGAAGGTTGGAAAATTATGATTATAATTAAATAAAACTAACATAATTATGTATGTTACATAACTTACGAGTAATTTGTAAGACGATGTTACGGAATTGAAGTAAGATTATTACATAATTTTAAATTCAATACAACTTCAAATATTTTAAATATCCCCAGAAAGATTATGAGTTTTATTTCCTTTATATATATTTTTTTTAATTTGTAATAAAATATTCCTCAAATATACTTTTAATATGAAAAAAAAAATGGATCCTATCACACAGCTCCGTTTATTATACCTACAGGCTACTACTATCAATTTTTGTCTCGGAAAATCCTAGTAAATAGACAAACACGGTGATCCCATAGGAATTCTGTAAAAACCATAAAACAATAATTTCCATAAAATAAGATGCGGCAACATTAGGGACTGCCGCGCGGCGCCCGCATTACTCACGGCGAGTTTCGAACGAGCGACTCTCGTCTCCGGGGACGTTGCGGTTTTACTGCGTTTTACATTAATCATTATTATTTTCACGAAATATACCCCACAACCAAACATTGGTTACATACATTAATTAAGAGAGTAGTGTTGCTGGTTACATTATCTTGTTAGTTTGTTGCCTTAAATTAATGACTTTCTGCTTCCGGTGTGATGTTTTATTTTATTTCGTCGATTCTAAAAAAAAACATAGTAAATCAAGATGAATTACTTTGCTTTAAGAAAGCTGCATTACGCGCGAAGCAATGACGTTACGCCTCTTTTGCAGGTCACTGACATCTGCACCACCAAACTTACTCCGGATCAGTTGTCTAGTCTGCACATTTATCAGCAGTTAACATAAAAAGTTACACCGCCAACATAACCGCTGTAAATTATTATCTCCTGGCTATCATTACCTACTCTTTCAAATGCTTGTTCGATATCAAATTAACATCAGTTCTCCCCTTCTCTCGCCAACATTTCAAGCCCTAAAAATTAACGAAAATGCCTGAAATAACGCGAAGCAAATAATTTATGTTCTGCTAAAATATGCTTGTTTTATTTAAAAATTTAATAATAATGAATGTGAAATTCAGCTCGCCGTCTGTAACAAAAATGCTAAAAAGTACCTACGTGTACTAAGCCCGTGATTAATGTTCTGACATGGACGCCAAACAGTAAATAAAATATTTTGTTTACGACAACACAGCATATTATTTCAATTTTTTTTATCAAGCATATAAAACTAATTTATAAAGGTTTAGCTGCTTTTAAATGTTACAAATGCAGCAATGGACTACGAATACGGTTTCTTTTGTCGCGGTAGGTATTATCATGATCCTTGCCTTAGAATGTAGACTACATTTTGTTCTTGACACTATAATAAAAATAATAAATAGGTACACTTTAACGCTCATACCCCCGCAATAGGATTCCCTGTGTCGCGGAAGGCATTGATAACAAATTACACATCACTAACACCCATGACCCGAGCACAAATATTTTTATCTGTCACATCTGCTCCGGCCGGGAATCAAATCCGGGACCCCTAGCTTCGCAGGCAGGGTATAAGGGCTATGAGGTCGTCAAAAGAGTTACCTTGAAATAAAAACTTTTACGAGCCGAAACATAATTATTATGATGGTGATCTGCGATGCGTTCCCGGTGACACGAGATAGATCATTGTTCAACTCGCAGACGGAGCCGAGGCGGGCCACTAGTGATACATAAAAATTACAGCAAAATATTTCTGATAAGTTAGGTTACCTACATCGTCCTCATTTATCATCAGATGTATTGGATCCCCGAATATATTATTTTTATTCGTCCTCCGGGGCAAATAGTGTCCATTTGGTTAACTCGTTTTATTGCCGCTGCCGCTGGTGTAATTATGCAGTTCGGTGAACGCACATCGAAATAGATTTAGTATTTGTACACGGCGTATTCGCATACAGCCATATTTCTGCTTTTAGGTCAATCTCCTGGTCGCGAAGCTCTGTCTTGAAAAATGGACAAAGTCGAGGCACATCCCGCTGATAGTAGTACGTTCAATACGGGTAAGGTTTTCTACTAGTACCTAACGAAGTCGCTATGACTTCGATAGTCTAGTCCTACGATTTCGATTTTGATACGATTTTCGATTCGATAGGTTCGACCCTCCTAAAATTAATATTAATTTTTGACGTGTTTTTTCAAAAAGTAAGGATTAATAAATCATTTTATATAACCGTCTCAAGTAACTTTCAAGTATTACATATACTACTTAGGTACCACCCCGTTACAGTCGTGCATAAAAGTGTTACTAACATAAAAATCGTGTCATGCAAGTTAAAAATTTAGCGACCCAACGCTGATTCATTTGACATAACAGTGTCGCAGATATTGTGTTACCGATATCTCGGTACGATCATCAATGCGGGCTTGAAATATTCAACGAATAATTATTAATAAATTGTAATTTATTACCGTTATCTGCTAAATGTAGTTGCGTCATAATAATCGAGCATCAACTGCATCCTAACGACTCTGAACTAAAGAGGAAACGCCTCCTGAGTTCCAGATACTATTCAAAGCCGAAGGATTTTACGTGACAGATAAATGTCAATCATTCACAACCAAGTACAGAAATCGAATATTTGATTATCATAATCATAATAGATAAGAGTTTGAAAAAACTAGTCATCCTTCGACTATCGGAAAAGAAAAACTAGCAATCTGAAATAACCATTTCTAGGTCGACGAACCACCTGATGGTAGGCAAGTGATCTACGTCGCCCGTGGACATCAGTCCCACCAAAAGTATCACCGATGCGTTGTCGGTCCAAGAAAGAAAGAAGAGGAAAAATGAAAACACTGATTGTCAAGCAATTCTCAATCTTACAAGCTAAAGCCATTGTCAGAACTGGACCAAATAAAAAAAAATCATCAAAATCGGTTCACCCAGTTGAAAGTTCTGAAGTAACAAACATAAAAAGTCGGTTAAAAAATCTAGCTCTCCGTCAATAAAATCCATACAATATAATTTCAAACTATAGCTACAAAAATGTCCAACATATATGAACTAAGTACATAGTCTAAACTACATATGGCTATACAATAACGTAGAGCCGCTCAATTTGGGGCGCAACTATCGGGCTGTCTATCTAAATTGTATTCATTAAGCAGAAATCCCCTAATGCGGAAATCACTAACAATGAGCATCAGAACAGATTCGGAACAAATCCATCGCCTCGATAACATCGACTCGAATGATACGTTTAATATATAAGTAATAGTAATCTCCGTAAAGTATCTTAGTAGGATAGTAGGTATAATCTCAAGCTTTTGTCGTATTGTGGCGGCCTAGAATTCTGACCCAAACCCAAGCGGGCCGATCAGGGTGTCGTAAGAGCGACAGAGCCCGGGCCGTCTGCTTGGTGGTAGGGGTTCGCGTAAGGATTATATTGTCAGCACTATTATTAAGTCATTAATATTGCCTATTATTATTATTCCGTAAAATCTTCCTGGCTACCACCCTCTTGCTCGAGTATACCACCAAAGGACGCCAAAGGAGGGAAGTAGGGGCCGATTTCTGTCGCCACGTACTGGTTATTCGGGTCAGTTCACTCGCTTCAACCCATTAATGTTCCACGACCGAGCACGGGTCTGTCCTCATACCTGAGGAGGCATAGAGCATACGCCACCACACTGCTCCAGTGCGAATCGGTATTAGTGACCAACCCAAGTGTCGCAAGTTTTTAAGCCTTCCGAAGGCCTCCGATATGGCTTAACGACTGTTACTAAATGATAAAAACCGGGTCTGAGGGCACGTAATGCCCTCCGAAACACGGAGCGTCCAAGAAATTTTTGCTACTAGCGGTCACCCATCCAACTACCGACCGCGCCCGTTGTTGCTTAACTTTGTCGATCACTTGAGATCGACGCAAGCCGCCGAGCTTTGAGCACTTAGGCTCAGTTCACTAATACCGATAAAATATCAATAACAAAATTCACCCGCCAAAACATCGATCATAAAGTTTACCTAAGTATTTCAATAAAAAAAAACCTTATTAAAATTTTATTAGTTATACCTGATACCTAATAAAATATACATAGATTTCAAATAAAGTTTGCCATTTATACTGCGTTTATTCTCTTCTATCTAAGTATAACGCTTTTTGATAAATGTATTTTCTACAAATTTCCTTGAACAAGAAACCTGAATGCGAAAAGCTAGGAATACTTAGCACCTAACTTCATTATATGCTTAGCCAAACATTTGCCGAGCTTCTAAACTTGCTTCTCAAAATATTCTTATGATTACAATGTTTTAAAGCGCTGTCCAAGACTACAGTAAGTCAAACTTTCCGTAATAACATAATTAATTAGTTATTACTGGTACCTGTAAAGTAAACTTATTGCGTTTTCTATTGGTATACTATTCATGATACTAAACATGTTACTTAACTGATTGATTTTGAACATAAGTTGAACTTTAAAATACGCTTTTAATGTCAGGCAGCTATATAACATATTTATATAAATATTGTAAGACAGCAGAGCAATAGACAATGAATAAATATTCTAAATACTTTGTATGCCTCTCATATAAATAGTGACTATTTAAGCTTCATGTCCACTTTGTTTTAAGCGGCAAAATATTTATCTATCACATAAACGATTGTATTCTTACCACCATCGTTGCCCCTCACGAAAATGGTAAGAATATGGTAGGACCCCATGAGTGTCATCCAATCCCATCCATCCATCCATCCAATACCCATAACTATCCCACTGCTGGGTTCGGGTCTCCTCTCATAACTTGAATCTTCTCATTCAACGAATCAATTTATAATATCAATTTATACTTTCAAATTTCTAATAATAAAATGCACATACATATCTTTAAAAGTTAGAGTTGCGTGATTGGAACCCAGATCATTGTGTGTAAGACCAACATCGAAAGCAGTAAGCTATTGTTGCTGTGTCGTCTATGAAGATATTAAACAGCATCGATTTGCCAAAAAAAGTTTTTTCATAACCTATTGTTAACCAAACGCCGCTTCAGCGGAGTCGAAACTTAATTTCTTGTTACCAAGAACAAAAGAACTATTTAAGTTCTGCAACTGGAAAACAAATTGTTATTTTGGAAAATTCGAGAGACTCCCTACAAAATACTTCGCGCGGACGAAACTTTCCGCGCCGGTGATTGTTAATGGCCCTTTAAAATTAACTGATTGTTAAATCAAGTCGTTAATTTATGCGAAACAGTCCTTTGTTTGCGAGTGTGCCGCGGTACTAGTTTAGTTTGGCAGGTTATCTAGCCGGATGTGGTTCACAGGAAAATACTAATAATTTCTACTTGTAACCGGATATGTGGCGGCGCGGTGCGTTTATGTACACATTATTAGAACGTTTATTGGTTACGTGCTTAATTCAATAATTATCTATTTTGTTTTGCCAATGCTAAGAAGTCCAATTATAATTATTATTACTTCTTTAGTTATGGAAATAATGTTATTGCTATCTTTAGTTAAGGAAATAATGTTATTGTATCGATATCGCACATAATTATGTCACACGATGACGTTATAACAAGCACGAATCACGCTATTGAAGTTTTCTACACCGCTCGCTTACTTCCTAAGTGTACTTTACTAACTTACTGCATTTCAAATTTCCTTTTTACATAACACATACGAATACGTACTGAAAATAACTGACGTTTTTAATCCTTCTAAAATATAAAACAATTAAAATGACGAACTGTATTTTTTTAATCCTTTGTTCACGATAATTGTCTTACGAATAAATTTTGATATTCTTGTAAAAGGGCGACTTTTAAAGTTTTAACCAACTGTCGAGTTATAACAAAGTCAATAGAAAACTTTTCAACAGTTTAATTTTTGTCTAAGTTTACACGGTCAATTCAAATAAAACTCCAGCAGCAGTTATTTCTAACGCTGTTAGTCCGAACTAGTGTATGCAAGTACAGTGAGGGTCATTCAGGTTATTCCACCACCAACCGCGGCTGAGTGGATTTGGCAAACCTACGTACCGTACTACCGTAGGATAATCGAATTGTATTTCATTTTGGTCACCGTAGTGACCCTAACTGCGAAGCAAGGGGTCCCGGGTTCGATTTCCCGGGTCCCGGGTCCCGGGTCCCGGGTCCCGGCCGGGGCACTTGTTTATTTAGGAAGAAAATAAAGGAAGAGCCTTTTACACGCAATAATGTATTTTATTTTATTAACATTAACGCTTCATATGGACTCAATTATTAGTTACACAAATTATTTCCAAGGTGATCGGTTGGCGACACCTCATCAATTTTCAAAAGGCGACATAGTGTAGGTAGAACGTAGGTCGCACGAAAGGGCATCTAGACGAAAGGGCATCTAGGGACTAGAGATTAGAGTAGAGTAGAGTAGTGGGATTAATTAAGGATCCCTAGAGGTACATATAGCGTGTTGTTTTTATGCCACTCTTACACCTCCCACACAGTTTATCGACTGATGTTTAACGAATTTTGCCCGTTAAATATAACCCATTCAATATTGATGGTGCTTAAAATTCCGTAACTGGTTTTCAATCACTCATGATTGACATGAGAACACGGTGGGTTTGTCTACAGACATAATTATGAACGAATTTACTGAACTATTTATAATACTCGTAAAATATATCCAATTCTACATCTGATAATGTTCACCACCATATAACTCCACTCATTTTCATTTTCTAAATTGGTGTTCAGAGTGAGTGTAGTCGCCTGTCTATTTATTCCATTAGCTGATTCGATGAGAGACTCTCTAATAAGAAAACGAATTTGGTTCACAATATTTATATACATAAATCATTTTAGAAATAAATGACGTCTAGAGATCACGTAGATGTCACTCACAGGTAAATGACATAACAAAGCATTTTGATACTACAGGTTGAGGACGTAATAAGCTATTTTGCTCATCGAAATGAAATTAATATCAAAGTGAAATGTGTAATCTATCATAAAACAACAAATACAGGATCTATCATCTAAAGGGAATTTTCATACTTGGGTTACCTCTATCTCTAGCCTCAATTGTGCACTAGTACCATAATTATTCTTTTTATTTTCACCGTCGTCTAAGCATCAAAAGTTGAATTTTGAATCGGGTATTTTGTTTTACTTGATAATTTTAGGAAAAAACACACCGGAACTGAATGTTATTTTATTTCAATATGAAGTTGATATCGATTCTAAAATAAGGTTTAGTTTACTGGTATTTGGCTGAATTATTAAGTAGCATTCTGGATATCGCATAATAAAACAAAAATATTTTATATAAATAATATGTTTCACTATCAGGAGATTTAAAAATCCATAATGACTCCCGTTTTCGTATGGGTTACCTAATAATAAACCTGTTACTTTTTAATGAAAATAGGTTGGACAAAGAATATGACGAACCATCAGGTGATCACACTCACTGATAGACATCTGTTACATTAAAGCCATCACCAATGCGTTGCCGACTAAATAAAAGAAGTGGGGACCTATATTATTTTAGATAGTATTTAGGGTTTTCTTATAAACTTTTCATTTTGATTGACCATTTAGCATTTAACACTACTAAAAGTTGGTTAGCAACCATTGTCGCTAAAATATTCAACATTTACGTAGCCGAGTGTAAAGTTTTCAACTTATTACTTGTTTTCGGATAATGTCGCGCACACCGTGCGCGGGCAGTAGCGTGGCCCGTCGATATGAACGCACTTGCACGCAACGAACATAAATAAACCCACGAGTTCTCGATGCACAGTTGGAGCACGATTGCCAAGTCTGAAACAGATGCGAGAAGCTACGCGCGGGTCGTACAGACTGATGAAAAGTTGTAAGAATGTTACATTGCATGCTAAGTTTACTTACCGATCTGTTAGCAAAAATATTGCATATAACAGGTTACTCTCTTTTGATGCATTTATAACGGCATATAAAGATTTTTTACGCCTTTTAGACCCTCTATAATTATGTTTTACTTAGTTTACAAGGAAAGTAGATACATAGGTACTAACTGCTTACAGAACACAAGAGAACGAACTACTAGAATAAACAGTGATAAAATAATTGCCTTTGTACTTGTATTAGGCCGTGTTTTTCACGTAAGAAATTAATTTAGAGGAGATATTGAGTAACCTACGTCTAGACATTATCCAGACCAAGGTCGCTAGATATAAGTTATGGTTTACTTAACCTAAAAAGCGTTAATACAAACTTTCTTAGAAAAATATTACTTAGAAAATCTTTTTATGAGAATATATTTTTACTCGTAATAGGAATTTTTTGAAGCCGAATGCTTTTGTTATTAATTAAAATTATTTTAACGACCTACCTGAAGATCGCCTGAAGGTCACCATCGCTCACGAGCTTTACACCTACCTGGCTCCTGCCCCCGTTTACGATACCCTGGTCTGCCGGCATTGGACTGAGGACAGTATTCCAGACCGCAGGACAAAACCACAAAAAAGTTTTTTGTGAAAAACCAATTCAAATAATACACACTCTTTTAAATCCATGAATGAAAACGACGTTTGTGAGACAACAGGACTAACTACCACTAACAGTCCCTGTCCTAGTTTTCGTACTTACTAACAAACTAACCAACTAATGTTCTAACACCGTCTCGTAACCCGAGTAACTAGTCTAGATTTGAGTCTTGTTCCAGCTCGGTCACAGTCATGAGCGGCAGTGGAAGGGTAGTGTTGCATGCTCATTTGCTTCCTTATATCCATAGAAAAAAAGATAAAGATACAAGAAAATAATTGTTGTAATATTACGCTCAATGAAAAAAGTCCACTTTTTTAAATCAATTAACATTATATCTATTCTAAACAATAGTAAATTTATATCGTTCATGCATAGAAAGGGTTAAAATCTTTCTTTCAAAAACTGTAAACGAGCATACCACGCGCAATTAGTGAATTGCGCTGGTTGGAGGAGTAATAAAAAGTTTAAAAACTAGTCCCCTACACAAAAATCCAACTTGCCAAATGAGAAAAAATCAACATTTTCCAATTTCGATTAAACTGCCAAATTAAAAAGTGGCGGTCGTTGAGCGTTTCGACAATCGACTAGAATTAGAAGGAACTTGCCCGTCACTATTCCCATTTCTGTTGGGTTTACGATTGTTGAACTTCATTCTGATTCGACAGTTCAATGCTCTTGAATTACTTACAATTAGGATAAATTGTTTTATAGTCTGAGGCTGAGATCTACAGACGATACTTAGCCTTAGCTCGGACTTTACTTAGGAAAAACTTTGCAGGTGTATTGCTTATAATTAAACCAATAGTGGTATTATGACATTAGCGGTCTTAGCTTATGCTGAGCACAATCTCAGCATGACATGCCTATAAACACCAAATCGCAGTCTTTGCAAAGCAAAGTTTTTTGTAAGTAAAGTCTGAGCTAAGGCTAAGTTTCGTCTATAGATCTCAGCTTTAGTCCTCAAGGAAAACCTCTGTGACCGAATTAGGACGACTCTTACTATCAACTACTAACTGGACTATTACTAATAACAACTTACTAGTGTACTGCAGTGGTACTGAATGCTCGTTTGCTACCCTCATTCCATAAAAAAGTCCTGTAAACAAGAAAATACAATAAAAGTATACATACGATAACTTTGAGTCACACGCAACGACTTTTGTACAAGAATTAAGAAGTTATACATACAATCTCTTACGACAAGATATTTGTAAAGCAAATGAGTATACGGCCAGAATACACCTGTACCGAAACTCGTCCGCTTAATAAAACAGTAAATCGTAATAATAATTTCATACACTAATGACGTCAGACGGCGCAAATGTACAGCTAAACTCCGTCCTCCGTCTAATACCCGGCATTTTGTCGCTCCTGAAAATTACCTAAGGTATATTTCACAATAAACTCATGAGAGATTAGTTTAAACCCTTTCATGGCTTTATTAAGCTCGTTTACACGAAACTTTAACTTAAGATATATGTATATAGATATGGCCTTTATTGCTTGTACCCCACAAAACATACAAAGAAATTAAACAAACAAGAAGTACAAAACAATATGCAAACTTATCGCTACATAAATGTACATATCGATTAAAGCGATAGGAATACAAATATTATACTAAAAGGGATATCGTACACAAAGTCAGCAAAGGCTATAGAAAAAATATGGTTGTCTGTATAGTCGAAATCCAAAGTGAAAAATTACCTCTCTTTCGCTTGTTCCGCGCTCTCGCTTGCACTCTCGGCTCAGGCGGAACGTGACAATGACGTCATACTTATTCGTGCGTGCAGCCGGCGTTCATCTATTTATAAGATGTAATCGCGTCAAAAAACTTTCTAAACATAGCTTTACTACAGTAATGATTAGTAGAGTGTAGACGTATTTTTTGTGTCAACAGTCGACAAGTCGCCCGATGGTAGCAAAGGCATCACCGATTTTTTGCCGACCAAGAATGGAGGAAGAGGAAAGTAAGTAACTTTAGCTGAAATACTTACATTGTGTAACTTTTCATTACTTTATGGCACAAAGTAGATAAGTAAACTATAAGGGGAGAGGCTAGCCACCCACGACACAGCGACTGAATGTATCGAACTATGTGTTGTATAAATTACTTTTATTAATATTACTGGTAATAAAGCATTATTATTATTTAGTTTTAATTACGTCTTTATTTTACAGAGGCTATTATAGCCCGACGGCTTGCTTCGATTCTAAGTGATCGACCGAGTTAATCAACAGCGGGCGCGGTCGGTAGTCGGGTGGGCGGTCAGTGGCAGGAGGGCACGTATATCAGCTGGTCCCGTTGCTAGCGTTAGATAGCAGTCGTCATACTATGCGGAGGCCTTCGGGTGACATAAAAACTTCCCGACGCTTGGGTTGGCCACTAACGCCGCCACCCTGCACTGGAGCATGCACCAGCCCTCATCATTGATGGGTTGATGCCACCACTTTATTTAGTTACAGATAGTGTAGTGTATTGTCTCGTATTCAATAACGATGATAATAAACATCTTTAACTCAACGTTAAATATTATAAGAAAGATGTTTTCGCTCTTCTCGCCTGCCTTAACGCCTTTGTTGCTACTTTATTTACAGGCTCAATGTTTGAACAAGTATTTTTTATTCAATTGGTTTAACATTTGTTGTTCAATTGGTTTAACGTTTTTCTCAAATGTTTCAACAAAACTTTATTATGTTCATCTACATACAAAAATTACAGGAAACACGTTATAAAACTATTGTACAGGGGTACCATCTCAATCCTTATTAGAAATTTCTTCACATGGTCGTAAAGAATTTGGTGAAGTAAACTTTTTTTTAAATAATAATCAATTTGAATTTAAGGAACATCTGAGATATCGAATCCGAGATATTGTTTATCACGTTCATAATATTTGTTCCTAAATTTAAAATACCAAGGAAAACATCGTGAGGAAACCGCACTCCTAAAAGTTCACCATAATTTTCTTAAACACGTATTAAGTCTGCCAATCTGCACTTGGCCAGCGTATTGGACTATGGCCTATGCCCTTAACGTTGTAAGGGGAGACCCATGCCCAGAAGAGTGAGACAGTTATGGGTTGTAATGATGAATATAATATCACCCACATTGAAATAAAATAGAGACAAGGTATTAGCCTACATACTTCCTTCTTTTAGACTACATACATCCTTTAATTCCCCTTGAGACAGACGCACAAAGGTGAACGTTGCTTTACGATTTCACTGAAGAATATTTTCTTGTTTCATTTTGCTTCCGTAGAGAGGTTTTAGTTTTAAACTTAAATGTTTACTTGCTCGTAAATTCAAAAATATCGCAAGCGTATAGTCGTACTATTTGGGTGTTCGTTTTGTACTCAAAGATTTATTTACAAACTCGTAAATTTAAAAATAAAACAAATATGCAGTGGTGTCGTTGAGGATTCAAAGAGATCATTCGGTTACGATTACCGTCATTTGTTTGATTATTTCGTTCTGAAGTTTAAATGCCCAGCCTTTTGGGCAGGTATTTATGTGATATACCTACAGGTATTGCATATATTATAAGCATTTATATATTTACAGGTAATTACTCAGTTTAGATGAATGTAAGCTATTCTCTACTAATATAATAAAGCTTTTTTGTTTGTTGAACGTACAAACTACTGGAACTGCGAATTTAAAAACTATTTTTGTGTATACGATTCATGAGGAAAGCGATAGACTAAACTAAATAAAATAAAAGGCAACCATCCCGAAGCGAAACAACAACTAACTGTCCTAGTTGTTATAAAAAAGGAGTATGTACCTACCTATTTTGTTTTCAAAATAAATAAAATTTCAATAGTCAAAATGTTACTTAATAAGGATACACTAAAATAAAAGTGCAATTATATCGCTAATACTTGTGCTACTAAATCGTATATTGCAAAATGTGTAAACTATAGTTCCTAATCAACGTTGTGGTGTCGCCCAGGGATTTCCTAAGAGTTATAGAGTAACTTAGAGTATATATTATGTTAACTATACTTTATACTCTAAGCCTAAGAGGGAATAGCAAGCTCAAAAGTAAGCTTAAGGTTTAGGATTATGTCTTCTAGTTTATACCTACTCACCTGAGGACGCGACCTTCAGTGTTCTTAATGGGCTAAAACAGGCATCAACTCATTCTATAAAATCTTTAAAATATTACGATCCGACTAGAACTAATTCACGCTTACTTTGCTTAAGAAAACGCCTTATATTTACAAATAGCATCTGTATCCGAAACAACTGTTACAATTTTTATCGGGTGTATGGAAAATTAATTCTTCCCGTTTTATTAACCGCCTTCTAAAAGGAGGAGGTTTTCAATTCTAATAGTTTTTTAATGTATGTACACCGATAACGTTAAGATTTATAATCCGATTTACGTGATTCTTTATTAGTTTGATGTGGCTTAGTTGCCATTTGGTCCCACAAAAGTTTAACATAGTTTGACTCGGCAGTTTTCATTTTATAAACATTTTTTATGAGCATGTTTTTACGCGGGCGATGTAATTTTATTCCGTTCCCGTTTCTTGGAATCTATATTGTTTAAGGCGCGCGGCACCTTTCGTAGGCCTACCCATAGCTACTTAAAAAATGACTATATAATAAAAATACTAAGCAAGGAAATGTTAAGCAGATGATTAAATATAAGCAGGATGACTAACTGAGCTGTAGGGTCCTTATTATTGTGTACGTCACCTTTTGCAGTGTAAACTTTGCCAATATTTTTAACAACCAAATCTAAATCACTCGATGCTGATAGCAAGGTATAAACATAGTTACCTAAAAGCGTATAAATTGACAGGGGACTGAAATTTGTGGCGGGCGTCTTATGGAGCCTGGACCCCAATAACTCTTAGACTCCGGCTTGGCAAGTTTTCGAATAGTCGATTTGAACATATCAATTTTGGTGGACAAGCGTGAAAAAGGTGCAAACGTAACGTCATCGTTGCGATCTTCCTCTGATACTTTCGTCACATTAGCGGATATTTAAATTTTCAGGATTCTGTCCATTCTAAGAAAAATGTAACTACCTATTGGAACCTACCTACTGGAACTATATATTTTTCATATAGGTACGTATGTATTTTTCGGAGATCTAATGTGGAAATTCCTAGCTAGCAAGAGCTAGCTAGGAATTTCTGTAGATAGGAGGACTAGGAGGTGCTCCTAGTAAAAAAATAATTTATCTACCTAATCTTCCATAACTTTCGGAAAACCCTACGATTTAAAATTTTTACATTTTTAAGATTTCTATCTTAACTAGGCCCCATTTTTATATAGCGATGGTATAAATTTACACGACATTGTCATTACACAAAATTATAACTATTGACCATACCCGTATGATTTCTGTCCCGCAAGACCTATTATTCTTGGGTTGTATTCTACTGTATTATATTATGTATGTAGTATTATTTTGATATAACTGTACTAAATTCGAAATTGCAGTAAGCATTAACGTTACAAATAGTGCAAGCCGCGCCGCTTGCAGGTCTACGCACGACTGACGGGCGCACTGAAATATCAGAGGCCGCGGTGGATTAGCACCGCGCCACATTCTGAGTGCGTCCCGTTTCCGTCATGCTAGTCCCTTCGTAATTGCAACATCGAACACATAATTATGTATTAATAACTTATAACGTTGTGGAAGCATGATGGAATAAACGTTTCTTATTCTTATTCTTATTGTCAAACACGATTAAAACATCACAATCTTCCACGACCCTTGAACAAACATTTATTTGTCATACAAACACGTCATGTCCGGTCAAGATTCAAATCTAGGTACGATATTGTTAATCGACTAACACTTACGCATTCGACAGCCATACTTGGCTTTATGTTGACGGCCGAAGGCTCAGCAGAAATGAATATCATAAAGGTAATGTTTACCGAATTATGCTGATGGATGTAGACGATTTTTTTACGATCCCCTCTGCTTTTGTTTGTTGAGAGACCTATAAAAGTTTGAGATCGCAATAAAATAGAGCGTTACCCGTTTTATTGGCCATACCGAGGTGGTAATGTCTCGAAATCACTTAATGATTTTAGATGGGCTGTGCTGTATAATTATGTATGAATTTAGAAAATGTTATGTGGGGTGTGGTCGTAGTCACAGTTACATAATTATCTATTTAAAACACACACAAATAAATAAAAGGCTTTTACGAACATTTTGTAGCTGTACTGGGACGGCCAAAATAATTGACCCCATTTCCATGCCGGCAGACCACGGTTTCGTAAAAAGCGACAGAAGTCGTCTCCTGCTCGGTGGTAGAACTGAAACACATGAGCGACGGTGACCACTTACCATCCCGTGGTTCGTCTGCACGTTTCTCTCTTATTTGAATAAAAGAGCTATTTTAATATCTCATTCATTGTGTGATTTGAGATAAAATGTTATTTTGTTTCGCATAATTATAAGATCGAATAAAAGAATAAAAATAAATTTCGGTTTTCAAAGTGCTAATGTAGGTATTATTCCAGAACATATTTCGTATGTGATCGAATTTCTAATCTTGTTTTATAAATATGCTTGAACGTATTAAAGCTGGGTCCGTACTTATTTCCCCTAAGGTCACTTGGGTAACCCGTACTGCCGAGGTGGTAAACAGATTTAACCCTCTCATTCTAAGTGTAAATTCGAACACAATAGTTGAACAGTAATTATTGCTTTCTAGATAATATATGATGCTTGCAATACGATTATATTATATTGTTTCCAGAATCTTTACTATATAAAACTCTTGCGTTACTGAGTGACTGACAGCGCACAGCCGAAACTACTGAACGCAACAAGTAAGTATGTACATGTAGCACAACTCCATGTAGCAGTAAATCAAATCATTATTTACAACAATCCATGCCGGAGAATGTGTGAGTCACTTTCCTCTAGTGTTTACAAACGCTCTACTCAGTCTTATGTCGTCAGTGATGGCTGCCATGGTAAACCCGTTCTAAGCGATTAATTAACAATTATTGACTCGCTACTACGCGCGGTTTTGATCGGGTGAATTTAGTCTTACTAGGTGCTTTTGCCAATATAATTATGTATATGTAAAACTTCGGGCTAATCTAGTCAGTTTTTAAGGCGTGAAGGTATAACAAACTAACTTCTGCATTTATAATATTAGTTGGGAAACTCGTAGTTAGGAGAGGAAACCAGATATCTGACGTACCTAAAATTAAAATCACTTCGTATTAACACTACGCACTCGAATAGCCGTACTAATAAAATCCCACCATCAAAGTTTAACATTTATATCCGCGTTACAGTTATTCGTGCAGTGGGCACGAGTCCCGACACTCCCGACACAAGCCCGACACAACGCTTTAAAACGCAACGCGCCATTACCGCGTTTACGAGTTCCGAATTTACTGTTCCGGGGAAACTTTACGTAACGATATACAGCCGCCGTCATCGCTATATCTGCGTTAATGTGCGAATTTGCAGGTGCGACCGTACCTGCACAGTTAGTTAAGTGAAAGAATATTAATTTTATACGTCATATAGATATTTAAGGGTTACGTACATCTTTATGCCTGACTACAACGAAGCAAAGAAGATAATGATTTCAGCCCGGGGTGCGTTAATCTGTTGTGTACTTCAAAACGAATCATCATAATTCTACAAGAGTTATAATTTGAAGCGTTCTGATTGTCGCTGCTTATAGGCTATGCAACCTAACATTAAATTAAATAAGATGCCTTTAAAAGGCATAGTAATAAAAAAAAATACAAAATGTGTGCAAATCACACGTGCTACAAGTGAAAACTTTAAAAAACGAATACTGTCAGTCCAAATATTGATGTTTTGCTTTGCTTACGTAAGCCGCCATTTTGCCAATGCTTCCTATCTCGTTTTCTCCCACGTTAAAATGTGACTGTCTCTTTTTCGTTTCCGTTTCATGTCATTTGCGCGTCATTTCCGTTTCATCGAATTCCAAATCACCACGATACTATAGAAGTTTTCACTTCAAAAAAAGTAACAATGTTGGATATCAAATTAAAAGTCTCATAAATTATCACATTTTAAATAGAATAGTTTATATTACTTATATTGGACGACCCCAAAACCTTGTTGGTAATGCCTGCCTGCGAAACGAGGCTGAATGGGGGTAGCGATATCTCTTAAAACTTATATACTCTATAAACTTTATCCTACGATAATCTCTTTGCATTTTTACATAATTATTCAGTTCAGCTCTTTTAATCAATATATTCAAGATATATCCTAATAGACGGATATACACCATAATTTGTACATAATTATTTTAACCAGCGCCTTATTCTGTTATTCACGCTGTAGGTACCTTATGTTGACTACACAAAACTATGGTGGCAGTAAATATAAATTTGCACAGCATTCACTGAAAACAATGTTCCCGGAATCTCAGAGACGTCAAGATAACCGTATACTGCTTTTATTGCACACTCGGTGCATTCATTACATGCATTCTTCGTCCAAGAGTCGTGAAACCAGAATGATACTCGTATTAGTTTCGGAGCAATATTCTCCGCGGGAACCACTTATTCTGAACATCAAAACCGGTCATAACGTGCCGTATTATATCGCTCATACCGCTGCAATAAATATATCACGATAATTTTTATGAATCAATAAAAGGCAGAATTTTGTTAAAATAGTTTTATAGCCACATTTTAGTTTTAAAATTATGTCTATAGAAGCACAGCCATAAATACTAATTATGCTTCTGTAAACAGATCGATATAACTTTTCACACAAAATTCCGGGATATTTTGTGAATTAAAAAGGACAAATATATTTTACCATTTACAGTAGGTAGGTATAATTACTAACAATATAGGAATTATTACATTTTGGAATATATTATTTGTATTTAAAAATGAAAACGTCAACTAAATAGAGATAAGATGGAAAAGCACACTGCACTTGTGTGGTTCGACAGGTTAGTAAAGTGGTTATAGATTACGATAACTGCATTATCATCACAATGCACAACTGTCCCACTGCTGGGCACAGATTTCCTCTCACTATGTGAGTAGTTAAGGCCATAGTCCACTACGCTGGCCAAATGCGGTTTGGCGGTCTTCACACACCTTTGTGAACATTATGGAGAACTCTCAGATGTGCAGGTTTCCTCACTATGTTTTCTTTCACCGGAGCAAGCGATAATTAGATTCTACTACGCACATATATTCTGAAAATTAGAAGTGCGTGGAGGATTCAACAGATGACCTGTTCGTGAGACCAACGTTCAAAATTTTTACTACGATACATGATGCTTACGATAACACATACAACATACTTCCGAAACAAACCGAAGCCTCCACCAAATCCTAGATAGATTTGTATCGTAAACCCGAGCTCACACTGAAGCATTCCAACCAGTTCCAAGGTATGGATGGTGTTGACTAATATCAATTATCATTTTGCTGTCAGCTGTTGGCTGGCGCGCCGCCAAATCTATCGCTTAACTTGCGCTAACGCTGCAACATACTGCGCTCTGTGTATCTGCACACATTTAATTTTTTTACAACTGTACCGCGCCTTATATATATAGGCCTTTGAGTAATTATCGATTGAATACTCGGGACTAAGCTGGTAAGTGCAGTGTTTGGTGGAATAGATAGAGGCCCACCAAAGTATCGGAAGTGTTTATGCCGGCCGAAAGCCTCAGAAATAGTATCTAACGATAAAAATCGATGGCTTTACGTGTTCTGCGAATCACGGAAACGTCCAACAACTGACCGCAGTTCCACTTTTGCTAAACCTGGTTGAACACTTAAGATCGACCCAAGCCGTTGGGCGATGAGTGGCTCAAAGGTGTGTGAAATCCGCAAATCCGCACATGGCCAGCTTGGTGGATTACGGCTTGTACCCGTGCCCAACAGTTATGGATTGCGATGATACACATGTACATACCTATAACAAAACTGTAGTAATAAAATATGATATACATATAATATATTTTATTTTACACATAACCCCCTAACAAGCAATAAGTTAAAAACTTCAAACCCGACTGCGTAATTAACCGCAAACAACAGCTAACAATAATATACATTTGAAATAAGTCCTTACATTTGATACACAATACGACATCATTAACTATAATTCATTGACATATTATATCATTATCTATATTCATGACTTTGTCCTTTAGACCGCGCCATGCTTGTCGAGTATAATGTGACGTCACATAGCCTACAACCAGCGGACGACCAAGACACGGTAATATGATACTGTTACCGTGACCAAGATGCTTCTACCGATACCTCATTAATTTGTCAAATTATGAATAGTAATTTAGAATACATACCGGTCTATCACATAATCCTCCGCCGTAGTCGGGTAAAATGGACACGTCAATTCATTAAAGAATCCTGTCTAAAATGTTTTTAAGTGTGGGGGTGTCCAAAGAGAAGCGAGGTGATTCCTAGGAATTTGTAATTATCTGTTTTATCCAATTTAATTCGCTAAAAATAATCTAAGACTTAATCACCGAATACCTTTCAAAACAACTACGGTAACGACATTGTAATATTCTATTTCTAGCTTTAATCGCTACAAAGGGCGCACACTAGGTTTGCTACTATGGTTAGACAAAAGACTAAGCTTCAAAGCATAGCAGTGTTCACCATAACAGAGGAATCAATACCTTCCTTAGTGAAGAACACGTTCCTTCAATTAATACACGCGCCTTACTACATCATAGTTAGCTGGGCGGGCAACAAAGTCTCGCTCCTGGATAGACAGACCACACAGGGAAATCTAGTTCTTACCACAGTATGTTTAGATCTGAAATTGATTGAAAGTTCCGCTTGTTTATGTAAAAGACATGAGCAACAGGAAGCTTCGAACTTGGTCCCGAACTCAAACAGGACGAGGGCAGAATGTTTGCGACCCGCATCCCAAAGGCCAACAAACACCAGTTCACAACCTCTACATTATTAAAACCCTACCGGATCACCTCTAATATACGTATAATCTCGCTTCGTTCAGTAAAGTATTAAATATTAGTGTCATGAGATTAAAAGGATTGCATCAACATTCTCAATAATATGAGATCGATTGGGTAGGAGTCATTCGCAATTTTCTAGTAAGTTTATGACTCCGTAACCAAATTAACAAGTAATGACTACTTTAATAGGAGAAATTCCAAATTAAAAGAGATACGTAAAGACGATTTTATACTAAGTTTTCAATTATACACTTTTTCACAAGGTCTGGTTGTCACCATATTGATTTTTTATTGTCATATTATGTGTTGGTTTATTGATGATTGTTCGATGAAACGTATCGACTGGCGACCCTTTGCGTCGCTCAGTCGGGTAAAAATATAACCCTCGTGTTTGTACTCCTAGCGTGTTCTAGTCTCTTATTTCCAGCATCACTACAGCTAAATAACGAATCCAGCCTTCGGAGACGGTTACTGAAAGCTGGATTATTTATTAGTCACAAAGTATATTTTGTTACAGGCTTCAAGCTGGTTTACACTGCGCCAAGTGCAAGTTGGAATACGTAAATAGTTAAAAAGATATGAATGTAAATGTAACCAAAACCGCAATTAGAGTTTTTAAAATAAAGGAGACAATTATATCTTCGCTAAAGCTACGGTCCTGTAAATAACGGAATACTGTACATACTTTACATATATATTATATTAATAGTATACTACAGTAATAATACTATACTATACAATACATTTGTGTAGCGAGGAAAAAGGTTCTCTTTCAGCTTATGTCATAGGGTACTAACGACCCATGACTACTGCTTTTCAATGTGGACCTTTTTTCTCCGAGTACGAACAGGTGACTAGATTGACATTTAAGTGATAAAAGAATACCGAACAGATAACAAAGAAAAAAGAAAATAAAAAACCTTGTATATATTCACAATAAAAGGTAAATAAAAGTAAAGGTAATAAATAATTATAACTACATAAATTTTAGACGAAGCGCTCATCGCCCGGCGGCTTGCGTCGATCTCAGGTGATCGACAAAAATTTCTTGAGCCTTTCCGTGCCTCGGAGGGCACGTAAAGGTCCATTATTATTATCAGTATAATTTGGTATCAGTCGTTAAGCCATGTCAGATACCTTCGGGCGGCTTAAAAATTTCCGACACTTGGGTTGGCCACTAACCCCTCCCTCCACCAATCCGCAATGGAGCAGCGTGGTAGAGTATGCTCTCGGTCTCCTCAGGTATGAGGAGAGACCCGTGCTCAGTAGTACAGAAGGGTTAAATCAACATACATTATAATTATAAACCAATATATTTCTGAATAAAAAATCTAACTTTTGTCGGACCAAAGTGTTAGCGCGAGTTTGGTACTATGCACTTGTCAAAACGAAACTGCAGTGTTAATTTCGGGCGACCGCTGACGCCGAATGTGGGAAGTTCACTGATGTATGAAGAAAGTTATTCACCAGTAACAATGGACAATTGTTATCACTGACACTCGTATAATGTCTAAAATTATTTACAAGCGGAATTAACTTTTCATTTAAACACTGGACTCATTATTCCAATTGCTACTTAATCACGTGTAAATTAACCTTGGCTGGCATCATGGCAAGCATGGCTGTAATAAAATATACTTAATTTGTTTCGTTATACAAAAAAAAACATACATCACTGGCCGCTTTTTGCAAGATTTTTTGAGAGCTACGCCGTGCTACGGAAAGCACGTTGCGTCGGTTTTGATTGTTACCGTTACATATTATATTTTTGTCAAGCTTTAACATTATAACAACGGGGTGTAGCCGTGTCGGGAACACGGCCGTATCTTTTACGTGACTGCGTGTACTGTGTCCGTAACAGGTAATATTTTCTTAGAACGGCGTTTATAAAATGGCGGGCTTCCCGCTTTGCCGCATGTGATGTGTTGCAGTCTTCAAAAACCTAACAAAGTCATTAATCTTGTAGCTAACGATTGGTCTAAATAAATATCGAATATGTGTGATAGATAGAAAGCTATAACACCAAACAACAACCAAAAAATTTGTTATCATTGATTTTTATGAATTACCTCCCACTATGGAACCAAATTTAAAGACGTATTCACGTCAAAAAGATAGCAATCGTTGTGCCCTAACTGAGGTCATTGGGCAACATTAAAACTTTGTATAGTATCCGCTGTGGGCTTTCCCAAATGGATATTTCTCCTTCCCAAAACGTTGCAGATAAGTTCATTTATAGTCATAAATAATTATAATACTAGGCGTCTCCACAACTATAAATAATTAGACAAAAATAAGGAACTTCGTTCCAAAAATGAGGTTTATTTCCGCGTCTTCTACTGGAACTGCCATAGGAATTTATTGTAGTGATGTCGTAGTTTCACTTTCGAAAATTGTTCGCAAAAAATGAACCGGAATTGAGTTTATCATTATAAATTTCTTTATTAACGTCTAGCCATTTATCTCTGATTTCTTGCTCAAAGAATAGCATCAAAATAGATCGCGTTACACTCACTCTTATGAGTGTTTTGTACAAAAACAACTGCACCTAAGAGCATAATCCCACGAATAAGCCCCTTCTCAAGATAACATGTTAATAGAAGCAAGCAAAGATCATCCAACGCGAGTTCCACTAGTCGTGTAATTACTTAATCCCCCATCGAGCGGCGGCTGTCGTAAAGATAAAACTGTAATGTTTATAGAGCGCTTCGTAGACTTTCGTTAGTTGCCTTAGGCGCTGGTCGCTGTACCAAATGCGATGTTATTAGGCGTTTAGATTAGAAACAAGACATTTGAAACGGATTTTGGAAAGAAATTAATTTACTGTGTTTGTAAACAATCCATACCCGTGTAATTTAACATTTAAGGATGCATTTTTTGTACCTCCGTAACATTTAAGGATGCATTTTTTATACATCCGTGTCTCCGCCCTGAAATATATCCATTCCATTGCAAATGATCTCCTCTGAAACGCGCGCCGTAACCTTGAAAATTGTTCAGGAGAATGCACCACGGGCAGGAAGATCTTGCACCAAAAGGAGCCCCTTTTTATGATCGGCAACGCGTCGGCAATAAATCAATGTTCATTTACTACAATGTGGCTCTCCTGCTCATTTGTAAACTATCCCAGTTTTACAACCCGATTGATAAAAAGGATGTAACAAAGATCCAACTACGCCTAAGCTTTCATGCCTGGTTGTGGTTGGATTAAACTTACAGTAGCGAACAGAGATCAGGCTGACACGAGCCAGCTACATGTAGCGTGGCCAGGTGTCCCGATTTGCGCAGGACGTCATCGGGACGTCATGAAAAAAAACCTGAAGGAGGTTTTTTTTCGTAGGTTTGAAGGAGGTTTTCAGTAATTTCATTGAGAATTTTATCACAAAAGCCGAATATCTACGGATGTACGTACGTGTGTTTTATATTTTTATACCAAATTCTGACTAAATATAAATATGTAGTGATTACTAGTATTTTTTGACAAACAAACAGATGACGCACCTGAGTATCTAAAAGATCACCGGCACCTCTGAAACGACGTTCAGATTGATGCCGATATGTTAAATATGGTCGATTTTTATTAATGGAGTGCCGTTTACTTTGGAGCTGCCCCGATTTGAATACCAAAGCCCCGTTATTTTGAAATTCCGTTCCGAATGCCATCCTGGTCCTGGCAACACTAGCCAGGAGTCATGATCACTTAATACCCGGCGTGTTCTCAGTCCCCGGCGATAAGACGAAACGACGCTCTTCCCACTTTATGGACAAGCGAACTATTGCTTAGATTTTCGCTACAACACTTTTATGCTTTTGAATCACCTTAGAAACATTTTCATACGTAGTTCTAAACACGGAAAACACGGAACACAATATTCAATTATATTTAACAGAAAATGTGCATTTCAAACTCTTCATTCAGGGCCTTTGTGTATGCTTATAAAATATTACAATTGTATTTTTAAAAATCTGATAAAAAGCAATAACAAAAACTACTTTACAAAAACCGTATAATGGTGTGTATTTATTGGAACGAAGTTCCTTACGGCAGACTTGGAGGGGATAGGGATTTTGCTGCGCGACCGAACTGAAAAATATGTGATAGTAAAACCGTAAGCGTGGAAAAAAGTGCGTGGAATAAAACCGTTAAATGAGACGTGCGCAGGCGCGACAGTAGCCGAAGGAACTTCGTTCCTACCTGGTGTCCCACGACACAATTTACTGGTTTTTTATTTATTTATACACTTTATTGTTTTACACGAATAACACGAAAATTTGAAACATAAAACATGATAACAGGATATTACAATTATAACACAAAGGTCGGCCAAATTGCTACATAGTGAATTCTTCGATAGGCAACCAAAGGTTGAAATAGACAGGACGTAGAAACTGGGTAGGCGAATATTTAATATTTAAATTAAAATAGACGTCAATTAAATGACTACAATAGCAAATGTAATTTACCTAAGAGATAAAATACTTCGTTTGAAATTAACAAGTCTATACATTGCAACTTTTTTTGGACATTAATAAATTAAAATTGTATGGAATAACAGCCCCGTACGAAAGGGAGTTCAAAATGTATGGGAACTCAGCCACATTGATTTGAAACTTCAAATTACGGAATTCAAAACTATTATCTTATGAAGTAACTAAATCCCATACATTATATTCTTTCGAATGTCGTCAAAGCTTACAAAATTAAGTTAGACTATCAGCGAACACATATTGTGTAAGATGTAATGACTAAATTGAAATAAATTCATTGTAGACATCTATGAATTGACACCAGAATATCAACGACCTCGTGTTCTAACTCGTGCACGTAACACTAAAAGTCATCCAATTTATAAGCGCTGTACTTAATATAAAATGCTTTTAATACTGTCATAAAGCCTTTAATCTTAATACAACAAATTACTTGTGATATACCAAAATTGTTTTAAGCGTACAACTTTTCAGCAGCGCAGGCCATAAAGTCTCTCCGTGATGTAGTAATAGGCATGAATATTTAAAATTTAAACGCGTATATCTAGAAAGTTTAGCCAAAGGTACGAATTTCTGACTAAGCTTAGGTTTTGTAATTATAAAGTTGAGAACAATTTAGCGAGAAAATGTTTTGGATGATTAAATACCCTTCCACATTTTATGACTATTATTATTATGTGTTATTGAATGTTCTTGACACTTTGAATGACTTATCCGATAAAAGCAGTGATAGTCGGGTTGTTTGAACGTTGGACAGGAAACAGGGAATTCGAATCTTGCACGCACCTCCAATGTTCAAAAATTATGTGTGTATTAGAAATTAACACTCACCTCGGTGAAGATCACGATGTTTTCATCGTGATAAAACCCGCGCCCCTGAGAGTTCTCCATAATGTTCATGAAGGTGTGTGAAGTCTGCCAATTCGCACTTGGCCGGCGTGGTGGACTATAGGGTGTACCCCTCACACCTTTGAGAGGAGAACCGAACCTAACAGTGTTAGCAGACAGTTATGAAATATAAAATCTATAAGCTTATATACTCGCGCACTAGTATCTTCTGTGTCGCGGGTGGCATGGACAATGCAAATAACACATCACTAACCACGACCCGAGAACGAATAATTATCAGTCACATGAATATCTGCCCTTCGAAAATCGAAACCGGGACCCCTAGGCTATGGCCTCAATGAACAGATTATGCTAAGGCTCGTCTACTGCGCCGGAGAATATACAGAAACTACGCCCTACCATAGCTTTAATAACCAAGGGTGTCCTGTAACCTAACTGCAAGTGCAAATACATAGTCGATTGTAAACATGGCAAATGTCTAGAGAGTCGTCAATGCAGCGAAAACCCCAAATCTCTACGAGTCGATACACCAGTCCTTATAGTCATGAATAAAAATATAGTCGGACCAATCTTGACACAAACATAAACAGAAAGAAAGATAATGTGTCTTATAATATTTCAGACATCTAGATAATACGTCCACAGCACTTAACCACACCGCTAGAGTGTGGAGTGCCCTAAGAATAGATTGCCCATTCCAACTTACCGTCACGTCTGCTGTAAACTTGATCATTTTCGAACGTGTCACGTTCTCTCTACTTTCAGTAGAAAAATATATTTTACTTATTGTGTTTAGTAATGAAATAAAGATATTTATTCGAATCATTCCTTTTGAATTTTGTTGTCTTTGCCAAGTAAAACGAAAACAATCTAGCTGAAATTAAAGTAAGATTGAAATGATGAAGACAATTTACATCTGAGATTGGTTGCGAAATCACTTTTGGGATCTGTTTAGTAATATTGACATGCAGTTTGGGGACTCTTGAAGAAAACTATAATCAGTCTTAATTCTACATCAAAATTTATTATTATTCATTAAAAAACACCTACCATCGATAATACTACTAAGTAACTAACTAATTACCTTGAAAATCTACACAAAAATCGTAATTGTTTGCCATAAACGGACAGATTTATTTACACTTGAATACGGAACCCGATCGATCAGAATCCAATTCAATCCTAACATCTTGGTCAGCCTCTTTCATATCCAAATATTTGTTTACACTTGTATCATAAGAAATTTTTGTCTTATTTAAGTGTGACTCAAGTACCAAATTTTATTTACTTTGCTACGTTCGGTTCAATCCTATGATTACTTGATACTTTTGTTTAGACACATCTTATGTTTAGACGCAAAGACCCAATGCAGAGATCAAAAAATCCTATGTCATATAACTTGTATGCTACTCGTACACATACCCATTGCTTAACAAGACAGAGATGAGAAACAAATTACGTTTGAGTAGTTTCCCAGCCGACAACAAATTGTGAGCCGTTATGAGGTAGACAAGACATCCATCATAAACTTTAATGTATAAAGGAACTGCCTTGCCTTGACTACGAACTTGCCTACTAACTATATAAATGGTAACGTGTCTCTTTGAAGTCACATACAATACTATGGTGTTATAATCTAGATAGAAAGCTTATTAATTCATCTGGCTTTAATCCATTAGAGTTTATGGGATCAATGCAGTGCACGAGTCTCTCATACACCTTTACATACACTACTTCAGACTCAGAGTACACATAATACACTACGAAAGACGTACCCGGCGTGAAAGGAGTTCGCTTCGCGTAAAGATTATACTGTCAATAATTATATTATCTAGTAATAATAATTATTTAGCCAATCCTCTTGCCAATTCTAGAATGAGAAGTTCTTACGACAGCTGAACAATGAATAAATCGCTCACATACTCGCGCCCCAGTGTTGTGTTTTCATGTCGTGGGTACGGAGTACCGAAATAAGACATCACACACAGACTGTCATCTGTCACATGAATAGTTGCTTGGCCTCGGAGCCCCTCGCTCGCCAGATAGTAATTTCCAACTGGTTGTCAACTGACCCCCGATATAGTGACTAAGCTTGACGATGACATCCGGGGACCGCAGAATAACTTCCCCTCTGAAGCTGAACTATCATAGTAGACAGTCGGTTACGAGAGGTGCATTGGTGACCCTAGCGGTCGGTCGTCGTAACCGCATGCAACGCAACTTTGTTTAAAATAAATAAAAATAAGTTGATGGTTTGCTTACAAATAACAGTTTATACACTAGAGACCCGCTCTACGCTCGAAATTCGATCGTAATTCATTATATTAAAGGGTTACTTTACAAGGGACACTGTGAACGTAAACGTTTCTTATTTAGCCCTTAAACTTGTCAAAGTATGAGTATAAAACGAAATCGTGAGCACCAGCTAGTACAACAGCTATATAATGATTTAAATAAAGTGAAATAATTTAAGGCAACGAACATTTCACCATCTTAAAGACGAAAGTAAACGAGAATACAGCCAAGTTCATGAAAATATAAGCCTTGAAGTGTTACCCACTTAGTTCCACTCCCAATTAGCGCCTGAATGTCATCTTTCGTGTCTCATTTATCCGGATTAGGTCTGTCACAACGGCCCGGGATCCAGTTATGGCCGGTTATAGCCGGTTATCACCGGCAAAATGCGTCTTCTCGACTAATGGAGGTAGTGCTCTTAATTAGAAGCGTATTCAGCTGCCTTACCTGCATAAAATATAACTGAGAATCTACCTACAATACCTAATGAGGTTGTCTTCCAAGTAAAATTTAATACGTGTTTTCATAGAAATTTAGAAGGAATTGTTCCTATAAATAAAACATTTAATCTTCACATACTTAGTAGAAAAAAAGACGATTTTCGCGTCCGTACGGATAGATCTTTTAAACTGCGCAAAGGATTTTGATGCAGTTTGCATTATCATTTACATAATTTCTTCCAGATGATTGATAGATATAATACATGCATATTATATCTACAGAAAAATCCGCGATGGCAAATGTCTATATACTACGGATAACCATTAAAAATTACAGACATATAAATCTTAAGATTACCCTTTTAAACATTTTTTAACTGCGGATATAAAGGCATTATTTTGCGGTGGTTTACTAGTTTAACCATAAAAATGAGATAACAAAAGCCATTCGCAACTAATCTGATAAACGAATTTTGTATATTTTTACGTAATCATTATATAAAAACAAAATAAAATAAGGAAAGTGAGTGCCGCCGCATAAGCTACCTATTTATATAAACATGCTTAATACGCAAATTGACCACAAAGTGTTTTAAAACGCGACGCGATCAAATTAATCCGCGTATCGTTATCCAAACGCGCAGCCATTTTTGCGATGTGCGTCCGCGAGTTATTTTGCAATGAACTAACCGGCCGAGCTTATTAAATTAAAATGACAACGATTCGGGTATAAAAGCCCGTTTTATGCAAATCCGACAACTATTGTGTGCGTGATTTATTCACCAGACGTAACTTAAAAAAGCTCGTAAAACACCAGATTACGCGAGCAAGCATTTTGTCATAAAGGCCAGTTACACACGCTGTATATATTGTTACCATTCGTAGGAGATTTGGGACGTTCTGGCTAAATTGTGACCGCAAACTATACGTATCTGCAAATCTTTTTTTGGCTCGCGGACGTTTATGGATCTCATATTTTATTCTCCGTTACAAGTAGCAGCTTACGGCGTCCGAATAATATTTTACATTACGTGTGACGGAGGCTTGTTGGAAATAAGGTGGCCCTTTTATTGTGCCTATTGTGACTGAATTTTCCTGTTTGTTGGGTTTTGAACGGCGGCGTGACAGAACGTGTACTGCGGGCCTTACAGTAAATTGCAAAATATGTTCAGCTTTTTGTTTCCAAACGAATAGCAACATAATATTTTATACGACCGCACGTTAAATGGTTTAATGGTACGAAACTTACTTCTATTCAATTATATAAGGTACTAACAACTTCACTGAGCTCATTACATTAAAAAAATATGTTCATGACTCGTTCTTTTTAATAATGACAAAAGGTATAGTGATTTTAATTTTAACAGAAGTAGATTGTAAGCCTGCAAATATGCACATTTTTCTTAATTTACATCCCATAGGTAAGTACATATATTATGTAAAAACGTGCGTAGACTAACAAAGAACTGAAATCGTTCAATATGAATGAAACTTCAAGGAGTCTCGTGCGAACTGTTCACTTGGACAAGTAGCACGATGTGCACCTACTTACCAATTGCCAGACAATCGACATTCCCTACAAATTAGCAGCAATCTGGTTGATAGTACTATTACTTAGTGCAAAAGGTAACGTGGGGTATGTAAGCTGCTCCATCCAACCTTCAGGCCAAACCCTCCTTGGTCTGCTCGTGGCGCATTACTGACAACATCTGAACATAGAACGAGGCTATGAATGAAGGATACGATGAAGGAGTTAATTTCCGACGGTAGTACGATACTCGTGCATAATGGCATGTTTCTTTCAGCGTGGCTCCTTCTTTCTGAATAAACCATGAATCTTTTTTAGTTTCGGGTGCAGTGTCATAGAGCCAGTAAGAAGAGCCCTGGATTTTTTTGTAAAGCAATTTTTTGTTCTGTGTTTGTTCTACACATTGGTTTTATTTAATTTAGGGCCCGTTTCACCGGTTACGGATAAAGTTCCGGATAGCCCTAGGAACTCAACTCCCAGATAAACTACATTTTTTGGCTTCTCAGGTAATCTGATAGAAGTGACAGAGAAAAGTGTTGGTTAAGCTATTTGTCAGTTCAAGTGGCTGTTAGGCGTTATCTGACGGATAAAAAATGTTTCAAGTGGCGTTTCTATAACACATTTGGAATTTGAACTGTAGTACGTCATATTATTATAAATCCTACTATTTTCGTTCTTTAATGATAAAATTATACTGGAAAATATTAAAAAAGTCGAATTGGATTATTTTGAACAAAAAGTATTTTATTAATTAAGTTTTCAAAATAATTTTCAAATGACAATAATTTACGTAGTAGTAACGAAACGCAAAAAGCGACGTTGTCGCTCCGTCAACTGTTAAGTGGCAGATAAATTCCTAGGGCTATCCGGAACTTTATCCGGAACCGGTGAAACTGGCCCTTAAACTACTGCACTAAGTAGCTCTATCTAATGTTTTTGTCCATGAACACTTTTCGTATTGTCTCTAATAAAATGAAGGCGCTTTGACTTTCCCGGAAACCCTTTCACAACATCAGACTAGTAACACAACATTATACCGACTCAAATTAGCCTTCTTCTAGCTATGGAAGTTGCAATATGGTTTCAGGTGCTTGATGCCTGCATTTCCTGTAACAACCACAAAAAATTTACATTTTACGCTTTTCACCCCAGACTAAAGTTTTCACCATCCAAATTTAGCACTTGCTAGTCTCTGAATCAAGAAAATGTACTGAATAGCACACTCCGACCGGTCGAGCCTACGTAACGCATTTGCCACACAATAAATCTTCATAAAAGGAGATTGCACATCCAGACCATTCAAAGAAAACTATTGAAAGACTCAACCAGCCTTTTCCGCGGTACAGTTTCATCGTTTCTAGTTACCCGGGGGCGCTCTATTTAAATTTCAGCCCTTCTAGCGAGCTCGTTTGTCTGAATGAAGCATCCACTTTTTTATGTTAATAGCCGGCAAATGAACAAACGCGTCATCTAATGGTAAGTAGTCGCAATCGGTCGTTCAGAAACCCTATTGAAGGTAACTAGTCAATGCAATAAACAACCTTACCACTACACAAGATCTGAACCTTTTTTTATGTATAAGTGCTTGACATCAATCCCACCTGATGGTAGTGGTGAATTGGTGATATAGTGTTGGATGGTAAAGCGCACTAACTTAGCCCATTGACTCTTGATTTTAAGACACCCATATTATAAACTTATGCTTTCTAGAGTCACCAATTTACCTCTTCCCACGCACATCCAAGGTTAATAAAAGTGATTTTCCACCACTATGCAGCCCACATGTGACTTCAGATTGATTGAACTGGGTCAGATTAGCGCACCACGATTCAGGTATGTTTGACTCAGAAGTAGAACGAAGGTTATTACCTCCTACGCAGTTGTTTACCGTTGCAAACGTGACATTTATGTCCCGGCATTGTCCTTTGGCATTGGCGAAATTTAATTTACATTACCCAGAGTAACAGGATTAGGTTTAATATAAGCGTCCTACACAAATACTTTGATCTCGTTAGCAGAGCGAGGCTTACGCTGTTTATTAAACGTTGAACAATGGACCAAGCGAAGGTGATCGTGGAACAGATTATCACGATGGAATTTTATTTTAATATCTTCTTTATAAAGGTGCACAGCAACAGAAATAAAGTAGTTTGAATATCGTAGGGTTTGTCGGACATCTAAAAAGAGCCTATAAATGTGTGGAGCCTATAAACCAACCCCCCACTCTCCCCGAACACGAAAAGTCATTTGGCAGCTGACCCGAGCAAGAGTTCTCAAAGTCTAATGTCAGAAGCTTTTATGCTTACATCAAGATTAGTTAATTGCTATCTTAGATAACCTAAAACTATTGTTTTACCTGCCCTTTGGTGCACGGAAATTCTCAAGAAACTTTTCGGCTGAAAGTCAGCCATCCTACTCTTGACCACACATAGCGTTGCTAATCTCGGTCCATCATACAATAATAAATATTCCTGATATGGACTTACCCGTCGTTAAACTTTTTGGTCATAAACTCCAAACACATTATGAAAAAGACGTATGTTGATGGTAAATAAGTACGTTACTTACTGTCACTAAATTGCAAGTTTTTTCCAGTTTAATCGACCAAGTTACACAGCTCTCAAGCTCTAATAAAACCACTTGTAAATAAATAAACACAACTGTAATGCCTCACAGATAACGAATCCCGAAGCGAAGGAGTTGCTGGTATTCGTATCTGTATATTAATACGTGAAGAGAAAACTTTGTAACCCTTTTAAGCGTATAGCGCGTACGAAGGAGTAAGTACGAGATTTGGCACAGTTAAGATTTATAATTATTAAGAGTGAATGCAAAAAGAAACACACGCAAACATTGCTGTTTACGTTCCTTTTGCTGGTAATGTACACATGAACTATGGTCAAACAGTCAGACGGAGTAGAGACAAAAACTAGAAAATATAAGATTGACTGAATGAGAATCTACTTATTAATTATGTAGGTATTATACCATTTTGGCAGGAAAAAGAGGGAAGTATTTAAAGTATGTAAGCTAAGAAGTATTTCTAAATGTTCTTTGTTTAATGATAATGATCATGAACGTACCTACCCTACTAGTTACTAAAACTTGTTTTATTCATGGAATCGACGAGTTGTAAAACTAATTTCCCCGGCCACATAATAAACACAATGTTCCTAACAAAACTTTTAATTAATAACAAACCCTCAAAATCAGATTGTTTGCATAAATTTTTAATTGCATTACGATCAAATTAATTGTTTTGTAAAATTAACCATGACCATGTAACTTTAGTGCATTATATTGTGGATTAAACTCATTCAGTATTAAATCCTATTACTAATGATTTGGAGAATTTTCATTTAAATTTATCTGGCCGGAAATGATCGGGAGCCGAGTCAGACATTTTAAAATGAATGACACAAAGGGAAAATGAAATTTATTTAATTAACGTAAGCGGAGCTGCGTAATTTGATATTCAGTTCCGGTTCATCATAATGGATGCTGTGCTATAAATTTTGCATAAGGATATCGTTACTTTATCATTACTCCGTTTTATCATTCGTATTATGACCCGTAGATAAAAGCCGTGAACGAATTACGCGAAGGAGCCGCGCGTGTCCGGGGAAATAAACAACACGGGATGAGACGAAACGTAATAAATGTTACTTCTTAAAGGCTACACATTCATACCTTTAGGATTCCCCGTCGTGGGCGAGGACACAGATAGCGTAATTACGAGTATCTCAGACATCCAACACTCGAGAGCAAACATTCATCTGTCACTTAAATATCCGACCAGGGAATCCAGTCCGGGAACCCGCATTTTGTGTACAATATCTGCAACATAATAAGTATATTATGTACATAACGTGCGTACGCTTACAAATTTTTTTATTTGTCTTGTTTTTAAACCGTTTGTGCTCACTGAACGCCTCAACAAACCTGCTGTTTTTACCAACAAATGGACTAACTAGTATCCATTTAAATCTTGTTTTAGGTCGGTGACAGTTGTCATGGGCGGCTAAAGATAAGCCTATGGATTGGCCTTAGATGGAACGCCCCGTTTCTGCGCGTCACAACTTCGACACCGTTATGAAGTTACAGCTCGTTTCACTTTTATTGAAATTATCACAACCTACAAATACAATACCTGCGTATATGAGACTTCTCGGTAGTGTTATGAAGGACGAGTAAAATCTATCTCGCACTTCGGCTTGTTTCATCCGGTTCCTGAGAAAAATCCCAACTAATGGAACATTTAGGTATGTGCTTTTTGTAATGAAAGCATCCAACACGAAGGCTACAGTCGAATCAATCGACTGCCACGTCACAAGCCTGTATCCGTTTTCAGTGAACTAAATTCCTCGCCACTCACAATATCCTTGTGAATTCACAGCCACGCCCCGTATCGCGGGCCAAGCCGAGCGGAAAATTGTATGGAGGCACAGGTACCTGCCTAATCTACATCTGTTTATGCTAATATACTTAATGAAATGTAGTGTCTGTCTGTGTAATTTAATTTGTGTTAGCCTGAATTTTTGCAAGTTAAGCGAATAGACCACCTAATACTGGTTATTTGGTTCGTGCTCCTCTCACAGGTATAGTGAAATTATTTTCAAAAGTGTGAGTTTGAGCGCTTCCAGAAAAAATATTGTAGGTAAATTACGTCTAAACTTTGTTCATATTTCACCTATCTACTAAGTAGGTACCTACACTTCGGTAGGTTTTCCAATATTTTTTACTTATGATAAGTAGGTAATTTGCCTAATGCTTCATATTGCACTGCCTGTCGATAAGTAGAAATCCAAGATGGTAAGCGCACAACATAGTCTTTACTCTTTTCTTGAAGAGCCCCGTACTTGCTACTAAATACAATTATATAGTATCTACTATTCCTTCACGGTAGGCATGATAACGACGAGGCAATCCGCGTCGTCCCGTTCCAGTGTTTGCTACAAAAGGATGGATACTCGCCGCAAGTCTGGTTGTTCGATGGAAAAATGGAATTCTTGTCGACAATCTCCATAATGTATCCTATTAAATCCTTTACAACACCGAATCGTTAGATAATATAATACAATAAGGAAAAATAATAATATCTTCATTTTAATAACACGCGTAACAAATAACACCGGTTTACCTACTTGTTCATTATTTTTAATTTTTATTGAGTAGGTACTATTAGGTAGGTAGTATTTTATTTCGGATTAAACTTTTTAATTAAAGTATTTTTTTAGTTTTACCTACATGTCACTTTGAACCTTTTTTTAAATTATTTCTACAACATAATTATGTTGTTCGTGACATTAATTATATTACAACGTTACAAACGCTAGGTAATAAATACGTCAGTAATAAACGACCCCAAACAATAACGCAAAACAAGGATTCATATCACCCTTAGATAATTAACATGCGTATTGCATTAACGCTGCGGTCCTGTTATGTTTAATTTGTAAGATCATTATGAATTTTGATAGATACATTAATAACATAGGAGGAGGTAATGGATTGTGTGTAGTGATACAACCGCTTAACGTCGCTGTCACGGTTGTTGATACATAACTCCTCTTTTAATTAGGACGTACATGGGTATATCCAGTTACAGAGATTAGCTGGAACAAACAGACAGACAGACAAAAATTATAAAAAATGTTATTTGGTATATGTATGTATGTACCGTGTATACATACATATGCATTTAGTAAAAAGCGGTTATTTTAACTTTACAAACAGACACTCCAATTCCATTATTTGTTTGGATAATAACGATCTGGTTAAATACGTGACAACCGAGGTAAAGCACACCTTATATTATTTTACAAAGTAATTTAAATATGGAACCTGATGGTAACCGATACCCACCATCATAGATTACTTATAATAACCAAAAAACGAAGGGCCAATTCCCAGTCACAATCAAAGCATAGCATGTCATAATGCAGCAGAAACACCAAGTAGGGAAATTCGTTTGATAGTACACTTAAAGAGTACCTATATGAGTTAAGGTATGAAATAACAACAAGCTATATTATAGGTATTTAGTTTGTCTCGCTATAGGATCACATAGCAACCGTATTTCATTATTGTACGCTACTCGAGTAAATTCAGCATCAATGCAGGGAATTAGGCTATTATACTCTAGGGAATGGCAACAACGCATTCCTTATGTGACTTGAGATTAAACCTCGCAAGGGTACAGATATTATGAACGGCATAATTACACGTTAGGATTCCATTGTTGATTTAAATTAAATTTGGGAAGCAAACTCGTACGAATCACTGGCATCTCTTTCACTGGCCTCCTAATTTCATTTGTGATGTCTTTGTGTTTCAATGGGCCGGAATTAATTACTTAAAAGGACTACATGAAAATAAAAGAAATGTTTCGTATAGTAAATAAATGTTGGACATCACTAATAATACCTACTAATTAATACGTGCCCTTGATATAGTGTACGACAAACATTTCTACAACTTTTACAAAGTAATTTGAATACTTAAATAATTGAATCACACAGAACACGAGAAAAAATACCTTTTATTAAGTTTAGCATATATGTTTCTATTAATACGTTTTCAGTGTTCATAATTATTAACAATTATTTATTAAATAAAGTTATTTTAAACACCAAGTAATTTCATTGTCGTTTACCCAAGGTTACCCATGATTCATTATATTTATAATAATACCTTTACATATTCTTTGCATACATTTTGATTAACTGCCTCGGCTCGGCTCTACAATGAGAAATTGTCCGAAATGGCATCACATTTAAAATATTTAAGCTGTAAATTAGAGGGGAAACGGGAGTATTTGTCGTAATCGTTTCCGGGCCGACTCAGCGGACGCGCCCCAGTGACCCGCTGGGCACCGGTCCGGCCGGGCCACATGAATCATGAGTTACTCCAAGATGTAGATAGTGATGAAAACGTTCTTCGTATGCATTTTAGCGATCTATTTTTGATGTACAAGAACCTACTCATGATAGCAAAAAGGTCCACCCATGTCAACTCACACTGGGACACAAATTGGGACTAGCGTGGACTAGATCCTAAATTATTTCTATCAGCTTTTCAGCAGACGATCGTTGAAAAATTTAATGGAGACAACAAGCTTGGCTTCAACGCACAAGCTTAAGTGAAGAAGATTAACATTGAAGACACATTACAATGAAATAATAATATCTTAATATTTGATAGTTGTTATGCGGTAAAATAAACAGTTTTGTTTAAGATTTTTAAGAGATAAATTCTCCCACGTAAACTGGAACGTGCCCTTCTGCTACTTTCGAAAAATTAAAAGCTAAAAGTAGAGTAAAAATTTGCCTCCTCAAAAATGTGTAGGTTCAAGCTTGGGTCGT
This sequence comes from Ochlodes sylvanus, assembly GCA_905404295.2. NCBI lineage: Eukaryota > Metazoa > Arthropoda > Insecta > Lepidoptera > Hesperiidae > Ochlodes > Ochlodes sylvanus. The sequence goes on along the minus strand of FR990130.1, from coordinate 11,366,438 downwards.
CGGCATCCTCTTATTTTCAAAAGCGCATAGTTGCATAAAGCCTGCATACCTCAGCATACGCCGCACCAGTTTGCCTAACCGATAATCTCGCTACATTCTCTACCTCAATAATGCGTTGTTGTTTCAGAATGCCCAACTTTGGGGCATAAATATCCGTTACCTCGTTTAATGTATAACTCTTGGTTATTCTGATATTTAAGCCCAAAATTAAACTTGCATGCAAGAGCATTGTTGACTTAAGTCATGTTTTTGGTATTTTTGTCACTAAGTTTATAGGATTTGAAAATGAGATCAAGTATGGGTTTTTCATTATTAATATAAGCCTTTCCGGATTTTGTCACACTCACAGTCAAAAATAATAATTTATATGAACTATTTATACGATAGGTAAGTTATGTTATGATTTTTTAAATTTCCGATTCCGAAATCAAATGGAAATATGCTAATCGGCTATTTCAAACTTGATACTTTGCCTGGTAGTGGTCAGTTAATAGCAATTTTTATGTTCCTAGTCAACCAACGATTAGAAGAATTACCATGAAAGTGTTACCAATCGCTCTTAGCAACAATACTGTCACAGGAGTGAGTAAGGGGGATAAGAAACGAATAATGCCGGTTTCCATAGTCGACGTTTTTGTTCGCACCTTAAGGTAACACTCGCGACCTTTGTATTTTCTCCGCGCTCGCGACACTGTACTGCGAAAATACACAACGCATTGCCGACTGTAAAGGAAGCGGTTGACCTGTGTTACTACTGGCTCTCTTTCTACGTGGAAGAAAATACCTATTTGCTACTAAAAGTAATAGAAGTCACCTTTTTTAGATTTTCTACCTAATTGACGGATTGCACATATTGGCGTTGAAATAAGAAAAGTAAATAATTATGACTTTAAAACTTTTAACTTTAAAACTGTACGCGTTAAATAGAGATTGATCACTAGTCAACGAACTATAAAGTAGGTTCTAGTTTGCCTCAGGGATTTTTTGAAGTGTGTGGAGAAACTACTGGAGAACTTTTGAACCTAACTCTAGGAAGTTTGCGCCCCGTAGGTATATGTAGATGATCTCTGGATACGTAACTACTAGGGTTGCTACATGTGCTAAATTAAATACTATCGTACTTAATTTCATTCAATTGTGCTATAGGTACATACATAATTATGTATATATTAGAAAAATAATTGAGGGTGAGTCTTCAGACAGTGTACCATTCATAAGAAAATGAGGAAAGTCGACTGGCTTTTATCGACAAAAACACGGTAAAAAATCTACATTGCAATGGATATCACTACATAGTATAAAACAAAGTCGCTTTTTCTGTCCGTATATCCTCTATTACATACTCATAACTCATACTCATAACTCTATTATATACATATTGTAAAATTTTTCACTAAAGCTAAGAGGGGCCGGAATAATTATGAAATATTTTAAAATTTAAGAAAAAAAATTGTTAAAATAATTTATATGGTCCAAAAAAATTCACTAAAAATTTTTTTTTCGATGTAGTTAGTATTACTTAGAATCACGGTCCGAAAGCGTGGTTACAAGGTTTCTGTTTGAGCCCCTAACACTCTGTATATTTTTTTCTTACATCTAATAGCTTCAGAACAAAAACATCTTGCTACACTTAACTCACAAATAATGGATTAAAACGAATATAAACACCCTCACATTGCACTAGACGCATACAAGCGTGAAAGGTGAACAACCTTGGAGGCTCTTTCATCAATCTCACTTACTTTACCTTTAACAATAACAATGCAGATATGTTAAGCGAACTTCGAACATAAGACAATGGCTTAGGCAGAAGCCCCTTTTTACGAAGCACCCTAAACTGCTCGCCCATGTGAAAGATCTTCCCTTATGCGTTACAGAAACCCGTCACGACATGAATAATCGTCACACATTTTGTCATCAGGAAAAGTGACTATATTTGCCTAATGGTGGTAGAATAAAAAAAATTAGGTACGTGTGTCAGTGATACCTATATAACTAAATAATTTTGTAAAGGACAAAAAATGGCGGCATTCATACCGGGCTCACGTAACACGAGGTTGAGTACCTACTGTCAATGCATTATTATGCTTTAAATTGAAATAATATCCTGGTTTCTGACCCTCCGATAGCCTCCTAAACTCCTAATAGTCCTAATAAATAGCTATCTCTTTTATACATGTTTAGTTCGCGTATAAAATGTAAATAAATTATAAGGCACCAACCAACGCGTACTTGGGGCTTCTTCTTATTTTACCGCTCCCACCTGAAACTAGTTTAAAATTTTATAGCTTAAACGATATTGCACAAACGCTCCTAATATAATTTCGAAAATTTATCGGCCATATCCCTTCTTGTCTGTGTTTTGTATTTTATAAAGCTTTTTATATTAAATTGAACAATAAAGTTGATACATTGATATTAAACTTACATATAATTATTATTGTAATCGTGGGCTCTCAAGCTTTTAAATAGGTACACACGGGTACTTTGCGTGAATTGTTATTTTTACAAATACAAAAAAGGTGTAAAAAGAGCTCTCCTTCAGGGCCGGCGTTGCACTGGCGACTCCCCTGGTATTGCCCGTGCCCATAGGCGACGATGACCAGTTACCATCAGGTGGCTCGTCTGCTTTTACGTCAGCCTGAAGGGCTTTAAATAGGTACACACGGGTACTTTGCGTGAATTGTTATTTTTACAAATACAAAAAAGGTGTAAAAAGAGCTCTCCTTCAGGGCCGGCGTTGCACTGGCGACTCCCCTGGTGTTGCCCGTGCCCATAGGCGACGATGACCAGTTACCATCAGGTGGCTCGTCTGCTTTTACGTCAGCCTGAAGGGCTTTAAATAGGTACACACGGGTACTTTGCGTGAATTGTTATTTTTACAAATACAAAAAAGGTGTAAAAAGAGCTCTCCTTCAGGGCCGGCGTTGCACTGGCGACTCCCCTGGTGTTGCCCGTGCCCATAGGCGACGATGACCAGTTACCATCAGGTGGCTCGTCTGCTTTTACGTCAGCCTGAAGGGCTTTAAATAGGTACACACGGGTACTTTGCGTGAATTGTTATTTTTACAAATACAAAAAAGGTGTAAAAAGAGCTCTCCTTCAGGGCCGGCGTTGCACTGGCGACTCCCCTGGTGTTGCCCGTGCCCATAGGCGACGATGACCAGTTACCATCAGGTGGCTCGTCTGCTTTTACGTCAGCCTGAAGGGCTTTAAATAGGTACACACGGGTACTTTGCGTGAATTGTTATTTTTACAAATACAAAAAAGGTGTAAAAAGAGCTCTCCTTCAGGGCCGGCGTTGCACTGGCGACTCCCCTGGTGTTGCCCGTGCCCATAGGCGACGATGACCAGTTACCATCAGGTGGCTCGTCTGCTTTTACGTCAGCCTGAAGGGCTTTAAATAGGTACACACGGGTACTTTGCGTGAATTGTTATTTTTACAAATACAAAAAAGGTGTAAAAAGAGCTCTCCTTCAGGGCCGGCGTTGCACTGGCGACTCCCCTGGTGTTGCCCGTGCCCATAGGCGACGATGACCAGTTACCATCAGGTGGCTCGTCTGCTTTTACGTCAGCCTGAAGGGCTTTAAATAGGTACACACGGGTACTTTGCGTGAATTGTTATTTTTACAAATACAAAAAAGGTGTAAAAAGAGCTCTCCTTCAGGGCCGGCGTTGCACTGGCGACTCCCCTGGTGTTGCCCGTGCCCATAGGCGACGATGACCAGTTACCATCAGGTGGCTCGTCTGCTTTTACGTCAGCCTGAAGGGCTTTAAATAGGTACACACGGGTACTTTGCGTGAATTGTTATTTTTACAAATACAAAAAAGGTGTAAAAAGAGCTCTCCTTCAGGGCCGGCGTTGCACTGGCGACTCCCCTGGTGTTGCCCGTGCCCATAGGCGACGATGACCACTTACCATCAGGTGGCTCGTCTGCTTTTACGTCAGCCTGAAGGGCTTTAAATAGGTACACACGGGTACTTTGCGTGAATTGTTATTTTTACAAATACAAAAAAGGTGTAAAAAGAGCTCTCCTTCAGGGCCGGCGTTGCACTGGCGACTCCCCTGGTGTTGCCCGTGCCCATAGGCGACGATGACCACTTACCATCAGGTGGCTCGTCTGCTTTTACGTCAGCCTGAAGGGCTTTAAATAGGTACACACGGGTACTTTGCGTGAATTGTTATTTTTACAAATACAAAAAAGGTGTAAAAAGAGCTCTCCTTCAGGGCCGGCGTTGCACTGGCGACTCCCCTGGTGTTGCCCGTGCCCATAGGCGACGATGACCAGTTACCATCAGGTGGCTCGTCTGCTTTTACGTCAGCCTGAAGGGCTTTAAATAGGTACACACGGGTACTTTGCGTGAATTGTTATTTTTACAAATACAAAAAAGGTGTAAAAAGAGCTCTCCTTCAGGGCCGGCGTTGCACTGGCGACTCCCCTGGTGTTGCCCGTGCCCATAGGCGACGATGACCAGTTACCATCAGGTGGCTCGTCTGCTTTTACGTCAGCCTGAAGGGCTTTAAATAGGTACACACGGGTACTTTGCGTGAATTGTTATTTTTACAAATACAAAAAAGGTGTAAAAAGAGCTCTCCTTCAGGGCCGGCGTTGCACTGGCGACTCCCCTGGTGTTGCCCGTGCCCATAGGCGACGATGACCAGTTACCATCAGGTGGCTCGTCTGCTTTTACGTCAGCCTGAAGGGCTTTAAATAGGTACACACGGGTACTTTGCGTGAATTGTTATTTTTACAAATACAAAAAAGGTGTAAAAAGAGCTCTCCTTCAGGGCCGGCGTTGCACTGGCGACTCCCCTGGTGTTGCCCGTGCCCATAGGCGACGATGACCAGTTACCATCAGGTGGCTCGTCTGCTTTTACGTCAGCCTGAAGGGCTTTAAATAGGTACACACGGGTACTTTGCGTGAATTGTTATTTTTACAAATACAAAAAAGGTGTAAAAAGAGCTCTCCTTCAGGGCCGGCGTTGCACTGGCGACTCCCCTGGTGTTGCCCGTGCCCATAGGCGACGATGACCAGTTACCATCAGGTGGCTCGTCTGCTTTTACGTCAGCCTGAAGGGCTTTAAATAGGTACACACGGGTACTTTGCGTGAATTGTTATTTTTACAAATACAAAAAAGGTGTAAAAAGAGCTCTCCTTCAGGGCCGGCGTTGCACTGGCGACTCCCCTGGTGTTGCCCGTGCCCATAGGCGACGATGACCACTTACCATCAGGTGGCTCGTCTGCTTTTACGTCAGCCCTTCAGGCTATAAAAAAACTTTTGTATGAGTTCTCGTGTAAGTTACGTCACTAAATTATTTTTTACTGGAAATACCAAGTATGTTACATGAGGGTATATATTATATTGTAGTACCAATATTTACATTCAGGATCTAAATCCTACTATTATTATAAATGTGAATGTAAGTTTGTTTGTTACCTACGCTTGTTTTACACAAATAAGACAAACCTACGCTTTCACGCGAAAACTAGGTACCCGATCTTCATGAAACTTTGTATAACACATATTCTTGGAGGCATTAAGTAGCAGTAACATACATAGGATACTTTTAAAAAAATGGTTTGGTTAGATGTTTACCTATTGTTTTAGCGCTGCAGCGAACTTTAGTTGTAACTCTTGCTAATGTTCCTGTCTTTTTCGTTTCCGTTTCGTTTCATTTGCGCATCATTTCCGTTTCATCGAATGCCAAATCACAACGATACTATAGAAGTTTTCACTACAAAAATAGGATAGGATACTTTTATTAATAAATATTTACAAACGCATCTTTTCATATACATACAAAGCAAGTTCGGTTACCAGGCATTACCATAGACTTGAAACACTAAGCTAAGAATGTAAATTTGTGAACAAATTAATTTCACCCGGCGAATAATAATACCGTTAATCGCTGTCGTTTCCGGTGCGTTGTAGGTACCTTATTTCAAGATTATTAATTTTGTCAAAGACCATTTCAAGTTTAACGGGTTCTTCACTTCCTATAGCTATTTAATTAAATTATAAATTTACCTTACTAATTAATAGAAGATAATAACGCGCGATGGATTACTAATTACGTTTTTATCGTATCGTGTTACATAATTATGTAGGGCACTTGTAAAATAATTATGTTTAACTCAGCGTAAATACTTTTTAGCTCGTTGGTTTAACTGGCATCACAATAACAGTTGTTTTTACATTACTTGTCTTTTAGAATATAGCTACCAACCCCCTTCTTGTTATTGATTTCCACCTTACCAACAGTACCAACTCACGACCATCTCATGAGATGAAACTGTACCCTGATTTTGAATTGAATGAACAATTCAATTGAAAATGAGGGCATAATTATTTTCTGTTAATCCAATGAAATGTTACCTAGATGTTTTTGGGCTTAGCGTGCATTTTGTCAGAGGTCACAATTTTATTTTTTCGATGTCAAGAGGTTACCATCATAAAACTTTACAAACGATAAAGCACGATTGCAGAATTAAGTTAACTATCAGAAATCCAACCGCAAAGTCCATGTGTCAGATTTCCCTACGATCAATTTAACTTCAGCTGGATTTCACGCCTGGCTTGCAATATAATTATGATCTGTCTACGTAATCATGATATTTTTTTCTACAGAATGTAGGTTTCCTTTATACGAAGTTTAAGTAAAAGCACATTGTATCAATTTTTGGATTTATGCACAATTCGAGCCTATGCTCAACTCCATTAAAAAGGTTATCCTTTAATCTTTATATTAAGCAACTACCCTCTTTTCGGAGCGGACAGGTAACAATCGTAGACTAGCCGCACACCTGCAATATTAAAGAAAATAATAATAATTATTCATCAACACGAAAATACGGCCTGCGCACATATCATCTGCGTATATATCATAATATGATATATACGCATATATGATATTATCATCACAAGGTTAACAGAAGCATCTAGTTGCACGACATAAAATTAATACCACCGCCTCAGAATGACAAACTTGATGTCAAAAGCCATTTGAGATGGCGTTACTTAGAGTATATATTACGGTAGTATAGTCATATACTCTTGACTTGAAGATACCTACATACATTGTAATCGAACGGAAATACCGACGCAGGCAATTTGTTCCAGTCCTTCGCGGTACGTATGATGAATGATGACGCAAAGCGTGACTTCCGTACTGGAGGGATGTTTACGACGAAGGGATGAATAAACGCCGAGTCGGGTCGGGACTTAAGTATCTTAAACCTAATAAACAACAACAATTAAACAGTGACAGTAACTCTTTTACTACATTACTACTCTAGTTTACGCTATAATATTTTTCGCATTAAAATACTAAAAAGTACTAAAATCGTACTAAACACACACCAAAAATATTTATAATAAATGTTTAAAAGATTTTGAGTATTAATATATAATTGAGTTACATTAATAAAATATATAATTTATTACATTAATATAATATATTAATGTAACTTTAATATTCAAAATCCACCTATATTATAGGTTACTAATAATTATATAGGTTCATAGCTAACATTTAAAAAAATATTTTAAATATCGACTACAGCGTTGGTCGCGTCACATCACCGCTCTCCACGCTTCACTAAGCGCGGGGAACGGGGCGCGCGGGGAGTCCTACGCGTGCCTAGCGTGCCCGCCCCGCACGTCTCTTTCACCCCCGCGATGCGTGATTTGTTTTCATAAAAATAAGTATATAAATCGACTTACCGATGAAATGTGATACTGGATTTCAGTATTGTGTGTTTCCTAGTATCGTGTTTGCAAGATTGAACTGCACATTTGACCATTTTGATACGTAAATATTCGAAAACTCTCTGTAGGAACGCACAGCGCTAGCACTCAAGTTCACTCAACCACGACTACAAGCGCTCGCGGCGGGAACGTCGTGTTGTTCTCAACCGACGTAGGAGTTCCCACCTCGTTGCGCGTGCTCTATACTACCGTAATATATACTCTAAGTGGCGTTACTTACTGAAATTATGAAAATACAAGTGAGTCTATAATTCTCAACCATGCTTCTAATGTTCGAACTCACACATTAAATCGTGAAGAAATATTTTTTCACATAAAAATAAAAATGTATATTTTTACAAAATGTAATCGTAAAGACCATTGACATAAATACTATAGACATAGGGTCTCCTACTAAAATCGCGAAAATAATGTCCCAGTTTGACATTACAAGAATATAAAAATTCATTAAATCACGGTTTTATTTCGATTGCAACAAACACATACGTCAATGGCACCTTATGACACAACGATTACACTACACGCCATAATGACAAGCAAAATAATTTAAACAAAAGTAACGGATATACTTATCTCTTTCTGACTACAGTCTGTATAGCGAGAAGACAAAGACAAAGATATATTTTTGATTCTTTTGAGTGATTATGAGATTTATTTACGAAATTAATTCGATTTAAAATAAAATAGTGTGTATTCGTAGCAAACCAATACTTTAAAAGATAAAACAATGTTTTACTTACCGAAAATATGATATACCATCGGCTTAGAATAATGACATATAGAATGACAGTCTTCATACAAGCGCTCTTTAAAAAGTGAAGCACAAATTTTCTTTTTTCTTTTTTTTTATACATGTTTAATGGTTGCCAGGGGAAGTGCAGTTTCCCGACAGTGGGGAATGATTCGGCCGCTGATAAGAATTTGTTTTTAGCAATAATACCTGCCTAATAATAGCTATGTGTGATAAAGTATGGGTATGTTTATGTAAAATTGTTAGATTAAGAGAATGTTTATTTAAATATGAAACGAATACAAGACAATATTAACACCAATTTTTTTTACTATTTATTTTTTTACATATCTTTTACGTATATGAACATAAGCATGAACACAGGAACTAAGTATATTTTAATAACAGCATTGAGTAAAAAAGTTTTGTTCCAATATTAAATATACTCTGTGGAAAAACATAAAACAATGGACTTTGTTGATTTACTACTCTATGGACTATATTATATCTGTGAACTATTGTATCTGTGAAAACAACAATAAAATTAAGATGAAAATGACATTGACACAATAGGCATGATATAATAATAATAACTAATAATAATTAAAATAATAATGAATAACAACTTCAATAATTATACCTTAACAGGGACAGCATTTTCACGCAATCTACACGATCCATCCTGTGTAATGTACTTATCTTCATTATTAAAATGTTTTGAACATATTCGTGTATTTTTGGTTGGCTTCCAATATACTTCTCCACGACTAAGCCTTATATGATATAAGTTATATCACTCGTCACTTAAAATGGGAAAATTTATTTTCACAATTGGGCAACACTGAGTATTGAAACAAAACGTTTTTATTTAAACCTAATTATATACAAGATATTATGAAATATTGAAAGATTACCTGTGAAAAGTGATGTTATTACACTTCTTTTGTTTTTCAAATGTGTTGTGACAAAATTTAACCGCACAAATCGACATAATTATTTTTTTTCCGCGAGATGCGTTTGCCGCGCATTGTTAATGAACACTACGGAGCTGGCCGGCGTTTGGTGACATAAACTACTCACATTTGTAGTTGTCAAAGTAGCCGCGCGGACTTCGTTTCTATATGTCATTATTCTAAGACCATCGGCTTATTTCACTTTACTTGCGTAGTTTTTGCACGATTTCAAAATACAATACGGCATCGTTGATGTGTAGTTGACAGCACCGTCAAAAAGTGACTAACGCGGCATTGTTGTTCTTCTTGCATTTTGTTGTTGAGTTGGCTCGGACATTTTTTAGCGCGTACCGTGCGTCCATAGTAATATCATATGTCAATGGTAAAGACGTATTAAGTACCTATTATTTCTTTTCTCTTGCTAAACCACAGAATAGAGCGACAAGTCTTTGTATTCTGTGTGCTAAACTTATTAGTCTGTGGTATTTTTACTCTGTCTTTTCCATAGATATTGATCCAAAAACAAAAGGTAGGTAAATAAAAATAACATGTCTAATGTCTATTGTCTGTGTCTGTGCGTTCTCTAGCTTTGTTGATCTTTTCGATTCGAGTTCATCAAACAGTAATTTTCAGACTTGTAGAAATTGCAATGGAATTGATACTAACTACTATTTTAAAATAGTATTAAGTTATCCTTGCGCAATGAGCTTCATAGTTGAATACCTGTGCCTTAGATATTAGTGCAATTTATAATACGTAGACTCATGAGAGTTCGTAAGGGAGGAACGCATTTGTTTTCATTATGACGAAGCGACGAAGGATAGTTCAAGCCGACAAAATTATACAAAATGTTTTTCATGTGTTTTGTTTGTTAATGTTTTTACAGTTAAAAGGTAACGACGCCATTAGAATGTTATTCCTTCGTTATTTATTACATTACATTTAGATTAGAATTTAACGTTGATGTCTTCAAATCAAGAGTTAATGGGATTTTACTGAGTTAGTGCGCTTTGCCATCCAAGACTATATCACCACTTACCATCAGGTGGGCTTGTAGTCAAGCATTAACTTATAAAAATTACATTCTTCACGTAAATGTTTGGGATGATCTGTCGTTCCAGGTTATTATTCTACAACCAGTAATCCAGTGTTATTGTATTCTACGTCTACCGACATCCGAATCGCTAATACATCGAAGCTAGGCAAAGTTAACGCAATCATCAAGGGACTACAACAAGGGTCTGCTGTAGATTTCTTGTACCTAAAAAATTTAATATGCTGGTCCGACCAAACTGCAGAATTAATACAGTGCATGGAGTATAATAATACTTATTCCGGTGACAAAGTAAGTATAATCATTGATATTATGAGGAATGAATAGTTTGTTGTTTAATTAGAATAATGTTCTTATTTTATATAAACAAATATCTGATATGGCTGGTTAACAAATCTATACAAGTAAACAAAATTGGAGTGTCTGTAATATTAAGTTAACAGCTTTTTACTAAATGCATATGGTTGTATACATGGTACATATACCAAAATATAGCATAACATAGCTAGTCAATCACATTGTCTTCTATTATTAAAATAACAGTAAAGTTAAAGTAATTTTCCTTAAAATTACTTTAAAATTACTGTTATCTTTATACTAATGAAAACCAGGATATGCTCTTGAATTCTTATGGTATTATAATGTTTTGTACATAAAAATATACAATATAAACATTTTTGATAATTAGGTAAATTCCAAAACTTGTTGCTGGTCTTTTTTGACAAGTGTTATGTAAAACATAAGACCTGGACACCGATTCTCAATTCGTAGAGATGCATCTCTAACAGAGATATCTCTGAAAAACATGGTGGATCTCTAATGAAACCTAATTTCCTTATTCTCGGGATGTCACATTAGAGATATCTCTGAGCCTTTTCTTTCGACATGCAACGTATGGTCCGCAGCGTTCGAGATCTAAATGTCTTGCATTTTGACCAATTGTGATTGGTCAAAATGCAATGCGTTGCATGTCGAAAGAAAAGGCTCAGAGATATCTCAAATTTGACATCCCAATCTCGAACGCTGTACAACTTGATTGATTATGTCTGATTGACATGACATACAGCTGACATGACAAAGATGACTACCATGAATGTTTCTTTACACGGTATGCGACGGCTAGTCTTTTTGTTAAAATATGTTACAATGGTTTTTAACTGCAATATCACAGTTAATAAGTTATAACTATTCATGGATAGTTTAGAATGAATAATATAGTGATTGTTTTGTACTTTTATATGATTTGAGTACTGTAAACCCTTTTTTTACGTGTAGTCGTGTTTAGTTGACTTGGCGTCGCTATAATCTAGAAAACGGAACGTATATTTCATATGTCTAATGGTAATGTCGAAAGATAAAATCTCTATTGTGGCCCAGAATTACGTTTTTGGATACAATAGAGATTTTGCCAACATGTCTCGTAGAGATTGACACAGTAGAGATATGGCAAACTTAGAGATTATCTCTACAAAATGAGAATCGGGCTCCTGCTCTTCACTTGAAAGTCACCCATTATTTATTCTTAAGGGTAATTTCACTCACACTGTTGGAATGAACATAAAAAAACTAAACACCTTTATATTTATAAGAAAAAAAATATTGCAAATTTGTGCAATATTTATGTACAAAGTGTACACAACACTAAAGCACACTTTTTTCTGTCTAAATATTTACAGCAAAGAATAGTGTCAGAAGGTCTAATCACACCTACTGGCATTGCTATAGACTGGTACACAGATAAAATATATTGGACTGATGGAGAGACCAACAGGATCGAAGTTATAAGTATTGAGCACAAATACAAAAAAGTATTATTTTGGTCAGAAGTGGATTTAGCTAGAGCTATTGCGGTTGTTCCTAATGAAGGGTGAGTTTTACATGACTGCATGTAGGTATGAAGATATATCAAATGTGTATGGAGTCAATTAGAACTTTTTTTATGAGAACAAAATTTTTTATGGTGCAAATGCAAATGTGCAAAAAATGTAAAAATATTTTTGATCATCACAAAATTCTAGTTATAGTGTTTAGAGACATATGTCTATGTACATAGGGTTCAAAATAACTGTGATCTACTCTATTGTATTCATACTGATATAATTGCAAAGAATGAAACTCCAGTTTACTTCAATACAGACAAACATGTCTTGGATTATAGAAACAATGGTGTATAGTTAGCTCAATTTATTAAACAAATCTTTTATCCGATATTAATGTATTAAGCACTATTTTAAGCACTAAGCACCATTTTAAATTATTGTTTACATAAAATTATTTAAGTCTTTTTTTTTATTTGTGAACCAATTGAGATATCATATTAATTAAAAATGGGTCGTAATAATAAGAGACGTCATCCATCATTTACTTCAAGCCAATCTCCCTTTCGTGATGCACCTGCCAAATAATGGACATTGAAGTCGCTACCTTAATTTTATAAAGATATTGTTAATAAGTACTTTTACCAAAACACTAGTAAGGCATGGTAATAAACAGTCAACTTTGTCTTGTCATAATAAAGTTTTTTATTTCTCCAGATTAATGTTTTGGACTGATTGGGGTGAGATTCCAAAAATCGAGAGAGCTGGTATGAATGGAGATCCTTTAACTAGAAAAGTTATTGTGAAAGACAATATTTTTTGGCCAAATGGAATCACCATAGACTACACCAGTAATTTAATATACTGGGTTGATGCCAAACTACATTTTGTGGATGTAGTAGATTTTAATGGTGGTAACAGGAAGAGAGTTGTAAAGGGAGGTTTAAAATATCCATATGCTCTTGCCATTTTTAGTAATAAACTTTATTGGACTGATTGGAAAACATGGTAAGTTGCTAATTAACTAATGCTGTATCAAACATCACAAATTCATACCATATCTTATTAATATATTTGTATATGATTCATAATTATGTAGGCTCTTATCAACATCCAAAAATCGTCTCTATTATCCTTCTGGAAAGGTGTCTTTTCAATAAGGTGAAACAGATTTGTCAGATGAAATAAATTACTATTATAATAAATATGGTATATAATGTGAACAAATCTTTGTAACTAAGGCTATATTTTTATTCAGTAATAATAATAATCTCCAGGGCAATACATACATGGGACATTTCAACAAATGGTCCCATCAAAGACCTGATCAAGTCTGACCCGGTACCGGTGGACATCAAGGTGTATGATGCAAGCCGGCAACTCTTACCCGCTGGGAACTATCCCTGCAAGGTTAATAACGAAGGATGCTCACACTTGTGCCTTTTAGCTCCTACAGCACCTGGTATGTAACAAGTAAAGTGATCTATTGTTATTAAACTTATCAACAATGGGTCAAAAACTGTTCAACCAAAACCGGTTAAGGATCCCACTCATAATTAGACAGCTCACTGGACACATTTCATAAATAAAATGTATCAAAATCGTGCCAAAATATTTCGACACGATGCAATTAAAGCATAAATTAGCAAGCTTGGTAGACAAGCATTAACTTTATAAGTTAAAAAAAGGTTTTTCCAAAACCCCTTTGACTATATTATTAAATGAAATTTTATTCGATTTACATGCGGTGGTTAAGCCGTTTTTGAGTTTAGAGCGTACAAAACTACAGCCAAAAAGAAAAAAATATCTGAAAACCATTGTTTTTAATTTTATTGCTTTAATAAATACCCCCAGTAAAAGTTTTTCTCATTTTATCTTCCGTGTATACACAGCGATCACTCACTGATTTATAATAAGTATAGATAGATGTCTACTATAAGTCATCATCATCATCACAACCCATAACTGTCCCACTGCTGGGCACGGGTCTCCTCTCACAATGAGAAGGGTATAGGCCATAGTCCACCACGCTAGCCAAGTGCGGATTGGCGGACTTCACACACCTTTGAGAACATTATGGAGAACTCTCAGTGTGCAGGTTTCCTCACGATGTTTTCCTTCACCGAAGCAAGTGATAATTAAATTTTAATACGCACATATTTTTTGAAAATTAGTGGTGCGTGCGGGGTTTGAACCCGGAACCTCCGGTTCGGCAGTCCAACGTTCAACCACACAGCTATCACTGCTTACTACTATAAGTATCTTTGTCATATTTTGTCACGCAGGGTTTGTATGCGCATGCCCAACGGGAGTGAAGCTGAGGGAGGGCAGCAACACGACGTGTTACGACGGGCCGCAGTCGCTGCTGCTGGTGGCGCAGCGGTCCAGCATCTCGAGGATATCGCTCGACTCGCCCGACTTCACGCCCTACACGCTGCCCTTGAAGGACCTCAAGCGGGCGCTCACTATCGACTTTGACCCCAAAACGGAGTACATTTATTGGGCGGATAGCTTGGTAAGTCTTTTTGTAAGCAATTTCATAGCTATGATCTAGTGTTTACTAACTGGTTGAAAATGACAGTAAAGTTGCATACAATTTTTGCTTACCGATAAGTGCGTTGTGTTATAACGCACTAATCGGTAATCCGGCCGGCAGGCTGCTGGCGAGCTGACTGTTCACGGTCGGAACTTATTTATATGCGAGCAATATAGATAATGATATGTGATTAAGGCGTGTCGTGACGTCACCGTGTGACGTGTTCGCCACATGACAATTTTCAATAATCCTTTCATAGTCCTTCCTAAAAATGGTTCCTGCTTCTAGACTCACTGTTTCAAGCTTTGCGTTGTCAGTCAGAGTCGGTGACGATTAGGGTTTTGTTAAATGCATTATGATTGTCAGGCTAAAACAATATCGCGCGCGCGGCTGGACGGCAGCGAGCAGGCGGTGGTGATCCAGAGCAGCGGCGTCCCGGACAGCATCGCCGTGGACCCGCTCGCCAGGAACATCTACTGGACGGACCCCGTCGCCGACACCATCACCGTGGCCAGGCTCGATGGAAGCGCGAGGAAAGTGAGTAGTTTTGTACTGATTTTTTATGGAAGTACACGAGCCATTTGACGGGAAGTGGTCACCGTTGGCCATGGACATCAGTGACACAAAAGCCTTTACATGATGAAATATTGCCCAAGAAAGAATATCGGCTCTCAAGCGTTCAGTCAGAACAGAATCGTTTGCCGACTGACTCGAGAATCAGGGTGACAAACAGCCGAGCTAATAATACCAGTAATAATACTAATAATTAATTTAATATTACTTTCGTGGACGACAGACAGCAGAGAGGTTGACTTCTGTTGTCTGGTGGTAGTCTCGGTATGGGAACAAGGTCATTATTCTAGCTTCCAATACCCTCTCATAGGCTCGATACATTTCTCATGGTAATATTCGTATATCCGTGTCAGTGGTGTGGATTTCGGAAGTCATTCTTCAGTGATACTTTGACGTTACTAGTGATTTATTTCGAAAAATGGCTGTCGGAGCATTTTATGAAAAAAACTATTCTTTCTTGGTTGACAAAATTTTTGGTTGCACCCTACTTGGCAGTTACCCAGTTACCCTGCCTGCAAAGCAAGCTCGGACACATATTTTTATGCCATAAAAATGTCACTGCAGGTGAATTAATGATTACCCATTTATTTACTTTGTTAGGTCATAATCCACGAGGAGCTATACGACCCGCGAGCTATAGCGCTCCACCCCAGCGCAGGATGGATGTTCTGGTCGGACTGGAATGAGAAGAAGCCCAAGATCGAGAGAGCCAACCTGGACGGCACGGAGAGAGTGCTGCTGATCTCCGAGAAACTCACCTGGCCCAACGGGATTGCACTTGACACAGTCAATAATAAACTGTACTGGGGGGACGCCAGGACTCATAAAATTGAAGTAAGTGCGCGTCTACATCTTATATAGTAGTCTAATAGATGTTTATATAATGTTCTTAAACACAGTGCGTATTTTAAGTACATACCATGTTTTGAATTTGTGGTATAGGACAAGGAGTTCACAAAGTGATTATATTGCGATTTATACAAAAAACAATGTTACTATTTGATATCAAAGAATGTCTTTTAATTTTATAATAAAATCATAATTATTAGAGATGTTTCAACACTAATATAATAAATCTAAAATATCATGTTTGTTTCACAGGTGTGCAATATGGACGGGTCGAACAGACAAGAGCTGCACAACAGCGATATTCTTCACATATTCGGCCTGACCCTACTCGGGCAACACCTTTACTGGACGGACATGCAGCGGCGAACCTTGGACCGGATAAACAAGGACTCCGGTGAGACCCTAACCCTGTACCCCCAATAACAGTCACACGATTATGTCGCGACAAGCCTTAATCACGCTATCGAAGTTTTCTATACCGCGCGTATATATACAAGTTTCGAACATGAACAGTAAGAGCGCAGCGCCTGCAGGAGATCCCCCTTTGCTAAAATGCTATTATGTTGTTTATACCATTATAATGTCGATTAAATATGAAAGGTTGTGTTGTGTGTGTGTATTGCAATTGTGGAGAGGACTATCACTAACAGTCCCTGCCCAAGTCCTCATACATACATACATACATACATACATACTAACAAACTTACCAACTAGCGTTCTGACATCGTCTACTATGTGGACTAAAAGCTGATGGTGTGACCATTCCCGTAACAGGTACGGAGAGGCAAGCGGTGGTAGAGCAAATGGCGAACATGATGGGCGTGAAGGCGTTCCGGCTGGGGGCGGAGCCCGGCTGGAGTCGCTGCGCGGACAACAACGGCGGCTGCTCGCATCTCTGCTTCAACCGCCCCGCGGACCTCGTGTGCAGCTGCCCCTTGAGTGAGTGGAGACTCAAACTTCTGCTCAATATTGTGTTCATATTCAATGTTATGGTCAATAAATTTTCTCAAAGGTTTGTGAACTCTGCCAATCAGCACTTGGCCAGCGTGGTGGACTATGGCCTGTACCCCTCACATTGTGAGAGGAGACCGGTGCCCAGCATTGGGACAGTTATGGGTTGCGATTATTGTAATTATTAAATTACTTAAATTTTTTTCAAACGACTGCTGTATATCGCAGAACGGTCAGAAGACATGTTGAGACATTGTAAACGCAATTGTTTAAAATCTGTAATGTTTACTTAATTCATGTCTGTATTTAATAAATAAATGATGTCTGGTGTTCATCTCGCTATATTCTATTCAGATTTAATGATCTTATACCTTCTGCACATTAGATCTAGAGTTGGGGAGCGACAGAAAAACCTGCGTGGAGCCCGAAGCGTTCCTCATCTACAGCCGGAAAAACGTCATCGGGAGAATAAGTATTGAGAACGAGAACAATGACGCTGTGTTTCCGATAAAGGATTTGAAAGAAGTTAGGTAAGTGATAAGAATAGGGTAATAATCGTGGAAATCTCTGTCAAATCACATTTTCCAGATTTCAAAGTATGTGTAGGTTTTATATTAGTTTACAATTTATATCAACTACTGTACCCAGTTTTGATATAGTTTGTTTAATCGGATGGCGATGTAATATATAGTTTCGTTAATAGAAGCTAGCAGAAAACGCTGTCACATATTGCGCTTGTGTAGTGTCTGTAAATATGCGTACGGAGTGACGTCACGCTCACGTGCGTACGTGATGCGTATCACAAAAAAATCGATCTTAGGTCCAAGGTTTTCTGAATACATCCTGATGTTTTTTTACGTGTATATCTCGCATTAATCATTTATTACCTCCTGATGTTATTAATGCATGTTTTAAATTCACTTCCCTATCGCCGCCTGTTTTGTTTGTTTATCTGCCAAATGTAAGTAATGTTTTGTTACAGTGCCTTAGCTGTTCATGTGTCCGGTTCTAAGCTGTACTGGTCCGACAGCAAAACGAAAACTATCAATAGGTGTTCAATAGACGGCAGCAATACCGAGAGAATATTGGAATGGATGGGTTTAGTTGAAGGTGTTTATAACATTTTGTGTTTTAAAATGTATTTGTTGTAGTAAAAAATAACCAGACCTTATTTATACAAGTAACTAACACACATATGATCGTAATTCACACAATGTGTGCATAATAATAATTAAATCATTTCAGGATTAGCCATAGACTGGTCTGGCCAAAACATCTACTGGACAGACATGGCCGCTCAGCGTATTGAAGTGGCACGCTTAGACGGATCCAGTAGAAGATCTTTAATTTGGCAAGGTCTCAAGAAACCTAAGAGTATCGTTTTAGATCCCAGAAAAGGGTAAGTGTAGATATCAATTAATCCGGCTCGAAGGACCAATTTATAGTTTACCGCTGCATATACGAGTACATTATTCACACATATGGTGACCATGAGATTTATTGTATCCTCTGTCTGCTATCAATATAATTAATTATAAAGTACTTTTATAGTTTTTCTTTATCTTTATATTACTTCTAACTTTATAACGTAACATAACGTTTATAACGTAACATCTGGAAATATTTATTGTTTGATGCTGGTTTGATCTTTTAAGTTCATTGAATACAAAACATTGAACTGTTCTTAAATAACGTCACGGTAATAATATCATACAGTATTGTGACTCGACCCTGTCCTAGAAATAAATGCCTACAGCCGCGCGCGCTAGGGCCGCCTCTTTCTAGTTGTAGTGAATGTAAGTAGGTAGGTAAATCGCACGCTTCATGATTGCAAACCCACACGTTCGTTCGTCCCTACAGTGCATCTGCGACTCTTGTGTACCGAGCTATATACCAAACTCCGAGGCGTGTAGGTATGATTCGCGTTCCGACCGTTTGTATGAAGATGGAATACTGTATGATACTGTTACCGTGATAACGTGCTTTGGTTTACTTTCTGGTCCTTGCGCACGATTTATTTATATCATGACGTGTCAATTTGCGAATATAAAAATAAAACATTGTTGTTTGCTTCTCAGCTACATGTACTGGTCTGAACTGGGCTCCAAATCGATCAAGCGTGCCGCAATGGACGGTTCTTCCCCGACGGTTCTCATCGAGCAAGTGGGCCGTGCGCACGCGCTGGCCATAGACTACGACAGGCGCGCCATCTACTGGGCCGCGCTGGACCCGCCCGTCATAGAGTACGCGTACCTCAACGGCAGCGGGCGGACCGTGCTCGTTGACAACACGCCGATGCCGTACGCATTGGCTTTGTACGGCGATAGGGTGTTTTGGGGCGACTGGAATACTGGTAAGATCTCTTGGATTTAGAGTTTTAGACCATCATACTATAATAAAACTATCTGATCGATGTTCGTGCAAAAGAAAAACCGATTCTATGCGAAAATTAAGTATTATTGTGCACGCTGATGTTACGAATTGCATAGACTGAAACCGAAATGTTGCCGTAAAACGATCTTTTATATACTTACTGATGGATCTCGACCCTTTCGGCAACTGTAACATAATTGTGGTGCAAAAATTCACATGTACATATTTATTTATTTATTTATTTATTTATTCTTTTTTGTAAGACCTGAAATCAGGTTTTTTACAAAGGGCGGACTTAATGCCTGGTGGCATTCTCTACCAGTCAACCCATATTACTGGCTTCAACCCAATAACGGCCCACTACTCCTCATGAGGAGGCCAGGAGCATATTCCACTACGCTACTCCAGTGCGGACTTCAACTAACCACTAACCAACTCTCAGACATACAGGAATCCTTCACGGAATTTTTGATAATTAAACATGCAGATTTCAAACCTGTTCGATAGACCAACGTCCACACTCCACACCGCTTGTCTATTACCGCTACAGGGCATTTTAAAGTAGCTAACATAGTATTGCGAACGCGGGCAGGCGTAATAGAGTCGGCGGGCAAGGTGGCGGGCGGCGCGCGCGCGCGGCTGCACGCCGGGCTGGACTACATCACGCAGCTGGCGGCGGCGGCGCGCGCGCGCGGTGCGGGCGGCGCGCAGTGCGCGGCGGACAACGGCGGCTGCGCGCACCTGTGCCTGCCGCTGCCCGCCGGCGGGTACCGCTGCCAGTGCCCCGCGCACTACCGCCTGCAGCGGGACAACATCACGTGCGCAGGTATGTAATGATGTGACGTACGAATTGAGGTATGAATGAGAAGTATTTGTGACAGAAAGTTCACAAATTTATAGTATGCAATTCAGAGTTATGAGTTTAAACTGTTCTCGTCTTGTTGATAGCACCTACGACGCAAGGTATCCTTATTTGATGCTATGAGATTTAAAAAAGGATATTTAAATAATTGCAAAATGTTTACAGTCCGTTTTTCTAGCGTTGATTAAAGGAGTAAACAAACCTGTTTTTGGAAACATCACATTTTCACACAATTGCACGATTCAATTATGTTATATACAATTAAATCGGTTCACTTAATACATTTAACTTTGATTTACACCACAAACTGCTCCGAATATACTTAATTTCATCAATTTAAGAAATTTTATTTAACCTCATTTGCTTAAATTGCACAGATATAATATTTCAACAAGAATTTGACATACCGGACATTTGAATCGTAGTGATGGGAAAGACAAACCGATTAGTTGTATTGGCTTGAACGATTCATTAAATGATAGTTATCGGTATTTGCTTTTTGAAAGAGTGAAATATTATTTTGCTATTTAATACTAAATATAACTAAGATTGCATGGCCACGCGGTAAGTCATTTTAGTCACTCCTCTATTACGTACATAGAACATAGAGCATAGAACTGTTACGAATAAAAATTGGCAAATAGGAACAGATTTTTTTACAGAATATTAATTTGTAAGTTTCCGAAACAAGTAACGGTAACGAATTATGATAAAAAATAAATCATCATCAATAAAAATAATATTTTTAAAGGTATTTTAGATAAATTATTAACTATCGATTATACGCACTAAAAGTAACAATACGTGAAATGACTGCATTTATGCAGTTGTTAATGTTTACATTATTCGAGCTTGCAACACAGTGGGGCAGACATGACTTCCAAGAAAACTGTATCATTCGTTTCGTTTCGTCGCCTCGTTTGATGTCGTACGTTTGGGGACTTTCGGGTTCTCCTTTGTGTTTGATTTCAACTACTTGGCTTGTGTACTAGACTTGTGTTTGCTCTTTGATTTGGTTCGTGTTATTTTCTAGACTGACGACCTTTTGCTACCCTTACGGACATCGATATTGCATACGATTGGACTTTAAAAGGGAATCAAAAAGTATCAATATAAGACAAATATTACTGTACATTTAGTATGTACATGACGTAACTTAAATTCAAAATTCATGTTTAAAGGTATATTGGTTTTAGCTGTAATTTTTTAAATGATTGCATCATGTTATTTTTTACTTCTGTTAATAGAAAGACGAAATGGAGATAAAATAATGCAGTCTGTATTAACTCTGCAAAAGTTGGAAAAAATAATAATTTCTCTGTTTAAGTAAGTAAAAAATTAAATATCTTGAATCTAATTAAAAGAGTAATAAAAATATATGAATGACTACACTGGTTTAATATAAAATGCCATAGATATCATCCTTCCTAATTATACAGTCACTTAAGCATATTTAAATAAAACACAGTATTTAATTTCAATAAAACATATTTGTTAGATTGGAATAAAATCGAAGAGTAGAAATCGATATCGATGCGATTCGATACAACAAAATTGCGGTAGTTACCAACAGCTATTACATTGAATACTTCTGTACTCTATAGACTGCCAGTGTCTAACTGACGTTACGATGACGTTCTTAGTCGGCCATATTGGTTAATCACTTGTTTACTCCTTAACTCAACGCTAGAAAAACGGACTGTAGTCCTATTATTTACTGCTGTTAAGTAAAATAATAATTTGACATACTTGTAATTTTTTTATTTGTGATACCGTAATCCGTAATAGATGCACCGATACATCTATTACGGTAGATAAAACCGTGTTTAGGCGTCGTCACGTGCTTGTAACTCTCCCACTCTATTCCGATTTGGCTCAGCGAACTATATTCTGCATACAGCATACATTACCATGTCTACAAGGTTGTATTGTTTTCAGAACCCGAGGAATACTTGCTATTCGCTCAGAAGAACTCCATTGGTCGCATACTGATATCGAACAATGACTGTTACGACACTTTCATACCACTAACAGGACTGAAAAACGTCAGAGCTATCGAGTACGATCCCGATAATAAGTAAGTTTCATTATTATTTGTCGTATAAATAAAAAAGTTTTTATGTAAAAAAGTTTCTAATTAGTTTTTTTTTTTGAAGTTTTCACTTCTACCACGTGTGAATTGCACACATTTTGATTTTTCTTTTTAGTATCGTTTGCTTCACTATAGTTAATTTGTCAATACACTAAACTTGTTCACGTCATTTAATAAATCCACCCCGGTTTCGGAAAGGTTCCTTATCATCGAGTATCAGCTCGATATTCGTTTCATCTTTGTTGTAATGTACTGTAACGGTTCGTGACGTGACCAGGCACCTGTACTGGATGGACGAGGAGTCGCACTCGATCCGGCGCGCGCCCGCGAGCTACTCGACGACGTCGGCGGAGGCGGACGGCGCGCCGGTGGTGGCGGGGCTCGCGCGGCCGTTCCACATGGTGCTGGACGCGGTCGGCCGCGCGCTCTACTGGACGTGCCTCGACACGGACTCGATCAACGCGACGGCGATAGAGAGCAACGCGTCGGCGGGCGTCGTCGTGCGCGGCGAGAAGATGATGCCGCGCTATCTCGCCTTTCATCAGACTAAGAGGTTTTTGTTGGTGGTGTTTTTGTTTTTGTATGTTGGGGATAGTTAGAGATGTATGTAAGACATGTTCTTTAGGTGAAAATCGTATTCGATAAAAGTTTTACGGGATTTGGACTCCGTAACAAATTTTAAGATTTTATAATTATATTTCCTGTTGTTTCTGCTGTGTTCGATGTGTAGTGTATACGGTATAAGAGTCTCGGTGTGAACCTAGCGTGACCCTAAGAGACAAAGGGAATTCGCTCTGCACTGCAGGCGTCGGCTTCGAACGTTGAAAATAAATGTATGACCACGAAGTGGCGCTGCAAATTGTAGCGATATCATTTGAATTTGTTTGCGAGTCAACGTTAATATGACGCTTGCATTGTTAATTATTATTATTGTTTATTAAATTCCAACAACGCCGCAGGCTGCTGGTGTGGAGCGACGCCGGGCTGGGCGTGATAATGCGCGCGAGCGTGGACGGCACGGCGCGCGCGGAGCTGGCGCGCGCGGCCAACGTCACCGCGCTCGCGCTCGACCAGCTCACCGGGACCGTGTACTGGGCCGCCGCCAGGCAGATACACGCCGTCGAACTCGACGGCTCCAACAGGTACTGACGAATGAGCACGCTTCTAAGCACGTATGCAATCAGCAAGCACGTATTCACTAAGCACTAAGCATGTATTCCTGGCGCGCGTGACATGGTGTTGCATTGGCGACTCCCCTGGTGTTAAAAGATAAATCCCTTTATAAATATTTTTCCTTGTGTTACATATTCAGTATGGCATTACAGCATTATGGCATAAGTTCATGAGAAATTGCATTCAATGTAGTGTTTAGTTTTTTATACTTAGGGTAGAATGTTAACTGTGTTTATCTATTATTAGTAGTAGTATTAGTTCAACTGCGGTATTTTCTTCTTTCCTTATCCATGGTACCACGTGTCGCAGGCGCGTGGTGTGGCAGGGCGGCGCGGCGGCGGCGCTGGCGGCGCACGGCGGCGCGCTGTACTGGGCCGGCGGCGGCGAGCGCGCGCTCATGCGGCTGCCGCTGCAGCGCCGCGACGCGCCCGCCACGCCCGTGCCGCACGTCGCGCGGCTCGTCGCCACGCTCGCCGTACACAAGGTAACAGTGCTGCCAAACTGCTGTCTGTCTGATGGGTAATAAAAAATATGCGGCGCTTAGACGGCGCGGGCTGTCAGAACAACCGACGCGCGCATCATTTCCCGAGCTATCCGTTATCGTTTTTTTGTCTTCGACGCGGCGTGCGTTTGCCCGCGTCGTGTAAACAATATACTGGCGTCCTGGCTATCCCGAGCCAGCAACCGCAGAAAAACTCGCGGACGGAAAGCCACGGTGTAACCCGCGCAATCTAAACGCGCCAATAGTGTACACTTGAATGAATTATTATGGCCTTTTCCTGTTCATTTAAAGCTGTTTTATTTATTTTTTGACTTTGACTCGAACTCTGTTTCCGACTCAATTACGACTCCGACCCAATTTAGACTCGACTGACTCCCGACCTGACACGTCGATATATAAACTTAACTTTAAAACAATGATTGCACCCTATGTAGGTGGCCCACGATCACCCGTGCTACGGCGGCCGCGCGTGCGGCGGGCTGCCGGGCGCGTGCGGCGCGGGCGGCGTGTGCGGCTGCGGCCTGTCGTGCGCGCCTGCCGCGTGCGCGCCCGGTCACGTGCCGTGCCGCGCGCCCGCCGCGCCCGCCGCGCCCGCGCACTGCATACCCGTCGACTGGAGGTGAGAGAGACATTAGGAACGAGGGTATCTTCACAATTGTATTAGAAGTTAGTGCGTCAAACATCTTAGGGCGCGTTCACATAGAACGTCGGTTTTACTGGATCCGGAATACTGGATGCTAGTAGCGTATGTAGTTGTATGAGCGATTTCACACAGAATCCAGTATTCTGGATCCAGTAAAAATACCGATCCAACAAAATAAACAGCAATCCGTTTTACTGGATCCGTTTAAACGAATATATGTTATTAGCTTATGTAGTTGTATGAGCGATTTCACACAGAATCCATTAGGTATACAGGATCCAGTAACAAATCCCACACACAACGGAAATACTGACCCGTTAAAACAGAACCAGTAAAACGGACGTTCTATGTGAACGCGCCCAAAATGCTGTGTGAATATTACCTTCTATGTGAACGCGCCCTTAGACTTCATCGCCACTCGCCATCAGGTGGGATTGTTGTCAAGAATTAACTTGTGCTATGTAAAAAAAGCAGATTAATCCAATGTGATCGTCGGTCAGGTGCGACGGTCAAGTGGACTGCCCGGACGGGTCGGACGAGGGCGCGGCGTGCGGCGCGTGCGCGGGCGGCGTGCGCTGCGCGGACGGCGAGTGCGCGGCGACGCTCGGCGCGTGCGCGGCCGGCGCGTACTGCGGCGCCGCGCCGCTGCCCGACGCCTTCAGGTATCGCGATAGACCAAATGTAAAATATCATAGATATATTGATAAAAATTAATGCAAAACAGACAAGAAAGTGACGAGTCATTTGGCGGTGGCGCCAAATGACTCGAACAAAATGGTGGTAGTTAACTAGGCGGTTTTACGGAAAGATATACTACATATATTGTTAATACAATCGTTATGCGAGACCCTACTACCGAGCTGGGGAACTGGCTTCGGCCGACTAGTCCCGTGTATATAGCCGATAAACGAGTAGACAATGGGTCTCAAGGTGGCCCTGATCGTCAGTAGTTTAAATTATTATTCGATTCATAATCGACTTATTACTCGTATGTTCAGATGTGACGAACGATTGTGCCTCGCGCCGCGCCTGCTGTGCGACGGGCACCAGCACTGCGAGGACGGCTCGGACGAGGCGCCCGCGGCTTGCGGCTTCGTGCATAAGGATCAGGTGGGTTAAAGATCGGCTGAATGACGTCATAGCCCGGGCAGTGACCCTGCGAGAAAATCGACGGATCTTTGGTTCAATGCATGGCGGGGCAGGTATTTGTGTGACAGATACATATTTATTTTCGGGTCATGGATGTTTCTGTCTTATTTGTGTTACCCATCAGGTGGCTTAGGAAATTCTAATGTGAAGAGTAATAATGAACTATTCCCGTACTAAGCCCGAGCCTGTTTTTCTGGTGACGGGCATTCTTAACTACTGTCAAAGCCGAAATAACAAGGTGTCTGATAAATATTATAATTTTGTATAAAACGCAATTTTATTGAGTATGTATTGCGGTGTCAGGTGGTGAGCGGGTCGCAGGGGCGTGCGCAGCTGCTGGCGGCGTGCGGTGCGGCAGCGGGCGCGGGCGCGGCGCTGGCGGGCGCGTGGGCCGCGCTGCGCCGCTGCCGCCGTGCGCGCCGCCGCGCCGCACCGCCGGCCGCGCGCCCGCTCGCGCCGCTCAAGCCGCCGCCGCTGCGCCCGCGCCCGCCGCCCGTGCTGGACTCCGAGTGAGTGCTTTATATTTCAACAATCATTTACTTGTACGATTTGTTCACAGTACTCACGCTAATTTTATTAAACAGTATTTTCTTACTTATAGTTATCGTACAAGATCAATTTAAATTAAAACACTAATGCACTACTCGCGAAAAAACTGCCCATGATCGGAAGTCACCCTTGGAAAGAAGGCATGAAGTTATTCGAAACGATTCTATAAATTCATCTAAAAGTTACAGGCCTTTATTATTTTCCCGTTTTCTAGTACAACGGCGTCAGCGTCGGCGTCGGCGTCCGCGTCGGACAGCCTGTGCGGGCGGTACCCGCGGCCGACGGCCAACCCGCCGCCGAGCCCGGCCACGCTGAGCGGCGGGCGGCGGCGCGCGTACCGCCACTACCGCGCGAGCAACCGGCCGCCGCCGCCCACGCCCGCCTCCACGGACGCGTGCGAGAGCGAGAGCGAGCCGCCCGCGCGCGCGCCGCCCCCCTCCCCCGCGCCCTCGCCCGCGCACTCGCCCGCGCTGCTGCTCTACTGATAAGTACCTTTAGTTCTTTTACAACGGCCTTGTCAAATTGAATTGAAACTTCTTTAGAATCGTAGTGGTTTCAAAACTCCATGAAAAAAACACAATTAAGAAACTTAAGTTATAATCGAAATTGAATTTGGAGAAAAAGTATAAAGTAGCTCTAAATGAATACGAAAAAACGATAATGTCGTGAAGAAGTTTCAGATAATACAGTGTGGTACATATCGAAATCAGGCAAACACAAACCAACTTCTACTACTTTTATTTGGCATATTGTCACATTGTATTTTTAATTTAACTATTTATATTAACCGATGCGAATAATTACTTTAAAAAATGTGCCCTTGGCATTTTTTTTTAACTTTAATTATCGTAATTTGATCAGAGATATATCCGTTATGTTTATATTGACTCTTCAAAAAAAGTGCAGCTAGTAGATTTTGGTCTGCAAATGAAGAATGAGATACTAATGACACGGCATCTAATGGCAGCTCTGATACAATGTCGCAGTGTAATCTATGTTGAGGTACATTACGTAACGCAGGTCATCGCACTGGACCTTACATTGCAATTTCTAAAAATACTGTTTTTTTATATAATGTACCATTTTTTATCGTTCGTATCGTACGTGTATCGTTATTCTCGTTAATTATATGTTAGTCATACATATAATTATTATTAGACCTCGTCAAACACGCAGATGTTTTGTAAAGTATCAATTATCATCAATCATTCCTACATGACACCGCTGTCTTTTAATCAGATACGCCCCCAGTTTGATAAATTTTAACAAATATTAAAGTAATAATTTACGCCCACGCTCTGTACTTGATATGACCGTATAAAAGTGTTCACTATTAAAAAAAATATATCGGTAACACTTTTATCAGTTATTGTTATGAAGGATGTGGGGGTATGTTCACTTTCAAGCATAAATTAGGTTCCATAAAGGATTTACACGTCTGAACTACTCGTACAAAAGGAAGTGTTATGACTAAATCGAAATTTCCGGTGCAACGGATACACGACCACGTCTTTAATATGCATATACTTTTTAGTTGATATAGAAACATGATTTTAAATTAAAATCATAGTGGATGGTACACATTTGCAAATTGGTGACGTGTTCATGTAGTCACGGCCAACTGACCATTGACTGTCTGTTATTTAGCCATGACAATATTATATTTACACACAAGTTGATCGAAATATTGTATCCATATTATAGTCAAATTATACTTTATCGTAATAATACATTACTTGTAATACGTCTTTAGCATTCAGAAATATACTACGCAACGTGCTAACGAATTTTATTTAGGTCTAATAAGATTTTCTTTGTAAACAATATTCGTATGGTCTTCTATCTTCCTAGCCAATGGTCCAAGAAGCCGTCTTACTTCACGGCTAGTCCTTTGATTGAACAAGCCTTCCAATCACACGCCTAGTTTCCTAGTTAGATCGTTATACGCTAATAATATTTTACCAAGTTTTTGGTGTAGGTAAATTATGTTATCAGCTAATAAATTTTTTTCGACAAACCATTCCTCGGTAGCCATGCTTTCTGCATAGAATTGTATCGTTCAAGAGTGAAGGCGCATTTTATCGAATCGGGATTAAAGTTTTATACGAAAAATTCTTAACGTTTCCGCGCCAACATTAACTGTGCATTCAGCATTAACTTATGTGAAAAAAAGCGTTCCCCGGTACAGTGTACGGACAGATCGTTACGGCAGCTAAGCTGTCGCACTACCAGTGAATCTACAATCTACAACTAATATCCAATATCTATTTGGTGCTATCACAATGTTCGTGCCTCAGTAGTTTTAATTAGATTAATATTATGAATATTGTAAATACCGTAGGATAAGTTCTTAACATGTACATAGTAAGAGTTTCCATATAATGTTTTAGATCTTTGTAGTTGTAATGTTGATTGACTGTTTGTAATATTTTTCTCTAGTTTAATATAAATAGTATTATCTGTATTGTTGCATTAATTAGTTATACTCAATGTTTCCTATAATAATTTAAACTGCTAAGCAATGTTCGTGCACAAAACATTATATAGAAAGAATTAATACAATTGTCGTTACATTTCTATATTCATTATTATTAATAATAATAATAACAATTTAGCCATATAGAAATGCAATATTTATTTAAATTAATCAAACGAACGTAAACATAAACATTTTTTTCTGACAAGAGAATCGGAAACTGTTTTACTTCATATACACTCACAGTAACTAAAGGCTTTTCTGAAACTAAACACATTTATTTTAATAGTATTTTACGTTACAAAAAACAAGCTGTCTTTATATTTTGTAGCAAAAATATGACACATGACGTCACTATTAGTATAATTTGTGGTGATTTGATTGAAATATTGTTAATTTTCCAAATTGTATGTCACCTATAGATAGATGTAATTTTTTTGAAATTGTTAAAACATACCTACGAGTATTTAAAAAGTTATACGATGAATGTAAATAATCAATATCATCCGCGTCCAACGCCAGTTTTCGATACTAATGCGACAATTATAAAGAAATAATACAA
This sequence comes from Ochlodes sylvanus, assembly GCA_905404295.2. Taxonomy (NCBI): domain Eukaryota; kingdom Metazoa; phylum Arthropoda; class Insecta; order Lepidoptera; family Hesperiidae; genus Ochlodes; species Ochlodes sylvanus. Next base: position 11,336,823 of record FR990130.1, on the reverse strand, counting down.
TTTTCCAATGGGAAATAAATTGTTTCGGTCGTTATTTAAACACGAGGGAGATTATTATGTTAATTTGAAAAATAAACAGGCAATAATTTTGAGAATAGTGTGAATTTGGTAAAAGAAAATTTGTCGGTTATTTCATTCTGTAACATTACAAAAATACTCAACAATTATAATAAATTAATGGGCAGTAAAACTTATGCGATGGGCAGGAAGTTACGGTTAAGCAGATCAAGGGAGCGATATAATATAATCCAAATTAGGTTAGATAATTCAATTTTGGTCTGACTGACTTTAATTCACTGCTCAGTTAAAACTGTCGAAGTTATTAAGCGTGCATATTGTAATTTGCAACTTATCAGCACTACAATAAACAACATCTGCTTTAAGTTACTTCATGTACCATCAAACATTCACATGTTAGGGCTTAAATTACAATTTAGTTACCGAATATGGAAAAATAACATATTTTCGAAGTGTGTAACAAATTATCTCGATTGCCTTGATAATGTAACTTATGGTATTATAATGTAATTTGTAGTATTATTGTGCCATCAGCGTAGTTTTTTAATATTCTTGATTTTGAAACATGGGCACCTATAGTTCTTCTAAACAGAGATTCATATAATTTGATAAGCTGTATCATGCACTCATCAAAGGTCGTAAAATCTATTCCAGAAAAATGTATCATTAACAAAATATTTAATGATTTTGTCTTCAATTTTATTATCTTTTTTACTAATCATCGTAACATCTTTGATTTTATCATTTTAAATTACGAACTTTTGAAATTGTGTCTGACATCTGGAAATTTGACTGTATACTTTTGTAAACATTCTCCTAGAACATGTATGTTGTGTAATGTAACCTAACCCTTCGCAATTAAATCATACTTATTTACTTTTACTGACTATATTAAATACATTAAAATGAATAAGTTCTTATATTAAGTTATTTGTAACAACATAAATGTGACTGAGATTTTTTTGTAATAAAACTTTTGTACCTGTTAAAAAGTGTTTTTCATTAACAAAAAATCTTTATACATAGCTGTGTTGGCTCAATTGCCGAAATCTCTTAAATATAGGCCACAACACGTGGTACCTATCTACCAAATCTCAAATGTCCCAATTTCGCTTCGAGGCAGATTGTGGTAATTAATAATACACATTGTATACAATAATACAATGTATACAATAATACACACTGCTTTTGATGCAAACATATCGCGACCGACGGTAATAATTTTAATGAAGTACGTCTTATAATTGGTCCTTTCACTTTCTTGTAATTATTATATTATTCCTTTGCCTTAAAATAAATAATATTAAATTAGGTAGTGGAACTCTCCTCTCCTCAAATTCCTCACCGCACCTCACCACTATAGACCACGCCTCACCAGCTCACTACACCTCACCTCGCTGCCTGATCCTGCGCCTCGATGTTCTTGTAGAGGTATAAAATTCCTCCGATACACAAATGCATAAACGCACACATGTGAGTCCATACCCCCGCACTAGAATTCCCTGTGTTCCCTGTAGTAAACATTTATCTGTCCCGGCCGGGAAACGAACCCGGGACACTCGCTTTGCAGGCAGGGTCACCAATTAGGCGACAGGGTCGATATTCATGAAAGTGATACATGCAAAATCATAACATGACTAATGACAATCAGCTAACGCCAGATGGCTGTTAGTAATTAATATGGGGGGCGAGTCAGTCTGTCCAATTGTAGATACGGAGGTAAATTTTACATCTAGTTTATAGTGAAATGTCGGCCGGACAACATATCAGCCATGTGTGCAAAGTTAATACGGTTGTCACTGTTCGCGGTGCTAATTGTGCAACTGGACTGTGAGGTGTTTCAGGATCGTCCTAAGATCAAAAGTTCAGACGGCGATCTTATTATACAACCGGCTTATGACAAAAGCATCTATTTGAAACCTAACGGACCGCAGTCTACCGTATTCATCGGCCAACATAATCTACTCCACTTACGCCTTCCCAACACTACTGTGGATAGCCGATCGTTTGACGAGTATCAAGGTAACACGCCCGCTCCCAACGACATCTTGCAACGGCTAGAGCGATTAGAAAACTTAGTTGCCAGTTTACAAAATAATGTTACGAATACCCTGACTAGAAGAGTCAGAAATCTAGTTAACAGAGTATCGACTCTACAATTACGTGTTGAAGGCTTAAAAGATGAATGTCTGTCACAACAATGCCAACATGGTGGAACATGTTTGAATTTAGTAAATGGATATCACTGCCTCTGCCCCCAAAACTGGGAAGGCAAGAACTGCGAAACGGACGTCAATGAATGTCGCAACTTTGCAGGAACTGATTTGGGATGCCAAAATGGCGCGACATGCATAAACAGACCTGGTTGGTACGAATGCCTCTGCAGGCCCGGCTGGTTCGGTCTGCACTGTACAAGAAAAGCAAAAGATTGTCAACAAGGCGACTTCGAAATGTGTGGACACGGCACCTGCATAAAAACCGAGTCCGGAGATGGAATCAAATGTATTTGTGATCAAGGCTGGACCACCAACGGTACGGGAGTGACGTGTCTAACTGATGTGAACGAGTGTGATTCCAGTCAAGGCGCACGCTGCTCTGTCAACCCTAACGTGGATTGCATCAACCTACCCGGTTCCTTCCGTTGTGGCCGCTGTCCAGCAGGCTACGAAGGGGATGGCTTCGTTTGCTACGACATCGATGAATGTTTAACTATGCCCAATGGCGGATGTAGCACGAGTCCAATGGTAACGTGCCATAATACTATAGGATCTCGGGTTTGCGGAAAATGCCCATCAGGATTCGAAGGAGATGGCGTCACATGCACCTGGAGAGGCTCCTGTTTTACCAACCACGGTGGATGTCATCCTTCAGCTCGCTGCGTCGATAGCTCATCTCTTGCTCCCCACCTAACAACGCAATGCATATGTCCAGACGGAATGATTGGAAATGGTATAGGAATTCACGGATGTTATGTACCAATCAGTGATAATGTTACCCAAGGATGCGAAGGAAACCCATGTGGACCACACGGACAGTGCCATTTGCTTCGTACAGGCTACACATGTATTTGTTCTAAAGGCTATACGGGTGCACGATGCGATGGTAACGACAACATTTGCTCAAGAAACCCATGCCTTAATGGCGGTACCTGTAGACAAGATACATCTCTAATGGGTTTCAGATGCGAGTGTACAGCATTGTTCTCTGGAGTTGTTTGCCAAGTCAATTTGAAACCTTGCGGGGGGGTGTTGGATGCGGAAGAAGGCAGTATTATATATCCCCAGTCTAACACCACCTACAACCACAACGCTCGGTGTGCTTGGGTGATTCATACTTCACCGGATAAGGTCATCAACGTCACGTTTAGTAAATTTAATTTGGAAGATAATATTGATTGTCTATACGATTTCTTACAAATCCACGATGGGAGAAGTTCTGCGAGCCAACTAATCGGCCGTTTTTGTGGAAACACTTACCCAAAAGGAGGGCATATATTGTCGACCCATAATAATTTATACTTTTGGTTTAGATCTGATCGGTCTGTTGCCAAGGAAGGCTTTGCTCTGCATTGGACCAGCGTGAAACCCTCATGCGGAGGCGAAATAGATGCAACGAGTCATGGATACATCAGCTCTCCCGGCTGGCCTGGCAAGTACCCACCTAATCGCGATTGTTACTATCACTTAACTACCAGCTTAGGTAAGAGAATACAATTACATTTCTTTGCATTCGACGTGGAAAGTTACGCAAATTGTAGTTTTGATTATGTAGCCATTTATGATGGAGCACATACTACCGATACTCTCTTAAGTAAGTTATGTAACTCGACCCAACCTGCTCCACTCCAGTCTGTCGGTTCAGAAATCCTTGTACATTTTCATTCTGATGAACATGGCACAGGAAACGGTTTTCAAATAGCTTTCGCTCCGACTGACGGAGTTCCAGGATGTGGTGGATATTATACTGCTGACAGGGGCGAAATTATATCTCCCTCATATAACGATAAATACTTAAATAACTTGAATTGCGAGTACAAAATAAAAACCAGTCCAAATAGTAAAATTCGTATTGACTTTAAATTTTTTAAATTGGAAAGGTCATTTAGATGTAAATATGATTATCTCAAAATATATGACGGACCTACGTCTGACTCAGGACTTGTCGGCACATACTGCGGCACCGTTTACCCGAACACTTACACATCATCTTCTAACACGCTTTTCCTTCACTTTAAAACAGATCATAGTATGTCTTCCGACGGTTTTAAGATAGTGTATGAAAGCATATGCCACATTACAATTTTAGGTGACAGTGGAGTTTTGAAGTCCCCTGGCTATCCATTTAGTTACCCCAATAATAAAATATGCGAATACGTCATTGCAACGAAACCAGGTAGGTCGATTATTTTAACATTCCAAGATTTTGATGTTGAAGATAGTCGCCATTTCAACTGCCAGTACGATTATGTTGAAGTAAGAGATGGATTAGATAGTAACGCTACATTACTAGGAAAATTTTGTGGTTCTGGTCGTATTCCGCCCATTCAAACTTCCTCATTAAATTATATGTATCTCAAATTCAAATCAGACGTGAGTATGTCAGGCACAGGGTTTTATGCTAATTATACGACCGTCGATATCACATGCGGCGGAATTCACACAAATTCTTCAGGTATAATTAACTATCCTCCTTCAGGTGATACATATAATAATGATGAGTCGTGTACGTGGATATTAATTGCACCTGAAGGAATGCACATAATGGTGACCTGGAATAGATTTGATTTGGAACATATGACTGAATGCTTCAGTGACTACGTCAAACTAATCGAAATAGACAACGATATGACCAACAGCACCTTAGGAACATACTGTGGCGATACGATGCCTCCGAGTTTATCTGTTTTAAGTAATCGATTAATGATTGAGTTCGTATCTGACAGCAGTATAAGACGATCTGGGTTTTCTCTTTCTTATACATTTTTAGACATAAACGTTCACTGTGATGGATTTTTCGTAAAGACCCATGGATACATATATTCTCCAGGCTGGCCTCGGCCATATGAACCAAATCGAGATTGCACTTGGAAGATAACAGTCCCCGTAGGTCAACAAATTTTACTCAATATTACAAATTTTGATCTTGAACGACCACTACGCGATAAATGTGATCTCGGTGATTACCTAGAAATCAGGAACGGACTTTCGAATACAGCACCACTTGTTGGAAAATATTGTGGAAATATCCCACAAAAGCAAATTATATCAACAGCTAATACTATTTATCTACATTTTCATTCCGATTTTTATCTCTCTGGTAAAGGCTTTCAAATTGAATGGGATGGCACTATAACTGGTTGTGGTGGAACATTAACTGGTTTTAATGGTTTAATTTCATCCCCAAATTATCCGGAAGAGTATCATGAAGATGCTGAATGTTTTTACAAAATTGTTACGAGCAGTGGTTCAAGGATTGTAATAAAATTCACGGATTTAGATTTAGAGGACAATGAGGACTGCTCTAATGATTATGTAGAAATATTTGACGGTAAAGAGGTTAGCTCAACTAGCCTTGGAAGATTCTGTAGTTTGGTGCCGAAACTCCATAATTTACAAACGGCAAGCAATTATGCACTAATAAAATTCCGTTCAGATTTCTCATTAAGTTCGAAAGGGTTCTTACTTGAGTACACAACCCTCTGTAATAACAATATAAGCGGTGCTTACGGAGTTATTGAAAGTCCCAGTTTTCCCAACAAATATCCAACCGAAGTAAGCTGCCTATGGACAATTACTGTGGCAAAAGGAAATAAAATAAACGCCACTTTTACTCATTTTGATATACACACTAACATAAGAACAATTTATCGATACCCATGGCATAGTTCTTTGCCAAGGATGAGATTTCGAGATGGATTAAACTGTGAGACAGATTATATACAAACAAGAGAAACTTTAAATTCCAATTTTACAAGCAAACAATGCGGTACTACAATCCCCCCACAAATACATACTCAAAGTAATTTATTACAAATACAATTCGTATCAGGTCGTGACTTTCCACAAACTGGTTTTCGGCTGGAATGGGTCAGATCCGGATGCGGGGGTCATATTCAGAAACGTTTCGGTACGTTAAAGTTGGAACGAGACTTCTTCCTCCCTGGGGAGATTGAATGTGAATGGTTAATTGAATCTCCGCCAGGTTCCAGAATAACTCTTGCTATAATGGAAATTGTCATGACTGAGTCAACGAATTGCTCTATAGATGCCTTGGAAGTATATAATGGTCAAAGTGATTCTTCACCACTTATTTCAAAAATATGTCACAGAGGATCAACTATAACATCGTCAACAGGCAATGTTATGTTTGTTAGGTTTGTCAAAAAGTCTTCAAAGCGAGATGTTTATTTTGTATCAAGGTTTAATTCAGATTTTACGATTGATTGTGGGGGTAAGATTAAATCTCCATCTGGACTGATTCATTCTCTAAACTATCCGAAAAATTATGGGAACAACTTAGATTGTATTTGGTATATAACAGTGCCGGTAAATCATCGAATTCAGTTAAATATTCTAGATCTCGATTTATATACACGAACTAACTATCATAATTATGGCGATGACGATTGTAACGATTATATAAATATTTACGACGGTGGCAATGTATTAGATACAAATTACACATATCACATTTGTCCACAAAGCAATGTATCACAAATAGTAACACAAAACAATATTTTAGCGCTACAGCTTATCACAAACGATTACGGTACTGCCAAAGGATTCAAAGCTAATTTTACTATGGTATGTGGTGCTATTATTGATGCAAGTTATGATGGAATAATAACTAATGAAAAATATATTAGCTATAACACCAAGAATTGTACATGGTCTATAGTAGCGCCATCGCTAGATCAAAAAATAAAATTAACAATAACACACATGTCCATACCTCGAGACATTTTATCTAATAAACGCTGTTCCAAGTCTTTTCTCAAGCTGTTTGACGGGAACGATTATAATGCGCCTTTAATTGGTGAATATTGTGGTAACTTAATTCCACCCATGTTGGTAAGTCGCGGTAGTGCACTCACTATTGAATTTGGGACGAACGAAAACATGTTAGATGGCGAATTTTCTATTCATTATTCTTCATTAGCTAATTCCTGTGGTGGAACTTTAACTTCAGAGGAAGGTAACATTGCATCACCGAATTACCCACTTTCATATCCCATGAATGCCGATTGTGAATGGATAATTAGTACGTCTCCTGGTAACAGAGTTTATATAGTATTTGAAAACTTTGATCTAGAGAATTCAGAAGATTGTAATGAGGACTATTTGGAAGTGCGTGAAAATAACGGTGGTGGTGAACTTTTGGGTGTGTATTGTGGAAATACCGTTCCATCGAACACTACCGCAGCCACGAAACTATACGTCAAGTTTCACAGCGACAACAAAAATTATGGAAAAGGATTTGTTGCACGTTACGGATTTATACATGGTAATGATATAACAGGCTTAGAATCAGGAGAAATAACATCTCCTCTGTACCCACATCCTTACAAAAATACTGGTGAATATACATGGCGCATTATAACTACAGGGTCTGGTACTATAACCATCAACATAGATCACCTAGAGATACATCAACCGGATAATTTCTGTAACAGTTACTTGGCTATTTACGATGGATACGATGATGAGGCTCCAGTTCTTGAAAGACTTTGCGAAATATATACAAGTAACTTACAGACTAAAAAGCTTGAAACAACGTCGACTGTCGCATATATAAAATTAGTACTAGACACGGCAAATATGGGATCTCTATTTCATTTAAAATGGACTAAATCTGACAGGGTCATTGAAAGTGACCTATTTCCAAAGAAACTCAATTGTGGTTCAAACGTGACTGAAGTAATATTATCTGGCATGACAACTATATTTACCTCACCAGGCTATCCTAATAGTTATGAAAATGGCTTAAACTGTGAATGGGTTTTTAAGTCTGAACCTACCCGACAGTTACTTTTGACATTCACTGAAATTTCTCTCGAAAATACTCCAGCGTGTTATGCTGATTACTTATCAGTTTATTCGTCAAATAATTTAATTGAATGGTCGCCAATAAAAGAACATTTTTGTTCGTCTGAACATATTCAAAACGATACATTTACTTCTTCCTATTTAAAAGTAACATTTAAAACAGATGCGTCATTGACTCGCAAAGGTTTTCAAGGCAAGATAAAATCAGTATGCGGAGGCCGCATAACAGAACAATCAGGGATAGTTTTCCCTTCGTGGTTGGATGTGATGAACAATTTAGTTCGGATCAACAGATGTGACTGGATTATCAAAGTGAGACCTGGTCGAAATGTAATTCTAAAATTTAATCATTTTAATATAACTAACAGTGAACACGAATGTAACACGTACGTCGTATTGCGTAATGGGGAATCTAATGAAGCACCAATATTGGCTAAATACTGTGGTTATGAACATGAGACAAGAAACGAAATAATAACTTCCAGTAACACTGTATTTATAACTTATGTAACGTCGCTATCCCTAACGTTTCAAAACTTCGTATTGCATTACGAAGAGAAAAATATTGAGTGTGGTGTTACCTCAAAGTTAGATACTGGTCACAAGTGGGAAATAATTTCAACACCTAATTATCCATCAGGCCCTCCTGCCCCTTACACGGAATGTGTTTGGGTGTTCACTGGTCCACCAGGAGAGATTTTGAGAATTGATTTTATAGAACGTTTTGATTTACAGAAGGATACTTCTTGTTCCCAGGAGGTTGTGGAAATAAGAGATGGCTCCTCAGAAAATTCACCGCTCAAAGGTCGTTATTGTTCCGAAAACCCTGGAACAATTAAAACAAGCAATAATTATATGTACATAAAGTATATAACTCAACTAGCTGAACCGAGGGACGGTTTTAAGGCTAACATTACAATTGATTTATGTGGTGGAACCATAATCGCTGATTCCGGCGAACTCACGCCTCCAGGTTACCCTAATCTTAATCTGCCTCAAGGAACAGTATGTGAATGGCATATTAAATCTAATCCACGCCGCGTTATCCAGTTGCAATTTAAAGAAATTGATCTACCCAGTTCTGAAATACCATGTGCTACGAAACTAGAAATCATCGAACCTATTCCCGCAAACAAAACTGTTGTGGGATTAAAAACTATATGTGATGAGGAAGATCATGCAACTAGCGTTGTAACGTTTATCAACGAGGTTATAATACGATTACATATAGGCAAGACAAGCTCATATTATGATACATCACATAATAAAGGATTTCTAATTGCATTTAATTCATCAAGACTGTCTTGTGGCGGAACAATCACTATACCCGAGGGATTTTTAACAACTCCAGGTTACCCTCACGAGTCTTCAGTTGGATATTGTCAATGGGTAATCGTAGTACCAAACGAGAATCGTAGGGTGCGATTAGAGATTATCGATATGAATGTAAACAATCAGAGGTTAAGCTTTTTTAATGATAATCATTTTCGAACTATCATTCAACGTATCCCTGGCAACGATATGAATACATATCAATCAAACAATACAATCATTGAATCTACTGGTAATAAAATGGCAATGTACTTATTTGCAAAACCGTTAGGCTCATCTCATCGCTTTAAAGCAAAGTTTAGTTCGGATGAAGAAATTTTGTGTGGTGGCGAACTAAGCGGGTTAACTGGCCACATAAATTCCCCAGATTTTGATAGACCCTATACATGTGAATGGAAATTGGAAAATGTTATTGATTCAGATCAATCTAATAATTCATTGCAATATAATACGATATACATTCATGTAAAAATTATCTCGTCGTTGACCCAAAGAAGTTTATGTAGATTCACTGATTCCGGTCTAAGTATTACAGCAAAAGGCCTTAAAACAGGCGTTCCGCTTTCCAAAATTATATGTAGCAACAATACCGATGTCTCCTATAGGTTGCCCTTTTCGTCATTACTTATTACCGCAATACAAAATGATTATGCTCCTTTCCAATTTAATTTGGAGTGGCATAGACAGCCCTGCGGGGGTGTTGTAAATATAGGTCAAGAACCAACTAATATTTTTAATGTCCCAGTTAACTATACAGACTCTGTAGATTGTAGCTGGATTCTTGTAATACCTGCTGGCATTCGGTTAGAAATCAAATTGGAAGGCGCTTTTCTATTAGGCTGCGCAGATGAATATTTACAAATAAGCCAGGGTTTGAATCAATTTGCGGCTGTTATAGGAGATTATTGCAGAGATAGAATGTTAAACACCCCACTAAGCACATCTTTCACGTATACGCATATTGAGTATCATTCGAAAGCCAAAAACGACACAAAAATTAAAGTTTTGGCAAGGACTATCAGTGATCAATGTGGTGGTATTATAACAATGTATGATCACGTTTTCACCTCTCCAAATTATCCTAAAGGATATTCAAATAATTTGGAATGCACTTGGTATATTCAATCTGATATAGGCAACAGAATATCTTTGGCATTCGTAGATCGGTTTGCTATAGAAGATACCAAAAACTGCAGTAAGGACGCTTTAATCATATACGACTGGAAAAACAATGACTACTTTGAAATAGCCAGGATATGCGGTCGTCGTCTACCTAATGCATATAATTCCACAGGTAACAGAATGAAAGTCACCCTACGCACTGATGACGCTATTTACTTAGACGGATTTAAAGCTCAGTGGCAACCAATATGTGGTGGAAAGTTTTTAGCTACTGATAAAGAGCAGATTATATATAGTCCTGGATATCCACGTGAATATACTCGTTCACTTGAATGTATTTATGAAATTTTGGGTTCAGAAAAAATATCCGTAAAATTCGAAGATTTTGAACTTGAAGGTACTTATCCATATTGCGAGTATGATAATGTTACCATTATTGGTCATGGGCCGAACAACTACTATTATGACGTATTTTGTGGTAAAGAATTGCCTAAACCATTGTATAATTATGAAAACATAAAACTATATTTTAAAACAGACGCCTACACTCAAAGGAAGGGTTTCAAATTATCTTATACTGTCTTTTCTTGTGGTGGAACCGTAAAGGAACCGACTTTAATCACACAGGGTGATCTAAATTCATATGATAGTAATATGAATTGTTCCTGGATTATTGAAGCGCCAATAAATAAAATTGTAGTATTTAAATTTTTATATGTAGAACTGGAAAACAATTTAGAATGTTATAATGATTATATAGGGGTATTTGATGGGGACGAACCAGATTTTACCAAACGACTAGCTCTCATGTGTGGTTACATTAATTCAACAAAAACCATTACAAGTAATGGGAACAAAGCACTTTTGCAGTTTGTCAGTGATAGCAGCGTAAACTACAAGGGTTTCAAAGTACAAGTATTCTTCAGTTATTCGAAATCAGTTGGATGTGGCGGTCATGTCAATTTAACATCAGTATCAAATCAAATCATAAAATCCCCTCTTATAGGCACAAATTTAGTATATGAAAGTTTCTTAGATTGTCATTGGGAAATAAGAACAGATGTTGATCATGTTATACAAGTTCAATTCAATTCTTTCCATATAGCACCTTGTGAAAATGTCAATCAAACAGCCTTAGGCTACAGTAATTGCGATTGCGATGTTGTTGAACTTCGAGATGGGCTTAACCCAAACAGTTTTCTTATTGGAAGATATTGTGGACACACTATGCCACCACGACTAATTTCATCGCGTAATCTGCTAAGTATACGACTTTCAACTGATGGTGAAATAAATAGTTCTGGTTTTGAAATATTGTTAACATCAAAAAGATCTGTATGTGGCCGAACCACTATCCCTGTCAGTCACGGTTCTACTACCTGGACGTCTCCTGGGTACGAAAGTGGATTAATACCACGCGGATTGCATTGCAGATATGATTTAGATACTAGTCTAGAAGCATACACAACAGTACAAATTACAATTCATGTACTAGATATTGAAGGTGGTACCAATGGTATATGTGATAAAGATAAACTTGTTATAGCTGGCAATTCTAAATCACATAATGCATCTTTAGGACAAAATTTCATCTGGAGTGAATATAAAGACGACTTTTTTACACATGCTTCCTTTTATGACGAGACACTCCAATTTCCAGTCAGATTTGAATTGTGTGAACCTTTAACTTCAGTAGATTTCTTTGTGCAAGGAAGTTTAAGTATTAACTTAATAACTACACCCGATAAAACTGTTAAAAGCCACAAAGGTTTTGAGATCGAAGTGATATTTTTAGGGTTCTGTGGTAGAAATTATTCGGGAACACACGGCAGAATTCAATCTTCTTTCGATAATAGCATATCAGAAGATACGCAAAGAGATTGTTACACTCTCATTACTGCTCCTGAAAATCACACTATTTCTATTTATTTTATGAATCTTATCCCCGAATATTTCGTTGACGATGTGTTCTTAGCAGTACACGATGGCAATAATACTGATAAAAATATACTGTTAAGAATAACAAAAGAATATACCGAATTGCAAGTATTTTCAACTGGTCGTTATATACTATTACATAATCATGGGCGTGGTTTTAATGCAATTACATATGATTTGATTTACGTTACCACTGACCGTGGTCAAGGATGCGGAGGATCAATATACAATATAATAGGAAAAGTCACTAGTCCTCTATATCCAGAAGTATTTCGAAAGAAGACTACTTGCCAATGGGATCTTCAGACGCCTAAAGGCACACGATTAATGTTGCGCTTCAGCGTGTTTGATTTAGGGAGATCTTGCGATCAGAATTATGTTGAGCTCCAGGACCGAAGCGGTAATTCACTTACGTTTTGCGATGAAACACCGGCGGACTACGTTAGTACAGACAATTTTGTTAGAATTTTGTTTCATACTACTATGAATAACGGTGGATCAGGATGGGTTGCGGATTTCGTAGGAATAATTTAAATTGTACTAAATATTTTACTATCACCTACTCTTGTATTACATGTAACTTATTAATAAACTACCTAAATAATATTTACTACAGATTTTTATTTTTATCAACGTATGTTTAAAGTGATTTTTTACCAATACACATAAAGAGTACTTAATTTACCCAAAGCTAGAGACGAACTACAGTGCACTGTGGGGACATGTGACTTGTACGGGGAATGTAAGCATATATTTCAAATCGTCCGCATAATTACAAAAAATACAAAGGCATTTTACTAACTTAAATAATACTTATATGTAATGCTAAAAACATATTTTTGTTAACACTCTCTTCTTGCTTTAACTCTTTTTGTTAAAGAGGAATGATATAAGGTAGCAAATGAGCATGCAGAACCACCCTTAAGCTGCCGCCCAAGACAACTGTGACCGACCCAGAACAAGACTGAAATGGGGACTAGGATAGTTAGTCCTAATAACAGCCGGTGTTAGAACATTAGTTGGTTAGTTTATTAGGAGATACCTAATTAAGAGGACTGGGACAGGGACTGTTTAGTGATAGTTAGTCCTGTTAGTTGTTGCTCATAAAAAATTGTATTTTAGTCATCCTAACCTGAGGTTGCAGCAATGACAGCAACATCTGAAATCAGCAGGATACCCAATTCATCATGTTACAGCTAAGGTAGTACCGTGCATTAGCATATTGGAATGATCTCAATTTTGATATAAATTTTTAGTTTCTTGTTACTCGAAGGGTTTTTAAAATGTTTATAGATACCTACTCTAAACTATGCAAATACTTAGAACTAGAAGCCGACAACTGAACATACGAGCCATGTGATGTTATGTGGTTGTGGTACCTATATCTACTCAAGCCGTGGACCATGGAATAGAATAGAGAAATAAGGAACACTATCTCAGTGTTGCAAACTTATTATTAAAATTGGCCATCAAACTGCAATAAGGGTGGCATTATTGCAGCTACAGTAAATTTAACTGCAGTATTTAATATTTTAGGTAAAGGTTTTGCATATGCAAAGAGCAGTTTCGTAACCACTCCGGTCATATTCACAACAGTGTTGCCAACCCAAATTTTAGAAAAGTGGTAGATAGACAGCAAAAAATCGGTAGAATTAGGTAGATCTACCTATTTTCTATAGCAAGTTCTTCTAGTGCAATAACTTTTTGCAATATTTTTTTAACTCGGAGCACACTTAACTGTGCTTTTAGGTACCTATTTACTATAACTTCTCTCAACTTGTCTCTGGAGAGTCTGGAGACGGTGCTTTTTACTCTATACTCCATGACTCAAATGTAGTGTTTAAATACCCTGTGGTACTCTGTGTTAGTACCACAGAGTACTGAGAGTACTCTAATCTCTATGTAATTGTAAGTACTCTGTGCGTCTCTGTGACCTCAAATTACTCTGTGGCTGTGGTGACTTGTATCTGTCTGTGACCGAAACCGGCAACGTCAACTATAAAATAATGTAATTAAAATATTAAATTCAAAACAAAATATAATAAAAGAAAATTTTATACGTCTGTATGTAAAATATAAGATAATGAATATAATGTTTAATTAATTAAAAATCATCTTACTAAAGAAAATATCTAAAATATAATTATCAAATAAATAATATTTTACCTTCTCATTATCCCTCAATGGATCTTTTTTCGTTAATTTATGTCTTTGTATTATATGGAATATTAGCTGCTGTTGCTATTTTAATAGCGGTGAGTAAGAATGTTATTTTTTGAACTCTGAATATCATTAACAGTTTCCAACCATATAAACATGGTGTATTTAGCCAAGTAAGTAATTACATGATAAGTAAATTGTTTCAGTTATCAGTAGTAATTTATGTTACTACTAAACCATATCCAATAATAGAACGGTATACTGGGGAAGATTTCTTTTATGATCCCATTTCAAAAACAAATATTAAGTTCCCTAGTATTGAAGATGAATGCAGCATAAACTTAAGTGTAGTTGTTCCTGCTTATAATGAAGAAGAGAGGTGTGAGTATTGTACTATATTAATTTCGTTCTGTCCGTAACTTCTTTATTGCCTTCTGTCAATGACACTGTTACGGCAACCGCAATATCGCAATAAAGGAGCCGTATGAAAGAGTATGTATGTAGGCTGCAACACTGAGAATTTGTTAAAAATCTTTTCACAAATTGTTTTAATAACATATAAATAGCTGGCCAGAGAATGAAGAACCTTACCATATTTTTCCATTGGCAACCTGAAATTCTATTATTGTCATGAAGTTAGAACTGAAAAGTTTTCATTGTGAAATTGTTAACGATAATATATGCATTTTTATTTCAATTTTAGTACCCCCGATGCTGGATGAAGCATTAGACTTCTTAGAAAGTCGAGCAAAATTTCAAGCATTTAAGTATGAGATCATAGTAGTAAGTGATGGAAGTAGAGATAATACATCAAAGGTGGTACAATCATATTCAAAGAAGTATGGCACTGACAAGGTGAGGTGTCTGGAGCTGATGAAAAACAGGGGAAAGGGAGGTGCCGTCAGATTGGTAAATGCATTTCATTCAATACTTTGCAACACAAAACTTTGTATAATTGACAAACAATGTCTTTTTGTCATCAGTCCATTAGCACCTCTTCCAGGGCAGGCTTCTCACAATTAACATGTTCACTGCTGAGTATGCATACCTTATGTTTTTTCCATAAAAATGATGATAGCCGCAGTGATTGTGTTAAGAAAACATGCAACTTACTCTACCATGCTACTCCAGAGCAGGTGTGATATGTTATTGGCTTTAATCCATTAACAACTCACTACTGAGAATGGGTATTACTTCATAACCGAGGAGACCTAGAGCATACTCCCCCACACTTGATTTGTGGAGGAGTTAGTGGCTAACGAACATATCCGAAGTTTATATGCCGCCCAAGAAGCGCCACTCCGCACGCTATTGCTTATCTCAGTCAATTAATTAGGATCAACGCAAGCAACGCACGTCATGTTACATCGTAATTTCAGGGTATATGTAGTAGCAGAGGAGCAACCATATTATTTGCAGATGCAGATGGTGCATCCAAATTTGAAGATATGACAAAATTGGAAGCAGCATTGTCAGATCTGACTAAATGTGAACCAAATACTCCATCGATGGTAATAGCAGATAAGATGGCAATAGTAATAGGCTCCAGAGCACATCTTGAGGAAGAATCCTTAGCAACACGCAGTATATTCAGGTCATTATGATTATACTTTTTGTATTGTATTTCAAGTGTAACTAACTAATGCCATGGACTATGGTGACTATTTGGGCGCCTTTCCACCAGAGATGTGCTACGCTACGTTGCTATGGATGTGTTTCCTATCCACCAATCACATTCATTGCCTCACATAGAATAGCGTAGCGTAACCCATTTCCAGCAGTGCTATGATGTGAGCCAATGAATGTGATTGGTTGGTATCCAACAACCAATCCTTGCTATCCAGCAATCACATCCATAGCAACGTAGCGTACGAGTTGGCTTGCAAGCTGGTTTGTAGGCCATTTGCAAAAAAATATTGTACACTACAATAAGAACAATGTACACTACTATAAGGAACATTATCATGATCAAATACCACCCAATTGTGTATACATAGTACTGAAAAATTTATTCTTGACATAGATCTAACAAATTTAATTTTATGTATAATAATATGCAAATTCTCAATACTGGCACATGTATAAACTTATTCATACAAAGACTAAAAGTCTGTAAATCGACTCTGTAGCATTTTTTGTAATGTAAGAGAATATCTGTAGCCCACTGCCCAGCTGAAAATTTTTAGTATGTTTTAATTGGCTGTTTTCTGTATTTCTCCAGGTGTAAGTAATAAATTCTATCCTGTACAGATAAAGCAGTATTCACAACTCAATTTCCAACCCTTCAGTTTAGAAATAAAGTTTTTCTACAACATTACTTAATTATTGTGTATGTATGTGTGATATCTTCAACGAAGGATGTGTTTTGACAGTATTTTTTTAATTCCAGGAATATACTAATGTATGGCTTCCATTTTCTTGTTTGGCTTTTCACTGTGAGAGGTATAAAGGATACACAATGTGGATTCAAACTGTTCACAAGACAAGCCGCTCGCATTTGTTTCCAAAGTTTGCATGTTAATAGATGGTAAGTTGAATACCTCATTGAAGTTTTTGACAGCATTCATCCAGAAAATGTTAACTATTTTGTTGCATGGCCAAGCTATTAGCAATTTAAATTTGCTAAAACATCTGTTGTAAAGGTGTCACACCTTAAGACTTATGTGAAAGGCATGAAGCAGTGGTGATAAGTCCATTCTTTTATGGAATGGTCCAATGCATACTGCCTCAATCTCGCTGATTCTATTGATTAAGGTCTTTTACCTGTGCATACTTAAATTGCGGTACTAAGCGAACGGCTTTATTTACCACTTCACTGATGTTGTGGGCAGATTCTATTTAAACTCATGATTCCATGTGGCCAGTCAAAACGTTACCTTCTGTACACAACAATCACACACTCATACTAGTAAACATTTTTCAGGGCATTTGACGTAGAGCTCCTATATATAGCGCAAAAGTTAAACATTCCAATAGCAGAGATTCCAATAAGATGGACTGAAATCGACGGGTCGAAGGTGACGCCCGTGATCTCGTGGGTGCAGATGGGCGGCGACCTGGCGCTCATCTGGCTGCGATACTCGCTCGGCGCGTGGAAGATAAAGACGGCGAAGGTAGAATAAGCACAAAGCTATATTTATACCAAAATATTATTTACACGTTATTTGAATTTATCATCAATAAACTTACCGTGAAAAAAATTGTTTAATTTGCATTTTATCACATAATTTTATATATGGCTATACCAAATAAACCTGTAATTTTTCAAATCTTTACGTTACAATAATATAATATGAGACATGGGATATATGAAGTAATGAGTAGTGCTATCCAATTTCAACAAAACTACGGCTTTGTGATAATTAGTTGCACGACACATCACATATTTTATTAATTAAGTTTCTCAGACTGTATCGAGTTCGTCTAAAAATATAGATTACGATATGATAGGTATTATGTGCATTACGTTGTGGATATAAGATTGAATTTCCTTTGTAAACATTCACATATTAGCTTTGCTGCGCTTCAGTGCGCTAGTATGAATTGTCCAGTTCTCCGTACTCTTATATTTCCAGATGATTGGTCTTAAAACCACGACCACTCGCTGGGTGGTCGTGGTTCAGCCTACGTTCAGCCCTTGGTAATAAAAAAGGTTATTTGGGCTTTGAAAAAAAAATGTAAATCATGTGTTAATTTTATTTCAATTGCTTCATAAATAAAAAACTTATGTTAGTTTAAAGATTCACGCCTAGCAATTTCCGAATGTGCGTACTAATGGACATGTTTCCTGAAGCGAAGCGAATGCGAGTCCACTAGTAGATAATAAATTAATAAAAGAATTTCTTTCGACGTTCCACATAGTAAAAGTTATTAAATAATACGAGGCACAAACAAAAGATATAATTTATTTGTTATATGCATACAGGGAGACAAGACGCGTCACAATCAAGATACATTGTATAAAACATTTTCACATACAAAATGACCAGGTATATTCATATAATGAATTATGCATCTAAAATATACATGTAAATTTCAAAACACCAAATTTTGGCTTACATGCAAAGCGAGTTTCTAGTTTTCTACTAAAATTGAAGCTTTTGTGGGTATTTTGAGCATAGGGTTATAAAGAGCATTGAAACTTTATAAAACATTTTGATAATTTACAATAATATGTGCCACAGCTACGAACAGGTAATTAAACATACATATAAGATACATATCGTGGATCGGAATTCATTACCGCAAAAGTCGGGCCACTTCTGGACGTCCAAAAAGCCAATAAAAATTTGAATATTATTATATTAAAACACAGTTTATTTTATAAATTATAAGTTAATGCTTGACCACAATCCCACCTGATGGTAAGTGGATGTGGTCTTGGGTGGTAGAGCGCACTAACTTAGTAGCAGCCTATTCACTCTTGATTTGAGTATTAATTATTATTGTTTTTACATTTTAATAGGTACTTACTATTCTTTTCTGTTGTGAATGCCATAACTGTATTAATTGGGTTTAAAAGTTATAGAATACACATTAGCTGTATTTACTAATCTATCTAGGTCCAGAGTTCAACATTCGCGGTTATGATGCCGATCGACGTCATGACATGTCGTTACAAGGTTCATAGATAACTAAATTAGTTTAACACGCACTTCTTACAATGTAATGCTTGGTTACAAACTTTATGCTAAATGCCAAAAACGTTTTCACAAAACACTCGCAATTAAACATTTTACATTCCATAATGAATTTAATATGTGAACTAACATTGATCCAAAATTTTGTTGGAATACGCGTTAACAACTTTATGTACTATAACTCGAAGTGACTATAGAATTTAATCAAAGAATATATTGATATTATTGATAATAACATGAAATTAAATACGAACATAGATTTCGTTTTTCGACTAAAATAATTATGTATCTACTTACATACATTGTATTCTAAATTGTGTTGCTTATTTATTGAACGGACAAAATGAATCTAAAGAAAAATAATTGCTTATCATAATACGAACTTAGTATTTACTTAAGAACCTATTTATGTATTTTATGTAGTCATGCTTATTTATGTGCTTATACAACTTCGAAATACTAACTAACTATGTATATAATTATGTATGTAGACAGTATTTAGAAGTTGTACTTTCTTATTTGAAAAAATACTTAATTTAATTACGAAGCTATGCTGTACTGTAATAAAGGAATGAGATAAGATTCAATAAACATCAGTCGTCACTTCGATAAAACTAACGTGAAAATGGGTATTTACATTTCATTTTAAAAGTGTTTAAAAAAATAAATGCAAGTGATTCGGGTTAATACGACAATGCCTATGGTAAGAGCTACGAGACTGTTCCAATGGATCTATGAAGTATACCAAACCTTTTCGAAGATTATAACCTTCCACCGGGAACCCCTCGACTACGGCCAACACTGGACGGAAGAAAAATTAACTGGTTAGACCTACAGCATACTGACACTATTACTTTTATTGAGTATTTAACTTCAAAAATATATCACGAAGATAAGTACTATTTTAAGTATTATATTAATATTCGTAACACGCAGATTCATGTGAAATCCCTAACAACCATTATGACAAAATATTTTTTTCCTATTACCGATGCGTTGAGTAATCCATAGAATTGCGAATGGTAGATACTATAAATTTTATGGCCTCAATTTATTTGAAATAAAAAAGAATAATTACGTATACAATCAATGTCTACCATGGTAATTTTGCAAGCTCAGAAATCAAACATCTAACACCAATTATGTTAAGTTTAATAATTATTATTACAATTATGTTGGCACGTATAGTAATCTCAATGTGAAATCAGATTTATGGGTTTGATCTGTGATATTACAGAATTAAGTTCCTGATTATCTACATTCTACATAGTCAGTGGATAATTTAATCCATTATGTAATATCGTTAAGTTAGCAATTATTATTATCATTGAAACTGACGTCCATCAGAGCTTTGGTAATATGATTACCATACAGTGCATACTTAAAACAATAATCAATTAAATTCAATTAATCAGTCACACTGAAGTCTCGAACGCGTTTGGAAGACATTTTTGTGGAGTTGAAATGAATGTATGTGAATTACTAACCTGTTTAAGTATCATTCAAATAACCTAAACAGCATATTTATTATAGTTCCTTTTTCAATTCAAAAATGTATATTTAAAATAATAATTTAAATCTTCGAGAAAAGTCCAGGCATTTTCCTGTCTTTTGTGCGCTTAAATATTTTATAGTACATAGTCATAATTATACATATTTATATGTAGTTTATGCAATATAAATGCTTCACAAGCATTTAAATTATATAGTTTTTGATAAAATATTAAAACTAACAGAATATAATAATAATGTAAAGATGATAGACACAAGAATTATAAATGTTTAACAACATGTGAAATGAATTATTATTTTTATAATTCAGTTTAGAGACGAGGAAACAGATTATGAATTCCTAATATATGTTTTATAGAAGCTACAGAAAATAGCCCTGGAACTTCACGTACTTTCTTTATAAATCTAGTAGCGACTTGCGGCAAAGATAATGTTTGATTAAGGTTCATTCTATTAAACAATTATAAAGGTAGAGATTTGTCACTAATCTACGTAGTAAGGGGCAATGATTGTGCTCCAAGATGTTCCAAGTATGCAAGCAAGGAAAAATAATTTGATACCATGTGTACCATTTTAACAATTTTACTCGTACACCTATTAGCCTATTACCAACAGGAGGTAATGAACAAAAACCTATCATAAAGTTCCAAGGCAGAGGGTTCATAACATATTACTATTCTAAATGTATGGAATCAATACTACTTACACAGAACATACTGGTGATACAGGAAATAACTATAAAATGGATTCTACAACACCAACTACACATACATAGATTAAAAAATAACGTCAAAACATGCTGAGCATATCTCTAATACATTATTCTCAAAGATTTTAGGAAAATATTACATATTAAAATGAGAGATAAATGACATTATGATTTAACTTTACAAGTTCAGTTTTCAGTAAGCAATAACATACATTTGCCAAGGAATATAGACTCAAGTTTAGGATATTTTATACCTTCAAGCCAAACACCATCTTAAGAAACTGCTCGTAGTGTATTGTGATGACTCCGTCCTGATCCGTATCGAACTGTCGGAATGCTGACGTTAAAGTCTGAAACCAATATTTTGTTACAGTCAGTGTAACTCTGTGGGAGTGTTCAAGAGGAGAGTGATTAGCCTTTATCAAGTTATTACGCTCAACATTAAGGATTTCATCACCTCTTACCATCAGGTAGGATTGTTGTCGAGCACCTTATACAAGTAAATAATGAGGTACACGATGGTATCATTCCATTGGAATTGTGATACAAAAGAAAAAAATATACTCACATACAAAGTTATACAACACTGTATGAAGTCGTCGAATAATATGGTGCCTCTGCCGAATCTATCAAACTTTTGAACCATTATGTTGACAATTTCATCTGATAATCTATACCCGAAGGCAGTGAGGGCATTCTTCAGTTCCTGCTTATCAATGTTGCCCGAGTTGTCTCTGTCAAAGGACCGGAAACAGTTTTGCCAATCGCTCACATACTTCCACAATGCCCCGAAATCTTCAAATGATATTACGCCCCTATTCTGTCTGTCGAACATACCTGGAATTAAGAAATGTATTAAGCTTTAGGTAGGTATAACTTATTTTTATTCTTAATTTTGTATACTTTAGTTCTTCCCCACTTTCAAGAACACTACTCATAATTCTGAATTTTTTTATTTTTTGAAATTTAATTTCAATGGCCACACTTTGTCAAACAGTATTCTCCATGTGTCCTCCAGGAGTTGAAGGTGAAGTATAGTTTGCAAGATTGTTACTATGTTTAAATTATCAGTATTCCTATTTACATCAACATATAATAAATTAAGTAATTTAACATCTAATAAACATGATAGCGATTGTAAGTGTTACATAACTATTTCATTAACATTCAAATATTGTTCACATTGCACCGGCCAACTCTTATACTATACGTAATGGTTTGACCTTAGGCCCTTTGTCTCAAAGTATAACAGTCAGCGACTTACAAAACGTTCAGTATGAATGACGCTTCACAGTTTTGCATTATACAAAATTTAAATAAAAATTTGGATAACAAGACCTTACCTATCATTAGACGAACAGTCTCTGGGTTGAAGGGGTTCCAGGTGCCATTGGAGAGCGCTTGTTGCAGCTCGTCAGCCGATATATACCCGCTTCTGTCCTTATCAACTCTGGAACAGGCATGAAAGTGAGAATTAGTCACAATCATTTCAGTATCAATCAAAATGAATAACAATTTAATTATGAACATTCCAAAACATAAACTATAAACCTACAATATACAGACATCATCATCATGACCATCATCCCAACCCATCACTGTCCCACTGCTGGGCACGGGTCTTCTCCACAATATGAGGGGTACAGGCCATAGTCCACCACGCTGGAGAAGTGTGGATTGGCAGACTTCACACACCTTTGAGAACATTATGGAGAACTCTCAGGTGTACAGGTTTCCTAACAATGTTTTCTTCACCGAAGCAAGTAATAATTAACTTCGTAAACGCACATAATTTTTGAAAATTAGAGGTGCATGCTGGGGTTTAAACCCAGGCCCCCCGGTTCGGAAGTCCGCCTTTTAACCACTCGGCTGTCACTGCTTGCTTGCAAGAGACCGTTACCAAAATAACCTGTCATTGCACACAACAACAGGTTATAAGAGACAACTAACTAACAAAACAGTCTATTAATAAAATAATCTGTTTTATTAATAGTCACACAGTTATAGTTGTGTGTATATTTGTGTGACTTGTGTGTTGTATTATAACCTTAACATGTTCACTGCCGAGGACATATACATAATGTATTTTTTCATATAAAATTACGATAGATGCAGCAGAGTTACTAAAAAAATTTGAATTATCTAAGCTAAAAAATTGATTTTTTTCATAATCTCATCAACTCTCAAAACATTGATTTTCATTATTCAACTATCCCAAATATCATGTAAATGAAAAAAACAGTTATTATTTAAATTGTTTGTTATTTAAATTATTTAAATTGATCTGAGATTTCTTCTAATATGAATCTACCATTAACAGCAGTAAGAAAATGGTTGGGACCACCATGTATAACATTTGTAGTCAACAAGGCAAATATATTACAAAAATCATAAACTGTTACTGTTTCACATCTGTACATGAAGCATATTTAAAGATTATTATCATATATTTTATAAACATACAATTTACTACAGTGTTTGACTGTGGTCCTACTAATCTCAGTAATGGGTTAACTTATTACGATGCAGTTTCCGCTGATGTATTGTAGAAGCTATATTTAGTGTTTGTTTAATTTCAATAATTTCACAAGTAGAAAAGATAATAACATATTAATTTAAATAATATCACTATTTTAACATAATTATTTATGGATTATGCATTATGTGTATTTAATGAAAAATGTTTTGAATGTCATCTTCAAATTTATAATTAATCAACATAATTAATTGCACCATCTTTTACAATAATGCAACAATGATTCAGGTGTTGGCAATGTGTAGCTACTTTCCTACTTACCTCCTGAAAATATCCCACAGAAACTCCCGGCTGGGCATTGGTGATTGGAAAGTCATGTTGTTCTGAAACACAAAGCTTTATGATAAATTTTTACTTCCAATATAATGTTAATTCTATAAACAATATTTTCATGCGTACCTATGTAACCTGTACATTTCTAGATAGTCCAAGTACAAACATAGGAAAAATATTCAACTCACAAATAAGATAAGAACAAATAAGATAAAACACACAAAATATATATATATTATATAGTATAACTTTTATACTAAAACTTCTTTGAATAAGGTCTGATTATGAACTGTATGCAATAATCAATGGGAATCATGGAATGTATGAAAATAAACTAAATATAAAATATACATATCTATCAAAAAACTGTACTGTACTAACTATACAGGATTTCACTTTCACCACAATTAGGGGTATAATATGTTATTCTAGAAATACAGAACTAACGCAAACAAAACTTTGATGATTCATAAAAATTAAAATTGACTCATTTAAACTGTATTTTACAACGTGTATTTTATGTAATGCTACTGAAAATGTATTTGTTGGGTGACTCAATATAAAAGTTACTTTAGGGGTATAATATCCAAGCAACCTGAATACAGGGTTTACCAGTTTACCTCGCTTTTTCCTTCTTTCGCTGCAACTGCAGACTGCAATTTATAAAAGTACTCTTTACTCTGAAGTTTTATTAGACGACTTCAAATACAAGATATTATTTTACGAAATGAGAGGTCAATAAACAATATTTTATAATAACATCAGTATTATCTTACTTATTGTATGAAAGAAAAGAATTTTAGAAGGAAAATGACTTTTCTCTTCGACACTTTCTTTTCTACTTCTAGTTCACCACAGACTTGGTAGTTCACATTCACAGTCTTCATCTTCACAAGTTCACAGAGCAGATACACTGAGACCACAGACTCCACACCACACTTCCACACAGAGTTCACATTCACAATCACAGATAACACAGCCCACAGAATGTGAACAGTGAAAACTCGGGTGAACACTATTACGGTCTACTTGTTACAGAGATTACAGACAGTACGCTGGGGCACTATGGATCTAAGTACGTTATGGAGTTGAAGAAAAAAACTAAAAATTCTTCATTCTGTAAGCTGTGCTTTGATGTGATGGAAATTATTTCATTCGTATAGCCCTTGCCGGATCGTTTTCGAGTTGAGAGGTGTCCGTCAGCCATAAATTGTAGCTGATATTGATATTGCTGGTAATATTCAGTCTATATTCACAGAGATGACTTACTGACAGCCGCCGTCATTTGTCAAAAACAGCGATTGACATTGACATGACAGTCGGGACGGCTACTCTACCCTACCTTAGTTTCTTTCTCTTTCTTTCGTTCTTTTGTAAACTCCAAAGCACAGCCGAAAATATGGTTGGTTTCTACATTGGTGATTTTTATCAACAATTTTCTTAGTAATCACAAATAACTACATCAAATATTAAATACTAAAGTGTAGTAGCAGTGATAGACGGTGCAGTGAATTTGATATTTTAGAACATTGTTCCAACAAATGGTTTTAACCCGTTTCTTGTTCTGCAGGCCACATCCAAGAAGAAGACTAGGAAGTTGAGAGGACACGTAAGCCATGGTCATGGTCGTATTGGTAAGTATCGTATAGGGCAATACCAGTACTCCATAAAATTATATATTAAATATTTTATGTTGGAAGTGTTAAATACCATGTTTTTGAACCATGGGATTGATGTTGTTGTTGTAATATTCCAGGCAAGCACCGCAAACATCCCGGAGGTCGCGGTAACGCTGGTGGAGAACATCACCACAGAATCAACATGGATAAATACCACCCTGGATACTTCGGCAAGGTACTTTAAAGGTTAATTTGATAAACATGTTCAAGCTAATTTGGATTATATGTTATACTAAACAGTAATTTTCTGTGTAACAATTTTAACATGTTTAAATAGTGCACTTTAAATAGATTTATCTTATGATTATTTGTTTTGTTATTTTAGCTTGGTATGAGGAACTTCCACTTAAGAAGAAACAAGGACTTCTGCCCAGTTCTGAATTTGGACAAACTGTGGACATTAGTGTCAGAGCAGTCCCGGCTGAAGTACGCGTCGGCCACTGATGGCAAAGTCCCAGTCATCAACATTGTCAAGGCTGTAAGTGTTTTCTTCATAATATGATTGTCTAGCTCTTACTGTTGATGCTGACTCCGCAACGGTGTTACAGACTGCATCTTGCATTTAGGTCTGCACACATTATATTAACTCTGACTCCACTCCAAATCTGCTCATAGAAAAGTATAGAAATATGGGCTGTATATTGTGTCACTTATGGTTGAATTTTCAACATTCTAACTCCCAACAAAAAAATCTGAAAATACATTTATCTCATTTTTTCACAGTAATACTATTCAAATGTAATAAAACTTGTAAGCAATAAAATGCGAATAAATATATTTGGATTAGGAAAGTATCTCCTGGTACACATTTGGCATTTTGAAGCACATGCTGTATGATACATGTGTCCAGTCAATTGTGCACATTTGAGTGGAACGACCAGGTCACAATGACCCAAAATCTATTTATTGAGGATTGTGTGCATGTCCAACAACTAATACAACCAAGGCTCATTTAATGTCATCCAAAAGCCAATTGTGTACCAATTGTAAATAGAGAAATGGCAACATTTATGTATGTAAGGAATGCATTTGTTGACTCTATTTCTTATTAAACAAAATTAAGAAAACTAATAGCAAATAAATACAAACTATATAATAATAACAAACTATAGCAACCAATTTTTCCA
The DNA here is from genome assembly GCA_905404295.2 of Ochlodes sylvanus. Lineage (NCBI taxonomy): Eukaryota > Metazoa > Arthropoda > Insecta > Lepidoptera > Hesperiidae > Ochlodes > Ochlodes sylvanus. The sequence continues at coordinate 11,309,732 of FR990130.1, read as the reverse complement.
ATCACATCCAATAATATCAGGTTTAAACCTACTATTTTTCTTTTATATAATTCCAATTGTGCATTTTCTTAACTAAATTTTGTGTAAATAAATAAATTTGAACAAAAATTTACATCCACAGCATGATTTTTCATTGGTGACATAATACTTTGTATTCAAATCAAAAATTACGACAAATGAGACAAAAATATTTGTCTTGTATTTTTCGTATTGTTCGGTTCCAGGGTCTGTTAAAACATTAAATGTAATCTAAATTCCCAATTTATCAATCTCACTTAAATTTTACTTTTTTTTCTCAGGGTTACTACAAATTACTTGGCAAAGGCAACCTACCCAAACAGCCTGTCATCGTGAAGGCCAAATTCTTCTCTAAAACTGCTGAGGAGAAAATCAAGGCTGTCGGTGGAGTGTGCGTATTGTCGGCGTAATTTAAGTATACAATAAACTTCCAGAAAATCTAATTTGATAGTTTTATTGTACAATTTCTTTTAAGCCTTCTTATTCTTAACTTTCAAACTTCAATCAAACTTACCATTCCCGTCACAGTTGATAAAAATAAAATAGAAACAGCATTTTATGTAAAATTTTATACATTTATGTATTAATATTGTAGTGTTGATTTACATTTACGATTTTAATACTCTAGCTTTAAATAAATTATCATGCCTGCATAATTCTCTATGATTGTAATTATTCATTACATATTATTAGAAATGATTGCCTTGTCAAAAGGCGACAGTTATTATTACGGCAAATTTACTAATTTTGTCATAATAAATCTATACTATTATTATTTATTAATAAATTTTGCATACAATCTTATATTGCAATCCTAGCATTGATGCATTCTATATGCTGCTACATACAATTCCAAAACAAATTTTAGAAATCCAGCATTGATACCAAACGTTTTGACATGCACAACAGTTATATAGTATTTGATGCACAATATATGTATTTTCACTGCACTATATATAACTAAGTTTAATATGACACTATAAAAACAAATTTATAAATGAGAACAATTTGTCTTAAGATATTACTACTGAAGTAAAGATTGAGCTGCACTAAGTTTAAGTTGCTGTCACTTATTCAAGAACAACTAAGATATCAATAAAATATCAGTCATGGAAGATCATTTAGTCTGGTTATATACTATGCTAAGAGTAGATTGTGAGAGTTTGTCTTAGTGGTTCAGGAGGTGTTTGGGTCTGGACAGCGTCCTGGGGGCGGGGCTGCTTAGCCTTTTTCCGTGCTGCATCACTTTCAGCATAGTACATGCCCAGGCGAGTTTTGATTGCAGCCAAAGCCGCCCCATTGATCTCATCATGAAATATATTTGTATATCTCCATTGTTTCACTATTGGGCCTTTCTTTCTTTCCCTCTTCACTTTTTTGTCTTCTGTAAACTCAATAGCAACTTCGGCAGCATTAAATGCAGTGCTACTGATAGCAAGTGTATTTTCGTGCTGAGGCTCAGGTTTTGTTTGTAAAAGGATAAACGCTGTTGGCTGAGCGGGTCTCGTAACAGAGGATTGGAGAAGGATGCCCATACCACCCTGTGGCCCACTTTGTGTTTGATAAAAATTTGCTGGTGTTGAGGTTGTCGCTAACGCTGCAGTTTGGTACTGATTATCAAAATAGTTCTCAGCTATATTGACAAGATGGCCACTACCCGGATATGTTATTGGTGTAAATTCTTGTGGCACTGCATGCTGGGTCTGTTGTGGTGCTTCGTTTTGTAATGGAATTTCTATATTTCGTTTCGACTTTGGCATCGTAGCAGTTATATTATCTGGATCAAATGTTTTAATATAGTCCTTCCACATCTTAGAAATGTTAATTTCTAGGCCAGCTATTTTATCCAACCTAATAAAATCTTTCAATCGGTGAGTGTGGACTATTGAATATATATGATTTTTAATTTGATCGATGACTCCGGACGGTAAACGTACCTCGCCCGACCGGCGATGGCTGTTCCTACCTCGGTTGTCACTGGGAAACATTACTCCATCATCCATTTTCTTGCACAGAACTCTAACTTTTCTTTCTGTGATAGCATGGATACTTTTGAATGCAGTCTGACATACTTGAGTTTCCCTTCCCTTGACCCGAACGAAGTATTCAAAGGTACACGTCCTTCGACTGCTCGATTTAACTCTTTTTCTTTTCACATCAACTTGTCGCATGAGGCCAAATAAGTAAGCATTTTGTTCATCGTGGCTCTTCATGGAATAGAATCCCTGAAATGTTTTCAACCGCACATCTTCTGGTACTTTTTGAAAACACTGCCGCCGACAATTGCAATCCAGGCCTGGTTGTTTTGGCGGCACGACTTTTCCATTTGCATTTATATATTCGAGACCCGCGATCCTTAATCGTTTTTGCTTTTGCTTGTGCCATTCTGAAATTTAAAAAACCCATAAACCTGTTTCTTGATTACACGATAAGACAGCATGTTCGTAATAAATATATATCGACGGTTAAAAGGCGAATTGATTCAAGCGCCATCCTGGGCGATATTGAGTTATATACATCATTGGAATCGGCGAATTTTTCCGCTTCGATTGAGCCAGGTTTGAGGTTAATCTGAGCACTTTTTTGGCGCTTGGCTCCATGACCATTTTGGGTATCATTTTTGCTTACGTGGTATCAAGTGTAGCGAATTTGGTTGTTTTTTTCAAAGCATGTATATAGACCCACGAAAAAAAAGGGTTTTTCTTACTATTTGTAATTTAAGCCATTTATCCTCGGATGGAATGAAATGGTATCGGCATTTGAATTATTTTTACTTGATCTTAAATAATTAAACAAAGGATGTTAATTCCTTTTTGCTTGAACCATATTTATTAGTGTATGTAACTTAAATCATTTTGCCTTGAACATTCAAACATTATCTCTGTCGCTTGAATCAATCTTACCTGAACTAGTATGTTGAAGAATATGACTTGTGCTAATTTTCCTTGACCAGTTTTAAGTCAAATCATTTAGAATTACGAGTAGTGCCAATATTCGAAGGCTGATTATTACAAATATTACCAACGTTTAAATATACTTAAATTTAAGTAAATGAATAATTAAAACAAAAGTTGATTCATGAAAAGAATTGTTTTATTTTAATTCTTTCGTTGTATAAAATCTTGCGATTAAAACAATTTTTTTAAAATCTTATTACATCACTGTGTAATTTGAGTCATTACCCCTTGAACAGTTTACAACTAGGTGAGCGGTTTAAATCATTTATCCATGAACAGTTTACAACTAGGCGAGTGATTTAAATCATTTATCCATGAACAGTTTACAACTAGTTGAGTGATTTAAATCATTTATCCATGATCTGTTAAAGAAGTCATTGTACACTTGAATTATTTTGCTTTGAACAGATAAATAGTAATCGTGTACTAAGATTCCTTTTGCCCTGATCAGAGAATTGTGCAAAATGGCTCAAGTTACATCTAACTCCGTTAAAAAACACCTTTTATTTGTTATATATATACAAAAAATTAGCACAAAATATGCCGCTTTATGATTGGGGAGACTCGTCAATTTTTATTGTATACTTTAAGAATAGTGATTTTTTTTCTCAAAAAATAAACTTTAAAACGCTCTCCTTTAAAGTTCTCAAAATGGCGCTTGAATCAAGTCGCCTTTTAACCGTCGATATTATTCAATGTACACAGCATTCAATTAACAATACATAGTACAGTACGATTATAGGACATACATGAACAGCGTTAATAAAATGGTAGTTGATATTGTATAAAACAGCTGTTTTCACTTGTTCATTCAATAAAATCGTAAGTAACACAACATAAACAAGTAACAAAATACTCACGGAAATGTTTGAAAATAGTCCTACGTATCAAAAATGTAGTAAGAGTCAAGAAGTTATCATGAAACTATGCTTCAAACAAAGGCAACTAGGTTTAAGAGGAGATATAGCGTATGGAATGTTTTGGTATTGCTTTTATTAAACAAAGCCTTACATTACCTTCTGGATTTTTTACTCGCTTCTTCACAACTTTTCCATTTTTATTAAGTTTTACTTTTCGCTCAATAGTTGAGACATCGGCCATTTTGGTATCAAAGCATGAAAATCGAGTTCCACAGATAAGAAACTTAAAATCGCATTGTGGAGATTTTAATGTATTAACTGTATTTATACAAGCTAAAATTACACTAAAATATACCGTACGTGAATACGTGTAAGTAGGTAGGGGGTAGGGGATATTTAGTATTTGTCCGAAAATAATAAATACCTTTTTTGTGATGGTTATGTACCGAACCACGAAAGGAACGGTTGATCTTGATTCAGTTTTTCGCATTTTTGGCAAAGCGTAAATTAGGTAATAAAATAGTCAGAATATCTCATAATTCTTACGATCTTGTCACAGATCGTTTTTTATAAGATTATATGAAATGAAATGTCATTTACCTAAGTGTTTTAAAAGAAAATATTGAGGAATGTGCCGAAAAGATGACATCTAGGGCAAGCAGACTTTTCTATACTTTATGGGTGAACTTCACCTCTATGGTTATTTTACTTTCACTTCACTTCACTCCACTTCACTCTAATCTAAGGTTTGTAATCTGTGGCCAGTACGTTTCCAGAAAATGGTGGGATTGTGTTCACTCTGACACGTATTTCGCATAAAAATCGTAAATATTTTTCATGCCATGAAGTTTATCTACTGTTGCCCTGATTAAGTAAACCTGGATTTAAGATTATTCTAAAATTAAAAAAATGGAATTCCGTGAAACGCTCCTAGCTGCTCAACGGAATCAACAACAAAAGTCATCTGTGAGTTTTGATTTTTATTTTACGACTAATTATATATTTTATATAATGTGTTGATTGTAATATATTATTACAATTGTAATAATGTAATACATAGGACTAGAATTGTTGCTTTGAAGGTACAAGTCTAAATCATTAAGCATGTTGTTTTTGAAGATGATATCAACTTGGTCTTGGAAATATTTTATACTTAAATATACCATTTTAAACATGCACATATTATAAATCAAATATTTATAAAAGGTGTTATAAAAATTTATAAATTCTGATGTATTTGTATGTAACTTTACTTGAAATAAAACTTGTATTTTAAAATAATGGTTTGTTTCAGGAAAATTACTACTACAAAGCCCGGTTTGATCCTCCAAAAAAGGAGCAAAAGGCAAAAGACAGGCTTTCTGCTAACATTCAAAAGTTCCTTGCTAAGAAAGATGAAGAGGAAAAGCAGAAAAAGTTGGAACAGCAGAGAAAACGGGATGAACTATTTGCGATGCGTGATTCAAAGGCGTTGAAGAAAATTCAAAAGACACTAAAAGTAATTAAATCCGCCAATAAGTCAGTGTTAGCAGATGCAATTGATCGTGACAACACAGCTGTAACCAGGGAGGGGCCGGACCAGCCCGATCAGGATGATTATGGTTACGAGTCCCAAGAGGCCGCAGCTTTATATGAGAAAATGATGCAAAAATACAGCAAGCTTCCCGAAGAACCAAAGTTTCCTTCATCCAGTAATTTCATAATTTTTATATTTTAAAGTTTTTTAGGCTTTGCACATACATACGTGGCTGTGCTCATGTATTACTTGAATATAAAATAAATTAAGAAAATACTTCCTTACATTCATAAGTTTTCAGTGATTTCAGTGATTTCAGTGATCTTAAGCTTCTTAATGGATAATAAAAATATGTTGCCAAAATTGTTGCTACAGTGCTAATCAGTGTAAATGCTGATAAGGTTAAGTTTATGACACTTGAGCTAATGTATTGTGTTTAGTAAAAATTTGATTAGACATACCTTGGGTACTTTGTGTGTGTGTACTTGTATAGTGACACACAAATTGGTAATCCAAACTTGGTTCTGAGACCTCTAAAACCTGCAGTTTTGTTTGAACATCCCGTCTAAGATGTTTTTTAAAGATTATATTTTAGGTGTGTAATTACTTAACAGTAAGTACTTAGTAATGAAGCGCTCATAGCCCGGCGGCTTGCGTCGATCTCAAGTGATCGACAAAGTTAAGCAACAGCGGGCGCGGTCGGTAGTTGGATGGGTGACCGCTAGTGGCAAAAATTTCTTGAGCGCTTCCGTGCTTCGGAGGGCACGTAAAGCCGTCGGTCCCGGTTGTTATCATTTGGTAGCAGTCGTTAAGCCATGTCGGATACCTTCGGGCGGCTTAAAATTTCCGACACTTTTGGCCACTAACCCCTCCACCAATCCGCACTAGAGCAGCGTGGTGGAGTATGCTCTAGGCCTCCTCAGGTACGAGGAGAGACCCGTGCTCAGTAGTAGGCCATTAATGGGTTGTAGCCAAGTACTTAGTAATAAGGCGTAATTATGGATATAAATATTATACTTAACTCATGTTAGGTACTGCTTTATTCATCTCCTTTTAATGTATGCCAATTTTTTTAAATCCTTTTTATTTTTAAGCTAATTTTCCCTCCTATATCTTGGGAACTATATGGACACTTCTGTCTTTTACAGGTAGCTCAGTAAGTAAAGATTTAAATGGTACCAGAGAGAGAGTTCGGAATGCCTTGCTGCATGAGGGTGATCCAGTGCCTCACAAAAGGCGAAGAAAGGGAGAAAATGCTGGTAAGTTTGTACCTCACTTTAATTTTGGTTATTGCACTGTGTTCCAAATAATTTTATTTCAGAGAGATTTTTATTTCAGACAGAGAATTAAGTCCGCCAACAAGGTATGAACCGGACAAAAAGAAAGAAGAAAAAATAGAAAAGCCTAAGTTTCGGAAACCTGCGCCGCCACCGATGGATTTCAATCAGTTGTTAAAACTAGCTGAACAGAAGAAAAGTGAGCCGGTAGACGTTGCTGCGAAAAAAGTTGTTTCTGAACCGGAGCCGGATAGGTTGATGACGAAAAAACAAAAGCGCGAGTTTGAAGAAGAAATGGCGCGTCGTCAGCGGAGGCAGGAACGAATGGAAGCTGAGAAATCCGGTCACAAAAAAGGTAAGCAAAAGAATCGTTATAATATATTACACTTGAAACAAGTGGTGTAGGCGTCATCGGACCTTTATCCATCGCCAATGGCCAAAATTTTAGTTATAACAATGTAACATAGTATAACTAGTTACATCTACAGGGTGAGTTTTTAGTCAGTTAGAATATTAATAGGGGGTACTCAGTATTCGATTCTCGTTCCAAATATGTAATAAAAAACGGTGCTTAAAATTTCACCTAATTATCCATTAAACAACCCAATCGTGGACAACCTAACGCATACCGCGCACACGGTTTTAAGTAAATAAATCAGCCGCTTTGATGCGCCGCCGCCGCCACCGCCAATATTCGGGCGCACCAAAATACGCGCGCCATCGCGCCAACGACCCTTTGACAGTGCCGCCACGGTCACTCCCCGCGCGGCTGACTCCCGACACCTACCTCGCCTTTCGAAGTTTCGAGCGAACTAACTGTGTATTTTACTATTTTACCTCAGTTTGTGTTGAGCTTCTAAGCGATCAGACGCAAGTAATTTTACTTCCTCGTTCGTGTATCTTAGTTACATAATGAGTACTGTAATAATAACAAATAACAACATTGTAAAGTTGTATCGCGAATTATTCCCAAACCGAAGAATACCTACTCCTTACGTGATGTTCCCTACGCCTACGCCTTACGTGATGAAGAATACCTATACCTTACGAGGTGCCGTGGCCGGTGCGCTGGTGAAGCAGCAAGGTCAAACAACTTGTGTACGTTACGGAGTACTCCAACGGGGACGAATTAAAGTGCAGAATAGTGACTGCTTTTGACAAAGTTCGTAGTGAATAGAAGTGATCCTTTCGTCTTAAATCGCGTGAAAGACAATTTGTGCAAACATGCTGAATTGTGCATTGAGCGAGAAGGTGCGCATTTTGAAGAATTGTTAAGGTTGGTGTAAATTTGTTATTAGGTTAAATTCTCCATCATTGTAAATAAAATTTATTATTACACATAACCCATGACCCGGGAACAAACATTTATTGTCACGTTTTATAAACGTCTGCCCCGGCCGGGTATCGAACCCGGGACCCCTCGTTTCGTAGGCAGGGTCACTTCAAACTGGGCTACGGGGTCGTCAAACTGAATATGATATGATGTATGATGAAAGTTGAGAAGTTTACGGAGTTTGCATTAGTGACGTGATAAATTGACTAAATTGTAGAAATAACAGAATTTTAAAAATACTCTTTTATTCTTTTAACGTTTAACAGTGTTTATTTTAAATTATTTTTAATATGGTAATTAAACAGTTATTTATAACTTTCAACGCCCGCTACTGCTATCTTGTCCTTACAAGATCACTAACCTCGTCTCGCCCCGTACGGCACCGCCGCGCCATCGCGCCGCGCCGAGGCGCGCGGCGCAAGCGGCATCAGCTGTGTTTTCGGGCGTTTCCATACGTTCCGAGTATTTTGAGATAATTTTGATTGCCATTTTTGAAATAATTAGTAGTGTAGAATTTTGACTTTATATTTTTGATCATTACCTATGACCACGTTCTTTCATGTCCTCGAGTATGTCAACTGACTAAAAACTCACCCTGTATATGTACACGTGAGTCGAAGTAAGATAACAAATTACTAATAGAATGCGGTGGCCGGTGAAGTCGAGCTTATAGTACTGTACCTATGACATTTCTGTTATCTCGGTTATTCCCGCTACCGCTTAGACTCGACTGACATTAAAAATTCCCACAGTACTATCTGCCCGTTTGCTGAATATTCCATTTTATGATTTCCGATAGTTATTTTTGAGTTTAATAAAATTTACTGAATCTTAATATTTCCCCAGTTCATTCAGATTCAAGAGGCGAACGACAACAGCTCGTCGAAAAAGAAAGGAGAGAGGCAAAACCCGAGGGTGGTTTCAGTCGCATTCCAAAACTCAGTGACAAAAATTCTAATAATCACAGGAATGACGCTCCAAAAACATATGAAAGAGAGAGAGAGAAACAGGGTTATGATAGGGAGAAAATTGAAAAGATACAGAGGGAAAAAGAAAGGCTTAAAAATGAGCGAGATAAACTGGAACGAGAGAGAGAAAGGATAGATAGAGAGAGGTTAGAAAGATTAAAAGCTGAAAGAGATAGAATAGATAGGGAAATGGACAGACTGAACAAAGACAGGGACAAATTGGAAAAAACAAAAGTAAAATTGGAGAGTAGATCTTCTGATAAGAGTGCCAGACCTACAGAAAAGATAATAGATAGAGCTAAGATGAGCTCGAAGGAGTACACTGCTAAACAAGACATGAAGACGAGCATAGATTTAAAATCTCAAAATACGTACAGGATAGATAAAAATTCAAATGAAAGAAAATTAGTTTCAGGAAAGATAAATGATAGTAGAGAAATGAATGGTAATAGTTCGCATGGTAAATCAGTGCCAAAATTATCTAAGGAGCAAATTTTAGGACAGAAGAATGGTGTTAAGGATAGGGTTATTCCCAAGATGTCCAATGAAGGATCTCACAAATTAAACGGACATAATAAATTAGATAGTGGTAAACGGCTTTTGGAAAACGGTAAATCTTTGCCAGCTAAAAAGCCTGATGACAGGCGACCGTTACCCGGCAATGGTAAACCTCAAGCTGGACCTAGTAAACCAAGTATTTCCAACAGCTTTGACTTTGATAAACACGTCAACTCACTATCTAAAAATAATTCAAAACAATACCCATCAAGCAATGTCAAGAGGAAAGCACAACTTGAAGAAATGAGAAAGAAAAAACGTAAGTAGATTAAAATGTTGTAATAAAAAAGATGAAAACTAAGTATTATGCTTAAATAAAATATGCCATACTATAAGGAACCACTTAACTGTTCATGACAAAATTATGTCAACTTTTGTACTTCGATGGTACGGTTTGTTGGGAATAATAAACAAAGTACCAATCGCCAATTCATCCGTTTTATCAAAAGTTTTTCCATATTGTCCAAGCATAATGCCCAAGGAGGCTCGGTTAATTCAGGGCGGGATAAATAATCGAGGTTTTACCATAATAGGTAGTGGTAAAACCTTGAAGGCTTAATATGGTCTGATATTAGCTACTACTTTGGTAACTCCTTGCTGGAACAAGTAGAATTAGCCTTCTGCGTTGACTAATAACAAGCTTAAGCCATACTGAGACTTTCTTATAGATACAAATTTCACTTCCAGGTCGCACAGTACACTCCGATAGCGAGTATGACTCCGAAATGGATGATTTTATTGACGACGGTGATGAGAATATGGACTACTCGACGCACATCAAAGAGATATTTGGTTACGACAAATCCAAGTGAGTTTATTATTTTATTATTTTACATAATATTAATATTGCCCAATTTTCATTACTAATATGGCTGGCTGGCTTCAATCTAGGATTAGTAGAGAGGTTAGTTGCCAAGCCAAGTGTTTTAGGCCGCCAGAAAGATTCCGATATATCTTAAAAACCATTGTCTAACAATAACAACCGGGGCTGACAGCTTTACTCGTATCCAACTACCAATCCCCCTCCGCTGTGGCTTAACTTGGACGATCAATTAAAATTGGCGCAAGCCACCGGGCTATTAGCGCTTTTAATTTTTGTAATATAAAATTAAATATAGTTTTTATAAATGATTGGTAATAAATTCATAAAAGTATAGGTTAGTCAATGAATTTCATATTCATTCACTCAATAATCCAAGGTGTATTCCTGGCGTGATATATTGCATTGCGCAAAAAATGCTTTCAGCACAGCTCTCTTGGATAAAATAACATTACAATTCCACATGTCACAATGAATATAAAATTGTTATTCCTGATAAAATATTTATAGATTAGATATTTTATTCATGGGATAAATTATGGTGATCAATTGGGCAAGCGATTTATTTTAACTTTATCATAATACATTTACAATTCTGAAACGAGATATATTATGTATTTGTTCAGTTGGTGACTGTCAAATATAAAGTGGGAAGGTTGAAAAACAACTATGTGCAGTATACATATTTATAAACCGGGTTGCCAATTTGGGGTTGGGGCTCTAGTTATAGGTTTTAGCTCTAGTTATAGCCCAATTCCGAAGTTAAAGTTAAGATAAAAATATTTTTTAATTGATTTATTATCATCACGGCCGTACATCCAACCCGGGGCTAAGATTAGAAAACGAGGTGAAAGGACAGATGTTGCGAATATATAATAATATGTTAGGCACTATTTCTTAACATATTCAGCTCAGAAAAATTACATAGGTATTAAAAAATCCTTGATTATTTCAGATATCGGGATATGGACGATGACGACGATCCCATGATGGAGTCAAGCTTCGCGCGTCAGCAGCGCGAGGAGTACATCAGTAAAAAAATTGGTATGTTCTCAAATTGCTCACTACAACAACAGTATTGCAACAACATTGTTTTCTTGTATGTTTTTTGCGTATAAGATTTTTTGTTATATTTCAATTTTGTCTTCTAAAATTGTATATGCTGTGTGGAAAAACACAGTGTAAACACTTATTTAACATAATTATTTCAAATTGTAAACATGTTTATTGAGAAAATCGCACTTGATATTTGTTATTAATAGGTATAATGGAGGATTTGGAGGACATGCGGATGGAGGCCATGGAAAAGAAGAAATCAAAACGCAGACGAATAAGCGACGACTGAGCACGACAACGGAACTTACATTTTTGGACCAACCTGTAATCGTTATAACATTTTGTACCTAATATATTTGCTTATTAGACGACTGGTATATTCTGTCAAGTTGTATTCATGACTAAATCATCACATCACACGACGGTCGCTGCAGAACTGTTAATTCTGTTTAATGTCTACACACCTGCACATAATTTACAAATCATCACAACTATAAAGTTTTTACACAACTAAGCTCGGAAGGCCATATAGACATCAATATAGACTTTTGAATAAATGTTGAAACTTATACCGCTATATAGTAGTGCTACCATAAATAAATTTAATAATCGCATTGGTTTCTCTGTGATGTTAGATCAATTCAATTTAAATTATTATCGAAGTTAATGCTACAAAATTTCGTGGTAGACATAATTAGTCAGTAATAATTGCAGACATCACACAGAGTATTAGAATAATAAACTTGAATAAGCAGTAGGATTTATCACATTCTCTCTTATTAATTTTAGTAGGGAACATCACTTCCATCTAGTACTTTTCCACTATTTTTGAAACAAAAATAAATATCTATGCTGACAGCAAATTCTTTAAAGGGCAATTATGTAGATTTCCTGTTTTTCCGGCTGTATGAATTATTTTTAAGTTATACATAATTTAATAAAATAAATATAAGGTATGTATGTAATTTATAAAAATAGATTGTCATGCATCACAAGAAAAATCAATTTTTATACCTGTATTTTTTATTTATATTAGATGCATAAATTATAAATTGTAGTTGTAATGACACCGGAAGTGAGGCAATAGTGTTTTTAATTAATTGTATAGCTTTTACTCGTAAAAATAAATGTAACTATTGAGAAAACTGTTATTAAATCAATAGGTATGTTGATTGTACTTTTTCATGTTAATAAAAATGTTCATAATAATCAATAAGATGGTAATTTAAATTGTAAGGCTGTTATTTTGCAGCAGATTTACTATAGGGATGCTATGTTATTGCGTATCTGCATATATTTTAAAAGTAAGTTAATTTAAATAATGCAGTAATAATATTTAAAATTGCTTAAGCAATATTTTTCTATTAGTAAACATCTTTATTTAAGTAACGTATTTTTACTGTTTGTTACCAAGATACCTTTGGCATAATAACGAATATTTAAGAAATATTGGATTGATGTTGAAGACACTCGCACAAAGTGTATTACATCAACAAATCGATTTCTTTGTAGTTATGTTTATATTTGTTTTCTATTTTTAAAGTTTAATGTTCAAAGTAATAAGCCTGCACAAAAAATATTAACTAATATTTTTATCTAATAAAATGGACCTTTGATTTTTTGATTACTTATCAAAGTAATAATTAAACAAATAAAGATAATAAAGTTCATTTTAAATGATTACAGGTAAGGTATGGGCATAATGTATCGGCTATTTCATGTAATAATAAAAAAAATCTCATGCTTATCCATTTTCACCATTGCAACATTGTTTTCATTAATAAAGGGAAATGGTACCATTTTGGATTTACCATAAGTAAAAAAATAAAAAATCTATAAACTATTTTGTTACTAAGACTAACATTCCTCTTGTGCTCCTGGTAGAATATACCCGTTGGCAAAGTGATTGTCTTTATGTGCGTGGTAAGGTTGTTATTTAAATAAAATGAAGTGTATATTCATATAAATTGTATATCTTGTAACATTCATGAAATGAAAAAGCCAAAAAAATGTTTAATAAAAAAGTGTGCAGAAAGGATTATTGTGTTTTAATTAAATGTAATTTTAAAATGCCTTAAGATTGGGTATCATCAGTTTTATTATTTAAAAAATCCATAGTAATAATAATCATAAATGTAGGGGTATAACAGTTACAGTAAGTACATGGAAAATCTATAAATTCCCCAATATTTCGCATTTCATATAAACCACAGACTAGGTAGGTATTAACATATAACATATTAATATTAGATACATAATACTGGTCATGTGCATGACCACATTGAATTAAAGGACGATTGAAACTTTTTTTCTCAATCGTACCGTGTGGGGACGACATGCGACAGGGTCAGGAATGAGGATGGACGAGAATAAACCAAAATAAGAACCGTAACGTCCATGAGGAGACGTCATGATTCCTTCTTACAGGGCTTTGTAACGATACCAAATTCACACAATAAGTAACGTTATTTTCATAGTGTTAAAATTTTAACAGTAAACACATTTAACGTTACTTTGGTAACGTTAAAAGTATCGGTAATTTTATCGCTACTTAATGCGTTGTTAGCCCTGAAGAAAGGGACCGTTCAAGTATTACGTAAGCAGATTTTTGGCAATCTTTAACCCCGCCGTCCCCCTCGTCAGCAAAAGTAAGCAAATCTCTTACCCCTCCCCCCAGGCTTACGTCAAACATTGGTTTCGTTACCATTTGCCGTTAAATTTAACGGTAAAAAGTATCGATACCATGCTTAACCTTTGTTTTTAACGTTACCATCGAAGGACGAAAGTAACGATACCACATTTTTAACGTTATTTGGAGCCCTGCTTATCTAATCTGTGGTAAATCAAAATATTATTATTTTGATTTGCCACAGATTAGATAATATTACTTTGTTATTATATCAGTTGGCTCATTTGCTAGTTTTTGGCTAAAATTAATAGTAATAATAATTCAGGTGGGATTGTGGTCCAGCATTAACTTATTACAAATAAAATAAATATTATTAAGTTATGGCCGAAAAAGTTAAGTTCAAAACCGTCAAATAGTTTTAAAAAGTTAATGTAACGTCATTATGACATTAATGACGGCAAATATTTTGATTTGACGATGACGTCTTGTTGATGTTGGATATTTTGACATGATGCAGAAAATAGAAAAGAAAAAGCCAAAAAGGAATTTTCATTTAAATTATTGAATACTGTAAAGTCACTTTAGACGTGCGCCTGGTTTTTGCTCGATTTATGAAAGAGTGACGATATTAATAGAAAACAAAGGTTAAAAATCTGTCTAACATTATACAGAGGAAAATATAATTACTGCAGGGGACTATCGTAAATGGTAATTATGTTTTGTGACATTTATCGTTGTTTCCAGATTACATATTTTATAAATTTCAGCAATATGGGTGCTTGTTCTTTAAGTAATACTTTATTCAGGACGTTTTTGTAATATTTTAGTAATCGGTAACATAAAATATATTGTTTTCAGACCTGCGGCCATGAAGATTTCAAATGTTACTGACATTCCAGAGCTAAATAAGCCAAACGTTTACATTCGGAATAAGGAGGATTTGTTAATGAAATTAAATAAATTAATAAAAGATGGACATAAGAAGTTACAGATTGTATCTGATTTCGACCACACTCTTACAAAACACAACATGGAAAACGGGAGTAGTGTTTTAACCAGTTTCGGTAATTATTTTCATATTATAATCATTATCTTATAAGTGATAAGTTCTGAATACATTACAAAATATGTATAGTTGTTCTTTCAATTATTGCATAATGCTATTACTACTTTATTTAATAATGTTCCAAAAATTAATATGGGAAGTAATTTAGATTAAAAACCAGAATCTAAGAAAGTTATAAATAAATATTTTGTAATGCTAAGATTTGTCTTACTTAATTTCATTTTTCTCTAATTCTCTATTGTCAAATTATGCTACAAGTCCTTATTTTTGTTTTAAATAAGGTATGTTTAGAGAGTGTCCCTCTGTGCCACAATTCTACAAAGATGAAGATAATAGGCTTGCAGCTATATACAAGCCTATAGAATTTGACCCCGAAATGGGTACTGAAGAAAAAATTAAACATATGATCGACTGGTACACTGCCGGCCACAAGCTATTGAAGTAAGTCATGATCAAAAAAATTGACAAATTTTTTCAAAACTATTGTGAACTATTTAATTACACATCTTTTGTTCATTACACCTTACCGAAGCGACCATGAATTTACTTACTTTAAATTTTACATGATCTTCTAATAATTCCCTCATTGGTAATCATAAACAGGATGGAATCAACATTTTGTTATGGATATTATAAGTAGATTCTAGCAAAATTTTGTTGTTACTAATAATCTATTATTTTGTTTCAGAGGTCAGAAGTTTCCCAGCAATGAGTTACTGGAAATTGGTTACAGGATGATAGAATGTTTTAGGTAAATAATAAAATAATAATAACAGTACCCACTCCCCACCCCTCGGATTCCTTGTGTGGTAGGTGCCATGAATACATACATATGACAAGAAGAGCACACACACAGAACAGAAATTTAAACTCATGATTCAAATAACCGCGTAACTGGGAATTGCACCCAGGACCCTCGGAATGGCGATCCAGCATGGAAACCATTGCGCCATACGGGTGATACGGGTTGTCGAGAGAGTGCATTCCAAAATGATGTTTATTATAACTGTACTTCTAGACACATCTCATATTTCTAGTGATAATTTATTCTTATACTAGCGACCCGCCCTCGCTTCGCTTCGGGAAACTTATTATCAAGTGCTTAAATATAAAGTTTCATGGTTCTTTAAGAGATGGCGCTAGACGTTCTTATTCTTTAAGTTAGGAAGGTTCACCCCTAGATGGCGCTGTGTTTAAAACCCGAAGAAATCCCATACAAACTTTCAACCTTTATTTCAACCTCTTCATCCCTTTTTGTCGCAATAAAAGGTGGCCTATGTCCTTTCTCAGGGTCTAAAGATTGTCTGTGTCAAATTTCATCAAAATCGGTTGAGAGGTTTAAGCGGGAAAGCGACACAGACAGACAGACAGACAGACAGAGTTACTTTCGCATTTATAATATTAGTAGGGATTGAGGCCCACATGTTCTGTTTTTTCTGCTTGCTTCTGTTTAATTGCTACTTGAGTTAATAGTATAATAGCATCAGGTGGTACTTGTGGAAATCTATTGTAATTATGTTGGTATTTGTCTACATTGCAACAATCCATGAGTAATGTATGGTGATAGTTATACATGGAACATAGCATTCATAGTGTTACGAACGTGGGATTTGGAGTTAACACGGCTGACTTCTTTTTGAAAGATTTATTAGGCGATGAATACGTCGCGGACACAATAACCGTAGCCAAATCACAGATTCACAGAGTAAATCGTAATCCGTTGGTGCTGGGGTCGTAGATCTAAACACACTGTAGCCAAGTCGCAGAGTCGTTCCGATGTCCGTTGGTATCGCTGAGGTCGCAGGTTTCTTCGTACTTGATCACTCTCGCTGTTTCGCTTCGAAAGCTCAAACAGAACTGACTGCGCTGTCCCCTGTTGCTCCTTTTATATCGCCCGTCATTAGTTACTAGAAGCTTCCTAAATGTACGTCAACAATGTAATTTATGGTGACAGGCTTCGAGAGCTTCTCTGTTGTTTTCGGCTCGCCGACAAATTGTAAACAAGTTCATTTGACATGCCATTTTGTACCTTACGGGATCGACATAAAGTGTAATGTCGCTTGAAGCAAGCGACATTGAAGATCTCACGGCGGCCCCTTTGATGTAATTAGGTACCCGTCGGTTCTGGAAACTTCCACGACCGCGTCCGCGACAATAGTTTTTTTACATTGTGCTAGTGAATTGCTGCAAAGTAGGCTAATAAAAATCTAATAATATCTACTGTATGGGTAATTTTAGTTGATGTATGTGGCAGGACTGGCGTCAAAGAGCTAATAGCATGGAGCCAAGCGCAGCAAGTTCCCGTGTTGGTGTTCTCCGCAGGTCTCGGGGAGTCTGTGGTCGCTGCACTTAAGGCTGCCAACTTTTTGCTGCCTCATGTCAAGGTACTTTCAGGTCCCAATAACATTGTATAGGCCCGTCCCGATGTAACTGACATCAACCCATTAATAGCCACTTCAGGGCACGGCTCTGCTCACAATTAAATATGAAATACCCAATCTGTCTAATCCATCTCACAACACTTATCTATAAATAATTTGAAAGGAATCATTCAAATACATGACGTTGATGTAATCAGTCCACTATCTCAACCCAAAATATCTGTTGCTACAGGTGATATCGAACTTCCTCGCTCTCGACGACGACGATATGATTGTGGGCATAAAGGGTGAAGTGATCCACACATACAACAAGAACGAGACGGCGATCAAGGGCACCGAGTACTACGAGATGGTCAAAGACCGCACCAACGTGGTCCTGATGGGGGACAATATTGGGGACGCGGGGATGGCGGAAGGGATGGACCACTGCGACGTCGTAATCAAGATCGGCTTCCTGGGACGGAACCCGGAGGGGAACCTCCAGAACTACCTCAACAAATTCGACATAGTGCTCGTCGACGACCCCACTATGGACATAGTTAACGCCATATTGAAACTAGTGCTGTGATTACATTAACTAGCGACTGTTTAGTTGATTTGATATTGTGTATTACGTTTTGAGATTCAACTTTTATGTCCCGTTTACTGGATATAATGATCTTGTAAGATTTGGTGCGCTGTTTTTGGTTTTTAATTAATCGTGTTTAACAGAATCTATGGAGTATCTCAGTTTATGTTGGGAGTGGTCCTGGCAAACTACCATGTATTGTAAGGCTGTTTGGTCGAAATAGCTTTTGCTGACGGGATATTAACATTTTTCGTGTGTCAATTGAGAGTATTCCATGTGATTTTTATATGCAACGATTATAATAATAATAATAGTCAAAAGTTACGTCAATAATAAATAGAATCAAAATGGCATAATATGTATGGTAAAGCATAATCTTGTGTATGTTCTGAGCAACGCGTTTAGTCATTTTGCAAATAATATTGGAATAACTGTGCCATAGTTTAAACAAGTCCCTGCTATTAGTAGTCACAGAATTGGCAATACAATCATATTTTTGTCATGAACTTCGCATCGCAGTTCCTTTAGTAACGTGCCATCGAATTAAACCATTTTGCGTGTACAAAGAACCATTAATTTATAAGGATTTAATTTGATTTAATCAGGGAGAAATCTTTAAATATGTATTTGGGGAAAGTTATGGGTTATCTGTCTTTCCCACGATAAGCACCAAATTTATAAATTTCATGTTTAATTTCATTACATCTCATTACGTTGACAAAACATGTAACTGATTGACATATCGCAGAAACTATAACTTATTTAAATATCCCGCGAAAACAAGAAGTCCTCTGAACAGACCTATGATATAAGATACAAATATACTTACTCCTCTGGCGCAGTGACCCAAAGTGAGTCTTTGCCTCCGACCGACGAGAGCTCTCCACCTAGCTGGGTCCTGTGCGGCAAGATACAAATATACCAAGTTTTTTTATCTAAACAACATCCTCTAACAGAGAAACAGAAAATAACTAAAATAATTACAGTTTCATTATAACCACATAGTATTATGTATGCAAGATGCCATTTTGTATTCTATTCATTGATCGGCGCGGCGTACCTATAGGAAATGTGATATCTGATAACATAATTTTTATTAACATTCTGTAGGGTTTATTGTACATAGTACAATTGTTTTTATTTGTTGATATCCCGTTTTTTTTTCATTTTTATTGTTGTTGTTTTTCTTGGACATAGGGCTAGTTGCCAAATTACAGGTACATAATTTATAATAATGTAAAATTGCATTTGCTTGTGTACTTTGTATTGTTACGGGTTTAATGTATTAACATGTGTTATGCTAAGAATACTCGGTTCAACATCGATTCTATTCAATGGATTGTATTATCTTGAAAGCTTCTCCCGTATGTTATCGTAATTTAATTGGGTCACCACGAAATTGTAAGGCATTTTGAACCTTGTATTGTGAGCATTAGTTTAAAGACCTTAATATCGTCGCACAACTGTTGTAGATGCACAATTCGACGTATAAATGTGTATGTCTAACGTGGTTAGGCTTCGCCCTTGTTCGTGGGTGAAGAATAAAACGAAATTTTAAAGAAATTAAATATTTTTATTATTATTATAAAACAACACTTTCAAATATTAAATGTATTTTCTAGTCATTGCTGTGCTTGTTTCTGTGCCACTAGGTGCTCTTATCAACTCAGTATCACAATATAAATGCATTCATGTGACAATTTACACCGGCACGCGGCGCGGACGCACCTTGCCCGAGTACCTAGCTTAACAAATAATTTTAAACCTTACGAATAAACGTTCAACAACTACGGAAGATCAGTAAGGAGGTAAGAAATGCAAAACTAACTACACACGCTACGTACGTAACACACGACAGATACACGACCGAATCTTATTGGCAATGGAATTACTTCGGAAACACAAAGTTAAATATCAAAACTACGTTAAATATCTATAAAGATTCAGTGTCACTCGCCCACTCACACGGTACGTTCAGGAAGCTTTGTCAACGTCTAAAATTTCTCCTAAATAAGTTTAAAATAGTATATCAAACATTATTGTTCTGCACATATTTGTTGCAACTGGAATGCGAGCGCACGAGTCTATAGTTCAGTAAACTGTGCGTGATTGCAACTTACGGAAGTACACAGTACAAAGTGACGTGGCAAGATGTAGGCGAGCCGCCCATCGCCTAATGACTGGAAAATACATGTTCAATCACATACCTACCATTAGTTAATTCAACTGACCAAATTAAAAGCTCTAAAATAAACAACAGTCTTAGAACATACAAGTTATTTACACAAAGATTTATTTATATAAAAATATCCTACTGTACATTCAACAATCATCGTCCATGTAGAAATATATAATTTGTGTATGTACAACAATTAGAAACAGTATTAAAAATAGTCAAATCTTTAGGAATCATCTAGTCGTAGGCAAAGTCGGCGGCGGAAATACACTGCGGTGGCAAGGCACATCGGGCTCACTAACTGATCGTTCTTCGAACAAACGGCGAACACTTGTCAACAAACAAAGTACCTTTATTATTTGACAAATTACGCAACATGCGATTTCTAGACGACTTTTTACGAAAATAGCGGAGACCGACAACATCGGAATGTATTTAAATTTATAGCTGATTACATGTTTCATTCGTTTTAGTGAAAAAATAACATTAGAATCGAGAGGATCGTTCAAACGTGCAGAATATTTGCTACAAAGTACAAGTTGGCTTTGCTAGAACAATTCGAAGCAAAAATCTATATTCAAAATTTAAATCACACAGCGTTATTCCACCTTTATTTATCCACATGTTTAAAAACGCACCTTAATTCGGTCAGGGGAGTATTCCCAACGAGTGTATTTCTCCGCTCTGGATAGGTATAGTGCCCCACAAGGAAGGTGCAGTCGGAGAAGCCGGCTGAGAGCACCCACACACACATTCCGCACATACATTCAGTCACATCACTCAGTCAACAACATCAGAATGAACACCATAAACACAACGGGTTTCTCAAACCCGATGCCGACATTGTTCCATTAGCCGAGTTTATATTGCAACGTCTTGGCCCCCTGCGATCGCGCATCAAATATTTGTAATTCCTTCGCTGAGCGGCTAACTTAGTGGCGTTCCGTACATATTTAAAGGAATACGATCGATCGATCGTTAGTACGACGCTTGCAATACACACGCAGCAAATTACAAACTGGCAAGTACAACAAACACGTGATACGGCGCTACGTAAGTGATCAGCCCTGTAAGTACATCGAACCTCGAACACATAGTATAGTTAATACGAGAGGCGGGAAGATCTAGTGACGCGCACAATACTGAACTAAATGAACTACGTTAAATACTAACACAAAAATTATTGGCAGATCTGTCTGGCCGGACGCCCGTCCCGCCCCGGCGACTTACAACACTGCCGTGGTAAAGATGACTACTGTAAGTCGGTTGAAAACAGTAATCAACAGAATCGACTACGATCAATGAATGATTATTATCGATGGATCTGATTTTTACCGAGTATAATTATTATATCAGACTACGATTCATAGACTGATTGATAGATCTACTCACAGATTGTAGCTACGATTGAGCTATAAAATTTAGGCACTGTCTTAACGGTAACCATCTTTGGCACGGCAGAACACTACTCCATCACATTCTCAACACTCGACAGAGAACAGAGATACTTACATATAAGTTTTTAAATAAAATAATATACAAAAGGGTTTACTACGAGAAACATGACGTCCAGTGACGTCCGCCGGGGGGCGCGACCCGGCCCGGCCCGCGTTGGTCCCGCGTTATCGTATAAAAGCACAATATATTAGTCTACGGTTATAATACAATAATAGTTGTAACGACAGATCACAGCCTAGGTTTAAACGTAAACGGGTCGGGGTATCGAGCCGGGGGAGGGGGGGCGTCACGTCACCGACGTCACGTCCGAATGCGTCTTCTGCAATCCGTCCTCGTCCGTGGACCTGTGGAGGGGGACATAGTAAGTACGCGTGATTGGGGATAGTGTACATCAGTGTTCCACAAACTTTTTGTGTTCAAGTTCAAGGGAACGTATATCTAGGAAAAAGAAAATTTGTGGAGGTACACAAAAAAAAAAGAAAGTGAAAAAAATGTGAAAAACGCGCCAAACGAAACTATAGAAGTAGATGAACGAAACAAAACGCCCAGATCGTGCGCTCCGTGTTTTACATACATACATAGGTATGTGTAAGTATTTTTGCTACCCATTTTTTTAATGGAATTAAGGTAGTGAATGTATGTATGAAAAAACATCCCAACTGCTTGCCGCTCGCCAACAGTGGCTGTGGTCGTTGGCCGATTTGCGCGTACCCTTAACAGATAAATCTACTAATCTAGTTTTGTGGTACATCAGCGTTTTCAACTTCCACCCATTAAAAACTGGTCACTGATTTGTTTTCTCTGACGCACAACAGGAAGTATTACTTCAAAACACGTTGTATGCGTGCTTATGTGTGTGTGTGCGTGTGTCGGTGTGTGTGCGTGTTACCGGTAGACGTGCGCGGAGGCGGTGGTGGTGTGGTAGTGCGCGGCGTAGGGCGCCCGCCGGCGCGCGAGCACGGCCCGCCGCAGCGCGCCCGGCCGCACCGAGCTCTTCACCGCGCGCCACGCCAGCCTGCGCGCGTGACAGACACACGTACATTACTAACAGCTTACTACTACTACTTAGAAACCAGCTTTCGAATACGAAGAAATCGGTTTACCAATGACGGAGAAATCGCCGGATATACACAAAAAATACAGAGCGTCGAACATAGAACCTCGTCCTTTTTTTGAAGTCGATTAAAATACAGACATCTGGTGAGCGTGGCCAACAAAAGATGGCACGAGAAAGTCAAATTTGCTTGTGAGCAACTGTGCTTCCCTTTAACAAACCGCCACGCATAGTGAGATAAAACATATTATCATTCTGTCTCGTTTTTTTCGTATCACCGGCGTAACTTGTTCCTTTTCTTGTGAGTGAGATAGATATCATCCATAGGACAATACTCTTCTCCGTATACGTTCTGTTTCAATTGTTCGTGTGTGAGTGCGATAGTCGCATCCGTTGACCGTGCACGGGCGCGTGCGTACCGTGCGTACTGTACGTACCTGGGCGCGAGCGCGGCGACGGTGGTGAGCGCCACGAGCAGCCAGTAGACGGGATCGGCCAGCGCGTGGTGCATGACGCGGTACGTGGACGGCAGCCGGAAGCACGACACGCACACGGTCTGGTACGCCAGCGTCAGCACGAAGAACGAGCCCAGCGAGCCCGTCAGCGCCACCACGTGGATTATCGTCTGCGGATACGTCACCACATACAATTGACTTTAATAAGTACAATTAACTTTAAATAGTTCAATTCACTTACTTCAAGAATAGTAATATTGAGGGCACGTTCCACTAAGCGATCACAACGTTCAAAACATTCCTTTTTCTAGAGAAAACGAGTCGTTTTGAGTGTTGCGACCGCTTAGTTTAGTGGAACGCGCCCATAGCAATACTCTGAAGTAGTCGATAAGTCAAATTCAATTAAAATTCAAAATCATTTATTCATGTAGGTATTTTGACGCACGAATTTTTTTGAGTCTACCGCCGTTTCGGTAAGTTGCTATACTATTAGTCTATTATTTTTTAGAAGAGTGTAGAAGAAACCGTCCGTAAATAAGTCACTTTATCGGCGTTGACAGAAAAATTAGTATAAAAATATTGTCACGGTATGCAGTCAGATTTTCTCGACATGAGACTACGAAGTTTGATATACCAAAAGTAGTAAATACACAATCGTGAATATGTACGGGCGTGCATAGACATATATATTATGCAAATGATGTTATATGCGCAGTGACTAATCTATTTCCTCTCATAGACATTTACATATCTATCATTTTAACGGCGTTAACCGACCGAATGACCACTGCAGTGCTTCGTTTAGGCAAGTGCATGAGTGTACACCATTGCCGCAGTTTCACGACAAAGCGTTGCTAATCACTATTGACACGTGTGGAACTACAGTGTGCATTGATTGCAGTCATTCCAACACCACAACGCTGCAACGAAGTAGGTGTAATTTAACGAAGTAGGTGTAATTTATCGAAGTAGGTGTAATTTAACGAAGTAGGTGTAATTTAACGAAGTAGGTGTAATTTAACGAAGTAGGTGTAACTTAAGTAAAGTTGTTTACACTGCTGCCATACGTTAGTGATTCCAACTGTGACGTCACACATGCTCATTACATTATTCACACCTCACAACCACTTACAAGCTTCATAGAGAAGAGCTGCATGGAAATAGCCAATTGAATTTTAATATATTTCCCCATGTACAATATAATATTTAGCCAATATTATTTTTTTGTGCGATGCAACTCACGTATTGTTCAAACATTTAACATAAGTTATAACATTTCATTACAAACTATGAAATGATTATCATGTCAAATAAAATTGGAAACAGTAGACAAAGCATCAGCCGTGTAGTAAAGTTAACATAATTTTTTTGGCAAGACAACGATTGAAATACGAAACATACAAAAAATTTTAAAATTTTGTAGTTAAGTTACTATTAAATTTAACTTAAAGCAATATTACTACCATGCTATGGAACAAGTTGAGTAAAAAAAAGCTCTACAATATTAAAAGTATATTTTATAACACTAACGGTCGTTAAAAATGGTTATCATACAGGACCGCCGTTTGCAGGGTCTCGGATTTAATTCCCGCAGGGCGGATATTTGAACAACGTGTTAGATTTTATAAGACTAACGGCCGATAAGAATGGTTATCAATATCATACAGGACCGCCGTTTCGCGAGGTTTTGGATTTAATTCCCAACGGAGCGGATATTTAAATAACGAGTTAGAATTACTGTTCATTCTTTTTGTGTTGTCAACCTACCCCACAGAGAATAGCGTGGGGTTAGTTGAGTGATGTGTGCGTAGCTTTATAAATTAATTAATTAACACATTGACGACCCGGATGGCGCAATGGTTAACACGCCGGATCGCCGTTCCGAGGGTCCTGTGTGTGCTTGTCCTGTGTGTCGTTCATGGCACCCACAACACAGGGAATCCTAGTGTGGGGCTGTGTGTGTAGCATTATTTATTTACAAATACAATACAAATACAAATACAAATATTCTTTATTTGTACACCACATATAACCATAAACAGTAATATAGACAAACAATGGTATACAAAAGGCGACCTTATCGCTAAAGTAGCGATCTCTTCCAGGCAACCTTTGGGTAGAGCAAAGAAATTAAGACTTAATAAATAGGCTAGCGGTGTACGAAAATGTATATTAGAGAGTTACGTAATTTAAACATAAATTGCAATGATCACTGATGGAGGAACAATAGGAACAAAGAAGTATTTATAGTGGACTGACCCAGCTGCGCGTCTCGATGGCGACGTAGACGAGCATGATGACGAGGCAACAGGTCATGTTGACGAGGCCGAAGCTCCAGATGTCGACGTCCCGGTCCCAGTAGGCGCCGGCGCAGGTGAAGAACACGACGACGCTGATGTAGAGCGACTCCGCGAGCACCGCCCAGTACGAGTGCGCGCGGTACGCGAGCCCGCGCCGCGCCGCGCCGTACAGCCCCGGCCGCTCCAGCAGCAGCGCCGCCGGCGCCGCGCGGTCGTACGCGCCTGGGTCACACACGCACAACACATTTGTTTACACTTTTTTGTAACATACTAAATACAATAACCATTTAAATAAATTAATGATAACCAAAGGCGGACCTAATGCTAAAAGTATGTCGCATAATTATCATTCCCATACAGCTAGAATCAAAAATACGCTATGATCCGGACGAGACCGCGCGTACTAGTTATGATAGTTTTTGACGTGACAACGTCTTATAATTCGGTGGCACGCATGAAAAAACATGACTCACGCGTTACCGTCGTTACCGTTGGTGAATTATTATACCAGCGCCATCTATGTATTGTGCAGTGAACAATTATTCATTAAGTTCGATTGGGTCCATTTATCGATGGAGGAAGGCTGGCTGAGCTGGTAGTTGTAGAGTGTGTTGAGTGGTGTGTTGAGTAGTGGGGCGCTATAATTCTGAATCACGATGTAGGATGTATAAGTATCCAGCATTCATTTTTAATAAATGACTTAACTTGTATTGAAAAAGTGTTCTTTTATTATGCTTGCCTACTCATTCAAAGGAAATTATTTTCTTAAGACGTTGTCACGTTCAACTATCGTCAGTAAACCGACTTTACAGACAACCAATTTTTTTAATCCATAGGAAACATAAAAAAACAGTGTTAAATTCTAAAAAACGCAATCGCTTTTAGAAACACGATTAGATTAACTTTACTGGATATAAAAAAATCCCAAAGTCATCAATCTCATAGCTATAATACAGACGGTGATTTTTTATTTTTTATATAAATGAAAAGATAGCAAGATTGTTTAGAACAATTCGGTAAGTTTATCTTGATAACATTGTTAAAATAATAATTACTATCTTCCGGACCTTCTTCCGGTGTTTTCCGCGCAATCACGTGACCAAACGCGAAAATATTGTGGAAACAAGAATGGATAATAAATGAAGGAAACGGAAAAAGAAATCACGAACAGATATAATCCAAATAATCAAAGAAAAAAATCCAAAGAAACGAGAAAAAGTAAGTAAATGTTGATGTACTTAAGTGTAAATTATGTAATAAGTATTCCATGTTAAATTCCATAACACTTTGGTAATCTGGAAGAGATCGCTCATAGCGATAAGACCGCCTATTGACTACACCAAATCTCTTTCATTTGTAGTATTGTTAGTAGCAGTGATTATGTTTACGAATACTGTTTCCAATTGGTGCACAACAAAGTGTTATTGTTATAGAGTTATGGTTACCGATGACGATGGGCGGGAAGGCGGTGAAGATGAGGTTGTAGGCCATGAGGTGCAGCTGGTCGATCATGACCGAGGATGAGAAGCCGCAGTACAGCTGGTACCAGAACACCAGGAACACGAACGTCTGCAACACACACACACACACACTACAGTCCCGGCCCCAGTTCTTCACGTACCAACAATGAATAACCTTTGAAAACTTATTAACTCTAGATGCATAGATTTCCTTACGATTTTTTCACCGATACAATAGATCATTAATTACAATATAATTTAAAACAGAGGTGCAAACGATTTCAGCTTTAACCCGTCCACTAAGCGATCAAAACGTTCAAAATATTCCTTAATTTGTAGAAAGAGAATCATTTTGAGATGTCATCGCTTACTTACAACTCAAAACGATTCTTTTTTTTCATGAAACTGGAACATAGAACATGGATGGATTATTTCATGGAACGCGCCCATAGTGTAATCGTGGAGACTTACCGCGTTCTTGAGGAAGAAGTATAGTATCATCCGCGCGAGCCGGTCGTAGCACCAGTGGCCGTGCACCAGCAGCAGCCGCTCCAGGTACTTGAACCGCGAGAGGGCGAAGTCCGACGCCATCACCGCCTGCCGCCCCTCTTGCCCCGACAGCCCTACACACACAGACGGAGACTTTAGGGCGCGCACCATCTGCAGCGCACGCTGTGCACGGGCACGCGGCGCTTTTTAGCTGCGAGGGCTCGTTGCAAGACAATGTTTGTTATCACATACATTGTCTTGCAAAGCGAAGCTAGACGTGTTCTCGTGAGCGTCTTCGTACGCAGCGGTTGGTTCGCGCCTTTATACACAAATTGAATAGTAAACATACACAGGCTTCAAACGTTTCATGCGTTATAAGTAGTGTTAAGTGATCCCTGTAAAGGTAACGTACCACAGAACACGACAGCCGATTGGGGCCCGTTGTGGTGAAATTTTATAGCGTCGTTTGTCAATGTCAGATTAATTCATTGACAAAAGAACCGGAGTATTAACTAACTTAAAAAGTAAATTACGCTCAAACACGGACTTCCGACCACAGATGAATTGTACACGTAATTAGAGTCGAAAAGTTGACTCTCAGAGCGTTCTAGTTTAGTATTAGCATGTGTTGTATGAACGCACCGACGCCGACGTCCGCCGTCTGGATCATGGAGACGTCGTTGGCGCCGTCGCCGATGGCCAGCGTCGTCACGCCGAGCTCCTCCTTCACCGCCTGCAACCAACCATTGCCCGACACACGTCACTAGTCGATCAGATTACCATCAGTGGTTGTACATTCTGTTTTTTTTTATAAATTCAATGCTTGACCACAACCCCACCTGATGGTAAGTAGAGATGTAGTCATAATGTTGGGCTTTTACCAAGTTAGTGCGCTATGACTATACCACCCAAGACTACATCACCACTTACCATCAGGTGAGATTGTAGTCAAGCATTAGCCTATAATTAATAAAAATGTTACAATACCAATACGTGACTGATGTGTGGCGACATCGCACACACGGTGTCGTCATCTTAGGATCTGTTACCCCGCATGAATATAGAAATTTCAATCGGGAAGACATTTGACTTTAACGTGAAAGATTATTCATTTAAGAATTATGCGGTATTTAGATCCATTCCATAAGGAGATTTTAATTGCGCTGTCTCAGCTAAACTGGTAAGCAATAATAATATCGTTATGTTACCGGCGCCGGGGTGGGTCGCTAGAATTGAATAAAATTATAAGCGCGAATACGAAATTACATGTTATAGTACTGTTATTAATTACAAAACTGATGAAAAATAAATCAATTAGAATTGAAAGGAATATGTTCAAGCAGATTTTTAGCATAATTTTTGTTTAATGAGCAATGTTAAAACAGTAGGTAAATGTGACCGATATTACGATCACTGAAATGGAATGGATGAATCATATTTTGTTTAAGTGTCGTTATATTAATTGTATTGTGTTTATATTATCATTTCTGAACCATTCAAAAAGATAAGCAAAGCTTAAACGATATGAATTGTTATTTAGTGATTATCACCTTATAGATTTCAGATCAATAGGTAATCAATTTGCTGAAATTCTTTATCATATACGTCAGTCGGCAATGTTCATGATTATTATCCGATAACGTCATAAATGTCTCACGATGCGTTGAGGAAATGATAGCCTAATGGTGAAAATTTTAGCCTTTCTCAAGAGGACTTGAATTAGAGCTTATCATATCATATTAGAGTTAGAATTAAAGTGTGCACGAGAGTGAGATCAAAAATCGTGAACCCTTTGCCTAAAAAAATGTTTAGTTTAAATATACTAACGTGTATGTGTGCATGCGCGTACGGATGTGTGCGCGATGTACAGATGTGCGTGCATGTACCAATGTGAGCATGCGTGAACACATAAAAAGGAGTTTTTAAGAGTAGAGTAAATAGGTATTTCCAAGTTAATACGCTTACCATCCTTGGACATCATCACCACTTATCAGGTATTGCCAAGGATTAAATTTGCATCGTATAAAAAAAACTTGAGGTCTCAAGGGACACCCGGATGGAACGAAGTTCCTTTCGATTAATTAGTGAAGGAATTGTAAAAAAAATTTACTCCAAAACTTCGTTCCAACAACATTAAAAACAATATGAATATTTCCCACTGGTAGCGTCATCTATCGTCAGTGACGCTAAACCTACAAATCTGAAAATGTCAAGTGTGGCACACTGCTGCCATCTATCGGCAAACAAAAAAAACAATCGTTACAACTTTTCGTGATAATTTTTCGTTACAACTTTTCGTGATAATTCCGTCTAGCCCCCTTTCGCAACGCGCGATAAGGAATTTCGTTCCAAAATGCACGAGCGTGACGAGCGTACACGCACCTTGACAATGTAGGCCTTCTGCAGCGGCGTCGCGCGGCAGCACAGCACGGCGGAGCAGCGGCGCGCCAGCGACAGGAAGGGCGCCACGAGCCCCGAGCGCCGGTCCAGGATGTAGGTGAGCGTGCGCCCGTCCACCACCAGCGCGCGGCCCTCGCGGCCCTCCGCCGCGCCGCCCTCCAGGTACGTCTTTATCGTCGACTCCGCGTGCTCCTGACCGTTGAGTGAAGCGAATATATAACTAATTTTAGGTACAATCATACGTAGCATATAGTTAACAACAAAACCAAAACAAAATTACATGAGACAAATTTAATAGAAGACTATTTTGCGGACGACATTTGATGAGACTACATATCGTGCATGTCGTGCATGTTTAATTTTAAATGTCAGTCAGTGTGAACGTTAGTCTTACTGTCCCACCGACCACACAGCCAATAGATACCTAATGTTTGATTTTCCGTATTGCGAATGCATTCTGGCAACTAGCTGAGGTAAGACGAAGCGGGGTGACTGGCTAATTCAACGATGTGATTGGCTAATTCTAAGAAATAGATTAATTTAAGCAACGGGAAAGAATGAGACGGCACGAATTTATATCGGTACTAGAAGCCGTATCGGTAATATTAGATGTGTTGACAGAAGCCATTCGCCTCTTATTAGGAGTCTATTGGCTGTGTGGTCGGCGTACTCTCCCCTCCTCTCTCTCTCTCTGTGTGTGTTGAATCACCTTGTCTCGCGACATGAGGTAGAGCAGGCGGTCGGTGGGCGAGAAGAGCGCGGCGGAGTAGGCGATGTTGACGGCGGTGTCGGGCTTGTCCCCGGTGAGCACCCAGACGGCGAGGCCGGCGTCGAGCAGCGCGCGCACGGTGCGCGGCACGCCCGCCTGCAGCCGGTCCTCGACGCCGGTCGCGCCCACCAGCGTCAGCGCGCTCTCCAGCCGCGCGAGCGACTCGCGCACGCGACGCTCGCGGCCTGCGGGCGCGCACGCAATGCAATACGTTAATTTATATATTTTTTTATAATTACGTATGCCTTCTACTTTAGTTTGCATTGTGTCGCAGAAGGCAGTCTACTACACGATACCGCGGTTTCGTCGTGACTATTTGTTTTTATTTCTTTACACGCTAAGAGCCCCACAATAGGATACCCGTGTTGTAGGTGCCATGGACAACACACAAGACAAGAACACACACACCCAGACCGAAAACAGAAAAACCTCATCATTAAAATTCCGTCTCGCTGGGAATCAATCCAGCACCCTTGGAAATAGAAAGTTTGAGTTTATCCCCTTCTTCCACTTCCAAAAATCTTCTCTTAGTGCACCTGCACTCCCCAAGGAACATTCATCCCAAATCTTCTTCTCGAGTTCTGTAGTTTCGGCTGTGCGATGTCTGTCAGTCACTCAGTAACGGAAGAGTTTTATTCGGTGCCGTTGGCAAGTATGTGGCTTAACTGTGTTGTTGACAAATAGAATCCAGCCACTCAAATTCTTTTCGAAGACCAGGCCTGTGCTTAATACAATACAGTCTACAATTTAATCTAACCTGCATTATACGCGCATGTGATTTTAAACTTATTTATTGCTTTTAAAATTATACGGGTAACTTAAGTTGTCCTCTTTTCCAAGAACTTTGGTTTTATCAGTATCTAGACACTGGAGGGATACTATCGGTCCGACAGCCCTACAGCGGTCGGTATCGACAATAAACATGAAATGTGAATCACACCTGATAAACTAATTACGTTATCTCCGCCGAATGAATCATGTTTATAGTATTTTATGAATAACATAAAGAAGAATTACCTGGAAACGTGAAACTTAAGAGATTTTGTGTAATTCCCCGCGTTTTTTATCTCGATTTATCATCAAAAAACAAAAAACTAAAAAAAATCAATAACATCAAGTAAGTACAACACTTGCTTCTGTTGACATGCAGGGGAGTAAACGGTGTTGAATTGTTTTTATTTTCATTTTGGTATTGCTTGATGGCTTTAGTGTTTGTGTTTAGTTGTTTAGTGTGTGTGTGTGTTCCGCTAGATACCGAAATGTAACTATAAAAAAATGGAAATAAAAAAACCATTTTCTTCAAGTTTTCAATAATAAATCATATTAAACAATAGTATAGGCAAGGTGAGATATAAAGTGAACATTCCAACCGACCTTCCCCGATCTCGGCGGCCCGCGCGTGTCCGGCGAGCCACTCCTCCCAGAGCGCGGGCGACATGGTCCGCTTGGCCATGACGAGCGTGCGCAGCCCCGCGCGCGAGTACTCGGTGAGCAGCGCGCGCGTGCGCTCCACCGCCGCCGCGTCCGCCGAGCCCGCGCGCACCGCCGTCAGCGCGCCCAGCACCGTGCTGTCCGCGCCCTTCACGTACAGCACCACCTGCACGCGTGCGTCACAACCGTTTTTATTATCAATACAGATATTATTGTATACGTCACTTGTTACGAAATAATGTTAATAAATTATGATTAATCCGCCAATTTATACGGTCGGCTATATAGTATCTATGTAATAGGCTAGTTGACTAATTTTGAAAAACTAAATCATAGTTTGCCAAATGGTCTAATTTAACTGATATATTAATATTTCAGTAAAATACTAACTGTAACATATTTTAATTTATATTTTCATGAACTATTTGACGTTTCCGTCAAAAAACGCGTCAAACTGTCATGGCGACTCGTGTGACGTCATATGTTGGAAAACGAAGAGCTGTTTGGTTGAACGGAAAGACTAAAATGCTATGTCAAGTTTGTTTAGTTTTGCAACGTGTGACGTCACGCGTCGTATTGGCGTTCGCTGTCACGTGACTAGTGACTGTAATTTCGGGATTTTATTCCTCAAAAATATTAAATAATCATGATTTATTTAATCAATAAGATCGATTTTTCGCATTTGTAAATATTAAGCTACCATAAAAAATAGAAATCTTTAAAATATTTTCTTACTGTCAACTACCCTATTTAGTAAGATTAAAATTTTGTAATCCAACTGTTTGTAAATACATTTTTACGTCTTTTTTATAATTAACTAGCTCTTAGTATTATTAACCTATAATTATAACCTTGAATTAAAGCAAATAAATAAATTAATAATAACATTATAATCTTTCCATGATCAAATTTGTAACTTAGCCAGAGAATAGTAAATACTGTATTTTGTGTAACTCTACACTATATTCATTTCACTAAACCTGTATCGAGGCCAATAATTCGGTACATTCGGTGAATTAAATATTTATAGACGACAACGACGTACCACCGACACTAATACGAGGTTGCCTCGTTAACAAGGCCAATGAGCGCACCTGTCCGTTGGGCATGCGCATGGCGACGGACATGCACTTGCGGTTGCTGTCGAACTGCTGCACGCGCAGCACGCGCAGCCGCGTCAGCTCGCCGCGCACGCCCAGCTCCACGTCGTCGGGCGAGCGGCTGCGCAGCTCGTAGCCGTACGCCAGCGCCGCCTCCGCCAGCGCCAGCTCGTCCGGACTCTCCGCCTCGAAGCGCGCCAGCTGGAGCGAACCAACTTTACTATAAGCCTCTCGGTAACCTGATTTTAGCGAATTTTCGATAAAATACAAATACTCTTTATTGTTCACCAGTTTGGACAAAAGTAGCAAGTTATGATAAAAATAAGAAAATAGTCGGCGGTCTTATTGCTGAGCAGCAATTTCTTACAGACAACCTAAATAGGGGAATGTTATAAAGGACAAAGATTTTTGGTAGGGTGAATCCCCCCTTCCCTTCCAGGGGCCCAAGTCTGTAAATTTATAATTGCGTTGTGTTTCAATAGTTTCACACATCTAATATACCAAATGTGTCAAACGATTCCGACATCTTGTCGAATTGAAACATTCACAAATTAGCAGACTTGGGCTCCAATTGAGATGTCGTGAAATTTGGCTTGACTCCCCACCCTCTACAAATGTCTACATTATACGTGACATTGTTCAAAATGTTTATTTTTTGTGTAATTACATTAATTTGTGCTTTATTGCGTTGAATGTATTAAATAGAAACATATTAAAAACCCGTAATAAAATTATCGACGAGCTACTGTGCTACTTTGTCCCGTTTGCTTAACCGCAATAAATATTATCGTGTCGAATTTCTTTTGCATTGATCCTAATTTTCTCGTAACTTTACACTGTTTCTAGAGGAAAACAAATTGCGTGATATAAGACGATAAAAAACAAAAAAACATATATTTTTATTAATCAAACCAAACAATACCAGTTCATTGCCGCAGGATATAAAAAAGTAATTTATCACGCCGTTTATTATAGCATTTAAACTTTAGGGTGACCTTTTTGGCAACGAGTCGCGCCCACATTCAACCAGCTGATTATTTACTTCTGTTTTAATTGTTTACGGTAAACAAAGATAAAGATTGACCTTGACCTAAATAGTGGAAACCGATATGAACAACAAACCAAACAAGTTTAGATAATTTACAAAGCGGTGAGCTTTTACCGACGCATCCCGACAACGAAGTGAGCAAACACATTGTGTTCATTTTTTTGTCGCTCGAAAATAATTTTGTCCTTTTGTAGGATAGTAAAATTATTTTACAAAAATATTTATAGAATTTTTACCCAATATTAATTACATGCTTTTTTAATATACTAAATTGATCAATTGTTATCGTTAGTTATGTACCAAATTAGAAGTCAAACAAAGTGCAATAAATTCGGTGTCGTGTTTTTTAATTACTAAAATATATGTTCTTTAAATCCATTTAATTAAAATTGGTCTGGTAAACCCAGGAGCGATTTAACTGGGAATCCTTGTGGATGTTATCATTTTCCTGTCCTTATCAATTTATAATTAATGAATTTATTCTAGTATCGCTATAGGTACCTAAGTGTCGGAAATTCCTACATGGTTTGACGACTACTATTTAACCCAATCGACAGATCACCCTCCAGATTATTAAAAAACAAATTATAAATGACTGCAATGTTGTATAGAAATGAACGATTTTCCAATTTCCGCGTTTATTTTCGTCAACAAACAATAACATGAGCAAATTAAATCTCAGCCCAGCCTTGAGTTAGCGCCGCATCAACGGTTCAACTCAAAGGAATGCGATTTCGTAGTTTTTATATCTCGTTGAGATATGTTTGTGTAATTTACAATTTCTACTGCTTAACAGCTATATTTTGATTACTTTGGGTAGCGAAAAATATTGCGCCATACTTATCGGTCATACTTATGCTGCGACTATTACGAAACGCGCCATACTGTCCAGATTCTTGCAATATCAGGGGCGTCACCACCATGTTACCGGCTAACTTCCGCTTTCAATAACGTATCTCTCCATTTTTAATGATATTGATATGATTAGGATTGAGGATAGATAGAAAATAAAGAGTAGCCGTAAGTACTAACCAACTAATGTTCTAGAGCTAGAGTCCTATTCTGTGGCAGTTACAGTTGTCATGGGCGGCAGCGGAAGGGTGATGATGCTGCATAATGGTTTCCTAATATAATTCCATAAAAAAAGGATGAAGCTGTTTTTATAAGGCCTCCCAGGCACCGACCACACACTAGATTCCTAATGTTTGATTTTCCGTATGGAGAACATTCAGACCACTAGCTGAGGTAAGATGAGCGGGGGGACTGGCTAATTCAACGCTGTGATTGGCTAATTCAAGGCCACACGAAACGTTGGAAAGAAATAGATTAATTTAAACAACGGGAAAGAATGAGACGGCACGAATTTATAACGGTACTATAATACTGATGTGTTGTTTGAAACCATTCGCCTGTTATTAGGAGTCTAGTGGCTATGTGGTCGATGCCTCCAGGTCACTGCCCTACGGGAGCGTAACGGTTACCTGCACTTCAGCGGAGGTGCTGGGCTCGCTGGTGCTGTCCTCCTTGGAGCCGAACGGCAGCTTGGGCAGCCGCAGCCGCAGCGGGGACGTCGTGGACGGCGGCGGCGACGGCGTCGTCGACCGCGACTCCGTCAGCCTGGAGTATCTGCTGACGTGTTGGACGTTTATATCAAACATATTAGGGGACGTAACCCATACTATGTGACCGTATTTTTACAATTTTACATATACATATTTTACAATAAATTAATCTTGCTTTTGTGGTAAGAAGGGAGGTATTACTCATGTTTGAAAGCATAGTAACATCTGCTACTATTAAGTGGCTATGAACATTGACCAGACATGACGAACCATAAAAACTGCGCAGTCTGACTTGAAGATTATGAATAACCAGAATACATCCGTCAATAAAGTACTGACTTGTCGTTGGAGCGCAGCGTGCCGTTGGAGCGCGAGGGCTTGTCGGCGGGGAACTTGTCGCCGGCGCTGGAGCCGCTCAGCTGCATGTCGTCCACGTGCGGCTGGCTCACCACCACCGTGTTGCACACCGCCAGGATCAGCAGGAACTCGCGCACCTGGCAAATCTTCACGTATTATACTGTGTATTGGCAGTTGTCCGGATTTATCCGCTATTTTGGCTTTTATTTGTTCGACTTTTTGTTAAGACCAATAGTTAGTTATCACGATAGGATTGGAGATTATGTGACAGACCAAATTAGACGCGGGCGAAGCCGCGGGAAAAGGCTAGTAATGTAATCTATGTGGCCATACAAACTCCATTACGCCTTACTATAAATAATTAAAAATGGTCACCTTTTGCGTATGTTGAGCATCATTGCTATCAAGTAAGTGCTGAAGCATTCTCCTGTTCGGAGACACGCTGGTTATGGGCGTGACTATCGGCGGGAGCTCAGCGGAGGGCTCGGCGGGCGGGCCCGGCGGGTGGTCGTAGTCCACGCCGCTCACCGTACACCTCCTGAACACCATCTTATTCTCCGTCAACGTCCCGGTCTTGTCGCTGAACAAGTAATTGATCTGCCCCAACTCCTCAGTTATATTTAATGCTCGACACTCAGTTCGCGTATTCGTAACAGGATCGTACATTTCCACATCTTGGTGAATGTGGTACACTTGAAGCAGTTTCGTCATTTCGATCGTGACGTACAATGACACCGGTATCATGACCTGAAGCACTATTATGTAGGTCCAGAATATCAGCAACCCTTCGTAAGCGGGTTTTGCCGTCGAGATGATGAACGGAACCTCTTTGTTGAGAAGGGGGCTGTATTGGTCCAACCACACCTTGCAACCGACGGCGCCCGCGCAGCAAAGGAACAGCAACACCAGGACGCACCATATCACATCGGTGTTCATCTTTCTCTCCAACTTGGAACATTTGTACCTTGGTCCTCCATTATTGAGCATGGCCTTAGTTTCATGCCCCGCGTACACCACGATACCTTCTACGAAATCTGTGTTTTTGAGTGTACATTCCCTGAGCAGAAGGTTGTCTGATGTAAGTGGAACTCGTCCGCCATCAGGATGCGATATGGTGCCGTTAAACCTGTATATTTTGGTCGAAGGTCGCTCTACTTCAACTGAACTTCTGAATTTCATCGGACAAAATTCTAGACGCTGAAAAAAAAAGTTAAATTTAATTGAGTCGGTTTTATAATCAGAACTTACAACCGAACCTTTGGGGAATTTACCAATCTACGGTCAGATCTTAAAGTAAGTAAGTAAAGTTGGTAAATTTCGTACAACCCTGCGATTATGAATACTATATAGTTCCTAACGAAATTGTACCTCATCAAATCACAATTAATTTGAAATACATATTATATACATATAACTTCACAAAATGGTGTGCGTAGAATTCGAACCCAGGCCACGTAACCCGCGATCAATGTTTTGGTCACGAAGCTATAAATGTCTTTGTTTTCTCTCATATTTATAATACCAGTAAACACCCATTTTAAGCCTTACGTGCGAAACAATTGCTGTTCATCAAAGTCGGTTGACGCCAGGGAAAGTTTCTCACGCATGCTTCGTCACTGTAGCTATTATAATAATAGTCAGCAGCTTTGAGCGGCGCCATTATCTCGCGTATCGAGTGATGCAACAGTAGTTTAGTGTGCCGGATTAATGAGGTTAACCGTAAGCCGTAAATAAGTACAGGACAACCAAGTAAACGATGTATACCCAGTTGTTCTACATAATATTAGACTCATAATGCTTTTGCATGGTTTATAGCGATTTGCTTGCGCATGTATTGCGGCCGCTTGTACGTTAGCGGTATCTAATACTGTGGTTACGGAGTTTACCGCCTTGGCAGTATACTTTTATGTTTGGATCATCATAATTTAACGCTCAAGCCATAAATATTCAATGTAAGCTGTTACTTTTTGATATTTTTAAACGACTTAGTCATAGGAAACAGGCCGATTCATTTAATGTTTCACATATACAGGAGCCAATTTAATTTTATCTTTCTTTCTTTAATATAAAGCAGTTTCGAAGTTTTTGAAACGGCTGTAGAAGCAAAATCTGATCCAAGTTATCAGTGACACCTATAGACTCCGAGTTCTCACAACAGTCACAATCAATAGCCAACATTGCTATAGCTGTGTGAAGCACACATTCACATACATAGGTATTATTTTCATCTTTAATTCTCAAGTAGATGCACCAATGTAGTATATTCATAATTTAACTGATATCACTAAATGATATTCATGCATGAATTCAAACATATCCTTAAACCCCAAAGCACTAAACATAAAGGACAACCTTCATTCCAATTCGAAATAATTTAACAATTTGGTATTTGTCAAAACACCTCGAAGTACGCATGTAAGTTTTTGCTTCTAGTACATTTTCAGAAAAGCTTTATAGAGAACAAACGGTGGAAGACATTCTAGACAGACAGTCGTGTTCTATTACCTTATCTCTAAAGCCGGGAGCCACGACCCGCTGTTTGAGGTTGGTCTCGCCGTCCAGGTTGCACGTGTCCAGGTAGCATATCCCCATGGGGTTGGAGGAGTGCAGTAGGACCATGTCCGCCGGTATCGCCTCGTTGTTCGACAAGTGGACTATATCCCCCACCATTACGTCCCTCCATTTCACTCGCACGTATCGTTCTACTGATCTGCGGAAGAAAGAGATATGCTTAGAGATTGAGATGGATTCCTGTCTGATGTTACTGTCTGTTCTGCGCGCGACAGACTGTGCAGTTCGGCGAGGTAAAACCAAACGTGTTGGTAACAAAGTTGGAAACTTTGATTATAAATATAATCAAAGGTTGGAAAGTAGTTAAAGCATTCGATTAACCGGAAATCGCCTCGGTATTAGAAGACGTGCATAAGTGCTACCGATACGATAACCAAGTGTACCTGTTCATATTAAAAAATATATTATCAAAAATGTAATGACCACGTCTCAATAACATATTACCTAAAGCACTAAGTGAGATATTATGTCTTCATTATATTTTGCGCAATTAACCTATTGCATTATGATATGTTATAAATAATCAGCAATAACTTAGCACTTAGTCATATAAGTAGATAATAAACTGACATCACTACCATCGTTGTCCGCAAACAAAGCGATGTAATAATAAACATTATTGAGCTATTGTGATACGTGGGCCACTTAAAGTTTTGCATGAGTAGCTCAATATAACTATATTATCTCACAGCTGGGATCAGATCTGCTCCTAGCAATAGTTACAGGGTCGGTACATTGAACTATTACAATAAGTAGGCCTCCTCATCCCAGTAGTAGGCCATTAATGGGTTGAAGGTTTTTTAACGAGAAGACGAATGTATTTGATGTAGAGATGCGTATATGTTTCAATATTTCCGCTGTTGTCGATTACATATTTTGTTCATACGCATTGGAATCTGTCTGTATTAATAGAATGGATAACCTTTTAGATTGTAAGCGAAGTCTAGAAATAACTATTTATTCAGAACTGCAGCAAAGGAGGTCAAGACGATATTACTAATACTTGTAGTAGAAAAGGATACACGTTTGTAGAATAGTGACCGCTTGCTCCATTTATTGTACATAACAGATATAGAGGAGTGTTTGTATCTCTTCAGGACCTATGTCCATAGATAACCTAGTATAGAGGTATGCACGTGGCATAAAGATAAACATTGAGTACCTATAAGATACCTGGAAACAGTCTTATGGCAATGGAATAGGTACTACAACAGCAATACCTATAACCGTTTTTAATACGGGTTAGGTATACCTTCCTCGCGAATTCCTCTGACTATTGGTGACCGATGATGAAAACCGCATGATAATGATGATGAAAATAATTCAACATACAAATATTATGAACATTTTCACAAGATAATATTAGAGGAGCATCGTGACCGGAACCATTACGCGGTAATTTGTGTTTCGTGTAGTTGAAGGGCCAAACAACGGCGGCCACAAACAGCTCGCGTGACACCGACTCGGCGTCGAAGCGATGTCGTGATTGTAAGTAAGAGCGACGTCGGCGATCGTATCGCGATACCCGACGGGCCGTTTCTTCATCATTCCGTCTGCGAGAGCAACAGGTGAGTAGTATAGGCCGCCAGCGCAATAAATATAGAATACTAGTAAACCCGCCCTCGCTTCGCTTCGCGAAAACCAACTTGCTTAAACTTTACTCTTGAATCATTATATCTATTAAAAAAACCGCATCGAAATCCGTTGCGTAGTTTTAAAGATCTAAGCATACATAGGGACAGAGAAAGCGACTTTGTTTTATACTATGTAGTGATTGACTTGAAAAATAATAAGTTTTTGAATTCTTATTTAACCATATACCAACCTATTTCTTTCATCTTTCATATATACTTTTCTCACTAGGAATCTTTGTAAAAAAAAAACAGGCAACATGATAAGTTTGCTAATCCCTCACAAGTCTCAACTCATAAGTTGCCGAATTATCACATAATATAATTGAACGCCCGGATATTATTTAGGTCATAATTTAATTTACATTCGTAATGCATTAAGAATGTTCTATTTTTCTCGGTTCTATCTTTCTTCTATCTATCTTTATCTCTCTCTCACAAATCGCTGACCGTCGATGAGCAAAAAGAAAGCTATCACCAATAACACAAATCGCTTTCGATGCTTTCTCTCTGACTGCTATTGTTCGGTGTATGTTAAATTCAATTTCATTCAAATCCCAATAACTTTGTGCGTTCAACGCAGTATTTATTGAAGTTCCAATGAACATGCGTTGCGTCAACCTCTTCAGAAAACTAACTCGAGAGGCTCTCAGGTTTCTCAGTCAAAACAACCCAAATGTTATCGCGTGCGACCCGTCATAATGGTTAATAGTTTTGTAAGTTCTAAATTAAAACATTTCAAGGTGCGCTTGGACCTTGACTAGTCCCAGCTACACTGAAGGCCAAAAAAACCACAACAAGAATCTCGATATGTTACCATAACAGCTGAACAAATAACGAGATATTGACATACTTCGCCATATCTTTTCTGTAACTGTAGAAATAGAAATAAAGCAAGTATTTAAAATGGAGAACTTTACTCAGTACAAAATCTCAGTACAATGTTTTTATAGAGGTAATCTCATTCTATATACAGATTAAACTTTATCAATGGCAGCAAATAGGATTTAAATAAATTATTATCATCACTCTTCTATCTTACTTATCTATGTCTATTGTTTCGTGGAAAATACGTGTAGTTGAATTAGAACGATACAATAAAAATATGAGTACATGTAACTTGTTTT
The DNA here is from genome assembly GCA_905404295.2 of Ochlodes sylvanus. Taxonomy (NCBI): domain Eukaryota; kingdom Metazoa; phylum Arthropoda; class Insecta; order Lepidoptera; family Hesperiidae; genus Ochlodes; species Ochlodes sylvanus. The sequence goes on along the minus strand of FR990130.1, from coordinate 11,268,337 downwards.
ATTTCATGATCGTCAATATGAAAATTCTTAAGTCATGCTTGTGCGTAAATGATAACACGTACATTGTGCACTTTATAAGCAGATTTGATACCAAATACAACAATAATAAAATTCTCATACTAATTAATTAAGTTATGCAACTTCACATATTAATTATAAGTTTAATCTTTAGTTAATTATATAGATATAGATAGAGCACGGTACAATAGATACCTTAACTTCCCCGGGTGGTGCAACAATAGTTAAAATCGCTAACTGACGTCTGCATTCCCAAAAGAGAGAAAAATCGAGATTAAAAAAGACAAGGTCCCGCTACAGGCTCCGACAGACTGACTTTTTCATGGTAATAGCCGGCAAACGAACAAGTCTGTCACCTAATGGTGAGTGGTCATTATCACCCAGAGTAATAAGTAGCACGATTGGCACGAACGACGCGTTTTCGGCCATAGAATGAAGAGAAAAGAAAGATAGAATTAAATGTAAAAAAAAACTTTTTTAAAACAAGCTTTTATTTGAATGCGCTAAAAAGACTAAAATAAACTTTTCTTTTAAATCTTTTACTATCAAATAATAGCGTCAGTTCTACAATAAAAGTGAAGTATTAACTTACACAATACATACATAATACAACAACCTACGAACTACTATTTTTATTTATTTATTGAATTAATAAGTAGGTAAGAGTTATAGTTACAGTTACATAAATTTCCTCTCGTTGTTCACTAAGAAAGAGTTAGAGGATCATTTTGCTCATCAGGATCATTTTGGTCATAATTCCACATTCAACTTTCCGCTTCGTTGGGAATCGAACCCAGGACCGTTCCAACGGCAGTATGCTAACCATAGTATTTTGTTTGGACTCCTAACAAACCAATTCTATGTATTATATACCGGATGTTACAATAACATAACTATGGACGCTACCCATCGAACCACTCCCGCAGATCCCGCCACGCAGCAATTCGCACGCCATTACTAACGCAAACAATTTTGTGTTTAGCGTTTTTTTGGCTGACGTAACGATATTATCATTTAATTAATGTATACTTGTTCAAATCATACCTGATTATAAAATATTATATTTATTCTTAATCTGATCTAGGTGATAAATACGACATAAAATATCAATCAATACTTTGCTATATCGATAAAAGATAGATTATTCCAAATACGTTATTAGCTACCTAAGTGAATTACGTTTATTAAAAAATAATGTACTTTAGATGAAATATTTCATATTAAACCGATGTAAAAGAGACCGGCCAAGCCAACAGATTATGAATCGGTACACATACGAAACATAAATGTTAGGTAAAAACGTCCTGGGATAATTACGCTGCAGGAATTCTAAAACGTACGGGGTTATTGTCTCATGAGTCGAAATTTAAATCTTAAAACGAATGTTTTAGGCGTAAAAAACAAGCTAATAAAACACAACAGCTGAAATACAGTATAGAATTAACAAAGTAATATTTAAACACTAATGAAGCCAAAAAAGCAGTATGACGTGGACACTTCATAGGATTCCTAGGCTATGAACGTAGTAGCTAATGAACATAGACGTGCGTAATCGACAGAGCTGAAAGATAGCTTCATATTCATACTGACAAGTGACAAGATCAATAAAGTCTGTTGAACCATAACATAACGAAAGTCAACAGATTATAATTAATAGGAATTTGTGTACCTATGTTATTGATTTCTAGTTTTGACTGATTTAAAAATATTTGTTCATACGTTAGCACAGACCACTCAACCAAGTGGTCTGTGTACCTACGTTAGTTACAAATAGGGTGTCCAAAAACAATTTTTATCTTTATGATCATTGCCACCGTCATATTAATATCATAACCTAGCATCGCTACTGCGAGTATACCATAGAACCAGCATATGCTGCCAAAATGATCCAAATTGTGTTTCAGATGTTTCAAAGTATGGATGCCAATGACCACTTACCTATAGGAAAGAGGAGATGACATGTGACAAGTAAGCAGCACTACGGAGTACTATTACTTAATCTGTGGCAGCACCACCTTTCCGCTGCCGCCCAGATATGGTCACCTCTGCGACCGATACAGAACAAGACTGTATGTATTGCATACTTATAGAACAAAGTGAAATAATACTTTTGATAAAATATATGACTTATTCATTATAAATTATTAGAGAAACAACCGCGCGTTTTCCGCAAATAAATAGAAACGCTTAGTATGGAGCGACCCCTACCGTCAGTATCTAACTGTCATAGATCATCAAGCCAGTAGTTGTATTGTCAAATATTCAGTGATGTCCATGTGATATCATAGCGTGGGCTATCGTGCGATCTTCGTCCAGCCCAATGTCACTATACGAGTACAAGTATACCTACTCTTGACACACTTAGCTTTATTTATACTGAAATATTATCGTAATTTGGTCATCTTTGTTGCCTACTTACTTTGTTGGCAGAAAATTGTGTAGGCAAATTGTGTTAAAAATTAAGACATTTTTGATAGACTGTTCAACTATTGCCAACTTGGGCTGGAAAATATGTTTTAAATTAAAAGTAACAGAACATTCATCTTGTGTAAAGATGAGCCTTAGTGCCTAAAAATATAAATTTAATGTAGAGCCAGAAACGCTAGAAATGAATTTGGATTATGTTCAATAAAAAAAATCATAAAATACGTGTCGCTAAAAAATTTTAACAGCCATAACAAGTTTAATAAAAATTCAAATACCGAAACTAGCAAATTCATGAGTAAGTGAAATAGCGTTCATTAATTTGATTTAATCGTTTTTTAACTGCGCAATTTTCATATACCGCTAAATAATTGATAGTCTCTTTCGATATTAACGACATCTGTCCCACGGCACTCATTTAATTATTGTGCACGTCATTTATTTCTCACACTCGGCCCACAACATGCAAACATGAGGAGTATTCGCAATAAACTTTGACATTGGTTCCTGACCTTCATTCATATTGCGTGCGAACGTCACATTAAAGAAACCTCCGGACGTGACAGAGCGGGTTAGTTCCTACGGCTCACTTTCTCCCAACTCCGAACGGTATTCAGGCGAGGCGCGGCTAAATTTGTGCGTTTGGGCGATAAGTGTGTCGTTGTTACATCAGCGAATCTTGGCCAGGGCGAGCAATGTGAAGGCCAGGCGTTCACTATCGGCCTTACCCGCTTTGGACGAACTTCCCTGCACCGGTCACAGATTAGGACAAACGTTAAAACAATTGATTCATATAGGCCATCAGCCAGATGTAAGATCCTCTTCAAGCTCGTAATAGTTCATAGTTTCATACGCTTGCACATTGCACATTATTGCACATGTCGTGGATTCTTGTCCACGCTTCTCGCAATTAGTATTTCATGCAACTTTTCCTCGTTTCTTGCAACCGGTACAATACACCGTGATGTTTATAAAATACGAATAAAAAGAAACATAAACAATTCCTCAAGTGCAATGCTGCTTGCCTTTGTACAATTAATTTTTGCCCTTTTTTAGAAGGACTATTTATTGTTCATTGTACTCACGTAGCGCTCAAAGTCTACAAAAGTAGGTTAGACTAGAAACTTGATAAGTTTGTATATTATAAGTTCTACTTCGTTCAATGGTATTATCGGTGAGCCAGGTTACCGAACCAAGCACGAGTTCAATAATTATGTTCCCGACCGACAACTCAGTCTGACACTCTTCTGGGCTAGGATCCTTGTATTAATGATGCCCAGGGTAAGTCAACATTTACCATCAGATGACTAATCTGATCTTTTGGTGACTAATAACATTACGTTTAGTCTAAATGGACAATTGTATAAAATTAAGACGCAAAATAGGATTAAAAAAATCTGTTATTTTTACTACAGTTGTAACATAACATAACACAATTTCTTCGCGATGACCAATGCAATTTCAATGGAACGATAATGAGAGGTGATTCTTGCATTCCTAATAATGAACAGGTTGTTTAAATATGTAAATATATACAAGTAACGTGTGTGCGTAATACGCGCAAAGAATTAATTTGATTGTCGGTCTTTAGCCGTCCCATTTCATTTTAAAAGACTAGTATTAGTCCAGCCGTATCACATAACGACCTAACGAAACGAAAGAAAAAAATTACGACGGGACCGATATTTACAAATTAAACATGATTTACATTATTATATTTCTTCTGTGCGTATGTATGTAATTGAATTCCTCCTAAACAGCTGTATCGATTTGGTTGAAATTTTTTGTGTCTTCAGATGGATCCCAAAATGGTTTAGATTCACAATTGAAGCCGGTGGGTGGCGCTGCTGTCGATATGTCACCAAATTTGTTTAATAATTATAGAGCGTTACGACATTATCTGTGACAGCTAGTAAAAAAAATATATGTAAAATAGCTGCTTGAGGATAATATAAGTGCATATTATATGATATAATTTTGACGGTTTGCACGCTATCTGTATACGTACCTACTATCGGCCTGTGATTCATTTACATTACTGGATTTAAAATATAATTTTAAATGATAATTTATTTATCATCTCTTAGAGTCCCTGGATTAATAGGTATATCACGATGTTACTTTGTTTATTTTCCAAGTAATTATTGGACGATTTGACAACATAATCGACGATTATTATCTGACAATTTATTGTCATCGCCGTCTTTGTAAATCAATGGTGACCTACCCTTGCTCCGAATCCATACATCGACATAAAGAATCCGAGTCCAAAATATTTGATACTCACTCGTATTTTCATTAAGTAGGGGTAAACCAACCGATGGATCCTTAGAAACTTAGAAGCCATCAAACAATGTCTACCCTTGCCCCGCGGCCCGGCGCGGGCAGCTAATTACTCCTACTTTTTACTTTATTTACTTACTTAGAATTAAAGCTGAATAACATTTATTGTATGGTTGATAAACTGATTAAACCGAACAAAAAGCAAATTCATTTGAACAATTAATTTAATTTGTCGCAGATAAAACTATGAAAGAGAACATTTTAATCAAGCTCATTACCGATGGAGTGATATTAAATCATTGTGGTAATTGTGTTACTAGTGAATTATTTGCTTCGCTTGTTTGAATATAATCTTATCAGATGCAAATCGGACAATAGAACAAAAGAAAATATATTTTAATATTGAATTTAGTGTACTCTTGATAAGGTAAACTCCGGTCGCATACGGTTTCACTGCAGTAATCTCGTTTAAATAATAATATACATATACCTAATAATATTAGTAAAGGAAATTAAAGCTTTCTCCAGCGAAGATTGCCGAGTTCTACACTGCCGATTTTAATCTCTACAGTACGTGACTTATCGTACAAAGGTTCTCTTTAGGGTCCTGGCTATTTACTACACTAATTCTGAGACATAAGGTTACCGTTTTAAACTTTCAGGTGCAATATCGGAGAGCCACCGATAAATAAGCTGATTTTCCTTTTCGTTTTTGATAGGAAACATATCGATGATGATGATGATGATGATGATATAGACCATTGATGATGTTATCAGTGGGTGGCAGTAATCTACATTATATATGTATTAGTAGGTACTTATGTAAAGAGAAAACTTTTCTATGACGAAGTAGTTATGACATTTGGTACGATTATACAGTAGAAGTGCAGAAAGCTAAACGATATACATTATGTGTTACAAATACATTTGATAAAGATAATATGTACGTTCATAGCGTCAATTTGAAGTAATCCTTTGACAGAATAATTTAGGTCGAATTTCCAACGCAGAGCGAGTCTCTGGCATCTTTTCGTTGTGGAGGAAATTTCATTAAAAATGTATATGTTAAACTGGTTCCTTCACTATAAAATTGAAATGAATTGGACGATGCGAATGGTTTATATCACAGTGTAACATACGTATCCGATCTCAATGCTGCTGCCGTGTCATTTATTACGAGTAGTCTAAATATTGGTCGAGTTATTCCAAACAAATGGTGGAGCTCCACGCGCACATATCAAATATTTTTTTCGTAAAAATTTTTATTTTATGAGGCAGTGGTTTGAACGTTGCCCACCAGTGGGACAGTAATGATAATGATGATTTATTTCGTGTAAACCGTTATTATGCTCTTTAAATAGCCACCGAAAGCTTGTCTAATATCACAAACAAATAAATAAATCCAGTTTAATACTCTCGAAATAATTGTACACACAACAAATTGAAGATATTTTAACAACACATACTGTTATGGTGACACCATTTCGTCAAGATAATAACGGCATAATAAACACGTTTAATGAATAGAAGTGAAGATAAAGTGAATGAAACTGGGATTCTAGTCAACTATATTATAATAACAAAATAATCTTACAAGTAAAAAAACCGACTTAAAAACAACGCAAATTTAAGACTTTTATGGTTTTCTCATGGATGCCATTGTCAGAACTGGACCAAATTGAGGTGGGACTACATGGGAAGCTTTCAAATAAAAAAATAATCATCAAAATCTGTTCACCCAGTCGAAAGTTCTGAGGTAACAAACATAAAAAATACAGTCGAATTGAGAACCTCTTCCTTTTTATAAGTTGGTTAAAAGGTTGGTTTTAGAAATTGGCGGGCGAAGTCACGGGGGAAAGCCAGTAATAAATAAATACCGGTGCATATTAAACACTCATAGCTCCGCACTGGGGTTCCGTGTGTCGTGGGTGCCGTGGACAACACACAAAGACAAGAACACATCCAAACCGAGAACATAAAACACAGGCATTCTTTAGTTCTACTTGAACAATAGAAAATAGGAAGTTTACGCGAACCTTCACATCGTATATTAATGTAAAACGCAGATATCGAGTGACGGGTTGTTCTTAGAAGGACGTTACGGCAAACGTTTTCCCACAGGCCCGCGATCCCGCAAACAACGGGTTCCGACGGGATTACGGGAACTCTTGCCGCAGCCGCTGCGTCATCAGCTGCGCGTCACCAGCGCCAGTAAGTCCAGACCTACGTCCAGAGAGGGGCAAAATGTAATCATAATTACAGATTACATTATACATATTCTCGAAATGTCCTCGTGAGCGCCTTTTGAGAAAAGGTAGTTAGACCGTTCTTGGCGGGGGCTTTTCCGTGCCTCGCTTATACAGATTACAAACTGACCATCAGACATTCTAAAATCAAGGAAATGGAATCTATTGCGTAAATATGTAGTCTCAATAATAGGTTAACTTATATACATAGACATGGAAAAGTTATACCTGTATGCACGAAAAAGCACAATGAAAGTACCTATATGCACGATTAAATTGTTACCGTATTAGATACAAGATAGGCTAGGAGAAAAAAATTGTTAACAATATAATACCAAACCGCCCATGATATGTAAGTTGGGATAAAGCGATTAACGAAAATGATGTCAATTTTATGACGACGTAAACGTCAACATACTCTGGGAGGCGCCGATGTTTTCACATGAGCTCTCAAAATCGACTCGATTTCCGAGGTGTAGTTGAAAGGACTAAGAACGTATAACGTGGATGAAATTTCCAGAGAGGTTAGGTAATAGGTATATTTTAAGGCTGGTGCTTACCTTTTATACTTGTAGCCAATTTATTTTTTATAAAATAACTTATCCTTTCTTATCTGTGGTAAGACTACTGGTACTTATAGTGCAATAAGTATTTTTTTAGGAACAAAATGTAATGTTTCTTAAGGCGCCTAAATGTAATAGTCACCTACTATCGTTTATTTTTTCAAGGGGCAATATAGCTCCTCTAAACTATGTAATTATTCACATAGTTTAGAGGAGCTAGCGGTTAAGAATACTCGAAAAAATTAAACAAAACACAACAAAAAATGAGGACGTAATTGTTATAAATACCTACTAAAACTAAAATTTATTCACAGGTGTTTTATAGCATCTGTAGAAAACATTGAATATGCGACCTAATAAATATCGTTAAACACGTTACTTCCGAATCGCGATGTCGCATGTCGGCTTGATGTATGAACGGCGGATTAACCAGTCGAGCGGCCTTGCACTACCTTGTAGTTGTACCACAGTAGAATTGTACCGACCAGCGACCAGCCGCCAGCCACATCCTTCCTCTATATTTTTATTGTTACCTAACGATTTATTTAACTTTCTTTATTATTCGGTGGTTATTTAGTTATTTTATGATTAATTTTCCATCACAATGATTTTTATTACAATTAATTATGATTTGGCATTGGGAGGCACTTCACACTGATGTATTAAAGTAAACTGGAGGTAATATTTAGTGTTTATTTTATTTTAAAGAGCTCACAAATAAATAAATAAACGCTCAAACTCTTGCACTCTGGTACTAGGATTGACTAATAACACCCATAACACAGTCAAATACATATCTGCCCGGCCGGGATTCCAACCAAGAACCCCTCCTTTCGCAGGTAGGCTCACAACCAACTAGGCCACGGGCCTGGGCCGGGCAGGCGAAGCGAAATGTTGGTACCAACTAGTTTTACATAAGTAATACTCAAGGGCATTATACCATTTTGCGATGTTCTTTGTCACTATCATGTATCAACTGTCACAATTAAAATCATAATTGTATTGGTCTCCTAGACCGTATCAGCGTAAAAACACACGCGACCGTGGCATTAAATTTAATTTCTGAGATTAATAATCGTGTCTCTGCACTTTTAGGAAATAGTAAACCAAACTGTGTACCTATGTATGTGTTTTCGGCCATGTACGTAACTAATTAAATACACTTACAGATAAGAGACATAATTAATTTCCTATTGATTTTCATTCACTTCTTAGAAACATTTCATCATCATCATCATCATCACAACCCATAACTGTCCCACTGCTGGGCACGGGTCTCCTCTCACATTGTGAGGGGTATAGGCCATAGTCCACCACGCTGGCCAAGTGCGGATTGGTGGACTTCACACACCTTTAAGAACATTATGGAGAACTCTCAGGTGTGCAGGTTTCCTCACGATGTTTTCCTTCACCGAAGCAAGTGATAATTAAATTTTAATACGCACATAATTTTTGAAAATTAGTGGTGCGTGCGGGGTTTGAACCCGGAACCTCCGGTTCGGCAGTCCAACGTTCAACCACACCGCTATCACAGCTTAGACTTACTTTTACATCTACTTATTTTATCGGTATAGTCGATTTTCTGATTAATTAGTTAGTGATAGTTACCTATATTTTTAAAACTCGAATAAAGTAAATTTTTCTTCAACGGTTACTGCTGCTGTTACTGTCTGCCTGTTAAGAATTTAATTTAAATAAAGGAGAAACCGTCGCTAGGTGTAACTCGTCAAATCAACATTATGGGCGAAGTCATACCCGTAAACATGCGGGCGGGGGCGTCGATCAGTCCCCCGCGCCTGATTAATAGCTTTCCATTTCGATTTCATACTACGGCTTAATGACTTAGTGGAAATGATTGTTTGATTTGAACTTTCAGAATTTCATGGCACTTGACAAGCCATAAAAATAAAATAAAAAATAATCAACATTAAATAAGTCAACGTGCTCACATTGCAAAAACGTATCTTAAGCCTATCTAGTACAGTACATTTATAAACGTATCTACTTGTACAGTTCAACTGCAAAGATAAGCTTAAGCGTGTATGTTGCGTAACTATCCATGTATGCTCACTACGTACCTCAAGCTTTAACTGTGCAGGCCAACCTGTCAGGTACACCCTAGCGTGTATGGCTACCTTAATGGATGAGATCATGATGCGTTTTTTTTAATTTTATTCCTTACATTTTTATAGATTATTGTAATTGTCACGACATTCCTATTACAATATTATATTATGTCACTAAATTTTTATTGTTTATAATAATAGTCAATATATGGCGAAACATGATATTGAGTGCATATCGTAGATTATTTGAATGTAATTAATAATTGATACCGAATTAATTTCCATTTTACGTACGTACGTACGGAGACAAGCCGGTTATTTATGGTCTGGTTGCCATAGACATGGCTTTTTATCGAATATATTCGGCATTATACAGGTAGCAAGGTACGTAACGTGAACGTAAAAATTGTAGTTGCAATTTGCAATTGGCTCAAGCAGATCCCTCGTCGCGCGCCTGCAATCCGATGACAACGTTCACCATAACAATAAGAGGAAAGATATTTAATCATGCTACTTGAATGCCGGATGAAGCTACCACTTGACGTCAGTAATTAGCAGCACGCAATTGCGTAATTCGCAAGTGAAATTACTACTCTGTGGCAAATTTACAAACAAACCGAACTCGATAATGTTTATGGATTGAGAATATTCTGTGGCTACAAGCAGTGATGAATTGTAGTAGGTGCTAATAAAAGTGTTATTGACTCAGTCGATAATTCTGTCGCCCTCGTGGCGTTGTTTGAACGGACCACGCCCACGTTTTCATTAGAGACCTATCCACTAATGCCGTTTTCTTAGTACCTACTTGATGCCCATAAAATTGGTTGCAACTATACTCGTAGTATTCCCTGAATAATATAAGTGATCGAAATCTGTTCAAGTACCTAACTAATGATTTATCGTCCTCGATAGTTACATTGCATTGCAAATCCCTAGCCTACATTATTTGCATGGGGTTTACTTAGTTAAAATATGGATAAAAAATAAAACATTTTTAAAGAGTGGAGTTTTCTTGGGAACAATATTACTTTTTTATTTATAACTAGCGACCCGCCCTCGCTTCGCTTCGGAAAACTTATTCCTTCGGTTTGCAAAGATTTAGTTATATATTTTGGATAATTCACAGTATATCTTTATAAATTATATCCTATGTTATTCTGATGTGTAAACTATATTATTGCACAGTTTCATCAAAATCCATTCGGTAGTTTTTGCGTAAAAGAGTAACAAACAGATATTTATACGTCCATATTAGTAGGATAAGTTATATATTTTGGATAATTCACACTATATCTTTATAATTTATAGCCTACTAGCGACCTGCCCTCGCTTCGCTTCGGGAAACTTACCTCTTCATCCCTTTTTTTCGCAATAAAAGGTAGCCTATGTCTATGCCTTTCTCAGGGTCTAAAGATTGTCTGTGCCAAATTTCATCAAAATCGGTTGAGAGGTTTAAGCGGGAAAGCGTAACAGACAGACAGACAGAGTTACTTCGCATTTATAATATTAGTAGGGACTGTTTACTTTTTTTACAACATTTTGTTTGTCACAATATTCTCCGACTACTGGGCGGAAAAAGTTTAGTATACAAACCATCTCTAATATGACCCAGTGACGGACGTACCTTACCGTAAAATAATTTGATAATGGGGTTAACTACCAAATAGGAAAATTGATTTTTGTATTGTTTTCCGTTACAACTATAGTTGCCATAAGCATTTACATAGTACATAAACGATAACGGCGAATTACAAATCTAATGTACTGGAAATCGATATAGTAACAGAGGATTAGATAATAATACTAAACGTACTGTAATTGCGCACCGCGTCCGGATTCCGGACAGTTCCGGTACAGCGGCGTACGACGCGACGCGGACTGAGATGCGGATCCAATCAAGCCTCGTTTTGGCAGTTGTTTGTGCATACGAAGCGATTTGCCGAGTCGCGGAGTACCGTTATCTATTCGCTTTCTTTTCGGACGCGTGCACGGTGAAACTCACTCGTACGCGGAAGATGCACTACCTAGTTATCTACGGATGCTTTTGTTTTATACCCTGCCACAGTGCTTTTGTGAATAGCGACACTTGTGACCCACATAAGGGGCTGTTACGAAGTTGTAAGGGGTCGCAAGGTACAAAGTAGTACAGATTATATTTTTTTAAATGTAACTCCAAGCGTAACACGCAAACGTCATATATTTCTATAATTTACTGACTAGTTCTAACCTAAATAGAATTATATTGACAAAATATTCCAATTCAAAATTGCTTTTGCATAATAAAGTAACAAAGCTCCGTTTTACCTCACCAGCGAGGGAGGTCAATATAAAAACGTGTCAACGTATGATTGAATGCAGACCGTCGATACTTCCTCCGGAGCATATCAGCAGGAAGCTGTGACGCTGACGGCCTCACCGACCGTTGTGAACTGTACGACTCATTGCCATCGGCTCTTTTCCTCCTGCAGTGCTACACTATTAGGTACCCTAATGATAATTAATTTCAAGTGCAACGTTACGGTATTATTTAAATCGTGTAACTAAATATTCTCATATTACTGTTATATTACTGTGTATTTTTTACGCAGTACTTCACTACATAGTATAAAACAAAGTCGCTTTCTCTGTCCCTATGTATGCTTAGATCTTTAAAAGTACGCAACGGATTTTGATGGGTTTTTTTAATAGATAGAATGATTCAAGAGGAAAGTTTATATGTATAATATATTAAAGTTTTTTGCAAACAATTTTGGACTTGGGTACTAAGGGACAGGTTTCCCGAAGCGAAGCGAGGGTGGGTTTACTAGTTTACAAATAATTTAGAGTATTTGTTTTAGGAAATAATGTAACACTAAGTTACAAAATAATGTTCGTTGTTCCAACTCAAGGATAGTCACCTGTAGTCACTAGTCGTAGCACACCCTTTGTTCCCCTGCGTCCCCGTTCAGGTGACATAAATATAAATAACACATAGGTAAGCTAAAAATACTTACATTGTTGTCTGCATACAACAGTATGTAATGGGAAATACTGTCACAGATATTATATTATGTTTATTCCACAAGTGTCGGTTTTCGAGACCGCTATGTAAAATAGATGTAGATGTCAACTTAAAAGTACATAATCTTCCAGTAGTAAGCGTGACTGTTGCAACAATAGGCCAAGTGAAGTCGAAAGTCAAGTCGGTCGTGCCGTGACGAAGCACTCCATGGTGCGAACTGGACCAAGATGATTTCTAGGTGACACGTTGAAAAACAAAACTTAAATTATTTATTTTACGAACATGAGGGCCCATTGAATTTTTTTTATTTGATAAAAACAAGATATTCTAATTTTCTTTGGAAAAATCAGATACATATTTATAAAAAGGGATTTTTGTGTGGCTTTGCCATACCTACCCACGAATATAAATTATGCATTAACACTTTCTCAAAATGGTTTAAAGTAATTAAAAAAAAAAATTTTTCGTTACTTGGCAAATAATTTATTACTTAAGTACTGTAAGCAAAATACACGTATCGTATACATTTAACACATTAAAGTAGGTACCGAAGTACGGACATAAAAGCGCAATAAGCGGTGTTACAGCCAAAGTAGGGATTCCTCTCAGACAGTTCCACATAACCATAAAATTAACGTGGTAGTAAAATGGTACTGGAGAGGATTTCAAACAAAATGTTTCACCACCCTTCAATACAAAGCAATCAAATATTTACCTTAATAAACATATTGACATATTATTTAGTATTAATAAGTCAATTACCATAGCAACGTAATTAGCAAGTACATATTCCAAATACATACATAACTCAAACCAAAAATATTAATATTTTCCCAATCCCATTCGCGTGGGAATTTGAATGGTTACATTTTACAAGTTTATCCATCTACTACTTTTTTACTCCTGTGCCCAAAAATATGCGGAAGTCATTTGACTTAATGTTTAATAATATTTTGTTTAATAATAAATGTGATTTTATATAAAAACATATAATCAATAGAGCTTCTAAGAAATAATAAGTTACATTGAAGGCACAATCCAATCTCACGGCTGTCGGAAACTGCAGATCATTATCGTTTCCAGCACTAAATGCTATATTATTTTGATAACCTAAAGTGTTTCTTAATTCATTCAATGTATTAGAAACTGATTACGTAGATTAAATCCATTCAGTAAATGATTTATGGTGGAATAATGTGAATTATTACTTATTATAATGCGGCTCGTGTGAACGCTTATCGAGACTTGCCCACATTTGACGACACGTATGGCGTAGTAGTCACCACGCCGGACTGCCATTCAAAGCGTCCTGGGTTCGATTCCCAGCAAGGCGGAAATTTGAATGAGTTTAAATTCCTGTTCCTGGTCAGGGTGTGTGCTCTGCCAATGGCGTTCACGACACAGGGAATTACTATTATTTACTAATAATGTACATGAACTACTTAAATAAATTTGGCGCCTGAACATAACGAATATCAAGGTACCATACATAAACCACGCTGACGATGGCGGTACCTTTACAATTTGCCATGGCAAACGTCATCGCAACACCCGAACACGAAACTACGACGATTGCGAGCCGTGTACGCCGCGTGGACAACAAAAACGTTCGATTTGTTACAAATTAATGCCGATTTGAAGTGTAGTAGGAAGTGAGTGGCGTGTCCTCGGTGCGGGCAACGTCGCCCGCAAAAACTGCAGTGCAAGCTGCCTTGCGGGGCTCCCGTGGCCAGAACAGTGGCCGGGCGGCGACCTTCAGCCGTCAGATCAACTGCCCCGCACCCTGACAGACTTTATTAGATATGTATACATATTGTTTCGTTTGCTTCAAACGTACTGACATTGAGAACAATTATAATCTGTTGTATTTGATTTGTTACAAATTATATTAAACAAAAACAATATGACACTGATAAAACGCTCAACTTATTGGGTTCAATATAATGGATAACGTTAATTAACATTTAACGATATAGATAAAATCTCAGACGTAACGTGCAGTACAATGAAGCAATCTAAAATGTTTTTTAGATAAACCCTGACAGATTCAAAATGAATCGATTTGTGGAACTGTGTCATAGTAGTGTCCAAAAAACGTCAAATGCGTTAATTTGTTTGAGGTTGAGAAGTTTTATGGGTCTGAATCTGAAGCAATAGTAAAATATTTTTCGATCTAACCCAATTTTAATTTCAAGCTCTTGGGAAGTACCTAAGTTATAGAGATTATCGGGTATAAGTCACTACAAGTGACCGAATTAGTTTTTTTATTAGTAAATTAGCTAGCCACGTAGGTACGTGTTGTTCATAATCCTTATAATAAATTATTACAAATGATTAATCCATAATATGAATACTAGTAGTATTAGTAATGTTGTCACTGGAAACCATTGTATGCGAACTTAAGCAAAGACAAATATTTCTACGACAAATATGCTCATTAAAATCGAAATCATTGAATGTTTGAGACATGGGCTCAAAATTCTTCAAACCAAGACGTCTCCTCGAAACAAATTGCATAGTAAAAAATGAATTTCACAGAAGCAAAATTAATCTTCAAAATAATCTTAATCGAAATAAAGATCCCAATAAAATCTGTTTAATATCTTTGTACCTACTTAAGTCGCCGTTTCATATTCAGCTTTACATCCTATTAAATTACAAACTTGACAGTGTTACACTATTATTTTTAAAGTTTAATTTGTAACTAGAGCATATTACAAGGCAAGGTAAGTAAAAAATATGATACTTGACAGATAAATTTAAACAGATGAGGGCAACAACCTTTTGCAGCATTTATCTTGTACATGTATAATTTATGTATATTGTAAAATATTGGAATGTAATTTAAATCATAAAACTGAGGGTTTGAAAAGAAAGTACTGATGTGTGAATGGAATAACACGCTTATGTGATAATTCTAAGTGCGCCACATATGTATGTGGATACTCACTTATAGTTGCTTATATGTATGTATGTAATACTTACATATATGTATGTATGAGTCAGCAGATAACATTAAGTGATTTATGAGATATCATTTACTATCGGAGAATGTTTTTACTGTTTTCTACTGGCAGATAAGAAAATATTTGAAACTAGACCGATGCTAACCGAAGCCAATTTAAGCGCAATCTTTTCTTTTATTTGTTTTACCCGTCGTTTACCAAAGAAAGATCACAAACCGCGTTCGCCAACGACCAGCCAACCAAAATGTGCGCAATAATAGTTTGATTAGTGTCCTAACGTCAGCGTTGCCAGTTGCCACCTCCGAGGCTGGCAAGGCCTTCGGAACCGATTCAGCTTATTAAAATAATACTCTACCATTACTCAACCAATTTCGATCAGTTGATCATAATGACCTTCGTGAATTGATATGCATTATTTGTTAAAATAAATGGATCCATTATATAAAAGGGGGTCTTACGTGTTATGGGCTCGAATTTTTTACCATAGCTAAGTACACTTGAAGTAATTCGATTACAATCCATTTCCATGATAAGTGAAGTAGTTAATAAGCAACCCGACATTTAGAAATTCTTAAGATGCCTGGAGTCCTTAAAACTATTGATACTCATTGATATGGCCAGTTGCCTTGTGCCCAGTTACTAACTTATGTAAAAGATATCTCTAATTTTTGCGGACATACCCAACCGCGAATGAACCTACAGGTCACGTAATTGATCATCATTGCTCATGTCTTCAACCCATTCATTAATGGCTCACTACTGAACACGAGTCTCTCTTCATACCTGAGGAGACCTAGAGCACATTCCACCACGTTGCTCCAGTGCGGATTGGTGGAGGGGTTAGTGGCCAATCCAAGTGTCGGAAATTTTTATGCCGCCTGTAGGCATCCGACACGGCTTAACGACTGCTACCAAATGGTAACAACTGCCGAATTCACCGAATGCTTCACGGAAGCGCTCAAGTTTTGCCACTAGCGGTCACTCATTCAAATACTGACCGCGCCCGTTGTTCATGACTTAGATCGAGGCAAGCCGCCGGGCTATGAGCCCTTTATTGTTTTTGCGAATCCGTAACATTTACGAGCGTTCCCAGCGCGTTGCCAGGCTAGAAGGGAACGGTGAATCGCTTCACACTCGTTATCTGGGTCTAATATACGTACTGCGTACGTACGTTGCAATACGGCAGTTCGGAAGCGCTCAAGATACTTTGCTAATAGTGGGCAACCATCCAATTCTTACGCGTTACCTAACTTTGATCACTATTATAAAAAATATGAATTAGTAAATCCATAACAATGGTTTTGTCTCGTGCCGTACCTGGGTCGAAAAAAAAAACTTGAGAGGTGTCAAGGGACACACCCGGATGGAACGAAGTTTCTTTCGATTAATTAGTGAAGAAATTTAAAAAAAATATATAATATTTAGATTATGTATATAAATACACATACATATTATATAACTATTATATATGTTATACTAATAATATAAAACATGCGCACGCCGCACGGCTTACAATAGCTTACTATAGCAAAAAGTGTCGTGACAACTTTTCGTAAGAATTTTTTCCGTCTAGCCCCCTTTCACAACGCGCGATAAGGAACTTCGTTCCAATAAGACCTATATACTATATTACGGTGCTGACAATATATAGAAAAATGAAATGAAGTGGATTCAGAACATTAAAGTGGTGAACAACAAGTGAACATCAAACGTTTTAAATCCCATTAAAAGTAAACGGTTTTAACTTTTATTGTAGAGGTAAATGATGTTCATGTCTGTTTAAATATTCAGCAGCGAGCACCATGTAGGTTTACAAAAGTTCATAATAAACACGATCATAAATTACTTGTTTACAAACAACAACATGTCTCCTTTGAAACTTTCTCAAATATTTATAAAATAACTGACGATGTTGTTATAGTTGTTGTTTGTTGAAAAATAATAAAAATGCTTTTTTTTCAACCGTTTACCGATTTTAAATGGGTGGAGTTTCTAATATTCTAGGCGTACATTAAATATATTTATACATTCCTAATCACAGAATCATAATGTAGTCTAGTTTCACCTTTTTGAAAAAAAAGAGAAATAAATTTCATAAATCCATTTGTAAATCCATAATAATAATCAATAAACAACGAAAAGCCAATATTAGGATGAACATGCAGTTCCGTGGTGGGACAGAAACCACAAGATGCTTTTGCTCAAGGT
The DNA here is from genome assembly GCA_905404295.2 of Ochlodes sylvanus. Taxonomy (NCBI): domain Eukaryota; kingdom Metazoa; phylum Arthropoda; class Insecta; order Lepidoptera; family Hesperiidae; genus Ochlodes; species Ochlodes sylvanus. The sequence goes on along the minus strand of FR990130.1, from coordinate 11,250,562 downwards.
TACGCTTTTTAGTGGCAATCATCTCGGTTGGTCACAGTTGTCATGGCCGGCAGCGGAAGGGTGGTGTTGCATGCTCGTTTGCTACCTTAATACCATAAAAAATACGTACATACTTGCTTCTACTACATGTAGTAGAAACTTGTGAACTTTGATAGTGTTATTAAACATTATTGATTGTGAGTTCATGAACAAAACAAATCCAGAATTTACCGGAAGTATCTGAACTGACACACAGCTGGATTGATAATTGAACGTGCTCACGTAACACATATATGTCATAGTTCAATCAACGATTGTGACTAAACAATACAGATTGAATGCCTTAATTGCTCGAAATGAATTTGGCTGATGTAACAGACGAGTGGGCACTTGTTAACAATGCCTTCGTATAAAACAGTATGAGCGTTGGTTTGCAATAAAACGCTAAAGTTTGAGTTCAGACTATATTAAAAATAAATTTAAACGCGTTGTATTTAAGCTTACAAGTGCCTGACCTTGCAATTTGGTCTGCGCATACACATGCAAGACTATGCATTTACATAAGTTTCATGCTAGCGGGACATCTACAGAGAATCTGCGCCGAAACACCAGCTGGTGAAACGTGCAATGTATTTCGTACTAGCAACATATTAAATCTATATTATCTCGCAATTATCGTAACCGTAGGCTTGCCAAAAATTCGCGAATACCTTTTCTATATTTTTATACAAGAATGCCAAATCAAATTCAATATGACTGTGTCTACATATTGAAAACACGTGGCAAAATTGACATGGTGTGGCGCGACACTCAATAACACTAATAGTAGACTCATAGTGCGTCACTGAAGGGATATATGGGGATATCTACTGCAATATACTTAAAGTTCATTATTGTGACAGAATCAACTCGCACCAAAACCAAACAACCGCCTTATACCACTCGAGAAACAATAACATACAAAATTGTTATATTTTAAGTCACGGCTGACCAACTAAGACGGCACGAAAAATAACAGAAATGAACTATTAATAACAGGACTAATCTCGAACTACATTCGGTGGCACAATCAATTACAGTTAAATTGTAATAACATCTATACATAATACATATAACAAAACGTTTACTGGGGGTCTTTATTAACGGAATAGAAGCTAAAACAATGATTTTTAGAATTTTTGCCTGTTAGTCTGTGGTTTTCTACGCGCTAATCTCCATAACGGCTTAAGTAACTGATTTAGATGCGGTTTTCACTAATGTATCGTGTTAAGTTTCACTGAACATTTAGTCTTTGTTTTATTTAGATAGGTCAATAAATAAATGAAGCTAATAAAAGCGTGTTAAAAAATTAGACCCGTTTAAAGAATCGCGCCTAACATTTTCCGAATATAGATACTAAGGGACATGTTTCCCGAAGCGAAGCGAGGGCGGGTTTACTAGTGACGAATAATTCTTTAAACTTTAGTTACCTACTGTTATACTTAAGCTAAGCTGAATTTTCCAGATGGCCGATAACGAAAAGGGTCAGAGTATTTATTACCACTAGTACCGCAAATGGTCGAAATACGAACAATTGTAAATTAATGAAATTCGACTTGTTTTTTTTAAGTTGTAAAATGTGCCGGACGCTAAGTATGCAAATTATTGATTATTGCAAAGGTGAAACATTTAATTCACACGTAGGCGTACTTGATCAAAGATTTAGTATGTCCGCTACCTCAAATACCAATATTTACTGCTCTGTCAAACTTCCGTCCGCCACCACTAATATACCGTATCAATAAAAACGCTAGCTATTTATTTACTAATAAATAAATAAATACTCCAGGAAAATCAAAATTTTTATACTTATCGAGAATTCCCGCCGGCTTTGACTTATACCGCTAATGAAACCGACTAGTTCGAATTAATTTTGATACTTGTAAGAGTGGTACGATAAGATAAGCACGGTTTGACAACCGTTGTACGATTACGCTAACATATTTAAAGACTTAACTATCGTAAGGCTGAAAACATACTTGCTGGCAGCTAATATTAATGTACATTGGACATAATATAACTCCCAATAATTACAATTAGGTTATTAGGTGTTTTAAAACAACAATATCAATTAACAAATGCTCCAAACGAATTCTTATAACCAGTAGGTTCCTAGATTCGGAACTCACATCACACGTACAAATCAACAGACCGACAGATCGCACGTTACCTAACATGGAATTAAATTTAATATCGCATGTACGCAACCCAAAATAACTGAACACAGAGACAAGTAAAAATAGCTATGATGTAGTATTAAAAATTAAAATCCTTTGTTTTAATAAGAGCTAAGAAGTGGGCGGAGAGTCATTAGACACCTACAGCATTAATCAACCTGATCTATCAATCAGTCTCTTGTTCCGGCGGCGATAGATAATTAAAACTACGACAAAGACAACATTAAGATCTTGGAAAAACCTTATTGAGTGTATTGGAAACATATTGATTTTCAAAATTTATTTATTACCACCGACGAAGCGACCCTGCCTTGCAGGGATTGGTATGGAAGAATATTTTAGACAAATTACAAAGCTTATAAGCTTATAAAGTTATAAACAGTAAAATACCTATATTGATAAAAATAAACACTAAATTCGTGCAGTATATTGATTTTCGTATTCAAATAAAACACTGGCACAGAGTGTAAAGTTATTATCATTATTTGTTGTATAGTAGTACCTAGTGATTTTATATTTCCTTATAACTTTAATGTCGCGTAAATTAAAAGTAATTGCCTGCGCCCGGGGTGCTTTATTCAGTCACTAGTACTACTACTACTAGCTACTTATGATCATGACCACTTTAACCTTACTCTACAATATGTCTATATAATTTTCCATCATCGTTTCACGAAACAATATACTCCCTTAATGGAGATACCCAGTTAATGGGCATGGCCATATTAGGGATATTAAGCCAGACAGGCTCCTTCTAATATTTTGCTTCAACAATAACATTACATACGCCTGTGCACAATATGGGAATGAGAAGTGATTAGCAAAAGTGAGGTGGTACTTACGCCTAATTATCACTTTAGTCCGTAAACAATTAGCAACACATAGCTACATTACAAGCTGTTCCGTAAGAGGAAATCTCAGAGACTCTCTAACAAACGTGTTTATATCATCCTACAGCGTGTTATTTTAAACGTAATTCTTTTAAATTATGCTTAGAAAGTGTGTACCTACGACTGACGATATAATTAAAATGTGTTTGTATTGTAACATATCGATACAATCGACGACACCAACGCGTTGCCGGTTAAAGAGGCGGTTTAACCGCTTATAAGCTCAAACTTTATAGGTTGTCTAAGCTCGGTAAGCTCAACTCACGAGAAAGATTTACGTTAGTTACGTTAGAGCGTTAATAACAAATGTAAGTCTCCGACTTTATAAGGGCAACAAAAAATTAAATTTAAAAGGCTAGCCGCGTATTTTGTGACCCAGCCTATCCAAATTACCACAGCACAGCAAAGACAGTTTTAAGTAAAAATATTATCAGTATGCATGAGTACCGTCAAGATCCAGTGGGGAAATCCAAGATCAATAAACACGTGTCTAAAAGATGGCTATAGATCACGATAATAGATCCAGTACTGGTCTACCACTACTGGTCTACTTCCGGAACTAGAGCGTATCTCTTTATCTGCGATAACTTGTAACAGATACGTGATAACAGTTAGAGCATGTTACATTGTTGTACTCCTTTAAAGCAATAAACGTATGTATTTCCCCTCTATAATTAATGGCACTGTAATGAAACAAAAACAGTTTTCAGTTTGTGGCAGTGGTTCCACAGTATGGGGTATACCGTGACATGCAAAACTCTACATACTGCTTCAAAATAATAGTCAACTGAGACCCTGTACGATTCTAGCGAGGTCATAATAAGCACGCGATGCTATGCATTCAGAGGTTGATTCAGACATTGATTTGAATAGTTTTGCATAGAAAACTGTCCTAAAAGGTGGCCAGCGTGGACGTGGTGGTAGATACAGACGTGGTAAAATCTGAACTAAATTTTGAAACATTTTCCTACTTAAGATATTAATATAAAACATACACCCACAATTTATTTAACACAAACCTAGGTTGTTTTAGTTTTTCATTTGCTAATTTTACCATTTAGCAGAATAGGGAAAGATTAGTGGTTGTATAGGATCGAAGAAACGGATCAAAAGATCCATACTCAAAGTATACAAAGAGAACTATTTCAATTCTAAGCAACAGTTGAAAAGACTTGCAACGTCAACACGTGGCTTGCGTCAACATTTTTAAAAACTTACGCGCGACTGTAATTTATTATAATGTAAAAATTGTATGTACAACAGTAATGGGACTGATGAGTTAACGCGATGTAGTAACAATGATCGTGTACGACGGCGCTCACGGAAGACAAGTAAAGACAAGCCCCCAATGCTGCAATGCAAGGCAAACGCACGCAATATGCGGACAATTACAATAATAGATCATTAGAAAATGTACTGCTTCATTTAACGACGAAAGTAATAGCATGATTAATAAAAACAGATTTAACTACGGACATAATCATAAAAGTAAAAGTATCCACAAATCATGCGACTAATAACCGCATTAAATGATATTTAAAGATTATATTTAAACAACCGATTCGTGACCATATCTCCGTTTCAGTTAATTGTTAGGTTATAAAAAGATATAAAAAGAAATCTAATAATAAGTACATGTAGGTGACTATGTCGCTGCTTCGTTGAAACAAAACACCATCTGCAGAATGTTCCTTCAATAATGTATCTACGTAAATTTACTTGCTCAGCGTGGAAGAATACACATTGTGACACCCGAATATAGTAGTGGGACAGTTATTGTTACTTCTAGTTTGGCAAAACGAAATTCAGAAGAATGTAGCAACAAAACATCATCTATTTGTGGCGCTGCTACGAGTGCCTTATTTTTAAACACACTTCAATCGCCATTCTCGATAGCGCAATCGAAAACATATTTCCTAAGATTATTTGGTGTTAAACATTGGCGGGCTGCCATGAAGAGCCACGTTCCCGTAGAACTGTGTCACAAAACTTATTCCTGAGTTGGGATAGAATGCTGCCTATGGACAGTTGTAATACTATAGATATCACGGATGCATCGCCGGCCAAGAAAACTGAAATTTCTAAGCTACATTTAACACAAGTATAAAATTGTCCTAATGATGTATGTAGATCGCTATTGACAAAAGACTGTAAAATAATGTGGATTTTTGCTTTATTTATGCACTTCGACGGAAAATTTTAATTAATTGTGTTTACGAACAGTAACTTTAAGAAGAATAAGACACATAGATAATTTGGCTTAGAGAATTCTCAGCTATTTTTTAAACTGTTTTTACTTTGCAGGAAATTAAAGTATTATACGGATGGACAGCATCATAAACAATGGGGACAGTTCGTGAAGCCACGTCCCACTTTCGGTATTGACCAAACCCAGTGTATACGTCATTAGCATTATGTCCGTGAAACATTCGTTAGTCACGAAGTTTGCACAAGTGTTTCCATTTGTTCGCCCGTTTATCAGCAACACTTCGTAACAGCTGCACCAACTATTACGTCCTTCATTACGCCAAATTAATACTTCAGTTAGAGCGAGTGAGATGATTGGTTCGGTACGAGATATTACTTGAAAGTATACTTAAGAGTCCTGTAGGTAAATTCGAAAAATGTTAACTCATTCGCGTTTTCGAATCTACTAGGCGACAAAAGTTTAATTTTGTTTTTAACCTCTGACATGGCTTAACGATTACTAATAATGAAAACAACCGGGACCGATGACTTTACGTGCCCTCCAAAGCACGGTCCGAAGTAGACTTAACTTGACAAACATAGACAAAATAACACAAAATAAAAACTTTCGCGCGACAAAATCAAATATGGTAATGGTCAGCAGTGCGGTGCTGGTGGTACAGAGGAAGATCATGGTTCAAACCAAGCAAATCCGGGGTGGGTGACTAATAAATAAAATAATTTGATTGTTCAACCAATTTACTGTTCCGCTGTAATATACCCATATAAATTCCTGTTCAAAATAGAATGTGCTCCAGAAGCTCATATAAAGGGCGAGTCATTAATCACAAAGTGCACGCATCCGGCCACTTGCACGTTAATCCAGCAGCTTTGCACTTTGGTCAGAAAACAGTGAATTTAGGACTCCTCGCCATTTTAGTTCCCGCTCCATTATTCAAAAGCCAATTCGAATAATAGTAGATAGAACAGTAAAATCCTATTTCCATTTTAAATTTGAATCCATTTCCAAGCTTCTCTATTCTTATCTTGACCGAATTTCAGATAGCCGAGTGCATTATGAAAGCCAAAAACCTTGGAACGATGGTGACATAAACGTACTGGGAACGTCAGCACACAATCTTAAACCGCTGTTAAATGCTACTTATTAACGTAAATTGGCGTCGTGTCTCCAATTGTCACTCTAGAATCTAGATAAATAATAAGTTGAAGAGAAAACTTTGCATGTATTTTTAGTGTACTACCTATATTATTAGTCCTTAGTAAACGAGTACACCGCTGTAGTTTCGAGATTTGACATATCCGTCGCTCAGTGGCTCGTTCGCTCAAAGACAAGACTTTGTGATTTTGCAAAGTTCAAGTTGAACCAAGTGCAAAAGTATTTTTTTTATATAATAGGTATGATAGAGATAAAATAAAATAAAATAATCCATTTAAAGTGAAACTAAATACAATGGTCATATTTAGTCCTCAGAACGCTCACCAGTATTTAAGTATTAAATATACATACATTCCCGTAGGGGAGCCCAAGAGGGGATTTCGGGATTTACAGAAGCGCGGCAGATTAATATACAGGGCGATACCCTGTACCCGGTTAAGTAACTCCACCAAAAATGAGCCTCATATATAAGGCCGCCCGTGAAGAATACAGGATCAGATTAGTAAAAAAAAATTGATCATCAGACATTCTCGAGCGCGTCAGATTAAGGTAGGGTGAGTTAATTACCTCCTAAAAAGTGTATATTCCACTAATCTGACAATTTGAGAGTGACGTAAAGAAAGGGGAGGGCAGCAAAGTTGTAAAAAAAAAACGTCATCTTGACATTCTCGAGCGTAGTTAATTTTTTTTTATTTTGAAGGAAATAATTCAAGAATAACGAAAAATATATAATCTGACGATTTCCGCAAGCCGAAATAACAAAAAAATCGTCGATAATGTTAAATGCGTGCAGCTGCGTGATGCCTATATTTCCTTCTCCGCGTTTCTATTCCTCTCTCACTCTTTCTCTATCTATTACTCTCTCACTCCGTCCCCACTCCAGTTTCTGCTGTCATGATGCCATCACCATATTCCAGCAAAAATTTTTTTGAAAGTGGTTTTTTTGGAATAACTTTTAAACGGCTTTATCGATCAACTTCAAAAACTAATCCGCCCTTGAGCTTGAAAAACCACGTCGATCACCACCAAGTTGGTCAAAATCGGTTGATTCATTCGAGAGATATCGTGAACGAAAGAAACCCGAAAAAGTGTTTTTTCGGGATTACTCCGAAATTTTTAGTTCGATCAATTAAAACTTTTAAATTACTTATGAGGATGATAAAACTGCGTCGAATGCCGCCAACCGCGTGAAAATTGGTTGATCCATTCAAAAGTTATTGCGGTTTGAAAATTCCAAAAATAGTATTCTATGAAACTTCTATCAGACTTTTGAGCTGGGAGAGCTCAAATGCATAGAAATATTATTTCTTTGAACTCCGCGAGCTCAAAATAAATGTCATAAGTACAATTTTAAGCGCCCAGGAATGGAATTAGCGGGAAATTGCAGGGATGGCCTTTAGGGTGAACCGTTTTTTTGTCAGATTAGGCGAATCCCTCTAGATAATCGTCAGATTATGAGACAGTACGTTTAGAACATAAAGATGAACCATATATGTATATCTTAATCTGACGCGCTTGAGTATGTCAAAATGGCGAATTTTTTTTGCATATTATGAGAATGGCCACGAGTTTGCGTCCCATCGAAATCGTCAGATTAGTGAATGAGAGCTTATTTTTGGTGCACTTAACACTCCCTTAGAAAATCTGACGCGCTCGATTAAATTTTTTTTTTTTCATTTTCAACCCTTACATACAACCACCCCCACCATGCAAACGGTCAGATTAACATACGTACATTATTAAAAATACGTAGGGCATTGATGCTATCAATATCTGACGCGCTCGAGGATGTCCATGCATCAGTTTTTTTTACATATTTAAAAATCTATAGCCGCTTCCCCCACCGATGAAAAGGTATATATCATATAACATTTTTTTCTTCTTATCATCTAAGCTTTGCAACCCAATAGGTCTCTGTGACGCTCGAGTAAATCCCCATTTAGCACCACGGGCTCCCCTACTACTAGAGTAGTAGGTACAGTATCTCATTCAGAAAACAATGTTTTTGACCGAATATCATTAAATTTATAGGATTTTTTGTTACTACGTTGTTAACAGTTACCGCCGTGCGTATTCTGATTTTTTGATCTATAAAAATGAATCCCTATATTTTCCCTTGGTCACGGCATCACGCGCGAATGGCTGGGCTGATTTCGCTAATTCTTTTTTTGTTGTGTGTATTATTGTCAGAAGAAGGTTCTTATGAAGAAAATATTAAGAAAATTGCGCGGAAAATTAGAAAATTCAAGAATACTTAACCACCATATTAAATTTCCTAATGTAACCATAGCGCTTTGACAATATAAACTTTTTAATGTAACCTAATGGCGTTTTCATCACATTGACAGAATGCCTGGTGCAAATGTTCTAATTCAATATTCATCGTTAAGATAACGTCTGTCAGGTCAGCTAGTTGTAATATACAATATCATTAATATAATATAAACTAACTACAATTGCACGTCTAAAACAAGTTCGATTACTGATACATCCATTTGTAAGTATTATTTTCCGCATGCTCAACGGGGTTTCCCGTTGGCAACATTCTGGAACCGCTCAACTTTACTCAAGTTCTTTTTATAATCAATATACTCTTATATTCTATCTTCGTCTGTTGGTTATCTTGGAGTTATTAATAAATAAAATAAAGCTGTTTATTTATGCTCGTACTGATTAAGTCCAGCTCGCGCCTAACTTTTTAAATTCTAAGCCGTGGTTCGGCAACTCAATCTACAGTTCTCCGTGACTCATTCCAAAAAGCGACTTTCAAAAATATGACATATGTTTAAACACGCATTCTGTTATTTGTATTGAAAAGCTTGAGTCTAATTTTAATCTACGATACGTGAAATACATAATTTTATCACCCTTTCTATAAGTGATATATCATTTTTCAAAAAATCTTCCTTGATACCCACGCTAAAATTTATAAGTCCTAGACTCCTAGAGTACCTGTCTGAGAGTTATGTACGAAATTCTTCGAGTCAGTGAGGTGGCACGTCGACTTAACAAAGTAGCTAATTATAAAATTCGTGGCAAACAGATGCCGAGTGTGGTTCTACTGACCCAACTGCAACGGAACACGCCATCGGAGTAGCGCATAACGATGGCGGTACTCGTTTCCTTCGTTGTGTTATTTATAGCGCTTCAAGAACCACTCGACAACTTGTGATTCGATTATGGAAGTTGCAATTGCTTGTTTCTTATGCATCTACGTAGGTTTAAAGTCATTGGGATCATTGGTAGCCGATATCAATGCCGCACAAAAGGCAATAAATGACTAACGCGCAACATCTATGTATGTACCTATTATAACGCTACTACCTACAGCTTTAGAATTCAATTTGTCACACAGCGACACGCGATAAATAATAATAAAGTTATGATATTTGTATATAACATTGGTGTATGTAAAAATAAGCTGCAGTTAATGTATAGTTAAGTTTAAAATATTATGTACTTTTTATTATTTTTTATTCGGAGCAGCGTAGTGGTGTATGTTCTAGGTCACCTCTCAGTTATGAGGAGAAACACGTGTCCTGTAGCGGGTCATTAATAGGTTGAAGCCATTTCGAATCGCGGTCATGGCGGTATGAGCTTTGAACTCTTTGTTTCGGTATATTCCTATGTAATTAAAGCCTTCGGTCATCTTCTACTATTCCTGTATGTAGGATTACCACCAAAATTAGAAATGTTCGGGCAGTTAGCTGGATATTATAACAAAATATACATATTTATTACACTACATACATTATTATTTATACAGTACATACATTATTAAAAAGCTCGGACATTTCCGTTCTTTCACCTCTGAGGTGATAGTGATATTTGCAAGGTCGGTCTGTATGTATCGATTATTCTCTTGTATTAATTCGGGTCAATTGGTTCCATTCACCCGATGATCGCGACGGCATTGAAAGTGAGAAAACAAAATTAGTTTTATCAGCCCCAATGGAGCTGGCATCGATGTTTAACGGGGAGGATGATACGAAATGAAATGAAATTAAATGAAGTTTAATTTTCCCCAGAGGACAGAGAGATTAATGAGAATCCTCTTCAAAATAATATTTAAGCTACCATTGATATTGCCTTCATTTTTGCAAATGCACGTTGACAAAAGTGATTTTTTTCCTTTGATATCTCCAGGCAAAGTAATCTAACCTCCTGTACCCCATTTTATCCTAAACACATAAAATTTCCGTTCCTGACTCACAGTATCGCTAGTAAACGCCTCGTTAAACGGACAAAGCTATCGTAAAATCGGCCATATACCAACATGACGTAAGTGCCCGTGTTACGATTTACGTGACAGATACTAGCCAAATTTTCATGTTCTTACCTACTGGTTTTAAGGTTAATTGTTAATTCCATATTAAGTTGTTTTAACGAATCTTTTAAGTACCAAGTACTTTTCCTGTTACGGGGCTACAAGAGTGACATGAGCCTTTCATTTCTTCATTACTTACTTACTAGTTAAAAGGCGTGTTTGGCAACAATCAAAACTCAGTGATGTGAAGATTTAAATCACTGAATCCCTTACTATTATGTAAATATTACCATGTAGTAATGACTGCGCACTACTAAAACATCAATGAGTAAATGAACGAAAGAATGAATGAACTTGTGCAGCTCAACAAACGAAGGAGCTTGAGAAATCCTTGCAGCCCATTAGGACGTTACATTTCGCGTCGACAGCAAATTGACGAGGAACCCACATAATATGTATTTAACATGACCCCTTTTACAAATTAAACATTGTTTTCCAGGGCAATGCAATTTGGCCATGACTAAATTGCTTTATTGTATATTCAAATAGGCGCCAATTTAGTTATAAAAGGGGCGTATCCGTACTACATAAGATATGCAATTGCGTTCAAATTATATATTTATGAACTTTATTGCACCACTGTTAGACATAGAACTTTGAATTACTGTTGCAAAGACCATATTATGTATATCTACTATCAACCAATAATTGAAACAGATTTAGTTTCACACACGTGGGGGTCGGAAAAGAACAAAATTTCATTAAAATTATCCCAAGAGATTATTTCCGGGATAAAGACTACTACTATGTCCTTTCGAGGGTTTTAAACTATCTCTATACCAAATTTTATCCAAATCGGTTCAGCGGAAAGGTAGCAGAGAGACAAAGTTACTTTCGCATTTATAATATTAGTATGGTATAATCTCGCAAGTTTGTAATGGCAGGACTTTAGTAAACAATATGGCATTATCTGCATTAGAACAGAACTTAACAGCACAGGTAACACTTTCACCTAGGGGTTATCAGTATCACCATTATACTTACAGCATGGGCGTCGTTAAGAGCGTACACAGAGCAACAAACAAGTCAGGTTTACCGACGTACTCTATCGGCTGACACAACACGTAAACAAGCTAACCATGACACTTTATTTGCTTATGGACAAGTTTCATCGTCGGCGTAACGCGAAAAACAAGAGGATTAAATTCTACCAGAGTATACTGGCAGCTTCATGTGCGAATTATTTAGTAACTTCCGCCCTAAATATTCATGTTAAAGATTGTTCGATTAAGAAATAAAGCTTGTCAACTTTAGTTACTTTACTCCTATGGTAACTGCTCGATTCTGGAGTACCAGTCGACTAACATGAGCTACCTTACAAGTGGTAACGATAGCCTATGTGGTCAGTTCTTAGTAATTGTTTCTAAACAATTTGCTTCATTTGGGCTTTCGACGTGCCACTCGCTGTTCGTTATTCGGCAATAGTAAGACAATCGTATAATACAGGCGGTCTCCGGTCGTTTCGTTAATAGATTTCAGGTTGATTTATTACCTACATAAAGCCGATTTCAAATCAACTATACAATCACATAAAAGAAACGGTAAGGAATCAGATCAAAACGTTTAGCGTACACCATGACTGCGTTATGCGGTACGGTATTACTATTTTATATGTACAAATATTGAAATATTTTTTCTTTTACTTGACATAATTTATTGATAACTAGTTAGCCCGGCGAACTTCGTACCGCGTAACAGTCTATTCTTTAATATATTTTATGACATACGCAATTTATGAATTCCAAGTACATACACGCCCGAAATTCTGTATTCTTGGCAGTAATACCACTATCGAATTCATAATTATACACACGTGGCGTGAAATATGTAGTACTAGGAATTGGGATTACCTTACTCTGGTTCTGGTACTGTCACTATTGACAGTTTAAAAGGAACCTTATTACAAAATGAGTAGGTACTGTAGCTGCTTGATTCTAAAATAAGTACCCGTCTTACGAATTTTCGATCAGGCCACGTGTCCTGACGGGAGTTTAACATTTTTTAACCATCCCAAAAAAGTGCGCAACGCCGCTAAAGAAGTTTTGACTTCAAAAATGTGTATTTTACGTGTAACGGGAATTAGTAGCAGAAACAATTAAGTACCTAAAAAAACGTTATATTTATTTAACTTTTACTCATAACTTTTGACAGAACTAAGTCACTTTTGACAGAAGGGCAGTTAGTATTATAATAATATTAAAGTTGAATGCTTTTAAAACGAAACCCTACCTAATTTTACTAATAAGGTCATTATATCTGTCAACGAAGAATCTTTTGTTGTGAAAAGCTGAACGACCTAATGTAAAAAGAAAAATATGAAATCAGAACCATTTCCGAGACGCGTGATGGGACGAGTGATTTGCCGACTAAGATAAAAAAAATAATGAATAGCTATAACTTATATACGACGTGTATATAATCAAAGAGCTATAACACTGTCGTCGGCAAACAAGTTGCTAGGGAAAAGTAGTGAGTTATCAATTTCAATTTAGTTTGCAATTAAACTGATGCGACGACTCAGGCATACGACGAGGTAAATAGAGGCATATTGTGGTTGTTTATTTTGGATCAATTTAACACTCAAGCACTCAATTTATTTGACTGAAATCATAAGCTGTTATTGCCGACTGACTGAACGCAAGTTATGGGCATACAATTATAAATTATTATCATCATCTAGTTGTTTTTAGTCCTTTTGAGGATTTCAGTTAATTTCAAAATTGTTTCAAATATTATTATGCACCTATTATTTTAAGTCTATTATTATTAGTTTAATAGTTATTATTATTACTTAGTTATTATTGGTTTATTTTTAGTAAGTGAGTTTTTTAAGTAAAATAATGTCTATAGAATAGATCTAATTTCAGTCTTGAAGCGTTAATTTTTTTTTAATATTTAAATTATTAGATACTTAAACAAAATAATGGACACAAAGTAATTAAAACTGTGTATTAGGAACTTTTGGAGAATACCCATTTGGTCTAAAACATCGTTGATTACAGCGTGATCATTATCCATCACCATAAATCGAGAGAAAATCATACCAAGAAAGTCATCAGATTGATTTCTCTTTCAATAGCTGCCGCGATATACACTGTATCGATCGATTACACATTTATGTAAGTGTTAAAGCCTTAATCTTTAAGGTTTAAGGTGTTCCAACTAAGTCAAAGCCAATCTAACCTGTTCGTAGTAGGTACATCCTGTTGAACAACAAACGAGGATATAGCATTAGATCCCAGCGTTTCCGTGACAGTTTTTTTAACATGGTACGGCGACCCGAAGAGAGAGAGAGAGAGAGAGAGAGAAAGAGAGAGAGAGATAGTCAATATGTGACAGAGTATCCATGTGATAATAAATAATTCACGTTTAAAGCACTAAAACAGAAGGTAATTATGAACAGTTTAGGAACTCAAACTTTTCAATCCGAAACATTTTATTTTGTCATTACGCGGGCTGAATGACCACTGTAATCGATTCCTAATGGGGAGGAAGAGAGGACCTTGACCAATGACCCATTTAAAGCTCGTTCCAACCCCCACTGATACGTCGGTCGGTGTAAAATATTCATAGAGGCACGTAATCACCGTTCAACCGTAACTGATTTTCTGAATGAATGCCTCCAGTTATTATCGGCAAATAATGACGTGGTAAATATTTAGGTAAAAACATTGACATAAGTAAAAAATAATGCATATTAACATTGACATATGATATTACTACATATTGATAATAATAAAGCTGCGATTACACTAGCGTGTCGCATTGTAACGTGAGGCATGATTATTCTTCAAAAGTGTTTAGCTAAAGTCCTGACTAAATCCGCAATCCAACAGTAACGACGCGAGGTAAATTCACGGACCCAACATATTATGTACCACGTTAATAAATCTAATAACCATGTTAAAAGAATGCGTTGAAAGCGTTATATGGAGATGCCGTGTTATCCACTTGAAGCCTAATTTTGAAAAGTATGCCGTCATGAGTTAAAAATAATTGTTACATTTTAAATACTTTTAATTAATAAAAACAATTACGTGTATGATTACACAACAACTATTAATGAAATATAATTCATTGACTTCAATTCGCTTGACTTCAATATTCGATGACAAGAATCAAAAACGAATCGCACAGTTACGTTCAATTTTTCAATGGTAATTGGAAAAATATATGTTAGATGTAGGCCGTATAGTTAACGTACGTATTTTTAATATGTACTTAGTTACATTATATAAGATAATAATTAAGTTATAAGATTATAGCACGCTAGAATCTTTCCGCATTACTGCTTAAGTCAAAATTGTATAACCAAACTGTAGGTACCTTTCCACTGACAGAATACGCTGTACTTAATTACTTTAAGTAATCGCATCAATTGCTACTTTAAAACATATTGCACTAAGTCATCACCGTTAACATAATTGATCCAATAAAGGTGAACATTTTACATGCCCTTAAACCTAGCCTTTAAATGGATTATTGTTTTAGACTTAAGACATATTATGAGTCCTACTTAGGCACTTTACAATTTAATTCCGCACACGTTATTCCTAGTTTATGAGAATATAACATGCTGCCTATTTACTAATTTAAAAAAAACCTATAATTTGCCAATCTGTATGTTTATTTTATTTGCTAGACAGAAAAATTGTATGTTATAATGTTTTGTAGATTTTAGAAATAACGTTAAAATGATTGTAAGACAGATCGATAGAGATTTTTTTCTAAATACACGTACATCCATTGTCTAAGTGGCAAGCGTCAAGAAGAATGTAATAGTATTTTTTAATAAAGCAAGCGTTCACGACGAAAAATTTGTAAGACAAATCACTTATACGACTATGCTTACAACACAAATGAAAGGAAATATATACGTAAAACAGAAGTTAACCCATAGTAATTGAAAATTCGTCTCGCTCATAGATTACTCATGAACGTTAATAAACAAAGTTAATGAGTTCCTTAAGCAATTACAAAACAATGTTCTTTTCCATCCATAGTATACATCAATCAGCGTTAACTTAGTGCTGAAGACGGAAATATTTACCCACGCACACCGCACACCTGCTCGCGTTCAATTATTTCTAACCAATTTTCCGATTTCTCATTTACTTTTGTTAGTCCAAGCCATCCAAACATCATTAATATCACAATGGGAATTATAAGAAGCCACAGAATATAAAATAGTATTAAATTACAGAAGGGTCGTTTCTTGGACTTGGACATTCAAAGAAAAATAAAACTTTTTAATTAGAGTTGCTTACGTGCTATTTGAAATTGCATCAATCGATTAATGTGGCAGGTATTATATTAAGAATATGGGATCTTTTCGGAAAGGGCTACGAGTGCAAAGATACCCTTCATTCTTGAGTCTAAGCTTATCCTTGCTCGTCCGTTTCGGTGAATAACGGATTGGACTAGGTTAGCTAGGGGCACCCCCTTTATCATTCTCCTTACAAATTACAAGTTGATAATCTATCAGAATGATATATCTAAATGACGTATAGTATTGTATGCTATGTTATAGTTAAAATTGTGTATTTTGATTGAATTCTGTGATTAATTTATAAAGAAAAATCTGAGTAGGTACCTACTATTTATCGACGTAACGATTATGTTTCAAGAAGCGAAAACAGTGTTATGTTATTCAAAATATTATGTGGTTGAGCCTATAGTTGACCAGGCACCAGTTGTTGACCACTTGCGGCATTGAATGTCAATATTAAGATTTCCCGCCACTATGTGTATTATTTTATATTGGCTACATGTTGTCGGTACTAATACAAATCAACCAATCACATTACGGCTAGAAAGAGACAATCAGTAAACCCTACAATTTCGTATTATTTTTACTTGTCGCTGACAGTTCTAGTTCGGCCGCCATTGCAGTAAGGAAAGAGTTTTAACGGGTAAGAATATTTTATATTTATTTTTATCGTTTATGAATGAACTTTGCTGTGATGATTGATTTTTATAATTATTGTATGTTTATTTTGGGGATTTTAATGAATTTGAGGTGCAAACAATATAATTTTCATGAGTTATTTGACTGGTTAACAAAAGGTACATGATTTGTATAGGTGTTCCTGTGGTTGACCAGTTGGTCAACGACTAGCTTACTGAAGTACTACTTTTTTTTGCATTTTTTTTGTCTATTTCATGTCTATTATGTAATTTGTAGCTCAACAAACAATGTTGACGGAGTAAATTGCGTTGTTTCCATTAGTTGACCAGTGGTTTGACATTGGTACTGCATACAAAACATAAGCTCCTATGATTGACCGAACTCTCTAAATATGAGTTTTTTTTGCTTGTTTTAGATGCAAAATGTCGGTGTATAAATGCAATGGCTAAAAGGAGAATCCCTTTTAAAAAAGAGCAGTTAATAGATACAGTTACTAAAATAATTCAAGCCGACAATCGACCGAGTCCATTCAGGGAAGGAATTCCAGGAAGGAAAGAAATGGTTCGATAATTTCATGAAGAGAAATCCAGATATTGCTAATCGACATGCAGAAGCTATTAACTCTGCAAGAAGTGCAGTAACCGTGGAAGGAATAAGAAAATGGCATTCAGAATTAGAAGAGTTTCTAAAGACTGAAAACGCACATGATATTTTAGACGATCCTGATAAGAAATTAAAAGCTGATGAATCAGGTTTTCAGTTATGTCCTTCCTCAGGCATTGTACTGGGACCTAGAGGCATGGAAATGTTTACAAAATTAAAGATATGGAGAAAGAAAGTATAACAGTGATAGGAACTTTAACTGCATCTGGTAAAGTTATGCCGGCGATGGTTGTTTACCCCTATGGGAGAATACCAGCAGAATTTGCAAGAAATGATCCCGAAGACTGGTGCCTCGGAAAGTCAACTAAGGGTTGGATCACATCTCGTGTGTTCTATAGGTATATAGGCATCAGGCCTTCATCACCATGCAACTTGTTGGTCTCAATTATCCCTAAGAACAAACTTTAATAAAGTTGATTATAAAAAACTTCACCTTTTGTGGAATGTAGTTATTATTTCAGTTTGTTTATAAATGGTCAACCTCTGGTACAACCCCTGTCAACAACTGGGGCCTGCTGGTCAAAGTAGGGTACATCCCAGTTTTAAACTGATTATATTAAATAATTTAAAAAACAAAAGGTATTAAGTGTTTTCCTTTTCAATTGTAACTTTTAACTAGATAACGTATAATATAAAAAATAAACTAGGTATAAAAATCGCAACTAGGTTATATAACAACATTCTAAAGTAATTTTTTGTCCTTAAATGGTTTGAGACCGGTACATCCACCCTAATTAAGATGTGTATTTAAGTGCATGATTTTCATTACTTGGTGATCTGATCATTAATGAGCTCTGCTTACAAAACTATTGCAAAATCGATGCCGTATCAAATTCATCGTTAGTATTGGTACGAAGAGCGAACAGCCGTCATGCGACACGGTTACAAATAAGTGCCATCGGCATCGGGATAAAGTTACCGCAGCATGAGTTACCTATAATCCTAGGAAATAATACAGTTACCTATTGAATCGTTTCATAATTGTATCACCATTCCTTGGATTCATAGAATCACGATCATAGTATTCATAGTACAGTACGAAATAGAACACGTTTAGTCATTTTTTGCTTTGAATGCAACATTTACTAAACTAGAGATTTCAATATGTAAGTAATACATATATTTATTTGTTTTGAATAATGTAATAAAGATTTTTACTGAAACATTGTGAAAGAATTAGATTATGAATTTATTAATTGTAAAAGATAAACTAACGAAGTAACTACATAGGTCCCTACGCTACGTTGTAAAGTTAATTGATGTCGGAGCAGGTTTTTATTTAACATGTAATTTTTTTACCTGTCTTAGTTGCTTCCAGTGGCTTGCATGTTAGGTTATGAGCGAGTATGTCTAATGCATAAAATATTTCTTTGTAAAAATCCCTAGTGCATACGAAACGCCGCCGCCTGAATACAACCGCAAGCAGCTTAAAGGCCAAGCAGCGTGGTCGGCAAACATCATTAAAGTCGTATGTACAGAAGACCTCACTCAAATATACGAACGTAACACGCAAAGAATTGTTTTTGTTTCTATGGAAATTGGTAAATTAATGCTACAGAGGGTACACTTTTATTTTGATAATGTATACGAAAATATTTAACACTAATTCTCAGAAAATCTTTATAGATTATGAATCCAAGAAGAGACTGAAATCTTACGTTACATGTAAAATATTTTACACGGTCTACGTCCAAGTTTATCCAGTTTGTAGTTTGTACACCATTTCAGGATGTGTCATTCATTTGTCACTCACCATTCGCGGTTTTTTCTTTAAGTAGAGAGACACTAAACGACTGTTTATTTTTATTTCTGTAATCTTTTGAACCGCTGACAGCTCGGCCGGCGGCTTGCAATGCTTGCATCGATCCTAAGTGATCGACCAAGTTAAGCAACAGGCAGCGGGCGCGGTCGGTAGTCGGACGGGATGGGTGAACGTTAATGGCAAAATTCGTGAGCGTTTCCGTGCTTCGGAGGGCACGTAGAGCCGTCGGTCCCGGTTGTTGTCATTAACAATAATTAAACCACATCGGAGGTCTTCGAGCCGGCCCGTAATCAGTAGTGGGCCAATAATGGGTTGAAGTGAAATTATATTTTAGATCTAATTTCAAGTTACTCAAGAAATTCTCGACTGAAAGATTTATTGGAAAAAACAAAAAATACTATTAAAATATTTCAAATAGGTACTTGACACTTTTTGTTAGATTAGTATTTCGGTTTCCACAGTAAAAGGAGAATTGCAATTGCAAACATACAATGCAGTGTTCTAAATACTTTACAATATCATTTTTGTTTAACATGTTGCACATATTTAAAGTTTATGGTCAACATATTATAAGTAGTACAATTGTGTAAGGTTACGACAATTTATACATATTTGACAGTAACATAAATTAACATGAATAGAGCATAAGAATAGTACACCTTTAATTATATTATAATACGATTATGATGATGCTAGTTGCTTCAACTACTTTGTATTACTCTCTCATGTTGTTAAGGCCAACGGCAATATAGAAATGAAGCCATCTTAGGGCTATTCACTCAAATTGATGATCCTAATCAAAACAGAATTCAAATATGGGATCTGGCTTTAAAGAACTTTGCTAGTTGATTCATAAGGTAGTAATGGAATGCTATGAAAATACTTTTAGTACATTACCTTGTCCACATTATACAAATACGCAATGCACAATATGTGCCGTATCAGTAAATGGCTTTTCTATCTTTAAGAGAAGCCGCTTAATTACTAAATAAATGGTCTAGATATGATATTGTTAAAAATGTCTTTAGGCTCTAGTAATCACTTACCTACAGAAACTGTTTGATTTTTTAGTCCAGCTAGTTCACTTTGGTTCATATTTAGATTAATTAGGTAATACTATAAGAACTAAGTCAGACTCTTACTCCTGCAAATAATTTATTAATATGGATTGTCAGAGTCAGACCAAAATGGTCTGCATCCAATACTTGGCAATGCCTCTAATACTGTGGTTGGCAGTGACCACATAGCAGGATATGGCCCAGGTGGTATTGCCATTAAAAACAAATAAAAAAATGACTTACTTTTTATAAACTCTACAGAAGGAGTTGTTGATCCTCTTGTCGGAAAGATGCCTTCGCCGGTCCTCAAACAAATCCTTGATGGCAGTAACTCCGAGCACAAATAACACTGGCAGCATCGCCACTTCTTTGCCAAACGCATTTATTGATGGCACCCAGTTTAGAAGCACTATGAATATAAAGTACACATTGGCAATTCTATGGAACTGTTCAAACAAATTTTTAGGTATAAATGACAGCAAAGTGTACTTAGTAGTCCTGACTTTGTTATCACATCGTTTTCCATTCGGATGGTCCTTAGGAGGAGTTTTGTCAGGGACCAAGTGGTTTGGAATCACGATGAGGTGTCGGTTATCGACGGCCGGCTGCTGGCGTCGCATCAACCAGAAAACTGTTCGACGCCATGGGCCTATCACGGAGGGTCGTCGTAATGTGTAGATGGAGTCGGATCGGGACGCCTGTCGCGAGTGCGCCCGGACTGAGGCCAATCTGGGGAGGGCGCTTGCTGGTGCTGGTTCTCTGTGACCCGGAGGCAGAATGAAGTCTGTCCGGCTACCTGTCCGACTGTGGCCGGGCCCCGAAGATGCTCGGGGCCCTTCGCCGATCTGCCCGTGCGATAGGGCTCGTTGGTGGCCACGCATGGCAGACTTGAGTGGCGGTCTTGCTGCCGCGGGATTTCCGGCCAACATCGGGGTCCCGCCATGACTTATAGATCTCGAGTGCCCTTTGGCTTTCGGAAAAAGGTAAGTTTGCTCCGGTGCCCCCGGCAAGCTTGGAACGACCGAAGGAGTCTCTCCGCTTCCTTCTGTTGACATTTTTATTCATCTGAGGAACGGTCTGATCGCTTCGCGCTTTCATTTAAAACTTTAAATCCTTCTATGGTTGATCGTGTGTATCGCTGTTTTCGATGTAAATGAAGTGAATGTCTCGTAAACGTCGAAGCATATGGTTTGAAATCATCTGTTCACTATTTCACACATCACTGACGGTTTTACTTTATGAATAAACACAAAACGGCTCAAGATAACTTGTAATAAACTGTGTTGTATGCATTGCTGAATGAAAAAGTTAAAAAAATATGTAGTCCAACGTTATTTGACCGCCACGATGAAAAATTGAAAACAGTGTCTTGTGTGCAAGAGACAGAACAAAACTCGAACTAAAAACAGGAACAAGCAATACGATTAGTACGATACGACAGACACGACAGTACACTGAGGCTGACATTCGGTGACAGCTTGACAGGTAGTTTGAAACAACAGAAATGGACAATTTTGAAGTTTGCTAACGTGTCAATGTCTATTCATTAAGGTTTTTTTCCGAATATGAATGACGTTGGCAAAAGTACGCTCAGCCGAAGACAGCGCAGCTCAGTCGCATAGACTAACCAAATTAAGAGGACTCCTCAACACTCTGTGATTTGTAGTTGGTCTACTGCATAGAGTATTTATTATAGTAAATAAACTCAAACTCAAACTCAAAACTCAAATCATTTATTTCATGTAGGTATTTAGAATACACTTATGAAAGTCATTTTTTGCGTTTACCACCGTTTCGCTAAGGTGCCTTTAAATTTTAAATCTTACGATACTAAATACTATAGTCGAATCAGTGCTGCCAACTCCAAAAAAAATTTATACAATGCCGTAACTGCCGTACAGCGCAGTAATGTGTTAGGTACACATTATTGCACTGGACATTTATCTCAGCGTAGATTTATAACAATAGAGTAAACCTATGTATTTTCCTCACACAAGAAAAGGAACAACTTACGCCGATGACGCGAAAAAAACGAGACAGAAGTATAATAAAGTAAAAATCAAAATGTGTGCAATTCACATGTTTTAGAAGTGAAACTTCATAACAACGAATATTGTCAGTCCAAATATTGATGTTATGCTTTGCTTACGTCTGCCGCCATTTTGTCGATGCGTCGTTCGCGTCATTTCCGTTTCAACGGATTCCAAATCACAACGATACTAAAGAAGTATTCACTTAAATAATTTTTATCTCTGCGTGGTGGTTTCACTTTCTCGTGTTATCTTAAGTTGACCACGCTCACCAGAATTCACCAGATGTCTTTATATCCTGCTCTGTCTACGATGTCAATATTGTTACAAGAGACGATTTTTGTCGGCAAAGGGGAAAATAAGAAAATCAGGGATATCCAGTTGGGGCAAAATTCCTTTCGCTTTGATCATGTTAAAGCAATAAATTAATTTGAATTTGTTTGTTATTGGGAGTGAGCAAGCAAGGGATGAATAGCATGGCCTCGCGTTGCCTACGTTGCGTTGCTAACGTTAGCAAAGGAACGGATACGGATGGCACCTACGTGAGCTAGTCCCGGAGTTGAATAATATTGATGACTAGTCACTACATAGTATAAAACAAAGTCGCTTTCTCTGTCCCTATGTATTCTTAGATCTTTAAAACTACGCAACGGATTTTGATGGGGTTTTTTTAATAGATAGAATGATTCAAGAGGAAAGTCTATATGTATAAAATTAAAGTTTTTCGCAAAATGAAAAATAACGCGAGTATAACGCGAAAATAAATTCGTGCGCTGATTACGTTTAACAATTTTGGACTTGGGTAGGTACTAAGGGACAGGTTTCCCGAAGCGAAGCGAGGGCGGGTTTACTAGTAGTAGATACGTTACGATATTAAGTGAGTGTTGTTATATGAAGGTTCATACATAGAATATTAGACGGCTCGATGCCATACTATGCCGACTCGTTTCAGAGAGTTTCAGAGTCATAGGTGTATGCCTAATCACAAACTCTTACGCCCTGTTACGCTACTCGGCGCGAATACACGCCAATACAAATATATTAACGGTCTAGAAGTGTACATACCTCGCCACGGGTATTTGTTTGTTCTCAGCTGGGATCAAAGGATAATTTGGCTTTATTTTTATGGGGCATTTACAGTTATTTCGTCATTGTTCATTTGACTCGTTATTTTGTTGCAAAAGAGCTAAGCACCCCGAAAGTCGTGGCAGCGAGTCCTACATTATCGATATTTGAAAGATTTTTGATTACTGAATATACATAAATAGTCATGAATATGTAAACTAGTGTATTTTTGTAAGAATATTCGGTAAGAAAGTAAGCCAATTATTCGCCGAGTATATAAATACAGGAATGACAAGGACGCTAAGAAATATACTAATCATCAAATTTAAATTTTGAAAATATGTAATAATGGCTCAATTTAATTTTTATTTATTTTTATGATTGCGTCACCAAGGAACCGATATTTTGGGAGTACCAACTACCATTTCAATGTACGTTATAACCATACATCGTCTACGTTAAAACTTATAACGGCTAACATCGATGTCTTATTTTAATCTATGAATATCGAGCATCTCTAGACTAAGTTTTGTTGTCAAGTTGGTATATATAATCGTCGACGTCATCGTCGGCGGACATATTCATTTAGGTACATTCCGACATTTTGACATTTAATCCCCGGTCTACTTTGCTGTGTTGGTTATTGTCCGGATTTTATTCATAATTGAAGGCTCCTTTAATCATGGACGAAGAATACGATGCTATCGTCCTCGGTACTGGCCTGAAGGAATGCATTCTAAGTGGAATGCTCTCCGTGTCTGGGAAGAAGGTTCTACACATTGATCGTAACAAGTATTACGGAGGAGAATCTGCGTCGATTACCCCGTTAGAAGAATTGTTTGCAAAGTTCAACGCACCGGCGCCGGATGAGACGTACGGTCGAGGTCGCGACTGGAACGTCGATTTGATTCCTAAATTTTTGATGGCCAATGGGCTTCTTGTGAAATTGCTTATCCATACGGGCGTTACCCGCTATTTGGAGTTCAAGTCTGTGGAAGGAAGCTATGTGTACAAAGGCGGTAAGATCTCCAAGGTGCCGGTTGATCAGAAGGAAGCGCTGGCTTCCGATCTTATGGGTATGTTCGAAAAGAGGCGTTTCCGAAATTTCTTGATCTATGTTCAAGATTTTCAGGAAGAGGACGGAAAGACTTGGAAGGATTTCGATCCGAGCACCTCTAATATGCAGTCACTCTACGAGAAATTCGGTCTCGATAGAAACACGCAGGACTTCACGGGTCATGCGCTGGCTCTGTACTTGGATGACACTTATCTTCAGCAACCTGCTATTCAAACGATTCGCCGTATCAAGCTGTACTCGGATTCCCTTGCTCGGTATGGCAAGTCTCCCTACCTGTACCCCATGTACGGCCTTGGTGAACTTCCCCAAGGGTTCGCGCGACTTTCAGCCATTTACGGAGGCACCTACATGTTAGACAAGCCCATCGATGAAATAGTGCTCGGGGAGGGTGGAAGAGTTGTGGGTGTACGTTCCGGCAATGAAATAGCCAAGTGCAAGCAGGTGTACTGTGACCCCAGCTACGTTCCAGACAGAGTTCGCAAGAAGGGTAAAGTGATCAGATGCATTTGCTTATTAGATCACCCCATTGCTAGCACTAAAGATGCCCTGTCTACACAAATTATTATTCCACAGAAGCAAGTGGGTAGGAACTCTGACATTTATGTATCCTTGGTGTCGTACACGCACCAAGTGGCTGCTAAAGGATGGTTCATTGCAATGGTGTCTACCACTGTTGAAACTAACGACCCTGAGACTGAGATCAAGCCCGGCCTGGATCTCCTGGGCCACATCCGGCAAAAATTTGTATCCGTCTCGGATTATTACGAGCCTCTTGATAATGGCAGCCAAAGTCAAATTTTCATATCAGAGTCTTATGATGCAACCACACACTTTGAAACAACATGCTTAGATGTCCTTAAGATTTACAAGTGGGGCACTGATGAAGATTTCGACTTCTCCAAAGTGAAAGTAGAGCTGGGTGAAGAAGATCAGTAAAACCTAATGTATTATGTATATTGCTTGTTATTAAATATTATGTTTATATAAAGTTGCTACAATATTAATGTTCTTTAGGGTCTTTTGGTAAATAATATAAGAGCTTAGAGATATTACATGTAGAATTGTGCAACACTGCATATTTATCGCTACTGGCAGTGATTTTATTTTCATGTCTATCAAAAACTCAAAATATAAGATCGTTATCTATAGGATTTTATTCATCTTGTAAGAATGCTTTTATAATTTAAGATTTACGAGGTATAAAAATAAATGATCTGCACAAGTGATGTGGTACGGATTTGTGCATTGGAATTGCATTCCATTTTTGTGACATTAATTGGTCTGGAAACCATATCATTGTTGTATTGATACACTTACTCAGCTTTGTAATGAATGCTCACTGTACACCTAAATATTCTGTGTAAGATCAATAAAAAGTTACAGTAAAACTTGTGTATTTTTATTTACCTATTTCCTCTTTATTGTGTTTTGCGAAGTTATACTAGATTCAGAATAAATACTATGCATATTATTTTAATCTTAACTCATCGAGAATTCTGCAAAATTACTGAGATACGGGTTCTCACGATTATATACTTTGTATGGCGACAGTTCGAACGTTGCATGGTTCAAGCATTATGGCGATCAATGCATCTGGGTGTATTGTGAGTACCCAGATAAGAGTAAAAATACTATAGTTTAATAACTAGGAAGGTAGTAATAAAATAAAGTACTCGTAATTGAATTATAATTTGTTATTACATTTTTATTGAATTTAGACAATCGTACAAGATTTGATAAAAGTAAATTCAGTTAGAACTTCTTTAATACCCAAATTAAATGTTAAAAATGAGGTTTATTTGCGACACATTTGTTTAATTATAATCCCTGTATTTGTGGACGGTAAACCCCATCCATGCTCGTTATACGGGGTCGGGAGTCGCTTGACATGCTTGAGAAAAATAATGTATCGTTCAAGTGTACGGATATGTCGTTGTAACTAGTAAAATTCCCAAAATACATAATTATTCCACTTGTAGCAAATATAAATAATAACTTTTATAGTTTTATTATTTTATTAATATGTATCTAGTGACTTAATTTACCGTGTACTCCAAGTCCTGTCTCAAGTAGGTACTTAAATACTACTTTTTGATGTGAATGTGAAACTTTGTAAATAAATATTTTTACAATTAAGTACTAACAAAAAAAGTCATACAAATTATTTTCATATAGTAATTATTGTTACATTGTATCTATATACTTTGGACAACAATATGTACACAACGGTTTAAAATTTTATTATGGCACATTTTTATACTTATTTAAATCTAATCAATTTTGTGGAAAATTTATTGCAAATTTAATTGAATAAAGATGATCATCTCTGCAACCAATAAATATATAATCTCCGTATACAGCTGGGGAGGAAAAGGCCTCGTTTGGCAATTGATAATCTCCCACAATATTGCCATTTTCAGAATCAATAATGCACATTAGTCCTTTGTTCGCAACTGCAAGAAGGTATTTGTGGTTTAATTGACAGGGGGTCGCGTAAACTGGCGACGTCATCTGGGTTTTCCAATGCAGGCTGGGTTGAAAATTTTTTATATAGATACTGTAAACTTTATTGTCGTGGCAGCCAAAGACAATTTGCCATTTCAGTTTTTCAATTTCCTTGATGCAGAGAGACGAAAAGATATTTCCTTTTGCGCCTTGGTATTTCCAAATCTGGAAAAATTATGTCCTGTATGAATTTGTATGTAGACTATAAAATAAACTTTATGAGCATCTCCAAAGTTTTCAATTCATTAATGCGATATTAGTAAGCAAATTCCTTCCAGAAGTGAATCAATTGTGTTGGACTGGTCATTATCAGCGTGTCTATAGCGAACCAATATAATGCAATTAGTTGTGTAATTCAATGAAGTGTCACCCGGGCTTTACTAGTTTTTTACCAGAAACATCGGGCGAAGGTTACCTTGATGCCTTTCTCAACTGTTCTGCAATGTATTTCCCCATTTACTTCAGCGAACACGACGTATTTATCATCGTCGTATACTACGGGGCTGGCGAACACCGGACTTCTCAGTGTGCTGCGCCAAACTATAGTCTTAGTTTCGGTCTGTAAGCATGCGCACACGCTGCTCAGTGTGCCTACGAGTATATACTGATCCTTGGCTATAGCTAGATCTGCTGATATGGCCTGATCTGTAACTTGTATTGTGTGCCTTAATGTGCCAGTCTGAAACATAATAAATTTGGTTATCCTTTTTTTAAATAAACAACGCTCAATCATAGCCCAACACTAGGATTCCCTGTGTCGTGGGTGCCATGGACAATACGCAAAAACAAGAACACACCCAGACCGAGAACATAAATTTAAACGCTTGGCAGGAATCGAACCCAGGACCCTTCGAACTTTCGAACGTAGGCTTTAAACAAACCACAA
Source organism: Ochlodes sylvanus (assembly GCA_905404295.2). NCBI lineage: Eukaryota > Metazoa > Arthropoda > Insecta > Lepidoptera > Hesperiidae > Ochlodes > Ochlodes sylvanus. The sequence goes on along the minus strand of FR990130.1, from coordinate 11,222,831 downwards.
TAAGAAGTCATACATACCACAATATCAATGCAGCATATTCTTCCATCATACGTCGCAACATAAAACAGACCTTTACTACAGATTCCTTTACTCTTTATCATCGCTCCAACATTGGTCTTCCATATTTCTTTGCAACTGTTTAATGCATAACATGCAATAGTCCCATCATACGTCCCCACCACGCCACAGGATTGCGTGATTTCATCTTCATAACACAGCACAGCCGCTTCTATCCGGGACTTTAGTTTTATGACACCTTGTAGAATACCAGTGATCGCATCTACGACTAAAACTTTTCCAGAATGACTGCCTACAGTAACAAAGACATCTCTGAAAAATCAAAATTGTTTCAAATATTAATATAGCTTTTTCTTGGTATTTTTTAAATGTACCCTACGTACTAATGGCTAACAATGTGATGATGGTGACTTGGTGATCGATCTCAAATAAAAATAGGTATTTTACTTACAACCCAGTTCTAAATAATGTTGGGGATGCATCTACACACTTCCCAGTATCATATGACCACACTACCGCAAAGTCCACTGGATTGACTGGGCTCAAAGAATGTCTCTTGCAAGATTTAGAAGTAGATGCAAAACTATCCGTAAGTGATCTTGACCTTTTAATCTTTTTTTTGGTTGTTTTATCTTCAACCCCTAATTGCTTTTGTGCAATCTGAAGAATTTCATCAATGCTGGTATTCGGTGATATTAAATATGATAAAATAAACTTTGCGAATTGTGGATATGTTAGGGCTAATTTATTACAAAGTGTTATTGCAAGAAAAGATGTGCCACCAATCGAGAAGAAATCTTTATCTTTTATATCTTCATATAAAAAATCTCTATGTAGTACTGCTTTTAATTCTTTTAAAAGACCATCTTTAAGTATACATGTAGACTTTGGCGTCAGTAAAACTTTTTCATACATCTGAAATAGAATTCGTTTGGACAATTTCCCATGTTTGTTTGTTGGTAGACTGTCTGCTCTTATTATTTTATCAGGCCAATGTTTATCGTCAAGTTTACATTTCAGAAAATCAGATAGCTCTTGACTACTGAAGGTATCTGAAGAATAATATACTACGAGATGCATTGGCTTAGGAAGCCAGATGCATGAGCAGGTTTTGACCCTTGGACACTGCATTATAGTGGATTCAATCAATTGCAGATTTACTTTATGACCAAATCTTTTAATAAAGTCATCCTTGCGGCCTCTATAGTAAATAGTACCATTTTTCTTTTCTCCAACATCCCCTGTGTCTATAAATTTCAATGAATTCTCTTCCTCAGTGCCATTTTTTTTGTTTAAAATAATACATTTCCTTGTCTTACTTACTGTAACCATAAAATAGTTATGAAATAACTACAAAGTTCATAACTTACATTGATATATTCATAAATATGATTGATATATTAATAATTATGTTACTTGCCTAATATAATTTTTCCAGTGTTCTCGTTTTTATCAACAGGTTCTACTACCAATTGTGTTTCTGAAAGGCAATCACCAAGAGGTATTTCTCTATCTGTGACAAATCGTTTCAAATCAATTTCTGCAGCACAAGCCCAACAGGACATCTCGGTGACACCATATAATGTAAATATTCTGGTTTTATTAGTGGCATCTTTTAATTGCTTCAGATGTCTCACACCATTGAGGGGTTCTCCTCCTAGTGCTAAAATCCTCAGTGTAGAATTGGAACTCAGAATTTTGTTTTTTATGTCACTATTTGTTTGTTGAAAAAACCTTGATGGTGTTGTTTGCCAAAATGTCACAGAATTTTCACCGTTCATAGGAAATAATATTTCGGCTCTCTCAGGTGCGATAAGCAGAGATGCTCCATTTGTACAAGCTAGTAATATCTCAATCATTGATGGATCAAAAGTTAGCGGAGTTGAAAAATATATAATATCTTTTTGTGATATGTTAAACATTTTAGTCAAGTCATCAATATTTGGTTGAAGGCATTGTATTGGTACTTGAATATGTTTTGGTTCCCCTGTACTGCCAGATGTCATAGCTATGTACGAGTGTTCGGGAATATAGTTATTACCATAAGCAATATAAGGTTCAATGTTGTAAAAGTTGACCAGTAAATTAAAAACTGTAACTGATTTATCTGGTTTCTTATTGAGAAGTTCTATTAAATTGCTTCCCGCTTCTTGGATACTGATGATTACATTAAATTTTATGTTTTTGATAATTTCCTCTACATCCTGAGATGGATCCAAAAACATGAAAGTAGTTGAGCACTTGTGAGTTCTGAAAATATAATTATTGCAAATCAGGACAAAACAAGCAAAAAGCTATATTCACTGGTGCTGTTTTTAAATTATATTACATAGTATGTATTATATTTTTGGCTTGAATCCATTAATGGGCCACTACACTACTGAGCACGGTTTCTTTTCATACCTGAGGAGGATACCTACAGGATACTCAACCACATTGCTCTAGTACTCTAGTGCATGTGAATTATATTCTTAAGGAGATAACTTATTGTTAGAACTAAAGTCTTTGGTAAATACTTACGCTGCAATGACACAAGGTATGATAATGTTTCTTCTTGAGAGTAAACCAATAACACCTTTGTGACATTTCAATTGCTGTAGATTCTGGGATATGTATTCGCAGACCCCGTACAACTCCGAATAAGTGTATTGTTTGTAACTCTCATTGTCATCATAAATTCGCACGGCCACGTTTGATGGGTGCCGGGCACATGCTTGCACAAATACATCGTAGTATCCACGTTTTACTTTCATTTGGCGTCAAGTTTAAAGATACTAATAAATTTTGAATTTATTCACAATTAAATACATTTCTCGGTCACAAACCTGCAATGTTATGTTACTTATTAACTGAGGTACATAATAATAATGTAATTTCTAATGTTTTAAACAGGTATGTATTAAAAGTATCTTCAAAAATGTTGTTTACTTTTTATTTGTTTGTTTACTTTTATTATAACATAAATTCTTTCGTTTCGTGCGTGACGTTTGTTAGACATTGTCAATACGTCTATCAAAGCAAGGACCAAGGAGCAAGACTTTACCTATGGAGCAAGTTATGTCAAATTATTGTCAATATGAATGTCATTTGTTTTGGCCTTTTTTCCGAGTCGGAACGGAAAGGAATTCAATCAAGTCACAAACTGCCAGTGATGACCATAGATTATACACGTGATGACTCTTGGCATTTTTTAAGTAATGTTAAAAGACGTAATGTTAAGAGATAAATGAACTGTGTTTTCCATAATAGTCTCAAAGGTGTGTGTGAAGTCCGCCAATGCCCAATCCGCACTTGGCCAGCGTGGTAGATTTTGGCCTGTAACCCTCTCCTTAGGAGAGGTGACCCGAGCCCGTTATGAGTTGCAATGATGATAATAATTAAATGTTTCTATCGTCGTAAATTGTGTCCCAAGTTCCTTTCGAACTTTTATGTACCTACGGGAAAGATTTCCATCCACCCATCTATTAGTCTTAAGTGCTAGAAATAGTCTTCCCTAACTTGCGAGACCCCCTATCTTCTCATCGTCATAAATCAACCTCAACAGTGGTAAATTTAATCATTAATATGAGTGATTTACTTTTAATATTTGTGCATTTTTAGTTGTACAACTAAAAATGCATACATAAGGCTTGAAGATTTAGCCGATTAGGTAGGTAGGTATACCAAAGTGCTTCTATGGAATTAATAATATCTGAGGTTGCGTGTGATATAGTTGGACTGACGATTTGATTAGCGTTTTAGGTCGATGGCACTAAAGGTCACTTTGATTAGAATTTATGGGGAAGCCAAAAGGAGGATCATCATTTCAGTCCAGTATGCATCTATGTATTTTTTCACAGAACATAAAATACTTACTTACTACCAAAATAAGACCGACAAAAGGGATATCGTCAGAAGCGTCTTGATCGTACACAGGTTAAAGGCTATGTTACGTAGAAAGTGACCACAGCCTTTCAAGCAGCGTTCTCCACTAGCATAGTCGTTGCAATCGCTAGCAGGAAAGATTTCTCTCGCCATTTACATTCCCAAGCGAACTTCGAACGTGTGCGTCATCCAGACGGTCCAGACCCCTCCAAATTCGTGGCATTATGTTTTAAAAGGAACCCCTATGGGCCGGCTTACTGCTTCCGATTTTTTAAGTAGGTATGATGATGAAGAGTCGTCGAAATGCCGTGCCCATAAGGAAACCGGAATGAAAGAGACCACCGAATTTGATTTTAAAAAGAAAAGTTTTAACGACATTAAATTAACAAAACGTAACTTTTTTAAATACAAATTAATATTAAATATGATCGAAACAATTGTATGTATAGCAGACAGCGGGTTATAAAAAGCGACGGCTTGTCGGCCACTGGTGGCCGAACGATAACATACTACTAGGTGGCTCGTCATACCCCTTTTTACTTTTTCTTTCGTAATTTTATTCATATTTGAATAAGTCGTTACAGATTCACCAAACTGAAAATTCTGAAAATATAATTATTGCAAATCAGGACAAAACAAGCAAAAAGCTATATTCACTGGTGCTGTTTTTAAATTATATTACATAGTATGTATTATATTTTTGGCTTGAATCCATTAATGGGCCACTACACTACTGAGCACGGTTTCTTTTCATACCTGAGGAGGATACCTACAGGATACTCAACCACATTGCTCTAGTACTCTAGTGCATGTGAATTATATTCTTAAGGAGATAACTTATTGTTAGAACTAAAGTCTTTGGTAAATACTTACGCTGCAATGACACAAGGTATGATAATGTTTCTTCTTGAGAGTAAACCAATAACACCTTTGTGACATTTCAATTGCTGTAGATTCTGGGATATGTATTCGCAGACCCCGTACAACTCCGAATAAGTGTATTGTTTGTAACTCTCATTGTCATCATAAATTCGCACGGCCACGTTTGATGGGTGCCGGGCACATGCTTGCACAAATACATCGTAGTATCCACGTTTTACTTTCATTTGGCGTCAAGTTTAAAGATACTAATAAATTTTGAATTTATTCACAATTAAATACATTTCTCGGTCACAAACCTGCAATGTTATGTTACTTATTAACTGAGGTACATAATAATAATGTAATTTCTAATGTTTTAAACAGGTATGTATTAAAAGTATCTTCAAAAATGTTGTTTACTTTTTATTTGTTTGTTTACTTTTATTATAACATAAATTCTTTCGTTTCGTGCGTGACGTTTGTTAGACATTGTCAATACGTCTATCAAAGCAAGGACCAAGGAGCAAGACTTTAATCTATGGAGCAAGTTATGTCAAATTATTGTCAATATGAATGTCATTTGTTTTGGCCTTTTTTCCGAGTCGGAACGGAAAGGAATTCAATCAAGTCACAAACTGCCAGTGATGACCATAGATTATACACGTGATGACTCTTGGCATTTTTTAAGTAATGTTAAAAGACGTAATGTTAAGAGATAAATGAACTGTGTTTTCCATAATAGTCTCAAAGGTGTGTGTGAAGTCCGCCAATGCCCAATCCGCACTTGGCCAGCGTGGTAGATTTTGGCCTGTAACCCTCTCCTTAGGAGAGGTGACCCGAGCCCGTTATGAGTTGCAATGATGATAATAATTAAATGTTTCTATCGTCGTAAATTGTGTCCCAAGTTCCTTTCGAACTTTTATGTACCTACGGGAAAGATTTCCATCCACCCATCTATTAGTCTTAAGTGCTAGAAATAGTCTTCCCTAACTTGCGAGACCCCCTATCTTCTCATCGTCATAAATCAACCTCAACAGTGGTAAATTTAATCATTAATATGAGTGATTTACTTTTAATATTTGTGCATTTTTAGTTGTACAACTAAAAATGCATACATAAGGCTTGAAGATTTAGCCGATTAGGTAGGTAGGTATACCAAAGTGCTTCTATGGAATTAATAATATCTGAGGTTGCGTGTGATATAGTTGGACTGACGATTTGATTAGCGTTTTAGGTCGATGGCACTAAAGGTCACTTTGATTAGAATTTATGGGGAAGCCAAAAGGAGGATCATCATTTCAGTCCAGTATGCATCTATGTATTTTTTCACAGAACATAAAATACTTACTTACTACCAAAATAAGACCGACAAAAGGGATATCGTCAGAAGCGTCTTGATCGTACACAGGTTAAAGGCTATGTTACGTAGAAAGTGACCACAGCCTTTCAAGCAGCGTTCTCCACTAGCATAGTCGTTGCAATCGCTAGCAGGAAAGATTTCTCTCGCCATTTACATTCCCAAGCGAACTTCGAACGTGTGCGTCATCCAGACGGTCCAGACCCCTCCAAATTCGTGGCATTATGTTTTAAAAGGAACCCCTATGGGCCGGCTTACTGCTTCCGATTTTTTAAGTAGGTATGATGATGAAGAGTCGTCGAAATGCCGTGCCCATAAGGAAACCGGAATGAAAGAGACCACCGAATTTGATTTTAAAAAGAAAAGTTTTAACGACATTAAATTAACAAAACGTAACTTTTTTAAATACAAATTAATATTAAATATGATCGAAACAATTGTATGTATAGCAGACAGCGGGTTATAAAAAGCGACGGCTTGTCGGCCACTGGTGGCCGAACGATAACATACTACTAGGTGGCTCGTCATACCCCTTTTTACTTTTTCTTTCGTAATTTTATTCATATTTGAATAAGTCGTTACAGATTCACCAAACTTGAAAATAGCGGGACATTATGCTGTTTTTGCATTTTATATCTACAACTTAGAATAATGACATATAGAAACGAAGTCCGCGCGGCTTTTTTGACGCACCTTAATTGGAGCCAGAAATGGCTCCAAACACAGGCCAGCTCATGTCAACGCACGCCAAAAGTGTCTCGCGAAAAAAAAGAATTATGACGATTTGTCCAGTTAAATTGTGCCACAAAATATCTGAAAAGCTATTTATGTATTATTGCTAAAAACATATGATTATCCGCAGCCGAATCATTCCCCGATTTCGGGAAAGTTTCGGTTTAAGTAGTGCTTCACTTTCGACAGAGCGCTTGTATGAAGCCTGTCATTCTATATGTCATTATTCTAAGATCTACAACTTAAAAGGTTCACACATCCAAATCGATAGGAATAGTTGGCAAACTATGATTATGACTATGATAGGATTATGTCATCATCATCAATTATTATTAATTGTGTAAGTATTATTATTAATGTGAGAGTAAAGAACACATATCATATTACACAGGTGGATGTGGGTCTACCTGTGTATGATGTGTTCCAGTTTCGATATGTTGATTACACAGTCATGCCGTTTTTAGTATCTACGGATCACCACATCGATACTGTTATATACTTTTTTTATTAGTCATCAACAAATACAGGTACATATTTATGAGTATGGTGTTTATTAAAAAAAGGTACAGCCAGTATGATGTTGTCTTAAATTATCTGTTAATGTGCAAAGGTTAATAAAACAAATCTACGAATTTAGGTCATTATGCCTCGGACCTTCCGTGTTCCAATTTTTCGTTGGTCGGATATCGGAAAATGTATTTTGGCAGCTAAACATACCTAGTACAACAGTTTGGTGTCAATCGTTGCCCAAAGACCGACCGAGTTAGGGAAACTTTGGAAGTGGTAGGTAATCGGATGGGATGGTTGAGGCTTTGATATGATGAGAACATTCGAGTCTTGTCCAATAACCTCACCGCCTATTCACACTGGAGCAGCATTGCGTGGTAGATACGCTCTCCGGCTGCCTTCAGAGATATCCGCCGTTCGTGAGATATCCGTTGAATATCCGTTTATTCAACGTGATATGACCGTGGCCATGATTCGTGTAACTGGTTCGAAGTATTGGAATAACAAACAAAAAACACAATCGTGAGTACTTGTTTGAATTTAAAAACTTATTAAATTTTGTAAATGACTCTATGAAAAATAAATATGATATTAAAAAGTGGGAGAATAATGTCTAAGTATAAAACTTAAATGGGCTATATTGTCTGCATTGAAGGAATTGAAGCCGCAAGGTGGCTAAAGCTTCGGTCCTCTGACACGAGTCACGAAGTGGGCCGGTCGTAGTCTTTTGCGAGTTGGGTCGAATGATATGTCACGAATGTTATTATATAGGTTTAAAAAGGGTTGAACGACATTGGTCAAGTTTGATATTCGTCAAATCGGCAATTCGTCAAATTTGATATCGGTCAAAGCTGTAGTTCACAATACTCTTATGTAACACTAGTAAGCCCGTTAGTTAGCCCGCGTGGAGGTACTTTTAAATGACTTTCAGATAAACTTTCATCCGTTAATTTACCTCCTTGGGGGTGATTTATCAAAAACTTTGAAACAGATGTTTAATTATTTCCAGCCATAATCCCAAAGACCAATTTTTATAATACCTGCTTTACAATTTCCCCTTTAAGGGTGGAATATGACAAAATCCGTTCTTAGCGGACTATAAACTACCTCCCTGATCAATTTCATTTTTATACGTTAAGCGGTTTTCATTATTTCGTGATGAGTGCGTGACTTTTTGCTTTTATTTAACAAATTGTAGAGTCAGTAAATTATGTCCTACGTAGTACTGAACTAGTAGCAATACTCAATAATAGTACGTAATGCTTCAGCTTTGGGTTAAACTGTATGCCGGGAACTTTTATTATATGAAGTAATAAAACTTGTACCATAGTGTGGTGCCAAATTGGGTAAGTAACATTTATTTGGTTGCGGAAGCTGAAGCAATATTCGCGCGGTCCCATGGGTGGAATGGGCAACATGACCTGTTTTTATGTTAATTCGTGCAATTATAGAACAATATAATATACGGAATGTAATATTTTGATATTTAAATTCATGTCTGTCAAGGCATTCAGGACAATAAAAATCAAATGATGTTTTCCTTTGCCTTATTGTAAGCTTTGAAATCTTATAGCACGTACTTAATTAAAGCAACTATTGCACCCAGTATCGCAATAGCAATCGCAATAGTTTCTGTCTAGAGAAGCAGGGTTGTAGCTCGAGTCGCATTTGAGGGAAGCATTGGTTACAGGTAGGGCGGAAGTAAAATATTTATCATAATTGATCTGCCCTCGCACGGGTTCCTAAATCAATCACCATTTATATCACTGACCTCTAAGTTTAGATAGTTATTGCTACAAATTTTTTATCTCAACTATGAACGAATAAGGTAATTATAGTAATTTATCTTTTTTTTTTGGTATTTTTAAGGCATTGTAATTTTAAGTTAGAGCATTGCCCACAATGCCCTACCTAGCTACGGCCGTGTAGAGAAGTAAGACATATTGCTGAGTTAAACCCTTCCAATTTATTTTAGTAGATAATTTTATCGTACTAACAACAAATCTAATTTTATTTAATCCAGCCTAAAGCTTACCTACTAGTTACTTGGGTCGTTCGATAACTAGAAGGATGAGCAAAATGAAAAAGTTGGTTTTAATTATTACGTGAACAACCAAGAAAAACTTTACAAATTCTGGTTCGAGAAGTTCTTATCTAACAACTCGAACCACAATTTTGTGCAACTGTAGCATCTGTGCTAAAGAGGTCTCCACCAAACAGATAAACATTGCGCAAAGGCTCTGCGGCGGTGCTGACCTAAAACGTATTCGGCAAATGAACGGGCCCAATCAATTAGGGGCGGTCAGCGATCCGCCGGGAAGGAGGGCAGGCAGCGCGCGCGCTCTCCGTGGAAACTCGGGAAAATGGCGGCGGGGGGCGCGCGGGCGTGCGGCGGGCCCGCGGGGGAGGGGGGGGAGGAGTTCGAGGGTGCGTGCGGCGCGCGTGCATCGATCGCGCGGGGCGGCTCGCTCCGCCGCTCAGTCCGCCGGGGCGGCCGGCGAGAGCGCGCGTGTGATGCGCTGTCGCTGATATGGCCGGCGCTCGGGCGCTCGTGGCCGCCTGCTGCTGCTGGTGGTGGCTGTCAAACGCGGCCGGTAAGTACCACACCGCACGTTACACCGACCCCGGAGCCCTCCGCTACGCCACCGACATCGATCAGCTGATCGCTCACGTCTCCGACGACTTTGACTTTTCATGATTTTTAACGTACGTGCGTGTTTCTTGTAGGTTCTGTAAGATGTGTTACCGTAATCGTCACAGGGTGTGACCGATCAGCTGGTCTCTGTGTTATTATTTCTAATTTAAATTTTGTTTTTCCGACTTAGTTACAATATTTTTTTGGTTACGTTAAAACGGACGTGGTGCGTGTTGTATCCGCGGTCACCATGCGTAAGGAGTATTCGAGGCTTAGAGGTAAATGTTTAAGCCGCGGGCGGTTAGACTTGAATTACCGCAGAGAACTAAATGGATTTTGAAATCGGTATCAATTTCACGTTGTGTATATAATTTTTAGTGATAAATGGTAAGATCAATATTTACTTAATATCTTTAATACCATAGTGCTTATAAAATTAAGAAGTCCCAAAATTCTAAGTGTCAAGTGAGATGTGAAGGAGCAGCTAGGTCCAGTGCCGTCGTTCCCGCATGCGGTGCAGGCCGGGTCACCGGCGACCGTCACAGTAGGCCTTAGGGCGTCCTTGCCGCGACCACTGGCGGCTAAACAAACCTTGCTAGATATTACGTCATACGGCGGCAGCTAAAATGACACATCTGCGTAAATATTGATCATAATCACGCCACTATGCCGCGAGGAAGTCGGATTAAGTGCAAGCGTGCATCGTAACACCTGCCCGAGCACATGTGGATGTTCGGAATTTCAATAACAAGTTCTATGTTTTATATTAATCGCCTGCGAACTGCACGTCCAATTTGGGGATAGCAAAACCCGCTATTAGCATTTGTTTCAGTTACTTACCCAAAAGTGCTTATTTTTTATTAGTTTTTAAACTTAAAAAGAACTTAAAGACATTTTTGTTTCAATATAACCCATAGTATGTTGTCTTAAAATAGTTTCTTATACCATGTTCGTACGCTTTCTTGTACGTATGCTATCAAACCCAAAGTGTGTCCCTTAAGCACTAAGGTGGGGATACACATTTTTGAATGGGCTTATCTTATCGAAATGTCGCCTGATTCTTATTTGTTTAGATTTGTAGTAAGCGTCTTTGAGTATGACTTATTCATTTAGACTGTATGTCCCTGCACAATAGTTGTGTTGTTAGTGAGCGTAAACAGATATTATAAATATATTTATTCTTTAATTATTGTATGCCACATGAAACTTGTATGATGATGTCGAAGATATTTTTATTTCTATAAAATTGAAATACGTTGTCGATGTAAATTTGATGATAAATTTGTATAAGAAATACGTTTAAACCAGGGTAGTAAAAATTACGCTATTAATACAATATCCTGACCCTCTCAAAAGACATCAACGCGCTTACTTAGCGGCAGAGGTCTAAAATTGAGGATCACTTAAAACGTTCTAAAAATTAAATTTCTCTTCATAAAAGTATTTAAAGTAAATACTTACATAAAAGTACTACTGACATAAAAGTATTTAAAGTAAATACTTTTGCGTAAATATTTACGATTATGTATTTATTTTTTCAAGGATTTTTTTTACAATGCGTTATGTTTCAAAGTTACGATAATGTTGAACTGTCAGGCATAATTAGTTAATTAATGACTGAAAACTGCAAGTTAGTCTTACTATGTGTTACCTAAAGTTTCCACTTAAAGTTACGTAAATTAAACTCGAAAGTATAGTGATTGTTTAATGAAGAAAAAAGTTTACCGATTTATACCTACTGAAAAAATTACATTGCGCCGAAGATTAGTTGGTAGGGGTATGCTAGAAGCACCATTGGATCGATATTTGCAATATATTTGCGGTGGTATCAAAGTGGAACATCTAGCGGGCACTGAGACGGCTGTCGTTTGTCAGGCGAACGGGGCGACGACCGACGACCCTCGGATACATTTGGGACAAATCGTTCCCACTAATCCACTTTGCATTGGAATTGGGAACTTTAAAAGGCTACAACATGATACAATGATATCAGATTCAATTGCTCATTAACAGTTTTAGATTGTTTAGAAAGCTGCTACTAAGACAGTTTCTACATAAACATGACGTAATATATATTATACATATATTGTAACATGGCCTGTTTATAACATACGTACATACACACATACAGTACCTGGTTATAACATACGACAGACTGTGGTTACAAATTAAAGAGTTGAATTAAAAAAATGTATGGTGTCGTCCTAAAATTATATGATAAGGGTAGAATAAACATCTGTAAACAACATATATTCTACGTTTGTTATGAACTGTGCATTAGTTGCAGTGACAAGTAGGAGTAGGATTACTAGTCTAGGTGGACATAGCATTGATATGGAGGCAATAAAATAGTACTTGTATTATGTACTTATACTTCCGTTACGCTCGATATTAAATGTTAACCAATTAAAGGGTTTATAAACACCCAAATATTCTCTTCAACGACGTTCACTTCTATTTCTTCTCCAGAAAAAAAATTGACCGCTTCATTTGTTAACGATCTATTGCTGACCCCTTCCCTCGTCTTCCAAATGACAATTTTATTTAGCACAATTAGCTTCACTTAAATACCCTACATAAAATGTATGATTTGCACTACATATTTATTGTGGATAATATAATTTACTTCTGTTAGACTATAGAATATTTGAAATGTTAAAAACAACTCGATCGGCCTTTATATTATTACCGACTTTAGTCTTTACCGGTATTATTATGAATTCGGTATATGGGATAACTAACATAAACTGCATGCATATGATTATACAAAAGTAAATATTTTATTATGTCGAGAAATCGAGTAGTGCCAGTATGATTAATTTTAAGAGCATGCAGCTGATACTCGTATTTTGAGTATCATCTTAATCATCGCTGATGTTTTTATGAAATATTTGTTTTCCTTCCTGTACAGAGGTGTGCAAGTTGTCGTCCAGCACCGGCGTGCCCCCGCTGGGTGCTGACTGACAAATTTAGTTCGTAGAGTTTCCTCAGTAACAATTTTTTATGTTTGATGTGTCACCCGAACTGATGCAGCGGAGGAACTTTCAATAAACAGTACACGGGTCGATAAATGCATAGTTATATAATAAAACTGAAAAGTTTTTTGTTTGTTTGAACGCAATCTCTGGAACTGTTAGTAGGATTTCAAAAAATCTTTTTGTGTATGATAGTAACATATCTGGGTAGGGAAGGCTACAATTTTTATTCAGCTTTTAATATTGACTTAACCTTACGAAAGCGAGGGGGTTTACTAGCATTGGTACATAGTAAAACTTTTTTATCTTCGGATACATGTCTAACTGCATGGATTGTCCTATATTTCCGTTCCTTCATGCGTCTTATACGTCGTTCTGTACCTTCTCCTCCGTCCTGACTATAATACTGTTAAATAAATTAAATAATAATATCTATAACGTCTATATACAGATTTGGGGTTACAATAATAAGAGTAGTTACCACTGCCTAAATATGTACGCTTTTAATATAAATCGGGCATTAAAATCGCGACGTAGTGCGACGATGTTAATTACTGTGTACTATTAGTTCAAGAATAACAAAAACCGACGGTGCGATAAATTTGTGAAGCTAATTTTAAATACGAATGATTGCGAATGTTATGACGGGAACGAGCTTTTTTCTGATCGCGGAACGGTACAAACTGCAGCGCGTCCCGGCGCGGCATCGCCGAGAATTACATCACTTACGCGTATAATTCAAATATCTGTTATAATATTCTATGCAGTGTCTCTTGGCAGACTCGACCTAGACGGCCGCGCGTCGCATCATAAATCTCAAATATCTTGCAAACATTTTCGCACGAATATCTTGTTATTTGATCATAAATATAGAAGTAAGTGATTATTAAATAAAATGGAATGCTGCTCTTGAAAAGATCAATATCAAAAGATCAAGGAAAGAAAAGTGATTCCTCGAACTCATAAACATTTTTAATTCTGGAATTATGAATGATCGAACAACGAGGCAGTCTTATCGTTACGGTTACTAAGCAGATCTCGACCTTATTCCCTAGGGTCGACTGTCGACTGTAAGAAATGTGAATGTTAAATTCATGATACAGTCGATTTAATATTAAAATGTGTTACGAGGCTGGCGAAGTGCCAAACCTCACCTGCAAGTGGCGATGTCGAGCAGCGGTCTGAGCTTTGGCGAATTTCCCACCTTCACTTTTTGGTTGAGGAGACGTTTCACGTGCATAAAACACTTTATTCCAAATATAATGCTGCTGATACATTTTCCTGGACAGCGTATTTGTTATTATTGAATTTAAAATACAGCATCCCTCCGTGAGACGGTGGGTTGCCCTTCCATCAATACAAATTCTTCAAAACACACATGAAAGTAATAATATACTACAGATTCGAAGAAAAGTTGATTGTCACGAAAACAAATATTGCTAATAAATAAAAAGTAAGCTTTTATTTAAATGCAATAAAAAGAATAAAATAAACTTTTCCTGTAAAACTTTTACTATCAACTTGTAACTCATACATGCATTACTTACATACATACATCCATACTTAAATACATACATACTTACATACATTGCAAGTTAAATAAAAGATTTTAAAATGACTTAATTTTGACTCCAATTGATATTGGAAATCTGATGAAGTTCTAATCTGTCCGCGTACCCTACTATGTAGTAGTAACTACATACTCGCAAAAGTTCTGGTTTTTAATAGCTTGTTTAAAGTGCCGTTGAGATAATACTGTGCAATAAATAGTAGTAAGCGGGGGCTGTGTCATTATAAATGAAAGACGGTGAATTTGTTCAGTAGTTTATTTGTAGGCAGTTTTAACAAGTGTAGCTTTCGCAGGCGCTCACGTTCGCCCGCCTTACGTAAGCTACGTTTTGCCGCATTGAATTTTTATCGCCGCGCCTACCGCCCGCCGCATTCGAATTTTATATTCTATTAGCCGTTTTATCAGGAAATATTGGCTGTTCGGGGAAAGTTAGTAAAAGAAATCGTAAGAAAATTCAAATTTGACTACACTTTCCCTTGAGCCCTGCGTGACCTATCTCGACTCGGGGGACGTAAAATTATTTTTTCATTTATTTTATACTGTAGGTGTAAGTTGTATTCATAGCATTAAATTTGCATTTTTATTGCAAACATAACCAAATTTTCTTGAGGCTGATATATTTTCCTTTATTGTAAAATTACTTTAGTGTGCCCTAATAGGGCAGTATGGGAACGCTTAAGAAAGCAGTCAGTGCGTGTAATCCATCCACCGGCACGATAGCATGTTCGCGTGACCCCAACTTTGTCAGGATTCCAACTGTCATATAAAAAACATTTGTAACTGAAATAACTGATAAGCGTATTGTGTTTATTCCTTTTAATGCTCTGAATGACGGCATCAGTTGCTGAAAAGTTATGTTTAACATAAAAAACCTTTTTATGTTTTTATAAGTTGTATTAAAATCATTGTTTTATTCATAATCTCCCAAAATAAACAAAAACTAACAGTAACACTACTGTATTGGAACCAGTGGATTTCCCGTCAAAAGGTTGCAAAATGACAGACGTCGCATTTCATAAAAATAAAACATCTTTTTAGGCACGGAATGATTCTGATATGAAAAAATATGAAATCTAAGCCGCAAAGAACCATACTGATATTAACTTTATAAATGAATAAAGTAAGTTATTTATTCAGAGGGGCAATTAAAGAAATTAATGTGTAAGGTTTTCGATGAAAATACGCCGAACATTGCTGTGTTATCCAAGTCTAGAGCAAGAATCTTAATATGCCATAACGAAATAAAAACAAACCTTACAATGTCGAGTGTCGAATGTCGATGTAGAGTGGAGTCGCGTGTCAATATGTCAACTGTCAATAGATCGATAGCGTGCAAGAGTACATACGAGTACCTACTTATTGTAAGCGAGCATTATTGTTTGCATTTATTTGTTTCAACAATCTTCGACAAAGTTTTTACGATGAGAGCGTTCTGGGAAAATGTTTGACTGGAAAAAATAATCCCGATTGCGTTCCGATGTTATTCCGTTATGACCATTGAACAGGAATTAATATTTTTTTATTTACGATAAATTTTAGTATTTATTTATTAAACTGTATTAATTTGCGTACTGTAAAATACACAGAACAATGACATATTCTATTAATTAATTGTTTCTAGTTATTGTCAAACGTTTTGTAAAATGTTCATGTTAGGTACGCTTCAGTTTACGCTTTATTTGACCTGTAGATAGCAATAATAAGTCAATGCCTGTAGAATAATTTTTTAACACACCCATACGCTACAAACCATTTGAACATCGATGCAAATTGTAGAGTTTTACACTCTATGGAAATAAAATATACAAACTTAATACTCCAAGTTAAAATCCTGTATTGATAGTTTTTCTGTTTTGAAAAATCTGTTTCCTAATGCAATGGTTTTCGCTAGAGATAAAATAATCTGCTAGCAAATACGAGCTATAAGTACCGTTTACGTGTAAAGTATACAATATCGTAAGATCCCGTTATCTTCTTTTGGATTATTCTCTTCAAACAGATTTGTGTGATAAGATATAATGGTGCGCTTAGATATGCAGCGTGTGTCCGCCGCGCTGATACTCGCCTAACACTAGATTATTTCCAACACCTTCAGTTTAAATTCAGTGATTATATCAAATTACAACGATTCCATAATGAGGTACGCGTTATCAACAAAAATGTACCACCATTTTAAATTTTTTTGGTACCTAACCCTTATTTATCTATTGTCACTGACTTTGAGAAAACATGTTTCTTTTGGTAAATAAATATAACATTAATAAAGTTGTTTTGTATTGATAGTATAATAATATTCTATAATTTATAATTTATTCGAATACTAACGACTGGCCACGGCTTCGCACAGGTGCAAAGTAGGTTTAGCATTGTGGTGTCGTTGTGGAGCACTTAATAATATTGTCCGTATATTATATGTCCTAATATGCAATAATAGTATGGTAGTGGCCCTGCCTGAGAAGTGAGACCTCCCGGGTTCGATTTCCGGCTGGGGCAGATATTTATGTAACAGATAAATGTTTGTTTTCCATTGTCGTGTCTTACTACTGAAGATCGTGCCTGCTCTGGTAGTCCTTTTAAGTATTGATAGAGGCCTTAGTTTTGTATTATATAAAACATATTACTTGGTTAGATAGATATCCAGTCAGGGGTAAGACGTAAATAATTGAAACCAAATGTCTGATCGTATATCGTACATCTACCCCTATAACATATTCATTTTCATTTTCTGCAACACAGTTCTGACTGGAAGGTTGTTTGCCTTCTATATGAAGATATTACGAGAGTTCAAAACAATACGTAATCTGAACCAAGAAAGTATAATTCGCGGAGTTCAGCGTCCGTTGGTACGATATTGAATTAATAAGGTGGTTGTACACTACATCGTTGTTGCGTGTCGCCCGCCCTCGCAACTGCCCCACGTTTAGGAATTTTATAATATTTGGAAAGAGCACCGATAAATTATTATAGTTTTTCTTTCATAACTTTTCGAATTTATTTTGAAAATAAATTAATATTTTATTGGTTTATTATGAAATGCTAGTAACGGCACATAACGCAGTGGTTTGAACATTGGACTACCGAACAGAGGGTCGAATCGAATCATGCATGCACATCTATAATATCTATAATATAAATTGTCTATAATATAAATTAATGCTTATTATAAATTAGTCGTTACTTAGTTTGGTGAAGGAAAACATCGTGAACAAACCTGCACACCTGAGGGTTCTCTTTAATGTGGTCAGAGGCGTGTAAAGTCTACCTGCACATGGGCAGCGTGGTGACTACGGCCTGTACTTCTTGCACAGTGAGGGGACACCTGAGCCCAACAGTGGGACAGTAACGGTTTGCCATAATGAACGGCACATGCAAACAGTCCAATCGACAATCATGCAGACAAAAAATCTAAAAATCATTATGGACTAATTAATAAAAAAGCTCCACGTTTTGCATTTTTTTTAATTATAAGTTAATGCTTGACTACAATCCCACCTGATGGTGATGATTTACTCTTGGATGGTAAAACAGATTACAGATAATAATATCATTAAAAAGTTTTCCTGTTGTTTTATTACTAAAAAATTAAGTATAATTTATAAACACTACTAGGAGAATTAAATCTTTCCTCTTTAAAAATATTAATTTTAGAGCTTTATTCTATTAAGGACCGTGGAGTACGTAGTCTATATTTATTAAGAAAGCAGAAGTGAAATTGCACGGTGCACCCTAAATTTTTTCTTTCCCCTTAGTTTGATAAACTGCCCCATTATTCTATCCCCTTTCATAAAATGCTTTTAAATTGATATTTGGCGTTGCAAAGACTCCAGACGGTATTGTCCGTTTATAACAACCTTGGTCTTGAAGAATAATTATAAAACAAACTGAGCCCTTTATTTTATAAATCCTGACACAGGGCGTAATTTAATATCTTAAACTTGTGAAATATTTGTTTAAAACCTTTTATTGTTGGACAGTCTTAAAATATCGAAAAAATAATGATTGTCTGATCTGATGCTGATTGGTAAAAATTTCTGGTGTTAGCCGTTTTAAGGCTACTTTATTAACGCCTCTCGAAAGTATAGAATTTTAGAGTGAAATTTTGTCTCCCATTAAACTTTTGAATGCAGTTTGCACAACTTTCTAGACCTTTTACAATACAAATAAGAATATCTCATTATGAGTGACGGAAACTTGATGAGATTGAAACATAAGTTTCAAAGAGAATATAACCACTACGTTTTAATAAGTTTGACATTTCATTCTGACAGCCTTTACAATTCTAATAATAATAATATGCATAATTTTATGTTATGTAAATACATTGATCTAATAAAGTATTAATGAAAATATTAATTAAGTATATTAATGTAAGTATAATACAAACGTGGGGTGCGTGGTGCGTTATAATAATCCTGTTTCAAAACCGTTCACTCGCTGGCTTATTGGTCAATCAATGTCCAGGTCTTCGACGGCTTACAAGTTGAATGAGAAACCTTACAACGATGCCACCGCTCTTTGTCACTAGATTTAAAATTTAAAATACCATAGACTAGGTGTTAGAATTTTGTACTTAATACTGTAGTTACATTAGTCCAATTGCATTAGTCTAGAATTAATTTCTGATTGACTCATTTTCCTGTTATATTAACAGGAAAATGTTTGATTGGATACAGTATTTATTCTGTTAATATCTGTAAAATTACTGTTAAAAAGATATAGATCTTGCAATAAAAGTCCGTGTAAGTTCCTTTTATATAAACCAATTAATTACCAGTAAATGAGAAGATAGCTCACATAATGTAAGACACTGCCCCAGCCACTTATAGCCATAAGTCACTGGTACTTTGCGTTAACCGATGAGGTCGCTTGAGGCATATCAAAGAAAGTAAAGAAGCTTCACACGCTGCCGAGTATGGATTGATCAGAATATTTGGTGCCGAGGTGTCCTTTATGTTTCTTTTCTATTGTCCTTTACATTATTGGTATTTTCATCTTTCCCTGAATCTCGCTACGACCCTTATACTTGCCGTAACCTGGCTGGGTGCTTAAGGCCCGGTGCTTTCTTTACATCTTCTTTCTTCTTTCTTGTGTTCTAACACCGTCTCTTAACCGGACTAACTATCCTAGCCCCCATTTGAGTCTTGTTCTACGTCGGTCGCATTTGTCATGGGCGGCAGCGTAAGGGTGGTGCTGCATACTTGTTTGCTACCTTCATTCCATAAAAAAAACTTGTTCATCGCCGACTGTGACAGCTTATCACCAGGCTCGTCTGGTTGTTTGTCGACCATATACATTAATTATAGTCGGGATTTAGGGCTGTACCATTGGGGATTAATTTCCACCGTACACAGTGAACGACATCGAGGGGTAACGTCTTATAATTTATTTACGAGTCCATAACCTAGTTTCGGTGAGCGGAAGTTTTACTGTGCTTGTACGTCACAAGTTATGGATCAAATGTTTCGCTATTTTCGGGTCACGCATTCACTGAAACAGGCCATCGATCATTAACCAACCGCAGCCGTCTTCAGTCAACATGATATTTTTCCATTAACATCAGATGCAGGAATAGAAATTCCCTAGAAATGAGAATTTTAATATACATATACCTCTTATTTCAGGGGCTCTGTCCATTATGACTCTGTATTAAGATTAACGACATCGCGTCACTCACTCTCTACCTCCGAGTATAATCCCAATGGTACATGCTCTTCCGTGTCTAAATGTTTAATATCTCAATACCAATAAAATAGATCGTGAAATATTTTAACATTTAATTTTAACATGTTTCTTGCTCGGTTGAATCCAGCCTTCCGAAACCTGCGGGGCTCAGGACCGGTCAGAGTTGCGCAAGTTAGGAGAGGCATAATATATGTCCATTGACGATGGTCACCACTCAACACAAAGTGGTCGGCCACTGTGTCTATTTCAACTATTACTGTTCTTAAAATGTTGATTTTTATCTACAACCTGTTTATAAGTAACTTTTATAACTGATGACGAACAGTTTGTGTTACATATTTATTTGTAATTTAAATATTGGCAAAAAGGAAAAAAATATCGGCGCTTGACGATAAAATGATATTCAAATCGATACAGCCAAGTCTCCCAGACACATTTTTATTCAGGCCTTGGCATTGACACTGATTAGTTTGGCGAACCTGTACGTGAATAAAACATCATGTATTAGGGAGAATTTTCCATTCGGTTTCCATGAAAAAGTGTGAAATAGCTGGTTAGCTACCGGTAGGCTGATTTGAATTTCTATTTCCAGAATGTACAGTGGTATATGCTCGATAACATGTTAAGTGCAGGTTTCACTATTTAACTATAGGTAATAATAGGTAACAAGCCATAACAGTTGGCAAATCTGTTTGTTTGATCAGAAATTGTGCCATTTAATTAGTAGGTGCTTGTGGCTGGGTTGCTACATCTCTTATCCTGAGGAGCCGTAGCTCGTAGCGTTGTGTAGTCGTAGTAGCGCGTGGGAAAACCCACAACTTTACTCACAGTGCGTATGCGTACCGACGACGCTGAGGGCGCTTCGATTATATAATTAGAATTAGTCAAAATTAAGCGTGACATTCACAAATTGTCAGAGCATTTAACGTTTTTTATCTAATTGGCAACAATCAATAAACGACTTGACTACAATTTATTACCGGATTAATGTATTTACTAATTAATACAATAATAAGGTAAAACGTATTAATGCCCTGTTCATCATCATGACAACCCGTAAAAGTCCCACTGCTGAGCACTACTCACACTGTGAGGGGTATAGGCCATAGTCCACCACGCTGGCCAAGTGCGGATTGGTGGACTTCACACACCTTTGAGAACATTATGGAGAACTCTCAGGTGTGCAGGTTTTCTCAATGTGATGTTTTTCTTCATCGAATTATTAATATCTTGTTAGGCTAGAGTGATGTTCCCCAAATTCTGTTAGTTTTGTACACGCAGGATTTTGCTGTCTGGAGGTCTCCATTGGCCGACCATATAAAGGATCTCATTAGACTTTTCTACTTCTAATCACTTATCCTGTGGATGAAACATGTTCAAATTTTACTTATTTTATCAAATGTTACCTACATTGGAATCCCCCAAATATGCAGTTTAGACGAGAATAAATTTAAAGAGAAACAGGGTTTATTTGGCAGCCTTGCTGTAGGTATGTATAACATAAGTGGAGGGAGTCGTGCAACTCCTTCTGGGTTGAGATAAAGCTTGCAGCAAACGGTAGGTGGCGCATCGAGCGCAATGCGGCGCTCCTACGAATTCCATTTTGACCTCGTTTCACGGCCACTCATATAACAGTAATAAATAAATCATACCGACAAGGAATTCCTCCACGTGTACCTACTTAATTAATGTGAATAACTTCTAAGATTTAAAAAAGAATTGGAATTTAATAGCTACACAAGAAAAATGTGATTTTTTGTCCGAAATTACAAATTGAACATATTCTTAAATGCATTATATCTCTGCGAAACAGCAACTGCGTGTTTTACACAAATGGCATATAAGGGTAGTTATTAATTAAAATATGTGTTGTAGATGTATCCGTTACTTTATTTAAACACAAGTAATATTCAGCATAGAAATGTGACAAATAAGCGAAATGCCCGAGATGAACGCTGCAAAGTTTCTGCAAAATGAAAAGAAAGCGTAGAATAGGAGCGAGGCTTTCATGATTAGCCTACATAAGCGGAGCCAGACAAATATAGAAATATAGCGTAGACAGTTTCATTTACAGAATAAGCCCGAGTTACTAAGGGTATAAGTTTGGCGAAATAGAGACTGCTATTTACATTGGGCATTCGGTAAATGAAACGTCGTCATCCCCGAGAGAGTTCAAGGTCGCCTTCCCTATTCCCCGAAGCGTCTTTTGATACTTACTCTTTCATTGAGTAGCGTAGCCACAGCAACTAACTGCCGTAATAGTCTCTCGTGTTTACCTCACTTCCGCTCGCCGCGCTCTTTAAAGCCCTTTAGATTGGGTAATTGGTTTTTCAGCTTTGCATAAAATATATTCATCGCCTTTCCTCGAACGAAACGCGTTAATTGGATAATTAAGGCAACAATGGTTTACTTTCGTGAAAAATGAGTCCGATAGGCAAATATTTTCTTCGCTTTGAAATATTTAGGAATAGGAGGTGTAATTTGGATATACATAATTATGTAGCTATATTATAAGAGTACTCCACGTACAGTTCTTTACATACATAAGTTTGTTATCTAATTTAGTAGAATTTCATTCAGTTATTAATTAATTCGTTGATTCATTTATAATTTAAGGCCAAGTCGGTTATTAACATCATCGCAACTAATAACTGTCCCACTGCTGGGCACGGGTCTCCTTTCTCAATGTGAAGAGTACACGCCATAGTCCACCACGCTGGCCGAGAAGTTAGTAGACCCTAGAGTTCGCCCGGGGTAGTACTACCGCCTGCCACGGTACTTAGTGCCATTTCTACCGTGTAATAATTGTTTTAACAGCAATTGTGTTCCGATTAGAAGTTCAGTCCTCAAAAGTAGCAACGCATCTGTGACCGAAACAGAACAAGAATCCTACTAACAATTACTAACAGGACTAACTATCACTAATGAGTCCCAGTCCTCATACTAACTTACTAACAAACTAACGCATCTCATGTTCTAACGCCGTCTTCTAACCGGACTAACCATCCTAGACAATCCGAGTAGTCCCCATTTGAGTCTTGTTCTGTCGGTAGTTGTCTTGTCGGTCGCAGTTGTCGTGTCTTGTTTGCTCCTTTAAATCAATAAAAAAAGTCCATGTTCCTATTAAATAATTATCTTCAATTCTTCATATTATTTAACAAAAAATAAAACAAGTGAACTAAATTGAAGCTTATACGGATCTAGTAAAGTTATAGCTCAGTGTGGCGAGGGAACGTCTAAGTCTGAAAAGCCAGTAAGTCGGCTTAGCATTTGTGATTCATATTTGCCATCGGCGGCTCTCATACAATTCTGTCTCGCTGAAATATTTGATGTTCTACATTTTTACACGCCTCTTTTAGTGTCGTATTCACTCGTAAAGGTAGACTGAAACAAGGAAAGAGGAATAAAATATATTAATTATAAAACAGTTTATTTTACGTCGCAATCGAGTGGACAGTAATTGCGCTTACTTTGTGCCCCTCACTATTCCTAATGCCAGAGACATTTGGCAAAGAAGGAAGAGGAAACTTGCTTTCAAACTTATTTTCCAACACTTTAACCGAACTTGTCGTAAAGTGCTCAACGGAAGTATCACAAAAAAATTACAGATTACAAATATGCAACATTTTGTGTCAAGAATGTATTTACAATGTATCAAAGTTGGGACCACGCCTTCAGCAAATTATGACGCGCGGATGTCGCACAACTTTGTAAATTGGTATCTATCTACGTCCGTAGTATCCGTACCAGTCGTTTGAAGTGTTATATAATACCTAGACCTAAGCAAAGGTTAGAACGCGAGGGTGAAAGTAACGAAGGGTATGCGCGGACAGTTTAGACGGGGTTACCACGGCGACGCTAATATAGACATCTATTACCTACTTGTGTTACGTTTGTTCGATAATCAATTCTGTAGAACTTTGTTACAAGTTACTTACTCATACTTTGTTACACTTGTTCGTAGTCGGTACTCGGCCGGATTATTTGTCTCAGTTTATTTGTATTTACTGTATATTGTTAAAGTAAGTGACGAGCGGACGTTTAGTTTACCTCACAGTTATTTTGTTTTTCATTGATTAAAGTCCCCGCTGATTTCGCGGTAAAATTTTACAATATCTCGTACTGTAATTACAAAATTTTCAGTTAATGCACAAACCGAATCCTATAAAATATGTGATAGAGTTTCGTGATCAGGTTAATTTATAAATGGGAATAAATAAAATGATTTAATAAATGACAGCTCCAGTTTGTGGATTTACAGAACAGTCTTTTAATGAAATTATCGTGATAAACCTTTATTATTAGTTTCGCGAAATAATTTCATACCAATTTACGAAAGTAAACAAATGCTTATTCATCTTAATGCAGAGTCACAAAAAGCTAATAATCTTGGTAGTTGGTTATAAAAAGGTATACGATGCTTGATGTCCAATTGTCCATACGAGATTTGAAAGGATCGTCTCATTGTCTCGGCTTACAAAGCGTTTGTCGGCAAGCTGCGCAGGCTGCGAATGAGAGATGAGGACTGTAAAGCTCCATAACAATTAGGGTATCCGAATTAAAAAAAAAGCTAGCATGCCTTTCGTATGGAATAAAAATTCCGATGTAAGCTCAATTCAATGTAAGTCATTTCAAAGTTGGAAAAGATTCCCTTCGTTTGAAATCCCTCAATGCATGAGATAACTCAATTCATGAGAAAATATTTTGTTGCTAAAAAAAGTCTGATATTAATTTACTCATTCCATTAATAGATTGTTTCAACACTTGTTAGATATTAAAAACTGTTTTTTAATCATTAAATTTTAAGAGTCTGTTTATTTTAAAAAGTTCCCCTAAATTTAAAGAGCGCGTTATTTAATTTAAAGAGGGCAATCTCCTATTTTTTAACTACATGTGAAAGTTGTCAACTAATTACGTTTTACATAATTATTTCAACTTCCATAACCGAAAATATTCCAAAGATATATGGGGACCTTTGATTATAAACACGTTATAATCAAAGATGGGGACTATTAAGTGCAAAATTAATTAAATATTCATCCTCGCGAACATTACATATTTATTGGTGACAAATTAAATCAAAATCGTATAAAATATTGCAATATTACATCGGTATCGGGATCCGAAATGGCATATCCCTAGCAGCCGTGCACCGTCGACCGCGACGTGCGGACGGGCACAATGGGAGCACACACGTGCGCCGGAGCCTTATCTCTCGCGCTGTTTGCGCAGGATTAGCGGCCCCGTGCCCCACTGCCAATCAAGTTCAAAGCGTAAAGCACACCTAGTCCACCTACACTTACTATCTGTACAGTATCAGACGTTACTTTGAGGAAGTCCATTGTCGTTCAGAAGTATCGGTCTCAACCCGCAAGCACAAGGTAGGATGGTACATACTCGTACATACATATATGGACATGTGTGGTAAAGGAAAATAATTACGTTCATAAGTGTATTTAAAAATCCCTACATGAAGTAAATGATTTAAGTTTGAGTTTTTTATCTCCCTACCAGAGCATATTCAGAACTTCTACCTCTACAAAATATATATCCATTTACAATAATCATTGTATCTCGACGTTAATACCATCACCAACACACGTTTCGCCCGGAAACGGAGCATCATCAGGGCAAAGTAACAAGAACATTGAGTAATATAAACTTAATATGTACTGTACTGTCTAATTGTCGGTTACACGCATATAAATTCCAGTTCGCTCGCATAGTTGCTATCAACGCACTCGCAATATACCTACTGCTCTACATTAATATACAATTACATTATACTATTACATTATTGAAATTGTTAATGAATAACCATACCTTAACCATGTTTCCCCTTCTTTCTTGGCTGATAACGCATCATCCTTGCCTTTAGTGATCAGTAACACTGTGGGCGGTCCATGGGCGACGGTGACAAATTACAATCATGTTGCTCGTCTGTTCGTTTAAAAAAGATATAAAAATTCATATTGTTCAAGTTCACCTAAAATTAAATAATACCTATAGTTTCTACGTACGTAACGTAATGTGTAACATATTATTATTGTTATGAGATTGGCGTAACAACAGGCAGTGAGTCTCGAGTTTACAATATTTGTAAGGATTCCATTACTTATTAACATTTCTAACACTGAAGTAATCTTACGACCACAACACCTTTGCAGATGCTTTTTTTTAACAAATACTCTTATACTATCCCTACTAATATTATAAATGCGAAAGTAACTCTGTCTGTCTGTCTGTCTGTCTTTGTCGCTTTCCCGCTTAAACCTCTCAACCGATTTTGATGAAATTTGACACAGACAATCTTTAGACCCTGAGAAAGGATATAGGCTACCTTTTATTGCGACAAAAAGGGATGAAGAGGTTGAAATAGAGGTTGAAAGTTTGTATGGGATTTCTTCGGGTTTTAAGCACAGCGCCATCTAGGGGTGAACCTTCCTAACTTAAAGAATAAGAACGCCTAGCGCCATCTCTTAAAGAACCATGAAACTTTATATTTAAGCACTTTATAATAAGTTTCCCGAAGCGAAGCGAGGGCGGGTCGCTAGTGGATTATAAATGAATTCAAATTACACATCACTAACACCTATGACCCGAGAACAAACATTTATTTGTACATTAGGTACCTAATATGTACACAGTACACAACCTTAGATGAAATATTCAGTAAGATCCCTGTCTAATATTATTGGCATGCATTACCAAGCTGTTAGGTGTAATCATTCTGATAAATGCAAACATTCAATAAACAATATCCAGAATAACATTTACTTGTTTGTGGCGCCACTCTCAAATTATGCAGTCTTGGAATGATTTACTTATATCATTTTAGAATATCGTTTTAGTACTTTTATTTATTGGTTTATATCTTTGAATTGAATACCTATAGAGTGGCGGGGAGCGGACAGAAGCTATAATTGTTATGTGAATGTCCTAACTCTGGACTATATCAACTACAAACTTGATTACATTAACAAAAAACAGACATTCAGCCCATGTAGAGTGTGAACTTAAGTTTGTCAAAACTACATAGTCTCTAAATGTTTCTTGTAACGTTATTTTAAATTACATTGAATTACTTTTATCTTAAAGCATTCACTTAAGAGTGTAAAAACGGTATTAAATATTTATTATTTGTTGTGATAGATACACCACGGCCACCGACCATTCTGGTACGGTCATTAGGGTTCGGAACCCTAAAAATATTGATTTTAAATTACGCAGCTTTTATATCCCTGAAACAGGTATTGCGTCAAAGAAGTTACGATATTTGCAATTCGATGAGTTCCCATAATATAACCTAGCTGTCTACGTGAGTTTACCGATGTGATTGTGAATAATGACACCTAGTGACATAGGCACGGTTGTGGGAAAAAAATTCGAGGTCATAATATTTTAATCTAGCCGATATCTCCTCAGCAACCGGTGCATTATACCAAGCTTACAGCTACTTGCATGTGCAAACAGCGAGTCGAAATATTATAATCATTTTCAAGTGACCGGATGTTTTTTGCAAGCGCCGGCCACCGCAAGGGTAAACGAAGGACACAATAATGATATCAGAATTTCAAGTATAACATTAGAATTGCTTTGAAAATAAGCAACAGTCGCTACGTGGAGTTGAGCGATTTTTATTTGCAAGTTGTTTGTTACAGATTACTAGTTTATGTTAAAATTAACAAGGTTTATGCAACAATTGCGGAGGATGGAGATGGATGGATAAAATGGTAAAATGTTGAGCCACCAAAAAGTTTAACTTCAAGCAAAAATTATACATTTATAGTATGTTTTGGTAGCTCTTTTAAGTCATAAAGATTTCGAAGAACGGTTTCCGATGACAGTCACGCCATGAATTCGTGTTTAAATACAACTACTGTCGTAAGAATTTGATTACCTTATAGAAAATTTGACACTGACCGAATTATGAACGCATCGCGGAACTGGAACAAAGACTAATTCAAGTATTGGAAATGATTAGGTAATCGATTGTCTTTTTCGATTGTAATGTTAGTTTTATATTGCGTAAGTTTAACGTCGTCTTTAGTATCATCTGAATAGACTTAAGTACATACAATGTGAACTCATCTCAATAATTTGCATATTGTTTAAAATCAAAGAAATATTTCACTTACATAGAAAACCCCGTAGCTTAGTTGGTAGTGGACCTTGTAAGCGAAGCGAGGAGCCACGCATTCGATTCCCGGTCGGGGCAAATATTTATGTGAGAGGTAAATGTTTATTCTCGGGTCATAAGTGTTCGTGATGTGCTATATGTGCTTCCCATGCCACCCGCGGGGAATCCTAGTGCAAGGGTATAAATACGTTTATTTACCTACTTATTTTTAAAGGGTGCCAAGTAAGGCTAGCGAGACTAGATTAACAAGCTAGAGATTACTCAGAGCTTTCGGGTCTCTTATTTGAACGGTTTGTCGAGCGCAAGACTGTGCTCTACGTTATGCCGATTTTTTTAAACCAAATTCCTTGAAAAGTTACATCATTGCAACCCATATAGCTGTCCCACTGCTCGGGTCTTCTTTAGAGGATATAACATTAGAGGGATATAGGCCACCGAAGCGAGTGTTAAATATTTTATAAATAATAAATTAAACTCACGTTTTGTTTTGATTAGAGGTGCGTATAGGATTTGAAACCAGACCTCTGTTCGGGAGTCCAATGTTCAAATCACTCTGCTATCACTGTATAGAAAGGTACAAATAATTTTCTTACGATATGACACTGATACGATTAGTGAATGCCATATTATTATATTGTTTTTGGCAAAAACTGGTATATATTCTTGATAAAGAACATACATTTTGGCCTTTGTGGAGCTCTTTACCTTGACATCTGTTAGGCTTAGATACCTCAAATGAAATCAAACGATAGACTTATTCCACTTGACCATATCTACTGGCTGACATTGCTGAATTGTTGTATCCAGTTGCTGTATTCGATCGATGCGATCCGCGAAAGATTTTAAGATATCTCAAAAAAATCTTAGCATATCTCAACACAAAAAGTCTAATTAATAGAGTCAAAACTTGATTAGACTAACATTACCTACCTGGATGCTATATGTTATTATATATTCACATATATAATGATACTACAATATTCTAAAAGGATAAAATACATTTACAATCTTTTTAATTTTTACTTTTAAGAAGTGATATTATTCGACTAAATTTGTGTGTAGTTTTAAAAGCCTTTTCTTATTAGAAATTTAATCGAAAATACATTTATTTATTTATTTATTTATTTATTTATTTATTTATTTATTCTTACACACACAATGACCTTACAGGCTTGCCTATAAGTATTACATATTATATTACATATAAGTATATACAGACGAATAAAGAACCATCGAGTCTTCGAAGTCGTTTAAAATCGCTAACATTATTTACTGACGACGTGTAAACAATGCAAACGATCATTTAAAATTCCGTCGATTTGAATATGTTGGGGAGACTGTACTCGACTGTACATTATTACTTAAACTAGCCGCACACGCAATATTATTGACAATAATCTGAATATTGACAATATACATATATTATGTTGTGTGTGCAGGCCGTTTTGTCGTACTTTGGAAATATTTTCAATCTTATTATTATAATCTATACATATAATAAAAATGTAACTGGTTTATATTTTACTATGATGAGGGTTCTCACGATATGTAGTTTGTACGCCGATATTTCCACCCAGTTGCATGGATCGTGGTCATGGCTTGGTCGTGAGAACCCGTATCGTATAGTAAAATGTGTACAATCCGCGATGAGTTAAGTTTAAAATCACAATTGCTTTATGTCTGTAAATAGGATATATTTGAGAAGAAAAGTATGAATATTCTTCATAGGGCCAATAAAAGCCAAAAATAATATTTTTAGAATTTTTGTCTGTCTGTCTATACGTTTATCCGCTCCTCATGCAAAAACTACTGAATGAAATTTGATGCGGTTTTCACAGTTGTATTGCAAAACTGGTGCATGTTCACCATGTTTCATATTAATACGCCGCTTAGAGCATACATATCTATGTTGCAGAACATCGTATGCCGGGTCAGCTAGTTGTGAATAATATTGTAGGTGTGCGCTAGTGTTATGCATACGGGATTTGGGAATATGGTTAGTGTGGGTAATAACTAATAAGGCGCCGGCGGAGCGCCCGGTGCGCGGCAGGTGGCGGACACGGGCCACTGGCGCCCCGCCGCACGCAGCCCTGCCCGGTAACTACCCTCCGCCAACGATACGCGCTCGTTGTACGTTACCGTTTTACCCATTTTTTTATAAGCTCTAGCAACTGCTAACTATTACACAACGGGTTCGTATACGTGTCGTAATGGAGTAATGACATTATGGTGACTGTGGAAAGTTCTATGAAGATATTATACATATGTCCTAGAACACCTGTTTCGTAAGCAAAAGTAGGATCCATGTTTAAGACCAGCCTTTCTTTCGATTGAGCATTCATTAGTCATCCAAATACGAAATAAACCAAAGTGAAAAAAAAGCTTTTTATTGATATAATATTATAACGTAGTTAATGGATATACAAGTACACCTCACATTGTATGATATGGCCTAATCTGGCCTAAACATCAATAATAATCTTACTTCGAGGCAACTACAATACTAATTAAATATTACTTACGATGTGAAAAATAATAAATAACTATCTGCCACATACATTTTTTCCCCGGCCAGAAATCGAACCCGGGACCCGCCGCTTGGTTGACAGGATTACATAAACGAAGCTGCATCTTTTTAGGTATTATCTGTGTCTTATGAATTCATACTCCATCTGTGCAACACGACTTGGACAGCTAAAACACGAATGATTAGAAAAAAATGAGGATTACCGAGAATGCCGAATGGCGAGGGGAATTAATAATGTGGATGAACACGTACTTTAAATGTGGTTTTTAATGTGTCCCCTTAACGGACCAACAGGAAGGTCCTTGCGGTGTCTTAAAAAATAATTGAACATACGGACGGGACGCACGGCAGCACGCGCCCGCCATATGTTACCGCAACCCTTTCTGCTGGCGATACGTCACTTACGATGTCGCACAGTTAAATACTGGCGACATTATGGTTATTGAACATAAAAACATCTTCGACTTTATTTAAACAAGCTCATATAATCAGAGTGGGTTAATAAAGCTGGTGACTTAAAAAACTCCCGTAGTTTCTGAGTCAAAAACGTTTGATTTTATACAGTTATTTTTAGTGGTATAGTTTTAATTTTAATTTTTTATTAAAATGAATTGGGAGTTTGATAATAAATTCCATTACATAATTATATATTCAAGATCTGATTGAAAACCAAATCAATTTATAATAAATTTATTATTCACGAAAGTCCAGTAGTAAGTCAATAATATGTGTCATATTTGTGTCATATAGTATCATATCATATCAGTAGGTGTGTGTCATATAGTATCCACACACATTGAGAAGCGCATACTCACATACGATACATCAAGATTTTCTAATTTCATATAATAATATGTAGGTATGTAACATAGAGGGATTTGTATAAATTAAAGTAAAATAACACCTAAAATACACTACACTACACATTTTGTAGCTAAAAATCTATACATAAGTAAAATAATAAAATTTAGGTAGATACACATGAAACATAACTAAGGTTCTGTGTATACATACACACCATCCTTAATTAAAAAAAATTAAGGGACAATATTGCTACCATGATGACAATTGCGGATTACGCTACGACCAATCTCCTCGGCAAAAAGCCAATTTCATTACGTTACGTAACATTAGTGCTGTGGCTCGCTTTTGTTTCAGAAGCAAGCTTAGCTTTACTGCAATACAAATTGATTTAACAAGAAAATACGACAATAAAGATTCTATAAGCTTGATTAACAATCTACAGTCTACATGCAATCACTGATAGGTAGAATAAAATAAAATGTTACAGAACGTTTAAAACACACCTAGGTATACTACTAACATTGTTGGAGAAATCATTTTAATTACATCAGTAGCTTATCGTAATACCCTGTTAAAATTAATTTATGTGATATTAGATCATTATTTTGAAGGTAAAATAACTTTACCAGCAATTAAATTTAAATGAGCTAGTTTAAACCTCGTATTAGGTAACGCACAGTAAAATAAACGTATGAAATAAAACGAATTAGGTATAGTTTAAAGTTAAACCTATCAGATCCTTCTAAATGTTAATGTTTCTTAATGTAATTAATGAATAATTGTAGGTAAATTAATGATTAATGAAGTGTACAAAAGTGTCAACTGTAGTAAATTAAGTACAGTAACAGAGACAATATGGTCAACTTGACCTAGGGGCAGGTTTCATCCACGTGCCGTCTCGAATTACGACGAACAAGGACTTCAATTAATTGTTATTAACCCTTGCGAGTTCGATCACGTGTGAAAGGATAGTTGATTTCACAGGCATCGGGTTGCAGTATCCACTTGTTTATAAAGTGGAAAATAAACACTTGCAAATTCAGATGGGGTGAGTGTGCTCATTATCATAATGTTCGGAGATATTATAGAGGGGGTTAAAGTATATCTTAAAGATTTAAGGGGACAACAGTTTATTTATGTAGAACAGTATTTATTCTTTCTGTCGCTCTACAATCGCAGAATATAAATAGGGACTATAATTTAGCATTTTGTTTGACGATGCCAAGTTCTTATGTTATTTATTTCAATAAAGAAGTATTTAATATTATAGAAAAAGCTTATTACTCTATAAACAAATTTTTAGATTGCCTATATAATAATTCGTATTAATTCATAATAATTTATGTTAATTATGATAATGTTATATTTTCATGTTTAATTTAAAATTTGCATACCTTAACAAGTGGAACTTGGCGGCCCTAGGTATGCTATAAATAAAGGCTTGCATTGCAATGCATTATGCCAATCTTTCGTGCTATAGTTAAAACAAAAAGTGATACGAAAGATATTGCACAAAGCGCCTAACGATTTTTTTCTATTATAATAGTACTTATATTTTTCGCCCATTACTTAAACTTATACTTCGTAGGCTAAAAGTCATAAAGAGATTAGTGATAAAAAGTACTTAATACTCAATAAATCTTATTAGTAAATAGTTATAAGTTGGGAAAACTTGTATAACAAATTATTTTAAAATATACCTACTTACAGTTGGTATTCTATATTGTTTAATGTTTTAGTAGTTTTAACTATTTTTTTTATTTAATATGTACACAAATACATGAAATGAGTAAAAAAAATTCTTTAGGAATAGTAAGGTGATATATTTGTTCGCGACCCAAAATCTCGTTTAGATTGCAGATGTTCCGACTCACACTGTTTTGATGAGAGGCTTTTGACGAAGCTTTTATTAATTACCGTGCGGGCGAGGCGGTAAACCGAAATTTTCCGAACCGTTAAAGCTTTTAGCTCGGTATTATAACCGACGAAACTAATTATTCGCTCCCAAACAATTTTGATAAATTGCTGTCAGTATTAAATTTCCCGTGGCCATGTAATTTTCATCCATCCCTGTGGAATATTGTTTAACGGATCACGAAATGTGTTAATATTTTAATAGTCTGCTCCAAAAATATATTTAACTTTGTCATCGCTATGTTGACAAAGTTAAAAACTGTAACTTGCGTGTAGACTTGTGGATTGGGCAGAAATTTATAGCGTTATGATTACTTAAACTGATTTGAAAATATTTTTGATCGTTAGATATTAAGTATTAATTTGTATTTATCCAAAAACCATATAAATCCTTGCAGATACATATTTTGCAGTACTACATACAAAAAATACCTAATTCGGGTAAAAAGGACATTACGACAATCCCATATCTTGTTGCACGCTTTCCCCTAAACGATTTTGGTAAATTAAACAGGCTATAACGTGCGTGATATGACGAAAATTTAATTAATTAACCGGTAACTTGGGTGACTAATCCCTTCCGATTGCATTGTTATCATGTTATCAGACTAAGTAATGGCTATCGCTAGCTCCGCAGTTAACTGGCTAATCAAAGGCATTAGTGCAACTTAGTACCAAAATACTTTATATCTGAGTACATTATACTCGTAAAACGTCAGAATTTTACTCTTGAACATTAAAACTGCTTGCAAGCACCGCGTTGACTCGGTAGGGGTGTCCTGGGTGCTAGAAAGCCATAAGACGTAGTTTTACAGCAGTTCCGGCCAGTGCATACCAACATGTACCTATAGTAAAACTGGAAGTAGAAGAATTTACGATCGCGTGGAGAACAGTTTACGGCTTTAAGGCTGTACGGGTGGAATTATCGCCCGATAGCGACTGAGTGGCGAGATGCCATGCTCATTTACTAAGCGTTATGACTCCTATAATTGTTTATAGCTAGTAATAGCTACATTATTTTCATTTCTTTACGTCTATTTGGCTAATATAAGAATGTAACGAAATGAGAGTGTCGTATCGATGATGTTTTAATTATGTATTTTAGAATGATTGGAAACTTGTGATTAATATAGCTCTTTTCAAAATCCGCCAGTCAACATATTAACATATATGTGAATGTGCGTGTAGCGTAACGTTTGTGTGTGTATATTTTTCATATACAGAACATGGCAGTTCAAAATGTCCCGCTATATTCTGAAATTTTGGAGAGTCGTATGTGTTACTAAGGATACTTTCAAAGCAAAATAATCTAATTCAATGTCTCTGCAGAAACAGGCTCATACTAACATATTCTGTAATAGTAAGAACCGCGTTGGAAACAAGTCTTGTACACGTGATCATCCACTTAGTTGTACAATAGACTTACAATGTTAAGAGCAGGCTGCAAACGAGCAATACCACACATGCGGAATGGATAGAGAGGAATGGAAAAGTCCGCTGGCAACTAGACGTTGAATGAATAGTGGCCGTTTACGAGGTAATCTGGAACATCACTCGGTATTAATTCATGGATGTGCCGATAGTGTAGACGCGCCGGCGTCGGCGGCGCCCCCTCGCCCGCTTACGGCTGGCAGGGTTGACGCGAGATACTACCCTAAAAATGACATTATGTTGCCGCTCACATTTTTTCATAGACCGAAAGAATAAGAGGTCTTTTTATATTGTTCAATTTTAACATTATTGTTATTTCGATAATTGGAACTTCTTTAGTAAGATTTGTGATGAAATCGTTTCTAATGTAAAATAAAATAAATTATTAGTAACAAAAACTAAAAACGCGGTTTTGCAATACTACGTGAAGTATAAATGTAAATCAATAAACTTCCCTTGTATGGAGTCCTGAGCGCAGTGTTCGGTCATGCTTGTGATAAACTTGTATTTTCAGCGGAACTACAGCAATATGCAACATTTCAAGTCCGTAGAGTAAGAAGAAGATAGTTGAGCCAGACACACATACATACTTACATACAAACGTTACAAGTTAAGTAAAAGCTTGTAAAAACTGATAATACGTTATTTTTCATAATTATCTTACTCAGATTGGGTTAAAAAATAAACCGTAGGTACTCATAGGCCTACCTACGCAACTACCAACGAATATGTAATTTGGCATAACAAACCAATTTACAGCGGTTCTTGCTTCGTGTAGGTAAGTTTGACTTTAGTATCATCCTAAAGGAATCCATCGGCATAACTCGTTGATCGACAATCTTAAAATTAATGAATCGAATTTTGCCAAATTTTCTTAAAAATTTAGCATCTTTTAGTTTTGTTATTATAATGCAACACGTTAAAAATAATCGCAAAAATGTTAAGAACCGTGAACCCTAACTCTGCTGCTATGACAAGCACCGCAAATTGGGGCTTCCTACACGTATAAACGAGAGTACTTGGCAGAAGATGTGACGCTTTATAATTCAAGTCGGAATTAAGTGCACAAGGGCCCATGGGACGCTCCGCGCTCATCATCACACTTTGTTCGTTCGCATGAAACCGTCACACTGTGAGACAAACAACTCCTCATTTATCTCCCTTTTATAACTTTCAACCAAAGTAAAAGATGAGTCTTAACGACGTCTCCGGTTCACACGTGTTTGCTGATGAAGCTGGCTTTATTAGACTCTTTGCAAACGAGGTGGTGGAAGTTCTAATTGCTTCTTTTTAAGCTATTCGATTCGTGTCATGTTTATGAGCTACTTCAAGTTGAAATTAAAAATATGGGTCTGCGAAATGAGCTCTTTAATTACTCTGTAAATCTCTGCTCCCAATCAATATAGAGCAGCGAAAATGTTTTATTCAATACTGTTATTCTAACTGAAAAATCATGGAACGCACTTCCTTTAGTACGGGTTTTCAATGCAGATTTCTGGCGGAATTAGTAGTGTTGTAAATAGTTACTACCTATGTAGTACTAACTAACTAGAGGCATTAAACTTTGTATATAGTTATATTATAGAGAACTACGAAAGGATTTATAAGAATTCATCCCCTAAAGATAAAATTTGAGGTAAAACATCGTCTGACTATAAAAATAATATTGCCGCGGATAAAATCGCACTAGCAAGTAATTAAATGATATTTAAATTAATACGTGTGAAGCTCTGTGTTACTGTTAAGTTTGTGACATAATTAGTGTACTCGTAGTGTGTTGTCTATTACTGGGCGCCGTAGGCTAGCACAAGCCCGCTACGGCCGGCGCGCGGCGCGCTACGCTGTAGCCGGCAGCCGGCTACGTGACCGGGTTACTCGTGATGGATGACACTTGTTTGTACTGTGAGAAATTCCTCTGCCAAGCGCATTTTATACTTAACACAGTCATGCATTATGATTTTACTGTTGAATTTTACTCTTGTTTAAAACATATTTTCTGTAGAAAAGGTAGGGATGTACTCGTAGATAATGACATTACATTTTGATGTGCGAGTACTAACTGTTGGTAACTAGTGACATTAATTGAGCACTTCCCTTACTTATATTAACGAATTATACACTCTATAATTATGTATGTATATCGTCTGAAATTAGTTATAAACTCTTTACAACAAAGTCTCTAAATATCCGCTAGCTCTTAGCTACTTTAGCGTTTCATGGTTTGGCCGTTGCTTACAGAGAAAGTTTCCTGAATACAATATAAACACTGGAATATTACAGCTCGTACCTACCACGACGGTTTCTTACGATCGATAGCCGAGTCTGTGTTTGTTCTCCATTTTTCGGAGTTTGCCTTCGTGCCTTACGGCTGCTCGGATGTAGGCCAAATATCTACTATATCTTCATTAGATTATGGAAATCGGATTCGTTTTATCGGATCGTCTTGATCAGTTCTAAGCGGTTTATTTTTTCATTCTTTTCTTGACTACTGGATGGTTAAATATGGCTGTATTTAACCATTAAATATTTTGTTTTCTTGTCTATAAATATACATGGATCGTCACACGAAGTGTTAGGTATGTATTGACCGTAAGATTTTCAGATGATCTATTGTTGTGGCATGGTATAGAGAATTGCGAAATGGATCCATAAAAGCTCATTTGATGATCATGTTGATTCATATGTCCCTAAAAAATATTATATGCATTATTCTGCGTAAAGTGAAAAAAATCTACCCTACTCATTTATTTTCTTGAGTCTGTTTAACCGATTCACGTCAGTATTCATGAGTCATCTTTGATCAGATCTCCCCCAAGCAAATAACTTATTGCATGGTCGTTTCTCTATTTCTGATTTCTTTGTAATAATGGAAGCAATGCTCAATAGAGCTGTGTCAACATACATTGATTGAGAAATAAGTACATAGTTAAATTGTGTATCAAGTAAATAAAAACGTTTCAAGAATTCCAAATCACAACGATACTAAAGAAGTATTCACTTCAAAAGTTCTTTTCCTTTTCCATTCTTTGGGTCGCAGTATCGGATACCCACAAATAATACGGGTCACTCCGCTTCTTAGTGGCATTGGTCTCGGCCAGCGTATTACTAATGTCCATAAGTGACGCTGACTATTTACCATCGCCTGGACTGTCCACGTTCCTCTATTATACTTACCCGAAAATGTAATTTTCTCGATTATGTATGTAAGGTATTTGTTTTCAGCCACCGAGCTAGATCTGCTAGGCGCGCTGTCGCTGCACAACACGTCCCATGTCGGTGTGAGCGCGGCCCCGGGGATGCAGCCGCAGCGCACCGCCTACACGTTGCAAGGTGTGTTATAAAAACATGTTATACTAATGGTTACAATATACGACGACCCGGATGGCGCAATGGTTAACACACCGGATCGCCGTTCCGAGGGTCCTGGGTTCGATTCCCAGAGAGGCGGAAATTTGAATGATGAATTTAAATTTCCGTTCTTGGTCTGGGTGTGTGTGTTCTTGTCTTGTGTGTGTGTGTCCATGGCACCCACGACACAGGGAATCCTAGTGTGGGGCTGTGAGTGTAGCGTTATTTTAGCGTTATATTAACGGTCCTTAACACAGAACTCTTTGGTTACAACACATTAGCGGTCCTTAACATAAAAATCTTCGATTACAACGCATTAGCGGCCTTTAACACAATACTTTTCAGTTACAACACATTAACGGCCCTTATCACGGAATTCTTCGGTTAGAAAACAATTGAAGCTCTCCAGGACCCAACTCCAGTGAGGATTGGTGAGCTGCGGATTGTTTCAGAAGATTTATTTCGTCGAGGCCTCAAAGAATTGAATGATTTATTAACGCTATGCCATAAAAAGTGCTCTTTCAATTCAAATGTCTCAAAATTACTTTGAAACTGGTGTTTCAACAGCTTTATGTCATGTGTTAAATAGTGCTATTTGACTGTGGTCTCAAGACAGATATTTAACTGTTCATAGTAATAATGGTTTAATTTGGTCAATTAGAATTGAAAGTTAATGTGTAAGTAGAAATGTAACAGATATAAATACATTAAGAGATAGGCACAGTATAGGCAATAATGGATCGCAAACAGGTGCAAGGTGTGTCAAGTCAAAGTGCAATCCATTTGAGGTGCAATCCACTTTAGTATCATTTTAATGGCACGGCCAGTCGCCGGCCGCGCCTCCTTGATATTTAACTTCCACGTATTAAAGAGTTATAAGAGTTATAATTATACATACTTATTGTATATCTTCAGTGTCTAACTATCTTTAAATAAAATCATAATCTGCTGAATCTGCTACAATCCTCTTTAGGCCTACCACCTATCGATAGGTTTTAACAATCAACTATTGGTAGAATTCTAAAGAAAAAGTGCATAAATATGCCTGGTGGGCGGCCAAGCTCCAACTGATCTCTGTCGGAGCTTGTTTTTTTACGAGCGGTGTAGAAAACTTCGATAGCGTAATTCAGGTTTGTCGCCACACATATAATGAATAGTAATAAAATAAACAATACTTTATTAACATTTGCTTGAATGTAAATTTCAGTAAGTATCATAGCATCCCTACTATGATTTATTATTCGTATTCAGCTGGAATTGTTTGTATTTCCGGCTTCGTGGACGGGGGAAGATTCATCATTTTCTTCTTCTTGCTCGTTGACATTTGCAATTTGCTTTAGAGAAGTTAAAGGAACTTCTCAGGAACCGGAAATTGGTTGTTTTGGTTCAACAACAAGGGTGCAGGATACTAAAATATTGTACCACCCGCTTCCCACAATTTAATGGTACATACATCATTGACTTATTATTACTAAGTCAATGTGGTACATCCATAAATTTATGAAATCGACATAAACATAAATGTTTTGAAATATTAGGTACTTAACTTTACTTAGTTGTTGTAAATCCTTATTATATTATTGTAGAACATTATGCTATAGCCGGTTGTAGGTACTTGACAATACATAACTTAAATACGTTGCAATTCTCACTAATCTAGTCGCGGTACACGAGCAAATAACGCACAAATAACGTAAAACCCCGGGGCTTAATTCTAATCTCCCTCCGGACAACGGGATGCATTCAATAAGAACGGAATAGATTGTAATATCCCGAGCGCGGTTTTCCCCAAAATCGGCGGTTAGCGCCCGTAATCCCCGCAAACACCGCAATCTCTATGCGCTGTGATTAACACGGGATAGGTCAGAAATCGCCGCTGTCGCTTTGTGTCAGGGCTGACCCTTATTGTTATAAATTATTAGAAATAACTACAAAATCAATGTAATTTCGGTAATATTATATTTTTAGTATAACATATTTGGAGAACATCGCTGTTTGTTCTTCAACAATTGCCAAGATACGCATTTAATTTACTTCTTTTTCATAATAGGGATACAGAGTGAAATAGTTACCTGTAATTTTTTTTAGTAGGTACTTTCAAATTTAAACAATTCTTAGTAATTTATGTATTTTTTAAAATGACTTAATATTCGACAATAATGGTTGGACAGCCCTGCTATTATGTGACAATGTTTCGCACGATTCACTTAGCTACGTGTAACGTAAAGCGCGCCATTAGGCAAGTTGCATACTCGCGTAATTGTCGAAGGGTGTCTGCCCTAATTCGTGGGGATAAAAGCGACAGCCATATTGTCCCGCCGCGTTAAGCGTTAAGCGTCAAATATCCAAGTACCCGACCGGCTATTGTCTGCGCAGCGATTGTATTTACGAACATTTCATTCCACCGACAGGTTGGCTGCGACATCTGGGGCAGAATAGATAATGATCAAATGTTAAATCTACTTAGATGTATATCGCGTCGAACACTACATTACAGCAGCAAATTACGGCATAACTTTCCTTATCAATTCAAATATACAAAGCACGATTAATTAAGATTGGAAAGCGAATTTTTTTGTTTACCTTGACCTTTAGCATTAGAATAAGTAACGTTGGCATATGATTGAAAACGGAATCCATACAAGATCAACTTTCCTTCGCACTTCACTGTCTGCCACTATGGGATAAGTGTATGCGTGTACACGATAAACACATGTTATAGAGTAACCATTCCTTAAATCATACAGAAAATTATTTGTTAGGTGATTAAATAAAGTAAATATTACATTATTTTGGCGAGTGGCTGTCATATCCACGAGCCGAACTGGGATATTGGTAATGGCGCCATCAGAGCGCCTTGTCAATGTCGGGAGCAGGCGCGCTAATTGTTCACGCATCTCGTATTGTGGTGACAGGCGTGTAACGGACGCCACTGCTGTCAACGTGGAACTATTTTGTTGACATTACAACAGATACTAGCATTAAAAACCATCTGTTCTATCTACAGCATTGTAGTTTTAATTGTATTGTAATTATCATCAATTCGATTAAATAAGGATTTATTTATTTTACTTGCATTTTAAATACGATAATTTATGGAATTGCAGTTTGAAGTTAATTTCATAACTTAATGCAAAATTAACAACGGAGAAATAGAAAAACTCAGTAATAATGATGATACAGAACCAACTGTTATTAGTTCTGTTAGGAAATTCTAAACTGCCCTCGCTTCGATTGAGTTAACCTGTGCCTTGGCTATACTTAACTATATTTTTTTCGAGTGAGTTTTAACACTCAGAAAATGGTTAGATGGGAATCTTTAAATTTACATATCTTTATTATTGTAAACCGATTGAAATGTGCCCCTGGTTGAATTGGTTGATGTACATAATCGAAGATCGCATTTTAATCGGTTAAGCCGCTTCTGAGGTTCGTGGGAACCAACGTACAGACAAGAAGTTTTTTGAAACATCTTTGATGTACCTACAGACTGATTGATCAGTTATATTTTTATTACAAGTAGAAATGAAGAAAAACTCAAATCACTCACTTAATGAGGTGCATTAACGTGAGTGAAATGCAGTGATTTTGCTCGGTGAGTCGCGGTAGAGTCGGGCGTTAAATCATGCGGCTAGTCATTGCCGTGAGGGTCGCTGGGGACTGGCGCTTCTTTTTATTTATATCTCCGGTATTTTTAATAAAGTACTAAGTCTATTATTGATTTGCCCATACAAATATTTAAGAAACATATTAAAACACGACTCATAGAAAAAGAGTCGATGAATATATGACAAAGATTCTTGGCAATAGACATCCGCGACCGGTTCTGCTCATATTAGTATGTATGTATTTGTATGTAGGTATAAAATCTGTAATATAATTGTAAGCATTTCTTTTTTTTTTCAAAAGATGTGCCGAGGGGTTTCTTTCGCCGTTTCTTCTCCTCAAAGATTTAATTAAAATTTAAAGGCACCTTAGCGAAACGGTGGTAAATGCAAAAAATGACGTTCATAAGTGTATTGAAAATACCTACATGAAATAAATGATTTGAGATTGAGTTTAAGTCCGGATGACAGTGTAAAACATTACTTAAACCAGATAACAGTTCTTATGGATTGCAAATAAAACTAAATATGTAGTAAGTAGAATTTGTTTTGCTAAATTTGAATAGGTTCCTAATTGAAACATTAAATGTTAAATATGTTTCATGTGCAGTATTTTTGGGAATAACTTTAGAAGGTAAGCTCTAGTGGCGAATCCATATAGTAACATAATAGATAATATAAGGCTGTTTATGCTATAAGGAAAATAAGACAATTTATTGAGCAAGCAAGGCTTGTTTATTTTAGCTACTTTCAAAATATTATATTATATCCTATACCAACGCAATATTTGTAGTACAGAAGAGAGTTATTACAATGTATAAATTAAAATCACGTGAATCAATGCGTGAGAAATTCAAACAAATCAGTGATATAACTTAGAAACAAGCAATAACCGCTCGATACAGAAATATATTACATTGCAAATTCATTTGACTGTGTGTGACATATTCGAAGGGGACGAGTGTCATAACGATAGTCAATAAATAAACCTAATCCTCGCGGGGTATTCCTTGTTTATACAAAGCCTGCAAATATTTGTGTCACTAAATTCGACCAGTGCGTGGGGAGATTCAATGAAACCAAAACATCGCTGGGGCACATTCGAATGCACCGCTATTACAATTAAATTTATTTATGTTTATTGTATCTAAAGTTATTGAGCTGGTACAACGGTTACTTTTTTTGAGTTTAGGATAATTTTCATTTTAATCATCATTGCAATCCTTAACTGTCGAATTGTCTGGCAGGTAATATTATTTTGTAAATTATGTATCATTCTTGCTTGTACATACATAATTACATGCTACATTGCTACATAATTACATACGAGTACTAAAATGGAACTCCAACGATAATAAGTTAGTATTTTGAAATAAATGAAGGCATACAAATCCACCCACTATCATACTTCCCCTGTAAACTCATAAAATTATTTAATGCTTAAAGCTCAATTCCCCACTGGCCATTTTGATTGTTATGGATTTTACTTCGGTAACTATATCATTTCGGTCATAACATTATTTTTATTTCTGGGGTATCAGGATTATGTATAAAGGCAAATTTTACTTTGGCAGGTAGTGCTTACCTTGTCGACTCTTGTTTATGAAAACCATTTTTTGAAGTAAGTATTGTGTGTCTCGTAATTAGTAATGCTTTTCCTCATTTCCTGCGACTAAATGATATATTAAATTAATTAATCAATTATTAGACTCAACTAAGTGTTGTGATGTTGTATAATAATATTAATAACACTTGGTATTGAAATATAAAAGTTTCTATACAATAGAAACCTTAGGTTGGGGGGAGGAAAACTAATTGATACTAAATGAAAACTGAAGGGGAAGGGAGATCGAGGGTGATAAAAGATTTGGCAGGAAGAGTCACGATTTATTCATCACGCTCGTTGTCGGTA
The DNA here is from genome assembly GCA_905404295.2 of Ochlodes sylvanus. Taxonomy (NCBI): domain Eukaryota; kingdom Metazoa; phylum Arthropoda; class Insecta; order Lepidoptera; family Hesperiidae; genus Ochlodes; species Ochlodes sylvanus. The sequence goes on along the minus strand of FR990130.1, from coordinate 11,178,949 downwards.
CGATCCAATTAAGCAGCTGCCCCAAATGTCGCTGCTACACCCGCTGGGGTGCAACGTGCCTGAGATTTTCATATTATGCCACTTATTTTGAAGGACTATTACAAAACACTTTCATATTTTGAAGCACAGTGCGCACCATTACTTTAGTAGCTTTTAGTGTTTTTAAAAATAACACGAAGCAGATTGCAGAAAATGGTTACCTTTTTTGTTTCATCAGAATATTACAGTAATGAAATTGGATTTCTAAGTGTAGTTATTAGTTATCTAATTTTTATTCTAAAAATTGTATTTAATTCATATCATCAGATATTTCTTGACATGAGATGTATGTAGATGTCATACTTTGAATTAACATACAATATCTGGATGACCGAGCTTTGCTCGGTATTTTTTTTTCTTTTATAAATTGTGTTTTTTGACTTCGTGTTACTTAACAACGCCATCTGCTGTTGTGTCGTTAATCAGTTTAAATTGGGACTACAAAAACACGAATAAAATGACATTTTCTAAAAATGATTCCTAGCTAGATCGATTTATCGCCCCCGAAACCCCCTATATACTAAATTTCATGAAAATCGTTGGAGCCGATTCCGAGATTCCAATTATATATATACAAGAATTGCTCGTTTAAAGGTATTAGATATTGAAATAACTTCAGTTTATTGTTTCAGTGAAAATATAATTAGTACATTAAATTTTTATCATTATAACAAAATCTACTTACTCGTACATTAAAAGACAATACCTTAAAAGTAAAGTAACTTAATTTATTTATGTTTAATTTGTGTTCTTTTAACTAAAAATTCAATAAATACCACTTTTTCTATTCACTTCCGTTCAATTTATCGTTTGGAGTTTGAAAAACCAATTCATTATCATAATGTACATAAATCATAATAAACTTTATTACATAACCGTTAGACGCGCGTACATGGGAATAAAAAGGTTCAATCCGCTATTTATCATACAAGTAGGTACATACAAACGTATCTAACACAACGGAGATGCGAATACAATGTTTTTCAATTATATAATCCTCTTCTGTCAAGTTTTCTTCAATTCCATCCGATAATGTAGCGAACGTGCGGAATGCTTAATGTATTCCGTGCGGGTCAGTGAACTATCCTCGAAAAAATTGAACTTTTTCAAGTTGCACATTGCAGTTACACTTTCAAGTTGTTTAACTTCTACGTTTCTAACATGACTTGTTCAATTTAAAAACTTGACATAACTGGCATTGGAATACAATAAAAATGAATAGTTATAAAAACTAAAAACACGCTTTATAGTGCTAAGTGAATAATAATTTTATCAAATTAGTGTATTGTCATCGGTCCTCAATAAATCTACAAAGTTTGAACGAAATCTGGCCGTTTAAAGTGGGTCAAAATCGCGCCCAAAGAAGTCGGTTACAAACAAACATACAAACATACAGGTGAAGCTAATAAAAAGCGTGTAAAAAGGAAGGTTAATAACAGTTTGTTTGCGCGGTCATCACACCAGCTCACTTAATTTATTCATTAACAAACTGTAATGTAAAGTCACGATGTATACGTTTAGGCAGCTACAAACAGAAACTATGAAAGGGCAACGAAAAGCAAAGGGCATGGAGTATTCCTTTGATAATATAAAGTGAATGAAAAGCGTTTATTTTTCGTTTCCCCAAGCGACAACCGCACGCACCCCCGGCGTTCCTGTCGGACTCGTCTGAGGCGGCGGCGGCGGCGAGCGACGGCGGCGCTGCGGCGTGGCGGTCACGTGACCGCCTGCCGCCCACACATGCTACGAATTTCTCATTACCTTCCTTATGAAACTTCCCTTTCACTTACATTTTTGTATTTCATTTACAGGAATACTAACGAAATAGTCCGCATGTCATTAGCAACCCAAAAGTTTAATGAGTTTACTGAGAATTCATTTCGTTTGTCATAATATGAATGGTCTACATATTTCAGTTATTCAAAAGAGCCTATTTTGAGTGCGCTCTATTTAAAAAAATTACCGCTGAAGCATAATTATAACCCAAATTATTACTTACGTTAAGTGCTATATGAAATGTAGTATAGTTTAAAAATTGTAGATTCTCATATTATATTCAAATCTTAGATTCAAATATTGGATGACCGAGCTTTGGTCGGTATTTTTTTTTATATAAATTGTGTTTTTTGGAAATTATATTTAAGTACGAATAATAATATTAAGAAGACACAAATAATATAAATAAACAATTGATTTTCATTTAACAACGCCATCTATTCTGCTGTTGTGTCGTTAAAGGAATTAGTATTAGTATAGTAGTATTATTATTCGCCAATAGATGTCAGGAAGAGTCATATTTTTCAGTTTAAATTGGGACTACTCAAACACCATCTGCTGTCGTGTCGTTAAAGCAATTAGTATTAGTATTATTATTATTATTACAAAAACACGAATAAAATGACATTTTATATAAATGATTCCTAGCTAGATCGATTTATCGCCCCCGAAACCCCCTTTATACTAAATTTCATGAAAATCGTGTGAGCCGATTCCGAGATTCCAATTATATTATATACATATATACAAGAATTGCTCGTTTAAAGGTATATATAATTCAATATGTACCTATAATTTAATTACCTACGTTGTTACATTGTTATACGAATTAAATAATTATAAAAATCTGTGTCCTTAATATATTATTCGAGGATTTTGTCAAAGACTTTTTAATTAAATTCAAATGAAAACATCCCCTAATGACAATGAAGACATTCCTCGGCCGACATTATCCCATATGTTTTTGACGGACTATTTTCCTTTTGCAACATTTAGCCGGTGGCTGGCGGGGCCCGGCATCCACGTGCGCCGTTATTACATCATCCGCGGGGCCCGACTCACCCACTATGATTTAAATTCTTTTATACCTCGCATTTATTGCTTTCACTTAAATGTCTTTTCATGTCTGCACGAAATAGTTCCACAATGGAAAAGTTTTTGTTATAGATGGATGAACTTAAAAGGCTGTAAACGACATTGAAGTCATCTTCTTCGGATATTCTTACCGCATAAAATGTATTAAAATAATACAGTGATTCATTGTATTCACTTTAATCGCCAAGTGGAAATAAACATGCATTAGTAAATATTATTCTATCGGTGCCGTAGACTTGTCTGTTCTCCTAGATGAATTCCGTAGCAAGCTGTAAACTAAAAGAAACTGCTGAAAGATAATGCAATATTTTTAGCATATTGCATAATTGTTCTGTCCTTTTAGAATACGATAAGTTTCGTAAAGTTTTAGCTGAACTTACTAGTCATATTCAATATTTTAGAGTAGGTATCCCGAACTTTTAACATTAGCACACCTTTTGAAACCATGACTTCAATAACGTTGATCACTGCTATTAAATCTAAAATTATGTATTCATACGTACATATTGGTATTAATTCTACGTTACGAATTCGTGCAAAAGGGTTAGACTCCTTTAAAACGTAAACACTGTAAATACCTACGTCTATAAATTTTTGTATGCATGTTTATTTTTTTTCTATTAGTTACTTAAAGGGACGAACATTCTGTGTAAGCACATAATGAAGTCAAATCATTTGCTAGATTAAGTTATTATTGTTGTTCGGTTCTGGCTTGCTGCCAATATCGTTAGCAATTGGTACGGACGTACCAAGGCCTAGCGTCGTGACTGCTTCATGAAAGTTAAACTAATTTTAATCCTCCGTTAAATGCTATATATGAGGAAAGGTCAAAATTAAGCCAGCGATTTAGTAATTGCCAGCGTAAACTTTTTAGTCTGAAACGCTAACTGTGTCCATGTCTTTACGCTAACTTTTAAATGAGAAATGGGTATAATCATACTAAGGTCACGATATCGTCCGTGCCAATATTGTTCCAAACTTAGTAACAAACGTAGAAAAGACATATTATATCATTGATACATAACATTTGCAGTGTCAACACAACAAGTGCCTAACACTATAGTGTGAGAATTTTTAAAGTTTACACTGTCGTCTCGTCTCGTCATCTACAAATATTATACGTACATACTTAGTGTTGCTTGTGCTTACAAGTGTGCTAATAAAACACATTTAACATAATATCTAATCTTCGTGAAAAACAAAACCACTTTTAAGATTTAGAAAGATCGAAGGTAAACTATCTACTAGTTATACATGTTCCTGGGCGCCTATGGCCACAAGTCACATGGTTCTCACTACCATTTGCGTGCACTGTTGTATTAGGCATGTTCGGATATGTGCGGTATCCTCTACCGCCGGCGGTAGCTGCAACAGAGTAGGCTGAGTAGTTAAGCAGTATTCTTAAGCTGGGTCCACACCAGTCACCAACAATACGTAACCAACATAATCATTCGGATTGCAACAACGTACAATACCTGTAGTATGGTCGGCGTCTGTTATTCGAATCAGCGTTCGGTCCGGCGAGGTTGTAAGTGAGGACCAACCATCATCCCGTACCGCCTAGGAATATCATTTACCCACTCGGATACCGCTACCGCCAGCGGTAGAGGATACCGCGTATTTTGAACAGGCCTTAAAGGCTCCGATTTTTATCAGATTGTACGGAAAGTAATAGTTTGTACAGCTATGAAACGGTTGGTTTTAACGAGTATAACTGGTATGTCCGCAGGAGATTCCCGGTCGCTGCAGGTGGAGGGCGCGGCGTTCGAGCGCGCTGCGGAGCTGCTGCGCCGCTCGCCGGAGTTCACGGTGCTGGCCGCGCTGCGCCAGGAGCCCGCCAACTCCGGAACCATCCTCTCCTTTTCACATGGATACAACAGGTAATCCGCCGGCCTTTGTGACCACTCCGAGCTTGACCGGAGTAGAGCCGACGTCGTGTTACGAAACACGTTTCGAAGTTCAAAGTGGCTTAAAAGATTGGCAAGCTCACGTGCTCACATGTATATGTGACAAGTCTCGATTAACACTTGATTGCAGCAATGGATACTAAAATTTTGGGTTAATCAGAGGCTAGATGATTTTGCGTATTTTAAAAACAAACACGTAGCGTCTCTCGAACCAAACATTGTTTTTTACAACGTAATGAACGTAGAACGTAGTGTTTTAACTAACTTAACATGTACTATTTTTAATCATTTTTAAAGATCTGTTAGATAATGCATGATTGATGTTGTAATATTATTATAGGACAAATAATTACATATCTAATATTATGGTTTACCTACCTGTTTTATCGACCAAATAATTTAAATAAAAAGTTTCATTAATTGATTTTAGGAGAAAATGCAATAATTTCTAATGCCTACACATAGCAACGATTTCCTTGTAAATCAAATCAATATACAATATCTACGAGTATATATTAATTATGTTGTTTTGATTCTATAGTCTACTCTCTAGTATGACTCTATAGTCATACTACAACGAAATAAATAAACATATGACATGTCAACCTACATAGTTTCCAGGACTATGACAATGAAATATTCCGAATATGTCATCCAAAAATAGAGGAGTATATTTAATATTAATGGTGTAGTATGCATTTGTCTAATAGTATCAATATTTGGTGTCGGGTAGGGGAGCGAGCGGGCGAGCCCCGCCGGGGACGGCGGCGGGCGGCGCGGCGGCCGGCCGCGGCGCAGCGGCTACCCATGGTGAGTTCTATATCTCAACATCGCTGCGCGCGCACGCATGCCGTCCCTGGGATCATGCGCGCGCGCGCATAGGGGAGAATCATGTATCTTGGAATGTCCTGTGCCTCGGAATGTCCTCCTCAATCCATCCGTTGACCTCATTGCGCTCACTGTGTCCTCTGCATGGCCGTATGTGTGCGCGGCGGGCCGACTTGCATGGGCCCCCGCGTCTCCTCCGCCGTCCGTCTTGTGTTCTGTGTCTTGACGTGTTGTGTTCTGTATATGTCTAACCGCCCCTACGACCCGTCTCTCCACGTTCGCCGCGCCGCGCCGAGGGGACACCGCCGGGCTCGTCCGCACTTGCATTCCAAGCGACATGGGAATCCTCTTGCATATCGTACTGTGATCGACGCACCGGGTCCGGTCGAGCTCGGCGCTCCGACCGTCGAAATCGGCCGACGAGGAGCTCGCGGGTCGGCGACGGACGATTCTCGATAGATGGAGTAAAGCGAGATCCGGTACAAATCACGCGCGTTTCTTACGGCTTTTCATCAGACACCAACCGACATCGTCGACACCGAACGCGATTCGTTCCGAGGTACATGGTCCCCCACCCCGACCGAGCGATATTGAGATGTAGAGCGAGCCGAGGCCCGCTCGCGGCCGGTCCGGTGCCGTCCGCCGTCGTCATGTGTGTTGTTTGCTTTGTTTATGTGTACCTCGGAACAGTTCGCTAGGAGGAAACTTCCGAGTGCGCGGCGGCGGCTATAGTGTCGGAATGTGGGGCAGGTACCTGGAGGTGCAGTCGAGCGGGCGGCGCGACGAGGTGCGGCTGCACTACGTGGCGGCGGGCGGCGCGGCGGCGCGCGTCGAGACCTTCCCGTTCCGGCTGGCGGACGGCGCGTGGCACCGCCTGGCGCTGGCCGTGTCGGGCGCGCAGGCCACGCTGTTCGTCGACTGCCACCCGCTGTACCGCCGGCTCATCCCGCCGCCCGACCGCAACTTCTCGCAGCCGCAGCTCTCGCTGTGGCTCGGGCAGAGAAACAGTAAACATTCCTTATTTAAGGTACGACACTTAATCTGCACTGTCTGTTACTCGTACGCTCAGGCGATTGAGAGGTTTTGATTGCATTTGAACCGACGCGGAGCCCGAGTCTAAGAGTGAGGTCTCTGAACAGCTGATAGGATAAAAAATAATGTGTTTGTATTTGAGACACGCAGGATAAATATAAATCGTACCTCTTATTATCTTGACCAAACTGCATTGTCTAACTCAATCGCCGGAGCAAGTTAGTTTATGTGCAAAAATTATTGTTGCCATGTCTGTTTTACATGGATCGTAAATGTCTTTTTCAGGGTACTCTACAAGACATAAGATTAGTAAGTGGACCTCATGGATATCTAGCGCAATGCCCAGGATTGGACTCAGAGTGTCCCACTTGTGGACAATTCGCATTGTTGCAAGCTACCGTACAGGAGCTTACATCACACATACATGACTTATCACTTAAGGTAATGTTAAAACCTTTTTTTCTTATTAATGCTTCGATTGTTAGAACTTGACACGCTCTGTATACACTAGACCTAATTCAGGATTGAAATCCACAATATAATCGCTTGTTGTGTCCGACGTAGCTAGCAGTTGAAGCTCGTCATTATGTTATTGATTTCCCTCCTGTCTCCTTCTGTTCTCTACCTTATATCTGTGATCCGGATGATGTGCTGATTGTCGAATGTTGTCGTTGTGCAGCTGGTGGGCACGGAGGCGCGGCTGGCGCGGCTGGAGCAGTGCGACTGCCAGAAGTCGTGCTACTCCAACGGCACGGTGCACGCCGACGGCGCCACCTGGCAGAGAGACTGCAATCGCTGCTCCTGTGTGGTAAACTCCCAACCGAGATTAACCTTACACAATTTTAGATTAGCGACATATTTAAGTATTTTGAAGTAGAAATAAGGGATTTTTGCTCGGGAACACTTTTGATCCTGAGTTGGACGTAGTTTCTGAAAACGTTCCAGACCACAATCATGTCGAAATTGAGCAATAATACCAAATTGAGCACGTGATGCATCACAAAATTTGACTACTCTACTGTCATTACAAATTGTCATTTATGACTTAGTAGCCCAACCCACATTGTATGGAGAATAGAACTATGGTTTGAACTTAAATCTCGGTTTTCTCAAAATGGTAATGTTTACTTAACAAACTCACGTCCGCTTCTACAAGTCATTTTACAGCAGTAGGTATTCGTTAATGAAAACGAAGGACATTTCCCTGTAACCTGTAATCTTATAAAGTGTCGAGAGACAAACAAAATTCATTGGTAACATGATGAACATTGCAACGCTGAGTTTGCTTTTCCAATTTTCAGTAGAAAAACACCGAAATGTTTGTCACTAATTATTTTCGCAGCACGGCGAGATCACGTGCAGGCCAGTCGAGTGCGACCGAGCCGAGTGCAAGAACCCGGTTCTACACCCTGGAGAATGCTGTCCTACTTGCTTAAGTAAGTCATAAGTTGCATTTAGATATCTGAGAACTTTACTGCTCATGAAACTATGCAACATAATTCGTGGTAATTCGTTCAAATATTTTCTTGCTCTTACTGAAAATTACAAATGTTCACTTTCTGTCGTAGTTTCATAAACAAGATTTTTTTCATTTCAAAACATTGCATTAGGAAAATAAAATATTAACGAATAGGATTGAATATTGGCCAGTAAAGCATCAATTACGCTTTTGGTGTTAATGATATCCATACGGTGACTACTTACCATTAAATGGCTTTTCGTCCGCCGTTTTGACAACTTTACTTAGCGAAGGGCACAACACGGCTCGCCAACGGTTTCACCAGCCACCGCCTATCAGTTGCTCTCAGTTCTCGGCTCATGCTAGCCCGCGTCGTTAAAACGCACTACAAAACGTTCCCAGGGCAATGTCTCCTGAAGGGCACGCTGTACGAGCACGGCGAGCGGTTCGCGCCGAAGGAGTGCGCGGAGTGCGTGTGCCACGACGGGAACATGCAGTGCACGCGCGTGGACCCCGACACGGCGTGTCCGCCGCTGCCGTGCGACCCGCCCGACCAGTTCACCGTGCCCGGCGAGTGCTGCAAGTTCTGCCCAGGTACGACGACAACACGACAACGGCCCATGTTTGCTAATTTACCAATGCTTCAAATCCGTTTGAATATTTTTACACATTTTGTATGCGGAATATGTCAAAAATGTATTAGCAGACTTCGGCCCCTGGTTGTCATTGTCACAACAACACAACAAGGAAAAGTATGTCAATGTATGACAGACTATGAGTAAATTTATTTGTAAAGTTTATTTTTGTTATTATTAAATTAATAAGGATTTCCTTATTAAAAATATCCCTAATTGATAATTTGTGTTTTTGCATCTACCTACTTATCAATAAAAGTTGAAAATCAGCCACTTACAAAGATCTAATAATGCTCCTCAAACTGTGTAGGAACCCCTGTACAAAGTTCTTCTGGGTCCCTCTGGGTTTTGCTTCTGGGTCCACTGATTCAAATTGGGCGTTGTCTGTCAGGCAGTAATCATTATCATTTTATTGTGTAAATTATTTTAACTTTTCCATGTTATATTTGTAGGCGTGGACTACTGCAGCATGGGCCACTCGTGCGACGAGAACGCGACCTGCATGAACCTCAACACCAAGTACACGTGTAAATGCAACCAGGGCTTTCAGGGAGACGGACTTTCTTGTGACGGTACGCTTACTAGTCTCGTAGGATTTAAGTTGTCGGTTGTTTGCTATTTACTGGTAATTCCAGTAATACCAGTAAGTAAATGTTGTTCTTAATTTTTTTTTGTTACAATATAAGTTAATGTAAAAATAAATGTTACGAGGTGTAGCGAAGTGAAGTTGAGTTGATTCTGTTTGTTGATGATACGTACATTCCATACAGTATTATTGTTATAGACTTGATAGTAATAAGAGAAAAAGTAAATATGCGTCCTAGTGACTCCTAATACCTCCCGTTTATATTTGGAATAATATGGAATAAAATAACATGCCTTAAACCACAATATGGCCCACTACTCAGCACGGATCTCGTCTCATAATTTAGTTAGTTATTCCATAAGTTCCATCACGCTGCTTCAGTGCGGATTGTTGGAATGGTTAGTGGCTATCCCAAGTATCGGAAGTTTTTATGCCGATCGGAGGCCTCCGACATGGCCTTATGGCGGTTATCTAATGATAAGAATCGGTACTGACTGCTTTACGTGCCCTCCAAAGCCCGGAAGCTCTCAACAAATTTAATCGCTCCTCTTACTATCGACCGCGGCCGCTGTTGCTTAACTCGGCTGATCACTCGAGTATGTAGGTATATGTATAAATATTTGTTTCTAGATAACTTTCATTAAATGCATGTGTTTTCCAGACGTGGACGAGTGTCAGCAAGCGGGCGGGCTATACGGGCACCACTGCCACTCCAACACGCAGTGCGTGAACGTGGTCGGCGGGTACGTGTGCCAGTGCCTGCCCGGGTACTCCCGCCGGGACAAGTTCAACTGCGTCGAGGTAACTGCGGGCTGCGACTCTCCTGCTAGTGGGGAATGTTATTTTATTTTATTTTATTTTATTTTGGACACAAACAGTCACATAAGATATCATATATTCCAAGAAAAGTTATGTTTAGTTACAGACATTGAGTGCCAACACTTAATTATATAATACTATGTTTTAATGTAATCTTGATACTATTAGACAAGACATTGTAGTACTTATAACAGCAGTTTTACTGATACAATTATGCATCTAATGTATGTAGTTAAGTTTAGCAGGTAGATTCAACAAGGTGTATTAAATTTTTTCAAATAAAAAATGCATAACTTCTTCTTTAAATTTAGATAAAGAGTTACAAAAAGGATCGATATGACCGATTTCCCTGTTGTAAACAGCCAAACAACGATTGAAGAATGAGTTTGAGGTGTATTTAGAGCTCGATGTAGGAACAGCAAATAAATTATTGGGTCTGCGAATACTTTTGAGGGGTACTTTAAGGTATATTTTTTCTAAGAGGTCAGGGGAGTCAATGAAGTTATTTAAAATTTTGTACAAAAACATATAGTCACGATGTCGCCGACGTAGGTTTAAGGGTAAAATCTTATATTTTTTTAATGCAGTACTGTACGATAAACTCCGGGACCCAACTCTGTATTCAAGAATCCTTAAGAAAGTTTTTTGAATCCTCTCAATTCTATTTATATGACATGCATGATAAGGATTCCAGACCACAGAGCCGAAGTCCAGTATGGATCGCACCAGCGAAAAGTATAAAGTTTTATAGGTGACTGTGCTTATGAAAGGTTTACATGTTCTAAGTAGGAACCCTAGTTGCCGGTTCGATCGTTGAATAATATAATCGTAGTGATTTTTAAATGACAATTTGGAATCTAATATTACACCCAAATCTCGAATTGAATTTACTCTGGTAAGGATATTATTATTCAAAGTATAGGTGTAGTTGATAACATCGTATTTACGTGTGTAGGTTATAATCGAACACTTATCGAGGTTTAAGAATAGTTGATTTTGAGAACAATAGTTAGCCAAGGAATTGAGATCTTGTTGGAGAGTAGCACAGTCACTTTCATTTGTAATAACTCTGAAAATTTTTGCATCATCAGCATAAAGAAGTAAGTTACTAGAGATATAGTTTTCAATATCATTAATATATAAATTGAAGAGCAATGGCCCTAGATGAGAGCCTTGTGGCACGCCCGAGGGCACAGATTTAAAGTCTGATATAAATCCTCTGATAGATACAGCCTGAGATCTATTACTAATATACGATTTTATCCAGCGGAATAAGTCTCCATGAATACCGGAACTCCAAAGTTTATTTAACAGGGCAAAATGACTGATTTTGTCAAAGGCCTTGGAAAAATCAGAATATATAACGTCTATTTGTAATTTATTATCCATAGCACACATTAAATAGTCTGTAAATGTTACCAGATTAGTATCAACAGATCTACCACGAGAGGATCCGTGCTGGTTACGTGAAATACAACTGCGAATAAAATAGGATAATTGATCAGTTACTATTTTTTCTAGGAGCTTGCCAAGAATACACAATTTTGAAATAGGTCTGTATTGAGTGATGTCGTTGATATTGTTATTTTTAGGTATAGGAGTAATAAGAGCCCTTTTCCAAAGTTCGGGAAAGGTACCCGACTTAAGTGACTTTGCAAAGATGAGTGTAACTGGAACCGATAACGTATCTGCACATTTAGATAAGAATAAAGGGTGAATACCATCGTAGCCTGCACCTTTGTTTACATTGACACTTTTCAACTCTTTTTTAACTAAACTTTGATCTATTTTGATTGTATTAATGTCAAGTGACGCGGTTGTGTGTTGTGTGCTAGGATTAGAATATAAGTATGTGTTATGATCGCAGACTAATGGCTGAATGAAAACGGAATTAAAGTAACTATTGAAAAGGTTACAGATTTCTATACTGTCACTAGAGCTGATATTATTGTATGTTAAATTTTGGGGTATAACATTGTGTCCTATTTTAGATTTCACATAAGTCCAGAAATACTTCGGATTTCTTTTAATTTTATCCTCAGTAATATTTTTATATGTTTCGAAACAATGTTTTTCAAGTTTTTGTGCCCTAGCTCTCAAAAGCGAAAATGTAATATAATCGATAGGATCTCCGTAACGTTTCCATTTACGATGGTATTTACGTTTTTCGTTAAGTAATTTTATGAGTGGACGAGTATACCAAGGAGCGTGTGTAGAAGTGAACGATGTATTACTTAACGGTATGTATTTATCTATCAATTTATTTAAGATAGAGTAAAAGAAGTTCACGACAGACTCTAAGTCGCAACGTGACTGAAATTCTTCATGCCAATTTATTTTACGCAATTCTAAATTTATTGCTTCGTAGTTTGCACGATGAAAAGAGGGTTTTCGTGATTGAGGATTATATAAGAATGGTTTTATATGTTCTATGTTTATATCTATGTCAATTGCGGGGTGATGTACATCTTCACGCGTTAACGGATTGATATTACGAGATACTTTAAGACCATAATTACAAAATACAAGGTCTAATAGTCTTAAGTTCACATTCTGAATTGAGTTATATTGTTTTAGTTGAGCTAAATTCATGAAATCAGTGGTTAAACAGGTTAGTTCGTCATCGTTGCTAATAATTGACATACTATTTAAATCCGAATTGTATTCCCAAACAGCATTGGTAACATTAAAGTCGCCTAGTATTATAAACATATCATTTGGATAAGAAGCCATAAAATTGTAAACGTTGTCGAAAAAAGAATTAAGTCTGTTAGCGTGTTGCGGCCCATGTGGAATATAAGTACAGATTAAATGCAACATGCTCGGTTCGTTTCGGAGCATCGGTGTGACATCACGGGTGATACGGGTGTGAGCAGCGCCGCAGCTCAGTCGTGAGCATGCCGGCGCACGCGTCACATTAGTTGGTCTACACGGAATGCTAACCCATAGTTCATCAGTGCCATGTAACGCCAGAGGTGCGCCAGCCGTCAGCGACGAACCAAGTTTCTGGCGCACGGCAATCGCTACGCCACCCCCCCGCGACCGACCCGTTGCCGCGTCATCCCTGTCTTTTCGATAGACTATAAAGTCTTCACTGAAAAATTCATTGTTATAAAAGGAGTCATTAAGCCATGTTTCAGTTAAACACACAACATCATGTGAACATAAAATTGTTTTTGACAAAAATTCGTTAGATTTAGTACGCAGACCCCTGACATTTTGATATGCGATATTAAGTTTTATATTGGCCATTTTTTATAATAAAGATCATGTATTCGCCCCCAATTAATACGTTGTAATTTTATAATGAAATTAGAGCAATTAAAATATATTGTAAATTTAGAATGTTGTTTGGCTGCTACAAGAACGAGACATAATTTTACATGTGACACAAAAAACTTTATGCATAACAAATAGTTTAAATTTAATGTTTTAATTAAACCAATTTTATACACGGGCATATTCGTTGTTTGTGCATCAAAATGTAGTGTTAAATAGATACAAGAAAGATCATACCTGCTATTATACACGGGCATAATCGTTGTTGGTTTATCGAAATATAGTGTTAAATGGATACAAAAAAGATCATAGCTGCTAAGAGATGAGATGCATATATTCAGACTTACACAGTTATACACAAAGACGCAAGTGTTACGAGCATTGCTTAAGTAAGCCGGATAACAAATATATAATAGTCATGTTATTTTAGGTAAGTCAGTCATATCGGAAATGTAAATAATTTTACTTGTTTCGTTTTTACGTATAAAGATTTTACAGTCTTTTATCCAAATGAATTTATAGCTCATTTCTTTCCCTATCTCTCTGACCTTCTTCAGAAGTAATTTATTTCGTGGCGTTAGGTGTTCGTTAACGAATACAGGTTTAGACGGTCCGTTAATTCCTAGGTCTGAGGTGGTAACAATGCGACGTAGTTTGTAAGCGGCCAGGAATTCATTTTTACGTCTACGCTGAGTGAAGTGTATGATGATATTAGGTGGAAAATCAGTGTGGTTTTTTACGGAGGTCGTCGGAAATTTCCTCACTCTGTGAATTTGGTCTATATCTCCAGGGACCAGAGTGACTCCAATTTTAATACATAGGGACTCAAGAATTTGATATAAGTTTTCACTCTTGTTGAACGGTACACCAGTGATCTCCAGATTGTTCAACCGTTCGCGTTGGTCATTCTCATCAGAGTGGTGTTGCAAAGAGTGTAAGGTGACGGTTAAATCGTTAAGCTGACTCTCTAGTTGCACATTCTTTTCATTCAAACCCTTTAATTTATTTTCTTGTTTTTTAGTGTTATCCGTTAAATCTTGTTGTTTCTTCTTCAAATCTATAAATTTAGTATCCATGTCTTCGATTATTTTTTCAGATTCCAAGCTTTTTATTTTCATTTCCAGTATATCACTTTTGATTTCGCTGATATCCGATTTCATCTGAACGTAATTAGTTTCTTGCTCGTCTTTCATCGTAGTTAATAAATTGTGCATAGATTTTAATTCTTCGCGAAATGCGTTTAACGTTTCGTTTATGTTGTTTAGAGGCGAATGGCGAGAACTTTTGTATCTTCTTGTAGTGTGTGAATTCTGTGAATCATCACTATCGGAGTTCTCCATAACTTCACGCTTCTTCTTGTTTAGCCGTGAGCTAACCCAACTTTTATCAGGTGCAGAATGGGTGTTAGAATCTGACCTAGATTGAAAACTGCCGGGCGGTGACCTCTGCATGGTGTTTAATGCGCGCGCGCAGTGATTGACGTTAGGCCTATTTGAATGTATTTACATATTGTTATAGGGTATCTAACTCGTTAATGACACTAGCCATGTGTTGCCGGTGACATACCTAGACGGATAGAAATTGATATTATGGCAAATACCTAAAAAGTATAAAAGAAACTTTATTTATTGCATAGGAAATTATTGTATGGAACTGTATCTATGAAAGTGTTGTCGTGGCCATTCATGTCACAAGGACACATTCTTACTGCGTCGGTGTGTGTATGTTTAGGTGGACGAGTGCGCGACGGCGACGCACGGCTGCCACGCGCAGGCGCAGTGCGGGAACACGCCCGGCTCGTACACGTGCCGCTGCCGCGAGGGGTACTCCGGCGACGGTTACACCTGCACACGTGAGTGTCGCCCCTACTACCTCTAACTTTAATTTTTTTGTGTCAACATTTATCTAAGCTAAGGTATACATCTGTTTTAACTTTAAAGCAAAATGGTTGTTGATATAGTTCGTAACCCGTGTTTCAGCGATCTGTACGGGCGGTTGTCTGAACGGCGGCGTGTGCGCGGCGCCGGAGCGGTGCGCGTGCGCGCGCGGGTTCGCGGGCGCGCGGTGCGAGCGCGACGTGGACGAGTGCGCGCCGCCCGCGCTCGCGCACCCTGCGCACGCCGCGCGCGCCTGCGTGCCGCGCGCCGCGTGCATCAACACGCCCGGCTCATACTACTGCGTGTGCCGCGACGGGTACAGGCGCGATCCACTACGGGACCACTGTGAGGGTGAGTATTTGGTACGTTGCTTCAGGATTAGCGTGCGTTAACAACTTAAATGTCACCACGCGAAGACACGACAGACATTGAATCCCTGCGTAAGAACATAGGTATAGTGTGCTTAACTAATCACTACCATGAACAATTTGAAGTTCCATTTTTTTTATCACCGCCGGGCTATCTACTATTTGTGTTGTATGATAGAAAACATTCAGCGCCAACGCCACAGACTTATTCATAATAATTTCCTTTGCCGGAAAATTAGAACGTTGTGTAAATATGGAGTCACCTATGTTAATGTTGTCGTTTCAGACGTAGACGAGTGCGCGGAGGGCTTCCACACGTGTCACCCGAGCGCGCGCTGCGTCAACGTCGACGGCGGCTTTCGCTGCCAGTGTGATACACATCCATGTGAATTGAGTGAGTTTTCTTATGTTCTTGTTTCTTACACATATTTATTATATTAGTTCAAAGTCAGCGGAGGCGCTGACAAAAAAATCACAAATATTTTATGGTCCTTCGAGTCGGCTTATAGTCGAAGGTAGGTATATGGGATCATTAGAATTGAATTGAGTTTGTTTAATGTCTAACATTATCATACTAAAAGAAGAACTTTTTGACACTGATCTTTGATTATAAACATAATCGCATCGTAACACTGTGACGAGTGCAGTTGATGTGTGTTTAAAATTGTTTGAGGAGGTATTTTTAGTACAAAGGCTTATTAGAAACGCTTACTTACTACTCTTAACAAAATAAGGGGAAAAAATATCAGCGTACAAAATACACTTCGAGAGTATCATAATAAAATGTGTACACCACGATGAGTTAAAATGAAATATTGTAGAGCTATCATAAACTGTAAGGTACGTACGCAGGCTGTTCGTGGCAAGGGAAGATAATGTCGGAAGGGGAGCGGTGGGCGGAGGGCGAGGGCTGCCGGACGTGCGCCTGCGACGCGGGCGTCGTGCGCTGCGCCCGGGTGCTCTGCCCCTGCGACACCGAGGACAACGTGACTGTTACGGTAAATACACCGCTATTCATTGTTTGATTTGACTCGACATCGAACGTCAAGTTACTAACTTTTTTTCTTATTTGGTCATAAATTTATTAGATTTTATTTAGACATTTTTATGTAATGAAAACTGTTTCTCTGGAAATTGTAGGCGTATTAACAGACTAACTTTACGAGACAGCTTTAACCATGACACATAAAAGCTAAAAGTTTATTTTTATTAAGAGTTAAAATGAAATATTGTGGGCGCGGGGTGAGCTAGCCCGCGAGGTGTAACCAATACAGTTACGTTTGAGCTAGCCTGCGCCATCTGAACGCGCCATTACAATGGGGCGTGAACGGTTGACATTCCAGATGTCGAGCACGGACAGCGCGCTGTCGGCGGGCGCCGCGGGGGGCGCGGTGGGCGCGGGCGGCGCGGCGTGCTGCGCGCACTGTGACGCGCGCTTCCACTGCCGCCACCAGGAGATGCACCACGTCACCTTCCGCAGCGGCGAGCGTTGGCTCTATCAGTGCCAGATATGCGAGTGCCTGGTCAGTACACACGGACAGGACAGGCAGGACGGCCAGTACTTTCTTCAAGTTTCTTCTTGTTGTTCTTTCTTGTACATATGTTCATACTGTACATACAAGAAACGACATACAGGAAACCTAGTGGAACTAAAAATTGATATCATCTCACGAAAGGAAATTGCCTAGCGAGCCACAATTTATAACGATGTCCTATGTTATTAGCCGACAAACAAGAAGACGAGCAACCTGATGGTAAATGGTCGTCGTCGCTCACTAACATCAGTGCCACGAAAGGTATGACCAATCGGTTATCAGCTAACAAAAACCTGTCAAACACACCTCTAGGATTAAACTCGATGGTGCAGAGTCCAGTTGTCCGTTGTTCAGAAAGGTGCACCACGAGCAGGTGAGATTGGCTTGGACTCTAAAAGTAGTAGAACTACTTACACCCCAAACTTTTAATAGGGTCTCGGGCCAATTATTTACTTGTTTATAATGTTGATTGTATATTCTATTTTCAGATGGGCGAAGTAGACTGTTGGGAGCCCGAGTGTGAAGAGGGCGGCGGGTGTTGCGCGGGGGCCGCGGGGGGCTTGGGGGAGGCGGCGGGGGTCGCGGGGGCCGCAGGGGGCGCGGGGGGCGGGCGCGGGCCGCACCGGCTGGAGCTGGCGGGCTGCGCGCCGCCGCACTGCCCCGGCTGCCAGGTACACCCGCACCGGGCGCCGCGCGACACACCGTCCCATCCGCGCCTTTAAATAATACTATTTTATTTATTTAATAGCGACAACGATGATGATTACAGATAGTTACCGTAAGGATAGTCATGAGGTATTTATTAAATTTCAACTGAAGGTACTCTGTTATAGCGATTTTATTCGCGTTTTATGCACCTCAATAAGGGCCTCTCAGATATGCGCGGCATACTCTACCGCCGGCGGCAGCGGATAGGTAAAGCGGTATTCTTAAGCCTGGTCCACACCACACCGCAAATTTTATTACCAACATAATCACAATACAATAGTACTACTCAATGTACAATATTGTACTAGTAACGTCAATGGCGTTTGTTACGCGAACCAACGTGACTGTCTGGAGAATGTATCTGGAAATGTAATTGTCGGGAGAAACACGTCTCGAACACTCCATAGAACGGCTGAACATGCAAGCAGCGTGCGTTCGGTCCGCCAACGGTCACAAGTGAGGACCTACCCTAAGGTTGTAGCGAAACATTCCGTACCCACTCCAATGCCGCCACCGCGGGCGGTAGAGGATACCGCGCATATTTGAACAGGCTTTAAGTAGTTCATATACTGCAGTAATATTGTCCTCGTTATGGTTATTTATTGGCGCGTTATTTGTTAAGCCACCGCCGCAAGCCGTGCTGGGTGATAATGAACACGACCTTATGTACTAGTAGAGTAGGATGAATGGCGATTGCACATCGATAGAATTATTTTTTCGCGACTACTTTAAATCTAAATTTCATAACGGGTCCGCGTCTGTTTGTATTAGGTACACAGATTGTTAAATTCAAGCTCGCGTTATCTCATTTAATCATGGCTCAATGAACTAACCCATTGACGTAGTACGTACATATTTCCTAATCAATGTTTCAAAAGTAATACGTACAAACTCCAACGTTTAAAGTATTACCTACTTTCATACATTTGTATTTTTTTAATTTGAAAAATCCCAGGTCCTAAGAGTCACCTCGTTAGTATAAAGGTTAGATAGGGGCAGAATTAATGTCTACACTACTAATACCATATATTAATCTATTGTCAACCATTATTCGGTGAACCGAGCTAACAATAATATCCCAATTAAATGCTTAAACTAATGAAAGTTCTAATTTGTATGTTGATGCTATGTCTCAATCAATAATGTTGCTACTGTATGTAACAAAATACTTCGTGATTGTGATTAAACGAGATTGCCTTTGCTCTTTTTATAATAACAAACTACGTTACATTCTCCTTAAAGCAAAAAAATACGTGTTTGATATTATTGTTATATATTCTTCACTGCACTGTAATTATTCTTCAGAGAGAGACAACAAATAGTAAATTACAATTTTTAGTATGATACCAATTTATTCCCAGCTGAAGGATTATTTTCAAAAGTAAAAACTTAAATTAAAATCGAAATTCATTAAGTAATTTGATATGCTAAGTACTAAGCTATAATAAAGAATGGAAGTTTGTGATTAAATCGGGGAAATTGATGTCAGATAGAGAAGACTTCACTATTATAAAACAGTACGATACCGATACCGATACCGATACCGATACCGATACCGCTATCTACGTCGGCATGGGCAATCTCGTTTACGGAAAGTGTTGTCAAGTTGAAGGCGCTTAGGCAATGTTGACGCGCACTAACCCTCGCTTGTCGGCCGGCGCGTGACGTGACGTGACGTTGCTTGTTGCAGGGCGGGCAGTGCGCTACTTTGGTGAGCAATCTCGCGTGTTGTGTGCATCGGTAACCATCCCCACTCTTCTTATTCATTCATTCATACGCTAATTAACACGTGTTTTGTGTGCTTACGTCTTCGATTTAATATACATGATTTTTAGTAACAGCGTGTAGTTCTTTTCTCAAAATGTCCTGATCTTACAGTGGTAGATTGATCAATATTACTAACTTGAATTTTTAAAGCAGGTTTTTTAAAGCCCCGCAGAGCTATGTTGATGTCATTAGCCGTATCAGCATCATACTGAGTTATGTAGGTTCCCTTAACTTCCCCTACTGCAAGATAGAAATGCCGCAGGGAACGTGTTAAAGAATACTAGATTATGAGATAAGGACATTGGGAGAAGAGAATATAATGCTGGGTACACGATGTTGAGTGATCACTACATCTGTCCCACACTCTCAACAAAAGCATTGTTATAAACGACCCCTACCAAAGTCTGACACCTTGAGACTGAGCTGTGGACGGGTTCAAGGTCCACCACGAGGATGACTAAATAAATAATATGTAATAATATTTTCGCCGTCTGCATTGAAACTAGAGAATTAATATGGGTTTAATCTTTCAAATTATGATTGCAATTGGTATTTCAGCAGACATATTAAATCGGAGACGCGTTTCATTTCAGGTGCCATTTATGTTGCATGTCTTATTATTTTTCCATCCATCTCATCAGGCATGGAGATATTATAGATTATGATGTATATTGGATAGATTCTCTGCCGCATACTGATAGCATGTTACCGAAGTGTCTATTGCGACAGCCGCTATTTTCATTGAACCCCATATGTTGTCGTACTGCCTCATTAGGTTAAAGTATTTATAGAGATCAATTGTAGATAGGTAGGTATACCGAATTGTGATACCGGTAGATTTTGAAAATACCCGTTAATATGTAGTCTCATGGCAGGTTGTTTAACTTAGTGCACGGATATTTCGTGGTTCCTACTTTAATCTAAAGTAATATTTTAAATGTTACCTCAATGTGAAGTAGTATTTTAAGGGTATCTAATTGTTGTTGTATCTGCGTCCAAATATATTTATTTTGTCGTTTACTAATCTTCAGTAAGCTTGGGTTAGTTGCCTTATTATTTCCATGTTGTCATTAGACATTGTATGTTGTTGAGTGTATGATCGGAACAGCACCAGTCGTGCGCTGCAGATTAGTAAGCGACGACGGAGTACGAGTCGGCTTCCGAAGGTTTAAAAGGTACGATAGACGCTTATAGAGGATGTAGTCTCTGTAGCTAATTCCCAACAGTACGTAGGTATAACAGACTAGAAATTATTTAATATGATCCGTTGCATTGTATTGTAACATGGAGACTACATGCTCGATGCGTTGCCATGGCGTGTGGCGTCATGTCGGTGTGGAGTGTGGTGCGTCAAGTGGCGAGTGGCGGGTGTTGCAGAGCGCGGCGCGGCGTGGCGGCGGCGCTGGCGCTGGCGGCGCTGTGGCTGGGCCGCGCGCACCCGCACCGCAAGCACCGCGGCGCGCGGCGCTAGAGCCGCCCTGAGCCCCCAGACGACTTATATTTATTCTAGATAGACCTAATCTTAACCAATTGAGGCGGGCGGCCCCCGCGACCGGCGAGCGGCGCGCCCGCCCGCCCGGCGACGGAGCCGCCGCCGCCGCCGCCGCCTTCGAGGAAGGGAGCGCTCGATCGTGGAGTATTTTATCCTCGTTATAGCAATATTATAATTATCGTGTAGTTAGGAACGTAGCGCGCTGCAAGTCTCGTAATGCCTTCTCGAAGCGATCGACCGCCGCCCGCCTCCCCGCGGCTCCGCCGCCGGGCGTCCGCGCGCGGCGCCTCGGCCCGGCGCGAGCGTGCGCCGTGCGCCGTGCGAATGACGCGTGCCCGAGTGCGACGGGATGATTGAGAGCGAGTGAGAGCGACTGAGAGGTCTCGCGGCGCACAGTGGGACGAAAATCAGCTTTCATAGACATAGGAATGTTAATTCATAAATATCGCTGTTTTTGTTGGATATGGCTTTTGTTTACAGTAACTAAGCCTACATATGTAAAAAAAAGTAATTGGGCATTTATGCGAATGATTTATATTGTTTTCGAGAAAAAATTGTATAGAGCTTTCTTGAAAAATCCGATTTTCTACGGACCTGCAAGTCAAACCGTAATATCCTTCTAGGGAGTGTTACTACTAATTATTTGTAATTTTTTGACATATCACATACAACGGTTACAGCTGCAGAATTTTTTTTAAAAATCGTTAAGTATAATGTACATTTTTTATTTAGTTTAAAGCTTAATTTTTCGGCATCCACTCTAAATATTCTCTAAATGAGTGATAAAAATTGTGTATTATCATTTTGTAAGAGCATGCAACCCAGACACGTTGTAGAGTTAATAAGTTATGAGAAGTGAGGGCAGTAAATAATTATACTTTTGTTCATTTATAAATATCATATATTTATTGTTGCTAGCTTATTAAATTATTTAAATGAGCTTAAATATCAAATACTATGACAAAAAATATCAAAAACACTTGATTAAAAAAATGAAAAAATGTATACTATATAACATTTTCCTATATAATATTCAAATAAAAATAAAGAACTATTAATAAAAAATTAAACTCTCCTACTACACACTACTTATGTATGATAATACTATACAAAACAATACAAGAAATAAATAAATAAAAATGTCTATTTATCTCTACAAACAAGGCCTCTTAAAGACTAGAGTTACAAAAGAAAAAAATAACATTACTAACTAAAGTTTGTGGGAGGGGAGCTGATGCAAGTCAACAGACCCCATGTTTTGTGATCAGAAAAATTTGTACAGGGCAATAAAAAATTTCCTTAAATGATAAAAAAATGTATAAAAAATAAAATAAAAATACAACAAGCACTTATCTACTAATTAATCAAAATCGCTTTCATCTGATCCCAATTCAGAATCAGGTTCCAAATTGGACATATCTACAACTTCAAATGGAGATTCTGGAAACTTGATCAATTCTAAAGTTTCAGCGAAGAAATCCTTACCTTTCTTAGTTTCCAATTTCGGTCTTTGAGAAGAGATTAATGGATCAGACGAAAGAATCAGCATATTTAATATATCGGCATTTGAAGCTTGCCTGGACATTTTTCGCGAATTATGTTCCCGAAATCTCCTAAAGTCTTTGTTGCGGGCCTCTGAGGCTTCTTCTGAAAGCTTACCTATCGGAACAATGTTATTATTGGCGATTATGTCTGCACCATGTATCAGCAGCTTATGAACGGTCGATGACATATGGTACCAATCATATAACTCCACGTATCTTTCTGCAGTTTTACGTGCATATTCTTTAAATTTCATTAGCTCAATTACCTCTCCAGATGTTATTGCTTGAAGAATAACAGCAAATCTTCTGACTAGCTCTTCATCCAACCCAGTGATGGCTGCAGTTATATCGGGGAACTCGAAGAACCTTCTTGCTGTATTCCCGTCATTTGTTGTCCCTGAGCCTTGTTTCACAATATCAATCAATAGATTGAGTTCATCTTTGAATTTATTTTGAATTATTCTTTTTCGATTCTCTAGCAAATCCTTGTGCTCTTGTCCTCGTGCAGCCCACTTTTTGAAGTCCAGTCTGTATGCAATATGTAAAAGGCATTCCATCGTATTTATACGAGCGTGTAACGATGATAGTCCAAATTCGTATACATCACTGTTCACTGTTTTTGACGTTGCAATATCCAAGCGGTTCATCTCTGTAGGCTTAGCTAAGCAGAGATAACACGATGCATTCGATCTGGCTTCCGAAAGATACGTACAAATTTTAGCATCAATCATTGTCATCTTAAGTTGATGGCTCACCTTGTTTCTGTTGCAATCAGTGGGGATAAGCAACTTAATTTCGTCGTCCATTTGCTTTTTGTGACTGATGACCACTTCTTCACTTTCCTTAATAAATGTGAACTGCACTGGACGACAATATAACGCTGAGCATGGCTTGGGATTCAACCACAAAATTTCGTCTCCATCAGTCAGGCTTAATGGCACCAAGGACGTCATAAATATGCTTGAATCTTCTTGTTGTCCATCCATTTTCTGTTTATAACGACTTTGGTTCGAAGCACCATCAAAGCCCCACTTGGATATTAACTTTAAGTCCTTATTTTGCACACTTTCAGGAAGACTTTCCAGGATCCTCTTCACTGTGATGTCAAGCAATGCTTGAAGCGTAATTCTTGCTGATGAATCCGTTACAGTCACTGATTGCTTACTAGGGTAACACTGTTTTTTTACTTGCTGTACTTTATAATATGACGGATAAATGTCAGTTGCACCCTCTCGGATGGTAGTCTCTCTCAGCGTCATATATTGCCACTTTGACAATTTCAGCGAAAGAAGCAATCCTAGTGCTTTTTCTGGAGTAAAGATAACTTTTTTAACTGGTTTGTTAATCATTTCGTTAAATTTTGTTGCTGCTTCTGGATTCTTCAACATATATTCGATAACAGATGCGATATCTTCACGACCTTCTTCCTTTAAAAGAACTGCAGCGGAATATGCCAATTCATTTGGATTTTCATTTTTGTGATCATCAGACCTTCTCTTCTTTTGTTTGCTTCCAAGATCTTCAAATGCTTTCCTTGATGTTTTTGTCATTGTCCCAATAGATGATGTCGATGGTCCTGGACAGATTGAAAGTGCACTAGGTCCTGGCTGTTCTTCTTCACTGGATTGTGGCATGACCATACTGATTGGCACGCAACTTGGCCAATCGACATTAGACTGAAGCCAATTTTCGTACTGCTTTCTGAATGTATCCAGAATGCGGTGAGATTTCTGCCATCTTTGTGATGCAGCACGTGTGAATCTTCGACAAAATTCCTTAAGTGTCACCCGATCTTCGTCCGAAATGCTATCACCAAGTCGATTTACAACTGCACTAAACAATACTTCATAATCGAATGAAGTACCTTCCCTTCTCAGCACAACAAACAAGTCTAAATTGGTACGCAGACTTTCCATTTTAAATATTTCACAGTTCGGGATTACGATTTAATGTTAACAGCACAAAAGTTTGAAATAAACTGAATTATGTGTTAAAAATATTGTTCATTTATAGTTGTTATAGGACTGATTTTAAATGATTAGCAAATTGACGATTTCTTAATTACTCTCTTTAATAATAGTTAATTAGTGCTCATATCTTTACTTCTTTATTATTACTAGAATTCATTCCTAATTAGCCAATCACTTTTCAGAATAACCTACCTAATTACCTAATCACTTTTCAGAATAAAATAACAATAACAATTTTTTTTGGTATGTTCTATTAGAAAATATAATTGTTTACTTAGTTAATATCACTTATTCACACCAGAAAGGTAATAAAATGTAATTAGTACTTAGTGTTTAAAAAACTCAATGCAATAAAATTAAATAAAAAAAGGATCACACATATCGATTTTTAAAAAAAATTCTGCAGAAGTAACCGTTGTATGTGATATGTCAAAAAATTACAAATAATTAGTAGTAACACTCCCTAGAAGGATATTACGGTTTGACTTGCAGGTCCGTAGAAAATCGGATTTTTCAAGAAAGCTCCATACAATTTTTTCTCGAAAACAATATAAATCATTCGCATAAATGCCCAATTACTTTTTTTTACATATGTAGGCTTAGTTACTGTAAACAAAAGCCATATCCAACAAAAACAGCGATATTTATGAATTAACATTCCTATGTCTATGAAAGCTGATTTTCGTCCCACTGTGCGGCGGGCCGACGCGCACCCCGCGCTCCCCGCGCTCCGCGCCCCCGCCCCCCGCCGCCCGGTGCGTTCCCACCGTAGCAGCTGTAATCTTCGAATTCTAAATTAACGAGTACGATCGCTTATAATTATTATCCTAGAGTATAACGGTACTATTTAGCTATTGTTGTGAATACGATGTATAGTGTCGCCGCGTTGTTCCGGGCGCGGGGCGCGCCGGACGGGCGGCGGGCGGCCGGCGCGGCGCCGCCGCTAGCGAGTTCTGTAGATACATAGTTTATGCGGCGCCGACCACGCAGGCCGCCCGCGCGCCCGTCTACGTTGTACGAAATTTTCATAATATATTATAGTTTTTGTTTGTCTTTATATAGGAATCATTTTCATGATTAATTTAAAAGTAACCAAAAATAGGTACCAAATACACTTATAGAAAAATGATATGATTGTTTCCTAATTTCGTAGAGCATTTGGATGCTTGCATATTGTATTGTGTTCAGAACATGACGATTAAAAAGATGTCCTATATATTTGTTTGATTTCCAAAGCGATATTTTATCCTTTGTCATAGAAAGGTTTCGAAAAATAGTATTAGATAAGTTATTTTCTTCCATCGAGAAATGTTTGTGTAATAAATTAATAAATACGAACTTTAATTCCAAAACTTTTATTTAACGTAAACAGAAAATTGACAAATAGAAGACGTGCAATAATGTTCGAGAATTTTAATTTAATATTGACAAATAGAGTGTAAATATTCATAAGACAATAAATAAATGAATAACATATGATTTACTCATACAATTTGTTCTCATTTTAATTTTAGTCATCCATTTTATTTTTAAGGCTCAAGAATCCAGTTTCCTGCGCCAAATTGCAACAGGCGCATTGAACGTTTTTTATAATGTCACATTCAGGATTGATATATAATTATATGTTAAATAAATAATAAAAATAAACATAACTAGCGTGGTAGTTAGATAGCAGAGCTTATGGGCTGGGGCTGTGGCTGCGGCTGCGCAGCGGGCGGGACGTAGTGCGAGAGCGACGCGGGCGCGAAGCAGGCGATACGCAGCGGCTGCGGCGCTGGCGACAACTTGCCCGCGCGTTCGCCGCGCTCCACCACGCTCGAGACCAGTGTGTACGCGCCCGCGAACAGGGTTGCCGCCTGCGAGCCAATGTCTCGATTAAATAAATGCCAAAGAATGTCGCAACTCTTAGTCACCTGCACTTCTATAGCAACATACTCACGATACTCGCGATATTATATTTACGGCACTGTGCTGGGATTTCTCGTGGTCCTACTTCTTTGTCCTACCAGGTCCACGAGGTGGTAACACAACTTCTCGTGGTCCTTCCCGAGAACAGTAATAAAATTTTCTACAAACGACAAGACTTCCTCTTAATTTTTTATCCCACGTCATGTTTAGGCACTACCCTTTTGTAACCTGCGATGACATGAGGGTTCTAACTTATAGCACATAGAACGAAAAAAATATACGTGATGTAAAAACGATATTATCGTTCTTATTATTCGTTATTGAATTACTATTACGAAGGAAAGTCGTTTATCGTTTATAGGTGAACCAATAGTCACAAAGAACAGCCGTATAGGGGGAGCCTAGAACACAGAACCCAATCCCATGCTGAAAGACCGAGGTGTGACAGAAGCCAGCCCCTATTTGATAGTAGGGCTGGGCCCGACTGGCCCGCCGCCACCCTCTTGTTTGAATCAGCCACCAAATGACTCGTGTAGGTACCGTTTGGGGCTCGAGAGCCAGTGGCATCGTGACAGGTGGCTCGTAATAAACAAATAGAATTTATCATAAGTGTTTATAGACATGTTGCTAAGGAGCTATTAGGGATTAAGGATTAAGTAGATGACAAGTGAAGTGAAATATATACCAGAACGACGATGATGACGGCGGCGAGGATGGTAACGGAGTTGATGTAGGCGCGCAGCTCGAGCACGGTGCGCCGCAGGCAGCCCGCGCCGAACAACGACGACTCGCACGTCTCCCCCTGTAGGTGCACACAACTCCCTTCGTTTAACATTCATTGCAACAACCCAAATAAATATCCAATTTAAAATTTTCGTGTGCAGATCAAAAGTACATGATCTGACTGTAATACATATTCTATATTCATAGCATCGTGCAGCACATAAATTCACCTTATCAAGTTGTTTTATGGTTATATGTATAATAACGGACCAAAATGATGTAATAAAAAGTGTACCTTAACATTGGTCACCCGGCCGCAGCAGGAGGGCGGCAGCGTGGCGCGGTGGCGGTACCAGTCCGCCTGAGAGTCTACACCGCAACAACGCAACTGGAACAATGACACAATTTAACCCCCATGCCAAGTTACAGCCTTTAGTTTCTAAGCATGTACAAACCGACGAATGGACGGACATGGCGAAATAACACTACAAAAGTATGTAGTCATATTCCAAAATGATCGTCAATACACGTGACGTCACTAAAACCATTTATTATTAGCAACCAGCAGCAGCAAATTACACGGTTGCTGCGCTACGGTCGCGACCAACCTCAAGCTGCATGGCAGCGAAGGCGGCCTGCACGGCGGGGTCGGGCGAGGCGGCCGCCCGCAGCAGCGTGCTGTTGAGCGCGGCGCGGTCGCGCAGCGCGTGCGACAGCGCCGTCGCCGACGACATGCCCGCCGCCAGCAACACCATCGCCGCACTCGCCAGGATCAGCAACTACAGTGTCGACAATGGCTTTATCTCATTTTCTTTTTCCAACGGAGTGTTATAGTGTTGTAATTTATTAATAAATAATAAATAAATTAACAAATAGTGTGGTGAAGTGAAGACAGGAGAGAGGTGATGACACCAGAGTTGAGGAGGGAGTTATACCAGTGCTTTTAATCAACTAGTGGGGCCTACGATCTAATAAAGTTAACTAACGGAACGGCAACGTCTTCGTCACGTTAAAATAGGTTAGTGTTTTTAATACTGGTCGAAATTCGATAATCTTCATTAAAACAAATAACACAAAGCAACAAACGGGTATTAAAAAAAGGATGAGTACCGTTGCCGATATCGATAGGGATCTAGGCTGATAGGGCACCAGGGTGGCGAGCCAGCAGGTGGGCAGACACAGCAGCGCTCCGCAGATGAACAGCACGCTCGAAGCCAACTCCACGCCCAGGTCCGTCACCCAGAAATAGTAAGAAATCCGAACCAGACTCCATGTCGTCGAACCACCGAGGATTGCGCCGCCGCTCTGTCAAATAACAAATTGTTCAGCTTTTTTATTCTAATTTCTTTCTTCACAATTCGAAAGATCGTGTCTGCACCGAGCTTCATAAGAACAAGTGCAGATGTGAGGTCGCGTGAAGATATTCCCTAGTTTAGAGTTACATTTACAGCGAATACTTACTTACAAAAAAACTTACTATCACTTAAAAAAAAAGGTTCAACTCATATTAGAAATACGTTCTAAATCCTACTTTCCACGTCGTTACTACATCCGTCCATAAAGTTCCTTTCAGTACCAAACCCAGGAGAAGAAGCGGCAAGAAACTCCCAGGGAGTACCTATATGTACAGTAAACACTACTACACATACAAAGATACTACGATAAAACTACAAATGAGTTACGTTCATACAACGCAACTTTCACTTTGGGCCCATTCCGATGATATTTGTTGTCACTATGGATGAGAAAGATAATTATATAGGTACGAAACGTAGGAGACAGAAAGAGATAGCTACATGAAAAGTAAGCCAATTAGCCATTTTTGACTGTACCGCTTTTCGCGCGTTAGTGACATTTATCTACTTATTTTTTACATATAATATCATTGAGTAAATACATAAGAATATTTTTGACTTGACCCAGGAACTTTACAATATGGCAGTTCTGTTAACTACATTACGAGCGACATTTTTAAACTCATTAATATTATAAATGTATAAACTAACAAGCAGTAAACCGGCACAAACGAACAGAATTAGTCCACTATTTTGCATCGCGAATACAATTTAAGATTCAAAATTATATCGGCGGACTTTATCTTTTTTAATTTATTATTTTGTCAAACCAACATTTAATATTTTTTGACGTGAAGTCTTGATGGAATTCGCCAGTTTGAAAATAAACGTACACTTTACTTTTTTATGTTTGCATAGACTAACTATGTACCTACATAATGATTATTATCACTGGTCTTGAATAAACGTGTGTTACTACGGTATCAACCACGAACGAAAATTAATTTATTCATATAGGTATCCCTGATACCCTGATGCACGTCATTTTTTAAATTAAACCCCGTATTAGATGTTTTACATTAAAAATGTGTTTATCAATCAATCAATATAAAAAAAACTCGTGCGTCACTGAATGACTGACAGACTACGCACAGCCGAAACTACTGTAGGCAAGAAGCTGTAATTCGGCATGTATGTTCCTTGGGGAGTGTAGGGGAGCACTAAGGCTTCAGTAAGGGCACGCAGTAGGTAGGTAACTGCTAAGAATTTGTACGTTGTGGACTAGTCAATAAAGTTTAATTTGCTCTGCACCAGGAGGCGAGCGCGCGAAACCTATCGTGTCATATAAACGCGCCCTACGAGAGGATTTTTGGAAATTCCTCCCCTAAGACGATAAAAAGGGGATAAACTGAAACTTTTTATTTCTTCAATGAATTCGATTGAAACTTTGTATACCTATAGGTACATAGATTCAAGTGACACAATGAGCAGTAAGAAAGTGTTTTAGATAATTGGCGAGGAAAAAATATAAAAACTAAAAAAAATAAAACAAAGGTTATTGGTATCAATATCGTTGCAATTTTTGATAAATTAAAACTCATGAATAGACTACATGTTTCATCTTTTCGTTACCACTTTCTTCGCATTTGACTTTCTTCGTTTTCGCTATGACGACATAATTGGAGATGCTGTACTGCAGCGGTCGATACTTGATGATGACGGAGCTGATGTCGTCATCGTACTTCACGTAGGGCGGGGCTAACGTATTCCGCACTTCCACTCTAACGTATGTAATTTTAGTGCAGTCCGGTGTCTATAAAATGAAAGTACATTTACGTAAATTTCTCTCAAACTTGTAAGAAGTGACGCATTTCACTTATACGCAAAAGAGAACCGAAGTCCCGCTAGAAGAACAAGTTCTCTAACATATAATTTCCTCTAAAGACATCTTAAACGTCTGTAAAATCATAAACTTACATTTTTATAATACGTTAATACTTACTTGAATTGGGATAACCGTTACTTTATCCTTTGGCAAAATGCCAATAGTTCCCGACGTGGTAAAGGTGACCTTTCCTCTATTGGTACCTATAAAGTAAAATTACTAAATATCCGTTTACAATCTAACAATGCAAACCGATGTAGAACAAGCAGATGTAAAATATGTTAGCGTTGTTACCGAATTCATAGACATCTGTTAGGTCGTCTCCAAATGAAGGTTGGGAAATAGTAGTTAATATTACCAGTAAGAAAAAGATATACGAAGCCATGTTGTGTCCTAAACTCTGCACTACCAATGAGTGCTGCAGCAAAATTTTCTTTTCCTCCATAACGAATGGTTTTATGTATTTAATGTAAATGTTCATTGTTCAACGTAACAAACGACTTTTCACTTTATCTCGAATGCCTGTATTAATCAATGCCAATTATATGGTTTTCACTTTTTAATTATCCAATTTAATTCTTATTAGCCATTACATGCTTTTACCAAACGTGGAATAAGTCGACACCATGAAATGAAAAGAAACGGATTTTTTCGAATTTGGTTTATAAAAACACTTTATGGATTTTAGGGTGTAAGGGGTTCCTTTGAATTTTGAGGCCAAGCCGATCTCCCCTGCTCGTGGTACACCCTGTACCAAAAGACGAGGTTACGGCACCCGACACCTCTGTTCTTCTTCTTACTAGGTTTAATCTCGAAAGTACTTTCGGCTGATGGTAGAGTTTTCAACCAGGCTGGCTAGCTATTCAAGTACTCACAAATAGTTGGTCAATAGTACCCGATAACAAACTAAATTACTAGTTTAAATTATTAGGAAATCCTGAGAGAATGTCAGCTTTTTTGGATTTGATTATTTTTGATTTACTTCAGTTGTCTTCTACTCTTAATTAATGTAACTGATAGGTACATTCATTCAAGTTCTGCATGCAGTCAAAGAATCATGGCAGGATCCAATTCGAAATTATGCAGTGCTAAGTAATATGATTTTTTTAATGAATGGATTCTGGAAAGACATTAAATGATGATGATGAATACAGCATACATCATTGGTAATCTATATTAACTTTATTAAAATGCGCGCACCGATCTTGGACGATTGCGATAATGATAAGAGGAAGACCTAAGAAGAAAACCTGGAAGGAAGGAAAAGCTGCATTAAGTTTGCTAGTTTGGTGGACTAAACGTCAACCAGTCTCATAATAGAAGACCCAAGGAGTCCAAGGACAGTCATAGGGAATTTATTATTTCTGTGTAAGTTAACAGATAAATATCATTGCAATCTAATTAACAGAATCTTTAAAAACATTTGAATTAAATTGACCGTATCAAATGCCACAAAGAAATTTGTCGTAAGAAAAGCAAATATATATAAATTTTACCTTAATCTATCAAGACCCATTAATTACCATACATATAATGATATAATAGGAACCATAGTATAATCGCCATTAAATGGTACAGGTATTTGACATGAAATGGTAATTGTAATTAAAGCTTACATTACGTACATAAAATTAATAGGAGTGGAGAAAAAGAAAAATATTGGTTTTAAATTAGGGAAGCACCTAGCTGCAGTAGCTGCAGCACGCACTGGTAGTGCAGAGTTTGACTCATAACATGGGGTCATACATCCTTTATTTACTGGTTTTATTGACAATCGTTTACCAACCTGCATTTGGGACCTTCGACTTCACGGATGTTTTTGAATTCGGTAAGAGCGTATACAGAGTAGGATATAAAAATATCGTGAGCGTGGTCAACATGAGGTAGCACAAGAATCTACAATTGTTTGTGAGCTTGTAAGCAACTGTGCTTTCCTTGAAAAAACCGACACGTAAAGTGAGAGAAAGCATATTATCATTCTGTCTCGTTTTTTTCGTGTCATTCCCATAAGTTGTTCCTTTCTTGTGTGAGTGCGATACATGACATCAATAGGTCTATACTCTTCTCTGTCTACGGATAAGAGATTAAAAATATTTTTTACTTCTACAGACGTATGTACGACTATATTTCCTTTTATTTATTTATAGGTAACAATAAAGGAAAAGTGACCTTTTCTACGTCGGGGGATATTGGCCTTTGGCCAAAGGATAAAGTGACTGTTATACCGATTAAAGTAAGTATTTATTATATTAGATAGGTACTTTATGTAGGTATATAAAATACATTAAATATTTTGTTAAAAGTTGTATAAAATAACTACACTCTTTCTAATGTTTACTTGTGATTAGGTTGAAAAAAAATTTTTTTTATAGGGATTTAATCTCCAAAAAATTAATGTCGATACTTAAGTATGCTGTATTAGATTAATAGGTTATATGTATTGTTGTTTAAGAAAGAAATAAATTTACACATTTTTTCAAGAGATTCACGTATAATTTTTATAATTTTTTAGACCCCGGACTGTACAAAAATAACATACGTCAGAGTAGAAGTGACCAACGTCATAGGGCCGCCGTACGTGAAGTTCGACGACGACATCAGCTCGGTTATCATCAAGTACCGGAAACTGCAGCACAGCGTCTCCAAATATGTCATCTTAGCGAAAACTAAAAAAGTAGATTGCGAGAAAGGTCGTAAAGAAAAGCTGAGACATGTCGTCTATTCATAAGTTTTCAATCGCCAAACACTTAAAATACAACAACATTGATACCAATAATCTTTGTTTCATTTATTTATTAATGTAAGCCCACCCATAATACCAGGAGAGTCACCGATGCGTTGCCGACTAAGAAGCTATTAACTGTTTACTGGCTCCAAAGTACAAACAAAAGATGTTAAAAGGTTTTCTCGATTTTACAACAATTGATAATCAGAAACCAGTGCAACTGTTGACTGTAACTAACTTACCGTAGTGCCCTAGCACCTTCGAAACCTCAAACATTCAAAAGATCCACCACTTCGTATATTATGTACTTCGTATACTACTTCGCAGGTGGGATATTGTTTGTCCAGTAGACTAAAACAAGAAAGATGGTGTGTTTTTTTGGTATTTTCAATATAGCTTCTTACTTA
Source organism: Ochlodes sylvanus (assembly GCA_905404295.2). NCBI lineage: Eukaryota > Metazoa > Arthropoda > Insecta > Lepidoptera > Hesperiidae > Ochlodes > Ochlodes sylvanus. The sequence goes on along the minus strand of FR990130.1, from coordinate 11,145,290 downwards.
CCTTACTTCGCGATTACCTTTTCTCGAAACATTTTGTTTTATCAAAATCAGATGTAGTTAGCAGACTAATAAGTTTAATTTACTTATTTAGCTTTTACTTTAGATTTTATTACCACCTCAAATAATTATGTCGAAATTTGTCACTGACTCACACTCAAAACCTAAGGGTTTTGTAGTAATCGTTACTACCCGAATTCCTAGAAAGCTGCAATTTGATATACCGAAAATTTTAATTCGTCTGGCAATATCCAGGCCATAACTAGGGGGGTTGAAAATACGAGAAAATGTTAACTCTGCCCGGAAGGAAAGAAAAGATACATCAAGGTTGCGAGTGTAGTGGACTATGACGTCAACGAGTCTCAATTATAAGACCCAAGGTCGTACCTGCCTAGTTACGAACTAACCAACTAACGTTATTAATAACACCTTCTACTAACTGGACTAACAATCCCGATCTGAGTCTTGTTCTTTGTCGGTTACATATTATGTCAAGTGGTGCTCCATGCTTGTTTGCTATCTTCAATCCATAAAAAAATATAAATACTGTTACTGGTTCTTATTGTGTATCTATCGTTATATAGTACCATTAATTACCATATAATAGAAACATACAAATGGCATTAATTGGTACAGGTATTTGAGATGTAATTGTAATTAAAGCTTACATTACGTGCATAAAACGAATCGTAGTGGAGAAAGAGAAAAATTTTGATTATAAATTCGGGATCCTAGCTGCAGCACGCACTGGTTGTGCAGAGTTTAGCTCCCAACATGGGGTCATACTTCCTTTGTTTACTGGTTTTATTGACAACCATCTACCAACCTTCATCTGGACACTTCACGGACGTTTTTGAATTCGGTAAGGGATTAAAAATATTTTTTAAAGGTACAGGCGTATGTACGGCTATATTTTTAGTTCTCTTAAATTTATAGGTACCAATAAAGGAAAAGTGACCTTTTCAACGTCGGGAAGTATTGGCTTTTGGCCATCGGATAAAGTGACTGTTATCCCGATTAAAGTAAGTACTAAATTGTTATATTAGATACTTTTTAAATCTACACATACAATGTGATTCGTAAGACACTTGCGATATTAATAGGGGGTACTTAGTATTCCATTCACATTCCAAATAATAATATGTAATTAAAAAGGGTGCTTAAAATTTGACGTAATTATCCATTACGAGGTGACATAAGCTGGCCACTGCTTGTTGGTAGGGCTGAAGCCCCCTCGCTGGCTACCTCTTCCACCTCTTGCTTGAGTCATCCGGCAAACGATTTGTCGAATTCCGACTGGGGGTTTGAAAACCAATAATTTCTTTATTTCCTCGCTCTTCTTAGGCTGCATTTCCACCAATGCTCTCTCACTTGGTTTGTACGTAAAAAACCTCGCTCTGCTAAGCCGTTTCCACCAGAGCTGTGCTAAGGAGGCTAGGTAAATGAAGCAATTCTATTGGTTCTTCAAAAACACATCCCTCGCTACGCATCCTCGCACATTTCTGGTGGAAACGCAGTCATGTAGGCCAAGACGCCTACAACGCATCGGTGAAGCCTTTGGTGTGACTTACGTCCATGGGCTACTGCATCTACTTACTACTACTACTACTACTTTTTGCCAGCTCTTTTCGTAAAAAACATCAACGTATGTCACCGCAGCACTGGGATTTGAAAAGATTCACAAACCTTTAGATATTTTCAGACCCCTGACTGTACAAAAATTACATACGTTAGAGTGGAAGTGAACAACCTCTTAGGGCCGCCCCATGTGATATTCGACGACCGCACCAGCTCAGTTACCATTAGGTACCGACCGCTGCAGAACAGCGTCTCCAAATATGTCGTCTTAGCGAAAACTAAAAAAGTCGCTTGCGAGAAAGTTCGCAAACAAAAGTTGAAACATGTCTCTTCATGAGTTTTTCTAATCGTCAAACATTACAACAACATTGATACCAATAATCTTTGTTTCATTTATTTGTTTAATATAAGCCCACTTAGAAGTAGCTGTTAACTGTTTACTGGCTTCAAACTCTTCAAAGTGCCAACAACCATAGATTAACTAGATGGAACATTCAATAGACATAACATAGGCCACTTTAGCATTTATGTGTGCGTGACAACGCTAAAAGTATTATTCACACTAAGAAACTTACATTTTAATTGGTCGGTACTTGTCAACTTCAAATAGTCTATCAAACCGGCTGTTATTAGTTGAAAATGCACCTTAATACTTTACCTTAATTTTTATTTTTCCTTGCCATATTTGGTGTCTTCTTACCTTCATCAATTAAGAAGATAATATTTATAAAGTTCGTCTATCCACCGCTAGATGGCAATGGAATTTTATGTAACGCTATTGAACGCTAGATGGCGTGACTGGTATCTATAACAGATTGACCTTACGCATATAGTCTTAAGTTACATTTTTGGTTAACAACTGCTTCAGGCATAGTACCATTATCGGTTTAGGCTTAGTGATGTGCCGGTGCTTTTGCCACGTTATCGACAATTATCGACAGTTTATTGTTGCATGGTCTAGAACTAGATCTACAATACAATATTATTATGTTGCTTTTTTATATGAAAACGATAGAAACTGGTACTGTATTGTTTACTCGTATAATATTTGTTAATCATAATTATAAAAGGCAGTAATAGCCTAGTGCTATTACTTATATTATTATAATATTATGTTATTTATTATAACATTCAATAGACAGAACATAGGCCACTTTAGCATTGATGTATGTATGCGTGACAACGAGGAAAGCCACTGTAGGGACACGTGTATCTCTGTGTGCGTGTAATGTTGCTAGGTATTGAATAAGTTCCCGTTATTTACAAACTAAAATATTTTATTATTATAATTAAAATAAAAGATAAATAATATATTAATTCAATATAATATACATAATAAATAAATAAACTTTAATGAACGTTTTTTGAAAATATATTGTCCGTGGCGGGTTTTGAATCCGCCATCTTACGTGTAGTGACATGTCACGTTATTACTACAACAGACGGCCGTGATTACATTTTATGACAATATTGTGATATAATTAATTTATCACACACAGGGGTAATAACATATTTAGGTGTTTTGAATTTGAGAGACATAAATACGTAGGTAACTTAAAATATTTATTCAAAACACAGATAACAACTTCACAAAATGTCATTACAATTGAATGAACGGCACAGAAAATAGTACATTCTATTTTGTCAAAAATTTTCATTCCTTACGCATAACAACTAACCAAAATCTCATTACAATTGGATGAACAGCTTGGAGTGGTGTAGAGGGCAAAATATAATAATTATTTATTCCACACCATGTAGCAGAACTGTATACACATGTTTTTTTTATTGATTTAAGGCAGCAAACGAGCATGCAGCACCACCTTCCGCTGCCGCCCATGACAACTGTGACCGACTTAGAACAAGACTCATAATTATTTATTTAAAAATTATTAACTAGAAATAACATAATAAAATTGTCGATATCGATAAATTTTTACCCCATTCCTTCACGAGTAGCATAGAAAGTTCTGGAAGTAGCACTACTACTTAAAACTTAAAACGAACCTTATTGCCAAGTAACTGAGTAGCTTTTTGGTTATAAAATATTTATTTATTTTATTTATTTCTTTATTTATTTACATGGGTAAATATACAACAAAACAGTGAAATAAAAATAGTTATCTGTGAAAAGATATCCCATCTTCGTTTTTATGTGTTTGGGAACAACTTTTACAATGTTTAAATATACAAGACGGCATTTTTAAGTTGTAGTAATGCGTGACGCGTCATTACGCGTGACGTCTAAACAGTACGACGGTCTGAATAGCACTAATGCGAGTTTGTATTCGCTTTTGAATTTGTATTTGCTTTTGTGGCTTCACTTTTTTGTTCTGCACGCTCCATCTGCCTTTCTTTCTATATCGCTGCCAACAACCATTAGACGTTATAAGGTTATCTTGATTTTAGAAGAATAATAACTAGCCCAGTATTAAAAAAACAGTACCTACAACGGTGGAAGCTAATTAGAAGAATTTTCGAAACCCCAGATCTTCAAAATAGTGAAACCATTACTTAGTGTTACCTATTGGTACATTGTTTTTCCAGCAGACTGTGTGTTCCTTGATATTAAGAAAAGAGATTCTTACACATTTACGTAAATTACATAATTTATTCATTATAGTAGCTGATTCTACAATAAAAGAGTCGTTAGGTCCTTCTGTTTAGAGTACCTGGGCTCTGTACCAGCTGAATCCCAACGGAACTTATGCGTGGTGGACGGGATTGTAAGCAACCAGGTTACTCCACCTTCTAAAAATCAACTGTGAAATATTTTCAATATGTATCGGTGCAGTGTGTCCCGTTGGTAAAAAGCGGATCTATACAGTGTTCTCGTCTTTACCGGCTGAATAAAAATAAAATAATAGTTCATGTACCTACATTATAGCGATTCCTCAGTATTTTTACAAAAGCTAGATGGAATAATAAAGGGAAGTGGCACAAAGCATAGGTACTACATATTCACAATAACAGATACATGCAAATATAAAAGGAGAACACTATTCAGAAGGTAAATCATGGTATTTACATGGACAGAATCTAAAACGTATGCAGCGTTGTATGAATGTTGGACAGTGGTTGCACATCAGCACGCGAATTTAGATACAAATACACGTAAACAAATATATTTTGGTGATGTCACCACAGAGAAATAAATAATTAAATCAGACAACTTGCAATAAAAAAAACGTTTGAAATCGTTATTAATCGCCTTTTTCCATAATTTCAGAACCCTCCGGAATTAGGTGCATTCATCTTTATTTATTGTAATACGATGTGCAATGTTTAAATTAAATTATTGTTCACTACAACTACTTACATGCTTTTGTCGCTAAATTCAATTACACGTTACAGAGTCGCCGGCGCAGCAGAACAATCAATTTGTCACCCTTCTCTACCGTTATAATATTTTTAACAATCTGCGTCTGTATGTTGAAACATTTGAAACTGCAATCACCTTTACATTGAACTTTCATCGTAGCAAGTGCAAGGTGGTAGGTAGGCGGCCGACTACCGAGCACGGATTGGTGGAGGGGTTAGTGGCCAACCCAAGTGTCGGAATTTTTCATGCCACCCGAAGGCATCCGACATGGCTTAACGACTGGTACTACCAAATGGTAACAACCGGGACCGACGGCTTTAAGCGCCCAAGAAATTTTTGCCATAGAACTACCGACCGCGCCCGCTATTGCTTAACTTTGACAATCACATAAGATCGTCGCAAGCCACCGGGCTACGAGTATGAGCGCTTCGTCTGGTCGGCTATTTACATAAAAAATGGATAGAACTGTTTTTATAAGTCCTCTTAGTTCGACGGCTTGTAAATGTTTGACAGCATCTTCGGTCATGGTCGTTAGAGGGGCGAGCAAACTCTTTTAGCAAAAGTTACATTTTGTCGTGATGTCGTCCATTTTATCTTCTTCAAACTAACTAAGATCCTATTTAGCAATTTATCTCGTGCATTGCGAGTTCCGCCAGCTTATCCTAAGATCTGAGTAAAACAGCTTTTACACGTTACAAATTCCAGAGAAGTCGACTTCATTACATGTATGTATCAATAATTAGTTGTAATATTTAAATTACCAGTAACTAATAACTTTTGGCACGCATATCTAAGTTAAACTTTCATTAATTTTCTAAGCTTGATAACGTGAGGTATATAATATGATGCGGATCAGATGGTGAATTATTCGCAAAAGGTGAAGTAAGCTGTTCGTTACACCATGAAGCTCGTCCTGGTCTGTCTGTTCGTTGTTTCTGCTATACACGTCGGCTCCTGCAATTTACGTGGTGTCGATACATTCGAATTCGGTAAGAAGCCTTTCATTATGTATTCGATAGTTATTCTTATCATAACTGATAGTCAACATTTTGGTTGATTTGTTCGACTAAGGTTGGCATGCACAGTATAATACATTTAATTTTGTTCTTATGTACATAATTATATTCAAAACTGATATTTAAACAAATAACCTTTCCAGGTGTAAATGTAGGGCGCATTTCTTTCACCGCATCAGGATCTATGATTGACCCAGAAAAGCATAAGTACGTGAAAGTGACAGTAAGTATTACATTGGAAAATTAAGTTTTCATAAGCATGTGGCGACGTCACACGGTGACATCACGGCGAGGTCACCAGTTTGGCAATGGGAGATCTCCCGCTAGGCGAGGCGTCATTCCTGGGGAGCGGCTGAGCTCTGACTGATATCCATTCGGAATTTATATTATGCGAGTGGTGTAAAAAACTTCGATAGCGTGATTCAGGCTTGACGTGACGTCGTCGTGTGACCTGTGTGCAATATCGCTACAAGCATTTTAATTAATTTTTACACATTATAATAAAAATGTCTTAAGAAGTAACATATTAATTTCAATCAGTAAAAATTACAAATTTTAAGAATATAAAGAAAACTATTCTTAGGTACTATTAATTTTGCTCAAAGATACTCGTACTATCCCACTTATTTTTTGGGTACAGCTTGGAATCCATCAATTCAACACATGTTTATCCTGGGGGCCCCAGGGTCTCAAGTAAAATCTTAATGTGTAAAAAACTTCAATAACACAATGTTATTTACTTACTTTATTATTTTCACAATAAATCTTGAAAAGGAAATTTAATGCGAGTATTCGTCGGGAAGTTACGATCCCCGCAGCTTTACCAGAGTCCGTTCTGTAGAGAGAGTTAATTCTCTGAAAGTAACATCTTGATAAACCACTCACAAGAATTAAATATTACGCCAGACTTAGGTACTTAGTGATCAGAACATGAAATAACAGGACTTGCAGCAGAGTATTGGACAAACAGTCCAGTACGTAGTTACAATTTAAAAAAAAACTCCAAGCTATCAAAAAAAGCAATTGTGTCGTAGGTACTTTGGACAAACTGTATCATTAGTATGACATACTTCAAGGTCTTAATAAAAAATTATAGGTTCCAGAATGTTCGGAATTGAAATACGTGCGCGTGGATGTCAGCTCAGTGGAGGGACCGCCGAATGTCAGTTTCGACTGGGAGAAACACGTCGTTTCCCTGATATACGACACGGCGCCATCGAACCCCACCCAGTATACCATCAAAGCCAAAGCAATACCCAACGTAATTTGTGCATCTAGAATGCAATCTTCATTAACATAATATGTACCCATTTCCCCATTGGGTGTAAAGTAATCTTAACAACACCTACGGGGGACAGGACAGGAAGATTGTTTTAATTAAATCCGGTTTCAGTTTCATTATAAACAGATTAATTGTGTCAATTTTGGTCTAATAAAATAGTGTACTTTGCTTTTCCCTGTACCATCAGCGAAATTAAACAAATACTTATTATGAAATACTAGTATTTTCCTTAAAACCCAACCACTCCCTTCTACATGACGCATAATGCCGTCTCCACCGTGCAGCTGACGATTTTTCAAGCTCAGTATGATGTTAATTATGGAAAAAGTTTCAGCCGGCGTACTATTACTTCAATTTTTTTTACCAATTTCGAAACCACCCACACCCACACCCACCACGGGTGCGTCAGCTGACGATTGGTTCATTTATCAGTAATTCGAGATCTATTGAAAGATGGCAACCGATCGGCGTAAAAACACTGAATAAAATGCAACGCTTCCTCCCCGACTATCTATGATGAACGAGCAAGGAGAGAACTATCGGAGAGACGGAGTCGCTGTCGCACCATGTATGCAAGAATTACACATAGGTTACATTTCATTTACCTACCGCTCATGAAACCATATTTACAAATTGAATTACGTTGAATTTCTAAAAGCATGAAAATATGAGATATATGTATTATGTATATAGCACGGACACAGTAGTGAAATGTTCGATCTAGGCAATGGATACCGGTAAAAACACTCTAAATGTGATATTGATATTTTTGTTCTTAATTTTTACTACACGCCCTAGTTTCTGCACTTTCCGTAGCCTTCAAAGATTTGAATTCGGTAAGAACATAAAAGTCGTCTTTCTCTAGGGTCCAGTAACCCACCCTCGCTTCGCTATGGTACAACCTAAACATTGTTAGCCATTTGTTTGAGGCACTATAATTATAAATTATTATGTTAAGGTAAACATAATATTTTATATTATTACTCGTATACGTTTTATCGAATGTAGATGATAAGTAAATTTTATATAATTAAGCATGATATTAATTTATTACAATATTGCATAAACACTGTCAAACGAGTAAAACATACTAACCTTTTCACAGGACTTGCATATCTGTATATATCTTTTATCTGAGGTGCTGTGCCCATACCCATATAAGCAACATCCTGATCTGAAAAGAGATCTAGCGCATACATTGCGACTATTGTCAACATTCAAAGAAATTGTATGAAGTATCGCCCACGGACCGTGGTCATATTAAAGTGACCATAATCTACTAGTAAACCCAGAGAGCCTTCCACATTCCAAAAGATGGGAATCTTAAAATGTATATATCTGTAATTTTAAATCTGAGCATTATTATACTATTATAATTCAAAAAAATAAAAAAATAAATGAAATCTGTGATATCTTCTAAAGTATAAATAAGTAAGTAGGTAATTATGTCATGGTCACAGTTGATTATCCGTAAGATATAAGCACATGCCATCGCAGAATTTTCTTTATTAGATATTTTTTAGATTATGTAGCTTCGTAACATATTTTTTTCATTGGTTTTTTTAGAAATAAAACTTTTCTTTCCAGGTCAAAATGTCGGATATCCTACTTTTGTTTCGGTGGGATCTTTCTTTTCGTTTGAAAAAATTAAGACAGTATCTGTTTCAGTAAGTCCGGATAATTCCTTAACCTCATCTTAAACTAATATGATTTTTAATTTAACCCTCTTCCGACATATCAAGGTATGTCAAGCAGTCTGAAGCGACAGTTATCATTAGATAGTCATTAAACGCGAATCGTGTAAAGGGTTTTAAGTATACACCACACTAGCTCAATTATTTACGCGCACAGACAGAACTCTATTTAATTCAAAATGTGCTGTAATATTGTACGCGTTGTATATTTTATCTATTGACTAAGAATTAGGCCTGTAGTTTAATTGCTAAACGAATTGCTAATAAAGATTCCAGAATGTTCGGAGCTGAAATATGTACGCGTTAACATCTACAGCCGCCTCGGGCGTCCCGCAGTGAAGTTTGACTGGAAGACCAGGACACTCATCTTGGAGAACAGCCCGCCGGCGTACAGCTTTTCCCAGTATACCATCATCGCCAAAACAGTACCCATACCGTACTGTGACTCTGGAGAAGATCGACAAGCAATTTATAGCATCCCATGTACTCGTAATAAGTATCTATAGATAAATGTAAGACATGTAAAAAATGTAAGACACAGTTTAAAAAATATATGTACTTCGATATTCCAGTATTACCGTTACTTACTTATTTAATGCTAAATATTGTACATCTTTCAATTTATTTGAAGCCTTACAATTTATTAAAATTTCTACATCTATTGATAATAAAATATTGCTATGATACGTTGCAATAGACCAGCGAAACGACGAATACTGCTTCATCTATGAATATACGATTCAGCAGGGAGTTACAGTCCATTGTAAAGTTACATTTGTCAGAGGACGCATATTTATTTTTAGATGTCATGAGGGGTTAATGTTTAGTTAAATCGAAGTTTGTGGGGTCGCAACCCTTGTTCCGTGAACGTCATCTTGTAAAAATCGTCATGTTGGTTTATCTGACAAACTATGGGGTCAAAATATGAGATAAAAGTTAAAAATCCGCGGACTTTTATAGCACTATAAGAACTTGTGTTTGGATTGTCGATTAAAAACGAACGAAAAAATAAATAAATATAATATTATATATAAAAAAAATAACGAAATACCTGATTCAGAGTTTTACAAAAAATCATACAAAAATTATTATTTGTTTTCTAACCAAATATTTATTTTAACGTGAGGAAAATCAACCCTCAAGGTACAAGAGATGAGAATTCAATAAAATAAGTTAAAAGTAGCTACTTGCGCGTGGGCAAAGGTAAGGTAAGACTCGAAATCAGCATGAGGCACATTTACATTACATAACTGTACAATCATTAGTTTTAATATTAAATTTGCTGTTAATGAAACCAATGAAATTATTTCCATACATTAAAAAATATTGATTTTTCAAGCTTGATAACGTGAGGTATAAGTAAATCACAGAGAACAGATCGTGAATCGTGCAATGGAAATTGGAAGTTACACCATGAAGCACCTGCTGATTTGCCTATTCTTTATTTTTGCTATACAACCCCACTCCTGCAAAAGTAAAGTGTACATATTTGAGTATGGTAAAAACCTTTTCATTATTTAATTATACCTATATACCGTTTTACAGTTAACATATGCAGTTTAGACAGTTCCAAGAATTCGATCTGAGATTTTTTTTTCACTCATGTGTCTCTAAAAAAAACTTTGCCAATTTGTTCGTAGCGTTATTAAAACTAGTTGCTGAAGAAGTTGCCGTATAAACTTTTTCTTTTTAGTTGACATTCTCTTAAATACTTAAACACCAGTAAATACTAACAGAAATACTTAAAATTTTTCGCTTAGGTGTAAATGTGGGGCGTATAACTTTCACCACGTCCGGCCATTTCCCTCCGTTTATTCCTGGACCAACGCGAGTGAATGTGTTAGTAAGTATTACTAGTATCATTAAAAGTTAATGAGAACTGATTCATTATCATCATCATCATCATCACAACCCATAACTGTCCCACCACAATGTGAGGGGTATAGGCCATAGTCCACCACGCTGGCCAAGTGCGGATTGGTGGACTTCACACACCTTTGAGAACATTATGGAGAACTCTCGGTTGTGCAGGTTTCCTCACCTCCTTCACCGAAGCAAGTGATAATTAAATTTTAATACGCACATAATTTTTGAAAATTAGTGGTGCGAGCGGGGTTTGAACCAGGAACCTCCGGTTCGGCAGTCCAATGTTCAACCACACCGCTATCACTGCTTTTACTGATTCATACATTTATCTTATCTTATCTATAGATACATTCAGAATCGATACTGCTAAATGTGATTTAGGCCTCGTTGGCTTGGTTTGGTCGAAGAGATAATAGCTCACCAATGTTGTTTAGCAATGTAAAGACGTAAACAGTGATATTTTGAACTTGCCGTACTTTGAAACAATGGAAGCAATTTAATTCAGCGTAGGTATAACCATCCGTTAATGACCTACTTTTGGTTTCAAGGTTCCAGAATGTAGAAAGCTGACATATGTGTGGGTGGAAATCATAGCCACATCCCCGCCTGATGTGTATATCGACTCGGAACGGAAACTCGTAATCATGCAGATTGCAAAATGGTCGTTTCCAAGAGCAAAGTACAACATCATCGCCAAATCAGTACGCATCCCGAACTGCTTAGCTCAAGCTAAACTACCACTTCTACCCATTCCACCGGAACATTGAATGTCCATTTATATGGGGATGCGACATGGTGAGAAGATAATAAAATATGTTTTTGCCTGTGCTTGTTTTAATTATCCTATTTTTAAAACGCTGATCTTATAAAGCATTTTGTAATGAAATTTACAAAAGTTTATGTAAATTTACATTGTCATTTAGGTAACTGCCGAAATAAATAAATATTTTAAATTTGTGTTATTTTATTTGCTGTTCGTGTTATCTATCATAACAATGCACTTAATTTAAATAAATGTTACTTGTCCTTTTATGAAAACAAAATATAGAAAGCATACACTGCTTTCTTATAAAATTAAGATTTTGGTTAAATATGGGTAAGGCCAACGTGAGGACACGATTATTCGTCGTAATTGAAGAGATCTGAAACATACATTTATTAAAGTATATTAGTTGTCGACCGACCTATATATGTATGTACCTCTGCTTTCTGTAGATGAATTTCACGTTGTTATCTCGGCTCACTGACCAGTAGCAACACATTGGGACCTGAACTACATCACTAATGTAAAATAGCAGACAATCAAGCAGGGGAACCACCTGATAGTGAATAGTCACCCGTCGAACATTGTTAGGTACTTTATTATTATTAGGAAGTTACCTACCTAATTAATAATAATGTTATTACCAGTAACTTTTAATTAATTACAACTTATTACTCCAAAACTTTATCGATACGACTCGCATAATTATGACCATATTTTTTCGATATTAAACTCTAACATTGGTCACTATTTTAATGTAGCAAAAAGGTTATCATATAGCGCCGTAGATAGAGAAGGATATATAAAGTTATTGTGATTATGATTAGTTAGTAAGCTAGCTATTCTTACCTTAAACAATAATTGTTACCAATACTTGCTCCTTTACATATTATCACGTTTTGATCCATCCATCCATCAGCCTTTGTGCGTCCACTACTGGACATAGGCCTCCCCTAACTTTCGCCACTCTGACCGGTTCCGAGTCTTCTGAATCCAGCGGGTGCCCGCTGTCTTCTACAGGTCGTCAGTCCACCTGGTCGGGTGCATTGAATTCAGTACTGAATTCATTTTCTCTGTTAAAGTTAATAGGATGTTTCTTGATCTCTATGACCTCCCATACTAACTCTCTTATCAACTGAGGATTATGTAATTCAAACTTAAGTTTGCACTGGTTCACTGGTGTGGTTAAGTTCCATCAGATGCACTGTTAAGGCTTCTCGCCCACGTCAGACTTTTTGTAGTACAGATGATCGGGCCGATTTTTCCTCCCATGCTAAATGTACCGTATTTCTGACCGACTTTTTCTAGGACGTGTGCGTTGTACTATTGCTATCAGTACGTTCTATTTTTGTCCTACATAAAATCGGTCACCAATTATCGGACGTGGGCGAGAAGCCTAAGGCGAACTGCTTGGTCATTCTTTTTGACTGCGCTGATATGCTCTTTTATCTGTTTAGAAGTAGCCCGTTTTGTGTGACCAATGTATGAGCTTCGGCTACTGCAATCAATTTTATATATTCCAGGGATGCATATGGAATGCAATTGGGTTGAATAAAAATCGTGAGTACCCGTTACAGTTGTAAAACGTTTAGTGTTGTAATGATCGGAAGTTCGCGATGATAAAAGTCTAAAATCAAATCTCATTTTTCAAGTATCGCACCAAGACTCACGTGACAAAATTAATAATAATAAATAATTCTAAATGACGTCACATATGTCTTTTCGTTTTGTTTAGATACTTGACAAACAATTCGTGCACGAAATTGACCACGAATACACCCGTTTACATATTCATGACTATTTGTCTTTCAAACATGTATAACGACGGACTCCCTAATACATCTTGGTGTCGAATAGTTCTTCAATATTGACATGATTTTATGGCACGTTCATATCTTTATCGGAACCATCGTTAATTCATTGCAAAAATAAATTAATTGCAAAAATTAATGCCTCATTAGCGACCTCTCGACGACGAACACAGTTGTAATCTTTTGATGAGCGCCAAAAAAACAAACATCAAGGCGAGAATTATATAAATATTGTTTGCGAGGAACGGACATACACACATTTTAATAAGTTAAAATGTTTTTCAGAAAACATTATTTCCGAGGTATAAAGCTTCAGGCACTCCACTACTCTTAGAATCGCGATATCTCAGGAATGGTAACTATTAGGAAAAAAATTATAAAAACCATTTTTGTAGAAAATATTAAGATCTACAACTTTGGCCTGAAGTTTTTTTTGTAAAACTTACCGTTTTCGAGATAAATCTTAAAAACCTCAAACTTTGACCTTTGATCCCGAATAACTTTTGACGCACACATGGGATCGATGGGGACTTTTGACACTTTATTTGTAATGGTAAACCCTAGCTCTCCACCAAAATTTGGCTTTCCGGGAATTATTGTTATTTCAAATGTCTAAATTAACCGGGCTATTAAACTTGCTTAGCAGTAGAACTATCAATAAAAAATACCTACTCCTATATTACATAATTTACATAAATGTGCAATCATTAGTTTTAATATTAAATTTGCCGTTAATGAAACCAATGTAATTATTTCCATACACTAATAATATATAAATTTAGAGGTGACATTAATTTTCTAAGCTTGATAACGTGGGGTATATATATGTCAGGGATCAGATGGTGAATTATTCGCTATAGGTGAAGTAAGCTGGTCGTTACATCATGAAGCTCCTCCTGGCCTGTCTGTTCGTTGTGTTTGCTACACGCCTCGGCTCCTGCAATTTACGTGGTCTCGATACATTCGAATTCGGTAAGAACCCCTTGATTTTAACCTTCATGTGTATTCAGCTAATATAACTATTGGGAATTAACGATGAAAACTTATACCTTAACAACTACTTACATATCTGTAAAAATGGCATTTTGCATAGAGGTTATTTTACCATCTGGGTAATACGAGTAGATAATAGTAGATTTATTTTTAATTTCTCTTTCAGGTCCAAATGTAGGACGTGTTTCTTTCACGGCATCGGGATCTATACGTGTGGACGAAAGTGTTAAGAACGTTACTATAGTAGTAAGTACCTATTATCTTCTAAATCAAAATATAATGTAGATACATGAGTTAGTATCACTAGAACTATCATTTCATTATTCTTTTCTTTTTCCTCTTTTTTGTTTCTATCTTGGCCGGCAACTCATCGATGCACATCTGTTTCATAATTTCCAATATGGCCATTTTTTATATAATACAATATTAATCAATTAAACAGGACCACAATAGATCCGAAATCGGAGCCCGCTCCGGAATCGGTGCTGGACACGGTGCCGGCTCTGGTGCCGGAGAAGGCGCTGGCCTCGGATCCGGAAAGCCCGACCTTCACCGCTACTTTGTTAAAAAAACGCGTTAACTGCGCTATGTCGTGTGCATATTATGGAGAACACAACTTTTTCAATGTTTTAAATTGCTGTCACCAAAATGGTTATGCCTAAGAACAATTTTCATATAATTATGATAGCATAATCGACAACTTTTATCTAGTTCTGTGTTAAAACGTACGGTGCAGTTGCAATGCAAAAACTTTGTCCTTGAATATATATTTTTTGTAGATGTGGGATTGTTGAAGACTCTCCACATTTCATTTATCTTTCTTATTATCTTCACATTTCATATATCTCATTTTGTTCAGTTCTATGCGACTTATTGTAACCTTGAATGACTAATTTTACCGGCTTATTATAATTATATCATAAATTGATTGCTCGCAAATTAATAAACAACTTGTCAACAAAGGACTTGGAAACCTGATAAAGTAATATTTGTAACATAACTTACTTCTCAGCTTAATTACACATAAATTGGAGGTCCTAATATAAAAATAAACAAAGCTTTCAGAATGTGCGGAACTGCAATATGTGCGGGTGGACATCCACAACCCATACGAGCCGCCTGCAGTGACTCTCGACTGGAAATCTATGGTCGTCTCCATGAAGTACAAAAAGTGGCAGTACACCCGCTCGCAGTACACCATCATCGCAAAAACATTACCCAAACCGTATTGCGTGTCGCCTATAAAATCTGTACCGTATGTACCCATTCCAGCCCACAATTGAATGTTAATTTACGTAAATGACACGGAGAGAAGAGAACACGATATTTTTTGCTGTCCTTGTTTCTATAATTCTGGTATTACTTATAGTAAATTAAAACGTTGATTTAGAAAATATTTGATGTAACTGAATAAAATCAATTTTCTTACATTGTCATGTCTTACTGGCCGAAATAAATAAAGATTTAAAATTAAAATTTTAATTTTATTACCAACCCACCGCCAAATATCACAAGAACACACGTTTGGACATCTGGATCAAATGTAATACATTACATCTCAAAAGATATGAAGCAAAGACTTTCTAAGAATAATAACAAAAACCGACCAAATAACTCTATATCAATTGTATGTTAGTGTGCATAACGTGGACCTTTTTTAGAAATAGGTATGGAGTGAAATTTTGGCACAGTACCTACTTATTTATTAACAAACACCACGTCCAGATTTTTAACACTATTTATTTAAAAGATTATTTTAATTTAGTCTAATTTTGTATGGCGATAGAATTATCCTACCGGGTCATAATAAGTCAATGTACCGGGTTATCGGGTAAACTTTATATGACAACACATTTAGCCTCTAGCAAACGTATGTAACTCTAAAACTCAATAATTACTTTAATTTAATATCTTTAGGTCAACAAAGTAGTGTGTAATAACTATGCCAGATAATATAATTAAAATGCAGAATAGGACCTAGATATGACCCTTGTGGGACGGGACTCCTGGTAAAAAAATTACACGAAGAGAAACCGTACAAATTATAAAAGCTCTCTAAGTAACAATGGGGTGTTGTGTTTTTAAATAATATGTTTATATGAGAATGTAGTAGTAAATAAAGTGATTGTGCCTACGGACGCGTCGTGTTTCCTTTAACGCCCATACACGGTTACACACTTTACAGGCAAAAGCTTTACCTGAAATCGGTATAAACTGCATCCATTTACTTCCATTAGCTCCAAGAACTCTTTGGCGAAAGTTGCTAGGTTTACGAGTATGTTCGTGGACTTACCTCTTATAAACCGGTGTTGATTATCCAAATGTACCTACCTATTATTGTTTTACCTCTGTGTTTCGTGTATGATTACATAACTAACGGACATACATAAATATTAACTGCATCAAACTATGTGAAGACTTCTACGTTTCATATAATACGCAAAAATTTCTAGAATTATTTATAACTCGATAAAATTAAGAAAATTCAGATTCAGATTCAGAAACTTAATTTTCTAGAATTTTTACGAAGAACTTAGAATTTTTTTTAGAAGAATAGTTTACGCATATATTATGTAGTATAGCAAAAACCTGAAAAGGGAAACTACCCCTTCGTCTCCACCGTCAGCTCACCCCCCACTATAGGGGACTTTCAGTATGTTAATCTCAAGGCTGAGCCTTAAGGAATAGCTATACTTACTTTCAAAACTACACGCGAATCACGAGTTATTTGGTCTGATCGATGAATTTTATGCTAATTTCATCTAAATCAATTCAGCAGATTAAGAGTGTAAAGGTAAGAAAGGCAGACAGACTTTGTATTACAGGAAAGCGCTATTTTTGGCTGAGTTGAGAGTTCTAGATGACGTGATCCGTATCTGTACTAGAAAAATCCAGAGCATTGCCGTTCATGTTATAAACAAATTGCTGCATACGTTGCCGTGACATGTCATCTTACATGTAACTACTAGAAACTGCGCTGCTGTGTAAGAATGCGTAGCAGATAAATAGGAAAAAAAATATCATAGCAGTTTTGTCTGTGAATCGCCGATATGCGAGCAAACGACCGACCTGACAATACGTCTACTCGTCATAATCGTCACAGTCGCTCATCAATGGATGGATGCCAATAACAAAGCACGACCCGGCAGGACCTACTTTTAACTGACTATTGTGACATTGCAAGCGAAACACGGAAAACATTTCGCGGTTGATTCTTGAAATAAGGTAGCTTTTTTATATTTTATATTGAAATATTAACCAAAATTTAATAAATATTGGTATAATATTATATTATTATTTTAAATTTTGGTAAATTGGGACCGTCCAAATTAGTATTAATTAACATGGAATGTTACAACATAGCCATAAATCAGAAGTAAACATTAAAAATAATTGATTACTTACACATGTAAAGATTTTTTATATAGAAATTATTGCTAATGAAACAATTATGAATGAACGATAAAAATACATTAAAGTGTGACATATCGATTTTCTCTGCGAATTTAAATGAAACATTATATAAACAGAGACGATAATGGCTATAAAACATTCGAATCAGCAAGAGCAGAGCACTTACAACTGTCGTATATACGCCGCTGGGCCTAAACAATGAAGCTGTTACTAATTTGCCTGTTCCTAATCGTCTGCACGTGTCGCAGTTCAAAAGCTTTTGGTTCAACCAATACCTTTGAATTCGGTAAGTTTATAAAAGAAGAATGAAACATCATTATATTCTTCAAGTAAATAAAATATATTAAGTACCACATATTTATTAACTCGCTTCAAATTTTTGTTTTTTTTTTTTATAGTTTGTAATACATTTGAAACTACCTTCCCGATGAGCTTTAGATTTGAGCTTTTAAACGAGACTCAGATAAGGATGATAATTATAATACCAAAAGTAATTTGAGTTACGCTTTATTTTCTCTTATCCCATTAATTGGGTTCGACGCAACATATCTTATTTTATACGTATGTATGTAGGTAATCAAACTAATCATTCATCAATTCTTTACCCAGCCATACTTGTCTGAGCCATAATCCGTCATTTTCTCCTTCAATCTTTCTCTTGTTTTGTAAGCTACGCTCGTGTTTATTATTATCAGCGACTGGGTTGTCGTTTAAATGGCCTATCTCCATTCCGAACATGATTCATGAACTAAGGAACTTTTATTGTAAGGCGAACTAGTAGTGAAACTATTTGAGTTTCACTATTAGTTCGCGTAGTAGTTCGCGTTCGCATTCTACATAGTAGTTGTGACCACCAAAATAACTTTAGATCAGCAGATCTAACCTGCTCTTAAAGTCTGCAACCTTTTATTTACACTTTTCATACAATATAAGATAAAGTTTGGGAATAATAAAAAATCTCTTTTTAGGTTTAAACATGGGACACATCGGTTTCACCACGTCGGGCTCTATTGGTTTGTTCGAAAAAACTAAGAGAGTATCTGTTGTTGTAAGTGTCATCAATTAAACTCAAATAAGATAATGGATAATGCTACATGCTCTACATCAATGAAAACAGCAAACAATGGGGCAGCGATCGGGCTGTGGTAAGAGCCCTCATCATTAGGTATAGGTGGATAATAATTATGAAATGAATAGAGAACAGAACTGCTCATTCGTAATTGTGACAATGATGATATTCTAGTGTCAACATACTGGTGAATATCGCAGCGGTCATGCAGACTGTTACATTGTAATCCTTACTATTATAAATGTGAATGTAAGTTTGTTTGTTACGCTTTCACGCGGAAACTACTTAACCGATCATCATGAAACTTTGTACACTTATTCTTGGAGGTATTAGAAGTAACATAGGATACTTTTTGGAGGCCAAATTTCACGCGAGTGAAGCCGTGGGAAAAGGTTCTAGTATAAAATAAAATCTAGTATAAAATTATTGCGGGTGGCCCAAGCCACCCGCAATAATCTGTTCTATGTATGTCCATACATACATAGAACAGATGAACAACGAGTTTAGTAACACTGAATAACACCCATGACCCGAGAACAAACATTTATCTGTCACATAAATATCTGCCTCGGCCGGGAATCGAACCCAGGACCACTCGCAGGCAGGGCCACAGCCAACTAGACTACGGGGTCATATGTATGTATATATATGTATGTATGTATTATTGTCGGGCTACGTATTGTTGAGTACGCGTATTCTGTTACAGACATTGTTATATCAAAGATATAGTAATTTGTATATCACGCGCGATCACCCGCCTCTAACTATTTGTTAAAAAATTATATTATGTAAACCACAGATTCCAGAATGCACGGAACTGAAATACGTGCGCGTGGACATCGATAACATCTTAGGACCACCTTCAGTGAAGTTTAATTGGAAAAGCAGATCCGTCATCATAATGTATTCTCCATTGCAATACAGTGTTTCCCAGTACACTATTTCCGCCAAAGTTGAGGATATTTATAATTGTAAACCAGGCAGTCACGCTTCCGCATCTCAACAACAAATTGAAGTTGTAGAGGTAGTTGGCTGACCTTTCCATGTGAAACGAATTTTTATTTTGTACTCCAATCCTGCGATACGGGGTGTTCCTATGACCATCATAATGGCGGCACATGCCTTAGAACCCTTTAGAAACATAAATAATTTATGTAATTGTGCCTTGATTATTTTAAGTAAGTAATGTATTGAGAATTTATTATTTAAGTAGAATAAACCGAGAGGTCATATACACCCCGTGCCGCACTGAAACTTTGGCACATATTCAGGTTTTGATTGAAAATAAAAATATCAATAAGTTGAATATAGTTTTATTTTAATATTATACGCGAAGACTTGAAGAGCAGCTCAAACAGAAATATTTTTTACACACACTTTTTATCAGCCTGAAGAAGCTTTGCGTAGCAGCCGTAGCATCGAGTTGGTGTTTAGTTGTTTCGGTGCGGGTTTTCAATAGATCTACTAGATTTTATGTTGAAAGGCAATAGAATAATCTGAGAATAATCTTGATTTTTTTCCACACAGGTATGATCTGGTATATAACAGTCAAACCTTTTCCATACAGTTTACTGCACGGAATACAGAAAGAAGTGGAAATGGTACAAGTGTTGATTAATAAGAAAACCACGGTAGCAAAATAAACACAAGTAAATCCCTAATCGTATTATTCACACTAAGAAACTTACATTTTTATTGGTTGGTACTTGTCAACTTCAAATAGTCTATCAAACCGGCTCATTATAGTTGAAAATGCACCTTAACGATTTATCTTAATTTTTATTTTTCCTTGCCATATTTGGTGTCTTGTTACCTTTATCAATTAAGAACATAACAGTTGTAAAGATTTTCTTTCCACCGCTAAATGTCAAAATTTTACGTAACAACTAATTTTATATACTTAAAACTGTAAGAAATAAAGTTGACATTGTGTTGTCCGGCAATTACGCAGAGCTCCGCGCAACCTTAGTCCGTGTGCCACGCCTACTTCGCACTTCCACTTCTTTCTGTATTCCGTGGTTTACTGTATAAAGTATTTTCTGTGTGTTAACCACACACAGAAAAATAAATATAATAAATTTATTCTACCTAATATATCTATGATATTTGGTTAAGTGGTCTGTGATATTCCACAACGGTTTGCTACCATTCCATTCCACAGAAAAATATAAGAACCTTCATCAAAGAGAATATAACCACTACGTTTTAACCTTCATTTTTGACAAATAGGATTTTTGATTGATTAATAATAGTCAAGGGTTACATTTTTGCTATTTGTTTTGATTAATAGTTCGTTACAGAAATTTAATGTCCATATTTTAGATGTAGGTACACAATAGATACGAAATTATCACAATTTTGCATATATTTCATATGACCTCATTACCCTATAATCGTAAATGATAACATTATTTTAAGTAAGTACCCTTCACTTTTGATGAATGTATCTAGGTAAGTATAATTATAGAAATACATTTAAGATTTGGGGTGAATATATGACAAAAATAAGCGATCACGGTAGTTGATTGAATGGGACCGCAAGTGACAAAATTTCTTCCGTGCTTCCGTGCTGACCCCGTGCTTCGCAGGGCACGTAAAGTAGCCATACCACTTATTCGCACTGGAGCAGCGAGGTGAGATATCCTCTTGCTCCTCATTTATGAGCAGAGACCCGTGCGCTGCACGTGCACGTGATTGGTCGAAATTTTACTTCTATTGCTATATCTGAAGCAGACAAATTTGACATATCGCAGTTACGAGTGTAGGATGCATCCGCTTCGAGAGCGCGCCTGTGATGAGCTGTTGGAGCATCCTCTCCTGCGCACGCCCCCGCCGGAGCCCGAACGGCCACGCCCGCCGCGCGTTCGCAGGCAAAGGGAGTTCAAACTTGTAACTTATACATAAACTTTATCACATCTGTTTTTTATCTGACATGGTTAACATATGGCACTGCCGTTCCAAGGGTCCTGGGTTCGATTCCCAGTGAGGCGGTAATTTGAATGGATTGGTCTGAGTGTGTGTGTTCTTTTCTTATGTTTTATCCATGGCATCCACGACACAGGGAATTCTAGTGTGGGGCTCTGAGTGTGTAGCGTTATTTACTTATTTATCTGATTTTTTTGAGTCGAGAAGAATAAATTGAGCGGTGAGAAATAATTGAGCAGAGATAGATAAACAACTCGGGGTTTGAACTTTGGCCTGGGTTAAAATCCTGCACACATCTCTAATTTAAAAAATGTGCGTATCAGAATTTAATTATTATTTGATTCGGTGAAGGCAAACATCGTGAGAAAACGTGCACACCTGAGAGTTCTCCATAATGTTCTTGAAGGTGTATGAAATCCGCCAATCCGCACTTAGCCAGCGCGCACACCCGTATAGACCCTTAAATATTTTTGATACCCAATATTGATACATGCCTATGTTCAACTATAGTCCTTTTTACGGTAGGTATTGAGTTTATTCCATGATTTTCTATTCTATTTTGTATTCGAATTAATGTTTTTACGCTTCATTTAGAAATTTATTGTTCCAGCCGCCGCGATTTCCATTGCTTTCAAAAGATTTCTATGCGTCATGGTGCAATCATCAAAAGGAGGTGAGTTTTAAAATAATTTTTATTTTAGGTTCTTAATTTGACTCAGAATCTATTTCAACGACTGATTTGTCCAGCTCCAAATGGCGACACACAGAGTGGACGACAGTCCCCCGGAATTGTTCCCGGAGTTGTATCTGAAGCCCAGAAGACTGAACTATTACGCTCGACAGCTAGAAGAAAACATGAACGTAAATAAGGAATTGTTAAAGAGGATTAACTTCATACAAAGAACTGGGGTATGATTAATGTAATATTATAATATATATTTTGGTAGCTTAGTTTTGCTAGGTTTTATATTCGGTACTTACTATCTTCAGTTATTTGTCATAAATGTTACTGATATACTTGTGGCTTATTAAACTCTTCGGTTACTGAGTGACTGACAGACAACGTACAGCCGAAACTACTAAACGCAAGAAGCTGTGGTCAGTATGTTCTTTGGGGAGTGTAGGGGAGCACTAAGAGAGGATTTTTGGAAATCCCCCTTCCTCCCTAAGCGGATAAAAAAGGGGATAAACTGAAACTTTTTATTACTTCACTTGAAACTTTGTAAATACGTGCCTCCAGTGACGCAAGTAAGCACCAAGAAAAAAATTTAAAATTATGGTAAGAAGAAACGCTGTCGAGTCCATTACAAGGCGCTATATAACCGAAATTCACGCGGGCGAAGCCGTGGGCGGAAAGCTTGTAACCTTAGAGTAGGTATATACTTTACTTTTTACTCTAAGCTTGTAACGTACAATTTTGTAATGATAAAATATGTATGAAAAATATATATGAAATGAGCCAGGGCTTCGTGGACTGCTGGATGCGCCCCGCGCCGACGGACACGTACAACCAGCTGCTCTGCAAGCAGCGCCAGCGCGTGCTCGACACCATACGGAAGGCGAACCTCTACTTCTACTCGCGGCTACTCATCGCTGTTAGTTTACATCCCCTATACATGTTGTTAATAATACAACTTTTATGTCTGAACCTGGAATGTATAATATTTGCCTATAATGATTGTTATCGATCAAAATAATATTTGATGCGATTTTTTTAAGCTACAGAATACATGTTTAGGGTTTTTACGGGTGCGGCTAGCTTCCACTACGTAATATCTTACATTTTCCCGTCGCCATATTGGAGAGCAAGACATAATGCAGATCCCCTGCTTCGTTTTTGGCCTACGCCATTGGTAACGATGAACTCTTATCAACAGGTTTCAGGTGGTTCCTTTGTTCGTTTGTCAGTTATAAAATCTGTTAATTCGTTGTCAAACCTTGGAAATGGATTTGTATTTCTACCGTATGCATGCAGTATGTTCTACACTGTAGAATCTACAGTATTTCTACTTCAGATGTTCATTTCAGAGATCGGAACAACTTCTCACAAAAGAATTGGACGAGCTATGGAAAGATACAAAACATAAGTTAATTTTGGGAGCGTCGTAAGTTTACTTAATACTAATGCTATAAGGAATTTAATAAATGTAATCAAATTAATTATTATCTACAGATTTATAAAGATATTATCTACGATTGTAGGTACGCCTTTTTATTGCTTGAAGGGCTGACGAAAAAGTAGACAGGCCAACAGATGGTAAGTGGTCACCGTCGCTTTACTTATCTACGTGTGCCGTCGATATAATATAGGTATGCTCATTAAGCTGGTCATTACTATTGTAACATTAATATCCTATTAATATTATAAATGCGAAAGTTTGTATGGATGTATGAATGTTTGTTACTCTTTCACGCAAAAACTACCGAATGGATTCTGATGAAACTACAATAATATAGCTCACACATCAGAATAACACATAACAAGCTATAATTTATAAAGATATAGTGTGAATTATCCAAAATATGTAACTAAATCTTTGAAAACAGAAGGAATAAGTTTCCCGAAGCGAAGCGAGGGCGGGTCGCTAGTTAATCATATTATAGCGTTTCCTAGAAGATTTACGTATTAAAATAATTATTTATTTTAGATTACCATTTATATTATTCAAGACTGAGAAAATTGATCGTGATATCAGGGACCCGGCTTTTGAAAAACCTCCAAATGTTCATAGAACAAAGTAAGTAAAAAATTAAATTTGTTGTAAACAACCACCAGCCACCAACAACCAGGTTACTGATTTGGTAGTGATAGATACTTACCTACTAATTGGTCCAGAGGAAACTATTTTATTCTTAGGCATGTTTTAATTATTTTTTGGAACCATTTAAAAATAGGTTTGTTTTTTAGAATATTATGTGACTGTCTATAAACCCAAACTTAGTTGACATTATTAACTCGTAATACAAGTAAATGTCTACGATATTTATCTAGGATATTTTTATATATCTGCTGCCAAACTATATTACTGAAATACGGGCCATAATTTCTTTGGCGTCCTACCAAACTTGCTAGGCTCTCATTCGCGATTACAAATCGTTTACTGGAGATTGTATTCGGCAGAATATCGATGGACATATGGGTGGTCGGCGGTTCCAAGATCGGCAAGGTGACAGCGGAACTGTTTACCGACATAGTTCCGAACACGTGCCAATTGTTCATGACCCTACTCAAAGGTGACGACCGTGGCCACGCTTATATGGGCACTAGATTTTTCAGGTATCACTCCTAATACAAATCTACTCTTTTAGTTCTCTACTTTACTGCTACTTTCTCTTCTCTTTTATTGTTCTTCTCCTGTACTCTTCTACTCCTCCATTCTTTACGCCTGTAGGTACTTTACTCCTTGTTTTGTCAATGTGTCTGTAGCTAAATATAATTTCAACCAATAGGTTTATGAAACTAGGTGCTGAAATCTTAACAGTAAAAAATTAGAAGAGTATTTTTACGTATTTAAAGTCTCACCACAGGTCCAAAAGCAAGGTTATCTGTTGTTGAATGTTCAAGGATCAATAGAAATTGACATTTAAATAAGGATAAATAGAGATTGATTGTCAGACATGGGAAAAGTTTACAAAATTTAGCTGTTAAAAGGTTATAAATCGTAGAGGAATTAACTTAACTTGTGATTCTTGTGAACACTTTCTCTAACTTTCACTCTCACACTCTTCAGGATTGTACCCGACCTGTTCTGTAGAGGCGGCGACGTGACGAAGGACAATGGTTTCGGTTGCTACCTACCCGAGGGACTCGTTGACCCTATGGGTCCGGAAAACTTCAAGCTCAAACACACTGTCCCAGGTATAATGCAGCTAAACGAGGATTTTTTATGCGAATAGCCGACAAAAGAGCCAACTGATGGTAAATGGTCACCACCCATAAACATAAATACCAAACACCAAAGCCATCACCAAAGCGTTGCCAGCTGAGTATGAAATTAGTAAGAAAAAGGAAAGAGTTTCAGAAAAAGTGCTGCATAAGAAATACTATTCCTTGACCCGCGCCATATCCATAAAACAACGGAATCTCATTAAAGAGAGGTTTGTGTGGATTTTTTTTTATTTTTTTTCTTGCAATTCAATAAAAATTCGTTAACGGTTTACCTTTACCGGTTACCGGTTTACACTCCTTTTAAAAGACCCCATGTCATAGAGTGGCGGGAATACCTTGTAGTTGTGACAGGAAACATAATTATAATGTGTGCAGGTGTTATGTCGATGGCCGTGACGAGCGACAACGAGGTGACTGGCCAATTCAACATCATATTCAAGCCGCTGCCGCAATTTGACGGGAAAAACGTTGTTTTTGGACGGGTATGTTAGTTTTTCATCTAACTCACTCTTCGTTGTAAAGTTTAGGTACATAAATGGTGCTTGTGAATATTCTTTCAACTGTCATTGATAATGGACTTGTTACTTGTGTGGATAGGTACGTTAAGTAGGTAGGTAGAACCACGGTAATAGTATCATAAATTATCGTGGTAGAACTTTGTATTGTAGATGGCAAACATATAGAATAATAAAACATTTATTGTAGACTTTTCATCAATATTCGCAGTAAAACGAATTAAGTATTATTGCTCGTGACTGTACGAACCTACATACATGATCTTAGTACTCGTTAGTAATTTTTAGTATTCTAGTTGCAACAAGGCTTAGGTAGGTACCTAAATGTTAGGCTAGGCGGGATAAATATCCTTATATCGAATTTTTGTATGGTGGACACATGAAGACTGTTGGGATTAAATCGCTAGTATACGCCCAACTAGCTCTGATAGGAGGGACCTGTGCGCCGTAATCTTGTCGCCGTAGTCTTGCGCCGTCTCGAACGTTGTTCATCAGGGCGGAAGAATGAATGAATCCTTACAACCCAAAATCATATTGAATTTTTGACGTGACAACGTCTTATAATTCGGCGGCACGCATGAAAAAACATGACTCATGCGTTACCGTCGTTACCGTTGGTGAATTATTATACCAGCGCCATCTATGTATTGTGCAGTGAACAATTATTCATTAAGTTCGATTGGGTCCATTTATCGATGGAGGAAGGCTGGCTGAGCTGGTAGTTCACTCGCAGTACACTAGATGGCGTTGAGTAGTGGGGCGCTATAATTCTGAATCACGCTAGTAAGGGTTTATGTAGGATGTATAAGTATCCAGCATTCATTTTTAATAAATGACTTAACTTGTATTGAAAAAGTGTTCTTTTATTGTGCTTGCCTACTCATTCAAAGGAAATTATTTTCTTAAGACGTTGTCACGTTCAACTATCGTCAGTAAACCGACTTTACAGACAACCAATTTTTTATTGAATGCAGATCGTAGGTGGTCCTAGCCAGGCCTTAGAGCGTATCAGTGCACTAGGGCTGCCACTCGGGACCACTTCTTCGGACTGCGTGTTACGTCAATGCGGCTGGTTCACACGCGCCGGACAGTACCGCGAGGGCAACCCTAACACCATCAAGTTCCCGCCCAGAAGGAAGACCAAGAAAGAGTAATGTATGCTAAAATACTCATTGCCCTTTATTAAAGAGATGTTTCTTAATTCTTGACTTTAAGTTTGTCGGTGCCTTAAAAAGATTAGACATGAAATAACGTAGGTAATGTTATAGGAAAAGATCGCACGATTATTTATATCTTCATGTTTACCTGGATAAAAAAGCAATTATCGTCTCGTGAAATTCGAAACACTTAGGAAAGGAAAAAATAGATTACATCATAGTAAGTACAAGTATTATTATAGTAGTACCTACCTATTAAATATTTACGTTATCAAAGCGAGCACCATTAAATTAATTGGTCCGATTAATCTGTGAACATTCAATCGTACTAGTCACGTGAACATAAATCATAACTGTACCGTAGTGATTAAATTCACTCTGCAAATTAATCGGCGATAATCGGAAAAAAGCGCCGTACCTTAGTTATATATAGAAAAAGAGAGACGTGTGAGTCAGACTTCACACGACTCTCACGTCACAGAGGTACACGAACAGTCCTACGGGACGGGTACGCCACAGTGCAATATATTCGCCAAAATAACATGTGTCTTTCAGTTCTCGTCACTCGTATTTTGTCAAAATTTCAAATGCCTATAACAGGTTATAAGATGGGTACAGTCCTGATACGGACGGACGGACTGACAACGTAACTTAGCAATAGGATCCCGTTAACACCTTTTGGGTTGGCGGATTGGCGCCCTTTGAGTACGGAACTCTAAAAAGAAAACAATAAATACAAATCAATATACAAATTTTATTTCAAACATGTACTTACATATAGAAAATAAATTAACAAATGTATACTCATAATTACGATGATCAGTTCATCATGTGAATGTATTACCAACCGCGTCGTCGGCGCGGACTCAGCAGCCACACTACGTTCAACGTGCTTCAACTATGGCTGAACATTATCAACATTCACATCAGTCAATCAACAATCAATTTCAAGTCCCTTAAGAGGGGGTATAAAGCAAAATTGGCAATCGTATATTCAATTTTTACAGTAGTAGATCAAGTTTCTAGAACCTGAAGAAAAACATAGTTATACTTCATCATATTATTGAGTGAATGCAAGAAGCAAAAACATAAAAAAATTAAATTTTCTCGATAGAAAAAAATCACAAAGTTAGGTCTAATTTTCAACTAAAATCAATTTATTTTCAATATGGTGCATGTTTTTGAGTCAATATTTTAATATATTATGCTAATTAGTATCACGGAGGGATTTGTAGATCGATTTCTAAATCAAATCTATAATTTACGAATTATTTAAATAAAATACATTTATCTTTATAGTTCTAGGATTTTGACATGCTCTGTTCCATTTATCAGTACCGTTGCTCCATTGAGACGGGCGGGTGAAATTTGATTTTTTCCTAGCTTTATACCCCCTCTTAAGTAAATCGTGCAATATTGTTTCTTTGTGTCATTGTATTTTGGTGAACAAAGCACACGAGAATATCAAAGCCAGCAACTGGAAAAAAGAGATTTTTGGTTAATTAGAATTGTTTTTATCTTGTTTGTTGTTTAAGCAGTGATAGCCGTGTGGTTGAACGTTGGACTGCCGAACCGGAGGTTCCGGGTTCAAACCCCGCACGCACCACTAATTTTCAAAAATTATGTGCGTATTAGAATTTAATTATCACTTGCTTCGGTGAAGGAAAACATCGTGAGGAAACCTGCACACCTGAGAGTTCTCCATAATGATCTCAAAGGTGTGTGAAGTCCGCCGATCCGCACTTGGCCAGCGTGGTGGACTATGGCCTATACCCCTCTCATTGTGAGAGGAGACCCGTGCCCAGCAGTGGGACAGTTATGGGTTGTGATGATGATGAGAATTGTTTAACCATATGTACTGTACATAATAATTAAATGGGTAAAAGTGTTTTCCGAAACTCAAGTCTCCAAGCAAATATTTTATAGCAGTGTCCGAGATCCCAAAATTAATACGAATCCCCCGCTTCTCTTTCCCACAGCAACGCATCATTCATGCCTTCGATGTTACCCGACTCGAAGCGAGGGCGGGTTTACAAGTAACAAAAACTTTTATAGATTGAAGTATGAGCTGTGACTGAAAATGTCAATTTCAAACTTTATTATGCTCTACTGAGATACTCACCATAAGAATCGTTACTACGATAGCGACGACTCCTATGACCATAGCGTTCTGTCGCAGCAACTCGGTCGCCTTGTTGAGACAGCCGTCCATGTACATCGTGGTTGTGTCCTGGTAAGACTTGCAATCCCGTCGCTGGAAATATTATACTTTGATTATAACAACTAAACTTAAGCTTTACTTCTTTCATATACCGAGTTTGTTTGAGGCGATTGCAAGTTACACCTAATTCTCAGTGGCGTAAGCTAGATTTTCAGCCTTTTAGCTCCCTTTAAAAAAGCTCCCTAATATTATAGGTATATAAAAAAAACGCTGAGAGAACAAACATTTGTCAGTCACATAAATATCTGCCACGGCCGGGAATCAAACACAATTCAACTAAACTCAATCCAATAAACTATGTAACTGCAAATATAAGTAACTTTCACATGGAAAGTGGGAAAGTTCTGTCATTCAAAGAAATTTGTTAACATAGCAAACATATACCTGACTCGTTTTGTACAGTTGTAGTCCTACAAAACCACTAACTGACATACCGTTATCCGGGACGTCGTCGTTAACAACAATAAAATTATCATAAGTGTGAGCACACACATGGATCCACGATACCATACCTACCTGTGACAGGGGCTCGGACCGGACAACGTGGCATCGTAATTCGTAACAGTAACTGTTATTTATATAAATGTGGATGATTCGGTCGCGGACCATCTTACGATTATCTCATTCACGGAGCCACACGGCACGTGAAGTTTAGCCGATCCAAAGATCCATTCAAAAATATTGGCGAAAGAACATTATTAACTAGTACAATTATATCGGTAAATACTTTCTTTTTCTATATAAAAAATGTTTTAACACAAAGATGACCTTACCTTCCCGGGATAAACTTCTCTACAGCAGCTATTAGGCACATTATCGAGCCAGTCTTTCCAGGACTTCACCCCACAGCATTCCAGGTTGCTCTGAGTGTCGTCCCACGCGGTCGTGTAGCTCGGTGTGACGCCGTAGTACGGTATGGAAGCGTGCATCTCCCGGTCCAGTGACGTCATTACCTTCCATCTAAATATGAATTGAAGAATGCCGCCGACCAGCATCACCACAAATATTAAAAACACCAACGTGTAGTACTGCAAAAAAAATATTATGCAAGTGTATCATGTGGTGTTGAATACTTACATGAAAATAGTTTCTACAGTAAGTATAGGTAAGTAAAGTCTGTGGTATAATGCTAAATCGCTGCTCTAGTGTCCTAAATAAATTTATACACATTAAAATTTAGTAGACAGACACAGAAAATATATTGCCACTAATTAGGGCTACGATGGAACCTCCTTGGTGTTGCTGGTTTTAACAATTGATGGAATGCTAGCATATTATTTAGACCGTCCTTAAGAAAAGTAGTAAACGAAATCAACATTTTCGTATGAACTTAAAAAGACTTTAACTGCGAGCCTTAAAACCACATGCGCATATGCTGTGTGACACTTTCGAAAGTACTGTGTGACTTGACGGGAATAACGGGAATTGTCTGTCGGTGATTTCACAAAACCATAAACTTTTTAAGAGTTGTATGTCTGTCCAGGCTAACACCCGATTTTAATGGGACTTTCTCTTTCTTTCACTGGAAGATAGGCGAGGTTAGCTCGGTATTTACGCACTCCGACGTTAACGCAGTCGCGAGTAGGTGTAAGGCAAAGGGCGTTACCGTGAGCAGCATGCACTTGACCTCCCTGGCGGCGCCGCAGCAGCCGAGCACGGAGAGCAGCGCGAGCGCGGCCCCCGTGGCCAGCACCACCAGCAGCGACGCGATGTACATGTTGTTGGTCATCAGCGTGCTCGGGAACGACCGCGACACGTACACCCACAGGCCCACGCCCAGCGCTATGGCGCCGCCGAACTACGAACACCGCTCAGAGTACATGTTGTGTTCGTTGGGGCAGTCGTTGCAACGTAGCCGCGTTTATAGTGATCGCACATGCCAAGCGAGGGTACCCGGGTTGATTCCCACCCAGGCAGATTTGTATGCAACACATCTCATCACAAGCATCTATTCTTTGTATGGACTCTAATTGTAGGCATGGTCACTACCGTCTGGACTACAGAATTATATTAGAATGTTGTGGATCGTCGCATAAGCGTTAAAGGGAATATTTTTCCATCGAGTAATAGTGTTATATGTTGGGGTGTGACTCATTGGGGATAACCCTTCTAATATTTTTAATTCCTGTAATGTTGTTGGGGTGGGATTTTCCCGACTATTGCAAGATAGCGAGCATACACAACACTCTACACTTATTTCTGGAAATTCTGGACTCACTGTTGTACTCAATATCCCTACACCTATATTAACATTTTATGTCATAAAAAATTGTCAATAATGCCCGGCCGTTATGTACAAAAATTATGTTCTACATGAATCAGGATAGTTTCACTGACAATTGAACGTTTTTAAATACTTGCTATATTTACGGAAAAACACGCCACCCCAACGATTGATGGTCAGCGGCCACCGTCGCGCATGGACATCAGTACTTAATACCAAAGGCAAAGGTTTGGCGGCTGACTCAATCTAGAGGATGTTAACTAACCAGACGGGAGCTTCAGCGTTACCGCCAAACAGAACCTGGCTTCTGTCAGACTGTCACCAGTGTTACCTCTTACGACACCCTGGTCTTCTGGCGTGTGATGGGGTCAAAATTCTAGGCCACCTCGTCATGACTAAAAGTTAATTTTGTGCCCTTACAAATATAGCGACATTGATTGATAAGTTCATTTTGTGCACTTACAAATGTAGCGACATTGATTGATAAGTTTATTTTGTGCACTTACAAATGTAGCGACATTGATTGATAAGTTCATTTTGTGCACTTACAAATGTAGCGACATTGATTGATAAGTTCATTTTGTGCACTTACAAATGTAGCGACATTGATTGATAAGTTCATTTTGTGCACTTACAAATGTAGCGACATTGATTGATAAGTTTATTTTGTGCACTTACAAATGTAGCGACATTGATTGATAAGTTCATTTTGTGCACTTACAAATGTAGCGACATTGATTGATAAGTTCATTTTGTGCACTTACAAATGTAGCGACATTGATTGATAAGTTCATTTTGTGCACTTACAAATGTAGCGACATTGATTGATAAGTTCATTTTGTGCACTTACAAATGTAGCGACATTGATGGCAATGAGACACAGCTTGACGACCCGGCCGCAGCCGTCCATTGAGCCGCCCATCTCGTCCTCGGCGCCCGCGCCGGTTCTTGTACTGCAGTCAACAAAAACTCTGTTCACATCATCTCCATACTTATTGTTACAAATTACAATACAACGCTGGTTATTAGGTATATTTTACATGAAGTATGTAAGTTTAAGCTAAACATAGGTGGGATCACCTGATGGTAACTGGCGATGAAGTATAAAGATTTCATAAAAGAACATTTATAATCATTGCAAAAATGTCTTACCATCAGGTGAGATTGTAGTCAAGCATTAACTCATCTAATATAAAAAAAGAGATGAAAGAGAGGTTCAGTATACTGACACGATAAAATTTGGTAGGCGCCTAAGTGCCTACTAGCAAATGTTTAGACTTAGGCTACCAATTTCGCACGCCTAATAATAATTTTATGGGCTAAATAATTACGATACGTTAGGTTTCCAAATGTCTATGACGCCTGAATATAAGAAACCATACTCATGTAGACTACATGTAGGTATACTCATGTAGAGTATAGTCTACATGAGTATGAAGACTACACCTAGGATTGAGGAAAAGTGACAATGTCAATTAGAGGATGATGCCCCTTTAAGTGGAAGGTAGTTAGTGGTTCATTAACCTTTTAATTCAAGAAATAACCTATCACGACTAAGAACGCACAAAAACTTGGAACACCTATAACTATTATACTGTATACTTGGAATACCTTTAGGTACTAAGAGCGATCTATTCAAGACCTAATCCTTAACCAATCCGCACTGGAACAGCATGGTGGAGTATGCTATAGGCATCTTCAGTTATGAGAAGATCTGTGCTTAGTAGTAGGCCATTAATGGGTTGAAGCCAACATACCTAGTAGTTACTATTCTATTTATGTTTTATGAAATCTACACAACATGTACGTAAATGCTAGCAGTACCTACCTACTCGTACAAAATAAAACAAAACAAGAGGTGTAGGTTTTGTTATGTTTAAATGAATTTTACCTAAACACTTACCCATTCATTTTCAACTAAGTAATCGAATGACTTCGAGAATAAATTCCAAAACTTAAAAATTATTTTATTGACTATTATTAACCCCAAATCATGGTTTAAGGTAAATCTCATAGGTCATGATTTTCATTGGCCACTTACCTCCAATGTCCCACTGAGGTTTCGCTTTTCTTTTTCTCAACCCCATACTGATTTATTATTTTAGACTTTGATCTTTCTTTGTAAAATTTATTCATTTTTAATCGAATCTTTACATTTACCCTTGGATTTGTAATATTTGAACTGACCATTAATTTATTAAACTATCCATAATCCAAGTTTTCAGTCTACCCTCATTTTTAACAAAAAATGTCGGGTATTGAGTTTGCATTTCATTGACAACAAATAAACCCGAAGCCTTATGACGTGATGCTGGGATCGAAAAAATTATTAATGGAAGATTATTTGAGTTAATTCATCTCTTCGCTTTATCAAATTAACTCGGATTAACAGTTTTTCTTGTTTGCTACCTGTTTTTAAAGTTAACACCAGTACCTAATTCCGCATTTCTTATTGGGATCATTAATTTTGTTTATTTTCATTACTGAATCTTATGATCCGTTGACTGATTCAGAACTTCAGAAGGTATTCAGAATTGAGATATTCAGAAAAGTAAAAAAGTCAGAAAGGCATACATTATTAAATTAATGCTACTAATGGTTACTATGTGCAATAAAAATATAAACATGACTGTAGTTTGTCTCTTCGCTATTTGAAGTTGGCAACACAAATATAACGTATTAGTTAGGTATGTAGGTTAAACCATAATGATAGAACTAATAGATAATATCCCTCTTGGATAGATTTATGTGCATAATGAAATGCAACATTTTGCATAAAAACCAAAAAGCAGATCTAACTAAAGGTATTGAACATCATCCACACCGCACTTGTGTTACTTATACATATTATTATGTGCAATTACGAATGTGTGTCACGCAGTTAGGTTACGAAGGCATTCATTATCATTACCATTACCGATGTGGTATGAAGTAACGCGAGTTGCGCGCGCGCAGCCGCACTCAAGGTGGATCGGCAAGGTCTGACTGATCCGTTCTCCGACGTGATAGACAATAAGTGAAAGTTGCATCCCATTTTACTACAAACGTAACTTATATGTTACAACTCCATTCAGCGATCGTATTTTCAACTAACCTAACATTTACCACTTAGCCAAAAAAGTACGATACTTTTTTGTTTCAAAACGATTTTTGACAATGCGAAGATGCGTGGCCTGGTGTACATATAAACACAAAAGAATAATTATCACCTGTTTATTGGTAGGGGCAAACAAAGCGTCAATTGATCGACTCGACACCGGAAACTATTGTAAACAACACCAAACCATTTCACTTAATCATCACTAACACAATTCACTACTTCGTAACCTAATCCATTCACCAGCCATGTACATCGAATTTCAAATGCACGACGAGAGGTGAGCCTCGCTTCGTTGAAGGAATTAAACTGGTTCTGGTTTGGTTCGCACGCCGCCCCACCATACCGGGGGCGACCATAGGACAACCTTCGCGCTACCAGTAGGTACTAGGTACAGGCCGTACGCACTTTAGTTTTTACTGCTAAGTGTTCAATATACCCAGACAGCTAGTCTAGGTAGGTATATCCCATAATATGCGACTACTTAATACTTTTAGCTACTCTGGGCCTAATCTATTCAGTTACCAAAATGCAAAATAATGACTGATAAGTATTAGGTCGAGTCAATCGTAGTCTTATGTACACTTAATATTTATTAATAACCTATGTTTCTCCCTAGTCCGGTATGGCGCTTCAAAATTAGATGATAAGTTAAAACCCATAATATGGTTTTTTCATGCTATGTATTGAATAATAATGGAATCACTTAAGTCACTCTATCAAAATAACGTACAACATATACTTAATTGATAATAAACATTTTTTAACTTAATAAATATTTTGTATGCAGTTAGGCCACTCTTGTTTTCATGGCCTGTACGTAAATGAGAGATTCTTACCCAACTCCATCCACCGAAACAATTTTACAAGCCGGACTTTGCAAACTTACCTACCGGAAGTGTCAGTGTATTAAACTTGAGCTGAATAAATAAATATGAATCGCCTCGAGTCGTTGTAACGCTAAACCATTTTATAAAATGCAGAAAAATGAAAGCCCGAAGCTTTCATTTCGATACGTAATGTTCGATTACTCTATGTAACTTGTTTCCTCTCCTGCAAACTGAATGAAAACGCAATTGAGAAAGAAGAGTCTGGTAAATGCAGGATCTAAGCAATCCGAAACTAATAGAAGATGCACTGTTAGTGAGCTCATCAGTGTAACAAACTCGCACGCAAAACTTATCATCTAGGTAACCAAACATAAAACTAAATAATATGAAAAAACTAAAAGTGAAAGAAAAAAACAGTTTTAATTCTCCATTTATTAGGATTTTGTTAATAATCGGTTATTCCAACATAAAATTAGTACAAATGTATCGAAATCGGATTTCCAACTTCGCAACTGTCGTTATAGTACAGAGATGAGATTGAGAACATAGGAATATACTCGTATTATCGAACGAC
Organism: Ochlodes sylvanus; assembly: GCA_905404295.2. Lineage (NCBI taxonomy): Eukaryota > Metazoa > Arthropoda > Insecta > Lepidoptera > Hesperiidae > Ochlodes > Ochlodes sylvanus. Next base: position 11,109,053 of record FR990130.1, on the reverse strand, counting down.
ATTCTCCAACATAACTTTCTGAGTAGGTCACGCAGTTGCACTGGCATTCATCAATATGCATATGTTGCAACTATTATGTTATTAATCTTATATCAATTTACTCGAGAGGAAACAGCTCCTCGAAGTGACCGTCGGGTCCATAAAGAATGCTGATAGAATTTTATAATTCAAATACTTATTAAATTACGTCCGGGGCCTCCAGACGATTAAACATTGTTTAAGAAGAGACTATATAAAAAAAATTTAATTGAAAGCTTATGTTATCTCATACATTTGATCGTTTTCCAATTTTTCCATCATTAACAAAATGTCCATCGTTTAGTTCCCCGAATCATTCAAATAGTCTAATGACACCAACTGTACAAATATTAGGTACGCGAGATTCGCTTCCAGGAAACACATTAAGCATTTTGGATAGAATATTTACAAAAACAAACTTGATATTGCGTTAGGGCTGAACACATTTCACACACAACATTTAATTAGCAACTAATACAGTGCGCGCCAACGTCACCTATTCAAAAAGCATATTCACGGCGTAGGACAGGCGTACGTAAAGACGAGAACACGGGGTTATCTAGTCTAACACGTATCCTGCATTGACTAAATCGAATTGAGCTTTGGTTAACAACAATGTGTAACTAATTACGATAATAGTATCTTTTAGCAAGCACTACTCGGTTGGACTCCGTTTGATATAACACTTAACTTTATACAACATACTGTGTTTGAGCTACACAGGTACACGAGTAGTGGCTGCGAACAATAATATTATATAGACATGTAAATTCACAATTCTGTTATATAAATACAATAGTAATCGTATAATTCGTAGAATTATACCTGTACAAATAGACAACCAGCTAAGATTATTAAAAACACTAATTTTAGTATCCCCGAAGGAAATATTCCCGTTCAAATTAAATTTTCTAGGGAACAAATTAACAGACATCGAATATCTAATTTTAATTACCTTATCCGTTTATAACAGAAAACGCAGAGCGAAGGAATACAGGCGTTCGGCGTATTCAACATAATTTTATACACTGCATAAAACATTTGACTATGATCTTGATAAAAACAAAAGACAGTATATAACAGTTTGCGCTAGAAATACAACAAAGTACACTTATACAAGCTACACACTACAATGCTTCATACACGTATAGAATGACAATAAATTAACATTGACAGTTCTGTTATATATTTATTATTTATTTATTTATGTACTGGTTAATTATTTATATTAAAATCAAAACACTTGATACTGCGTATCTCCTATAACATGTTGTAAGGGAAATGGTATTAGAACATCTTGAAGGTATTATTACTAAATAATTCCTGTAATACCACTCATATTCATGAAGTACTTTTTTCGATAAAACTATTTAAGACGCCTTAATCTTTACTGCTAATTTCACTTCATTTTATATTCAAGACTTAATTCAGTGCTACTAAAAAGCATTTAAAGGTGCCAATATTTATATGTTAAGAAACAAATAGATATTATATTATGCTATAAATCCTTGCAAATGTCGTTAAAACACTAAAGGGGTTTAACTTGAACTTAATTCACCGGCAATTTTTAAAAACTTCGTAAAGTATCCAATATCCGTACATGAGTAGCCACTGTTAGCGGTTCCCCAATAATCATCCAATCCTTAACAAATGAAGTATTATTATTGCCAAAATAGCATTTTACGTCACTTGCTTTTGTGAAACATCCCGAAATCGAAAGTGCATGATTATGAATTTTATAAGATGTTAAAATCATTCATTATAAACAATATGTCAATGATATAAACTTATATTACTGATATGATGTACCAAAATTGTTGCGTTTCATGTCAAACTCGGCACAACACTACATCGAAATGTTAAGAAACGCACTTTGTAAAAAAGCTTTAAGTGTAAACATGATAATTTTATTTGCCAAGTCTGCTATTAAGGACACACTATAATCTCATATTCTATACTAGAGGTCCAATCTTTATGGTTGCACAGGCCTCAGGGATCTTAATTAAACAATGTGCATTTCGTGAGCAAAAATTTTAAATTTTATGGAGTGAACCATCGATTATCGATTTGATGTCATACTTCAAATTTCGTCATTACTGAAATTGGCATCGTTCTGTAGTTTTTAAGTATTATTAATTTCACCATTTAATTTAGTTAACCACAATGTTTTGTTTGAGTTATAATTATAACGGTCTCACATTCAAATCAGCAACATTATTGATTAGTGAGATTCGATATTTATATTGCTTTACATGCGCAAGTTTTAATACAATAATATAGGTAATCTTGTCGTATCTCGAAAAAAAGCGAATATGAGTTATATACTTCATTGGAATCAGAAAAAAATAGAATGATTCCATTAATTGCAAAAAGAAAATTTCATTGTAAAATTATATGCTACAAAAAGTATAGATAATATCTAAGTGTTCTAGTTTACAAAAGCTGAATTTTTAAAATAGTTTTTTGGCTCTGGTGTAAAATTGCATTTTTCGAGATACGACAAGATCGCTTTCCTGCGTCGTATGTTTAGTGTGAGAGGCAGCGCTGGATTTTTCCGAGGAATTGAATATTTTATTATCCGAAAACATCCTTCTATTCTTATCCCAGGCTCGTGGGGAGCCACCGGGCCCTTCCGCCCTAGTCAAAACTTGATCCCCTACCTTCAAAACAGCTGATAATTATTTTTTAGTTAAAAATGATCGCATGAATCGTAGCACAGAATGAATATACTCAAACATAATTTTTGCCACGACTTGCTTCACATTTAGCTCAATTGCAACTGAAGTAGCTCACGTTTAGATCTCTTAGTACTGGGGATAGCTAATAATCTAATATTGTTATAATTTTCAATCGGTATGCAATGACTCGTACAAACTTGGCGCTGCCTCCTGTACTAGTTCTAAGGGGCCAAATAAATAAGCGAACATTAGTCTGTCTTTATATACTTAGTTAGGTACATATTATAAAGTATGCATTTTTTAAGGAGCCGGCTGTACCAGTTACGTAACATTAATATATTAACAACACCAAGAGTAAACGGTAACCGCAAATACAATATAATAATTACACTTTCAAATAAATAAAACAGTGCTAGCTTTCGCCTATCGCAGACCAGCCGATATTAGGAGTTAGGTAAAATAATACAAGATTTTATACTTATTAACTATTAATTAAAAAGCCATATCAAACGGCGTGTAATTGTAAGTTGTGTAGACGATACGCAGTAACGTGCCTCCGTTTGTAAGAAAATTTCTTCCCAAACATATCCCAGCTGCTTGGTATCCTAGCGTCCAACTCCACTCAGACACTCCTCCTTGTAACCCAAGAGCTAAATAAATCCATTTGTATCGAGTCCATTCGCAAAATTACCCACCAACTGGTCACTATCTGCATTGACAGGATACATAATACAACGTTCCATTCGTATAAGAGAAACCACATCGCAGTGAGAGTTCACGGTTTACCACAACACTATCTACAATAGGCAAGCATTATGACTCTGGTACTCGGAACACAAATCTAATTAGACAACGCAAGCGACACTGTTTACACTGTGTGAAAATCTAGCTTTACCATGCTCCTTTTAAGGCATGCGGCAAGTACAATTGTTAAAACTTTGCACAAAAACACCTCGGTCATAGCAATATGTGAAATCCACGAAGAGATTTATGCTTCACGCCCGCATGTAGCAGAAAATATTGTTAAAGCATGACACGATATGACCTGGCTGTTGACTGCGCCTATTTAACTTTTAACAGTTTAAATTAAATTTAAAATTTATCGAAGGCAATCTGAAAGGCGGCGCCTAGCTCTAAATAGGGGGCACCACTATTACCTTGAGAACTGTAAAACTACTCTATTGTAGTTCTTTATTGTTTATGAATATTGTTTATGAATATTGCAATATTGCAATGTTGTTAATGATTATTTTATTAATAATTCCTAGTGCTTTTTCAGTTACATGTTTTTTGGAAATAAGTAAGTTTATATATTTTAACACGCAAACGCACTACAAAAGACAATTTTGTTATGATCAAATGAAATTGCAAACGATCTAATTAAAATTGATAAAAAATTAAGCAATCGAGATCTTTTTTAATGGCATGTCACAAAACTTAGCAGCGCCATCTGGTAGCAAAGTAAAGAGCGGCGCGGCGATCGATATGACTTGTTCCCTTTATGCTTGCGTCGTCTAATTATTTCGATATAGAGCCAATAATGAACAATTACTAACAGTAATTTCCGAATTTAACGCTTGCACGCCAAGGCTACTCAGGCGAGGAGGAATGGTCGAGTCGAGATTAGTGCGTCATCGGCCAAAATTCCGAGACATCGTAGACGTAGGTGTAGTACGGTGGGCGGGGGTCGCGGGGGGCGCTGGGGGCGCAGGCCTGCCGTCAGCTGGCGCCGCGCGCGTAGGCCCCCGCCAGACCCTAGGCGCGCCGCGGGGCGCCGCCCGTGCTCGTCGCGAACATCCCCCCGCGCGCGTACCCCCCGTTGCCGGACCCCGCTGTCACACACACATTGCATTTATTTACTACCACGCCAACAAATTAATTAATTCAAGATTTACAATATACAAGTGTTTAGCAGTTCGTCTGAGCGTATGCTTATCTATATCTATATCTATACTAATATTATAAAGAGGAAAGATTTGATTGTTTGTTTGTTTGTTTGCATCGAATAGGCTTCAAAACTACTGAACCGATTTGAAAAATTCTTTCACTGTTGGAAAGCTACACTATCCCCGGGTGACATAGGCTATATAAAATCATAATTAATGTTGAAATTTTTGTTAAATAGCCGTGCGAAGCCGGGGTGGACTGCTAGTAGTAAATAATTTAGTCATTTGCATATCACTGATACTCTTGTGAATGTGAGGTACAGTAATGTTTGGGAACCATATTATTTATTTATTTATGTCATTATTATTATTATTTATTATTATATGCCATTATGGTATCCAATTCCTATTAGAATGTAAATTAGATGTAACATTAAACATATTGAAAATGATTACCTTGAGTGGGGAATGGCAAGCAGTTGGACTTAAGCAATTCTTCGTGATTACCATATGCACAAAATTTGACTACAACGGTACTAGCTGAGGTGCCGGTAATCTCGGCTTCATAGAACTGTAAAACAAAACATAAAACAGTATTAGAAATGAAAATTATAGTGTAACTCCATTTTTTATGTACCGCTAGCTGTCCCGGCGAACTTCGTAACGTCCTATAATTAATAAATGTTGCAGTAACTGAAACACTATCATGAAACAAAAACAAAACACTGTCACGAAAGAAAAACTAAACATTTTTTTCTGTAACTTTTCTAATGTTTTGATACTTATTACCCTATTCTGAACGAAGGCAAATCCAAAAACACAATAATCATAAAAATTGGGGCAACCGTTCTTGTGTTATAAATAATTTAACTAACACGACTTTCTTTTATACAGATAATATTATAGATTTCAATACACTTAATGCAATACATTTGTATTAATATAAATGTTTGAACAAGTGTTACAGCATGTAACAAAATTTATTAAAGTAAAACTTCTTCACGCACGCTTCACTTGGGGAGTAAGCTGGTGAATGTGTGAGCGTTACCAGAAGTGTGATCGGGCGAGGCGAACGGAAGTTGAGAGGAAGATATAAGTTAGTGAAGATAGAAAGAGAGTTACGTTCCGTATATTACTGTAGCCTATATTTTGTCCTATAACCTTCTCTATCTTCCAGTGAAAGTCCTATTAAAATCGTGCCAGCCGTTCCAGAGATTAGCCCGGACAAATAGAAAGACACAAAATTTAAAAAAAAATGGAACCATAAGCACTTGATAAACCCAGTTCACAGACACTTCAATTTTATTAACATGTAAAATTACAAAACTTACATTATTGTCTTCCCAATAAAGCGCCAGGCAGCGATCGCCAACCTTCCAGTTGATATCGGCAACGCCGAGCATAGCGCGCGCCTGTTCGTTAACAGCTGCATTCTGGAAGCCCAGAAGCGACCCCGGCAGGAAGGGGCCGCCAGTCCGCAACGTATTATACTCCTGTGGAGCACCCCCATACCCATACTGGCGGTTATCGTACTGCGAGTTCCCCATATAATTAATGTTGGGATAAATCGCGCTCTGCTGCTCAATATACCCATTGGACTGCTGATGCGGGTGCCTGCGCTGATATGGTTGCTCCGGATACTTTGGCAAGTCAGTGGCTCTTCTAAACGGAGGAATGTCCGGCGTGGTTTGGCTATGCATGTAAGACTGCTTAGGTGAGTACATTTGGTCTAGATGAGGTGGGTAATTGCGAGGTTGAACTTCTTCGTTAGGACGAGATTGATTCGAGAGAAGATTTAAATTGGTGGTTGCCTCCACAAGGTTTTCTATTGCATTCGCATTTCGGTAATTCTGAGATTGGAGCAGTTTATCATTCATATTCATATTTCTATCATTTCTCATGTTTCTATCGTCATATTGAGACGGGCTATGATAGGAATTGGTGTAATTTACATTATAATTAATATTGTTGACCTGCATCTGCTGTTGTTGATGTTGATGATGTTGCTGCTGGAGATGTTGGTGTTGCTGATGATGTTGTTGTTGATGATGGTGTTGCTGTTGTTGATGATGTTGTTGCTGTTGTGAATGTTGTTGAAGCTGTTGGTGGTACTGTTGTTGTTGCTGATGTTGAAGCTGATGATGTTGTTGCTGTTGTTGATGATGTTGTTGTTGCTGATGTTGTTGCTGCTGTTGTTGCTGCTGTTGTTGCTGCTGTTGTTGTTGCTGTTGTTGTTGTTGTTGTTTGTTTCTCTCTTCCAATTTCCTCTGAAACCTTGGCGGTTTCTCATTTTGATTTGGATATTTCCTATCTTCTCTGTGATGATCATTATAGTAATGGCCACGGTCCGATTTGTGTCTGTTATGACCATCATATCTGGAACCAGTTCGTGAATTATTTCTAGCACTGTATCTATCTCTGCCACCAAAGCCCCTATCATATTTATCCTCAGAGTTTGAATTGTATTGACGGTTGTTTTTATCTTTATCTGGTACATTAGGAAGTTTATCTTCCAGGAAATCAAATAGTGAAACTTTGCCAGTTGGTTTGACAAGTATTCCATCGTCATCATTAACATCTTGCTTGCGACTTTTACGTTTTGGTTGTTCAGGTTCTTTTTGCTTTTCTTTCCTGGTTTCAGAAGTATCTCTCTTTTGTAGAATTCTCAGTGCTCTTTCAACATTATTCTTTGTATACTTAAGAGCATTATCGGCTTGTTCTTCAGTGAATCCAGCATCAACAAGTTTTTGGATATTTGCATCTAGTAGTGGCTTAGTACCTCCACCAAATACCTGTAAAAAAGGAAATTATTTGTGATTATTAATAGTGATTAGTGCAATAAATCATTTATGCCCAATGTAATTCCGAGCTCTTATGGAAGACACAAATGTGAAAGATAAATGGTTGTTAAATGTTGTTAAATGTTATGTTGGGCATTTATAGCCCAATAGCTTGCATCAATCCTAAGTAAGCACTTGTTTAATAAAAGCTGGTACGATTGGTAACTGGATAACCACTTGTATCAAAATTTCTAAGCATCAACCTCTATGTCAGCTCAGTTATGAAAGAGAGTCCCATGCTCTGTGGAGATTTTGTGCTAAATCTTTATTGAAAGGTCTTGGTTATTGGTGATATTTCCTTTGTGTATTAATATGTCAACTGCAACAGGTAATCCTAATGCTCCCCATAATGTAATACAATCAAACATAACATCTCATTCAAATCACCTTTTTAACACCAGACAGTCTCTGCGCCTCAGCAATGGCGCCCTTTCTCTGGGCTTCAAACTCAGGATTCTCCTTATTTGCAGGTTCTTGCAAGCTCTTGAATTGTTTATCCACGGGTAAAGCTTCTAATCTTTGCCCAAATGGTATCCATGGTGGGGGCCCTCCCTCCATTCCAATACCACCTGAAAAATAATTTATGAATTTAATTTAAATCCTCTCCTATTTATTCCATATTTATTGTAATTTGATTACAAGGCAAAACTAAATAAAAATTAAAAATACCGAAGTCAAAATATAAATATAATTTAAAAGATTTACATGTAAAAGGGTACAACTTTAAAACAAACTTACCCCGTGTATGTTTTGCAAGGCTTCGATTTAACTCCCATTTCTCAATCATGTGAGATACTTTCCCCCCTAAAACGGTAATGACACTAGGAGAGAGCCAGAGAATGGAGTGACACACTTCCAGGCCCTCATTATTCAACAGTAACTTGGTCCCCGGTGGAGTGTTGATGTCAATGGTTGGGATGGGGCTCGTCTCCAACCCTGTACACGTCGACTTGCCGTCATGAAGCGTCAGCTTCAACATCCTCGGCGCCGACTTGGACTCTTCATTCGCTTTAGGAGCGGAGACATTCCTGATCTTCTGAATTTGAACTACAATCGGCTTCTCCAACTTACTCGGATCTTTAGTGAAGTCCTCGGGGAACGCGGCCTCCCCTATGTCCCTCAAATCAAACTGGAAAATTACGTGTACGGTAAGGCGACTATATCAATACAACATACTGTCTCATGCCGATTGAAAATATTAACGAAACTGATATACTTACATCCAAAGCTCTTTTACTTAGAAGGTTTACATCGTCTATTTGACCATTTTCACTGAGGATCTCAATACCTTCTTCACTCAAGTGCCTACAAGAATCACACATTCGTTATTAGCAATAATAGCAACAAACACACATATCACTACCATATTTAGTATTATTTACCAGCCCAACTCTCTGAGATCTTCCCTGAGTGACATGATGTCATTTGTTTAAATGTTTTTTCATGAATTTACACCAAATTAACAAATAAAAACCTCTCAGGCACACCGAACGAATTGAGCAAATCCCAATTGCTTTTGATTTGACACATTGAGTTCAGTCAGAATGTTCAGATGAGACAGAGACAGTTGAGTTGAGTCAGTCCATGTCTAATTGTCTATATCACTATCATTCATCGTGTGAAATGTCAAAAAGCATGTTTTAAATAGGTAGCCTTGGACGCATGCACCGACCACACAGCCCCATAAAGTATCTACCGCTGTCTACGGACTCTACGGTTGACGTCATAGATTATACAATTACGTTGACGTCGTTAACAATGATAAATGTTTAGTGACCATAGCAAAGGTCAATGACTGGTCAATATTGACAACACTGACAATATTAAGTTTGACAATTTGACATTTCATTTCCATTTTCCAGTGTCCTGTCCGTGCTGTCATACATACCCTAACAGACAGAACTACAGAATAGCTCTATTCAATTCACCCGATTCACCGTTCAATTGAATACGATAATAAGTTCTTTCCGTAGAGTAGACGGCAGGTAAATTATTCAGTGTTTGATTTCAACGTTGAAGCGTGACCAAGCCAAGTTCCACGTGTTAAATTTAAATTTTTATCGAACTATTCATAAATACACCACATCATGTCGGTAAGTGTTCCTACAACGTAAAATACAGCATACGTTTAATGTAGCAATTTTTTATATGAGTTTTACTTACCTATATAAAACTTGTAAACCGATTGATGCTCCTAGCGTAGATAAGATAATTGGACAATGGACAGTAGCCAAAAACTAACAGCATTTTGTGAATCCATGCTACTTTGCCAATCCCTATTTACCAAATAGTAAACAATGTTTTCTGATGCATCAAATATAGATCTTAGGAGAATACGAAGACTTTGTATCCTATAACTGTGTCAAGGAAGATTATAGACAAATGTGTTTTAACAAAATATATTGAACTCGATCCCTTCTACAAAATACAATTATCCAAATGCTTAGATATATCCTAAATTTTTTCAGATGTTCTGAAAAAAATTCAAACTGAACATTAATTATTATCACTATCACAATTATTGCAGACACATATCTTCAATGTTGAAATGACCTGTGAAGGATGTTCAGGAGCTGTAGAGCGAGTACTGAATCGGCTCAAAGGACAAGGAGTAGAGAGCATCTCAATAAGTTTACCAGACCAAAAGGTTACAGTAACATCCTCACTGAGTGCTGATCAACTGCTCGAGGTCATTAAGAAAACAGGGAAAAAAACAACATATGTGGGTGTACAATAAATATGCATAATTATACAACATATTTGTGATATTGTAACTTAAGAACAGGTATTATCGTGCAGTTTATTAATAGGATTTATAGATACTGAAGTAAAGTATTACTTCGAAAATATTGTGTAGCTTTTTGTATTAAGGATTTATTTATCTTTACGGTACCAATTATTTTATTGCGTGTACAGCACACAAGTGTTCTTCAACTGAACATGATTTGTTGTTAACTAAACTTTCTATATAATATTTTATACCAATTATGTTTCATAAATTAATAATCAACTGTACAGTATTTTTCTAAAATAAATTTTATCAAATGTATGTTGTCACTGAATTTATAAACCATTTCCATTTAAATAAATGAATTTATTAATAATAAACAAAATAATATTTTAAATTCTATAGGACATTATAAATATATTATATTATTTGTCATTTTCGCTCACAACATCCTCAAGTGTGTTGAGCCTTAAATTCACCAGGTCAACTGCTTCATGAAGAGCATTTAAATGGTCAACAATTGCATTCACTGTTGGCAGCACATCAGCACAATCACAGTCTTTTATCTCATTGGTGCTTGGCAATGTGAGATTTATCTTCTTCAATTTCTTAAGTAAAGGTTCACTAAAATGGTCTCCATTCAGAATTTTGAACCCACTATTTAATGGGAAACTTCTTTTCCTGCCCACCCATTCTATGGTACCACTTGTATAACATACATCATCATCCTTTAATTTTATCACCCCAAAGAGGTCTGATTGTCCCTTATCATTATCAGTAGACCTATTTATTATTGAAGGTATTGTGTAAGTGGTAGGAGTAGGCGGAACCCTAGGGATGTGGCTCATGTTTCCTACATGTTGTTCCGAGTTGTCTAGACCTTCACTTTCCACAGTCCAATTTGTTGGTGTTCTACTTCTATTGGGTTGTCCTTGAGAACTTTGTAGAGGTGTTGATGTATATCGTGAAGTAACCCGAATTTGTTCAATACTGGGTTGTTCCACCACAGTGCTATTTGCATTTGGTATTTCCCGGAAGCTTTCCAAACCAGACTCTTTGATCGATTGAGGTTCATCATCAATATGGACAAAGGTTGTCACTGGATACTTGGTGCCATGGTAGCACTGATACCAGATCCTTGGAGCCTGATTTGTAGATTATGTATTAATTATATCCATTTATATTTGGACATTCTAAAATGAGTGAGAACTTTTGAGAGTGCGCATGTTAAGATTGCATCTCTCCATAAATTCAAGTTTTTGAAGAGCTACAGTATATCTGGTGGCAACAGTTTGTTGATATGGTTCCTAAATGGAGATTGATGATTAGTATGAGATATTTATAGGAATGTTAAAAGATTTCTACTCAACTTATCTTCTAATTCACTACACTAATAACTGCTATCTCTTTTTGATAACCTTATATCTCTCTTTTGACATTGTTGTAGCTTTAGATCCTTGAGATTTAGGGGTAGGTGTTGGATTCTGATCAACATTTTCTTTTAATTCACTGCCAAGTTCAGTGAAATTTGTTTTCCACAGAAATACCTGAAATATAAAAAAAATATTATACACAGCAAAAGTTACAAATGGCATTCAATATAATTTGATACATATATTTAAAGAAATTTACCAGTTTCTCTTCACCAGCAGAAGCAAATCCATCTCCACTGGGAGAAAAATTGACTGCATTGATTGCACCATTGTGTCCACTCAGTGTGAATATTGGATGGCCTTCCAGTAAATCCAATATCTAAAAAAATATTATAGTGCTTATATGTAACAGTTTAATACTTCTTTGTCTTCAAGAGGAAAGTGAATAGGCTTTATCTAAGTTAGTGCGCTCAACACCTCAAGGACTTCATCGCCACTTACCATCAGGTGGGATTGTTGTCAAGCACTACCTTATAAGTAAAAAAAAAATTATGACCAAAATTTTAATATGTACCTTCATTTTTCCATCTTTGCTTGCAGTAAGAATGTAACTCCCACTAGGATGAAATGCTAATTGAGTTACTGCATCATTGTGGATACTAAAAACAAAATAATTTAAGAAATATTAATACCATATATTATATTAACATAAATATTAAAATTCCATAAAAAAAATACAGGTAGATAAAGATAACAATATCCACACATAATACAGATTGCAACATAAGAACAGATTACAATATAATCCTACATAATTACCTATAATATTGCACAAGGTTATGAGTCCTGATATCATACAGTTTGACATTGCCATGTGAAGTTCCTACAGCTACGTAGCACCCTGAGGGATGCCACACTATATATAAACCATGTCCCTTTTGATCCTTATATGTGTGAATGCATTTCCCAGAATCTGGATCCCAGAGCCGTGTGGATTTATCATCAGAACAAGATGCAATTATGGATCCATCATGCAACATGCAAGCTCTTCTCACCCAATTTGTATGGCCAACAAATGATGTTAAAAACTTCAACTTGTCACTAGACCACAATTTAACGATTTTGTCATCTGAAGCAGTTACTATCTGGAAACAATGATTGATGATGAGTGATTGTTTTTTTGTTGTTATACATTTTTTATTAATTAATATAAATATTACAATTCATATTTACGACAGCAATACCACATTGCAAATAGAATCATCAGAAAGAAATGTTACATAGGCTAGTGGGCCTCTCTAAACAAACACAATGTATGTACATTTTATATTTGTTTTATCAACTAAAATATTTATTTGAATATTAAATAGACACACAGACAAGACGGGCGGTGGGTGCACATCACACATGTTAATTTGCATACGCGTTTTAAGCAATTGCAAATGCAATTTTATGGGCTTTGTTTTGACCAACTTGTAACTAGTACATCAGTACTGTTAATGTGAATCCGATACTGCTCCAGAAGATAGCTGCATATGTTAAACAGGCCGGATAAGAGTGGACGAATTTTAAGTTTGGTTTCTGGACTACGTAAAAAAACTTTTAGTATTTTGATGATGATGAATGATGATATTATTTATAAAAGGTATAATTATGTATATGATATTCTATGTATTGCGTAAAATTATTTCAATTGTTGGCTTATTAAATAAAACAACATCTTACCTTTGTACCATCAGAACTAAACTGTACAGAACGAACTGTCTGTGAGTGAGCTTTGAAGAACCCTGTGCTTCCAGTTACAGTTGGCACCCAAATCCTGACGGACTTGTCGCGTGACGCAGAAGCCATGTACTTGCCAGAAGGCGAAAAACACACGTCCATAACGGCCTCATCGTGTCCTTGAAACCTGTAGCTCCTTATAGTTCCACGGAGATCCCATAACTGATTAAAAATTAAGTCTAATTAGAGTTCCAATAAAAAAAGAGATTGTTCCAATAATCCAGAATTGTGCACATTTAAGAGAATTACCAGAACACTGTTATCCAAGGAGCCGCTAGCTATCTGCTGTTCATTGGGATTGAAAGATAGAGCAGTAATTCCACCGCGATGTCCTTTTAACTGTTTCTCTAAACTCGGTTCAGGAAAAGATTTTATATCCATGTCAATAAAATCTCAGAATCTTAATTATTTGCGTAACATTTATGTGCTTTTCAAAATTCAAAAATGTTGACAAACTTAACAAATCCGTTGCCAAGTTGCCATTGTAACACCTACAGACTACAGATTTACAGAAGATTAAAGAATAAAATAAATATTATTAAATATCCCTTCCTTTATTTTGTTAATACAATATGTTGGCAACACTTTATTGTTTTGTAGAGAAAAATCTTGGATTTTTGGATTCGGTTCCCAGACGAGGCAAATTTACGATAATGTGAATTATGTGATAGTACGTCGTATCCTGGCCATTTAAAAATAATTTTAATATGCGTACGTATTTCATCATACCCAAGAAGTCCAAGAACATTAGTTAGATCTGTTTTTACAAATAGTTATTTACATTATTTACCTACTTTTAGAGTCCATTGTGTAAATTAAAGAACGAACTTCGGAAATGACTTTGACAGATTTAAGTCATATTATCCATTGACCTATACAACAGGGACACGACATATTGTTCTTTTAGTACTACAAATGCTACTGTCAAATGAGGCCGAAAGTCCACTATGTTTTGTGTCCAGATGACATTGTCAGTCAGTTCAGCCGGTAGTTGTCTTGTCAAAAAGTCGTGGTCAAAGTCAAATCAGCCATCTTTAACCATACACAGGTACGCTATAAATAACATTAAAAATATTGGTTATTGTTAATGTTGCCGGGAAAATAATGGAAGATTTACATTGTAATTAGCAAGGTTCTTATGTGCAGTTATAGGTCATGAGTAGTTGATGTCATGACTTATAGGTCAGCACTAAAGCTGCCATGTTTTGTCATTTGTGTACAGAATGTCCGGATGACATAACAGTAGCACGCATTTTTTGTTGACATGTCACTTCCATAGGTTTCATATTTCTATGATATTATCAGATATCTGACAACATGTGACACGAACCTTAGAGTATATATTACGGTAGTATAGAGCACGCGCATTGCACAAAATGTTCAGCTCGCAGCGTAGGCAGGTGTGCTATAGATATTTATATTGAGAAGTGTATGGCAATTAGGGATGTACCGATTACATTACGTCACTATCGACTGTCGAAAATTATGAGTAATAGAAATGTAAGGAAATCGTGTGGCTTGTTATATTAAAGTTTATGAAATAAAATATCGGGTTTAGTGTAATTTTTTTTATTACAAAATCTATATATGTAAAAGGAGAAGTTGAATGACTAACTGACTGACTGACTGACTGACTGACATATCAACGCAGGGCCTAAACTATAAGGGTTAGAAACTTGAAATTTTGCACAGGGGTTCGTTTTATAACGTAGGTGAGCACTAAGTAAGGATTTTTGAAAATTCATCCCCTAAAGGGGTAAACGGGGGTGCAAAGTTAGTATGAAACTTTGCAAACAACAATCAAAATTCAAATATTTGCAACAAAGTAACTAATATTTATTGAAGTAAAATAGAATGCTAGTGTAAATAGTAAAATTAAAAACATAATTATAAGAAACATCAATCAAAATTCAAATATTGCAACAAAGGAACTAATATTTATTAAAGTAAAATAGAATACCAGTGTAAATAGTAAAATTAAAAACATAATTATACGCAACAACAATCAAAATTTATATATTTGCAACAAAGGAACTAGGTAATATTTATTTAAAAAATCTTTCTTCTTCAAAGTTTTGTTTTAGTTGAATATGGTAATTTTATCAATAGAGTAAGAATTCTGTATAAAAACCTGTATCCAGTGCTAATCTGTAGCGCACATCGAAAATCTGTATAAATACGAAAAAATCTGTATATAATTATGGCAACGCAAATTTTTTAGACTTACTATAAGTTAAAGCATTAACTACTACAATCTATCTACTGACTACAATCCCACCTGATGGTAAGCAGCGATGTAGTCGAGGGTGGTAAGGCGCAATAACTTAGAAGCCTATTCACTCTTGACTTGAAGATACCTACATATATTGTAATCGAACGGAAATACCGACGCACGCAATTTGTTCCAGTCCTTCGCGGTACGTATGATGAATGATGACGCAAAGCGTGACTTCCGTATTGGAGGGATGTTTACGACGAAGGGATGAATAAACGCCGTGAGTCGGGTCGTTCGATGGTAGAAAGGATTAGTAGTTATTTAGATGACTTAAGTATCTTAAACCTAATAAACAACAACAATTAAACAGTGACAGTAACTCTTTTACTACATTACTACTCTAGTTTACGCTATAATATTTTTCGCATTAAAATACTAAAAAGTACTAAAATCGTACTAAACACACACCAAAAATATTTATAATAAATGTTTAAAAGATTTTAAGTATTAATATATAATTGAGTTACATTAATAAAATATATAATATATTACATTAGTATAATATATAATATAATATATTAATGTAACTTTAATATTCAAAATCCACCTATATTATAGGTTACTAATAATTATATAGGTTCATAGCTAACATTTAAAAAAATAATTTAAATATCGACTACAGCGTTGGTCGCGTCACATCACCGCTCTCCACGCTTCACTAAGCGCGGGGAACGGGGCGCGCGGGGAGTCCTACGCGTGCCTAGCGTGCCCGCCCCGCACGTCTCTTTCACCCCCGCGATGCGTGATTTGTTTTCATAAAAATAAGTATATAAATCGACATACCGATGAAATGTGATACTGGATTTCAGTTTTGTGTGTTTCCTAGTATCGTGTTTGCAAGATTGAACTGCACATTTGACCATTTTGATACGTAAATATTCGAAAACTCTCTGTAGGAACGCACAGCGCTAGCACTCAAGTTCACTCAACCACGACTACAAGCGCTCGCGGCGGGAACGTCGTGTTGTTCTCAACCGTCGTAGGAGTTCCCACCTCGTTGCGCTTGCTCTATACTACCGTAATATATACTCTAAGGACACGAACACTATTATCATCTTTATACTGTGCTATTAGTCTCTACTAGAGAAATACGACTTGCTGCCCTTGCTGGGCTGCTGGCCAAATCCGCCAAATTATAGTCTGTGCTTTACATATGCCATAGAATTTTGCAATTATTGTTTCCTTGGCTATGTGTAACTGTAAAGTACTCTGTGGGTATGTGCCGTGTTTTATTTTATTATCTTTGTGTAATTTATTATCAATGGTTAATTTTCGTTTTCGGATTGAGTGCAGTTCGACACGAGGTATTTTTCAATGTTTTGAAATTAGTCGTATATTTATCAAGGAAATATTTGCATCAAAATATAAATTTTATTCAAGTACACCTTATCAATTCAAATAGTATTGATATATCAAAGATATACTACCTAATTGGTGACCGCAATTAGAAGATTCCGAAGTAGTTGTTGCTGTGACTGCTGTCTGTTACCGGGTACATGCTGTATTGTTTATTTTATTTCGTGCATTGTAAAAATTAATTTATTTCAGTACCAGAACATAATGAATTAAAAACATATTCTATGGGGATATATTCGCCAAAAAGACGTGAGTAAAATATCTTGATTAGCATTTACAGCTATAGGGCACGTTTGTGCAGTTATATGAGTAAACAGTACTGAATATCGATGTGATTATTTATATTTTTTGTAGAAAAAGCTACCTGCAATGGACGTTCCATTAGTTGGTGGTGATATGGTGGGGGAAGTAGCCCTTATTGCTGACGAGCTTAGCCGTGCAGTGGAGCTGACTCTGAACCCTACAGTTGCACACGAGGCTCGGAATGAAGCTTACAATGCTTGTGAGAGGTGAGGCTGGATATTACTGACAATATTATGTACAAGAGCATAATCAAATAATTTTATAATTATGCAGAATGAATAAGTACTTATCGTACAATAATACTACCAGTAGCCCACTGAGTTGGTAACAATTAAATTTTGTTGCAGTTTTAAAGAAAACTCCCCAGCGTGTGCCCAAGCTGGTTTATTGCTGGCCAGTGGTTCCCAATTCTCTCCAGTTGTCAAGCATTTTGGTCTTCAGCTTATGGAACACACTGTCAAGTATAGATGGACACAAATTACCCAGGCTGAAAAGATTTTCATTAAAGTAAGTTATTTTGTTACATAATTAATTCAATTAAAAAAAAACAATTTTGAATTTAAAATATAAACTACAAAAATGATGCAATGCTTCTGGACAATAGGAAATTAATGATGAAATGTTGCAATTTGGTTGAGTAACATAACTAACATATTATCAGTGTTTTGATGCACACAAGATTTCCTCATAATTCATATAAGCATTTATTTATTAAGATTGGTATCAGATTCTGTAATTGCCTGCTGTTTCTTTCAATTTATGGCATAATTATCTTCTCAATTAAAAAGGCCTAATCTTAATTCAACCAGTGATGAAGTAATGAATTGAATCTTCTTTACATTGGGAGATTAGTTGTCCATATGTGTTATGAAATATAAAACTAACCACATTAATAAACTTCATGCAGTTAACTTGATAGTGTTGTTTACAAAAACCTTTTGAATTCTGAACACTTCATTTGTTGCTAATACAGCTGATTTGTGTGTATGAATATAGTTTGATTCCATTCCACTATTTCCAATTGGAGTGTTTTAATTCAGGTTAACTCTAGATGGTTCTTTATGTTGCGGTATGGTATGATGAGGTGAGTGGAAACACATGCAACGAGAAGAGTGATTGATATGAATGTGGGTGGACAAAGGGGACCCAAAGAAAAGATGGATGGATTGTGTGAAAGTCAATATGAAAGATAAGTGTATCAATGTAGAAGCGATGGCTGGTGATTTTTTATCTTTAACTATACACATAACAAAGTACTTAGGATGAAAATTGATTTGAAGAAAATAATGTTTTGTAGCTTAGATATGGGATATTATGTGCAAAAATTTTCGTTGTTAATAACTTTTTCAGGCAACATTTTTACTTTTGCCAACAGGAAAATGCCATGAAACTTTTGTACATGGGTGGTTGGGAGACAGGTCACTTAAATGATGCCCTAGCTCGAGTGATAGTAGAAATGAT
The DNA here is from genome assembly GCA_905404295.2 of Ochlodes sylvanus. Lineage (NCBI taxonomy): Eukaryota > Metazoa > Arthropoda > Insecta > Lepidoptera > Hesperiidae > Ochlodes > Ochlodes sylvanus. The sequence goes on along the minus strand of FR990130.1, from coordinate 11,090,353 downwards.
CAAGCGTGAGTGGCCGCAGCAGTGGCCCACGCTGCTTGCCGAGCTGAGTGACGCCTGCGCCCAGGGACACTCGCACACGCAGATAGTGCTACACGTGTTCCTTAGGCTCGTTGAGGATGTTGCTACGTTACAGGTGAACATTCATTTCAAAATCATTAAATTTATTCCTATAGGTATTGTTGATACATTTAAGCACGTCATTTTTTTTACTCTGTCGCCGTTTCGCAATGATGCTTTAAAATGGAGGAGCAGAAACGGCGAAAGAAACTCCTCAGCACATCTTTTAAAACAAAATCTTTTCATCTTTAAAAAAAACGCAACAAAATAGCGAAACTGGTTGCAGAGCTGGTCATTTTCTTGCATCTTTGTTATTTACATACTCATCTACATTATAGTAACCCTTGTCTACAAGATACAATTTTACTTGTTTCTTAAACATACTCATAGTTACATACATAGTTGGTGATATAACTTTCTAATATTTTAATATGAATATTATAGTTATGTAAATTACTATTGGATCATTGCCTTTATCTGTTATGACTGCATGTTGTTACATTCAATGTAAAGGTCGAGTACACTTTGTATTGTTAGTGACTTAGTAACGAAGGTCGCACAAGATGCACTAATGATTACGTCATCACAATATTATGTTAATTGGGCAAACAAAATAATTGTCAAAGAAATGATTGTACATATAAATGTTGGCGAGAAATATGTAGAAAATTTAACTCTACCTTAAGCATTATTTTGTTTTGAAGTTATACTCTTAGATAATATTTTTTACATTACGATTCCGATATGATACGATTAATTTTTATTTGACTAGATGAGAAAGGTTTCCTTCTATTAATGTATACACTGCTCATGGTAATAGGTAGTAGAGCTTAGAGTTCGCCCGGGGTAGTACTACCGCCCGCCATGGTACTTAGTACCATTTCTGCCATGTAATAATTGTTTTAACTGCAATTGTGTTCCGGTTAAAATGGTTAGTTTTTATTTATTTATTTAATAGTTTATGTACACATACAAAAGAGGTATAAAAAGTAATTAAAGTTATTTGTACATGACAATATGTGTTTCATTGTTTTTTTTTTAATTTATTAATATCTTTGGTGTCAAAGTGCACAACAATAATTTAGTTAGCCGCGGAATCCGCACCAGTGTTGATATGTATGGGTTGGGTGGTTGCAGACACTGGAACAGCATCAGCGGCGCAAGGATATCTACCAGGCCCTGACGGGCAACATGTCGGAAATATTTGCCTTCTTCATGCGTCTCATTGAACTGCATGTGCAAGAGTTCCGCGAGAAGACGGCCGCAGGTGACTACGCCGCCGCCGCCAGCAACGGCAGGGTGGTACAGGTATGTTATCTTAAAGTTAAACTGTATCTCCCATAGTGAATGAGATTCAAGTAAGTTTTTATTCGCGCACGCTAAAAGGGTCTACATTCAAAATCCTAATTTCAAACATTTGTAAATGCTAAATTCCATAATAGTTTTATAATGTAGGCAGGCTACAGCTGGCATAATATGGATATTATTATTTATTATTGCAGCAATGGTTGGATGCAATACTATATTCTTTCCGTTAGTGTACGATATCGAAAACCATCAGCTATAATTGATCGTCGCAAAAGCTACAAAACATACACAAAATTTTGTTTTTTATCATTACAGTTTTTGTGATAGAAAGTAGCGTATATGTTGCCCTATAACCCCCTCTATCTTCCTGTGAAAGTCCCATTAAAATAAATTTAGTCGTTCCAGAAATTAGCGTGTTCAAAATACAAAAACAGACTGACAATTTTTTTAAATATGATTGTTTGTGTTTCAGTATTGTGTAAATAACTATAAGCACTTGTGAAACAGTTATTTTGAAATCATAGACAGACAGACAAACCTATACATATCAATTTTATTTATATGTATAGATTTATTTCAGGTTGTTCTGTTAACACTAACGGGATTCGTGGAGTGGGTGTCGACCAATCACGTGGTGACCAACAATGGAAGACTGCTCCAGATATTATGCATTTTACTAGAAGACGATGCATTCCAACTGCCAGCGGCTGAGTGCTTGCTGCAAATTGTTAATAGGAAAGGCTCTGTGAGTATGACTTAACACTAGGTATTCCTGTACTATAAACCTTTGGTCTTTGCGTTGCTACATACGAAGACATTTGGGCTTTTGGATTTAATACTAAACCTAGCAACGATACTTTTCATATTGACAATCGTATTCGGCTTCTTCAGCCACCGCCAGCTTTGGTCATTTTGTTTCTTTGACTTTGTATTAATCAAATGTATGTCGCTGCATTTAAAATATGTATATAGTAGAAAGATATTGTTGATATCAGCGATATTGTAAGTAAAAAAGAAGTCACTTGCGTAAATTACATAAATGTATTGGTTTTCATATGCTGGATTCTTGATCCCATTGATATGTTTCAGATAAAGGAGCGCAAACCACTTATGATATTATTTAGTGAAGACGCAATCTCATGCATCCACCGCGCGGCGGTCGCGAGCATCAACAAAGTGGATGAAAACCATTATTTGTTCCTAAAAAAGCTTTCACAGGTAAGTCTAATGGACATAATTGTATGTATATAGGCTTTTACTAAGTTGGTGCATTTGTGCTAACCTAGACTTTACTAAGTGTATACGTTTTAGCACCTAACCCTACATTGCCACTTACTATATCCATAATCAAGCATTTAACTACAGTAAAGAAAAACAATTAGCACATTTGAAAGGCAAGTTGTTATGAATTTTGTAGGAGGCAAAGAATTAACGGTAATAATAATAATTAAAGTATACTATTAATTTTGATTTAATTTATGACAGGTACTGGCCGGTCTTGGCCAGCAGCTGACCATGTTATGGAGCCACGCCAGCAACGTGGACTCGTGGATGCCGGTGCTGATGGAGACGATGCTGCTGATGACGTCACACCCGTCGCTCACAGTGGTGCACATGCTCAACACGATGTGGCTGGCGTTTCTCAAGCACGACCACGTCTCGAAGCTGCCTCACGTGCTGGCGGTCGTGCCGAGGTGGTTGCAGGTTGCCGCACCTAAGGTTCTCAAGGTGAGATGGTTTTGTAACGTACATACCTTTAAGCTATCAGTATAATTATGCAGAAAATAAATATGCACATATGCCTCGTTTGATATTCGTTTAATTAACTTGGTGGTGTAGTACGTGTACTGTCGTTTCCAGGTGATGTACCCAACGTCGCGGGCGCACAACGTGGCCGACGCCGCCTCGTACGCGTGCATCGACTACGACAGCGAGCAGGAGTTCGCCATATTCTTCAGTCGGTTCCGGACTGAATTGCTAGAAAGTTTTAGGTATATTTAAATAAAATTAATAAATAACGCAACACACTCATAGCCCCATACTAGGATTCCCTGTGTCGTGGACAACACACTCAGACTCACACACAGACTCATCATTCAAATTTCCTTGCTGGTAATCGTACCCAGGACCCTTGGAACGGCGATCCGACATCGTAACCATGGCGTCATGCGGATCGTCAAACTTTCAAACGTTTAAATATCATAGGGAAAGTAAAATCAGAGTTATGAATGTATTAATTATTTTCAAACTTTTTAAGCGGGTCCATCGCTTCTTTGTTGTTCGGAAACGCGTTGCTGACGCCCCTGGTGTTGCCAATGTCCATCGGCGATGGTGATCGCTTACCACTAGGTCACCCGTCTGGTCTTTTGCCTGCTTGGACCGTAACAAGGAAATAAAAAACTAGATAGCAATAATTTTAAAGCACTTATTAATGTATGCAATGCACCGGGCAGGTACTCGATGTCGGCGGCGCCACTGGTGACGTGGGCGTACGTCCAGCAGTGGGCGCACTCGGCGCTGGACAAGGTGGACTCGTGCCCGCCGCACCTGGACGCCGCGCACCCGCTGCACGTCGAGTGGGACGCGCTCGCGCAGGTACCACGCCGCTCGCCGTGTATCGATACAGATGACGTTTGGCAAGGAGGTAGCTCACAGTTGGTAGACGTCTGTTGAGAACGGGTCTTGTCATGTTCCACTCCCTAAGGGGGTAAACTAAGGGATGAATATTTGTTTGAGAATCAGTTAAAAGTACCTCCACGCAGGGCTGCGGGCAGCATATAATATATTATACGATACGATACTTTACGTGTACTATATAGCTTGCTAATTGGACTACACTACACGCTTATAACATTGTTGAAGAGCGGGGAATTTACAGTTTACAGTGATGAAGTATTTAAGTTTTACTAGCTGCACTCACAATACTATTTACAAAGATATGAATATCGACAATAATATTGTGTGTACGCACAATAACCGCGCAGGTGTTGGACGTGGTGCTGTCGCGGCTGCTGGTGGCGGAGCCGCGGCCCAGCGTGCCGGAGGGGCTGCGGCTGCTGCAGCGCTGCGTGGCCGCCGAGCCGCGCGCCGCGCTGCTGCTCTCGCAGCTGCTCTCGCTGATCTCCGCGCTCTTCGTGTTCCTCAGCTGCGCGTACAGCCAGCTCGCGGGTGCGTGCGTGCGTTCGTGTGCGTGTGTGTGTGTGTGGGAGTGCGTGCGTGCGTGCGTGTGTGTGTGTGTGGGAGTGCGTGCGTGCGTGCGTGTGTGTGTGTGTGCTTGATAGATCTAATTGATGACCGTACACTTTAATTTCACTTAGTTTCTTCTCATCCATTATGAAGCAATTTTGCGAAACGGCGATAGAAATAAAAAATTGACGTGCATAAATGTATCATTGCTACCGATTTGAATAAATGATTTTGAATTTAATTAGTTATAATATAATTAGATCACTGCCAGACGAAGACTTTAAGCCTGAAGTATATTCTCAGGTCAAATGTTTATGCGATATTATCATTTGTTTGGAATGTTTGGTTCCATGCCCTGGTAAGGTGGTGATTGTTTTGAAATTATTTTGTCTACATACCTTTTGTTGTTGAAAAATAGTTATATTTCTAAGATGCATTGGATAATATAAAAGTTATAATGTGTTTAATTTTAATTTTGTAGGGCCGGGAGTCGGTGTAGCCGGTGCGGACCTGTTGCCGCGCGTGTTGGACAAGATATTCGCGGCGCTGGTGTACGAGGGGGCGCCGCCCGAGGACCGCCGCTCTAGGACTGTCAAGAATGTCCGGCGACACGCCGCTGGCCTGCTCGTTAAATTGGGATCTAAGGTATGCCGTTGGGACGAGCCGATTTTTTATAGCAACAGTTGACAAAGAATTAGACGAGCCCCCAGGGGCTCGAGTCTGCAAATTTATAAAAGCTTGAATTGCGTCGTATCTGAAATTTTCACATTGATATTCGACTTTTACTTTGTACAAGCTAGCGCTTGACTATGATCCGTCCTGATGGAAAGTGTTTCAGATTATTCCGACACAATGCAGACTCAGGTCTCTGGAGGTAAGTAGTCTCCAGCGCCATCTACCACAACGTTACCTATTCAGACATTTATTGATTTTAGTGAGATTCTTGTAGATAGTTGCATAATATGGCGATAGAACATGCATTTTGCATAGTGTAAAATTTTAAGAATTTTTAGTTGTTTCAGTTTTGATGTAAGTGTGCTATATGTGTTTGTGTGGTCAGTACCCGCTGCTGCTGCTGCCGGTGTTCGGGCGGCTGCACGAGCTGTGCCGCGCGGCGCTGGCGCGGCCCGACCTCAGCGCGGTGGAGAGCGTCACGCTGCAGGAGGCGCTGCTGCTCGTCTCCAACCACTTCTGCTGCTACGAGCGGCAGAGCGCGCTCGTCGCGCAGGTACGTCCCCGCGACGCCGTCGGGTGTCGCTCAAACCTCCAGTATATACACTTTTTAATAATCTTTGTTTCAGAAAATTTATCAAGGTGTTTGTTCGAAATACTTCTATATCATTATGTACATTTTTATCATTTAAATTACCTAATTTAAAAACAGAAAATCGTCAAAATTTTGTTGCGGAAGTCTATAATTGAAGGTATCAAAATTATACAGTTACTCGTAAAGATAATTAATCGATTTTCAACACTTTGTAGAGATTGTACCATGGAGTCAGAGTGCCTACTCTGACTTACTCTTGTTACAATGACCTCATTGTGGCAACATTACAACATTGGATACAATGACGCTGTCAAAGTGTTCTACGAGTAAAATATCGAGCATCCAATACAAGTACCGAGCATGAACAGTCGCAACTTAGCCTGATCGGAGATCTCCCTTTATTATCTCTAATTCGATCGATGTCGCGCCAGGTGCTGGGGTCGTGCAGCGCCCGGTGGGCTGCGCTGGCGCCGCACGTGCAGTGCGCAGAGTCGCTGGCGCGGCTGGTGGGGCTGGACGCGCCGCCCGGCGACGGGGAGGACGCCGCGGGCCGCGCGCGCCGCACGCTGCTGCACGCGCTGTCGCTGCTGCTCGGCGTCGTCAAGCGGACCGCCGTGCCCGCCGACCCGGACAAGTTAGTATACGTAGCCCTGTCCGTACACGCTTACGATTCTATTCGGGCGAGCCAAACAGTCGGCAGTCGTGTCCAAAAAATAGATTCACCAGAAACAAATCTAAACTTCAATATTTTGCCACCTAATTACACTATTGTAACTTACACTAACGGAAGTTTTTTACTATGTATATTGACTCGTATTGATGGACTAATATAGTTAGTTACATTTTCTCCATGGTTCATTTGCTTTCATTCGGTTTGCTTTGTCTGATTCAGTAAATAATATTTATATTGGTTTGCGGTTGCGTTTATACAACTTCCTCATCAAAATTTCATGGTTTCACGAGTTATTTAAAGCATGTATGAAACATGATAACAATTTACGTCATGTGCGTGAAACACGTCGATCACTCCACAGAGCGTCGCGAGGCGGTTTCAGCGCGGGCGTGACCCCGTCCGGGAACCCGGTGTGGCGCAACCCGTGCGCGGCGCACGTGCTGCCGCTGTTCCCGCACGCGCTGGCGCTGGGCCGCGCGCTGCACGAGCTGCACGCGCCCGGCGGCGCGGCGCTGCGGCACGCGGCGCACGCGCGCGCGCTGCAGCCCTCCTCCGCCGAGCGGCGCAACCTGCTCGGCGTGCGGGACCTGGACACGCCCGCGGCCAGCGCGCAGCCCGTGGCGCCCACCGAGCGCATGCAGAACTTCCTGCTCACGCTGCATGACAACGTAAATTGATTCAGTTCTTTTTATAACCTAAGAACAATCCCATCTTCCATGTATAGTATGGCCGGCGGTTCTTGGCCGTTCCAACGTTTGTTCGGATCGCTGCCCAGCAGTCAATTTTAGGGTCGAAATGGTGGTAAGACGCGCGGGGTGAGTGGGATTTCACTTTGAGCATACTTGCGCACAATATCCGAAAGCCTAACGTCAGACCGGCCTAGAACCCTCGGCCGTACTATACAGACGGCGATCAGTTACAGATTAATAATATTCGTTATCAGGTGTGTCAGCTGGTGGGCGCGGCGGCGGTGACGCTGGGCCGCGAGCTGTACGCAGCGGAGGAGCTGGCGCGCGCGCTGGCCACCGCGCTGTTGGCGGCGCCGGCACAGCTGCCCGACCACTGGCTGCGGCGCGTGCTGCGCGCGGCGCTGCGCCCGCTGCTGCACCACTGCCCGCCCGCGCACTACCGCACCGTCGCGCTGCCGCTGCTGCAGCACCTCGCGCCCATCAGTCAGTATCGCCTCTACCCCCTACCCCCTACCCCAGCTGCGCATAGTATTCGATCCCGTTAATTTTTTTTATTGAATTGGCCGATTCGAAGTGACGAAAATTCTATACATGACTTAATTACCAGTAGTTGCAATACAAACCAACAACAATGGTTTAACATGCCCGCGAAGCAAGAATGGTGATCACAATAAATTTTGTTAGTTCCTAAATGATCCTGTCGTAGTTCGTAGTTATGTGGCAAGTGTCATTTAGCTAATATTGAGTGATGATGTGATGTGTGATAATACAGATGTCAAGGGAACGCGATATTTGTAAATGTTAACAAATTGTTGCAGTGGTAGTGCACCTATCACAAAGGTGGGACTACGTGACGTCACTGTACGAGTCGGGCAAGCTGGAGGAAGAGGCCGGCAGCGAGTCGCAGGAGGTATTGGAAGACATGCTGGTGCGTCACCTCACCAGGGAACACTTGGAGTTGCTGAAGGTAAACGTATTTATGATTGTCAAACTTATGCCGGTTTGAGTACTAATTTGTGCGGAATATCGTAGTGTGTGGTGGATTACTTTATCCCTCATATTGTGAAAGGAGACCTGTGCCCATCAGTGGGACGGTTATGAGTTGCGATGATGATTATGATACTGATGTTTATTGCACTGACTCATAATATTATGCTATGAACATAAATATCCAAAGATAAAATTCTAAGTCAAGGATGTTTGTCAATATTGAGATGAAATATAAATGCAAACTAAGAAAATAATGATGTCAATGTATACGTATACGCTTCTATAGTGTTTAACAAATGAATGCGCTACAAATCATATGCGGCAGGTGTGCCTGGTGGAGGGCGGCATGGGCGGCGTGGGCGGCGTGTCGCTGGACTCGTGCGAGATGGAGGAGGAGTCACCGGCGCCGGCGCGCGCGCCCGAGACCGCCTCCGAGCTGGGCGCGCTCGTGCTGGCTGACCCCGTCGCCGGGCCCGCCGTGCTGCACACGGTCAGTCCCCCAATTGTTGACTAGCGGCACCGACCACACGGCCAATACACTCCTAATAACAGGCGAATGGCTTCTGTCAACACATCTGGGTTGTAGTACCGATATAAATTCGTGCCGTCTCATTCTATCCCGTTGCTTAAATTGATCTATTTCTTTCCAACGTTTCGTGTAGCCTTGAATTGGCCAATGTTAGCCTTTTTTACCCTACTATAATCGGGGTGTTGGGAGTATGTGGCTAGCTCTTTTTAGCCAAATAACTCAATGCAAACATTCATTAACTATAGACATTTTTAATTTAACTATTTACTGATGATTTTATTTATTATTGATTGTAGATATACATGAAAAATATTATCTGATAGGAATGTTATGAATATGTAATTTCGGATCTAGAGACAGATACGGATATATAGGAATAATATTGTACTGGTTCCGTTACGGATATTAGAGTATACTTAAGAGTAAGCAATAGAAATAAGACAAACTATGCAAAACTAGCACGCGGTTAGTGTCGACTCGGGTGGGTAGAAACAAAAACCTGTCATAACATGTCTCATTAAGGTTCCACCCCTATACGAAATTAACCGAAACTTTTATAACGGATTGGGTTACCGTTACGGTTTCATTTTTATTTCGGATATCCGATAGTTTCGGCTACGGTTACGGTGCGCCGTGACATCCCCGGTAGCTAACTAGCTAACACCGCACGTGTTCGCAGATACTCCGCGCGCTGACGTGGAACGACTCCCCGTCGTCGCTGCGCGCGGCCGCGCTGGCGCTGCCGGCGCTGCGCGCGGCGCTGGCGGCGCGGCGGCTGGGCGCGGGCGAGGCCAGCGGCGCGCTGGCGGCCGTGCTGCAGGCGCTGCGCGTGCACGGCCAGCACGACGCCAACCAGGCGGCGCTGCTCGCGCTTGCCGTGCAGGTAACCTCGCCGTCCTCACCCCTCACTTAACCAATCCACCAACTGGTCAGATAGGTGTGGTGACGTCTGACAAGCCTGAATCACGCTTTCGAAGTTTTCTGCGCCGCTCGGATATTTACAAGTTCCGACAAAGTTCAGTAGGAGCTTGCCCGCTCCCCGGGCACGTCGTCTCGCCTGGCGGGAGATCTTCCTTTGCCAAATAGGGATGGACACGAGAGACCAATGTACAAACCACAAGTCATCATGATAAACAATAATTACTGTCCCATTGCTGGGCTCAGGTCTCCCACAAAGTTTGGGGTACAGATTGGTCTGTACTTCATTTGCCTTTTTTTATTCGCATACATGAATAAATTTAGAAGCAGCAGTGCTAGTGACGTGTCGCGTTGGCCGCAGGCGTACGAGGCGCTCCGGCCGCAGTTCCCGGGCGTGGCGGGCGTGCTGCGCGCCATCCCCGACGTGGACGCGCACGACCTGCGCCGGCTGGACGAGAAGCTCGCCGCGCCCAACGGGAAACCGGCCAAGATAGACAAGAGCAAGCGGGATCTGTTCAAGAAGATCACTTCCAGGGTACGTCGCGTCGTTTATGTAGTGATTGTTGATTATTGACCTGTTTTGTAATAGACCTACATAATCTGAGAGGTGTCGTGTAATCTTAATTTGAAAATTTCCTGTAGTGTTGGCTGTTGCCAGGCATATTCTTGTGCACATTATAGTTAACATAGATCACTTGGACTTCCTCTTGATAAGACTCTAGATTTGTAGCATCATAAATTCATTAAAATCGCCTTTTGGTCATTTTTAATATTCAACCTATTCGTAATCCTCAGCAAGTTGCCTAGCAACTGTCAACAAGTTACATTATATTATCGGATATTATTACTTCACTTACTAAGAATCCTGAGATTGTTATGGTCAGATAGAATATAGGGAGCGGCCGTTAACCAAGTCGTTAATACCATCAATCCGTTAACCAAGTTGTCAATAACATTAATCCGTTAACCAAGTTGTTAATAACATCAATCCGTTAACAAAGTTGTTAATAACATCAATTCGTTAAACAAGTTGTTAATAACATCAATCCGTTAACCAAGTTGTTAATAACATCAATCTGTTGGCAGCTCATCGGTCGCAACGTGGGCCAGCTGTTCAAGAAGGAGGTGTACATAATGAACCTGCCGTCGATGGCGGCGCGGGAGAAGCCGCGCGCGCCCGACGCGGCCGAGGGCGGGCTCGAGTCGCTGTTCTCGCCCGCGCCCACGTAGCATCGCGCCCGCCCTGCGCCTCGCCCGCCCTACGCCTCGCTGTCTTCACACGTACCGACAAACACAACGACACAACTACACTACACTGCCAGTTCTGTCTTTACCCCCGGGCCACGAAGGGCCCCGGTTTACCTTGAGGGTTTAAGTATCTTAGCCAGAATAATACAAAAATATTTATAAATAGGAGTATTTTAAAAATTGTATAACCTTGTTTACTATTATTTTGATTCTCCGGAGCCGGTTTTTAGCTTTCCAAAAGGGCCCCAAACTCGGGGCCCGGGGGTTTCGTATGGGTTAAAACACCCGTGTACGCTATAACCACACGACAAGTACTACTTAGTCGAACGTATATATTATGTACGTGCGGCACGGCAACCAAAAAATCGTAGCGACAGACGTTATCTCACGGCTATGTGGTAGCAAGAACGCGGCGTTGAGAAGTATCAGCGGTATTATTCAGACTATTGCTTGGCGACATTTTGTTGTTACGATGACGTGTGGTTGTGGAACGTAGAACTCTACACTCATCTTTGGCCAACTTCTATCTACTTTCCAAGCAGTGTACAGGCCGCTTCTCTTCGGCCTAGTGTGCTTGCGGTGTAATACGTTCAACGATACCGTTAGTGATGTTCATACGCTACATCAATTTCCTACTGTCACACCACTAATATCCTAAAGAATTTGTTCAAACGTCTATTTAAAAAAATCATGTGTACTAAAAATTAACTATTTATTTGCTTTGTTAAAAGCAAATACTGTGAAGAAACCATCAAACCGTGAATTCTCTATAATGTTCTCGAATGTTTGTGAAGCCTGGCCAGGGTGGTGAACTAAGGAATTCATATTACATATTATGTTTCAATAGAGATCCCGAGCCCTGCAGTGGGGCAGTTATGGGTTGGTTTATAGACAGTGTCGAGATGTATGTGTTATTTGTGGAAAAATAAATAAAACAATATTTGCTAGAAGAATTTATCTGTCAAATAAAGTGTTGGATGAATACCCAGCACGACAGACATAGTATCTTCTCAGGTCTCAGTTGTGTAGTGTGGTGCTCTTGATGTGTAACTGTATTACCATGTGAAGGTGTATTTGTGGGCGTTTTTTGATTGGTGTTGTTGCGTTCTGTTTGAAAGTAATGTTGTTGAATGTACTTTACTTAATCGGAGTTAAATTAATCGAACGACTGTGTTGTCGATGTGAACATTTTTATACATTTTTCTGAACGAATACCCTTGAACGATAATAATAAATATGACAATACTTAGCACAAATTGTTGACTGCAGTTAATAATACTGTGTCATAGCATAACAATATTATTTGAATTATAGTTGCATATTGTAATAGTACTAACTGGTGTTGTTATGTGACGCAGAAACTTGAAAGTCAAGCTGCTATTGGTTGTGGACAGCGTTGTGCAAAATGTAATCACGATTACAGATTTCTATTTCATCTGGTGCATTTTGCCGTAATTACCTTTTCTCGGAAGCGCGTATAGCCCGGCGACTCGATCTCAAGTGATCGACAAAGTTAAGCAACAGCGGGCGCGGTCGCCAGTTCGATGGATGATGATGATGCCCTCCAAAGCCATGTCGGAGGCCTTCGGGTGGCATAATAACTTCCGATACTTGGGTTGGCCACTAACTCCACCAATCCGCACTGGAGCAGCGCGTTGGAGCATGTTCCAGGCCTCTTCAATGTTGAGGGCTTGTACTCAGTACTGGGCTATTAATGTGTTGAGGCCACCTTTTCTCGGGCGGTGCTCGCGGGGTCATTGCCACGCCTCGAAATGAAATTGTAATCTGTAATCACGATTACATTTTGCCCATCCCTGGTTCTGAACAATCAGCTTGAAGTAACACGATGACGTGAACGTTTATTTATTTATTTATACAGAGGCAGTCTACTGATTTTGCTTATTTACAATGTTAATTTTCGGGTTGTCCATGGTTTTATGTTAACAAATGCGTCATAACTATTTTTATGTTGAGGAATATATTTTTAACTGTTATATATTTACCAATCTTTTTTACAATAAAACAGTGGTGTTTGTTTAATGAAGTAAACCGAAGTTGAACACTGAAGCATATTTCGATGTTGTGTAAATAATACTCTTCGTATTTAATATATATTATGTGGTTTGTATACTTTTAGGAACAGTAAAATGAAATGTGATTTTAAAAAAGGCCTATCGTTAAATTTATATGCATTAACAGTAATGTATTTGTACTATAATAATATAAATATTCAAGGCTTGTTGGCGTTACAGTATGTTGATGTATAATAATAAAATGATGCGTGATAAATTGGTATATAGTGTAAATATAACATAATATTGTGTACCTAGCTGTATGTTTTGCGTTCTTTTGGTACAAGAAAGTGGTATTTTATAAAAGTAGCGTTTGCTTGCCGCTGTCTCGGCAAAAGCCATATCCTACTCGCGATATTAAATGTTCTATTGTGAATAGTATAACAGTTTGTATGTTATTTAATTATACTATTACAACTATTTTGAATTTAATTTCCTATAGTATTTTAATTTTTATACCCCAAACAAAGTTATCTCCACCCGCTCCCGCACTGCGAATTCACCTTCACGGTTGGATTTGACTATGTTACAATAACACTGCTTGAGAAGCATTTGCTTGTAATGTATTCACTTTTAAAAACTACAATCAGGAGATTTTTTAGTTTAAAAATTGTCTTTTAACCTTACTGTAGTAGACATAATAATCTAAACAATATTTGCTTCGAAGTTTGATGTATTAACATAATAGTTGAAATAACATAGGACTCCGAATATGACGTTTCTTACAGCGGGTAAATAAATGAAAAATCCAATAAAAATAGGACAAATAAATAATTTATTGAGATTTACTTATCGTAAGTGTAAACAATTTGCAAGCCTACGTCGACGTTAGTCCCGTCGGCGAGCAGCGCGACCGCGCGGGCGGGCACGTCCACGCTCAGTACGGCCGCGTCGTCCAGCGGGACGCACTTGCTCTCGTGATCGCCCACAACCGGTATCTTCCGGGGACCCATCACTGGGTCTTTGTACCTCCATAGCCGTAGGTAGCTGACATCTGGAACAATATAAATAATAGCGATTATATTATGAATATTCCTCTTTGTCTTTGTTGTTATAGAGGAAAGGTAGGACCAGAAATGCCTCTGCAGGCAACTTTCGAGAAGAGAGAGGGGGGGGGGGGGGGGCTTTGCGTGCCTCCAATTTTTATCCGTTGTCATGATTACATTTTGGGCAAAATGTAATCATGACAACGGATGCAGCTGAATGAAGGAGGAGCAGGAGCAGATGAAATGAACTAGAATACTATTTCGCCGAGAGAATAGAATAGTCCTCGAGTATATCAAGTGAAATAAAAATCAAAGCTGTCATCTGTATAGATTTGGCACTAACCTTTCACAGCCTTGACCTCCTTCGCGATCTTGGCCTTCAGTTTATCGACGGTGTCCCCGTCCGCGAGCGGCACGGCCACGGTGAAGAGCGCGCTGCGCGGCGCGGGGTTGACGGCGCGCACGCGCAGCGCCGCCGCGCGCGCGAAGCTCACGTGCGGCGCGCCCGGTGCGCAGTCCTCACTCGTCTTCTCCGGCGTGTCCGGGCTGTCCGTGAACTTCACCTCAATTGTGTCCAACTGCCGTGAAATTATCAAATTGTTTAATTAATAACAATAATAATATATACTACTTCCTTATATGACTATGGTAACTGGCCAGATTATATGAAGTTTATGTTTATGAAACTGAAAATTCATTAGCGGTAAAATTAAATGGTGCTGTATAAGCTTTTCACACAATAGGCACTTGTGAAACAGCCAACAAATCAAACATAATATACATTTGTTTCTAACGCTTCAGTATTACTTACAACATAGAACTCTTGTAAAATAGTAAAGTAATTAAACGAGAGAACTCTGAACTCATGTTTGCGTCTAACGTGAAACGAGTGAGCGTTTATTTATTTATATCAAAATCTGCCCGACCGCGATTCGACCCGGAACCCATCGTTTCACTACGGTCCCTACCAAGCAGACTAAAGCATCGTCAGCCCAGTAACAAAAGTATACCAACGTCGAGCGTGTTGAGTAGGTACTGCCGGTTGTCGTTGAGCACCGCGGCCTCGTCGAAGGGCAGGCCGAGCGCGAGCGCGGCGGCGCCGGCGCGCGCCAGCCGCTCGCGCGCCGCCTGCACGAACGGCATCACGCGCTTCGTGTACCGCTGCAGCTCCGACACGCCGCCCAGCCGCGACGATATCGTCTTGTTGTCCGGCAACCCGGCCGGCTGGAAACGATTGCCACTCAATCAATTTAATTTATTAAAAAATGTGTGCAATTCACACGTGCTAGAAGTGAAATCTTCAAAAAATAGTTTGGTTAGATGTCATAACTATTGTTTTAGCGCTGCAGCGAACTTTAGTTCTAACTCTTGCTAATGTTCCTATCTCATTTTCTGCCATGTTAAAATGTGTGTGTCTTTCTCGTTTCCGTTTCGTTCCATTTGCGCGTCAATTCCGTTTCATCTAATTCCAAATCACAACGATACTAAAGAAGTATTCGCTTCAAAAGGTTGACTTAATGCTAAAAACATTCTCTGCCAGTCAACCTTAGTGAAGTGGAAAGACAAAGAAGGTCGTCACAAAAATGCAAACAACAAACTTGAATGTAGATTACAAGAGACTTGCGTGAAAAACGATATCAACATGATTATTTTCCAATGAATAAATCGACATGTAAACTTGCCAACTTACGCCATTCAACTCCTTGAGAGTACTCAATATAATATGTTGCCACTTGGGATACTCCTTGGCAACCCAGATGATGGCTTGATTAGGTTTCTCCGGTGTGATGGGTTCTCCCTTTTTCGGCTTCTTCACAGCGCAGTGGTTCTTCAGGTAGATGCGGAAGGAGTGAGCAGCCTCCATCAGGTAGTTGCTAGCTTTCACTGCCACCTCGTCCACTTCACCCGCCACGGGCCAGCGTTCGTGGAGAATACTTTGTTTCTAAAATAAAATACATATTGCTCAACTTACATACCTATTAAGAACAAATCAGAATTAGTTACAATTAGAATAGTGCAAAATGACAAAATCATTAATTTAATTTTTTTCAATAAATATTGCTAGTCACTCCTTTAAATAAAGGGACTCACATAATCAGCTGGCACATAAATTGCCAGTTGCCATTAAACGAGGTGGTACAGATCTTAAACTTACAACAGTAGGAATCTGGAGTTGCCTCATCTGTTTTCCTACATGGACAACAAAAACTTATCAGACCAAAAAAAAAACTTACATGGCCAAGAAGTTCCCAAACATGTTCAGCGACGTGCGGACAGATCGGGGAGATGAGTTTGGCCTGTATCTCGATGTAGGCAGTGGTGACGTCACGGTGCACGCCGCCCTCCGAACACAGCTCGCGGTACTTGTCGCGCGCGGCCTGCAACTCGAAGAAGCCGGACTTCAGCGCGTCCTTGAACAACATCTTGGCGTAGTTGTCGTCCGTCTGCGATATCTTCATGTTCATCTCGCTTATGAATACCTTGTCGTGGAAATTGTACTCTCCTGTGGGGTTGAAAAGTTTTTAATTTGATTGGAATATTAGAAATATCAGTAGTAAATTATAGTTAAAATTACGTGGTAAAATACATAACTTTTGGCAAAAGTTGACATGCATGTTAATTAGTGATCAAAAATTCAGAAAATCTGCTTCACTGCCCGCCCTCACTAGTAATACACAAGTCATATACATTGCCTACAAACAAGACACCTTAAAAAATATCTTATGTTTATGTAAATATTTCACTGTCATATAATGATAATAAAATTGAATCATACATCTTACACAGACAAATGATATGCATTTTTATAAACGAAAAAAAAAAAAAAAACCTGTCCTAAGAGTTGATTTCGCTGCTACAATTTCTTTCACCCACTCAATGAAGGTATACAGTCTCAGAATAGCTGCATCGGCTGTACTCTCGACAAAATTGGCATCTTCTACCGAGTCTCCAGCGTCGGCCAACGTCAGCCGCATGCCGTCAGCACTGAACTTATCCAAGCTCTCCGATAGGGTCAAAAAGTTTCCTTCAGACTTTGACATTTTGGCAGAGTTCAACATGAGATGTCCGTTAGCTCGGATCCCCTTAGGCCACTTATCTTCTTCATTCTCCCACATGGCACAGTGGTTGTAAATATAGTATGTTAAATGGTTTTGGATCAAATCTTTTCCCGACGCTCTTAGATCAACTGGGTACCTGGAAACAAAAAGTTATAAAATCAAAATACAACACAAGTTCTAAACAGCACAATATTGTTTCCGAAATTGAAAATAAAATCTACCAAAATTGAAAAGATTTCTTCATAACATCCAAAGACTTCTTGGCAATCTTTGTTTTCTTTGGCACAGGTGCATCCTTGAAGAAAATGTAATCCCATACTTCCATAGTCATATCCTCAGGTTTAATTTTGAGAGCATTTTCCGCATTGGCCCTAAAAGTGTTTCCTTGTAGGAAGTGTGCCACAGTGTAGTAAGCATTATAAATTGTTGAGTCTGAAAGTGATTCTATGACCCATTGCTGATCCCAAGGGACTCTAGTTCCTGAAATATTGATAAAGTTGAGTGTGAATAAGCTAGTATAGAATCTTAATCTGACTAAAACTCATTGAATAAAAGTCTCACCTAGTCCATAAGTTCTTGAACACGCATATTCGTGTAACCAGTCAAGGGTAGCCTGAAAGTTTTTCCGAACCTCGTCATGATAAGTATTTATTCTAGACAAAGCTTTTTCTGCCTGACTCTTCCACTGTTCTTCCCCATAATTGAGATACCATTGATTACAGAGTGCTACAACACACTCATCGCCAGATCGCGACATTATCGTTTTTTCAGGCTCATAGTACACAACAGCACCATTTTCATCAATAAGTTTTTTTTGTAATTTTTTCTTAACATCCTGAATTTTACTACCTTTGAATTCTCCAACAATCAAGATTCCATCATAGAATCCTTTGAGATACACCATTTCCTTTGCTTGTGTTAATTTTTCCTTATCGTTCTGACTCTGAATTTTAAGTGTATCATAAACATGTACAGCAGATAAATTCCCGAATTCTGGGATTTCTAGTATGGGTACTGGTTTATAGGGAAGTACCATTTCATCTTTAATGCCATACTTATCTCTGAACGCTGGTTTCTTCTGTAAGTCCACAAGGGCTGCATAATCGTCAGGGGAGTCACTGGGGACACTGGTAACAATTCCTGTACCTTTATCCTCCTTAATGGTCAACATTGGTAGGGAATAGATTTTTGGATAGCAGGTGAATGGTGCCTTTAAGGTAACTCCCAGAAGATCACTACCCATGATTTCCAATAAGATATTGAACTCTCCATCAGTTGCAGTGAAACCTTGATAACACATGTTTCTGGCTGCTCTTCTTGTGCAGATAAATATGCCATCTTTAACAGTCTCAAAAGCTATATACTTAATTTCTGGGTGGACCCAACAGTTGGTTTGTCCATACATTGTCTCTGGGCGTAGAGTTGCTGCAACAAAACTCACTGTCTTTCCTTGGAATTTCCTAGAAATAAATTAAATAATATTGGTCCCTACTTGAAAATAATTGTTATGATCAATAAAACTTGTTATTAGTGTTGTAAATTTTAATCTTACATTGTAACTTACTACTTACTTCATAGCTCCTGGTAGAGGTTCAATAACCTGCATTTTAATGAGGGTATACTCTTGAGGACCCGCCCCCTCACCAGTACTCCTGTCGTGGTCCATGCAAGGCTGTTTGTCTAAAGGAGAAAATATGGTGTAGCGTTTACCATACATGATCTTATTACGCTCTTTCAGATGATTGAATTGCCATCTTATGAATGAATCGTAGAATGGATTTGCATCTGTTGTTATGAACTTCCTACGCCAATCTACCTACAACAAAAAATCTGTTAATTTTTTTTATATTTGATAGTTAGCAATACATATTGTTGCTTAGCAAGCAATACTACATAAATCATAAATACATTTTGATCAACTTTACAGGAGAGTCAAAAAACTGCAGTATTGCATGCAATGGATGTGTGAACATGTTAATATTATGGCACCACTGGTTAGTGCTTTAAAATCAGAGCTTATTTTCTTACACAGCAATATTTAAATTTAATCAGTTCTAATGTTGCAAAGGTCACACTACACATATTCAAAACATAATACGAGTAATGAAAGTATCTTACATGCAACCCCATTCTGTTTAAGTCAGCTACAGCTCGGGGTGGGAAGTACTCCAGCCAATATAATTCATTAGCAAACTCCTTGATTTCCTCGTCAGGGACTCCAATGCTTTGCATGATCTGCCACTGATACTTAGCGGCTCCAGTCTTAGCTACCGCTTTACTCTTCTTTCCTTTGCTCTTGTCCTTAGGCACCACATCCTCTTGAGTTGTCACTGACACCTCCACTTCTTCGGGAAAGACAGGTGGACAGCCGTAAAGTGACATCTCCCTCTTTAGTTTATCTGCACATGCTTTTATAGGCATCCCAGTACAGTGGAACCCAAATGGAAACAATACCTTCCGACCTTTCAGCCTGTAGTATCGTACAGCAAACTAAAAATATTTTTTTTAAGGTTACATGAATATATATACCTACGATTGCGTTAATAAGAGTCATGTTGCAACATACAATAACTATCGACTTACTTCACATTTGGACAGCGAGAAAGTGTGCCCTAAATGTAAGCGACCATTCATGTACGGATAAGGAAAGGTGCACATGAATTTTTCGTGTTCCTTCCCATCGTCGGGTGCCTCCACTTCGAATATCTTCTCTTGGTTCCATCTTTCTTGAACCTTTCTCTCTATCTCTTGGAGATATTCAACCTTAAATGTTCCTTTGCGATCTAGGGCCGCCTAAAAATGCACAATATTCAGTCAACATAGCACCAAATATAACAGTAGGAAAGTGATTTTTGGCACGGTAAATATATTATTTGTATCGATAAATATAACCTAAAAATGTCTATAAAGTAGCGCATTAAATTAATAGAACATCGAAGGTATCACAATTAAGTGCATTTACCATTCAAATGTAGTTTTTTGAATGTAAATGGATAATATTTAAAAAAATCTGGATACTAGATCAATTAGAAAATTTAAATTTGTACATGTACATGCATGCATTGCATGCGCACAGGACACGTTAAAATGTCAATTGTCAATCAATTATTAAATGTCAATATTGTCAATGAGTCAATGTCAAAATTGTCAAATGAGTCACCGCTCCATTCATGCCGTCACCACAGCAAGAACCAATGTAGGATTATAATCATAGAGTAGAGTAGCTATTAACAGGACGTAACGAACGCAACACAACTCAACTTGCTTTCAAATTATGGGAACCAACGCAATGGAATCTACGCGATACTATGACATTGTCCTGTGTCCTGATTGGCCTGACATTGATGCTGGTGATAAAGTACTTGCCTTCACTTCGCGTCAACCAAATTGCCATAGGCCCTATACTCGAAAAACTGTATATTTAGGATCCGTTTTCTATTATTAGGTTAGAATTTTGTTATTAAAAATTGTGCAGCTTTCTTTATTTATTTTTCTTTTGTTCTATATTTCATTCTAATTTAATTCATTTATATTGAACGTAGTTATAATTATTGCATGCGAAAATTATCTGTGCCTACTTATTGTTATAAACACAATTGACAAAAAAAAATTGGCGCCAGTAGCGTTTTCTGTCATTGTCATTTACTTTACCGGAAACTTCGCCACCCCGTTTCGAGGACGCGTTAGCCGGGAGCGCCGGTTTCGTTTTCTGTTCCTTTGTACAAAATTTAGAGATAAAATAATGGCGCCAAGATCAGCAAAGGCAAAGGTATAGTTGCATGTCCATCTATTAACATCTAATTAATATTTACACTCGCGAATGAATTCAAAAGCAGGTTTACATTGTTATCGACAAGGTACCTATCGCTAAGATGCTTGTGATTTGTCACTGTTACTGTTGGATTTTCATTATCATATGAAAAACTATAACGGTTACCATTGCCACGCAGTTTAAATAACGTGTCCGTTCCGATTAATTAACATCCAGACCAAGATGGGATGATATTTCACTAAATACTATGAAGATGCCGCGTGTTTTGTGTAAATAGTCTTCACACATCCACTGTGTAGTAGGTAAATTTGAACGTTACAATGAAACTTGTTATTTAAATTTGATTTACAGTGCCACTGTCTCTTATGTGCCCACAATTGCTAAACTGGAAATTCTGCCTGTACTACATCCTGTTATTCATAAGCACTCCTGAAAGAAACTGATGTGATGTTTTGTATGCACCATTATAAGTGTTGAAGAAAATGGAAGGGTTCAATCTTTGTTCCTGTTGTTACAAGGATACTACTTGGCAGGGGGACTCGAATAACAAATGTAGATATAATGTATGATCGCTGTGTAGCTATCATTCTTTATGAAACCTATGTTTTTGAATACAATTGTGATTTTGTTTTACTTTTTTTTGAAGAATCAATAAAGGCAGTGAAAATCTCGACTACTTTCGTCCATACAACCTTAAATGTATATTCAGCAACAATATTGCAACTAATTTGTTATTTCAGAAAGCAGCCGATGTAAAAGTATCTGAAAATGAAGCTCCTGCCAAAGGTAAAGGAAAAGAGAAGAAGGTTCCAGAGCCTGAGGTGGATGCAGATGAAGAACTTCCAGTGGTAGAAAAAAAATCTAAGCGTGGAAAGAAAGCTGCAGAAGGTAAAGAAGCCAATGGAGATGGTGCTGCAGCAAAAAGGGGAAAGAAAAAGATTGATGAGGAACCAGTCATTGAAGAGCCAGGTTCAAATGATGACAACTCTGAAGACGCAGAGTCTGTACCAGCCGAAGAAAATGATCCAAATGATAGTGATGATACAGAAACGAATGGGCAGACAGAAGAAGTACGGGTACCTGCTAGTCGAGGACGCAAAAAGCAAGCTAAGAAAGAACTGGCTGATATAAAACCTAAAGAATCCAGTAGGGGTAAAAGAAATCTTAAACAAAATGCAACAGATGACACTAAAAAAGAAATAAGTGATGATAAACCAAAGGGTAGGGGTCGGGGTAGAAAAGCTCTACCAAAACCAGAAATTGAACTGGAAGAAGATGAAAACAATGCTGAAGAAGAAAGTAAACCACCAGTTAAGGGCCGAAAAAAAGCACAAGCTAAAGCAGCCAAAGAGAAAACTCCAGAAAGTGAGAATGAAGAATCACAAGAGGAACAGAAAGATCTAGACGAACCTGAAGAAGAACCAGAGCCTAAAAAAGGTAGAGGTAAAAAGAATTCTGGCAAGAAAGCAAAGGCAGAAGTAGAAGACAAAGAGGAAGAAACAAAAGAAGAACCAGCAACAAAAAAACGAAAAGTCAATAAAAAGGAAGAAAAGGGAAAAGGTACAATTCTTATTTTAATGTTTAAAGATTTTATAATGTTTTGAAAAAACTAATTACTATTTTGTGAACTTTTAGGAGAAACAAAGGATGACGAGGAAATGGAGGAAGATGCTCCAGAACCAAAACCAGTAAAAGGCAAGCGAGGGCAGAAGAAGGTGATAGAGAAACCAGTGGAAGCGGAGGAAGAACTGCAAGATACTGGTGAGCCTACTAGCAAGCGCCGGCGCAAGCAAGCCGACGACAAGGGTAATTAGTTTTGTTACATCATTGACATATTTGGACAATTATTGTTTTGTATTGCTATGATTAAGTGTGTTTTATTTTATTATGAATAAATGGTTTTCAAAATATCTATATTGAATTATTTTATTTATTTTTCTTTACCTCTATATAACATTTTCACTTAATAGTTCAAGAGGTTTGAATATGTCTGTATGGTAATAATATAATATGCTATTAAATAATACTTCATATAAATATATTGCAAATGTTTGAAGCATTTAGAACAACAATAATCAGTACTTGGTGCTTAGTGAGTGATGTTGTTTCCATCAATAGACATGACCAAACCCCTTCGCATTAACTGTAGTAGACGCTGCCGCATGTGGGGAGCTGATATTATTATTGCAAATTAAGATATTAGTCATAAAAGAATGTAATAGTATGTAATTTATGCTTGACAAGTAGTCAATAGAAATTATTACAAGTCATTTGGTGTAGTCTAACAGTGCATGAAAGCAAGGATAGGAGTATATTTACTAACTTAGTCCTGGTAAAACATTACATAAATGTATTTTCACTCCAATTAAAATTAAATTGCTAGCGTAACATTAGAATTAATGCAAAAATTCAATATTTTTATAACTGTCTATACACAATAATGTGCATATTAGAGTCTCTTGAAATCTTAAAGCAGTTTTTTTTTTAAATTAAATCTTTCTATTATCAACAAAAAATAAAAACAATACATAATATTTGCAAGAGTATTGTACTTAAGTGAAGTTAAGAACATAACACACATAAATATCTGTGTATATAAAACAAAGCGTCGTAACTATGTTACACCATTTTTAACTGAATATCAGAAAACTATAAAAACATTTGAAAATTTAAGGAAAAAAATCGACATAGTAACACATTTCAGTAGAATTCTAGACAGTGCTTTTTTGTTTCGTGATAGATAGTATTATTTCTTCGGGATGAGTTGAAGTACCAGGAGAGCAGAGGTAGTGATAAACTAAATCGTGTTCTTTAATCGACCTGCGCACAATAAGTCGCCTCAAAAATATATTTTTTATATATTGACACGAGATGAAGTACCAGGAGAGAAGAGAAGAATTGCAGCTGAGGAAACTAATGTGTTCCGCCGTAGTTTCGTTTCGTGATCGTGTTTTGTTTTTGTTTCGTGACTTTTTTTTGTTTCTTCAGTGATTTCTTTTTTTCGTGATAGCGTTTTGTTTTTGTTCATGATAGTGCCTTTGCTTTTCTTTCATGACAGTGTTTGGTTTTGTTTCGTGACATTGCTTTGTTTTTCTTTCGTGATAGTGTCTTGTTTTGTTTCGTGACAGTGTTTTGTTTTTCTTTCGTAACAGTGTTTTGTTTATTTCGTCGTTGAGTGTGCACTCTGTCGATACCGGGACCCGTGACCTCAAAGTGTAAGGATTTGGAATTGTAACCAGCTCCAGAGTTCAACAAATAACTTTATCAAAAAAAACCGACTTCAACATCGAAAATAATAAAATGTTAAGGATAGCTTAAAAACTACTACTCGTCAGATCTTGAAGCTATCCAATTTAAATGGGACCACAATATGACAAACATCCGCTTTCGCATTCAAAAAAATATTAAAAATCAGTTTACAGACGAGGGAGTAATCGCTGGACATTCATAAAAAAATGCTTCGGACATAGAACCTCTCTATGAAGTTGGTTAAGTGAATTTAACTCAGTTAATAATTGAATATTAAATTTATTAACCGACTTCAAAAAAGGAAGAGGTTCTATGTTCGTCTGTTTAATTTTTTTTTGATTACTAGTTGACACACAAAAAAACATTAAAATCGGTCCAGCCGTTTCAGAAAGCAGTTCAGTGAAAAAATATATACGAAGGTCGCCGGTACAGCTAGTTGTTAGTTAAAAAATATAAGATCGCGCGAATTTATTAATAAATTTGTCAAACTTTAAAGTATAAATTGTTAAAAAAAAACCAAAATATTCTAAATTTAGACGTGTACTCATTCTAAACCCTTTCAAACAAATATAAAATTTTGTAATCTAGATAGAAGTAGGTATTAAACATTTGCTACATAATTATTCATTACCACCATCATCGCAACTTATATTTTGTCACTGCTGGGATCAAGTCGCCTCTCACAATGTGAGTCATAATAATATGCTACGGGTTTCGCGGGTCATACCTAGTTTGCTACGGCCGTGTAGTGCGAGTTGATAGACTAAAACACTTGTGAGTATATTAGTTGTGAGTAGAAATATACCTACAGAGTAGATTGTGTCATTTATTATCACCTACATACTAATTGAACTTTGATAATACAGCTAGCACAAAATTATGAACTTTTTAACTTGTAAAGAGTGCGATACAGCGTTCCAATTACGTGGTAGCACTGTTTGCCGAATCAGTTTGATGAGTTTTTTGTCCTTATAACTACACGCCGCCTAGCCTTGAACAAAGTAGAATTTTTAATTCACGAACGATAAGTAGGTACCTAAACGTCACTGATTTGTAATACTTCGGTATTCAATGTCATAACGCATATAAATTTAAATGAATATTCTAAATGAATTAATTTGCAGCTTCGACTGAAGACACGAAAAAGAAGGCACCGGCTAAGGGTAAAGCCGCGACTGACTACGAATCCATTGATTTCTCTAATGATTCAAAGAACCCGCAGGGAAAAGAGTGGAACTTCAAAATAGCCTGTTGGAACGTCGACGGAGTCAGAGCGTGGTTGGCCAAAGGTGGTCTGGATTACGTACAATATGAAAAACCGGATATCCTGTGCTTGCAAGAGTTGAAATGTGCTCAAGATAAGCTACCAGAGGAGATAACGAATGTGCCCGGATATCATGCATATTGGTTAACCAGCGAAAAAGATGGCTATGCTGGCGTAGGCATCTACACCACGAAACTGGCTATGAACGTGCAATATGGTCTACAAGACGAGGAATTGGATTCCGAGGGTCGCATCATAACAGCGGAATATGAACATTTTTATTTAATTTGCACGTACGTGCCTAACTCCGGTCGAAAGCTAGTTACGCTACCTAAAAGACTGAAATGGAATGAAGAATTTAGTAAACACGTTAAATCGCTAGATAAGAAGAAGCCTGTAATTATATGCGGCGATATGAACGTATCACACAATGAAATAGGTATGTATTTCATTATAATGCAACATTATCAAGTTTCAAGCTGTTTTGTTTTTATATTCATCCACACAGAAATATATTTGTCTCGTTTTTGTCTTTGCAGACTTAACGAATCCTAAGAGTAATAAAAGGAACGCGGGCTTTACGGACGAAGAACGCGCTGGCATGACAGAGTTGCTGGGAGAAGGTTTCGTAGACACATTCCGGCATCTAAATCCTGACAAAACGGGCGCTTACACATTTTGGACGTACATGTTCAATTGCCGAGCGAAGAATGTTGGATGGTAAGTTAAAAAGTATAACTTTGTGTATGGGTTTTTGATACCAAGCCGATGCCGGCCGATCAGGGTGTCGTAAGAGGCAACAGAAACCTCTTGCCTGGGTCAGCCGTTAAACGACCTTGTCATGTTCCGGCTGGAAGCATCCTTTACCTTATCATCTTCCAACTAAGTACTTCCATCCTTCCATTTTCCTTCATCCTTCATTTTCCATCCTTCCATTTCATTCCATCTTTACTTACTTTTCCTTACCATCTTTCTTTTCTATTCCGTCTTTTTGGTTGGCATGCATCAGATGCCTTTGGTGTTAATGATGTCCATGGGCGACGCTGACCCCTTACCATCAGATGACTTGTCTGCTCGCTTGTATATAAAAATTGGACTTGTAATAGTTTAAAGTTATAGTATTGAACAAAAATACGCGTCCTGATAACAATCTCAAAGCAAATGAGGCCAGTGATTGAAAATGATTTTATCTTGCCGAATACAAAGAGCTATTAAAGTACATTACATATTTTACATATATTTTAATGTAATAAAATATTTCGATGTTTCAGGCGCCTGGACTACTTCATAGTGTCGGAGAGGTTGTTGCCGGCCGTCTGCGACAGTGTCATTCGGGAGAAGGTTCTCGGGAGCGACCACTGCCCTATAACTTTGTTCCTGCATCTGAGCACCGCCGACAAACCTAAGGAGTAACACCTACGCCTAATTCGACTTCCTCATTTATGAGATCTACAATTTTGTGAATAAAACATTCAAATTGTGATTGAATGAATAAAATAAAGACATTATTTTGCATACACTTATTATTTACTTTCTTACATACAATATACTTATACAAAATACACAGTCTTTTTAAAAACAGTAACTTTTATTTATCTTTAATCAATAAACGTTAGTTATTTTATGTAGGCACAATGATATATTACACTAGATACGCCACCAACGCTCCTAACGCGTGCAGTGGAAACGGCCCGGGTCGGACCGTTTGCAATCAGTCGAGCTGTCGGCTGTCATTGTGAGCGCACGTGTCGACTACATACTAAACAAAGGTAAAATGCCTTCTTGTGCATTTCGAAAATGCAACAATTATGATAGAAAGGTAAAGAAGGAGGACGGTAAATCATATCATAGGTAAATGTATAAAAATGTTGAAATTTTAAATAGATTAATTTATAATTTTAATTTTAATGAAACAGCTTGTTTCCAAACGATAAAAGAGATAGAACATTGCTTCACTCACAGGTGTAACAAAGATAGCACATACGCTAAGATCATAGATTAGAGGCAACAATGCAGACAGTAGGTACAATAGGTAGACAAGAAATTTAATTCATTAATTTAACTTATGATAACCATGATTTTACATCTAAATCACGTGCTGCATCAAAAACATATTTCACTTATACCATAATATTTTTTTATTTTTTTTATATAATATTTTCTTACTTATAATATCTTTATAATAAAACCCCCTGTTCAAAATGCTGATTCTAATACTTAGACGACGGTTAGATGTTAATATTATGTACTTCCAAGAGTCATAGCAGTTTTAGGCATAAATCATTCTAAGAATAAATGTCTCGTCTGTTACATTTATCTATGACACTTATGGTTAACGTCAATAGACGTCAGTGCAATATTTCGGTTGCGTTTGTCAGGTTCATTTTTCATATAAGTAACATGTCTACCTCTTTTTACTTATAATGTCATTGTGTAGGCAACTTTCAATATTTAACACTATAGGAGTGCGCACATTACACCAACTCGACGTTAACTCCACTCCGTTTTAACTCCGACGTTCCGTTCCGCGATCAACGCTTCATCGACGTCAACTCGACTCCGTCTCCACTCCGTTTCAACTCCGACGCTAGTTACATTACGTCATTGTGTCGGTCGACGCGTGGACTACTCGTCTACGGTGAGTCGTCAACGCAACGTCGACGCGTTGGTCTCGAAATGGAACGGCTATGGGTGTAGGGCGAGCCGTACAGGGCTTTTAAGTATAAGTTCGAAATTCAACCTTACCTTCAAAGATATAAGGCTCATAATTGAATGTTAGCTTTGTCAAGGTTTTAGTCGCGTTGGCGTCGGTCGGTCGTGGAGTCGTTGTAATGTGCGCACTCCTTAATAATTACACATTAAATTGTCAATATTTTAATTAGAAATGATAAAAACAACATTTTTATAAATTTCTATGTAACAATTATTTAAACACTTATTATTGACATATCAGGTCCTTTGCGCCGATACTTCATATGAACCTGAAATCAAGAGTTTAAGTTGACACATCACCTGTTCAAATTTCATAGGAAACATTTATAATATTTGATCGAGTGAGGTAGCCAGGTGAGTAAACCCCTAGCACCATACAAGTTCAGTGACCTCCACCAGAGACCTGACGCCATACAATCGTTCGTCGCTCAGCACCACGAGATGGGCAGGTTTCCTTGGATTGGACAACAACTCCACACCGAGACTTCCCCCACACTATCACCAATGACTTTGATATCACAACCGCAACCCACTTAACATTACTTTTACGAGTGGCATTGACATAATTAAACAACCATGACCCGAGAAGTTGTATACGTGTAATCTTAGCAACAGCCTACAGGCTCGTTGATGGTATAATATTTCAACTTTTTTTATATTTACGCAAAAAGTCTGAAAAGTGGGTACTGGAGCATTTAAAAGAAGCTGATCAACAAACAAGCGTATTTATAGTATAGACGTATCACACGGAAACCACTTATTTATGATATTTTTCACTTTGGTAAATGGATGTGGTTCGCAGAATAAGCAGAGCCAAAAAGATTTGTACACATAGCATGTAATAGGCTAGTTGACTAATTTTGAAAAACTAAATCATAGTTTGCCAAATGGTCTAATTTAACTGAAATATTAATATTTCAGTAAAATACTAACTGTAACCTATTTTATTTTATATTTTCATGAACTATTTGACGTTTCCGTCAAAAAACGCGTCAAACTGTCATGGCGACTCGTGTGACGTCATATGTTGGAAAACGAAGAGCTGTTTGGTTGAGCGGAAAGACCAAAATGCTATGACAAGTTTGTTTAGTTTTGCAACGTGTGACGTCACGCGTCGTATTGGCGTTCGCTGTCACGTGACTAGTGACTGTAATTTCGGGATTTTATTTCTCAAAAATATTAAATAATCATGATTTATTTAATCAATAAGATCGATTTTTCGTATTTGTAAATATTATGCTACCATAAAAAATAGAAATATTCAAAATATTTTCTTACTGTCAACTACCCTATTAGAATCGGAGCGAGGGCAATTTCTAGCTGTAAATAAACCAACAAAACTAAGTCATAATTACCTGAATGATTTTAACGAAAGCTTCTCTTTTCAATAGAGGATAAACTCCTTGTAAGAGACTTGTGGCACTGAATTCGAGTTCCTTCACCCCGGAACAAAACAGAGCAATGCCTGCTTCCAGACCCGTGCCAAAGTCACACTCATCCACCGCTATATTAGCGTATGTTATAACTGGTTGTAAATCTGACAATATTTTGTCCTTTTCTTTTTGCGATGTCGCGTCTGCCAATTGTTTAAAAAGCTTCTTAAGTTTCGCTAAAAATAGACAACACATGTTAAATTCGTTGAATTTGCTTCAATGTATTAATGGTCTCTATCGCCCGCAGGTCTTCTTGTAAAGGAAATAAAGTAGTGTAATCGAAACAAGTCTAGAGTATGATATTTCTAGGTACATAAATGGTGGTTTTACTCATTGTTATCTGCTCTTATTGGTGATGAATCTTATACCCACACAGTCTAAAACCTAATTATTATTTATCATAACAAAAAATAAATGTATCGTCGAGTTCAGTATGGATTCTATATGGGAAGAATTATGGTTATAGATTGGCAGTCTTAAATACACACTATGTTAGTCTTTGAAAACAGTTTTCACAAACAATGATTCTTTCGCAGAAAAAAAATTATATGCAATTTGTACTTAGTATGCAAAAAACTTTAAAAGAATTGGTAATTGTAATCTGTATGAAAATGTTATGATTAATCAATGAAATTATACAAGTTTCTTACCGTTACTCTCAGCTAGTGATCTGTATCCCAATTGTGTTTTTTTGTTATATGGCACTACTATTCCTGCTCCATGGAATGATTTGCAAATAGTTTGTTGCTGTCTAGTTTTCATGTCAAACTCTTCCAAAGTATAATCATGTTCCTTTGCCCATTTACTTACTTTTTCCATCAATTTCTGACACGCAACAGATACAAACGGTGAAGTTTTCTTTTCATTTTGTAAAAAGCAGCTGAAAATACACATAAAATAATTATAAATAACTGGAAGTGTATTTTTACAATATAGGTGTGTGTGTGGTACCTTTATAATTTTTTTTTTCATTAAATTTTATTTAGATATAGATGTTTGTCATTCAATAGGTATCAAACAGATAGACATAACTGCTAATTGAATTTTGTAGACATGCTAATAAAGAATAAGGAAACAGGAAAGACACTTGCAAAAAAAAATGTTTTACTACTCAATACACATTAATTTGAGGTTTTGGGTAAAAAAAATTTTCATCTACTTCCAGCATTTCTTAGAACTTATTTCACCTGGTAATAAATGGCAATGTAGCTTTATAGAAAAAACCTATTCACTTTTGACTTGAAGACACTCAAAAATGTGAATACCTGGTGCAGGCAATTAATATAGTTAAATATTACTACTGAAAATAATTTTTAACACTTACTATACAGCTACAAAAATATTCTTTGCAATGGGTTTGATAGTAAAATCCTTTTCACTGTTATTCTCTGCCAGGAATATGGGCTCTTCATCAGGACTGTCCCTGAAGTAACCGATGTGGTATTCACTCTTACCCTTTTTTTTCAAAACAGCCTGAAAAATTTCATGGTCACTTTTAATTATTTAATGTATTACATTAATACCATATAAACTTAATTTTTAAAAATTTCAATTTAATTTGATTCACAGCAAGTACGGTAGAAATTCCATTAAATGGACTAATTGGTGTCATAAGCCAACCATATAATCAAAAATCCGTATAATAGAATGTCTGAAAAAAAGTGACTTGTAGCGTACATTAAATTGTCCCCATAGAAGGAAAAATAATAACTAACCTCTCAGCCTTACTTTTTTTTTAAAGCCATTTTTTTATTTTTCTTACTCACATTGCTGCTCATGTTAACACACAGAATGCAGGTAAAGCTGAGCACCAATACTAGTACCTTATATAACAAGTGTAATATTGTATTAAAATTACCTGGTATTCTGGAGGATCATAATAAAACCTCCAATGAATTAAGTACAAATCCTTATCCTCTATTATTGGTAGTTTTCCAAGAAGTAAATCAAATGGTCCTATAAGCTGTAAATTCACAGTGGACAGCAACTTCTCAATGGATCCCTCTTCATTCTTTAAACATTCATAGAATGCAAAGAAGTCTGAAGGCATATTGACTAAAAAACATTCCTTAAAAATTTTATGGTCAGAATCTTTGTCAAAATACTGTGTACTTTCATCAATTACTATTGTAGTGAAGTTATTAATGACTGCATCAGTTTCAATATCGGCAGGCCTCTTTTCAGTGGCATTCACTTCGGATATTGCAGAGGTCAGATGTGTTTCGATTTTTTCTTTTTCTATTTCTCTGTTTGGAGTATTCACTTCAGATAATTCGGAGCTGGAAGCTGTTTCGCTTTTTTCATCTGTTTCATCCACCTTTTTAGCCTTCTCATTCTTATCATTTCTAGTGTAAGGGCTGTATCTAGCATTCTTCCGTTTGTTATTATCAGCTTTCTGAGCTTTTCCTTTAAATTTCTGTGGGGGATGCTTGAACTTATTTTGATGATCTGGATTTTTTTGGTAGCAGTTTACGCCGTACTTGCATATTCTTCTTGGATCTTTTAAGTAATCTTGCCATTCATCAGACATTTTAAAACTGTACACAGAAACCAAACGACAAGCGCGAGTGAATTTGATTCTGCCGCTGGCTATTAAAAACTATAAAGTATTAACAACGGTCTGATGATATCACAATATCCATCCAAGTAGATCCATCCCACCTATGAAATTAAGTTTATTAAATAGGTCATCGAATCTAAATTGAACTCAAAAGTCATGTTATTAATTACTAAAATAATTCAAACAAAATTCAAAAAACATATAAACATACCTACAAATAAAAATTACAAATACAAATTAAACAAATACAAAACAAAATAATCGTCAATTCGTGAAAAACATTGCATTGACAGATGGAATTAAATGTCACATTGTCTGTCAGTCAGTGTCACGTGTCAATGTCAACTGATAATACAGACTAGTGGATCAAAGTAGAAAATGAAATAATTCTATAAAAGTAAATATAAATTATCTACGAAACTGTCAATGACGATTTGTCAAAATTTTTATTCTGTGCAGCATACATGTCGTAGACCATTGACCATATGACCATAGTCTTAGAAAGAGAATATATAAATAAAGACATGTGGCCAACATGAGATAGCGCGAGAATTAAATGCTAAAAAGAATAAAATAAACTTTTCCTTATAAACTTTTACTATCAACTTAGATCGTAATTTTTTAAGGCACATTTATGTTGAAATTTATATCGGCAAAGTATGGATTACCGTTATTGTGGGAAAATGTTACTTTACAAATAAAGAATTACGAACTACCCTACTATGTTTTTATTTATAGCGTAGGCAAGCAAACGAGCAGACGGGGCACCTGTTGGTAAGTGATCCCCGTCGCCCATTCATGGATATTAGCAATACTGGGGGCGTCACCAACGCGTTACCGACCAAGAACGAAACGATGGACCCGCTTCTTGTAGGACCCAATGTCATAGTCTTAGCACTGTGGGAACATCGAAGTAGGAAGTTCGTTCCACATCTAACACGTCCACGGCAGGAAATGATCCATCCCACCGTTACTCATAGACAAAAACAAACACCAAAAAAAGAAAGGGAAAAGAATGAAAATACTGTCAATAAAGCTCCCAACCGGAATACGACAAGTCACATAACGGATAAGTCATTAGTCAGGCCAGAGTAGCTACTAGCTAGCCAGCCGGTCTTCATCCCAAAGCAAAGCTAAGCGCTCGTACGCACTATGCGGTTAGCCGGACTGCGGCCAGCCGTCCGGCTGACCGGAATCAAAAATATGTATGAAAATGTGGTTTCTATACACACTGCGATGCGGCTGCCGCCCAACCGCTCCGGTCGCTGGGAGCGCTGCGGCCCGATCGACGGCTAGCCGGACGGTCGCTATACGCACTATGCGGTTGGCCGGTTGCGGTTGGATGTTGTACGTGTTCACCGACGCTCGCGCATTTTATTGATGATAACAAATGATTTACAATGAATTTCGATGCACCCAGTACCTTTTTCTCTGTTTCTTTTTTATATATGACGTGAATAAATATAATATATAGCTGCGACTTCTTTAAATTCCATCTTGGAAATTAGTCGATCCAACCGCAAACGACGACGGTTACTTATACGCACTGTCCGGTTAACCGGCATACGGCCAGCCGTCCGGCCAACCGCTAGCCCAACCGCATCCTCCGGTCAGCCGGACGGCTGGCCGGAGTCCGGCTAACCGCTATAGTGCGTACGAGCGCTAAAGCTTTGGTCAAACAGCGGACGGGGCGTGACGGCGACGCGACGCTAGCGGGACGGCGACGTGACGTGGAAGTCACATTGCGGGCGTGATGATCCCGCTAGCATCGCGTCGGCCGACCCGTCATACTCGGCGCGACGTGACGCGACCCGCCGAGCGCGACGGCTCTGTGTGACATATTCTATACTTGCTAATAGGTATGTTAGGCCGGCGCCAGACATAGCTTATTTGAACACTCGTTTGATTGCTGACACGAGACTTTGAATATGTCTTCAAAGTTTGAACAAAGATTTGCACTTTGCCATGCGGTATCGGTTTTTTAGCGCACATCAAAGCGTTCAAAGTCGAATGTGTTCAAATGTTTGCGTAGCCTGCCACACTTGCGCAAAGTCCCACTGCTACGCACGGGTCTCCCCTTACAATGTGAATGGTAATATCCCTTTTTATTATCATGTATTTGTATGTATGTATGCTTTTTTTTATGTATTATGTATGTGAGGGTTAAAAAAAATTAAGTACTTGTATCGTCAATCGTAGACTCGTAGTATGTACATCGTCAATCGTAGACTCGCAGTACCTATGTACCTACTTAATTTTACGATTTTGTATCACTCTAAAGAAATGTAATTGAACCGTGGACAGTAATAAAATATTCAAAAATGCATTAATTTAATGATTTTTTCACTTGTCAGTGACTATAAAGTATAATCCAATCTTTCAATCTCAAACAATACGAGCATTTATTATAGTACCTATTTACTTTAGGTTAGATAGTACAGATTATGAACTTATATTAATACAGGTGATGAAGTTCACCAGAACTTTGTTTTCTTATACCGTTTTATAAAAATAAAAGTCTATCGGAAAGAGATCGACAATAAAAGCTCAGCGCAGCCGGGCGCGTTGCTAGTGAAGCCATAGTTTATGTTTTACCAAGCGAGACTGTTTACAGCTGAATATGAGCGTAGACAAAAATGCGGCCGTGATAGTTCCGTAGTGAAATGAAACAACAGATTGCTTGTGTTTTATATTTACAATATTTTTACATACATTTCAACATTTTACAGGCTACTGGGAGCTCTTTTTAATTCGAGCAACGAACAGTTACATAAACTAACACCTAAATCTAAATTGTAATAAAAATGAGTCGTGTTAGTTAGTCTACTGGGCCCGCGTTAGGCGGGATCGGCGCACGAGAATCAATAAAACTCCTGTGACCGAATGTTTCCTAGTCGAGAACAGTGGCAGTTTTCTTAGAAAGTGATATTCGTATGTACGAGCATAACTTTAGGCCGCTTCGAGCGTTCATTTATTGTTCAAAAGGACGAATTGGTCTTGTGTGCCCTTAATTGTTTGATAAAGGTCGGTACTCAAATTCTATAAAGTATTCAAACATCTCAAATTGACGCACTGACAACTACCCTAATCCACTACAGTTTACACGTTTACAGACATTTAATATAACGAGCTGGATATAAGTGGTTTATATCATCAGCCTCTATTTGTGGAAGTCCTCAATACAACTTTATTATTTAGCTTTGCATATTATTATGAAGTATAATATAGGTTTATCAAAATTAAACCAAGAACTCGTGTTTTAAGTCTCCAGTAATCTATCCCCTTCGTTGATCATAATAAAAAGTTTTCAAAATAATTAAGTTTAGGCACCTTTAGATAAAAAGTCAGCTATTAATAAAATTTCCAGACAAATAAAAATGTGTTCCAAACGTTGGTTACGTAAGAAACATACACGCCGGCTCCCGTAGCAGCTATGTATGTATGTAGTAGTAAAAATTTATAAATGTAGGTAATCCTAAATATCAATGTGCCTATAAAAGACTAATTCGGCGGATATTTTATTTTACCTAGTACCCACTAAACGGTGAATGCTTCTACGTAGTTGCGTACAAAGTTACATTCTACCTACCTATATTTTGTACAGATAAGTACTGTTAGAAAATTTTGAAATACGCCTACGCAGCAGCTGAAACGAGTTGTATCAATCCCCCGACAGTTCGCCAGATCCTCCGACCACACGAGCGACAAAATAGGATTTTCCGAGTAAATGCGTTTTGGGGATTACTGTTAGATATATAGGTATGCGAAATACAGACAGACATACATACTGTACAATAAAATCTATCACGGTCTTGGAACATCAACATTATGAAACATCAATTAATAACAAAACAAACTATTTACACACTATAAAAACATTAATATATCGACATTTCCAACGTGTTCATTTTAAGTACGACCTACAATCGTTAAAAGTAACACTTTAAATATTTAAAATAGTTACGTAAATAAATGCTTTCTTTCATGAAACGTATAACATGAGATCACGTCCCTTTACAGACTCTCAATAAGTTAGCAATGTATTAGATATCAATGTCTCATTAAAACATCAATTCCTTTTATTAAAACGATATGTTAAATGTTTTCGATGATATGTTGCTACTCTACAGTATGATAATGCCAGAAAAGTCGATATTTTAACGTGTTAATTAACGTATAACATCCGACGTGCCCGTCGGGGGACTAGAATAACGTCTCACGCGAGTGAGAAACTCGATCGAGACGCGCGAGCACCGAGGGCCGGCTCGCGAGCTCCGTGCACTCCGCGGCCCCGGCCTCACCGCCTCCGCTGTCCGTCGAGAACTGTTCCACTTCATCGTCCGTGGAGTCTACGTCGACTTCCGCGAACACTGAGTCCGCGCCCACCGACACCACATCGCACTCCACCGCGTACGACGGCCCCACACTTCCTACCGACGCGAGCGGAGCTAGCCGCTCGCTGGGACACGGCGACAGCCGCCGCTCCTGCAGGGCGCACACCACCGATGAGCCGCGCCTCTCCAGGTAGGAACTTCCCGAGCTCGAGCAAGTCGCCGAACTCAGTCGGCGATCTCGATGGCCACCCGACGGACGTCTTTCTGTAAATCTCAGCGCGGAGCCGGGCAAGGAATCTCCGCGGAGAGTTGCGAGCCGACGGGGCGGGGCAAGAAGGCTCCCGTAGCCTCCGCCGTAAGACGCGAACCGTGACGTCCTTGGCCAAGGCG
This sequence comes from Ochlodes sylvanus, assembly GCA_905404295.2. Lineage (NCBI taxonomy): Eukaryota > Metazoa > Arthropoda > Insecta > Lepidoptera > Hesperiidae > Ochlodes > Ochlodes sylvanus. Next base: position 11,053,657 of record FR990130.1, on the reverse strand, counting down.
GAACTTCGCCTAAAGAGGGTCTGGATCGAGCGCGTTCCGAGAGAGCTTCCTCCAGCGCAGCGTTCAGCTGTCTTTCCTCCTCCACGGCCTGTTCCTCGGCTACTACGGCTTCCGCCAGCTCCACTAACTTGGGATCGTTCAGTGCCTTGACCGATTTGCTGCGGCTCTTGTACACAATTAAAAATACCATTAACGCGAAGAAGCCGCCGAGGGTGGCGGCTATGCGCACACCTGTCATGACGTCGTAAGTGGCATAAAACTCGATCCGCACGCGATCTCGGTCCGCCTGTGAACGCTCGGTGCGGTTGTCGGCCGCTGCCGCCGCCTCTCCCCCGCCCCAGCCGTCATGATGCTCCATGGCTCGGTCAGGTTTTCATCGCCTGTGGAAAGTAATGTAATAAATATGAATTCCTTATCAAATATGAAGAGCACTCGTGCGGATATTGTATAAGATAATGAACGGGCGCTTTTAAGATAAGCACTGGTTAGATATTTCATCGAAACTTTTTTATAGGTGAGCCCTGCTACAGAAAATGTTGGAGAGTAGAATTTTGCGAGTTAGGTTCATTTAATATCCAATAACAAAATGTGGCTGAAAGAGCGTACAACAATGTTGTCGGTAGGCGATTTCCGTTCGCCGTTGCCGCGCAGTCCCGCCCGCCGGAGCGACGCGACGTATCTGGGACGCGCCATATCGTGCGGTATGGCTTATAAATTTACACCTACATGTGGACATAATGCATGCTTTTGAATGTTTTCGTGTATTTAAATTGCTTCACGTAATAACGTGATAAAACCTTGTTAATGTATTTGTAAGAACACCTTTTTCAACTAAATTTAAAGAATGTATAATATTTACTGCATCTTAATAATAGGAATCACTCTGTGTTTTAGTACTTAGTTAGTAATTTATAAAATTGGGGCAATACAGCGTCCATCAACCACCTTTTAAAGTGTCAATAAAGAGATTAAATACAAAGGAGAGTTAAACATTGGCTTTATGTGTGTTTCCGAATTTCGCCGTATGACATCAATGAGAACAAAAAGTTGATCGTGCCATCCTAGCCCTTGAAATTCAAAATAGGTGAAGAGCGGATTAAGCCGTCGTGGAAAATGTTCTGAACGATAAGCTCATTCTTACAATCTTCTTTCGGGATTCTACAGTCTCCTGTTAACCGATTGAATGTTGTACAATACATTGTATGTACAATATCTCCTGAATATACAACACCCCTCCAGTCCTAACAGATAAAATTATATTATAAGAAATATTTAAAGAAGTGAAAAAAGCTACTACGCGCGTATCTTTTATTTAAAGAAACACATTAAAGCATACGAAGAAGTACAATGAAACTTTATAGATACATTTAAAATAACCAGAGAAACTGGATGATAATTAAATATTTCAAGAATCCCATAAAGTTTTAACTAGCGTGATTCCTGTTCTTATTGCACAAGAAATGGTTTAGAATCAATTTACGAGTATGTATGTACAAATAAATGTATAAATGTACTTACCAGTACCAGTAATTTATTAGTTTGTTTCTTAAAATAATGGAAATGCAATACCTACTATAAATTTAAAAGCATTCTTATGACAGTTACGACTTATGAACTGTATGATTAGGTACTTTAAAGACAAGATGACTTGGCAAGTCCAAATCTTTTGAAAATCTTTCGAAAGTTAATTGTTTATAGGTCTCCGGTAGAATTACCTTTACCAATACCAATAAAGGAAAGCCTATCAAAAGGGTACTTTATTTTTAAATGTATAACCTTTTCAAGGTAAATTAGTGCGTTAAAGTGTACCCTTATCTATTTTATGATACGCTCCTTTATGACTAAGGTCGGGTTAGGTTTTAACACTTCAACCCATTAAAGGTTGATTGGATGAGACTCTTCGCTGTGTATAATACTTGAGGTTTCCCCACGTTGCTTTATTACGGATTAATGGACCAGATAGAGGGATAACGGACTGTCAGAAGTTTTAATTACGCCCGACTAAAGGCTTGTATTGATAACTGGGCCCGACAATTTGACCCCTAACCAATATGACACTATGATTCATGGAAGCGCTCATAATGACTTTACACTACCGCAAATTTACAAAGATCTCAATTATCCTATTTCACTCTTCATTTCTTTGCATTAGAAACAGTATTAGCATAAACACAATTTGTCTGTACGTGTGCAAATACGTAAACTGTTAACTGGGTGTTTACATTGTAGGTAATACGGGATAGGTTGTTGAAAAACTAAATGCTATCAATTGAGTTAATCATAAATTATACGAATTGATTCCCTTGTATGTTATCAGATTATACCAATTTCGCGAAATATATCGTTTTGAATGGTTTATTCAATCTTTTAAACATTATTTCAATTATTTGCACATCATTTTAATTTTAAATTGCTATAATATTAACCGCTGATCAACAGAAATTTACGTATCCATTTTCAATGTTGATAGTCTAAATACTTATATAACAATTTTTAACATCCTCATCTCAGTTTATTTCGATTACGAAATAAACTACATATAAATAAAAATATAAATAAATATTATTATAATGTTTATGAATAAAACTATTCTCATCTTTGACAGTGAAGTGCGTTTACGAGATTAACAAGCTTCATTCTCTAGCATCGTTTCCGTCTAAGCTGTGGTCCAAGTCTGGTGGTTATCATGGAATACACGATGACGTAATTTGCATCGAAAACGGACTCTTGTATTTTTATAGTATTCCAACAACTCACAATGCCTATTCATTTAAATAGGTGTATTATGTCATTTAAAATATAGTCAAAATAAACAATTTTTAGGTAACATTAGTAGTAAACATGATTTATTTGTCGCTTCAAGCTTTCATGTAGTTTTATGATTTTAGTTGCGTTACGCGCGTATCACGATGTTTCGCGAGAATTAACTTGTCGTTTTTATTTTTCTTTTAATTACGAAATATAGGTAAACCTTGAAATTTACAATCATTTCAACTTCTTTGTAGAGCAAACAATAAACTACATAACCAAACCTAGGAAAAATAATAGAAATAGTTGTGAACAAGCCGCTCTGACGCGCAATCGGCGTGGAATGCCTCCACGCATCAGATCATTGTAATTGTGCGTATAAATAGATTGAGCTTAAACTGCATGGTCATTTGATTTAACACGAATACTAGTCGATCAAAACTATAACTGATGCATTAGTAGGTAAATCGGTTTGGTTGTGGGGTGTGGATGAAACACTAATTGATAGAAAAGGAAAAAAACATCAGCACAAAATTACTTTCGTACATTGAAGACAATTTAGTATTCGTAAGAGTTCTCTGACATTCATAAATTTTTACTCGAATGCCTCAGAAGGAGGGTAATGTTTTGTGTATGAGTATGTTCATGCACTATTTCATATTAGGTATTTCTTTAGCACGGGCTGTAGTAAAAATATGAATATAGCGGCCTATTGTCGCCACTTTGTGATATTTATCCAACACTAGACACCGATAAGTGTATGAAATCAAAGGTTTTATTTAGGCAAATTCAAAAACAATACCTTTCAAATGCAAATTTATATTTATCCATAATGATATGATATGAAATTATAGGACTAATAGGACTGAATTAGACGAATTCAATATTAAATAAACACTTGTTAAGAGCCAGTGAAGTGGTTAAAAAATTTCTTCATTATTATCGCAAAAGCGGTGAAGAAGATAATTCTGTAATTTTATTTTATACGTACTGATATACAGATGCCTTTCCACAAAAAACATAAAGGCGCATACTGGCGTATGGTCAGAATAAATTTTTAATCAAGTCATAAAAGGTTGGACTTAAGAGTTCAACGAAGGTTTTCATAATTTCAACGTACAAATAATAAAAACGTTCATTACATACATAGGTAATTCGTTATCAGAATGAGGTCAATTAATGTATGTATTATACTTACATTTACAGATAGATCGGATACGGACTTGTTAGGGCGTGTTCAATAATAATATATCTCTGTACGTGTACGGAATGTAAATATTTTATTATAGTGCGAGTTGTCTAGTTGCTTAAATAAATTTACAAATAAATATGAATCGGACAGATTTTGGAAACTGCATGATTAATTTGTTCACATTTATCCACAGCTTGTGGAATTAGCTTATTAAGTCGCCATGGACTGGTCAGTGGTCACATAGGAAGTAGGTACCTATGATTGTTGAGGAAGAAAGGCGTTCAAAAACGGCGACCACGATGGCCTAAAGTAAGGAGCTTTTATACCTACTGGGTTATGGTTCTCTATTAAGATGGATTTAATGTCCATAAAAATGAACCCTCTCGTTTGTTATGTTATTGGATGTTATGGTATACGTCCATCATTGTGTCACAAAACAATATTATGTATCACAATGCTTTTGTAGTCCAGAAGACGAAAAAGTGGCAGTTGTGAAGATATTAGGTGGTGTCAGGTAGTTTTAACTTTGGGACTCCCGCACCCCCTGTACAGGGTACGCCTGGGTTCGAATCCTGCTACACACACAACAGTTCTCACACTCATACACAGTTAAACCATTCCGTACTAGAAGGTAACTATCACTTGCTTCGGTGAAGATTAAAATCGTGAGGAAAAACACACCTTCGAGTTCTCCATAATATTTTCAAATGTATGTGTAGTCTGCCAATCCCCACCTAGTCAGCGTGGTCGACCTGTACTCCTCACATTGTGACCAGGAGACGCGAACGCAGCAGGAGAGCAGGTATGTGTTGCCATGAAAAGACGCAAGAATAGCGCGAGACAAACGGGCAGACAGAAATACGAGTATAAAAGTTCTATTTGTATACGGAATCCTGAAAGTTCACGAAATTCATTTCAGCACTACAAGCAGCCCGTGAGGTGTTTGTGAATAGTCTCATCTAGCATCGTGCAAAACACTTCATTCTTTTTACAAGTCTTTATTCTTTTGCATCGCCTTCCTACCTTATACATCTGTGTCAGTTACACAGAAGGAAACACACGTGGTGCTTAAGGGCAAGAAATAGTAGTGGTTCTTGCATTATTGAACTATTTATAACAAAAGAGGTAATGGTAATTTAGAGAAATGCGTTTAAATCCGACCCTATAATGATGTGTTCCTTAATAAATTGGATACAGCAAAGTAATACCTTATTATTCTAACCCTAATAAACTAGATTACAATTTCATCATCATCACCAATGATCACAGTGATCTTCACAGAACCTAAACTACAAAAGCTGGCGAAATTACAAAAACAAAGACATATAATTTAACAATAGGATCCTTTTACTACAAAAGCAGAAAGAAAGATATTTCGAAATTCCTACCGGATAGGGAATAATCAGGAGTTATACCTATGTATTTGCAATTTTAGAATTGCCTTTTTTCCGTAACTAGGAAACAGAATTTTCAAATTTTGCATGTAAGTAGGTTATCATCCTTCGTAACGAAATTGCTACAATTTCCAAATCCACGTGAGCGTATCTGTGAACAGTTGGAGGTTTAAGATGTAATTCGCTCATATTAGAGAAATTAGAGGAGCATTCATAATTTGCATCGGGTAAAGGACATGGTTATACTTTTAATTTTACATTACTTGGCTAAATAACAAAACTAATAAAATATACTTGATAACTTGATGTACCTTCTCTGCGTATAAGAATTGTGTCAAGACCAATCTAGACCGATACTTTGCTGTAAAAAAGGACAAGTACCAAATAATAACATTGATTTCTACAATACATATTACGCAGTAAAATATTTTTAAAGTAAACATATTCGATAATAGGTTGCATTACGCTACACGTAGGCTATTTACTCTTTTGTGGTATTAAAGAACGAGCGCAAATGCAATGTTTATTTTCCTAGTGATCAATGTTTAGAGATTTTTAGATGATTTGTTTGAAATTCATAAAACATTTCAATAAAACTATCTGGAAGGTGTTTTTGAAAATACAAAGGAATATCTATGAATATAATTTACACATATTGCACATTTGGATGCCATTTGGATAAATATTCCATATAAAATTTAATTGTTGTTATTTACCACTTGCCGATATTGTCAGCTAATAACTGATATTCTGTCTTAAGCTATCATCTATCTTGAAGAGTCTGAGTCTAGCCAAACACCAAATATTTGAGCCTAGACCTAGGACATCTGAAAATTGTATGCCGCAATAAGCATTCATGGTTAGGTTTTAAAAATGATTTAGCCATCCATCAAAAAGTATTTCCTATTACGCCCTCGCTTCTCGCGTTTTTCTTCAGATCGTTCAGATGCCATTCTAGGGTCGATTTCACGAAATGAAATAAATTGACACGTTTTTTGAGATTTTCGTAAAACCCCGTTTTTTTGGAATCTGACGGTCTCGGGCGTTTCATATAATCAAACTATTCCCGTACTTTGTAAAAACAAAGTGCGAAACTGGTTATATGAAAAGAAATTGCAAATTGAGTTTACACAAATGATTTGATCGTAACACTAATGAAATACCCTGATTTACGAATGATGTGCAAGTTACACTAATGAAAGCCTATTTCGAAGTAACACTGCACGACTATAAATTAGTATATATTCTTGAATAACTAGTTAAAATAGACAGGTAAATAAAAAACAATATTATTTTAAAATCATCTTTACTTTATTAATCATTTAACTTAATTTACTGTGAAGAGAAACATCGCCGTCATCTACGTGAATTGTTCACCCGTCTTAAGGAGTACGGTTTAGTCATCAACTCTTCCAAATGTACCTTCGGTAAAACAGAGATACAGTTTCTTGGATACCTCATTTCTGCAGATGATACTAAACCCATGACCAGGAAAGTCCAAGCCATCCAAAACTTCGCTGCACCCAAGACTGTCAAAGAATTGCGGAGATTCCTTGGTATGATTAATTTTTACCGTCGCTTCATACCTAATGCTGCTCAAATTCAAGCACCATTAAACTCTTATCTCACTGGTTCGAAGATCAAAGGAGCGCATTCAGTTCACATGACGCCTGAAATGTTGGATGCATTTCAGCGTTGTAAGGACTCACTTACTCTAGCTACTCAACTAGCGCACCCAGATCCTTCCGCTGAGCTAGCCATTGCAACAGACGCATCTGACGTTGTTATTGGTGCTGTGTTACAACAACGGAAAGATAGGATATGGCTACCTTTATTGTGATACTTCAACTTCTTCACCACGTCCATTCGTCACATCAAACTATCGACGACAAGTATTCGATTCATTACACAGCTTGAGCCATCCAGGCGTTACAGCTACAGTACGACTGGGAACGCAAAGATTTGTCTGGCCAGGGATTCGGAAGGATTGTAGAGAGTGGACAAGAGAGTGTGCATGCTGCCAACGCAGTAAAGTTCATCGTCACACCCTATCACCCCTTTCACCTTTCACTACCCCTTCATCCAGATTCACTCATATTCACCTCGATTTAATCGGCCCATTGCCAATCTCTTCCGAATACAGGTACTGTGTCACTGTCATCGACAGATTCACGCGATGGCTTGAGGCAATTCCGCTCAAAAACATTACTGCCGAGACCTGCGCATCTGCACTTGTGTCCAGTTGGCTGGCCAGATTCGGTTGCCCACACAAAATAACAACCGATAGAGGACGACAATTTGAATCACATCTCTTCAATGCCCTCAGCTTAATGGTTGGAGCTAAACACTTCCGCACCTCTGTACATCACCCATCATCGAACGGCATGATCGAGCGCCTACATCGCCAGTTGAAAGCTGCCATCATGTGTCACAATTCTTCCAACTGGACGGAGACCCTTCCCTTCGTGTTGCTGGGAATACGAAGTGCTTGGAAGATCGTCAGCGGAGTTGGTTGGTGTATGGCGAGCCAATCCGTCTCCCTGGTGAATTCGCTCTATCCACAAATCACGCCATGGAAGACCCTACTGCATTAATAACTCGTCTGCGCACCAGTCTGGCAAATTTAACACCAAAGCCAGAACTTGGCACAGAGACGGTCCATTTTATATGCCTCATGATCTGAAAGATTCATCCCATGTGTTCTTGCGACAGGATCATGTCCGAAGACTGCTAGAACAACCATACTCAGGTCCGCATAGAGTAATAGACCGTAGTCCAAAATACTATAAAATCAATGTGTCTGGAAAACGAGTCAAGGTCACGGTTGACCGGCTGAAGCCAGCATACCTGATGCGTGAGGCGACAGCAACTTCAGATACCCCTCCACAGATACCCCCTAAACTTCCCTCTCCTCTATTTCCATCAAATACCGCCGAGCAGACAACTAAAAGCGGTAGAAGAGTACATTTCCCCGATTATTTTCAATCACAGTAGCGATCTCGGTGGGGGAGAATTTTTTAAATTTTTCGTTATAAATATGCTTCCCTTTTTTTTTCTTTTTCGATAGCATATCTCTCTGGGACATTTTTAATTCTTTCTCTACGTGCCACCCTTCTGTTTTCTAGTTCCTCTTCGTTTTTATTCCCTTTCCCCATTTTATCCTAAAACAAATAACAAAATGAGTTATAAAATTATTTTACACACACACACACACACGCACGCAAGTACGCACGCATAAAAATACCATAAAAAACAAGGAACAAGCTTAAACTTGTAACTTACTCATTAGTGTGATATTATATATCATTAGTGTAACTCTTAAATCTACACTAATGAATGCGACACGAATGAAATTTTGTTAAAATTATCGTTGTATTTTGTTTAAGAATATTCTAGAAGCATTAGGAATAACAAATACTAAACCATGTTGCCTATAGCTACACTACACATATTAATTTAAAACGATTAAATATTTACTATTGCTTACACTTTACATTACACGAATGAATAGATTTTGTGTTTGAGTGGTGAAATCGAATTAAATATGGATTTCTTACCAAAATAATGAAGCGCACGTTTGCTGTCGCCGCACATTCACGAGCCCCTGAGGTCCCTTTGCGTTGTGGAGAAGTGGGGGGGAGGTGGAATCACTCATGTATTTTTTATGGAATTTTTGTTTCGTGTTACACTAATGATTAAAAAAGTAAGAGCGCGGTTTCAAATGCAAAGAAAACATGTTTTTCTTTTAGATTTTTTCAAGTTCTAAGTAATAATTCATTCTATGGTAATTAATGTTTATTCCAATAAGACAACATAACAATTTCCCCACATAGTTAATTTGAGTTTCACTTTTCAATTCTTAAATCTGGAAAAAGACCACTACCACGAATGAAATTCTAAAGAGTTTTTTTTTGTTTACATTGTTATTATTTATAATAGCCATGTATTAAAAGATGTTCCATCTAAAGGTGTCCTATAACAATACAATCAGATGAACATCATGTCAATGTCAATAATATTTTTTATGTTATTCAAAGTTATCTTTTTTTACGGCTAATTTGAAATCGACCCTCTAATACTAAAAACTTCTCGTACTATATTGTCTAACTCTTGATGAGTGTACCGGTGTTCTTGTTTGGATTAAAATCTCTTAGGATGAGACCGAAAATCCATATTTCTTTTTTGTTCCATCAGCTTATATATATAAGACTAGCGACCCGCCCTCGCTTCGCTTCGGGAAACTTATTAGTATCATGGTTCTTTAAGAGATGGCGCTAGGCGTTCTTATTCTTTAAGTTAGGAAGGTTCACCCCTAGATAGCGCTGTGCTTAAAATCCGAAGAAATCCCATACAAACTTTCAACCTTTATTTCAACCTCTTCATCCCTTTTTGTCGCAATAAAAGGTAGCCTATGTCCTTTCTCAGGGTCTAAAGATTGTCTGTGTCAAATTTCATCAAAATCGGTTGAGAGGTTTAAGCGGGAAAGCGACACAGACAGACAGACAGACAGACAGACAGACAGACAGACAGACAGACAGAGTTACTTTCGCATTTATAATATTAGTAGGGATATAAGTTTTTCGATGCAACCGCTCATGAACAATTTATGATTGCTATTGTCTATTCACTTCATATCTTAGTGAGTCAGGAAATAAAATTTTGCATGTTAGACAACAGTGGAAGGTCGTTTGTAAGAATGTAAAGAGCAGTCATTTGTCTTGTTGGGATGATATATTTTTGTTTTTTAAACTACTGATATACCTATTTTTGTTTTTAAAACCACTTTAAAAACTGTTAGCTTAAACATAATTATTTAGAATGTAGTTTTTTCAGATTCTTACTTTGATAAATAGTTTCTTTGGACGGAACCTATATCCCTCATTCCCCAGAAATCTAAAGTGCAAAGAGTTACGAAGCATTGTTAGAGTTTTTACCATCACGTAAATAAATTTTGTTATGCAACATGTAGGAAATAATAAAGCAACTTCGTTCCGGCAGTCAATATTGCTAATGTTGTTTAAATTTCGGTCTAACAACTTCATTTCAGTAAAGCTTTATAGCACTGCAGTTTCTCAATATAGCTCGGCTAACACAATGGAACTAAATATAGCCGCCAGGTGAAGTACTGTGCTTGATGAAGGAACGATTCAATTAGGCTCAGCTCACATTCCAAAGCGTCTCGCGAAAAACTTTTCAGATACTGGCCTTCAATAAAAAACTTTGTTTTGTACCTTCTAATGCGTAGTTTACAAATAACAACTCTCGAGTTGCACGTCTCTCGCACTATGTCTACAATAGAAGGAAAGATCGACGCCATCACAGACAGACTTGAAAACAAAGAAATAAATTTACAGATGAAATATTCATAGTTATCGCAGGTTTCACGCGCTAATCCATAGTATAGCTGTACGTAAATGTGAACAAATATCCCTAAAGGAAAAGAAGATAGTTTTGTTTTGTAATAAGAAATCCGGAGTCGTTTCGCTTTGGGAACTCTATTCCTTACGAAAACAACCCTTACTGAAAGCAATTGTTCCTCATGTTTACTACTTTTTATCGTTTTAGCAATTGGACTTTGAATTTCTTGTACCTACGTCTTGGATAGTTATATTACTAGCTAGCTCGTCACTCAGTAAGGCAGTATGTATTGTAAAATTTGTAATGTAATGCTCAAACTCGAATATTGGATTGTTACGTTACCCGCGAATGTTCCCAGCGAGGGAGCATATTGAGGAAAAAAAATCATAATCAAGTGCATATATTTGTTACTAGCTGACCCGGCAAACTTTGTCCTGCAAAATATATTTTTGCGTGTAATAATATATTTTTGGCGTCTACTGGCCCTGAAGACCGTTTATACGTTTTTTTCTTTAGTATTTCCTTTATGTTCTCATCTATTAACATAACTTATCTCCTATTCTATGGGAATAGTTATTGTGAGTGGAGATATCTTGCTGTAAACTGTAGTTTTGGGAAAGACTTGGGCAAAAAGAGGATTAAAAAGATTTGTGGTTGGAGACAAAACAGCCCCATAACATGAACATTACTCAATTTTATATTTATTCAACATACTTTTAATAGGGTTTTACTAAAGCCACTTACAAACCGACATATCTTACTGATTAGCGTGAAGGATTTGTTTTGCCTCAATGAGTGAAAATTCATTTTGAATTGAGATGAAGAGTAAAGAGTCACATCCAACATATTTGGGTTCATCAGAAAATTACATCACACGAATTTCATGATTTTTCTTATGTTATTCTTCAGTAGGTATGTTCAAGTTTTATTTAAGTGAAAATATAAATCCATTTTACCACCTATCCAAAAATACTGAAAATTAATTCCAGTGATAATGATGGCCTACTCATGGCAAAATTCGGAATGTGAATAACAATGCCTATACTGGGTGATTACAAAAAATGTTGAAAATAGTTTTTAGTGATTACGATAACCTACTCATATTAATATACTTATAATTTTATTATAGGTAAGGAAATAAAATAACTTAAAAGCAAAATAATCTACACTGCGACCAATACACACTAGAGCAGTGGGGGAGTATGCCTTAGGCCTCCTCGGTTATAATGACTTGAAGCCAAAAGCAAAAATGCACGCTTCTTACTCTACACTGTGTACAAAAATCCTTCCTTACTAGTAACTTACTAAGTACTAGTAACTTTTATTACTAGTACTAAGTGTTAAGTTTAACCCATTGTGTGAATTTCATATTTCTAGCTTCAGTAATTTAGGCTCTGTGGTGATGAATCAGCTGGCCAGCCAGTCAATCAGTAACTCAGGATAAGTCTTTTTATAGATAAATGTGTTTTAATGGTTACCAAAATTATTGTTAAGTGTTTGGTACCACCAAAATATCAGATTCTGCTTAGAAAAGTACAAATGGAAATCCACCAATAGCCCAATGGAATGATGAGAGATAATTCTTAACATTATTATAAAACAAAGTCTCCAACAGCGGCTGTCTGTCTGTTTGCGATAAACTCAACATAGTTTTCACTAATAGATGGAGAGATTCTCGAGGAATGTTTAGGCATATGATAAAAATTATTAAAGTTTTGTATAAATTGGTTGAAATATGACTAAAACTGTTGAGAAAGTTGGAAACATATGTATCTAACAAATGACAAAGCCAAGTGTGTGGTTCGTACAGGGGGGTGTTAATGATAAAACTCCTACCATCCTGCTAGTAAAAGAAGAGTAATAATTTGAGGAGAAAATAATGCATCTCATTATATCACTTGCTCTATTCTTTCCTCGCAGTTTTCCTTATAATAAAGTATAAGCTATTCATAGATTGGATTGCTTAAATTTATTGGAAAAAATGGAACTTTTTCCTTAGCAACTATTCTTATTGAAGACAATATTAATAAATATATTACCAGTTGTAGAGCATAGTCCGTAGCCCGTAGATATCCACAAATGCCTCGAATATTGTTTATTTGCTAAGTACATGTCCTTGGTATAATATATTCAAAACTCAAACACCCAATCATTGAAAACAGAATGAGACATTAACTAAAACATAACAATAAATTGGGCGTTAGGTTCCACATCGTAGGGTTAAAAACATCACAAAACCGTGCACTAATTATTTATGACGAAAATAGCCTGCATTTTATGTAGTTTTTTTACAAATACATTTCTTATCCTCTTCATGAATGTTTACACCTCAGCACTTTTAATTTTATAATCTTTGAATACTTTCACATATTAACTGTGTCTATTTTTTCGTAAAACGAAAAATATTCGGCTCTGCTCTACACCCACCACCTAAAACCGACTGACTCTGACAAAGTGACATTTAAGAAATTGACTTTTTTTTATTGGCAATCAATAATGGCTGACAAGCACAGTTTAAATGCCAATGTGATATCTCAAATTATCAATAAAATATTTTTATAAAAGCTTTACATATGAAAATTTTACGACTTTATATATAAAATTAATTAATATAAGATTTTTATAAACTTATTTATCATGTCTCTCAAATTACTAATTGTGGAGATAAAAACAATTCAGTTTAAATACCGGTATTCTGAACCGGTGGTAATGTACAACATTGTCTTCAGACATTGTCAAATAAAATCATCTTTTATTTCACCTACATTTTTTTTAAATAAACCTTCAGACCTTACGCCCATAATTTAAGGGGTATCGAAATATTTAGAAACATGTTTTTCATTGAAGGTCTGGAAGTGATAGATTAAAGAGTTTGTACGACTATCCGATTTTAAAATTGCTTAGTTGTCTCTTGTCAGTACAATACTTGTCCGTCAAAGGACTGTCAAGTCAAATGTCATTATTGACTACTCCAGAGAAAGAAGTAAAAATCCTTTGTACAAAGCAAGCACATTTTATATTTTGTAAAAACTAAATATTAAATTGTGTAGGCGATACGAAGTTTTTAATTATGGAGGACGATTTGCCGACCGACTTCCAGGTCATCGTCGTTGGGACGGGTAAGCCATAAATTTTCTTATAAATGATACCGGGCGTGATGGCGAGAATAGCCTACTTACGTATCGATCTTATTTTTTGCACCTTTGGTCATGCTCTGCTACAATAAGGTGGCTGTTAGTCTTATTGAAAGAATTGTGCAATTGTTGCATAGACACTTCGTAATGACTACAAATGATCCACTTTGTATAGAATAACTAGAATTAGATGAAAAGATGTGTAAATTACCGTCCCGTGAATGAATAAAGATTGGTACAGTCGTTTATCATTTCCTGGACTCAACAAGCTAAAAGCACAACATTAAAAGAGTATATTTGACACACATATATCTACATACTCTATACTATAATGCGAATCTTGTTGGTATGAGTTTCAAGTAATTTTTTTAATATATACATAACTTCGAAAAAAGGGGTGTGCACAGGATTTGCATCAAGTCCTATGTGGATCCAAAATTCAAATAACTAAGTTATTACTGCATCTGAGCTTTAAATGAAGTGATATCAGAAATGTATGTTCAGTATAATCCATTCAGTATAGGATAGAAAGTATAAAACATTAAAAAGAGGCCTGTTACTAATTTAAGTTTATCCATAGTTAACTTGGAGTATACCCTGAAAACATACATTTGGACCATCAATTCCAAACATGATTTTTAACATCTTTTATATTTTTTGATAAAATCAATTTCAGATAAAAATAATTAAAAAATACAGATACTTTGCTACGGGACATTAATACAACACTCTAAAATTGCAATCTGAATTTTTCTTAAATACACCGAAAGAAGTATAATTTCTATAAATTGTGCTCTGGTTAATTAAGTTATCCTTCCAAGAGGCAGAGAGGTCTATCCATTTTATGTGATTTACATGTTCCATGGAGAAGGATAACAATTAATTTTGATTAATTGCTAATAAGCATGTTGTATAACTTAATTGCCACTTACCAAGGTGGGATTATTGTCTAATAACTTATCAATGTAAAAAAAGAGTGTGTTTGTAACTATCAGTAACATATTAATCTGTAACAAATGGTAATGTTTGAATTAATTAAACACACACTTAACCCTCGTAAATTCTATATGAAGAAATATATATATTGTTCTCTAGGTATGGTGGAGTCTATAGTTGCTGCAGCATGCAGTAGAATAGGCAAAAATGTTCTCCACCTTGACTCAAGCGATCACTACGGTGGTCTGTGGGCCTCCTACAACTTTGATGGCTTGCAAAAGTTCATCAAAGAAGTCAACTCTGACCCCAAGAGACAACTGCAGGTGTATAATCTGTCCGAGCAGTGGTATATTGAGAAGTAAGTTTATCAACTTCACATATACATTGAATTAAGTTGATATTAAAATTTATCTTGTGTGGTAGAATTATTACTCTACGAATATCATTTTGGGATATATGTATGTATGCCTAAACAATTTAGCTCCTTGAAAGTAGACAAATGTCAATAATACTAAATTTTTTTGGGAATCAGAACAACACACTATGTAAAGTTAAAACTGATAGACATATTGAAATTTAGGTAGATGGGTAAAATAATGAAATAGGAAAAGAGATCATGATTAGGATCAAAATCAACAAAAAGTACACTAATTATACTGTAGAAACTAAATTATAAATATGTACTCAAAACTAAATTGTGTATAGGGATTCACCGCAAGAAGATGAGAAGAAAGAAGAGTCTGAAGAGGGTAAGACTGAAGATGGCAAGACTGAGCCGCCAAAGAAGATATGGAGCCAAGCCACATTTGCCTCCGAGTATAGGAAATTCAACATTGACATGACACCTAAGGTAAGACATGTAAAGTAAGGCATGTTCTTCTGAAGGTTTACTTTGGTTTTATCTTCGGTTTAATTCAGATGGTTTAATGTGGCTCGGTTTCTGGAGGCCCTTATTCCAAAAAGTTAAGGGCATTCATACCGAATTGTTTTAGTATATTCATAAAAAATGGCAAATATTATGTGACTATAAGGTTGCAATTCCAGTGGGGTAGAGATTGCCGAGTGGAGATTTAATGTAATTACATTGTTTTTTGGTGACCATTGCCCATAGATGCTAGTATACCAAAGACATCATCCAAGCCTTGTCGGAAAAAAAACAGAATAGCTACATTATTCCAGCGCCTCCGACACGACAAATTTATTTATACCCCATTGTGAATTGAGAAGTAGAGAACACGAGGTTTATGCCTGCCTTAAAACGGTAGCAGCACATGTCGTTTTCGACTCAGTGGACATCCGTCATCGTCATCTATACACACGTTAAAGGCGTTGAAGCCCACTTCAATTCCGTTGGAAGTTTGTAGTGAAATAGTTGATTTCACAATCTGAAACAGAACGTGATTCCACTAAAGTAAAGGACCTTGACGTATCTGTTTGGTTTCGGTACTACTGCAATAGGTAACTGCTGCGTACGTAAGCGCAGTCGTCCGGCATTTTTCGCATTGCGATTTTGTTGAATATACTTTAAGTAGTTACTATAATAGTTAGCGTACACATAATGGATAACATTCAATTTTCTTATCGAATACCTACCTACTTCTACAAGTGCTATAGCAAAGCAAAGGTATTTTAACAAATTATTAACAATAGACGCGTTACGTTCATACAACGCGAGTTGCACTTTTTGATCCGTTCCGATGACATTATAAGTACATAACAAGTAACTATGGATGCGATAGAATAATTACAAAACGTTTGAGACAGAGAGATAATTAGGTAAATGAAATAACAATAAATAGCCGATTTTGACTGCCTCACTTTTGGTTAGCAAATTGTTTTGTTTTTAGTTAAATAAACGGAGTTTCATTAAAGAACTTCTTTAAAAAATCTGATCTAAAAATATTCATTAGCATTAGGTACTCTTGGGCGGTGGGCGGTTAAACCTAGCCCTACCCTAGGGTTGCCTATAATTTAAAATATATTATTCTTTATAGTAGATAGTTACAGTAAGGGCACAATGGTATCAAATGGATAAATTTTGGTCATTTGATTTAACTATCAGGATTTAATAATTTGATCCTTTTAGTAAAATGTTTCACAATGTTCGGATAAATTCCTACTTTTGCTACTTATTTATTTTGTGTCTCAACTTATTTATTAGATAATTTCATGTCTCAATAAAATTGGATGGATTGTTTTAGCGGTTGATCTGAATGATCTAATGAGCGAGCGATTAAACTTTTACGATCCGTTTTACGGGTGTCCTTGCAACGTTGCTCTGGCATACGGCGATCATGTTGAATGTCTTTGTGTGTCGTCGAAATATCAAATAATAGTGACTTTGACAATCAACTTAATGTTGAAATTTTTCTGAGATAACCGGGGTTTTTCGGGTTATGAGGGTTTTTCCCCCCGACCAGGTGGACTGACCACTTGAAGAGGATAGCGGGCAACTGCTGGATTCAGAAAACTCAGGACAGGTCAGAGTGGCGCAAGTTAGGAGAGGCCTATGTCCAATAGTGGACTATTAAAGGCTGATAGATGGATGGATGGATGGACGGATGGATGAGGGGTTTTTACTTACTAAAACCTGCTTGATGATTATCTGGTGCAAACTGAGAGGCTCCGGGATCTGCGAGAGACACCGGAGTCTGCTCACCGGAGAGTGCTCTGCTACCTACCTAATAATTTTGCGTATCATAAGTATAATCGACAGGATATACCCACTCGGTAGCTTTGCCCGACAGCTAGATGGTGGGTGTACCTAATTGGTTAAATTATTTTAGGCGATGCGATGTCGTGGTTCGTAACACGTAGAATATTGTTGGGTAAGGGTAGGGTAATTGCCAGCCCTCAAACAATGTTACCGAGGATTATCTATAGTTCACATTGATTTATTATTTCTATACGTTATAAAAATAGTTATGCGTCGAGTTTCTTTTTTACTTCGTTTGCGTTTTAACTTATTTTATTTTGCTTATTATTCGTTCCTGTATTTTTTGTTCAGTGTACAATAAAGTTCGTTATGTTTAGCTTTCCCCATTAATATTATAGGGCATTTTCAACTGTGCTCAACTATGCTGTAGTGGCAATTTCCGATCGGTTTGTGGCCATTTGAATATTGAATTCTTAAAGGTTAAGCTGATAACGGATTCCATAGTCATTCACCAAATATGCTTATGTACTTTCCAGACTATCAAAAACAGTTGGGGTCTATACTATTTTATACAAATTAGTTTAATTTTTTCTGTTAATTCTATTATTGAGACATAGTCAACAGAAACTTTCATAATTTCTTAAAACCATTGCAAGTGTGTGTTTACGTGTGTGTGTGTGTGTATTTACTGTCTCGTAAAAAAAATCTTAAAGCAATTATGAAGAAGGAAGCAATTAGTGCAGCAGTTATCGATTTTGAGGATGGTTAAAATAATGATCAATAGATCTCTATGGTTCGATAAATAATTACCATGGTGGCCAGACTTAATCAGACTGCACTTTCTCATATTTAAATAATATTAAAACGAACATTATTTAAATATGAGGAAATGCTATTACATTCACTCACTATTTGCGTGGAAAGACCGCTGAAACTGTTGTATGTGTGAAAGCTAGTTACATATATCTTATATATAAAATTCTCGTGTCATAATGTTGGTTACCATACTCCTCCAAAACGGCTTGACCGATTTTTATGAAATTTTATATGCATATTCAGTAGGTCTGAGAATCGGCTACTAGCTGCCCCCACCCCTCAAATTTAAATCGCGCTTTAATCATTCACTACAAGTAATCTATATGGCGGAACAACGTTCGCTGGGTCAGCTATTTAAGTATATAATTATACCGCTTGTGTAGCTGCTGTTCTCCCGCGGCCCGCTGGTGGAGCTCCTGATATCTTCGAACATAGCTCGCTACGCGGAGTTCCGCTGCGTGACGCGCGTGCTCACGTGGCTCGGGGACAAGCTGACCCCGGTGCCGTGCTCCCGCGCCGACGTGTTCGCTACCGAGGCCGTCAGCATCGTCGAGAAACGGATGCTCATGAAGATGCTCACCTCCATCGTTGGGTACAACGAGGAAGAGATGGAGAATGAGTTTAAAGGTGAGGAGCCTTGTTAGCTTTAGGTTAAGACTTTTACGAGAACTTTTAAGAGAACGTAAATTATGTTTAGTAACAGTTGGTAAACGGTAAAAAAAAAACAATTTTGTAATGTTACTTGGCAGTATTTTATCCGGAGATTATGTAAATATAGATTCGAATTATTATAGTATACATACTTTTAACGACACGAAAGCTTTATTATGTCTCGTAGTTCGGGCACAGTTACTATCCGCAGGCGTGCAAGTTTTCTAGTTACAACTTTATTCGTAAAGATTCTTTGTATTTTTACAGAATTCGAGGAATTTTTATATTGGGGTATAAAATAGAATGTAAAGTTCGGACTAGGTAATAAATCAGATCTTGGAAGCTTTCCAGAAGCATTTTTGTATGAAAACAACGCAATAATGAATTATAACGCTGTAACATATTTTGTGTACATTGCAACTTGACAAGGTGAGGTGATGTTACTCATCCTCGTCACCTCGACGATGTAAACATGTTAAATATAATTATGACTGAAGCCAAAAACAGACATTGCAGGGCAGATACATATATACACTGATTGTAATCGACAAGATTTATACTCCAACAAAACCCAAACCAAAACCCGGCGGCTTATGTCTATCCTAAGGACTTCGCACATTACACCAACTCGACATCGACTCTACTCAGACTCCGACCGTTCCGTTCATGGGTGTGCGGCGAGTAGTACATCTCCTTCAACTATACGTTCGAAATTCAAACTTGCGCAATGAGATGTAAAGCTCATAAATGAGTTTTAGTTTTGTCGAAGAGTCGGTGACGGGTGGGAGTTGAGTGGGTCTAATGAGCGAGTCCTTTAAGCAACAGCGGGCGCGGACGCTAGTTGGGTGGGTGATCGATGGTGGGAAAGATTTCCAAAGCTTTCCCGTGCTTCGGAGCGCAGTGGAGTATGATCTAGGCCTCAGTTATGAGGAGAGACCATTAATGGTTTGAAGCCAAGCCATACTCCAACAAAGCATGGTTATGTTGGTGTCTGATCTATGATCCTCTGCTTTTGGGTTAATGGCTAATCCAGAAGAATATATTTAGCCATAAGGCCATCCACATATGTTAACGACAGGTATCTTACTCTTTAGGGAATGGTTTCCAAAGCTTGTAAGAAAATGTTTTTGCCGTAAGCGATCATCCATCCAACCTAGCCTTGTTTACACCGACCGACTTTTCGTCATGAAATGTTTCGTCTCTAGATTGGAACGAGAAGTCGTTTAAGGAGTACCTCACTCACAAGGGTCTCTCTGCGAATCTGATCCATTACGTGCTGTACGCCATCGCTGGTGGCAACGACTCGATGCCGTGTCTGGAGGGCGTGCGGGAGTGCAAGAAGTTCCTCATGAGCCTCGGCCGTTACGGCAACACGCCGTTCCTCTGGCCCATGTACGGCAGTGGAGAGTTGCCGCAGTGCTTTTGCAGGTAAGAGAATTTATATGATATATGATTATAGCAACTCTGTTCTCCCTTGTTGGTATTCAAGACACATTTAGGGTCATTGCGCAAAAGGAGTAAGTAATAGTCAGTTTATTGGGTTGTAAGGGAGATTACAATCCAATTTATCCAATTTTTTAAAGTAGTAAAACTAATTATCACTTGCATTATGAAAGAAAACATCGCGAGGAGACCCATGTACTCGGATAACCCGAGAGAACAATTGGACAGTAATGAACTGTAATGTAATATTGAGGAGCTATTTTCTTGATTATCACGATACAAAGCTGCATTCGTGTAAAGTAATTATAAACGTTAGGTGTACCTATTTCCGTGACGGGCTGGGTAGCCAAAGTAGCCGCAAATTATCCTGTGAGGCCAATCACATCTAAAAAGTTTGTAATGAGTGAGTAATGAGATTCGTTACACGTCCTGCGAATGAGTCACGCAGTGCGGCGACGTTGCCGGCGAATTACGTATGCGAGGAGAATGAACGGTGCCGATTCTGAAACCGTTTTACTTTTAAATTCAGCCGCGGTTGGCGTTTGCCAACATTTGTACAGAGTTAAAGTTAACGATCGGATTCATTATCACTAGATTTTTAATGCATTAAAAATATACCTCAATGGTTATTATTTAGAAGCTTGCCTGTTAGATTCTTTGTGTAGTAGGTATATTATACCTTAATGTAATCATTAATGTTTTTAATACATAATTTGTTAATTACTGTTCTACAACGCCATCTATCAAATGTATCAAATCCTATCAAAATTAAATTCACGTTTTTTGTTCTTGCTATCATATGCTATGTACTAACGTCTGAATAAAAATGATACGTTCATGTTATGTGATGTCTTTCAGAAGTTATATTATAGCACTAACGATATTGAACTGTAAGTTTTTAATGAGATTCTTTACTCGTCCTTTTAATTAGTCATTTATCAGCCAGCGAAGAATAGGTATATGTATGTATGCGGAGAGAATAAACGTTTCGTTTCTTTTTAATTAAGCCAGAATTAATGTTTATTTTCGTTTTAACAGAGTGCAGGCTTAAAAATTGATAAGATGTAAGATTTTCAGAACGGTTTCGTTAAAACTGTAACGCGAAATGATTTACCATGAAGTCGTTGGCAGCTGACGCGGGGTTCGTTGACCTAGATGTGCAATATTTACCGGCGCACACAAAAATAAGGCAACTTTCTAACGTTGCATGCCGCACGATTCATATTTATTTTTATTACAAAAAACATTGATTATTTTGTTTAATTGAGTATCGATTACATTCATACATAGGTATACGTGATTATAATTTATTTATTAGTTATTGATCATTAGAACGGGTTACGAATTTTACTAATTAACACATAATTTCATATAACTTATTTTGTAAAATAATACTTTTTGGCAATAACAATATTTTAATTTAGGTAGTGTTCATTTATTTCGGGGTCTGAATTGTTTTTGAATATTTTCTGTTTGTTTATACGAATCATACAGAAAGCAATGAAGAAATTTAAATGATACTTGGCATATTTATAACTTGATACGTTATGGGTCAACATCTGGAATAGTTTATCCTAGAAAATGGATCAGAAGATACAAGTCGGAATGGACCTCGTGTTCTCTTGTTATTAAATAAGGATTTGAGAGTTTTCAGTTATTTAGGTTAGTAGTTTGTACAAAATAGACAAGAAGCTAACGTACATATATTATTTACGTGTACAGCAGAATTTTATTCCTGTCGAATTATGATTGTACGATTTCAAAAACGAATATGGTCGATGAATTCAAGCAATTTTGGGATAAAAATGCTCGTAGGTATTATTTATAAGTAAGAAATATATTAATGTATAATTAATGATAATGTAGCAAAATGTATCGGGGGAATACAGCCCGGGCTATGGCCAATTTAAGAGTTACGAGTTTTCAATTCCCTAAAGTGGCTCGATGAAATATGAAGCTATTGCCAATTCGAGGCCAATGACTCAATTGTCAAGGCACTTACAAAATGAGACTCTACTTCGCTCCACTTAGAGTATAATATAGAATAAAGAATGTTTTCAGTTCAGTAAATTCACCTTCAAGAAACATTTGCAATTATAAATCTGCAATATTTATAATACTGAGCCCACTGGATGCAGCTGTTTGTTCTGGTGCCATATAAATATTTTAATGGCGCTAAATGAATGTTCACCATCACCATTATAATAAATATTTAGCATTTACTAAAATAACTTAGCAGTTAGGTTAACTTAAGGTTACTGGCAGGCTAAGTTAAAAACGTGTAAATTGGGGTTTAAAATGGATGCATTTAACTGGACAGATATTGCAAACTTTTGAGACCTTTTTACTACAAAACTTTGGGAAGAGTAGAAACGAGACAGTTATCGCACATAACATAAACTCAGCTCCGATTCAAATCATAATAAAACGTTGAAATTTGGGCATTACAGTCGACGTCGTATTTACAGTCGAATTTCATTCGGATCGTAGTTGGCCGTACGTAGGTACCTATACGATGCTTCAATAGCGCGTAGATCAGTTCTTTCAAGTAAATGTTAAAATTCAAACGTAATGTGTATGATGTAAAGCTTATACAATTTCATTGTTTCCCTTTGAGTTGAACTATAGTCTGTTGTAGGGGTTAACACGTTAGCTGCTGAGCTTGTAGACGTTGTTTTTTTACAAGGGACGACGATGATTTACGATGGCCGCAGCTTACGTGTTGAGACTTTATTCTTATAGGAAGATAGCAAAATGTTAAAGTTAGTAAAGCAAGATGTTGTCATAAACCTCAAGAGTTACGTAAATAGCTCAGACCAACTGTAATGACAAAGACATTACTGCCGACAGTATAAACTTTATTTTCCGCGAAGATTGGATCTGCTAAATTATACATATCGTAGTGACTTGGTTTCTTAATTTTACTTTAGGTAACTTTGTAAAGGTGATTAGCTTTGAGATCCGGCTTCTATGTACTTCGCTGATGTAACGTATGATGTATCCCTGAGAATGTATAGACAACTAACTGTGTATATACCTATGTATGTATATAACAGTAAATAATAATATGTATGTATATATGTATGTATATAACAGTAAATAATAACAGTAAATAATAATTATTGCACACCGACCTCAGATGGTGGTGAGAACCATCTCCACTGGTAGAGAATGCCATTAGGCATTAAGTTTTACATTAAAGAGTGAAATAAATAAATAAATGGTATCTCCTCAACTTGCAGGCTGTGCGCGGTGTTCGGCGGCGTGTATTGCCTGAACCGCCCCATCGACACCGTCGAGACGAAGACCGTTGACGAGGGGAAGACGGTCGTAGTTATCGGGAGCAAGTCCAAAACCCTCAATTGCGACCACCTGGTCATCGGGATCAACGAGTGCCCCACGGACCTCATTTCCCCGGAGCCCGCGGAAACTTCGGACATATCGAAGGCGGTGTTCATCACCAACGGGACCATCCTGAAGAGCGAGAAGGAGCCTCTGTCGTTGCTCCGGTTCCCACCGCTCCTGGAGGGAGACAATGCCGTCACGGTGCTGGAAGTTGGGCCGGCCACTGGATCCTGCCCTAAGGGATTGTGTGAGTAATTTATTTTTAATTATCCTTATCACTTATCGTCAGAAGAAAGGTATCAACATTGCTTTGTCCTACTAATATTATAAAGGCAAAAGCGAAAGATTGTGAGGATGTATGGATGTGTATATGTTACTCTTTCACGCCAAAAACTACTGAATGAAACTTACAATAATATAGCTTAAACATCAGAACATAGGCATATAATTTATAAAGATATAATTATGTAACCAAATCTTCAAGGAATAAGTTTCCCGACGCGAAGTGAGGGCGGGTCACTACTTTCCTAATGTTGCATTAAGAGCAATATTCCACCATGCTACTAAGTTTAAGTTAGTTTAAACAGATCTACTTATTGTCACACTTTTAAGAGCTTACGGAGCTTAGAACACTCTTGGGTATAACTATGTCAATCAGATCATTTTTAAGTTCAAGGCAATTTCAACTCCTCGTGCTTTCCCAGAATACCGAATTTATTTAATTTAACTTATCCCTTTGCTTTTGACATTAATTAATTGCTATTTAGTTGTCCGTTGTCCACTGAGTCTAGCTACTGTGAACGATATAAAATTTCCACCTGTTCGTTAAGATTCTGGATGTTAAAGACAAGCAAAAAAGTACTATAAAGATTACCTACCATATAAGCACTGTAGTGCCGGCCGTCGGTCGTTTAACTTTTTGTCGCGGTTTATTTGTTAAACTGCGCCGGGGGATTGTTAAAAGTTTTTTGCCAATTTTTTTCTTATTGCTAGTTGAGTCATCAATCTGCTGAGGTTATGATTGATAGTTAAAAATTTAAGATTTATAAGTGAGGTATAAATATGAAGTATTACATTTTGACCATTTAGGGGTTGGGATACCATACCATGAGGTACATAGGTCGTCTGCTAATTTTTGGCTATTTACTAACAGTTAAACGTAATGTCAAAGTTTGTTTCCGGGTCCGATATGTCTAAGTCTGTTGTACAAGTACGAGTATGTGGCGAATATTATAAATCTTGTGTCCGTATGCCTACTTCTTAATATAGTTAAACATGTTCACTGCTTCGCTGAAATTATATAAAGTGCTTTTATTATCATGGGATCTAAAGAATTTGCTCTTTGGGCTTTGAATTTATCTTTAGTTTTAGGCTTAGGTATGTTACCCCTAATGTTAATCTAGAGATGAACTTAGTAACTTAAGATCTCTTTAAAACTACAGATACTGTCCATGGTCTGATGATTTTTGACAGCGTTCTCAGGTGCCATCATGCATTGCCACCGCTTGGTGTCGGGTTTTGCACTATTTCTTCCAAATGAATACTGCTACAAAAATCCTAGGAAACTAAAAATATTCCCTATTATGACCTAGCCATACCTGTTAACACGTTCGCTGCGGTACAGTAATACGTCGTGTTTTTTCCATAGAAAATTACGATGGCCGCAGCGAACGTGTTAATATTTAGTGGTTGTCTAGTTATGAGGTCACAAATGAAGAGACAGGCTTTGTTTTCTCTAATTCAGTGGTAGTATAATGAAAAACATGGTTTATGTAAACCATAGTAATGTTTCGTATTATTTCAGTCGTGGTGTACTTCATAACGAACAAGGTGAACGATGCGGAGAGTGATCTGAAGCCGTACGCCGAGAAGATATTCGACATGTCTGGTGGGGACCAAGCTGACGGCTCTGACAAACCCAAGGTGAGATTGAACTGTAGTCTCTGACTGTTTAACGGTGACACTATGTTAATAGTACGGGTAGTTGCCAACAGATCTGCGGAAACAGCTTTAACTTATATAAAAAATAATTGCCTAAGGTTGATCTTGATACATAGACACGAGTGGAAACTCGGTAACTTGGCTGTAACCCACAAAATAGAAAATGATGTACTGTTAATTTTATTTTTATTAATACATTTTTACCTTTCAAAAAGTAAAAGTAACAAAGCGGTTCAATACTAAAGCACTGTCAGTCAACCTTCGAGAAGCCTGAGAAACATCGATGGAGGTGTTCTGATCGTCGGTGAGGAAGACGTGTAACGCCGAACATGATATTCGGGTTAATTCGTGGAGGTACTCCAACGAGCAGTATAAAGGACTTCGCACATTAGACCCACTCAACTCCCACACGTCGCCGACTCTTCGACAAAACTAAAACTCAATTATGAGCTTTTTATCTTGTTTCGAATATATGAAAGATGTGTACTACTCGCCGCACACCCATGGACGGAATGGAACGATCCGATTCGGAGTTGAGTCGACGTCGAATTGGTGTAACGTGCGCAGACCTTAACCGTGTCGCTCACTTAGTACGTAGTGTTACTGTTGATTCGCGCGTTAACGAACGCATGATGTTGTGTGTCGCAGTGCCTGTGGTCGCTGTTCTACAACGTGAAGGACACGAGCGCGCCCGTGGCGAGCAGCAGCGGCTGCGTGCACGTGTGCTCCGGGCCCGACGCCGGCCTCGACTTCGACCGCGCCGTCGAACAGGTATCTCATATACACGTTTAATAGACAATTTGCGCATGATTTTTTCTTGTTTCTATTGTTTATTTATGTTAATATAATACAGTAAAAATATTGATTAATACAGAATTAATAATACGACACAGTAATTACAACACAGTAATTATAATAATATATAAATCGCGATTTTAGCGCGTATTTGGTGACGTTTGAGTTGTTTGTGATTGAAAACAGTTAGCATTGGTATTGTTTTGACATGTCCATCGCTAATGATAATGTCACGCCGGTAGCTAACTAGCCAATAGACATATTAAATTTTCCTCGTAAATTTACGATTTCTTAGATTAATATTCGTATTAATATTCGTGATTTTATTGTCTTTATTTTAGAGATAAAGCCTGCAAAAAATTATTAACATACATAAATATGTGAATATTAATATTTTTTTGAATTTGAATCATACGCATATTCCCTATTCATTAAATCTTCATCATGGTCCAAGATCCCTGGGCCGCCAGACGTCACGTATTTTCTAATGGACGAAATGTGGACGATTGGGTAGTGTCGGTATGTACTACGATCGTATGCCTACCTACTAGCTTGGTCAAACGGCCAATTTCCAGGTATCAAGTGATTAAGGTACATAAAAACCATTATTAAGTTCACGTTTTTTCTGATGGCTGATTTTTACGTATGTTTCAGACAATATAGTACAAAATAAGTCGTCAATACTCTCAGACACTTGCCTGCGGCCATATTGCTTAGCAGACGCTTTAAAGCTTCCAAAATACATGATTATGTTCCGTTTCCTAAGCGCCTGCAACTGTCGTAATAATAGCACACTACTGCGTGAGAGACAGCGAATTCGTGCACGCGTAACGCGTTATATTCCAAACGAGCTATGCCCGCGACTTCGTCCGCGTGGAATTTAAACAAAAAAATCTAAAGTTAAATTAAAAAGTAGCCTAAGTTACTCCTTATGACATCAGCATTATCATCAGTGAAAATCCCGTTAAAATCGGTCCAGCCGTTCCAGAGATTACCTCAAACAAACTGACAGACACACAGAAAGACAGACAGACAAAAATTGTAAAAAAAATTATGTTGGTATATGCACCGTGTTTTAATATTATAAACAGACACTCCAATTTTATTTATTTGTATAGATTATATTTGTGACGTTATAGTGGTGACGTAGTCTCTACTTCCTTCAACCAAAGATGGTTACTATCTAAAAATAATCTCTTATATACACAAACCGATAAATATACTCGTAGTGTAGATAATAAAGTTATGTTTCAGGGTTTCTCTAGATGAGTTAACAACTCAATAATGCCAAACACGTGGATGATATCATTTAATACATTATTTTATTCTAATTGCTGATTACAAGATGTCTGACCCAGGGTCGTGTTGATGGTTTTGGAAATAAACTATTTTAACATTGTATGTAATGTGAACGATCGCTGTTGTGTTGTGATGTGACATTAGGAAAAGCACAAAAAATATTCTTAATGGAAAACGAATCTGAATAAATTACATAGTACCTACATGTACTGATACGGGATATAATGATGATCATTATCATATTTACGTTGTTTCAAATATTTACAATGTTTGAGTTTTTTAATAAATTGTATACTTTAATGCGAAGGAAATACATACTTAATGAATACTCTTGATAATTCCGCATGTTTATAGTATCAACGAAAACGTGGGTCTTGGAATTTATACGACATAAATAAATATTATGTCTGATTTGGAAGTTTCCAAAGAAGTCTCGTCTTTAACGTAACGCACGGCTTTATTTTCTTTTTTTAAATGCTACACACTCACAGCCCCACGCTAGGATTCCCTATGTCGTGGGTCCCACAGACAACATACAAGACAAGAACACACACCCAGACCGAGATCAGAAACTCATCATTGTCATTTCCGCCTCGCTGGGAATCGAAGCCTTGAAAGGACTGTCCGGCATGGTAACCAGCGCGCCGTACGGGTCGTCGGCTTAACATTATTGCAAAACATTTTAATAAAGTTGTGCAATTTATTTTTCTAAACATACCCTTTTTTATTATCAATCATGTGACCTTAAACTTTACTGATTAATACCGATAATAGTTATTACGTAGGTTTAGGTATTACTAATGCTTATGTAAACTTTAACTGTTATATTCTGTAACAATTCAAAAGGAGATGAGTTAAAAACACAAATAGTTGGAAAAACCTAGGAAGGAGAGAAAGGCTTGCTATTTGTACAAACTTATTTTGATGCTTGTTTTATGAAACTAGCACTTTATGATATTATAAGACCAAGTGTCTTATCAATGTAAGAGTGCTAGATTACGATTTCGGAAGCGTGTTCTGAGGTATCTATGTGTGCCCTGCCTTGCCCTATACCGAGAGTTACTGCCGGTGAAATCAAAGTCCCGGACAAACGTTAATTACTTTTTATTCGATAATTCCCTAAGGCCCCGAGCAACCGTCCACTCGTGCCAGTTAGCGCGCAGTAACTAACTGGTCCCTCGCATACATCACGCTTGCATACAAAACCGCTGATACTGCCTTTCATGCTATTTACTTACACATGTATATGTCCCTACAATATTATCAATTTAACATTCGGACTGCAACTTAATATTTTACCAGCTAATGCTTACCTAAGTCGGCTGAAATGAGGAATTCATTTAGGTACCACAGTAACGTCATGGACATTTAAAGCATGTTCACTTACTCATAGTTCTTGATACTTACTAGTTTATTTCATCTTCATGTGTTACAGAAGATATTTTTTCCACCAAACGCCTTGACTTTTCATTATCCCTACTAATATTATAAATGCGAAAGTAACTCTGTCTGTCTGTCTGTCTGTCTGTCTGTCTGTCTGTTACGCTTTCCCGCTCAAACCTCTCAACCGATTTTGATGAAATTTGGCACAGACAATCTTTAGACCCTGAGAAAGGACATAGGCTACCTTTTATTGCGAAAAAAAGGGATGAAGAGGGTGAAATAGAGGTTGAAAGTTTGTATGGACCGAAGGAATTAGTTTCCCGAAGCGAAGCGAGGGCGGTTCGCTAGTGGAGAATAAAATTTATATTTATATGGCGTTCGTTCTATTATTAATGATAATTTTTTCTTTCTATTGTGTATGTTAAAAGTATCCTTTGTGTACAGGCCGAACAAATCTTCAAGAAGATCTGCCCCGGCGAGGAGTTCCTTCCCCGCGCCCCCGATCCCGAGGAGATCGTGTTCGAAGACGACGTGACTCACGGGCCGGAGTTCCAGCGCGAGGCGGACGACGGGGAGGGCGACGGCAAGGACTAGACGCTGCCTACGTTAGTTTTTATTATGTCAATGACCTCAGCATTTTGTAACCTGTCCCGGTGCCGCTGTGGACCTACATTTATTATCTACATAGACTTAACATTCCACATCGAACATAGAGTAGTATTCATTAAAGTTTGTCATGTTGCACATATCAACGTTGTTCAATCACGTAGGGCAGTCGTATAACATATTTATATGTATGTGTATTATTTATGGTACTTGGCTGCGTAGAACAATCTAGATTTAGGTTCCGTGGTCCATTGACTCCGTCAGTCAGTTACAAGTGTTGACCGCTGTGGACAGTTTAGAATGTGCTGTTTATTGCTAAGGTGTAATCTCAGTAAGATTTATTTTATACGCTTTGGTCGCTTGACTTCGTGCATTCCGACTGGTGCGTTATGAAATGAAGCATTTTTTGAGAGTGGTCAATGGTTGTGCGGTACGTAGGGTAGGTATGATGAATAAATTGTGTTAAGGTAAGTTTATTACAGCAGGAAAATTCACAAGCAAAATTAATACAATCAGTAAATCTCAGGTAACTTAACATGTAATCAATGTACCTACTGTTATGGTAAACTTATCTCTACAGGGCGTGTAATTTTAATTAACACGCAGGGGAAGTGACATGGTTGTCGCTAGGTTTTCTTGACGAGCATTTAGCAAGACTAACACATAGCATGGTTTCTTTTTTGTTATTACGTTTACATCCATTGTGTAATTTATTTTTTAAAATTAAGGAGTTTAGTAGAGGCTAGATTTTGGTGCAATAAAATTGTAACAACTACAAGATTACAGATACGAAAATTTTAGATTGACTTGTTTGATCTCGTTGGGTCAATTCTCACTTACTGAAGTCGTAATGAATACCCGAGACGTGTTTTTGACGTTCATATATTTTATTATTGACTTTTTGATGCTGGAGAAATGTCGACCCATCTCATTAATAGTTACTAGACATAAGGACGCACCAGTCTTAAGCATAGATTGTAGCACATATTAATTTTTAATATTAAGTTATTTAGCACGTTCAACAATATTTATTGCCAAATGTGCATAATTATGCCCATGCAGCTTATGCAATTATTATAATTCCAATAAAATTGTGATTACTAGGATGACTTGTTTTATTATTGAAACCATTTAATTTTAAGAATAGGGCAAATGAGTATTTTCAGTTAGGGTTTTGAATGTGTGCTACTTTTGAGAGCAGATTGAACACCTATAAATTTCACAGGCTGTCAAAATGTTTCTCGTAAATAAATCAGTTCACAGAGGTATATCACTAATAAACTTTACATAACTTTATTATATGCTATATCACAATAATATAATAAAATTCATATAACAAATTTGCAGAAATAATAATGACATCAACTTTTCTTCTAATAAAATGTCTTAAGCTTAAATGGTTTTTAACCTGATTTGTATCATAAGGAAAATTAAAAAGCAAAGCAAGATTTAGTATTTTATTTCATCTTGTGGTCCATTACTTATAAATACATGAAAATATGACAAAATGGAATTACTGTTTTGGTGAATATCTGCTTAAGTATACTCATATTGTACAAATTCTGGAATAATACATTCTTACCATCAAAAATATACAGTAAAATGCTCAATAAGTTGGTATATCACAAAAAATTAGTTACAGCTCTGATATTACGTAAGGAAACTTAAATTGGTATACTAAAATAATCTTTTCTCATAAGAAAACAATCCATGCACATTACCTTCCAATTGTGCAGAATACGTCCTTTTCATAAAACGCAGGTCCCCAGAGTAGCTCATCTCTCGTAACAAAGTCACAGAGCGGGCACCAAGATCTTGGCAGCTGTGTTGCATGCCAGCTTGAAGATATGGCAGGAAACGTAACACTGAGCCCTTATCAACAATACTTCCACTTACACCCTGAGCAACTCTGTGTTTATCGGTCTCCTTATGGAAGTAACGACTCATTGCAGATCCCTTCCCTTCCTTGTTCTCCATTGCTTCCAAACTACCCATTCCTCTGTACTTCTTAAGCCTTACACCATCAGAAAAGAAGTATTCTCCGGGAGCCTCTGAAGTGCCGGCTAGCAGAGATCCCATCATCACAGTAGAGGCACCCAAAGCAAGGGACTTAACGATATGCCCAACTGACTGGATGCCACCATCAGCTATTACAGGTACATTAAACTGTCGCGCGTAAGAGGACACTTGGTACACGGCAGTGGCTTGGGGACATCCACAGGCCATCACTTCCTGAGTTATACATATGGAGCCACTGCCCATTCCCACTCTCAGGGCATCCACACCTGCCTCAATGAGGTTTTTGGCTTGCATTCGTGTCACAACATTTCCTCCGATCACTTGAATTCCTGGATATGTTTTTTTTATAAACTTCACCATCTCCACTTGATAGGTTGAGTTCCCTTGTGATGAGTCTAATACTATAACATCTACTCCATTGCTCACGAGCAGTTTGAGACGGTCTCTGTCTGAATCGCGAGTGCCTATAGCAGCTCCAACTAACAGCTGCTTATTAGAGTCCTTTGAAGCATTAGGGTAGCTACGAGCTTTCTTCAAATCGGTCCTAGCAATAAGAGCCACAAGCTCACCTGATCCATTGATGATAGGTAGTTTTCCTTTCTTGCTCTTCTCTAGGATGTAATTGGCATCCTGAAGAGTGACTCCAGACTGTGCCGTGATCATCTCTTCAATAGGTGTCATCACTTCTTTCAAGCTGAGCTGGGGATCACCTTCCCTGAAGTCGATATCTCGCGATGTCACTATTCCGATCAGTCGTCCACCCAATTTTCCATTCTCAGTGATTGGATATCCTGTGAATCCATTCGTTTTCTTGGCTTCTATGACATCTGCTACGGTATGGGAAGGGCCCATGCATACAGGGTCTCTGATAAAACCGTGCTTATATTTCTTTACTTTGTGGACCTCATTCGCCTGGTATTCGGCAGTGCAGTTGTGATGAATGATGCCGATTCCGCCGCACAGAGCCATCGCGATGGCCATGTCAGCTTCCGTAACAGTGTCCATCGGGGTAGAGACCAGTGGGGCCTTGAGACTTATTTTCTTAGTTAGAGGAGATGTAAGGTCGACCTCCTCAGCAATGAAATCGATGTAGCCGGGTAGAAGCAGGAAGTCGTTGTAGGTCAGTCCTTCACTGTTAGCGAATATTTCCTTCGCTGAAAGCCCGTCCCTCAAGTCGCCTTCTCCGTGCGACATTTCTATCTCACGCCACGTGTGGCACTTGCGGTCAGTATACAAGTAACCTTGTACTCCTTATGACAATCTTCACAAATCACTAGTAATTCTTTGTTTTACGTGAATGAGTTTTTTAACCTCGCTGTAGACACTATCGACGGACACACGTGGTTTGAATTTAAAATTTATTACCATTTAATCGTAAGATTTTCAAAGTTTGTACAATATTCGTAGTTTCGTGCTTTTTTTTGTTTTTTGTACGCAACTTAGTATGTTACATTTAAAACAATCTTCATAAATTAGTCGGTAACAAAACTAGATTTAATTGTATTAGATGAGATGAGAACTTTGAAGCCGGCTTATTTCTCAGTAGAGTAATATTAAATTTTTGACAGTTTTAGTCCGAGTCCACCAGTTCCGTCACTCGCAGAAGAATTTGATTTGAAAGAAAGAACTGAAAATCAACGCCGTCAATATGGCATTGGCATCAGTGTTGCCAGATGGATTACACAATAATACGGTGCACAATGGGTCAAAATTACCAGAAATACGGTGTTCCAGCTTAAAAAAATACGGTAGATTTACGGTAGAGTTTTTTTCTACTTTACGGCTTTTACTTTTTTACTAGAGACAAAAAAAAGGAAGATGCAAACAATATTTAATTAACTTTCATTAATACTGATTCACTTTCAATTTTTTTTGTATAAAGAACCGTTCATTAAGGGCCGATTTCACCAACACAGAATTTACACTAGCTTTCCAGTATAACTTTACTCTGTCGATTTATGCGATGGTTAACTTCAAATTCGTTTCACCACGTTATCTTAATCTCGCATAGTTACTCTCCGACTTTGAACGAATGAATTGAATGAATGCGTAATGCACCGAAGTAAAATAGACAGTTTGACGTTTACTTGCGCAATAGCGCTGCGTATTCTTTAATTTATTCTTTAATTTATCGTACCTGACAGTTGAGTTGACCGTGACTAGTGGCAGAGACAGTGACACTACTTATTACTTATCTACGAATAGCAGCTTACTCGGCCGAAATCGGCGGTATATGATTTTGCTCTAATATACGTAACGTAAAATGGGCTTACTCGCGAGTAATTGACTACATATCCCGGGGATAAGACTTATACGACATTGGTGAAATCGGCTTTTAATTATTCCATTGATACAGAAGTTTGTGGTTAAATTTTCGTTGTTATATTGGCAGAATTGCATACCATAGACTATGACTGATAGACGCAGGGAACTAATAAGTAGGTACTTACCTACGATAGACGTAGTTGATATTACATTGACATGTACAATTTTACACTTGACCGGCGGAGCTGCCGGCCATAGAGCAACTTTGTTGCCTGGATACTAGTTTCGGTTAAAGTTCGGAAAAATACGGTAACTTACATACACCGTAATTTATGACTACTGTAGGTGGCAGATTTTAAAATAAATTTCAAAAATACGGCAAATCTACCGTAATTACGGTGCATATGGCAACACTGATTGGCATTTTGGCATTACTTTGACACTTTTGACAGTATGGAATAAAAATAATGTAATGAACGCAAAATGAACGGACATAGCCGTTCTATGTCCGTTCATTTTAGTCCGTTCATTCACATGAAATGAAAAGGTAATGAGCGGTACCGTAACCGGTATTATTATGAACTGCAGTAGGTATCATAGAAAATTAATATTCGTAATATTACTAAAATTGACTACAGTTACGTGAAGCAATATAATATGAATATTATGAAAATAATACGAACACGACTTAACATGACACTTGAGATGCATATTTTCCTAAAAATACCTACCATTATGCATTCATGGATGAGTCACCATTATTGTTGAGTTGTAAAGGAAGGGACTTATACAGAATTTCAAGATTATTATTCATTGTTATTCGTATTCGTAAAGTATCACTGTATGGTAACAGTCTCTTCTACAATCGTTGCTAAAGGTGCGCGCGCAGTGCACACCTAGGTACGACTTACGACTTACGAGCACTGAGTATATAACAATGCCTACGAGTATCAAATCTGAAACTATCCGGCTGCATCGTCTCGCCAAATATGTTTTAGGTAAACCGCTATAAACTGGCTGGCCTCCCAATGAGTTGTGGAATGTGGAGCGGATGATCATTAAATTTATTATTCATAAAAATTTAATCGTAGTCCAGTATTTTTTAAATGTTTACATTCAATTGCTAAGTAAACCATTCCTAGTACTTATCTACTTTGTGCTAATAATCTTTCTTTGTTAACCTGTGACCTATTAGCTGACCTGTATTTTGTTATTTTGTGTTAGGGGTCATTCAAGTGTTACGTAAGCACAACTGTCTTTTTGCTTATATAGAAGGATCTTTGCTTTGCTTATTTTTGATGACATGGGGGGTGGAGGAGTCTAGATGGTGATTACGTCAGCAATATATATATTTTTTCACTTTTTCAGATTTTCCACCACTTTTTTTTTCAAAATTATCTTGAATTAATAAAGAAACTATTGAATGCAAGTAGTTGTAGTGAAGTTAAGCAACAGCGGACGCGGTCTATTATGTAAATAATATTTATAATAAGCGTAATAAGAAAAATACTTATATTTAATTAAGAAAAGCCTATATGTTTTCGACTATTTCACTCCATATACATACCTACATACTTGGCTTCGGGAAACCAATGACTTTAGTATCCAAACTCGAAAATAATATAGCGACCTACTTAGAAACTTGATTCTTTCTAATTTAGGAATCCTAATAATATTATAAAAGCGAAACTTTGTATGGATGTATGAATGTTTGTTACTCTTTCACGCAAAAACTACCGAATGGATTTACCGAAACACTAAATGTTGCCAAACCATACACAATACATTAGTGGAAACCGCATCCAAATCGGTTATGCTGTTTCGAGAATAAACGTACAGACAAACCCACAAACAGAAAAAAATCTAAAAATCATGGTTGCGGGATCTATTGCGTTAGTAAATAAATACATACAATAGACACACACAAGGATAACAGTATACCGTGTTTATAGAGTTCTCATATAAGAAGTTAAGAACTACCTAGTAGTTACACGGAATCAAATAACTAAGTAGTAGAAACACGGAAAATATTTGTTCGGTCTTGTTCAGACATCGATCCGTTACAATTGTTTTATTTATTTAGGAGATTGGTGTTTTAAATTACATATTTAGTTAATTGTACATTTTTATTGAAAACAGAAAATCAGAACAAGAACCATTAAAATAAAACCACAATGGAGAACCATTTTATAGCGGTTTTATCCTTGTATCGCTTTATTTTGGGTCGGCAACGTGTTGGTGACGCCCTTGCCGGCCTATGTATAACACTTACCATCATGAGAAATGTGCTTGTTGGCCAGCTGAAGATAGAAAATAATCTAGTAATGACGCTATCAATTAATTATTCATAAAAATAAAACGAGAAATTAACTATGTTATTTATTACAAAATAAAAAAATAATGTTACAATTAGACACCTAGTTCATTTAGTTATATTCAAGGATAAAAAAAAATCTACTTAAATTATTAAATCTGTACCTATTTGGATTCCTACATTTAGGTACCTAAGATGTTATAATTTATTAATCCATATTCCATTTCACTATAAAACATGAGCATTGTATTTTCAATAACGCAAGATTCACAATTATTAATCATTGTTAAATTATTTGTTTTTAAGTCTAATGTCAATATCAAAGTTGTCATCATCCGGTTCTTGCGTTTTAGTTTTATCAGCTTCTCTTTTAGGACCTGATATATTGATTTTGTCACCACCATAGATGTACTCGTTGGGACTGAGGGGCACAAACAAAGGCATGTCTGATGGTTTCTCTGTTATATTGGGTTCATATTTTTTTGGCAATTGAGTAGGTATTGTAGGATCAGGAGTTTTGTAGTACTCGGTTGTTGGTTTGTCGTTATAATTTCTGTCTTGGTTTTCCTGTGTACCTTTAGAGTTTGGTTGGTGTCCATTATTGTTTGAATTTCCGTTATTATTGTCGTAAGGACGGCCATTTTGGTTATTTCCATAGTTGTTTCCATTTTCTCCATTGTACCTATTTTCATTTTGATGACCTTGGTTTTGGTTGTTGTATTCAGAATTTGAATTTCCGTTATTATTGTCGTAAGGACGGCCATTTTGGTTATTTCCGTTATTATTGTCTGAATTTCCATTATTATTATCGTAAGGACGGCCATTTTGATTATTTCCGTATCCATTATTGTTTGAATTTCCGTTATTATTGTCGTAATGACGGCCATTTTGGTTATTTCCATATCCATTATTGTTTGAATTTCCATTATTATTGCCGTAAGGACGGCCATTTTGGTTATTTCCGTATCCATTATTGTTTGAATTTCCGTTATTATTGTCGTAAGGACGGCCATTTTGGTTATTTCCGTAGAAGTTGTTTCCATTTTCCCCATTGTTCGGATTTTGATTGTTCCCATATTCATTTTGATGATGACCTTGGTTTTGGTTGATGTATTCTGGTCTGGAATCCCCATGTGGTCTTTGATTGTTCGGATCATGAGGTGGTGGAGGTGGCGGACCATTATTGAATGGTGGTCTTCCGTGATGATGATGATGATGGGGTGGACGATGCTGCTTTGGCCCATGTTTATTTCCATAATCTCCTTGACCCGGTTCCTCGACGACTACAATAATGGTATCTTCCTGCCCCGTTTGTGGCACATTCTGGGGGCGATTTTGTCTATTTGAGCCAAAAATATTCAAACCTCCGAGGATTGCGCCCGCAACTCCTTCAGCCCGTTTATGTGCAGAAGACAAAATATCCCCGAGAGTAGACACATGTCCATTGCACTCAAAGATCGCCAAAAGCAGAATCACTGTCACTTTATACTTCATTTTTATTTTATGACAAATTATTCACAACCACTAGTTGCAGCACTTGTTTGGACACTAATTTGTCCTTATGGCATCTAATATTTATAGTTTCGCTCCGTTGAATAAGGTTTTTACGCGACTTGTGTATTCGTATGAAATGGCAAACCTGTTTTATACAAGAGCATTGGATTCATTACTAAAAGGTATCTTATGTGTTTAGACTTAAAAGGTAAAAAAATCAAGATGTTATTATGTTACGATTGTCAGTGCTTACGTCATCTTTATAAAGGTCGTAAGACTCGTGGCTTAAGTATATCTCTGATTGGTCTTCGTAATATTTATGGCAGACGTTTTCCGCCAAGCCAGTTTTATAAATGTGTGCAAATCGCATTAACGTAGAATACATATTACCTACATAGTCATCGTGAGAAAAGGATGTATGGCTCGGTATAGGTAGGGGGTTATTTTGATATGTACAAACATGTCTAAACGAACATGTCTAAATGTGCAATTACTAAGCAGCTTCTTGAATCTCCCATGACACATATCTACCTACATACGTTACCGACGCGTTGCACGTCTTAAGCGACAATATCGTTTGTTACCGAGCGAAAGATGCCGGATTTGATTCCCGACTGCAAAATAGTTACTCACGGGTTTTAGTCGAAGCTAACGCGAAAGCTATGTCTTGGATTTTCCCCAGCCATCCATAATATTAATCTTCGTATTCACTTATGTTACATTTACTTTTTAATTTGAAAAAATATTTAAAATGACTTTTTGGTCGCTATTAAACTTTTTATTATAGTCAAGTACCTTTCATAGTTACTGATCCTTAACTCTGATATCTATATCAAAATCTGCGTCGTCAGTGGATGGTTTTTTATTTACGGTTTCTTGTTTCATATCTACAGAAGAAAGTGGCACAAAAGCTGGTAAATCCTCCTTGGGATTTTCAGTACCTTTATCGTGGTTAAATGAATTTTGATTAAATCCTCCATTGAAAGAACCTGAGATTAATCCCCCATTATTAGGATCCTGAGATCCTGAATTAAATCCTCCGAAATTAGGATTCTGAGTTCCTGAATTGAATCCTCCGTTATTAGGATTCTGAGTTCCTGAAATTAATTCTCCATTATTGGAATTTAGAGTTCCTGAAATTAATCCTCCATTATTGGAATTTAGAGTTCCTGAATTAAATCCTCCGTTATTAGGATTCTGAGGTAGCGAATTGAATCCTCCATTATTAGGATTCTGGGCCCCTAAATTTAAGCCTCCATTGTTAGGATTATTGGGCCCAGAATTGAATCCTACATTATTAGGTTTCTGAGTTCCTGAATTAAGTTCAGGATTAGGATTTTGTTCAGTTCCAAATATCTGATTTAGGAGTTCTTGCTGATTGTAATCATTATCGTTACTGTTTCCATATCCTGGTACGTTATAGTTTTGGGTACTCCCATCTAATGGACGTTCTTGTGCGTTTTGATTAAATTGGTTGTTATTGTTTCCGAGATTGGCTTGATTATTGTTATTAGGCCTTCCATTGTTATTAGGACTCCCATTGTTATTAGGCCTTCCATTGTTATTAGGACTTCCATTGTTATTAGGACTTCCATTGTTATTAGGACTTCCATTGTTATTAGGCTGTTGATTGTTAAATCCCGGATTATTTCCAAAGTTTTGGTCGCTAGGGTATTGATTTCCATTATTATTATTGTTATTAAAGTTTCCCCCGTTTTGTTGGTTTGGGTGGCCAGGACGTACATTTTCACTGTAGGGGGGATTATTGTTGTAATTATTGTAGCCGTTGTTCTGATTCCCATACTGATTTCCTTGGTTTCCATAACCTCCAGGCCTGTGGTTGTGCTGTGGGTTGGGTCGATGAGAATTATGGTAGTTTTGTGGCGGCCGTGACGGCGGCTGCGGTCGTTGGGGATGGTACGGTGCATAGTTGTTGTCGGCGCCGCCTACCATTTGTTCTGGAATATTCTGTGGCGTATTTGCGTATTGATCATTGTTCTGTTCGGGACGCTTTTGCGTGTTATACCCTACTTGACCACCCAGGTTCAGGCCGAAGCCAGAGGTAATGCCCCCAAAGATGGACGATGCAATACCAAAGGCACCGCTTAATTGTCTCTGTGCAGCTGGCGCAAAACCGCCGATGTTGGAAAGTTGTCCATTACACTTTATCACTGTTACTAAGAATAATAATATTAATAATTTCCCCATTATCGGAGGATAATTATGTTAAAATATATATGTTCACGCGAGTGGCGAGTCGAGGTAAGACTGGACTGGCTATTTATGTTAAAACCTGGTTGTTTTATTCGCGCCGTTAGGATTCTAGTGGTATTGGACTGGTTTGTCAAGATGTCCCGGAGATGTTAAAACATGTACATAACTTACGTGGTTACGATTACGAATTCATCTAATATTTTCGGTTCTAAACTGATTAAATTATAATTCTTAAGCATACCAGAAATTTAATTGCTGGACGAGGTTGAAATTGGTTTTTAAACATTTATAAATGACTTGCTTGAAATTAACAAAACCTGATGTAGCTACTGTAGCATGGTTACCTCCTTTGCGGTTAACATCTCCAAGTTTAAATAGGTACATAATTTTGGATTGGTTTTTTATAAATTAATAAGAACTGTTAATTTTTTCCGCAATGGAAAATATATTTGTTATTCGGAAATTATATAGTGTGACTTGCGGTTAACTATAAAAATAGGAAGGTCAAATTTTGAATGCCTCGTATCATGGTCATAAGAAAATTCTTGAGCTGAAACTTCGTCAACTTGAAGGAGTTAGAGTACATTTTATTTTGAAAATCAAGAACTGTTGCCCACGTCTTCAACTATTACCTGTCCAAGTAGTGCGGATAAGGCAGGCAGTCATTAATAACCCCGGCGATCCCGTTATAACGGTAACCTATCCAGTTACTACATATTATGGTAAAATGAATCAATTAATCGTCATGACCCGTAACTGTCCCACAACGGAGCTGTGTTTATTGCGCGCAGCGGTCCTGTGCTAGAATTGCTAATGTTTCAAGTACCCAATATTTGTACTTATTATAATTAATTCTCACTTGCAACGGTAATATAAAACATGAGAAAACTATCCGAAGGTTTCCCACAATACTCTTGAAGTGTATGAACAGTACAAAACTGCAAAAACTTTGCTAGCATGGTAGGCGATGGCTTTAACATAATATCTACTGGAAAAATAAGACACAATTAAATGAGTTAAAATTATATTTAATAACAAGAATAAAATGTGACAGAATGCAGGTGTTAGAACAAGAAAAATATTTCACGTATTTCATTTGTAAGTACAAGTTACCCGTACAAATAAAGCATTTACAATGACGATTTTTGGTATCACACATTTAATAAATTATTAAAATCTAAACTTTTATTATTACTTCCATTGTGTTTAGTATTACATAATAATATACAAAGATTAATAATATAATTGAAGATAAAAATATAATCTTGTGCACAAAATATGTCATAGCATTAAAATTTACGAACAAAAATAAATGGGACTACCTTAAAGATTAGTAAGGCACAATTCAGCTTTGGTTATAACAACACATCCTTAACTACTTACTTTTTTAATATTAATATCTATGATTCTTATGTGCAATGTTTACATAATTTTTAACGCATCTGCATCAGTCATTCCTTATTAAAATGAAGGCCAGATCACACATTACTGTTATTATTACTATGTTTATTTAGGTTTTTATTACTACTTAAAACATTTACAGGCAGTCCGCCGACTTAGGTACGTCTTTTCAACAATGCCACTATTCCTCAAGAAAACGTACATTGTTTCGATTTACAGCATAGGAGATTTCACTTGAAACGCGTAACACCTGTGGTGCGGGCGAATTTCTTTAGTTAATTTATGGACAAAGGACTATCAAGACGTAATACATTCGTTTTTTTGCACCCATTACAGTTTTTTAATTACATATCTAAGTTAATTCAAAACTTATTAAGCCACCTAAACAAGGCAGTAATAGTAAAGTGAAGAAGAGAGTAATTAAGAAAGACAATTACAATGGAGGTTGAATCTAAGATTTTAACTCAAAGATCGGGTGTTCGACTTCAAGTCAGTTTCTTTAAGCCGAAAGTTAAATTTACTTTTTTCTCATTACAAATTTTCATTATTAAAGTTGTATTTATTATTATTAAGGGTACACACATATATTTACCAAAAATTACTAATTTTTAACCACATAATCATTTTAAGAACTTGTTTTTGATAATGAAGCAAATCTTTTGTATGACATTTCGAGAACCTAACTTGCCCTAAGTACGAGGACTACCTGTATTATCTTCTGTAACAACCAATTGATCTGTACAAACTCTATGAACGTAATGAAATGGTATTTTGGCCGTAATTCATTTATTATGTCCCAGTACTCATTTTTATATTGCAATCCACATACATATTTACAAGATGAGTTCTTATATATAAAATTATAAAGAAACGTTTCGGATAAGTGACTTCATTGATAATTATTATCGTAGTTGTTGTGAGTTTTAAATCAGTTCAATATTGTATTGATATGAATTATTGCGTGACAACAGGGAACGCGGCGCAGTTTCATATGTGACATTGTGTGACAAGGGGCGGGGGTAGAAGGGGGTCAAAAACTTTGTGACGTCACACAAAAAGCGTAAAATATTAAAAGTAAAATATTAAAATGTAAAATATTAAAATGTAAAATGTAAAATATTAAAAGGTGAAACTAATATAAACAAAAATCTTTAAATATTACTCACTTGATCTATAAGTATCTGTAAGATTTCCGATTTTATATTGTGAATTTTATATTTAATATTCAGATATTAGATGACGGTTCAAGCATTTTAAATATTAATATAAAAACAATTTAAAACTGCTGTTTTTTTAATTATTTCTAATAATTAAATTGAAAAGTATCTGACCTCACACCAGGGGGAAGGGGTTCCACAAATATGACCAACTGTGACAGTGGAGGGAGCGGGGGAGAGGATAAAAAATCCTAAAATTTGTGTGAAATCGTAGTTAAAGCATTACATCAAATGACAATGATATTTAATTATTAGGTAGTGCATTAGTGTAGTAAATGATAAATCCGACCGATCATAATTATAATAAATTATAATGTGCGACACTGCACGGACTATAAGAAGTCAGTGGAATTTCCATATTACGTCGGAAATACCTGTATGCCTCAAATTGTTCGTACTGTGGTAGTTGGGGTACGGGGTACTCCCCGACACGCTTGTATACATCTATCATTAATATAAATCGACCGATGATAATTTAACAACATATAGCACCATTACAATATTATAAACGGAACAACTAATATATGAACACCTATTAGACCAGGGTTTCCCAACCTTTTTTTCGCCAACCCCCCCAAACCAAAAATATTTTCATGCCCCCTTACATTACGTGGGGCGTCAAACGTCGTGTTGTGACTTGTTAAAGCTACATACGCGTTAAATATATTTTTTCAGAAATGATACCCCCCAGGGGGGCGTAGAGGAATTTCAGGGGGCCCCCCTGGGGGGGCGTGCCCCACTGGTTGGGAAGTCCTGTATTAGACGATGTAGCCCTGTACTGTACGGAGTATCGGGTTGCATTTGTTATATCGATATTTTGAAAGGGTACTTATCTTTTATATAATTTAATAGTATAAATATGACGTAGAATGTAAGAATGAATTAATCACAATTATTAATTAATTAATTAGTGTCTCTAATATCTGTGTTCCAATCGATATGATAGGTTATTTACTCTTGTTTTCGTTTTGCAACGTAATAGAGTAAATAAATAAAATAAGTTACACAAAATAACTATTAAAACTTTTTTCTTTCAATCTCTGGTATCTCGCGTACAACTAACCTCATCCAAAAGGGATGTATCCACGTCTGCATGCATTTCTACTTAATTTTTTGACTATACAATGCATTAGATTCTTTAATTACTGAGATTCAATATTTTATTGTAGTTTTGAACTCAAACTCTTAAATCAAATTAATAACTATTCATATCCTTACCTGCACATTTAAAGAGACATACTCGAACATAGCATGCCTTATTTATTAAATTTAGATTATAAATTCGGTCATAGTTTCTACTTACAATTCTACATGAACATTTATTACCACTATGACAGTGAAACATACAATGAACACAGTGCGTGAAGTGTGTACATACCTTTACATGTGTTTATTTTTTTTGGGATATTGAGTTGTGTCGTAAACAAAAACCAAAACAATTTTCAACTTACAACAATAAAATTGTACATTAATATTTCGAAACTATCATAAAAATAGTTATAATATATATAGCTGTTATTCTGTTAAAAATATTCTATATGCTAACATTGTCGCTAATAGTGGATATGGGGATATGCCTTTCTTTTTCCGAGTTGGAGTGGAGGGGGCAGGGGGGTCGTTTGGCGCGGCGCTTGGTCCGGGGGTTGTGGGGGTTTTGGGGGATCCGGGGGGGTGCCCGGGGGGCTTGGCGGGCGGGGGGTTTGGACAAGTCGCCGGCCGACGCCGACTTATCGAACACCTTGCGGGTTTTGGG
Organism: Ochlodes sylvanus; assembly: GCA_905404295.2. Lineage (NCBI taxonomy): Eukaryota > Metazoa > Arthropoda > Insecta > Lepidoptera > Hesperiidae > Ochlodes > Ochlodes sylvanus. Next base: position 11,009,283 of record FR990130.1, on the reverse strand, counting down.
GGCCGAAGCCTTGGGCCTGGGTCAGTCGATCACGTGTTTAATCTTCACGTAGAGCACGCACGAGAACAGGAATCCAAAGATTGGTATGACCGACATGCCGACTCCCACTGCGGCGAGGATTATAAGATGGTCCCGTATGTGGTTTGTGAAGTGGTGAATACAACCCTGGAATTTTTAATATCACGTGTTACTTTGAAATTGATTGATATCAGTCATATTAGTCTAGTCTGCAACAATCCCGAGCTCAATTGATTTCTGTACTTACATTCATGCGTCGTAATGTTACGCACTCTCTCATACGTCTCAAAGGTGGTGCTGCATGCTCGTTTGTTATGTATTTTATAAAAAATGTACGTAATGTAAAAATGTACACGTGTGTATGCACGTGTACATATCGATGCAAAAAAGCGGAAACGATGTAACCAACATCTATGACAATTTTTTCATTGTAGATTCGGAATCAGAAATAAGTTCTGCGTCGAATGTTCCAAGTCTCGTTGCTCTACGACAAATAGAACATTTTAACAATTAACCCTTTTTAACACGCTTTTATTAGTTTTTTTAATAGCCTGAGCAGGCAGACGAGCAGGCGGGTCACCTAGTTTCACTTGTATGTTTGTATGTTTGTAACTGACTTCTTTGAACTCGATAAGAATTATTTTCCACTTTTTAGTTCGATTTATTACAAAAGCGTGTTTTTAGTTTTTAAAATAAATTTTATTTCATACATTATGTTCTGAAATCTCAAAAATTCATCAGCTCTTGTGAACATTTCCTATTTCGTGGGTTACAGCGTGTCCGCTTTTTGCGTCAATGTGCGCATGTAGTAATACGTACGGTATAGTATATGTTGGAGGGGTGGTCGCGCGTGCCGCAGCGCGGCGCCGGCGAGCGGCAGCACGAGTCGGGCACGAGCAGCCGCGGGTCGTGCGCGTGCCATATGCTGCGCCGCCACTCCGAGTACACCACCGCGCCGCAGCATTTAAACTGGAAATTATATCATAAGCGTGCTTATACTACAGCCTAACGTACTCGTGTAGTCTGCTAAGAGACAGTTAACCGTAAAAACGGGGGTTTGAAAGTCGATGTCAATTCGACGTCGACTCAACTCCGACCGTTCCGTTCCGTTCATGGGTGTGCGGCGTAGTAGTACACATCTGTCAAGTATATATTCGAAATTCAATCTTGCGCACCAAGACAAAAAGCTCATAATTGAGTTTTAGTTTTGTCGAAGAGTCGGTGACGGGTGGGAGTTGAGTGGGTCTAATGTGCGAAGTCCCATAACTCGTGAGATCCTCACGCGCCTCACGCAGAAATCCTTTTTTTCGTGTATGTTTTTATCAATATAACAATAGAAGTATAAATGACAAATATTTTGCACCTACCACCGATTCGGAAATGTGTGACTGTCGAAGGCTTTCAAGCGGCATAAAAATTTCCGACACTTTGGTTGGCCATTAAACCCTCCACCAATCAGCACTGGAGCAGCGTATGAGCGTATGACCCAGGCCTCCTCGGGTATGAGCAGAGCTTAGTAATGGACCCGTACTTAGTAATGGACCATTAATGGGTTGAAGTCATTTTTTTTTGGCCATTTCATTAGCCTTGAGCTTACCTCAGTCTGCATATTATCCACGGCGTCCGTAATGATGGTGTCCAGCGCGTAGTTGGATAGGAAAGTGGTGTTAAGTTCGGCGCGCAACTCGTCTTCGACTGCCACTTCATAGTAGTAGGCGAGGCCGCCCGCCCCCGCTTCCAAGATAAACGTGAACAGCAGGAAGTATGTGTACTGAAATCAAATGAGTATGACGTTATACTGGGTGATTTTTAATTCACTTGACATACTCGAGGACATGAAAGAACATGGTCATACGTACCTATAATAACCTAAGTAATTAAAAATTAAAAATGCCAATCAAAATTAACTAAAAATACTCGGAATGTATGACCAACAGCTGTGTAGGTACAACGACAGACCCGCCGGCGGATAAGCGGCCGGGTTAATGACCTTTAGTGGAGTAGTTTATACCGCGCGCTCAGTATGTCTACATTATGGGTTTGTAATGGATAATTACGTCAAATTTTAATCACCCTTTTTAATTACATATTTGGAATGAGAATCGAATACCCCTATTAATATAGCAAGTGTCTTACGAATCATCTTGTATAGATTAGGATAATAATAAATGTACGAGTAGATAATTTATTAACTCGCTTTTTTATACTCCAACATAAAAATAATGCGATTAAACAGACCCCAGACTACATAGGGATGTAACATTGGATTGGGATGGGATGTACAGTGGTTTTGAGTAAGTTTTAAAAGAATTTAAATTATTTCTCCTCCTTATCTAACAATGAAACTTAAAAAGTTAGAAAAATAGAGGAATTTCGTGCCAACTTGGATGAGCAGATAAAATTAAGAGGGCACCTGTAGTTGAGTCTCGGGCCGTGCGATACAAAGCGGGTACCAATCTAACCATACTTCGACTGCTACCGTTTTGGACTATGTTAAGTAAGCAAACTTATATATAGCTGTCTATAAAATATATCAAAAACAGTTATTTATGGTGTGACGTCGTCATATATAAAAGATCGTACTATTTATTATAGGTACATCACTAAAGTAAATGCCGTAGTTGTAGCTACCTAATTAATTTAATGAAGGTATTGATTATAAACATATTTTAAATTATCCTCCAAACATTATCTATGTAGGCATGTTAATTTAATTACTGAAGGTATTCATCATCATCAAAACACTTTATCTATGTAGGTACTCGTACATTATTAATAGCAACATGTTCCTTTACGATTACCGATAATTTAAACTACGAGTACATACTACCAGCATAGCTATTTTTAAAAGATTATTTTAACACCAATCTGCCTTTTTCACATCCACTCATGGCTGCTTGGTAAAGAATGCTATTAGACAGGCATTGTGTTTTGGCCCTTGTATACCCCAGATTAAGGACTTACAAAATAAATAAATACTGTTGGAATATATGAAGCTGACCCAGTCATGATTGAGATTTCCATTTTTTCTGCTACATCACATTAGTTCATATAGTTTTACTTTACGTTATTTCTTATTTTTGTTTAATTCCTTATTAATTTTGTTTCAATATAGGTATAACAATCAATAACATACAACAATATATTCAATCTATAACATTCATGAGGTATTCCATTCGGACATTACTTTGATTTTTCTCGCCATTCGTAATGTGACTAAATGGGAACATTCATGACCAAAGGTCAGAACTAATTAACCCAATCTGTAGAGCTCGCTACAGCGGTGGGTCTTTGGTACACGTCATTTGACACTGTTGAATTAAAAGATTCTGTTCTTTTCATTCATACTCATACAGCTGAAGATGAGAGGCCTGGGTCTACCACACCAAATTTGACTTTTGATGATGGCATTTGCTATTTTATTTAGTTTTGGTTAAAATACCAATTCGAATAGGTAAATAATTATAAGAATTAAACGATAAAATTGTTCATTTCTACTCGTTTCCCATAGATAAGCATATTTGCAACAACATAAACCTCTATATTGAATTGTAAAAACGTGTACGTACTACGCCTAATTGAAAATAATAATTTATTATTCAAAAGTAGTAACAAGGCCAGTCTCATTCATAAAGTTTAAATTTTACATAAAGAGAAAATGAATTTTCAACTGACAATTAAAATAAAACATATATTTTTATTCATACGCAGATTTTAATTTTTTTTTAATTGCTCAATGAGAAATCTTTAGCCAAGCCCACTGAGCGGTACGTCCTACATTCAGTCTAATCTTGTCCAAACACTCTCTTATCGGTCTTCAATCCATTGTTGCGCATGCATGTAATCATTATGAAAATAATTTAGCTAGGAATATTTTTGATTAACTACTTTATGTATCTAGCTTGGACGCACAAACACACTTAAACAAGCAGACAAGTAAGCACGATATAACATAATATTTAATATACCTAATTTTAAAAATTTGATGTAAAATTCCTTTGTTTATGTTTGTATTCGAGTAACTTTTCTTTTTGTTTAATTTTACTTTATACAAGCTAATTATACTGTCTGAAATAGATGTGGAAGAGTGGGACCTTAGGCAGACCTTCAGGCACAGGTGGCATATACTTAAAAGGACTCAACAACGTTTGTTTTCCCAATAAAGATTATTATTATTATTATTATTTATGGGCTGTGTGGTCGATGGTTTACTTACACAAAGCAGACTGGTCCTGTTCTCCGTCTTCAGGCCGCAGCAGCCGAGAGCGCTGAGCGGCACGCCCATGGCCCCCGCTATGACTAGCATATACGCGATGGCCGGGTAGGTCCAGGTGGGCAGCAACGCCACATACCGATGCCTGGTCGCCACCGTCCACGCGCCCACCACTAATACACCTACGCCTGCAAACTGATGATATGCACTAATTAAAATCCCTGCAAACCATTCACGTTCAGTGCGAGACACTTTGATTACTAAGAAGATCTGGAGTATATTTTATGATTGCAGTGCCAATCGAGGGGTTTGTGGTGAAGTTGGAGTTCATATGGCATGGTCGGTTTGTCATGGACAACATTCATATCACTCGAACCCTTGACATCCAAGACCTGAAAACCTTTTTATCTGTCATATACATATCTGCTCTGGCCGGGAATTGAACCCGGGACCTCTCGATTCGCCGGAAGGCTATGGGTAGGTATGAACCATGGTTGTCAATTGTACTTTATTAATTAGATTAAATTTGAAACTGGACCTAAGAGGACTAACAATAAAGTGTTACTCGCAGACTCATAATTAATTCTAAGGATTAATACGAAAACAGTCTTAAATATTATTAAACAGTATTAAATATTAATATTACAACTATTTTACCTTAAAATTACTCTTCCTAAGTAGATATGGTTCACTCACAAACTATTTGTTTGTAACAGTTACATATTAAGAAATAACTGACCTTTGCTTAAACAGAATTCCCTTCGTAATGAATTGGTAGAACATAATGTAACATCTGTTCAAAGCATTTAAACAGTTGATCATTAATGAGTCATAATAATCTTCACCTTGATATGAAAAAAGGATAATACAACATGCAAAGATAATAATATATCAATTTGAATTTAGGTCTATTGCAGTAACTACACATTGCAATAACAATATTTTCTTGGCCTTCATTGTACTTGGCCAGTAATAAAGATAAGCTTGTTAACAATTTTAAGTAAATAAATGATTTTCTGTATCTAAAATATGTACATTGTATGTTATTCCGTTTATCGTTTTATCTGTTCAATATTAAATTTACTTTAAATAAAAATTACTACTGTTAATATAAAAAAAAACGTCTGTGATATCTTTATGTGAACCTGGCCTGGAATTGAACCCGAAACCCCTCACTCTCGTAGAGTAGACATAGTACACATGAAGATAATAATAAAATTTTAACTAACTAATAATAATAACTAATAATTTTAACTAATTTTAACTATTATCTTAACTTTTTTGTAACTAGTATTGACATACCTGTTTACCTGTCAACCCAGTAGTTCGTCCAGGTAAATAATAGTCAACCCTACGTCTACATACTACATATATAATATATCGTGTTACACTCTATAACATCTCATTTACACCAAGAGTGGACTGGGACTGACTGAGAATGCCTTTAGGCATTAAGTCAACCTTTTGTAATAACCTAGCATCAGGTTTATACAACAAATTGTATATAAATAAATAAATATAGATATTTCTTACCAGGAAAACTACATTGAATATATGCAGAACACATTTGAGAAAATTGACACTGCAGCAATCAGCATCTCGTGATTTCCGTGGTTTCACTTTTTTTTTCTTTGCTAGAAGTGTACTAGAATCTTTTTTCTTCTCCTCTGCCATGTTTCCAAGTAAATAATTTTTGTTAGTTTGTTATTCAATATTTTTCATTTCACCTTTGACTGTCCATTTTGTTTTTCAACTCATTTTTCGATATGAGACCTGGAAAAATACCAAAATAATGTTAGAAGCTATACATTTTTTTATTAATATACGCAAGTAACATATTTAAATACTTACAAGTAAATAAATTGCTGGGATTTAAGGACAATCAGACAAAAACAATTTACTGAACAATGTACATTATTTTATTAGCAGGGGAAAAACTTAATTGTACAAAAATGGAATATTATAATATTACTAAAATCATACACTTGTCACAAAATATTTGACCCACATTTAGTTAGTATAATTTAAAATAAAAATAATTATGTATAAGTAATAAAAATAATGGTTTCACAAAGTTGCAAGATAGCAAATTTATATACAATACAGTTTATAAAAAAAATTAAGCTTTGTGTACAATAATGTTAACATTCAGTCCTTATTTTCATCACATTATAAATTCATTCAATATTAATGTCCTACAAATCCTTTGGATTACACACATAATTAAAAAATAAGAATACAAATTGATTTTAATAACATAGATAATTGATAATACCAATCTCATAAGATTTTTTTGATGATGGATTATGCAACTAAAATGTGTGATGCATATTCAGAGCTGGATCCACTTTACCATTCAAATTGGTCATGATTAATTGTCAAATTACTCATCGTATTGTTGCAGTGTTATTTCTAACTTATCCACAATTTTCTTATAGAACATGATTTGTTGTTTAAGGAATTTCTGCATAGTTGCTTTCAAGTCTACGGTCCTCTCGGTTTTAAAATGATTAATTTCGGCAAGAAGAGCATAAGATATGACGTCAGTTCTCCTCAGCACCTCATTCAACTGGGCTACCTCCATTTTGTTTTCACTTCTCAATCTCTCGCACTCCCTTTTCTTTTGGATTGCACCTTTGTGATTGGCCAGCACGTCTGGGAAGGATCCAACAATGCCCTTGTATAAGTGGAATTTATCTCCCAAAGGTTCCCAGTCATATTTAGGCTGGTCCTCATACATTCTACCTATTTCAATATAAGCACCTCCTGTCATTTTTATAGCTGACGTTAATTTAGATGTTGAAACTATCGTCCCTTCATCCAGACTCAATGCGTTTCCTAGACTGTAGAATGCTTCACCGGTTTTCTGACAATCTATCTTGTACTGTCCTTGGAATCTCTTTGTTTGTGCTAAACACATACTGGTGACAGACTTCACCGACGTGTCCATGCTGCCAATGAAAGTGTGGCATTGCTCGGTGATGTGGTCGAGTTGTGATTGTAGTAAAGCTTTTTCAGGTACAACTAATGATATACAATAATTTAAGCCTAGTAGGTTATCTCGTTCAGCTTGACGTTTCCCCGCTTTCCAGCGCTTTTCATCAGTGCAGGTAAGAAAGTGCTGCCATACTTCACACTTGGATAGAACAGGATGTTTGCACATCCAGTCCACAAACTCCTGAAGTTGAACTCTTCTGCGTTCAATCAACTGCTCATCATAACGGCCAGAGATCTGCTTATCCGGTAGTGGAGGAATAGGAATGAGAGAGAACTTCTCTTGTAATCTTTCATGTAACCAATCAAAATGCTTGTATCGTCTTGACACCTGGATGTTGTTGAACGATGGTGTAAGCTGATATGCGATAAAACTTTTAATGCCTTTAAACTTTGATTCCTTCTTGGGAGATGCCACAGATACATTATATGGCTGTGTAATAGGGGCCCACACAAACCCATCTTCACCTTGAATTATTTGCACCTTATCTGCTTCTGGAACTTCTACATTTAAAGTGCCTAAAAGATAACTTTCACCACTTACTTTAGAAGAAGGAGCAAATTTGTTTTTTCGCACAGTTCCTGCCGACGACCCAAAGTTTGAAACTGTATCATCAATATGCTGATTATAGTCATTAATAGGCATCCCTGGTAGAGGAGTCAGGGGCTGCTGATGACTATAGTGTGGTCTACTTTGTTGAGAACTGGGTCCAATTTCAGAATAAGTGTCTTCGTCCCAATCGTCTTCCCAGCCATCATCATGTGAAGCATTACGCTGATAATTATTGTCCCCTGCACTATATTGTTGATCACCCCAATCATCCGCTGCTTGGTCATACCTTGGGGCTGCAGGAGCTACTTTTGAAGGTGCAGACTCTTCGGGGGTGAGTTTTCTTACATATGCAGCTGGAAATAGTCCAGTTTCACCTTTGGAGTTTCTCCCCTCCCACCATCCCTCACCAATTTCAGTATTTATTAATGTCAGTATTTCTCCGGTGGTTATTGACATCTCAGTGGTACCGGCCTCCCCCGTGAAGTCATACAATGCTTGCACTTGGGCCGTCATGGTAGGACCCTGTACCTACAACAATTGCAAATATGTTAAAACACACTTCATGTAACAAGGATTTAGAGCTATCTAGTACACACTATCTTATCAATGTTATCTAGAAAAGTAGTGTATATGTATAATGTATGTGAGATAAGTGCATATATTCTCACGAATATACTTTTAAATCCAAAGCTGTTTGTATGAATTAGGGCGTTATTCATCGGAAGCAGTTGACACATTTTCGTAATAGCCCCAATTAAGCATGGGTAGTAATTGACGAAACGTGAAGCCATACTTATTATTTCGCGGCCCCCGTCGTAAGAAAGTGGGCCAATAGTTAAATGGTCGTCTATTGTTATAAAATACATATTTACGATGTATATGTGCAGATAAACGGAGGTTCTAGTTTTAGACAATTTACTTAGGAGACATACGCAGCAATTACAAAATCATTGGCCTTGTATTTTTGTACCTACTCAACTCCAGTAACAATTTTATGAACTCTAGGACACCGACGTTTTATGAAAAAACAAGTAAAATACCAACTTATCAAAATTCTTGTTTTGTGATGGAAATCAATGACGTCAATTTGAGGAATAGTACTGTGAATGAAAAACTATCAACTGTACTTTGTATTAAACTATAAATACATAATGGCACATATACACGGCAAAAATTAGTAATTTAGATCATTACTTACTTTTGATAACACTCTAAAATAATTTTTTAGGCGGATACACTGCACGCACAGTCATCTGAATGACAGTTAATACAAGCTGGCTGACAAGCGAGCAGTGTTGCCAGATGCCATAAACCATTTATCTGTATTTGAAACGGCTAAAATCTGTATAAAATCTGTATGCCTATTTTAACTCAAAATCTGTATAAAATCTGTATTAAAAAAAAATGTGGCACTCGGAGACTGCCGCGGTAAAGCTATTGCATAGCATTTTTTATCAACTTATGCAATTATAATTATTAGAAGTTATATAGTTATATCCGAACAGCGCCATCTAGTTTGTAGAAAACATGCGTACCATACCTTAGTATTAAGGCACTAAATGGCGCTGATTGGGGGTGGTGCATTATTATCCCCTACCAGCGCCATCTACGTACTGTGCAGTGCAGTGAACAATTATTCATTAGGTTAGATGGGTCCATTTATCGATGGAGGAAGGCTGGCTGAGCTGGTAGTTCACTCGCAGTATACTAGATGGCGCTGAGTAGTAAAACGCTGTAATTCTGAATCATGCTGGTGAGGTTTTTTGTAATATCTATAAGTATCCAGCATTAACATTCAATAAATGACTTGACTTGACTTGTACTGAAGAAGTGTTTCTTTAATCTTTATTGTGCTTGCCTACTCGTTCAACGAAACTACTCTTGGGACCGCTGAGTGGTCGGTAATTTTAGCTATTAGTTGAATATGGTCCACAGACTAGGTAGGAATATGGTCATTTTATCAATAGAGTAAAAATTCTGTATAAAAATCTGTATCCAGTGAAAATCTGTATCACACATCGAAAATCTGTATAAATACGGAGAAATCTGTATATATGGCAACGCTGCAAGCGAGACAAGAATTTGTTTTCACTGCCAGTTTACGCATACGGGTCTGTTTTCAATTACGTGGCAGCGTACTCGAAATTATCGAATCGAGAAATGGATACTGAGCGCGCGCCATTGGCTGATTTTGACAGTAACCAATAGGAGTGAAGCTAGATATGGCAGCACAGACTAAATAGAAAAAACATAATTATAGGCGCAGTTGATAGTTTATTACGTGGTCTATTATCTATATCTATATAAAATTAAAGTCAACGTGATAATAGAATAATAGGTAATAACAAAGTTTTGATAATAATTATAAGGTTTTAAACAGAGAACGCTATAAACCGGTTTTATACAGCGGAAGGCTCATAGCCCGGCTGCTTGCGTCGATCTTAAGTGTTCGCAAAAGTTAAGCAACAATGGGCGCGGTCGATCATAATTACTTGGGCACTTCCGAGCTTCGGAGGACACGTAAAGCCGTTGGTCCCAGTTGTTACCATTTGGTAGCAGTCGTTAAACCATGTCGGCGGAATTAAAAAAATCCGACACCTGGGTTGGCCACTAACCCCTCCACCAATCCGCACTGGAGCAGCGTGGTGGAGTATGTTCTAGGCTTCCTCAGGAATGAGGAGAGACCCGTGCTCAGTAGTGGGCCATTTATGGGTTGAAGCCATTCAGTGAACAGAAAAACCTTTTTTTATTCGCGGGTTTTATATAATTGTATATACCACGGTGGCTAAATAAAAAGCAGTACTTAGTCATGCTGAAAATTGTTTGTATGAAAGTATTATCGTGACGAAAATTGCAACTGAATTTTCATGAAATAATGAGGGTTTTGTAAATAAAATCGGAGACTCATTGCAGATCGTCGGCTGTTGACGCTGATTAATGAGCAAACAGCTTCGTGATTGCTTTATAATAGAGGAATATTCAATAAACAGCATGTCGTATGTAACTCATGATTATATCGTCATCATGAACTTTACAAAATGTTGACGTTTACAAAAGTTCTTTACGCAACTAGGTAATATGTAGGTCAGTACAGTACACATTTCTACCAGACTTGTAGATATATTTCCCGAGTTTGTATTAAAAACCTTTCTGGTCAAAGGGCGAAGGTATCTGTACATATCAATGAATTTAATTTAGATGTTTATGGTATTTATCATTTTCCAGCTATCAGCAGAATTAAAAATACCTACTACTTACTATACCTAATGATATTATATTACCGGTAATCTTATACCTACAGTACAACAACTAATATAGGGTGTCCCACGGCGGATTTATGTTTTCAAAATTAAATAAAACCAAAACTATATGACATATCGTTTTAATTAAAGTACCAAACGACAGAATAATAATGCGGATTAAATCTTTTAAAGATTATGTCATCCAAATGTTTTCCGTCGAATTGCACACACTATTCAAAACGGAGCCTCGTTTTCCGCGCCAAACGCTGCAGTAAACTTGGTTCAATTGTGCTGATTTCTCGACGAATATTTTCTCTTAACTTCACAAGAGATCGGGGATTGTTAATGTAAACTCTCTCTTTGAGGTAGCCCCGTACAAATAAAACCATTGGGGTTGAATTGGGGGACCTCGGTGGCCACGGGATGTCCCCAAAGAGGCTGATCAATTTTTGAGGGAAAGCTTCCCGAAGCAAAGTCATCGAAGCTCTGGCCGTGTGTGCGGTCGCACTATCCTGTTGGAACCACGTGTGCGATGAGAACGATGGGTGAGTTCGCAGGTTCGGCAAAAAGAAATTCGTAAATAATCGCTTTTGGAAGTGCCAGTTGGACTGCCCTTTTCCGTATCGAATTTCGTGGATTTTTACGTAAACTCTTTTCAACGAGTTCATTGTTATTGGGGGTCCTTGATGATCGACTGGGCCCCGGCCGTGAGGCGTTCATAGCCGAAGCAGTTGCGCGGAACCTCTGCACCCAGGAACGAATTAAATTCACACTCGGTTTATCACTTATCCGTCGAATACCGAAGTGTGAACAAAATTGTCGACGAGCAATTACGTACAAATCGTGCCTTTTAAACATGCTTCGATGGCGAGCGCGCGATGCTCACTCTATCACTGCGACATCGTGATTAAAAAATCCGCACGATCACTGATTCCAACGATACCACCCTCCCTCCGTACCGTTTATTACTCTTTGAAATAATCGTATTTAAAAACATAAATCCGCCGTGGGACACCCTATACAATGTATATTTTTTGTATTCGTCAAGTAAGATGTTTATCTTCTAAGAGCCACACTAATTCCTAGCGATCCCTCGCCAAATTTGCCCCAAGAATGTTGGCCACCCAGAACTCTCAAGGGGTTCGGGATTTCCCTAAGCTTTGTAAGCCTAGAGGAATCCTTTTCAACGTTTTAGACAAGAGCAGCACTTTTGGGTTTCCGAGAATTAGTATTTTGTGCACCAAATCTTTGTTTATTTATTTACGTGTTATTTTTTGTTTGTATACAAAAGTAAAGAGGTTTAACATATTTCATTCTAGAAACTATAAATTACAAATCTTTATCTTCATGCATTGAACCACCAAAGTGTTCCATTAATAAGTACCTAGTTGATTAAATACCTACCATTTATTAACTGAAAACGATATAAATGATCATAAAGGCCTTTGCACATCGTAGATGTTGAACGTTTGGTTTTTAATCCTGACCAATAACAATAATAATGTTCACGGGAATAACTTCATTTACATGTTAATAAAATCCGTCAGCCGCGATATTATTTGCAATTCAATCTATAACACGGAGTTACGTGTTGCCACAAAACCTGAACTTCAATTTTATGTGAAAATTCGAATTTACGCGAAGAAATGATATTGAGGTTCGTTCGATGGTTAATCTCGTTAGTATTTCATACTTTTAGGGATCCTTATGATCCGAAGGTGATATTATAACAGAATTCTAACGACCTCTCGCGTGTCGTTTGTCACACCTAATTATCTTTAATGACCCCGTAGCCTAGTTGGTAGAGAACCTGCTTGCGAAGCGATGGGTCCCGGGTTCGATTCCCGTTCGGGGCAGATATTCTATGTGACAGATAAATGTTTGTCCTCGGGCCCCGTGGGTATTCGTGATGAGTAATTTGCGTTTTCCATGCCACCCGCGACACAGGGAATCCTAGTGCGGGGTTGTGTGTTAGCGTCTATTTATATTATTTCTAGTAGTGGTAAGTGAGCAATATAAATCACTAGCAAACCCGCCCTCGCTTCGCTTCGGGAGAACCAATTTACACAAAACTTTAATATATTAGGTATACATATAAACTTTCCTCTTGAATCATTATATCTATTAAAAAAAACCGCATCAAAATCCGTTGCGTAGTTTTAAAGATCTAAGCATACATAGGGACAGCGAAAGCGACTTTGTTTTAAACTACGTAGTGATGATGAAAACGTTCATGATTCTACTAAGTTAAACATTGAAATAATGTAAGGCAAACAATGTTATCAGTTTCAGCATTGGAAAGGGTATCAGAAAGCGAATACTCATTTGTCTTTGGGCTAGAGACTGTCTAGAGGCAGGGGTAAAAATATCTTCTCCAGTGAGCGTGAACGATTTCCGCGTTTAACTGCAAATTGCATCATTTCTCACTTGTGGAATGCAAGTGTCGGTTGAAAAGCTGGTTAAATAATAGTCTTAAATGGGATAACGGGATTGAGTAGTTAGAGACTCGACTTAGAGTAGTTATAATTGTAGTATAATTGTAGTATTGGGTTTGCAATATCATTTGCACCAATTGTTTTAGGTGCACTGAGGCATAGGTTTCCTGAAGCGAGCAAGAGCGGGTTACTAGTACGTACTTCATACATAACATAATAATCATATGTATATACAAAGTATATGAGCAGTCCGGAAAGTAAAAGGAGATGTTTGGTCGATGAAGAAATCTTTGACTCCAAACAATGTTTAGGTAACATTAGCTTTGTTTTTAAATGTCGAAATATTTGCAATTTGTCGCTCTCAAACTTAAGATTCTAAAATGAAGAATAGGTAAGTGTTACTGAAACTTTTTTAGACAACGAATTTCTGATCCTTGCAGCCACGAGTTTAATCAAAAATTCCTTTCAACGTTCATTGAATATCTGCATATTCGAGGAGGCCTGAACGCTCGCACCGCCCCTCGCAACTCTCGTCTCAAATGCTCAAATTGGAATTCATTCACGTAAACGTGTGATTCTGAATGATGACCCTCAAGGATTGAATGTTTTCCCCTAATGGCTGTTATGAAATGCGAACGTTTTATTTCTCAAGTGGAACAATATGAATATTTCGTTTTTCGGCTTTCTATGTAAGAGACACTAGCTTTGTAGTTGCTCTACTTAGTCACGAGGTGAGAAACACTCTGTCATTCCTTAACTTACGAGTAGAACTATGTTTCTCTGAAGAGATGTACCCTTAGAGTATATATTACGGTAGTACTTTATACTCTAAGGATGTACCTACCTAACTCTTCTAGAAACGAATGTCATGACATGTATTACATGAGGTCAGAAATAAAACGTCTGCTCGCATTAATGTACAATATCAAGACATTTGAATAGGTAAAAATGAGCAGGGGCCCATCCAATTGTAAGTGCACCGTAGCCCATGGATATCAGAACAAAGGCAACGCCGATACGGTGCTTGCCAAGAAGGAAGCATAACATAAAAGTGCCCTTTTGATAAAAACTTCTGAATATGGAGAAAGTTTGAAAGAAAAAAAGTTTTTCATTGAGTTGAGGGCAATAAATAGCTCTCATCACGAGAACCATGTAGGGATTACGGTACTTTGGTCTGCAGAACTTCTTTTGTAGATAAAAAGTTATTTTGTAACAAATCTCTAAGGATGACATTTTTTTCATAATTTTCCATGTATCTACTGACCCGGTTGATCAGTAATCATTACGAAAGTGTTTTTATCGGGTCGTTCCGTTCGTTTGACACATTTAATCATTGATTAACGAAAAATAAAAGCATTTAATTTGTATGAATTGTTGTTTTTTTTGGAATTAATTAACCCACATTGTGTACAGGCTTGTTAAATACTGACGTCATTAATAAAATAGAAAAATAAATAACCTAAAAGAAAAAAAGGAAACAAACTAAAATAAAAAATCTAAGAAAAGAAAAAAAATCCACTTTTATGTTTTTTAACGGCAGTTTTTCTAAAGCCAAATCTTTGTAACAGCAGCCCATTACGAATATAAGTGACAAATAGAAGTCGTAAAAATATTTTATTCAATACACGGAAAGATTGAACTTTTATCTTGTAACGGGTTGCAACTGGCGTGGTTTATCTTTAGGTATCCATACCTAATTTATATTTTACAGGGTAATTAATACCGGTTGACATCACCGTTGAAAATCTTCATCATCATCATCATCATCATCATCATCATCGCAACCCATAACTGTCCCACTGCTGGGCACGGGTCTCCTCTCACAATGTGAGGGGTACAGGCCATAGTCCACCACGCTGGCCAATTTGCGGACTTCACACACCTTTGAGAACATTATGAAGAATTCTCAGGCGTGCAGGTTAACTCACGTTATAATGGTGAGAACACAGTAAACAGATTCCTGTACATATTCTTTCTAAATCTCAGGGATACTAGAAGATTTTTGAGATAGTGTGACATTGAAGATCCGTTGTTGAAATAATAATATTTTCTTTATGATTTTGTGACAGTGACCTTGTATACTTTTAGTGTGCGTGGCTAGTTTTGTTGGTTTTGTTTTTGTGACGTGTCTAATAGCAGCATGTTATGACAACATTACTCACTGCAAACACTTTTAACGCTGGCCAGTGACAATGTGTCGTATAAAGAATTATTTATTAGCTAGTCGTATAAAAGCATTATAAAAGATATACCTAACACGCAATGACACAACACCTATAGGTACACAATATATACGAGTGCATATAATTATATAAACCTATGTTATACAGCTGCTGTAAAATGCTATGAGTGCTATGACAGACCTTTTCGTATTGTGGTTATGCAACATTTTATTTTTAGCTTTATTTTTTTATTTTCTTTTTTCTGTATTTTTATTATTTAATTGTTGTAATACTCACATGCTAATTTCTTACTAACTTTCTTTCTTTCTATTAAAAACATTAACCAACAATTAAAATCTTATTTGCGTCGACGCACGTTTAATGTTCGAAAATAAAATTGTCATGTTAGTGTAAAGTCCTAAATGGTAAATTTTAGTACTTAATTCGAAGTTAAATGTTGCAGTTGTTGGTTAAAGCGAAGTTAAACAGCTACGAATATGACCTAACATCAAAAAGTTAACGAACATTCAAACCGTCTGCAATTTCAGACATTTTGTTGCTAGCGTTCTGTTGCATTTTGTTACCCGAAGCGAAACATTTAAAATGTACTGCGTGAGATTTAATCTCATTTAGAATTAAATGTACTGGTGAAATGGAGGTTGGAATACAAAAATTATTTTAAAAGATAAAGTTTCGTTAAATAAACGTATTCCAGTTTGTAAGGTATACCTATAATTATTTAATTTAACTCACTCAGTTTAAGCCTAGAAGTTAACTTTAATAGAACCGTTTTTTACTTCTAGTAAAATACGTCATAGTCCACATCGTAAGCGCGCCAATATTGTGGACGTTCCAATACTGCGGGAATTAACCATTGTTGATTAATGCGATTTTTGACATCTGCACGATCCATCCTCAAGCTATCTACTCTTCAAGTTTGTCGTACAAGTTATGGGACACTGGAGCTATTTATATTCATACCTCCAGTACAACTGAAGTTTAATCCATTAGAGGACACCCCGTATCAAGAAAGGTACTTGAGATTAATATCATCAACGTTGACCAATATGTCGTAATAGTGGTAGATCAAAACACTATCGACTTTTCTCGTACAAACATCACAAAGAAATAGAACACATTTCATTACATTTTTACAACAGCAACGTCGTCACAAATTGTTAGATTTATTGTGAAGATGTCTCTTATCACGTCGTCCAAGAAATAAAAGCTGAAACTTGTGCCAAGATCCAATTCACCGAGTTTTATTTATGCAATACATTTCGTACCAGAGTACCGACACAAAGTGTTCGCACATAATACATCATTAAGTTACCAGAACTTCAATTGAAATGCATTATTTAAAGTGCTTGATGAGTTACAAGATTAGTAGGCACTCTGGTACCAGATTTCAGTTGTGTATTATGTGTGTGTCTTTTTTAGATGATATCATTATTTGATAACAATCCCCACATATGGTAAGTGGCGAAGTGCTTTTATGTTAATAAAAGCTATGGCCTTAGTAAAAGCCTATTCACTCTCTTCTTGAAGACTTAAGGCAAACGTTATGTGTGATTGTGTGTGTTTGTGTGTTTTATCGCGTCACTTGATGTGACGAATGTCAGGGTCCATACATTTTTAATTTATCAGTGCCAAATAATGGCAAAGACCAAATCTGTCCCAGAGTCGAAGACAGTTTTCAAGTCGAACATCTTTAGTTGAATTCTTAGTTTTATTGTCAGTTTTAAGGGAAAAATCATTTTTTTTATTAAAGCACATAATTATTATTGTGTAAGAAAAGCAAATGCCTTAATCCGTATTAAATGAAAAAGCTCCTTGTCAAGGACGTTCGAGTATTACAAATAAGTAAAATATTTTATTATGATTTCATCGGAATAACACTCATTGCTGAATAATGCTTAAACAATCGAGATGTGAAATGTTTGACATGTTTGCATGTTAAAACATGTTTTAAAAGGGATATAGAAGGAAAGCTTTCCGAATTTAAAAGCACGCTCTCGTGTTATCCATAATAATGCGACTCAGCAACGCTTGCATCGCTCCCAGCGAAAAGAATTTTCTTTCATTGCTGGATTAAACTCGATTCCGACAGTTTTATTCTCTGCAACGTTCCATGGCGGAAAACATCGGAGTTAACATTTTCGTTTCATTTATTAATTGATATTTATAATGTACCCTCTCTGGGCTTCGCAAACGTCCGATACAATTATTGTTATCTATTTTTAGTCCTCGACTTAAAAAGTGGGGCAGTTTCTCAGATTAGCAGAAAAACATAGCGCATATTCTAAAAATATTCGTTATAGAATCTAAGCTTATACCTTACACTTATAATTATAAATATCTTTCATGTATATAATTGTGTACTACAGACCGACTTATTATAGTTTTATTATATTATAATAGGTAAAGATTTTTGGTAAAATTTAAATCGACTTCGTACCTTTTCCACCAACAGTTCAATATTTTAACCGTTTTATTATTTTAACATACGTATCATCATTAACTTATTGTAGCGATTTTAAAATTCAAATTGCTTAAAGGAACGTGCGTAGTTGAATAAATGATAATACACAATTAAAACAATATAATTTGTTAGTTTCCATACGACTCCGACCGACTGACTAAATGACCGGTTAATAAAATATATTTCTGGCACTCTACTTCCTACAATCCAATTCCCACGGGATTTGAAATCCACACGAGCGTAGCCGGGGTAGGTATTATAAGAGTATGTACCGGGAAATTATTACAAGTGAATGTACTAGAATGAGCTCGTTCACGGCTTTTCTCGAAAGTAAGTATACTTGGAGGGAAGTACGTACACTTGATGACAAGTATACACTTGGTGACAAAAATGTTTCGTTTATTTTCACAAATCATAGACAAACATTCATTGGTTGCGTTAATTTCATATCCTGTGATAGATGCTCCACTTTCCTACTAAACATTATTCCGTTAAAGATAATAATATGAGGCTTCGCCGTATGTCTGTGCTTGTACGCTTGTGCGGAAATTAACTTTACCTTTGATTAATAACGTTAAAGGTATTTCTGTCTCAAGCACTTATCTAAAAGGGGCACTTAGACTCAATTTAAATCCAAAGCTATTAAAGCTATAGATGCGTTACTGCTAATGACATAATTATGTAATTATTTTTTACTTAAATTATCATTGTTAAATTTAAACCACGTCCACTTTCCAATTATTACACGATGTTTCAATACACTTTTGAAATAAAATGTTTAAATAAATATGTAAATAAATAAATAATAATTATACTTCTTGACACTCAACGCCTCCGCAGTAGGATTTATTGTGTCGGGGGTGGCATGGACGACCCCAACCCGAGAACTAACATTAATTGTCATATAAATATTGGTTCCGGCCGGGAATCGAACCCGAAAGCTCTCGCGTCGTAGGCAGGGTCACCTAACTGTGCTACGGGGTCATAAGTATGTACCCACCTAACTTATATAAGTTGATTTCAATATCTTTATAGTATGTTTATTTTGTATTAATGATAAATGAAAATAATAGGCATGTTGACACAACTAGCGCGTGCCGCTCAAAGGGATAATATTTTCTATTCTGCGGCTATAATAATTGCTTAATTTAAAAAATGACACATATTTTCTTCAATTTCACCATTATTACGTAGCGAAAACCGCTGTAGTGGCATATTTATTAATTGAAGTGGAAAATAAACATAACTTAACCTAATGCGTTTACTTTGCTAATAGTTATATTATATCTATTTATATATTCTAAGTATTTACGGTGTTCGGTGAAATACAGCATGCGAAGAACTAAATAAGTTCAAACCCGGATCCGAAGATAGCAGACCATTGAGCAAGGTCAATGCTGGTATAAACATTTTCTCACTTGCCAATACCAAACTGCATGATACGAGTAGGCCTGCAAACAATTTTTGTCGTTGACCAAGGTAGTGCCACGATCGGAAAAGTTTTGCCATCTAATGAGCCAAAGCCATATTCATTTCTGCTATTCAGTGAATTGGCCTGTTTATTTTACTCGCAAATTGTAAATGTAAGTTTATTTATGTATGTCGAAGATAAAGCCAACTCACCTTAATCGTGTAGTTGTATTACGCAAGAAATAAGAGTATACTTTGTTGTCACCTTGTTATACTAACTACCTCAGACTTTACTAAGTAAAAGGAGAAAAACTTTCTAGAATTTGAATAAAATTCTAATGCAACGAAAACTTGTCAAAGTGAAGACGTCTTTGAGTAGATATTCTCGTTATTTATTTTAGGAACAGACAAGTTCTATTGTAATATTTAAATTAGTTTGCTTGAAATTCAATGATAAAAACGCGAATGGCGGAGCGAAGCTTTCTACTCTGTTTTTCTGCCTCTCTGATTTCTACTGAGAGTAGGCACTCATATGGTTTTAAAGTGCTTTGCGAGCGTCGGTGTTTGCGTTCATCTTACCTACTCTTAACGAACTTTTCTATTTAGAACGAAGTTTCAATGTGTATGCTGTATACCCGATGTTAAGTGGCCGCAACTACAAAACGAGACCAAATTCCTTTCAGCATGGTCATACTCTAACAGGATCTACATAGGTTAACGAGTGTGTCAGTCATGGGATGTAAAATAAAAGAAAGACTATTTTCTCCTTAAAAGGGTTGTTGCTTTGTAAATAACAAGCAAATTTTGTTTGCTTAGTGACGAGTGTTTTTTTCAGCACTTACCTGTAATTTTCAACTACGTGCATATAAGAAACTGATGATCTCTATGTTTGAGGTAAGAAAAATCTAGCATATCTAAAAAATCATAATTTACTCATAGGCGTGAAAAGTCTACCAATTCGCACTTGACCACTGTGACAAACTATAGCATGTATCTTACGTTATTGTAAGAGGCAATACGAGCTCAAAAGTGGGGTAGTGACGTCAGGTATTGTGCTATTAATAAACGTGCGGAAGATACAAAGAATAAGTATAGTAAGTGAAGCCGGCACAATCAGGCATTTATCACTCGTAGCGCCTCTACGGGAACAGCTACGATAAGTAGGTAAAACGCGCCATATCCGCCGCTACACAATCGGCCGGGATGCATCGCGCTTTCGGCCGCCATAAATTTTCAAAATTCGAACGAGCTTCGTGTTTTGTGTTCAACAGTATTCAGTGCTCATTTGTCGCTATTTTTGCTGCTGATACCTTAGGCTGATACATTTGGATTGTTTGCAATATTTTGTTCTATCTCTATGTATATTTGTCAAGTCACTTGCAAAGCAAGTCGTTATTATTTTATGTATGTACTAACGTATACGGAGTTTATGGATACACAGATCCAGTCCAAAAAATTTAATATATTTAATCGTAAATAACATCTACTCTATAGGGGAACGTTTCAACAACATAGCATGATAACTGCGTAAAATAATTTTATTTCTGTTCGAGGTCAGTGAACCTCAAAAGCGTGTAACCAAAAATAATCCATATCCCATAAATTATTTTCAATATTCATGTTCCTTTAGTCTCGTTGGAATTGGTTTCAATTAAAAATAAACAATACTCAAAGAGTATTTGATATTATCGAATATTACAATAATTTCTCCGAAACCTGGCAGGTTTGTCGACCTTAACAGATACAGAGAGGTCAAAAACTTACACTTATAATCTACGTCACTTTCTCGTAACTACGTAGGTATATACGTTTTACGAATAGTATAGTAGGTATAGCATAGAATGGTGACTTGGAGAAAAATTAAATTACACACTAGTAATAGAATAGAGCTGTGATAATGGTTTGAACGACGGACTCCTGATCGAGCCAAGCTTGGACTTGGGTTGGAAACCTACTCACACCTGTAATTTGCACAAAATTCTGCGTGTTACACATAATTTATTATCAATTGCTTGGCTGAAAGAAAACTTCGCGAGGAAACCTGCACACCTGAAAGTTTTCTGTAATGTTCTCAAACCTGAAGCTTGTCAATCCGCACTTGGCCAGCGTCACCACGCTTTACATTGCAACCCATAACTGTCCCACTGCTGGGACTCTTACAATGTGAATGTTACATGCTTTAGTCGGTGGACTTTAATATCGTTCTGTGAAATAATCCTTTTAATGGCCCTCTTACGCCAAATTGATTAGTATCATGTTTCTACTGAGCCTTCGAGGGTTTATTGAGTATCGCAGAAAGTTACTCGGCAATATGTCGGCCTTTAATGATGAATAGCTTTTATCCATTTCTGTTCCATCGCCCTCGAACGCGGAAATAATAAGCATTGTGAGATTAATTGATATTGTTGTGAGAGTTTGACCCCCTGTGATGAGTAGTAAATAATATATTTACAAGAGAAAAGCTACGTTAATTATACTAAACTTATTACACGCTATTATAAAGTTTATAGCGTGTAATAAGTTTATGTGTGAGATAAATGTTTGTTCTCGGGGTACGGGTGTTAGTAAAGTCATATTTTTGTTGTGCACGCCACTTTCCTTCGTATTTTTCACTCTGTTTTTATCAAAGTACTAGTTTTATTATCATAATAAAATGTGTATAATCTAGGTTTAGTTTAAAATTATAACGTACTAATTATTTGAATATAGGTACCAAGTAGGTACTACAAAAAGTTACTAAAGGTCGGTATCGATATCGGTTAATGATAACCCAATATATAATGTTGGTTCCAGGGGTCCTGATGCACACCAATCTAGGAGTCTGTTGGGTCTGGTAAAATAATAGGCAAAAGTGAATAAGTATTTACTCTGGTTCAGCTTAACCCTCCAAGATCATAGCGCTATTTACCAATAAGTAGGATCGTTGTCAATCGTCAACTTTTAGTTTGTAAATAGAAGTCATAATGTTATGAAAATTGACTCACAGGCGCTACGGAGTCGGAGCTATTACGCTTTTCAAACACTCACTCATGCATCCATTAGGGGCTCACTGGTTCTACCCTCCCCTAATTATCACCACTCCGATTGGTTCTACGGCAGTCCAGGGGTGACCGTAAGCGCTCGTGGTGACGTGAAGTTTACTCGGCTGATTTATCATGGCCAGGTAATTTATTAGCATGTTTTTGAATTAAATAATTTAAAGATGGTTTTTAAATGATCCATAATAAAAAATATACATCATCTTAAAATCAAAAGAAGAGAGTAAAACTTGTTACGGTAATATTTTATAGAAAACATCGCAATAGAAAATTAAATATGCTGCAGGTCTGAATAATAAATAAAAAAAGAGATCAATTTTTTTGTACAGTGGCAATCAACCTAATGTTTTAGGACTTTAAGCTATAAAAAGGAACGCAGGTCATACATATTATTAAGTCACAATCGCAAGGTCTTGTAAACTTCGTTTGATTTGACGTACTAGAATTTGTTCCAAGAAGCCTGATCTCTTGACATTTATAATGAATCATAATACAATTATTATGAATCGTGTCACATAATAAATGAAAATAATAATAACAAATTAATTGAAAACAAGATCGTACATTTTCTTCCGTTTGAAATAAGAGCTGACTAACGCAAAAACAAAGAGATGTCATTACGCCGAAGTTTCCTCATTAAGCCCACAAAGGGCGAAGCTGCTATTATGGCACAAATGGTGCGATCATAAGTAATCATAACAAAAATAAGTAATTTAGATTGGGGGAATTGTCCCTTGAAAAATATTAAGGATGCTAGTTGAGCGAGTAAGCTTCTACATTTTAGAATTATTATTGAATACAAGTATACAATTAATGTGCAAGTATAATATATCATTGTTAATGTGTGATTTAGTCATACACAGTAAAGAGTATAGTGATACTAACATTTTCGTTTTTGAATTTTGGATAGTTACGTACGCAATCTTCAGGTTTTGTAATAAAATGAGGTCAAAAGATGTCCTCGAAAACTGATTGAAACAAGAAAACAATCAGTAGGTTTCTAAAAATGTACACAATACAATAGATAATCTTCTATCTCAACTCCGCTAAAAGTGGGCATTTATCAAGTGCTGATCAAATGTCAACGGCCGTTACTCCTGTAATATATTATGTGGCAGTTGCCACCTTTTGAAAACATTATTTATGACATCACTTCCAAGATCACGGCGAGTGTTCGAGTTTGCAATCGAATAAATCTCGGTAATAGTGCGCAGGGCAAATCGATGACAAACAAAATCGACTAGATGATTGAAGTCATCCCTTTCCTCACTTCCGTTACCTTGAACTATTTGATATATCTTTCCAATATAATATAAGACTTCTGATATTAGGATATTGTAGTAGCATTTACATGAAATGTATATTGTATTAGAGCTCGATTAAATGATTCAAACTAGATGATATCAGAACTGTATTTTCTTTATAGCAGTAGTATATATTATGCACATATTTTTTATTCTATCACCATTTCGCAAAGGTGCTTTAAAATGGAGAAGACTTAAATGGAAAGGACACACACATCCCTATTACAGACAAAAACACTTATTACAGAAAATAACGTGATAAAACACTATAATAATACTAGTGGTCCCAGCGTACTTCTAGATTGAGAGCTACCGCCATTTTTTGGGTAGGTATTTGAGGCAAGCTGAAAACTTGTCTCATAGCTCTCCTACTAAACCCCAACTCGGGGCTGCAGACCTGGCTGGTGAGTAGCGGGGCAATATGGACCCCTACAATTTTAAAAATATTATTTTTGTATTCCAAAAAAAATGTTTGAGGCAATATGCAATTTTTATTATGTTGTAGTTTAATGTTTAAAGGATAGAAAAAAAAATAAGCCAGACGATTTAGTCGGGGCTTCGACATTGCCAGGCGCGTACAAAAATTAAAAAAATAAGGTTTAAAAAAGTGTTTGAGGCAACTTGAAATTTTAATAAGGTGTAATTTATAGCTAAAAAATAAGATCCCCAAAAAGACAGATCATTTCGGTGGGGCTTTCTACCCGCCAGGTGATCTAACAAATCAGGGTAAAAAACGGTTTATCTCGATTTCTGGCAAAACTACAAGTCCGATGGAAAAAAGTTTAATGACAAAGTTGTAGGTAATAAAAAGATCTATAATCTTTGTCTTGACACTTTTTTCACATAACCTCAAAATGTATGTGAAAAATTAAAAAAACCAAATTTTTGGTTTTTTATTTATATCACTTCCAAAAAAAATTTTTTTTTCACTAAATTTGGTGAAAACCTACCTATCTTTGTGTCAAACACACTGTAATTTTTTTGATTTAAAATATTTATTTTTGCACCTTATATTGACTTAATATCGAAAAAGCACCCTAATATTCAATCTGAAAGTCTTCAATTCAATCAAAATTTCTTTTTTTTTAAGTCGGTGGGCTTTTTGTTCGTTGAAATCAACTTTCCGATGGTGTTAAAAAAATATATTATGTCGGCATCAGGTAGGCAGGGTGTTTGTATGGGTTTTCAATCGATTCTACTCTGTGTAGCATGTATTTTCATGCAAGTAGATATTCGTCATCAAACATCCAATGTGGGATTGTTTCATGTCAGGACTTCAGATAAGGATTTCAAATAAAAGACAAGAGTCCGGACCAACACATAAACAACTCATTTATTCACTGATCACTGTCTGGCTCCGTTTTAACGCTCTTTTACTTTGTTTATTTGGTTATTTACGCGGATCTCCGATTCCGACTTGTTTAATTTACTCAGCGATACGCAATATTGATTTATCGAGCAAACCATTCGCTATATTCGCGAGTTATGTGATAGCACGTTTTATTAGAACTTTATTCACCGATTTCAGAGATTACTCGCCTTAAGGTAGCATTCGGTTCTTAGCGACCGCGACGCGCGACTGCGTCCATCTCCATTCAACTACACGACCATGGTCGCCTGTCGCGGGGCGACCCCTAGCTTTCGTTGTTGTCGTGTTCGTTGTCGTTCTATTGCAGTACGATATGTCGGACAGTTTATCCGCAGCAAAGTAAAAGTTATTCATCAGCTATTGGTGGATGAAGATGATGATGTTATTATCTATGCCTCCGGAAAAAAGGAAGAAGATTGACTCAATTTTCACATCACGAAAAGTTGAGGGTTGCTTTCAAATACTCATAAAACCACATTTTAATTATAAATAAAGAAGAAAAGTTCAGAAAATATTGTAGGTAAATCATAAACAGTTTGATTTTGTGAACAGATTAATAAATCAAGACATCAGACCAAGAAGAAATGGCACATCAGTAACACGGCACTTCCTATTCAGTGGATGAGACGCGTGGAGCCGCGCGGTCGCGGGTCGTGGTCGCTGAGACCGAATGAGACCTGAACCCTTAAGATTACCTTTATAACTTCTCCCGAGAATTCCTTTTACGCGGGACGACATCATAATGAACTCCATTTTGACAGATCACGCGATCTCCCGATCCATTGATAAACAATACCATCGATTAACGCGTATTACAGATTAATTCGTACCATCGATTTACCATCTCCAACATATATATTACTATGGTAAATTTTCTCAGAAAATGCGCCTTTACTGCGACTAAATCAGGCAGGTTTTTTCACATTTCTGAGAAAATTTACCATAGTAATGTATATTTTTTTACACCATCAGAAAGTCAGAATGTCAACGATAAAAGGCCCACCAAGCCAAACCAAGCCAAAGCTTAAATAAAGAAATTTTGACACGAGAATTTTAGATTGAAGATTAGGGTGCTTTTTCGATATTAAGTCAATATAAGGTGCAAAAATAAATATTTTAAATCAAAAAAAATTCAGTGTGTTTGAGACAAAGATAGGTAGGTTTTCACCAAATTTAGTGATAAAAAATTTTTTTTTGGAAGAGATATAAATAAAAAACCAAAAATTTGGTTTTTTTTAATTTTTCACATACATTTTGAGGTTATGTGAAAAAAGTGTCAAGACAAAGATTATAGATCTTTTTATTACCTATAACTTTGTCATTAAACTTTTTTCCATCGGACTTGTAGTTTTGCCAGAAATCGAGATAAACCGTTTTTTACCCTGATTTGTTACATCACCTGGCGGGTAGAAAGCCCCACCGAAATGATCTGTCTTTTTGAGGATCTTATTTTTTAGCTATAAATTACACCCTATTAAAATTTCAAGTTGCCTCAAACACTTTTTTTAAACCTTATTTTTTTAATTTTTGCACGCGCCTGGCAATGTCAAAGCCCCGACTAAATCGTCTGGCTTATTTTTTTTTCTATCCTTTAAACATTAAACTACAACATAATAAAAATTGCATATTGCCTCAAACATTTTTTTTGGAATAAAAAAATAATATTTTTAAAATTGTAGGGGTCCATATTGCCCCGCTACTCACCAGCCAGGTCTGCACCTCCGAGTTGGGGTTTAGTAGGAGAGCTATGAGACAAGTTTTCAGCTTGCCTCGAATACCTACCCAAAAATTGGCAGTAGCTCTTGGACCATTCGTACCGCTTTATAATTAAAAAATGTTTTAGTGATATATCGACAGCAACGCCACCTACCGGGTCCAATTGTGAATCTAAACCATTCTCGGATCCACCTGAAGACACACAAAAAATTTCAACCAAATCGGTCAAGCCGTTTAGGAGGAGTTCAGTCACATACACACGCACAGAAGAAATATATATTGTTAGAAATAACGGACCAGCAGACGGAGCCGGGCGGTGGCGTGACGTAGCATCCCGTGACCGGTGGCGTGAGGGATCGAGCGCTTGCGGCGCGCTCGAGGATGAGAGACGACACAGACGGCATTCTCGGTGTGGCATTCGGACGAGACGGACGTATTCTAGATTCCTAGCTGAATATTGTAATTGCTATTTCTGTTTGAACTTTCCATTAAAATATGAGAATTGTTTCGCGTTATTTTCTTTTTAAATAATTATCTCCACTTCTAGTTCTTAAAATCAGAATTGAGATTCGCCTGTGCCCACACAGAAATTTTAGGCCAGTTAACCTCTGTGTTGTGTTCTTTTTATTTTTATTTCTTTTTCTTGCGCAAACAACTTGAGATGCCACGATCTTTCTCTCTCGTGAGAAATCGTACGAGACGCTACGCCGCCGTAGGGCGACTCGTTTTCGCAGCATATTGCGCCGATGCCGTCATAGATCTCGCTCGCGGTCTGACCGTTGTGGGTCTCGTTCGCTGTATAGCCGCTATAGGTTTTCATCGCGAACACCCTCGCATGGGCTTCACTCGTGTTATTACCACCATAAGTCACGTCTTTGAAGTGTAGTGCGAAGAGGTTAACCGTGCTAGGTTGACTAATCGATGGGACGTCCTGGAATGCTTATCGCGCATTGTCCACTGCCTGAAAGGAGACGCTAGGATCTGGTTGAACGTGTGGTCCGCTAATGGTAAGGCATGGTCAGGTAAGACCGAGCGCCAGGAAAATCGAGGCTTTAATGTACATCGCACACACGTCACACGGTGACGTCACGAAGCCTTTTCCTTCCTTATTAACGTCTTAAAGAAATTGCCAGCCGACCGTTACGAACACAAGTTAGTATGCGTTGCCCGCGGCAAAACTACACACAAGCAGCGGCATGGTATAAGGTGCCATGGAAGGGAGAGTGGTGTTCTAAAAGTTGCGCCGCGATTTTTGGAAGTATTAAATTTCCATTTTATGTTATAGAAATCAACCTTTTGCATTTGCGTGACGTGCCTAGAGGTGCGTACATGTAGGCAAGGGAATCCGTGCAGGAGCTCGCCTCTTATCGAGACGGGTGCTGGCAGCGTGGCGGCAACCGACCCTGTGAAGCTGGTCATCTAAAGCTCTTTGGGCTCCGGCCCTGCAGATGCATTTTTCAATGCATATGGGCTCCGGCCCTGCAGATGCATTTTTCAATGCATATGGGCTCCGGCCCTGCAGATGCATTTTTCAATGCATATGGGCTCCGGCCCTGCAGATGCATTTTTCAATGCATATGGGCTCCGGCCCTGCAGATGCATTTTTCAATGCATATGGGCTCCGGCCCTGCAGATGCATTTTTCAATGCATATGGGCTCCGGCCCTGCAGATGCATTTTTCAATGCATATGGGCTCCGGCCCTGCAGATGCATTTTTCAATGCATATGGGCTCCGGCCCTGCAGATGCATTTTTCAATGCATATGGGCTCCGGCCCTGCAGATGCATTTTTCAATGCATATGGGCTCCGGCCCTGCAGATGCATTTTTCAATGCATATGGGCTCCGGCCCTGCAGATGCATTTTTCAATGCATATGGGCTTCGGCCCTGCAGATGCATTTTTCAATGCATATGGGTTTCGGCCCTGCAGACGCATTACTTAACACCTAATGCGTGGGATCTCGGACTTGTAGATAAGTTTTTTATGCATTTCTTTTTTATTTGGTGTACCTAAACGTAGAATAGCTCGTACATTGCTTTGACACCAAGCAATATGTGGAGTAAAACAGTAAGACAACGTACGTCTAAAGCGCTTTATTTATTTTGAATTGTCCATACAAGTTTGATAATGAATGGTATGTGCTGAAAGAATTTCCGATTGAAGTGATGAGTGCTAGTGACTCTAGTGAGTGATAAAACTAGTTAAGTATGAACCAATGAAAGAGGGCCTTAAATGTGTGAAGGATGATTGAATAGGAAAATTCGTACAAAACTTTCTCTCCCCAAACAGATTCGAACACTAGCCCTTGCTGACAATATTTTCACGTACTTGAATTATAAAAAGAATTTTTATTCATTACTTCGTGTTAAACCGCAAGTACATTTTCCTTTGATAAGATCAGGAAAGGCCGAGTCTTGGGAAGGTGGTCGCTTTATTAAAATCGCTGACTCAAATGGGTCTTGGTGTTAGTAGATGCCTTTTCAAAATTTTGTCTTCTGTATTCTTTATGCAAACAGGACACAGAAGAATTAAAACACGTGTGTTTGGTGTGGGAAATCTTATATTTGCAGCAAAAAGCTCGGAGAGTTCCGGACTCCGGTATGAAGGGTCCCTACAAGGTCATCCAGCAGCTCCTCTCGCGCAGCCGGCCAGGTCGCCGCTAGCGCAGCCGGACGAGTCAACGCTCGCGCATCCGTGCGAGTTGCCGCTCGCGCAGCCGGGCGGGTCGCCGCTCGCGCTTGCCTACATGGCGACTGCCTGTGGCGTGGATTTTGCTTCTATTATCGTGTAGGCGCTGTGCTGGTAGTGTTCATTGTATCGGTGAACATTGACGACAACAGCGTGCTACTTTGACGTTCTGCGAACGGGCTAACCGTTGTAAGGGTGTCGGGCTTGTGCCTTGAATTGCGCAGTTTGAGGCATTTGCGCGGCATTCATTTTTGTTTTCTTGGATGACAATTTTCATGCTTGCTCGCGGTCGTTTGTGTGCACGCTTACGGCTGTGACATTGTGCTGTTAATTGTTATCAAAATAAGCAACTTGTGTGTATGGATGGCTTTAGTGAAGTTGTTTTTCAGGTGATGACAAACCTGGCACCTCTCAACATCCCAAAGGTTCACCCAGCCAACATGCGGTCGAGGACGCCTCGCAGTCAGGAGAGGCCGTGTTAGAAATAACGGACCAGCAGACGGAGCCGGGCGGTGGCGTGACGTAGCATCCCGTGACCGGTGGCGTGAGGGATCGAGCGCTTGCGGCGCGCTCGAGGATGAGAGACGACACAGACGGCATTCTCGGTGTGGCATTCGGACGAGACGGACGTATTCTAGATTCCTAGCTGAATATTGTAATTGCTATTTCTGTTTGAACTTTCCATTAAAATATGAGAATTGTTTCGCGTTATTTTCTTTTTAAATAATTATCTCCACTTCTAGTTCTTAAAAATATATTAAGATAAATAGTCCAGTCCCGCTAGTAAACACCAATCTATTGATATACATATATTAACTACGCCACAAAGATGTTTCTGCTATACATGTATATGTCAATGATTTACTTCCTAAGAGTCTTATTAACATAGACTCGGTGAAACAGAAACAATGTAAAACGTAAGCATGAGTCGTAGAAAAGACATTGTAACGTTCGAGTACAAAAGCATCTATTCCAATAGTTCTACACATGTGGCTCCAACTAATTGCCAAGAGGGACGGGGCTGTTTTAGCGCAAAGGCTGGGACTACAATTAGGTCAACGCGATACGGGACGACAGCCAGCGAAGCACTTCGTGGTTTTCTCAAGTGGATGTGGCCACGTTTAAATGAAATCGCTAACTTTACGAAACCAGGAATGTATTTATCTTTTCTACGTGTTGTAATGTTTTATGTTAAGAATTCTGAGACGTTATGCAGGCGTTTATTTATTGCCTATTGCAGTAACGTACAGTTGATTTCCTTCCTTCTTGTCCAGCAATCTTTCCCTGATCCTGTTGGTATACAGAGATGGTGTCAACGATGGTGATCACCAATCATCACGTTTCCTATCTACTTGTTTGTAAAATGTTCAGTTTGACTTGGAACTTTGAGTATCAAAGACGTATTGTGATGCGTACATTTAGAGTAGGTATGTATCTACATACGCTGCAAGTATAACGGTGAACAGTAAACGACAGTAAATGCAAAAAATGACGTTCATAAGTGTATTCAAAATACCCACGTGAAATAAATGATTTGAGTTTGAGAGTTTGAGTTATACAACAATCATGCCATGATTTGGTGTGTAGAGGCCAAACCCAGGTTAGGACGATAGAGTTATAATATTTATAGTCTAAGTCTTTGTCAACAAATCTAAATATAATAAATATTTTGATCTGCTGCAGCTGCAGTCAGTAAATTGAATTAAACAAAAAGTGGAAGTCTTCCTAAGCTCGTTAGCGAACTTAAATTTCCTTCAGTCGTTAGTTTGTGCCAGAAAGTTTCTTGCACTAAAAGTAATGTTTTGTTTTTGTAATAAGTATCTTGTGCATGAAATGGTTTGTACCAGTCTGCTACAATGTTACAATGTTCTCAATTTGCAGCGATTTACGTATTTTACGTAATTTACGATTTCGATTTTCATTATGATATAACTGAGAACATAAAGTAGTTACACATTTGATTAGTTCTACATCTCTAATGGTGCATTATCAGCTCATAAAAACATAATTATACTTATGAGATCCACCAAGCTAAGTAACAGGGTTTCGTTCAAAAGTCTGATCAGCGTCAGTGGCAATATGGGTTCGGAAAAGTTATGTAATCTACCTTTGGGAAAGCCATTTTACTTTTTATATAATGTCTGAAAATAAAGAAATCGGGTTAGTCCGGTTGAATATAAAGAAGTCCGGTTTACAAGAAAGACGCTCAAACATGCTTAGTACACAAGCCATGAACTTACCCAATACGTAATTGCTCACTAGAGCCATTCGCCGCAGATATCGTACAGAACTATTTACTGTGTGGCGAGTCTGCAGTTGTAAGCCGCGGCAAATTAAACCTTGCCAGCGTTCTACGACATTAATTATTGGTGTTATAAGACCATGTTACCCTTTATGAGACTTTTTGAAATGGAAAAAGGTGTCTTAGGCTAGCAATATCCAGTTTACAGGATACGTTTTTATAAAAGTTCAATTGGTAGTCCAGTAGTCCAGTAGTGAGAGGTAAATTCTGTAATGGCATCGATTAGAAGATTTTTATTTTAATTGCCGCTACTCTTATACGAAAGGACTGTAAACCTAGCAAAGAAACAAAAATATTCTCAAAACTTTTCAGAACCAGTTTCGCTAAAAATCTTTTCCGGAGATCTTTTCAAGCCATAGAAACAAAAGATAACGGAAATATCCAGTAAATAAGGAACCTTTTTATGTGGATACGATGTAGAATGAATGTTGTATTATGAATGGCGCTGCACTCAATAAAACTTTAAAACCGAACCTTTGTAGTGCGGAATTCGCTACGATTGTAAAGAAATCGTATAAACTGCGCTGGATTGTACATTTTATAAAACTAGTTGAATTTTTGCGTAACTTATTGTACCTTTGGGTTGTTGAGATTTATCTGGACAACATTATTTTATCTTTTTTTTAAGAAATTAAAGTAGAAGACGAGCATGCACCACCAACATACCGCTGCCGCTAATGTCAAAAATGTGACCGACGCTGAACAAGACTAACGTTATAACGTAACGTAATTTAATGTAATTTTGCAACTTCTGAATGCTTTCGCATTATTTTTGGATCACTGACGCCTTACTCGCCTCAGAAGAAACTGAGACGGTACTTTTTATTGGATTTTTACCGACATTGTTACCAAAACACGTAAAAAATATTTTACTATTTATTTTGGACCTATACCATTTGGACCATATAAAGATGCCAGAAATAAGCTAACTGGGCCGTAATTGAACGGTACAATGGGGAACTGACACCGCACCGTCTTTCCGTCCGTCGACGGGATGTGCCGGGGTATTCCTTTTCGGGAAGAGGACAGGTTGGCATGAGCTCAAGGATAAAAGGACTGTATTCCTTTAGTTACAGACAAATTAGTACCATTTGGTAATTTCTACTATAAGTAGAAGTATAATCCCAACTAAAACACTCATAATGTATGAGTCGCGCGTTATCGCGTAATGTTTTTTCACATTTCCGCAAACGCCTTTTACGATAACCATCGAGGTTCCTATAATATAATACAAGAAATGACCCTTCATACGATCAAGTAATAGAACCTTAAAAAGAAGAGAGGATTTTGGTTGTAACGAAATGAAGCGTTTAGAATTTAGTTACCCGAAATTGTTTTTTCTGACCCTTTTATAGTTACACAGGACCCGTTAGTTATGTAAATGTACATGTTGTATGTATTTTTTGTCAAGTTTGAGTAAGTTTACAAAAAAAATCATATTGAAAGTTGCGTGTTTTTTTTCATTACTATAAAAAAAGAAAAGTTCAAATGTTATCATCGATTTTTATTTATTAACCCCCTCTTGATATCTAAACGATTAAATTGCGTCCTCTGACAAACGCAACCTCAAATGTAACTTTTCAATGGACTATATTTGAAATTTATAATTATTATCTTAGACTAACAATATTGAAATAGCTACGTGTATATTTCGAACGCCTCGTTTGTAAGGGTCGGTCTACCTACTCATCTTAACGAAACACCAGCAGACGTTATTTAATAGTAAGTGGTCATAATCATTAATTAGCATCACCGACGGGTTGTTGGAACAAATGAAAGGAATAAATCTGCTTTTTAATTGGTTTTTGACATTGGAATCGAAATAAGTTTATAATAAATGTTCTGAAAAGTTGGTTCTGAAAGGAAGTTAAGCAAGTACAGAAAGTCACTATTTTGCACGAGTACCGTTGGGGTTCAAAGAGGTGGTACAAAACTTAGCGCACTCCCCTGAGAGACTAGGTATACTTTTTAGACAGTTACGTTTTTATTTCTTTATCGAAACAATATTTTAATTAAATTTAGATAGACAGAAGAAATTGATAGAAGTTTCGATCCTCTATTTTGAATAGTAAAATTCGTCAATGAAGAGATCAAAGCCTAACTTGGTAGATATAATATTATAAAATACACTAAAAGTCTCAAAGCGGCGCCAGCTGGTGTTGTAGTAACGGAATTGAATTCGTATGGAATCATGTTTGTGTCGGATAGTTGGATACTCTTGTGTTGTCAGTTCAATCGAATGTCGACTCGCATCGCAGTGTCGAGAATACACCGGGTATTACGACAGGGCTGTTCATTTCCGCTTGGTAGATCGTTCAATCTGATTCGTATCATTGTATTGCTCGCTGTGACGCGGAAAGGACTTTAAAAATATAAGGATCACGTACTCCATGGAGATTTGTTCGGAACAAAATGCAAATAAATTCCCAAGGAAACGTTAGGGGATCTCAACGAACGGTGAACATTTTCGGATAAAAATTTAAAGTGAATTTTGAAGCGGAAAATGGACGCCGACCGAAACCTTTGTAACAAAATATCTAACACAAATCACAATTCTCTTTTTAGAGATTCGAATCAAAAGTTTACTAAAGGTTTACCGAAAACTGGATGATCTATTGGGAGTTATATTTTAGCTTGATACAGTAGGTACTCTTGTTGGGTATCCGTATCATAACAAAATGTGCAAAACTCACGATTCATTTTCTACTCTAGAAAGTGTGCAACATTCAAATCGCACCTATATTTACTAATCAATAATACTAAATCACTTATCAATGTACTCAATTAACTATAATCAATATACTTAGTTAACACTAATCAATGTACTTAA
The DNA here is from genome assembly GCA_905404295.2 of Ochlodes sylvanus. Taxonomy (NCBI): domain Eukaryota; kingdom Metazoa; phylum Arthropoda; class Insecta; order Lepidoptera; family Hesperiidae; genus Ochlodes; species Ochlodes sylvanus. The sequence goes on along the minus strand of FR990130.1, from coordinate 10,974,527 downwards.
TTCTAGGTACATCAGTGAATTCCACCCAAATCTTTTATTATCATTTGTTACGTCCAATTTTATATTTGTTTATTTGTATAACAACAAAACGAGCATAAAATATATTTCTAAATCATGTTATGGACATTATTACGAGCATAGATAATATTGTATTTACGAGTACCTAACTTACAATATTCATTGTTCCATAGATTAGAACAGTTGAGTGTTAACTGTCCGATCAAGCCGGAGTATCTGAGTGTTTCCAACAAATCCGACAATGCACAAAGCTTCGACGTTCGTTAATTTCCCTTGCTCGAACACTAGTCCCTTTGAATCTCCATCATTTTACGAAATTGCTATTGCTTTTAGGCCGATACGTCATCTCTCTATCCTGTCCTGTGAGATGCTATTTGGAAATAACAGATACATACTACATACACGTACTTCTGTACATACATACAGTACCTACACTGTTATTGTTCTATCCCGTTCATTTCAAATAAGCAATCGCAATATGTTATTATAATTGCAAAGTGGAAACGAGAATAGTTTAATAGACAACAAACCAACAAACTGAAAAAGTCTTGAAAAAAATTAATAATGTAATTAAAGAAATGTAATTAAATGTAACTAAAGTCCATGTCCATAATTTATAAAAAAATAAGGAAATTATATTTATGGTAACTGCCACCTTATAAACTTAATTATAGGAACGGCTATTTGAACATTTATTTAACCTTATGAAAACAAAACCATTTTATTGTTAATTATTATAAAAAATGTTTGGAACTCTAATTATGTATATAGATAGGTACATAGGTACATTTGTAAACAGTCCATAGAGCGAGAATAAGCGTTCTCGGTTTCTGTTGAGTTACGCTTTATGTAGATCACATAGACGATTTCTACTAGTTAATTCCGACCGCACGCCGGCTTAAGGAACACTTTTGTGTCTATATGTTTGACTTATTATTACTATTAGCATTTGAAAACGGCATAGCGGGTATTAGCTTTGAAATAAGGCATTAGTAAGGTTAGAATACAATTATCCCTCATAAAAAGTAAGTGTACCCGACTCACCGCAAGGGTGGGTTCCTTAATTCTTTATTACGATACTAACTTGTACGTTGAAGGTCCTTACATAAATAAAGCCTTCAACGGGAAAACCTTTCAGCCGTTACGTGTTACGGGCTACCTGACGAGAAACACGTGTCCCACAGAAGGACATTACTTAATTTTCAATGACCTTTACCGGATTCAGAGGGTTGGGGCTTGAAAACGAAGTGAAATAAAAGCATTAACATTTTTTTAAAGATAAAGCAACAACCATATTCATTTACATATACCATTATAAGTACGACCCGGATGGCGCAATGGTTCACACGCTGGATCGCCGTTCCGAGGGTCCTGGGTTCGATTCCCAGTGAGGCGGAAATTTGAATGATGAATTTAAATTTCCGTTCTTGGTCTGGGTGCGTGTTCTTGTCTTGTGTGTTGTCCATGGCACCCGCGACACATGGAATCCTAGTGTGGGGCTATGAGTGTGTAGCGTTATTTATTTATTATTAGTTTATACCAAGACTTGAAGTATAAATAACTTTGTTTGTACTCATATCTATATTTTTTTGTAATTTAGACGGTGTTGTTTTTTAATGAACATATCCAACAATACCTTTACATACGTATTACTGCAAGTGCATTGCATTATATAGAGATATAAGTTTCAGAACTTTTACATCAAAGCCTTACCCACGGGGTCGAGACTTACGAACGTACGTAAATCCTCGGGGTAAGACTATTCACTCGAGCTTATTATGAAGGAAAAAATATTTCATTCCACTCATTGAAAGTGCTCGAGATAGCGAAGCGGATGTTGGGAAATATTTTTTAGAAGTGTCTCAGCGACAGTAATAAGATAATAAAGTGGTTTCCACTTGAATTAATGAATGTCCAAATACTTTTGTTAATCGAGGTGTATACCTTTATGACAGTAATAACAGCAATGCCATGTTATGCACCAAAACTAGACAGTGTATTTTTATACTTCAACGTAGCAATCTCAATATATTATTTTAAATACAAAGAAGGAGATTTTATTAGACAGAGCCTACTAAAACCAACAGCGAGGAGCAGGATCAGTAGGAAATGGTGAGATGAGGTGTGGTTCGGTGAGAAGAGGAGAGATGTGATGAGGAGGGAGTCTTCCAAATGTTTTTGGTCAGTGACCAACAAAAAGTCAATGGCCATCGAGCAGGCCGTGTTCGAGAATAGACGGATGATTAATAAACACAATCGAAAAGGACTGGAGGCTCTCAAAATGGTTATTAATAAAATTATTTGGTAGAAGGTGTACGGCTATTCTATTTCTCTTCAAAATATTATTATGTCGTAAAAATAAAGAAAACTTTTGCTAAGGTTAGTCAGCAATTCGTCTGGACATTCCACATGGACATTCGTAAAATTAGGGTCCTTTGTCTAGGTAACTTTGTCTTTTCAACATAGAAATTGAAACGCTTAAAATTGCGAAATATGTGACATCACACTAGGAAGGAGCCACACATTTGTGGCCACGTATGCCGAGGACGGCGGAAGGATTCCAAAAATAATGAATTTGTTGACGTAAATTTTTAAAAATTAATTTAGATTTATTAATTATTTATTTAATTAAATATTTATTTATTTAATTATTTTTTAAAATTAATTAATTTTTAATTACTTAACTCAGAGTCAACAGTGATTTATCATCCGGGATGAATCATGGTTCATCATTAAAGATTAAATGATTATGATTCACCATCCTTCTTAAACAATTGATTTATTGAGTAATGACATTAAAAGAAAATTTTATTTCAACATTATCGATTGTGAGGTGATGCTTTATTCTAAGTAACTGAAAAATCTTTAGCATCGTAATTAAAATTGACAGCGTAATAATTGAATATTACGGTCAAGAAATCTAATTTTGTTAAGTAGTCAACTTCGAACAAATTAAGTGAAGATTCTGTCGGAATGATAAAGTCTTTCAAGGTTCCAGCGCTTTGTGAATTAATTAAAACTTACCGAAGCCTAGGCATTTTTGTTCATGTTGTTTTGTTCATTTATGTACCTGTAAATAAAAACGTATTAATTTAATTACCGATATGTACCTACATAATAAACAACATAATAATGTTAGAAGTATCTACCTTTTTTCTTTTGTTAAATCAATCAGTGTGTTTTGGTGCAGAGGTTAGTATATAAGACACATAATATTGCATAAAGAGCATCTGATGATAACAATCGCGACTATCGGCTTTATGTACCCTCCGAATTAAGATAGCACTCAAGAATTTTTAGCCATTAGCGGTCACCCATCCTACCTATCGACCGCACCCGATGTTGCTTAAGTCGATCGAGTTGATCACTTAGGATCGACATAAGCTGCCGGGCTATGAGCATTTCATTGTATCCTAAATTAATCAAATATACATCGGTTTTATACATCGAGACACTTTTAAGTTTTGTAAAATAGTCTAATCTCCACAAATACTTTATTAAATTTTCTTGATCGAGTTGTCTTATTACTCTCTGTTTAAATCGCGTTGTCCGTGCCCGGGGCTGAGGATAGTTAAAACGTCTCTTGAGAGTATTTCCATGTTTCTTCGCTGATCTCTAAGGTTTTCTCACTGAAATATTAAATGCTGTTACTGACATAGCTGATCCATTTGAAAGAAGAAAGAAAGAAAAAATTTTTATTCGCAGTCTAAATGCCGCAGCTGAACAAGAATTGATGAATAATTGAATTTCTTGGGTAGGTATATATAAAGCTAGGTTATAACGCAACAAGACTGCCTGCATAAATTAATCTTCTTAAGAAATAAAATAATCTTCTACGACTTCAGGTCTTCCTACTACTGAATTCTTATTTATTACTAGTAACAACCATTGCTTCGTTTAAGATAACCTTTGCCTTAGTACCTTCGATCAATAAAACTGATTGAAGCTAAGTACCGAATATCGAAAAAATGTTTAGATGGGATTATTTTAACATATCTGTTTTATCTGTGTTTTGATTAAAATAAACCTATTGGATCTATCTAATATAACTTAAATGATAGCAGCTGAAAATTTATAAAAAATATGTGATCGTTTTATAGCAATTCATTGTATGTAGTTATTAAATTTCAACACGCAACAAAAAAACAAAAATAAAAATACATTTACTCTTTGAACATTCATATTTTCAGGTAACGCTTGGAGAATTCAATTCATTGAATTAAAACCTAGGTTTAACGCCAGTGATAAAAATTCAAAAGGCAAATTCTATAACATAGATTTAACAATTGTGGTAGGGGAGCCCGTGGTGCTAAATGGGGATTTACTCGAGCGTCACAGAGACCTATTGGGTTGCAAAGCTTAGATGATAAGAAGAAAAAAATGTTATATGGTATATACCTTTTCATCGGTGGGGGAAGCGGCTATAGATTTTTAAATATGTAAAAAAAAACTGATGCATGGACATCCTCGAGCGCGTCAGATATTGATAGCATCAATGCCCTACGTATTTTTAATAATGTACGTATGTTAATCTGACCGTTTGCATGGTGGGGGTGGTTGTATGTAAGGGTTGAAAATGAAAAAAAAAAAAATTAATCGAGCGCGTCAGATTTTCTAAGGGAGTGTTAAGTGCACCAAAAATAAGCTCTCATTCACTAATCTGACGATTTCGATGGGACGCAAACTCGTGGCCATTCTCATAATATGCAAAAAAAATTCGCCATTTTGACATACTCAAGCGCGTCAGATTAAGATATATATGGTTCATCTTTATGTTCTAAACGTACTGTCTCATAATCTGACGATTATCTAGAGGGATTCGCATAATCTGACAAAAAAACGGTTCACCCTAAAGGCCATCCCTGCAATTTCCCGCTAATTCCATTCCTGGGCGCTTAAAATTGTACTTATGACATTTATTTGGAGCTCGCGGAGTTCAAAGAAATAATATTTCTTTGCATTTGAGCTCTCCCAGCTCAAAAGTCTGATAGAAGTTTCATAAAACACTATTTTTGGAATTTTCAAACTGCAATAACTTTTGAATGGATCAACCAATTTTCACGCGGTTGGCGGCATTCGACGCAGTTTTATCATCCTCATAAGTAATTTAAAAGTTTTAATTAATCGAACCAAAAATTTCGGAGTAATCCCGAAAAAACACTTTTTCGGGTTTCTTTCGTTCACGATATTTCTCGAAGGAATCAACCGATTTTGACCAACTTGGTGGCGATCGACGTGGTTTTTCAAGCTCAAGGGCGGATTAGTTTTTGAAGTTGATCGATAAAGCCGTTTAAAAGTTATTCCAAAAAAACCACTTTCAAAAAAATTTTTGCTGGAATATGGTGATGGCGTCATGACAGCAGAAACTGGAGTGGGGACGGAGTGAGAGAGTAATAGATAGAGAAAGAGTGAGAGAGGAATAGAAACGCGGAGAAGGAAATATAGGCATCACGCAGCTGCACGCATTTAACTTTATCGACGATTTTTTTGTTATTTCGGCTTGCGGAAATCGTCAGATTATATATTTTTCGTTATTCTTGAATTATTTCCTTCAAAATAAAAAAAAATTAACTACGCTCGAGAATGTCAAGATGACGTTTTTTTTTACAACTTTGCTGCCCTCCCCTTTCTTTACGTCACTCTCAAATTGTCAGATTAGTGGAATATACACTTTTTAGGAGGTAATTAACTCACCCTACCTTAATCTGACGCGCTCGAGAATGTCTGATGATCAATTTTTTTTTACTAATCTGATCCTGTATCCTTCACGTGCGGCCTTATATATGAGGCTCATTTTTGGTGGAGTTACTTAACCGGGTACAGGGTATCGCCCTGTATATTAATCTGCCGCGCTTCTGTAAATCCCGAAATCCCCTCTTGGGCTCCCCTACCATTGAGCTTTTCACATTTTTACGCATAAATACACGTCAAAGGGCAGATTTGCCATTTGACGGTAACTAGTCAAACCACTGCATGGACATCCGGTTCACGCTATTACGCTTACTGATAATGAATAGTGAAAAGCCAGCTGATAGAATGTAACGGAGTTTAACCAAGTCAGTCTCATGCTCGTACACCTTGCAGTTAACGAACTGTTGGACAATTCCAATGATTCTACCCAGGATAAACCCAACGGCTTTATAGGCCTTGGCATCTGTCCCTCTATTTTATCTAGAATAGGTGGTCATTAGGCCTCCTCAATTTTAGAAACAAAACGTGCCCTGCAGTAGCCCGATAAGCGGTTAATTGATGCTGAGCTTTGAATATTCATCTAAGCTAATATAACCCGGGCCAGTTCTTGGTTAAATTCATGATTATGATATGAATACGTAGCAAAAACAAATCCGTTATTTTTGATCGTCCGTTTCGAAATAATTATAAATTATGATTACTACCTAAATTTTTACTTTTTTCATCATCTTAAATTAGTATGTAGTATTTATTTGCCATGTCTTGTATTGTTTTGTCTATATGTAATTAATTTGTAAAATGTGTATAAAATAAAATATGTAGGTATAAAACTTTACTGAAATTCATATCCAAGATAACTTTTAAAATTGTAGTAATTGACGTGTCCTGGGTTACGATTCAGGCTTGTAACAAGTATTTTTATAAATGTTTTTATAAATGCACATCTGTCTGTTCGTCTGTGGACTATTGTATAATATGTATACTGTACTTATCATATTTCGGTCTATTTTTTTACTATAAATATTATGAGATAAGTTTAAAATCATAATGCCAAAATGTTATTACAGGTAAATATTGATTAACTTCAATTAAAATGTTGTTTATATGTAGTAATATTGTAATGTGTAATATTGTATAAATGTATGAGATTTAGTAGGATAATTATTAATGTCAATGATGACACGTGCACTTTATATTTTGACAAATAAAATCAGAATCACACTCAGCAACTAGAACACACACAACACGCATCCCGAATTTCACACATGCAGGGATTTCTTATCGTCCTCGTGCTGCCATGTAGTCTAACCCTTCAGAACGTGAGCTCAGACCACATTGTTTAGTTTATGACCGCAGCAGCTCTAACAAGATTTCAGTCGCCCGTTACAACAATTTATAGCGCCCTTACAGCGGATTTATACTTTTCTGTGGCGACTGTGACTGTGTGACGGTGAAGTGAAGCAAACGATGAGGAAAGAATCGATAGTAATAGCATTTGCAAGAAGATAAGTGGTGTTACAAAGTAACGATAGAACAAAAAGCTATGTAATGTTAAAAAGTAGTTGTTTAGATTTTGTTTTTTTGACGTGTCTTATAAATTGATGGGCTGCGCGCACGAAAAAGTTTCCCGTTCCGCTGGCGTCAGAGCGTGACATCAGAGCTAGCAGTTAGAATAGTTCTGCTACTGGAACGCCGCCACGCGAGCTTCTTCGAGAACTTTTACAATAACCCCCGCCCACCTCGACGGAAGCCATTAAATGTTGAATACGCGACAACGTGTTTTCATCAATGTTTCTTTATGACATGATTGTAAATAACCAACAAAAGAGCAGATGAGAAACTGACGACGTCAGATAGTTTCGGCCCCCAGAATTCGAGAAGCACCGACGAGTTGCTTGATTAATAATTTTGATTGTATTGGTATTTGTTGCGTTTTAACAGATACCGCCAGTAATGGTTTTATCAATATAATATCATCCATGTACTGTACACATATCTATCAGTTAGAATTATCCTATACATGATTGGTGGCTTGGGTTGTTGTTCTACTTCACGTGCTGCACTGGTGAGAAACTAAACAGAGTATCTTTTGGGAGCTTACTATCGGATTAAAACGTCGAGTCGTTAATATTTAAGCCATCTCTCATCTATTTCGTATTGCTGCAGCGAAGTACGAGTAAATGTCATTATTTGCACATTAGCAAGTTTAAGCTCTTCGTGCCAAGTGCATTGCGTTGTAAAATGCGAGACGTCGACGACATACTGCACACTTTCTGGCACTCTTGGCCAGAACCGTAGCAACGATATATACTATTCGAGGATGTCGAAAATATTTCGTTTGTACAGTTATTGGTTACTCAATATGGTTGCACGGCCGAATGTGACAGGCTTATGTGAATATCTCAGATTGATATCAGTAACCCGAATACGTTCTTCGAGAAACTGCTACTTTAGTACCCGCACCCGAAATAATTCCTTCTTGGTTTACCAGGCGTTGTATAATTTCATGTTTACACATTGACTTATTTAAGTCAATCTGTTTACACCAAATAAATTGACACAATCGAATCGTACATAATTAAAATAAATTTTGATTTTAATTTTGTCAAACGTCAAAGTTTCTAATTATAACTGTCCCAGTCTTAGTAAATTATCTTTATTAAAGCTCCAGTTAATCAAAAAGCCATAAACTACGTGCAGTAAAATTTATGTACTAATAACAGTAGAGGATCAAGGGTAAAGCACTTCGACGTGATGTTCAGCACTCACACAATCACGCCATTCATGACTTCAACCCTATTATATAGGAAACATCAAATTAAATATGACATATTATGTAGTTTAAGTTATCCGTAAACTTTGTATCATTTTAACTGAAACGGGTACTCGGGATTTTTATTATGATATTATCAGTTGCCTTGACCATGATGCATGCAATTTGGTCGAAATATCATAATAAAAATCGTGAGTACCCGCTTCAGTTAAAATGTTAAGCGTTCGCGATGATAAAAGTTTAAAAACTGGTATAATGTTGCCATCCACTTAGTCTATAACCTATATAGTATCTATGTATGCTCCTCCTTTATCTCTTCTTCTTAATTAAAACGTCGTACCGCACGTACATCAACTTTTATTCAAATAACATTTGAAGGATCTGTTTCAAAGCCAATAGGGCACGGGTCTCTGCTTATAATTGAGAAGGTCGATAACAAACTCCAAACATAAATACGTATCGTTAACGTAATATACTACTTATTGTAAAGTCAAATATGGATTTCTCGTTTGTAGACGTTATAGAATTATTTTGAATCGCGTGTTGACTTTAAATTGTGCGTATTTTTCTATAGAACATTTTCGTCTATTTATGTCTTTGCTTACAGAAGTAAGTGACTAAGTAGTAACACATGTTTGTTTTCACTTTTCATGCAGGCGTTTCCTTCGTGATGTGTGCCAAATAGGCCGTTTCTATTGTGTAGTGAACTTGTGCCCTTTGTAAGGGCTCTTTTATGCGCCATCAAGTTAGATTGGGCCTTCGGATAGTTGTAGTTATTACGGACTAATTTAAGGACCGGTCTTTGAGTCGGTTGTTCTAATTTCATTAAGTAATTGCTATTGGAGTTATACAAACTCGTATTAAAATAGAATCAAATACATTATTACGGAGTATTTACATTTAAGGGGAGGGTATCAACTGATTTTACTTGCAATTAAGGACAATGAAGGACTAAATTGTGGGTACCAAACCCTTTTCGCAATTTGCTACATCCATTTGTTTAATTCGAAGCTAAAGTGATTGTTAGACGATTTAGGCCGAAAATGAACCGATGGGCACCGACCAATGTATGCCATGGATTCTTTAAATTCACATCTTGTGAGTGAATTATTATTTGTAAAAGTAGCAGACGAGCTACCAGGTGGTAAGAGGTCACCGTCGCCCATGGTGCAGTACCTACCACCAAGTCATTTGACAGTTGACTCGAGCAACAGAAAAAATGATTAAAAATTCTAGTTTTAACATATTCCAGTGCAAATTAACCGTAGGGCTGATTTATTGCATATTATCCGAAAAGTTTTCAGGTCGCCGATAACTTTAACGACTTTAGGGAAAAACTTAATGTTCTTGATTGGTCATCTACTCAGCAACTGACGTCACGCGTCAGTTGAAACTTAAACTAATGCTTAAACTTCTCATTTACTAGAGGCTATTTAGTAACTATGAACTGAGAATTGATTAAAACATTAATAGCATTTGTCGTTATGGACACTGTACAAATATAAATAGGTATTTCTAAGCCCGATTTTTAATGAGACAAAAATGAAGTAAATGAAAATGAGTAAATCAAACTAAATGAGCATGAAACACAACACACGAACAAAATGGAAGACGAAGAAGACTAAATTATACTACGTAGTAAGGGGCACATTAATAGATGATAAAACAAATATTCTAGCCACAACTCTTGTTCTCCACACTCATAAAAATTCCACGCGTTATAACTTGTAAACAATCGTTTTCACCCACTCGTTCTTGATTATATTTCTGTTCGGTTATTTCGTTTGCTATTCCCGCTGTCGGTATATTATTTTACTCCAAATTGTTCCAATTCTCGCCTCAAAGTTTCCACGACCGCTGTCATTGCCTCGGTGTTCTTAACTTTTATATAAAATATCACCAAAATAATTCTGGGTTTCTGTGTCGTTAGGAACTTGTTCTTGAGGGAAATTACGATTTATAGGTAAATGCAAATAGAACAAAATAAAGACATCAGTCTGTTCAATCAGACAAGGTATTTTGAGAAATAATTTTAAATGTTCTGTTTTCAGACAAAGACTTCCATTGAATTTACAGCGGAGTAAGTACATAATATCCAATTAGATATTTTAAGATTGATTAATGTCTTTATAGAGGCGATGTATTAATTATCATTAGTATAATATAATTTTAAACTGTTAATATCGTGGATACTAAACATTTTAATGAATACGAGTACTCATGATTTCGAATTGTTTTTCAATATTTCGAACCAGTTGATGACCACGATCATGATCATGACCATGATCCATGCAACTGGGTCGAAATATCGGTAGTACCCGTATACATTAAAATATCATTAGTATTTTAGGTACTCTGTAGTTTTCAAGCAATGTTTCTTATATTGTTAAAAGTTTAGTACATTTGCAGTGCGGTTGCAAAAATATTTCTTTGAAAGAAAAACTCATTTTAAAATATCCTTATTGAAGCTACAATATAGTTTCAGAATTTATAGAAAATAATATTACTTATAGCAGTTTGCATCCGCTCAATTTATAATACCTACACCAGTACAAGTTCTTGCATCCGTGTTTTTCTGAGAAAATTACATTTTGAATATTCTAACATTGTTTGCAAAACTCGAAAGATATGGTTATGCGATATGGCGCGACACGAGGTTATTCCCGCACGAATGACAATTGTCAATTCTTTAGAGGAAGTAATTACATTTACTCCTGAGTTTAAAGAAAATTCATTGAAATCTTCTACAGCAGGAAATCCATTTAGCGCATGCTATTTGACTATCACGCGTCAGTGAGTGTATCTTTATATGCATTTATGGTTTTAAATACCACAAGCTTTTATTACGAGTACTATTCCGCACTCACTATGCCGTCAAAATTCGATCGTATTTTATTTGCCAAAGAGTTACTTCCAGATCATATTTACACTATGAACACAAACAATTATCTTAAAGGGGTATAAAAAGTTTTGTTTTAGAGTAAAGGCTATAGATTGATTCAAGTATTCAAATTAAAAGCACATTTAAAACTTTACGTAAACCGATACAAATTAAATTTTGGGAAATGTACTGAAACAAATTATTGCAATATACGTTTTGGCTGCACCTACGATATTTTTTTTTGTTTTTTAATTTGATTTTCTCGGTCTCGAAATGAATCTATGGTTTAGGTGATAAATTACACCCTCGTCCTTGATGCCACTTACTCCTGTTAATAATTAAAATGTAAGTAGATAGTTATTTAAGAAATAATAAATTACGTACAATCCTTATGTAACAAACTTCTACTAACAGTGCTTCCCTTTACCGCTTATACTCGTAACAGACAATTCCCATATGTCGGCGAGAGTCAAGTGCGATAAGGCGAATACTTATTGTATCGTATGTTATTGCTACATAATTTTGGTGTTATTATCGTATTTACGTTTATTGCTCGAAACAAAACAGTTTCCGTCTGATGGTACACAATAAAGAGAAACATTGCGATGTTACCTCGAAGGCAAATGGTTCATTTTGGTCTCTTATCTTATACTAGCTTTCTCCCTCAGCTTCGCCCGCCAATTTCCAAAAATCCTTAGTGCTCACTTTCGTCACTTGAGGAACTTATATACATAGTTTCAAGTGAATCATTGAAAAAATAAAAAGTTTCAGTTTATTTCTTTGTCATCCCCTAAGGGGGGGTAACATACATGGCAAATTTCAGCTTCTTCCGTTCAGTAGTTTCGGCTGTGCGTTGTCTGTGAGTCACACGGTAACACAAGAGTATTAAAATGAAATAATATAATTATGTTTCTGAATATAACCTAGTATTTCAACCCTTATTTAGTACTTATTTAGTACCTAAAAGCATGTTCACTCTCTTCTTGAACACTTCTATAACATAGGTAGACTCGCGGAACACCGATACAGGCAAACTATTTTTTTATAGTCGAAGGGCCTGGGATAGCTCGGAATAAAAATGGTTTTACAGTGAGTTTAACAACAAATGTAATTACAGCAAGTTGCTGTTAAAGACGTTTCACGTCAAATCAAAGGCCGTGTGCCTCAATCGATTTTTTATGCCTATAGTTTCAATAAGTATCTCCTTTTAACCTGGTACCAAATACGAGTACCAATACTACTCGAATTGAAATACGAACGATTGTCAAATTTTGGTTACAACAAAGAAAACTAAATTGCCTTCTGTTACAAATGTGACCCAATCGCGGCCAGAACAAACGTTAAAGGACATTGTGTAATTAATCCGTGGCTGTTAGACGAAATCCGAATGGAAATTGTGACCGCAGTGGCGTTTGCACATTAATTACAGTCCGCGAAAGCATTGCCGCAACCCTCCTTTTTAGTATTCCGATCACAATTTGACGAGATCGGTTTTAATCTCCATTCTGTGTCAGCTATATAGTTGCTGGAGTATGTTTTGTATGGAACGTATGTTTTTATACCATCATTTATCATAATTTACCATATTGTATAGGTTCTTAGTGATTTACTTTGGGAAAACAATGAAAAATAAGTGTGATTAGGGTCCTCAATCAATTAAATCTATTCTACTTAAAGTGGCCTTAATTTAGTTAAGGAAAGTAATTTGATTTTCGAATCGATGTAAGTTGATTGCAACGTAATGAAGAGCGTAACTTTATACTTTTCCACCAATTTTTTTTCACTCAAATCGTAATATATCAAAGGGAGTTAGTTCCCTTTTGAGCCATCTCTCCATCCTGCGCTTACTTTGATTCAAGCGAGCCAATTCTAATAAGTACGAATAAAATAAAATTCGATTCGACTCACAGCTCAATCCTGTCGGTGGTATCTCCCATCTTGGTCTCAATAGTACATCTGGTTGTAAGAACCATTGAAATTGATTGAATCGTACTGTTGATATGATAGGTCAAATAAAGATGGTTTACTCCTGATATTGCAATCGGAGATCTGAGCAATGCAGTGAGTGCATCATAATCGTATGAATATCGCTCTTACACCGGATTTTAATTCAGATAATATATGTTTAAAATAGTTACATAGATATTTATAGTAGAATAAGACTAGAATTAAACATTTGGCCTAACCTTACCAGTTAGCATTATTTAATCCGAAGAAACGCTCATAGCCCTGCGGCTTGCATGTGATCGATAAAGCGGTTGGTAGTTGGGTGGGTGCCCGCTAATGGCAAAATTTCTTGGGAGCTTCCGTGCTTCGGAAGGCACGTAAGGCCGTCGGTCCCGGTTGTTGCCATTTGGTAGCAGTCCGCACTGGAGCAGGGTGGTGGAGCAAGCTCTAGGCCTCCTTATGTATCAGAAGAGACTCGTGCTAAGTAGTTAATGGGTTGAAGCCAATCCGAAGAAATCAATATGAAAATTATTGTGAAAAATATATTGCATTATAAGCGTGATGGTGTCTTAACACCATCACGTTTATAAATATATTTATTTTATGTGTACAATTGTTGTCAGCATGTGATATCTGGGTAACAGCCAATTAAGTGTTTGCTCGGATCGTAAAACAGATTGGCGCAGACCCGTCGCACGGACATTTCCTGACGCGAATATATGGGCGTGTGGAATGTGCTCGCTCAAGATTGAATCCTACGATTCATCTACATGTTGAATGGTGCGTGCTAGCTCCTGGCACAACAATGATACTATACGACTTAACTTAATAAATGGCGTTCATTCTATGTTGCTGAATGTTTGATGTGTGTTGTTGTGAAAATCTGTTTCAGCTAGAACTGATAGTGATTGTCACTGGTTGAAACTTGTGATTATTACCTTTGTTAGAACAGTAGAAATTATTACAAATTTAAAACGAATATACCGGATTTTCCTAAATAAAACAAATTTTCCCGAAAAGTTCCGTTAAAACTGTATCAACTGACATGTTCCTTCAGTCAACTAACACGTACCTAAATAGGTATGGATGTATGAATTTATTATTGGGTAGATACACAATCTGTATTCCGCAAATTCGAATTCAAACTAATTTATTCATATAGGTGTCACTGGTGCAGAACTGCTTGCAGTACTGGTAATTTCCATGCATCTTTGTCATTTAAATACTCATCTACGCTTATAACTCCTTCCTACAAGATGCGCTTTTACACGTTTCTTGAACAATTCCACAGGCAAGTCACGTATTGACTTTGGAACTTTATAGAACTGTACAATAGGTCAATAATTGGTTAGATCCAATAAGAACTAACATTTTATACTCTCAGTTCTCCGTTCAAGACTCCCGTTGTATTTCTGTGTTCATATTTCAATTTTATACTCGACGTACTTTACCTTTAAACATGCCCCCGTCGAACCGAGTGCCGACATTTTGCAATAAATAAACGTACATTATCACCAAAGTGCTCCTAACTTATGATATTACAGTACGTTGATAAAAACCCTTTTGAACCGTTTATTTACCTGAACGGTGAAATATTGCGATATTTTGTTCGGAACATTTTGGAAGCTGACACGCGTTCACTAGACTTTGTGTGGCGTTTTTATATTTAATGTGATGACAAAATAGAAACCAGTGAAGTGAGGTGATTGTAGAGATGAACAATGACGACTCCGTAGCCTCGTTGGAAGGGTCCCAGGCTGCGAAGCAAGAAGTCTCGGTTTCGATTCCCAGCTGATGAAATATTTATGTACAAGCGAAATGTTTGTTTCAGAAATTTCTCTACCCAGTTTTATCGGGAAAATTGTGATATACATACATGTAAAATGTTATCATTTTTGTCAATTTATTCATCACGTCATCAACACTCAACGTTTGGGAGATTTACAAAACATTTTGGAAACAAAAACTGTAATTTACACAAAATATATTTTTGTGGATTCTTTGGCTTGTTGCTATATTGTATACAGATGGCAGATGACAAAGCTATGCACGTTAAATAATATTAACTAAAAAATATTAAAAATGAAATAAGTAACAATCACCGTGGATTTTACAAAAAATCATGCCTTTTATGTTCTTATAAAAGTACATCTACTTACGTTTAAAATTATTCGTCTCCGTTGCTCTACTTTAGTCATTTTTTTAGTAATTAAATAGATAGATTTTTCAAGACAGTCTAAACCTCGGAATACGCAAAGCTGTATTCGGGGGCCAAAAAGCGGGTCATAATTTTTATGCTGTTACACTAAGAAAGTGTTTAACAAACCGACGTACGTGTGGTCGGTGACTGGCCTCAGAGCCCGCATTGTAACGTTATTGCAACCACAACCACAGAGTAACCAGTGTACGGGTGAGCAAGAGTCGCCCACATGCTTTATTACACTTTGTATTAGGTTTACTATTTATGGACCTAGCTCGTCAGCATACGTCAAATGCAAGGGTAATTGAGCAACTTTGAACGTAGATATTTATACTGGTGATTTTTTTACCTTGATATACTCGAGGACATCTGTAGAGACATCTCTAATATAGTGTATTCGAAATCAGAGCAAGTAGGTATCCTAGTAGGCAACTAATCATGTTTTGACGACCCGGATGGCGCAATGGTTAACACGCCGGATCGCCGTTCCGAGGGTCCTGGGTTCGATTCCCAGCGAGGCGGAAATTTGAATGATGAATTTAAATTTCCGTTCTTGGTCTGGGTGTGTGTGTTCTTGTCTTGTGTGTTGTCCATGGCACCCACGACACAGGGAATCCTAGTGTGGGGCTATGAGTGTGTAGCGTTATTTATTTTATTTTATTATTTATTATTTTTATGTGAATTTTTCAGGTAGATGAATGACTAGTGGTAAATTTTCTTGAGCAATAAAATGTTGTCAGGGAAAATAATAAAAAATACTGCCCATAAAGAGTTCTTTCATTAGCCCAGATAAAGTTTCTAAAATCCTATATTATTTAGTTGTTCGTACCTCAAAGTTTCCTACTTAACCTAAACGAAAAAAGTTTATTTCTTATACAAAGTTGTATCGTAGTTTGAAATGAAAATAGAACCATTATATTTTTATAGATTCGCAGTAAATGCGATGTAACAGACAGTAAGACAGAAACGGGACCGATCCTATCCGATCAGGATTTTTCCAAGTTTAAAAACGTAGAATTTATTTGGAATTTAGTAGGACGCAGTTAAGCTCATAATAATTATGAAATTTATGAAAATACGTTTAAATTTTCAGTAATTTGAACATTCATAGTTAAATTCAACCAGTTCGAAGTTCGCTGGCGACACATGCTCCGCTTAACGGGAAGTACATCTTGCGTCAACCACAATTAAACACATAGTGCATCGTAATGTAAATTTATATTACTTTTTAAATATTTACCATTTATTTTAATGTTAACTCGTTTTACAATGAGACGGGCACTGACCATTATATAACCTGTGGTGCTGCGAAGAAACTTTAGATTGATGAGGTAGCGCAGTTGATACTGAACGTGCCTGCTACGCAAGAGGTTTGGGTTCGATTCCCGATCGAGGTAAAGTTTGATAGACAAGTGTTTGACTTCGAGTCATGGGTGTTAGTGACGTCTTATTTATGTGGTAAATGACATCCACGCCTCTGGGCATATTAGGGCCCTACGCACTAGGGTGCCTTTGGAGTCTCTGATGTGACCATTTATCAGCAGGTAGACCGTCTGTTCATATTTCACCTATTTTACAAAAAAGTTATTTGCGATGTGCGATCTCCTATCCTCTACGATAAAATGATTTTCTTCATCTACCTAAACCATTCATCCTTTTCAACGAGACTAGGCCTAAGTCTGAGGTTTATTCAGATTTATGTACAAGCAAGTTTAAATGAAACTTCTAGTGATATTCAATTCATTACACAGGAGTGTATACTCCAGAGCGCGCTACCGTTCTTCTTTTATAACTTAACAAGGGTTAAAGTAATACGCTAAGTGGGAACTGGGGTAGTTACGAGTACTACAGATATAAAGAAATAGTTTTTGCAAACTTTACTTTCCAGGTACATCTAATTATAAAAATAAATTTACCTT
The DNA here is from genome assembly GCA_905404295.2 of Ochlodes sylvanus. NCBI lineage: Eukaryota > Metazoa > Arthropoda > Insecta > Lepidoptera > Hesperiidae > Ochlodes > Ochlodes sylvanus. Next base: position 10,957,098 of record FR990130.1, on the reverse strand, counting down.
TTTTAATTTTTCTCTCGCTTTCACTGTTACGTTAATTAAATTAAAAAAGTGTCCAGTGCGTCCATTTCATTTATATCTTTTTTATTAATAAACCTTCAAGTTACAACAAATTACTACGTCTTGTACAAAATTAGTTTATATAATTTTACTTTATGTAATCGAATCTTTATGATAGAATGAATATTAATTTTTATGTAATAGAATCAAAATAACGTAAAATTTTAAAGCCACATATTGCAATATAAACCATATTATTTTATGATTTCGAATAAAGCCAAATATTGTTATACATTAAAACAAATAATAAATAAATAATATCTTAACGTATTATAAAACAAAGACAGCTTTCCCGAAGAGAAGCGAGGGTGGGTTTACCAGTTAGCAATAATGCATTAGACCCGAGTGTGGGTTCATTTTTCAAGCCGTTTTTTGCATGCAAACCCATTGACTTATAGTAATAATAAGTCAATGTGCAAACCCGATATTTAATATTCCAATCCGTTGATCAATAAAACCTAGAAGTATCTACTAATTCTGGCCGCAATGGTACGACGTCAGCCAACGGTGACATTTATGTAATAACGATCACATGCGACAACTGTTATACGACATCTACTGGCCCCTAATCTCATGGCGGAACACCAGAGCGGTGATTCCTTTTTTCTTTCATTCCTCTTCCTTCTTTTTCGGCCGGCAAAGCAACGATGATGCCTGAGATGATGAGATGATCCCAGCCATCATCTTTGCCCATGCGACAGTGACTTCTTACGATCTGCTGGCCGTCTGCTCGTTTGTCGGCTATTAAAATAAAAAAAACTACTTTACTCTGCCTAATAATTAACATAGAGTGTGCGTGTAAATGCACGAATTGTTATGATAGATGAAAGTGGGGAATAAACCTCAGAATATAAAGTGAACGTGCCAGTGAATTCCATTACAATTTGTGGGGTTCTCCCGACCCGACGTAACACACCCATATCGGTTTCAGAACGCTTGTTTGTATTTCATTGTTTGTTTGTACATAATGGAGCTATATGGAGGCAGAAAGGCGAATATGTTGACGCTTGTAAGACATTAAGCTTGCTTTAAGACATTACCAATCTTGGTATATAATCATTTTGTTATTTTCGATTGGTTGTAAGTTGTATGTGACCTTGTTAGATAGAAGCTCCTTAACGCGGCTCGTGTTGTACATTTAGCGATTATTTATTATAGTTTAAGCAGTAGAGATTTTCCCATAAATTGTCTTGATTTCTGCTAAGTTTGCAGATAAATTATTTGTTCAGCAAAACTTTTTTGTGGACGTTGAAAGCTGCCAATGTTGAAGTCGTTCGCAGGCTTTTAAGCATTATTAATTGTTTTAATTCCAGAAAGAGAAATGGTTCTCCTACTCTCGGCCCAACTTAGTTAGAAATTTAAAACCATAGTTTAGAGACTTTAGAGCGATCAAACAAGAGTGCTTGTAACGAAGTAAAATGTAGATTAACTTTTAAACTTGTGCATCTTCCCGCCGAGTACAAGAAGCACCTTGTTAAAGTAACAAAGTTAACAGCAACTTGTTCTAGAGAAAAATCGGAAAATGTTACGCAAACACTATTTTCATCACTTATGCTCTGAAAGTAGATCGTACAACCAGAAATGTGAGTCGTCCCTTAAGCGGGACTTACAGCAATTTAATTCAAACCAGCGATAAATATAATTGTATACATATCATGACTCTTGAGGCATGCGTTTACGGTTGCAATACAATGTAAAATCTGCACGAAACTAAATGGCAGTACTTAATAAAAAAATCGTGTTAGTATGGAATTTTGACTCAATTTATTGAGACTTTTGACTCAATTTATTGAGACTTTTCCAATAGTGGAAATTTTTAAACTTTTCCATTTCTTTCCCACTATGATCTACATATTTATTACTACGGGATGAGATGTGGAATTAAAAACTCATCGAAAATCAAATGGAAAATTATGGTTCATTCATCGTTGGCATCATTTATGACTTAAATATGTAAACCAATGAAATTATGGTTTTACAGAAATCACACGCCAGACACACACACATACACACACCAAATATTAATTTAGATAGATCAAAATGAACTGTGGAATAACCTTATTATCTTTAACCTTATATCCTTTAATATTTATGCAGCAGTGATGACAATACCTGATTGTATTATTGTACAGATTCAGAAATGGACCATTCCAAAAGGGTACAAAGTTGAAGGTGCAAACAAAAAGCGCTAAGTTTGTCGTAACAATAATGCTTGAGGGAAGCACTGTTTGCAATACTGGTTCGCTCTCAGCCGACTCGAAGGATAAAATCTTATTAATGTCGCAACTTCACAACCCCGTGAATGTACTTTTAGATTTCAGTGGTACTCGGTAAAAGTAAATAAAAGTTCTTAAATTGTTTTGAAGATAAATAAAAGTATGACCTTTTCAGTAACCTTGTTATTGTAGGTACATCATTTGTTCTCACTGCAATTTTTTTTGTGTAAATAGCTGAAAACGACCAGACGGGCCATCTTACAGCAGATGGTCACCAAAGGTTTCACTGCTTTGTTGTTGCTTCCAGCCGGAACAAGAGAAGTCGTTTGGCTGATTTCAGCAAGATTGTAGGAGATAGCCAGAGCTTCAAATCTACCACCAAGCATAATTAGGCGGATTCTACAGCCACTTATGAATATTGTTCTAAAAATGTTTGTTAACGTCAACGTTAACGTTGTGTTAACGTTAACGTTGTGTTAACGATGACGTTGTGTTAACGTTAACGTTGTGTCAACGATGACGTTGTGTTAACGTTGACGACCCCGTAGCCTTGTTGGTAGTGACTCTGCATGCGAAGTGAGGGGTTCCGGATTTGATTCCCGGCCGGGGCAGATGTTTATGTGACAGATAAATGTTTGTTCTCGGGTCATGAGTGTTCGTGATGTGTAATTTGTGTTGTCCATGCCAGCCGCGACACAGGGCATCCTAGTGCGGGGGTAGGTATGTGTGTTAACGTTTACATTTAAGTTACGATTACGTTTAAGCGATTATTTTTTAAAATAACTACCACACAAAAGCAGACTAATGTATTTAATTACAAAATACACTACTACGTCCCGACCATATAATCGCTCTTTAATCTGTAGTAAATCTCCTTCTATTCTTAGCAGAACTACTATCAATTTCATTCACATAGTATATTAAGCTTCCTTTTGTTATAAAGTAATAATATGAAACGTTGGCGGAAGCTCACAAAGTTTTCTATTCAAGTCGTGAGTTTATTACAGCGGCGCTCATCTTCAGTAACATACTGCACCATAACAGTTTAAGGTACTCATAATTAGTTGCGTAAAACTTAGGTAATACTCGTACCTACCTGTGAAACACAAGTCAAACAGTTTACTCTAGTACATCACGGGCATGTGTAGCGGAGAGTACACTAATTTTATATAGTAGGTACTAGCTTTCCCCCGCGGCTTCGCCTGCCAATTTCCAAAAATCCTTTCTTAGTGCTCACTTGCGTCACTTGAGTAACAAGGTTTCAAGTGAATTCATTGAAGATATAAAAAGTTTGAGTTTATTCCCCCTTTTATGCCTATAGGGGGGAATTTCCAAAAATAATTTCTTATTGCTCCCCTACACTCACCAAGGAACATACATGCCAAATTTCAGATTCTTGCGTTCAGTAGTTTCGGCTGTGCGTTGTCTCATTGTCTGTCAGTCACTCAGTAACGGAAGAATTTTATGTATACAGATCTGATGAGTCTTAATGTGTATTTTAGAAAATAGGGAAATTAGATCGACTTTTGTCAACGAAAAAAGAACAACCTTTTTTTACATTTTAAAGTCGGTATAATTTTTGAATCAAGCGGCTAATAAAAAACATGTCTTGTAAAATAATTTTAAATTTTAAATTTTAAGAAGAATATTAAGAAATTTAAGAATATTTTAAGTTAAGAATTTTAACTTAAGAATATTTTAAGTTTTTTAACGGCCAATCTGACAACCAACGGCCAACGGCAAAGTGGTAGACTTTGCAGTGTGTTGTAAAAAAGAGTGCAGCTGTAGCTCGTCTGCTTTTGTAAAAGCCCATCAGGCTATAAAAAGCTGCATTAAATCCTCTTTTAGAATTTTAAAGTCAAACAGTTCTGAGCTACTGTAAAATCAGGCAGAATAGACGGACGTTGTCAGAGGCGATGCGGCGCCGGCGAAGCGCAAACCTGACTCTACGATTCCACGGCATTTAACGACACGGTATTGTGCCGCACAAATGGTTACCAATATATGAGTAGAAGTATAACTAAACCCAAATTCAACACAGACGTTTGACGAATGATTTTTATGTAGGGACGTTTATGTATAAATGTTTACAAGAATGATGTTAACATCTCGCTGATTAGCGTCTTAAAATCGAATACGTCAAAAATCGTGTCGTGCAATGCCGTGTGAACCCAGCCTAATGGTCCATTTACCAGGCGCTCGGTCGAAGGATCACTAAACAACATGTCGGATAGGAATCGGGTGAACGAAATACTGTTCTAATGATTGATTAATAGCGCTCATAATTCTTTGGCGCGAGTTCTCGCTTCTCGCATACGGATATTTACGACCCTGTCTAATTTGCAGCGACCTTGCCAGCGAAGCTAGGGTTGCCGGGTTCAATGTTTTTAAATGTCCGGGACATATACGTTGTAGATAGCTATAATGTTTTTTATCAGGTCGTGTCTGTAATGTTTCATCAATTGCGCTAGTAAACACTAGCCAAAAAGCTCAGAAAAGCTTCAACCGATTTTGGTTTGGTGGTTTTATTGTAGTGAGTTTACACTAACATTGTTTACTTCAATCTGCTCACACAAAAAAAATGTCTATTTTGAAAAATTAATTCTTGTCTATATTTTTTCGAAGCGAACCGAGGGTTAACTACTCGTCTACACTAATATTATAAAGAGGAAAGATTTGTATTTTTGTATGTTACGAATAAACTCAAAAAGTACTGGACCGATTTTAAAAATTCTTTCACCATTCGAAAACTACATTATCTACGAGTAACATAAGCTAAATTTTATTTTGGAAAAAAATAGGGATCCTTATAATGTAACCCAAGGTGTAAAAAAAATACCTAAAATATTCTTTACATCGCGTGCGCTGCGAAAACTATGGATAATAGAGCAAAGTGATGTACTACAGTTTCATAAAGGACATCAATATCTACAATAAAGTCCGCGATGGCATATGTCTAACTATTATAGTTATGCCACAATAAGTGTTTTTTTATTTAAAAAACTTAATTGAGATACTGCCGCTGGAAAAGGCTCTTTATTTGTATCTTAGTATTAATCCTTATCAAAATAAATTAATTCATATTCAAGACTGCTTAGTTACCTATAAATAACTTTTTAAATTATTCAATTCGGACATTCCATTCGAAAGATATCACGAGTTTAATAATTTAAGTATTAGAAAAAAGTTTCTCTGCACTAGGAGAAGCTGACTGACTGATTGACATGTCAATGCAGGCCCTAAACTATAAGGGTTAGAAACTTGAAATTTTGCACAGGGGCTCCTTTTATAACGTGGGGGAGGACTATGAAAAGATTTTTGAAAATTCACTCCCTAAGGGGGTAAAACGGGGGTGCAAAGTTAGTATGAAACTTTGCCGTTTTTGAATTCGAATGAAATTCAGTATGAAGGTTTTTCATTGAGAGTTATGAAACATTTATAAAATATTTTTTCGAAAACATCCCTTATGGGGGTAAATGGGGGGCGCAAATTTTTATCAACTTTTATATATTTAGGGGTTTATGGCGGGCGAAGCCGCGGGGGAAAGCTATCGTTTATAAAGATATCCTGTGAATTATCCAAAATATATAACTAAATCTTTGCAAACCGAAGGAATAAGTTTCCCGAAGCGAAGCGAGGGCGGGTCGCTAGTAATTTATAATTACAGAGATCTTCAGTCTGGTCATTAGCTGTGCTACACTAATCTCTACTACTTCACAGCTGTTAGTTCAGCTACAATGCCTTAACGAGCTAACTATGACCAGCTCCCTTGGACTGCGCCCAACAGTTACCAATTAGTGTCGCCCCAATTGATGACTTGAAGATGTTCATTCTAGTTCGCTGTGATCTAACTATTTGATGCGTCGAACGCCTCAACAGAACTCTATTGAATTATTTGAGTTTATTAATTTTATTTTATTCCTAATTAGTATTTAAGCCTAGTTTACGTCAATATTAAATCATACTCTTTTTAGAATTTAAGTTCTGCTAATTATGAGGTTAGTGATTTGTGATGTTTTATAAACGAAAACTTTCCTGACAATAAAATTGTATTTTTGTCAGAGATAGAAAGGTTTTTCTATTCTGTTTGAAGTTGGGTATAGGTGTAATACATCCTGCAGTGTAAGCAGGTTCGCTCACTGTATGTCAGAGGAAAAGCGCAACTTCAACGGATAAATAAAATTTCACCCTTATTATACGTTTGGCCTCAGACGGAATCTCAATTCCCTTTTAAAACCGTCACAAACATTGGAAAAGCACAAACATGCAAATTCATTTCATTCATCGTCATGTCTCAATCCTCTCAAACAACATAATATTGTCATTTTTTGTTTCTATTGCATTGAAAAGAAACGGCGAAAGAAAGAAAGAAAAGTTGTCAGTACGTATTTTATCTTATCTAAGATATAAAATTGTCGTATGACGGTGTCATACTCCTCCGAAACGGCTCGTTTTTTTTGTCATTTGCGTCAGTTTTATAATAAATCACCTTTATGAGAGGTTAGAAGACAATAATGACGTAGATACTTAAACAGTAGATATTATAAAAATCTTATTGGATTGGATTTAAATGATTTTGATTTTGGATGTTTGGCTTATCAGTACCGTCAACGAAATACGTTAACAACACGAACGACGTACGTTAATAATACATTAATAACGAAATACGTTTTACATTTATCTGCTGATTTTAGAAGGGTGGTACCTGGCTGTACTCACTTTCGTTATTAACAGTCATAAAAATCTAGAATAAAGAGAGGATCGTTATAATTTTTGTAAAATTATTGGTATTGTATTTGGCTCCATGCCCGCGGCTTAGTTTGGAATACGGTACTATTTCAGTACTATTCCGACAATAAACTTAGGCTTATTTATCTAATCGTACTCAATTCGTACGCAGTCGTAAATTCCCTAAAGTTATGACTGTTTTCCCGGTTCGTAGTACGTAAAGTATTAATAGTTCTAAATCTGTACATACTTATAACTTGCAAAGTTAGTTTTAGGGTTCAGTACATCCGATTGAAAAATCGAAAAGGCATATTAATTTCGGTGGGTGAAAAAAGGGATTGGGCGGTTAATTATGTAATTAAAATTTTCAAGTCAAAAAATAAACTTTTATCATGTCTACGACTAAATTGAAATTTCGTTGTGCTTCTGTAAATTTAAATTTTCTAAATAAACATTCGAATTTAGTACAAATGTGTTTATAAATTGTTATAAATCTTTCTTGGGAACATTGAAGGTAAAACTTTGGCAAAGATATTCACTAAAATTCCTTAGCTGGACTCGTTCGTTTCAAGATAAGATGGTGTAACAAGAGCTTTGATCTCTGTTCCATGTTCGTCCGTCCACCACAATTAACATTGTAGTGATAGGATTACAGATTAATGAGTACAAAGAGATAGAGTTTGGAACAATTTTGGTGAGTATAGATATACATACTGTTAGATGAAATATCGGAACAAGGGATATTGGCAACACTATGGTCGCGCCGAGGTGACCCGAACACTAGCGAGAGTTTGACAGCTCTCTTACCGCGCTCTTGGATGAAACGAAAAGATGTGGCATAAGAATAAAATAGTATTTAACCAAGATAATTTGTATCTATTAATAATAAAGAAGAGCTGTTCAAATCCACTGGAAGTGACGTCATAATCGAAGCGGGAATTCAAATGGGAATATATAGTGATTGCGTATCAGGTCTTGACTTTTCAATTTGCCAAATGGAGTCCGGCTTCGATTACAGAGGATTTCTGTAACTGTTAGACATCTGAGTATACTTTTAAAAACATTACTACTTTGACTGATAGTGGAAATCAAATCGCTTTTTACAGCTTTCATAGTCCTGAAATTTTGATGAAAGAATAAAAAGTAAACACATACTATCCATTGTACTAGTAAGGTTTACATTGCATAGAACATTGCCTCGATATAAATTCGTAAAACGGTTGTCTGCCCGAACGGGATGCGAACCCGGGACCTCTCAAGCAGCGGATATGGTCTATAGGTTAAAGAAATATAAGAATAAAATGGATATTTTTAAGTAAAGTTATTTTTGTTATTATTATGTTATTTTTGTTAAACTCCATCTATTTTTACTATTAAATCGATGGATTTTATAATATGTTGATGGAGTATAATTATTCAAAATGCCAAGTAACAAGGTAATTCGTGCGGAGAGCCACGGTGTTCCCGAGACGCGTACGAGTGGTTCATTCCTATCTGATATCCCTCCCTCCCTATCAGAATGCAAACGAGCCTTTATGAATAATTCAATAACCTCATGAGCTTTTCGCCAATCATCGATATTCATGCGAAACGAATGTACTTTCTCAGTAACTACAGAGTTACAGCGGTAGTCACTCGCTTTTCCATTTTCTGAGATGTTATTTGAAGAATTTTCAGACGGATTTCAATTTATCGGTAACTGGCATTGCGTTTTCCTTCGTTTGGATTTATTTAAAGTTTTACTTTCTTAGTTATGAAGATCGTCTTTGGAATAATAAAGAATGTTAAAGATCTCAATTTCTATTCCTTTAGTAAAGAATTAAATGAAAGAATTTAAATGTTAATGTTAAGTACCTTTGAATTATTGATGTCACATTGGGGCTGGTGTTGCCAAATAAAACTTACGAGCATTGGATTTCATAGAGAGGTATGCAAAGAGGCTAATTTGTGTCCCTAAACTGGTTTGAATCTTCTAAACCCCTAGCACAGGCGAACAGTAGCCTCTCGGTATTCTACAGGATAAATTTTAGCAAATCTTAATCGAACGAGTGGACGTACGACAATCCTATGGTCATAAATATCTCTTTGGGTTAGATTTATAATTATATTACTTTTAAGTGTATGGCGATTTAGTTGGTTGTTAAACCGGGAAACTATTGAGATGAACTAGCCTCACAGTTGCTTGTCGCAGAGATGCTAAGTATAGCTTTAATGGTTCTTACAAACTAGTATCAATACATTAGAACATCAGTAAGGTTTGTGCACGACTGTTCTCGTAATGTTTAGGTTGAAGCACAACTATCAACACGAAAACAATTCGTTATTCTTTGGACAAACTTCATATCTTATCTGCATCTTAATGGCATCGCCTCGCCTCGGAGAAAGGTCACAGCTCGAGGTGAGACGATTACGTATTATTTCCAACTTCATAGCCTTCATAGGTGTGTCAAATCTTACAGGTACTATTAAATGGTGAAAAATCTAAGTCAGGAGTTTTTTGGCTCAAGAAATTAATGAAACGTTTTTTTTTTCAAAAACTTTCGGTATCATGCATTCATAAAAATTTGTGGTGCTGTCTGTTGATTTGAGTAGATTCATCATCATCATTCATCATTGCAACTCATAATTGTCCCACTGCTGGACTCGGGTCTCCTATCACAATGTGAGGTGTACAGGCCTTAGTACACCACGCTGGCCAAGTGCGGATTGGTAGACTGCATACCCCTTTGAGAACTTTATGAAAAAAATCTAATACGCAGGATTTCGACTTAGGCTCCCCTGTTCGGGAGTTCTACGTTCAAATCACTGGGCTATCACTGCTGTAAAAACCTTTTATTATAACAATAATAATAAATAACAAAAAAAACCTTTATTATGGGTACTAAAATGCTTGTGCCTGCATTTCATGACTCAAATATAAGTATTTAGTGAATGCAATTTGAGTCTGGCAAAATTCAAAAAGAAAATTGCTGCGGAACCTAACAATGTGTCACACGCTTTGTAATTTATTTCTTTCATAATCCTAATGAGAAAACTCTGACGTAATGATATCATTTCGGTTCTGAATTGTTTGGTTCTTATTTCGCCTAACTGCTTGGCATTACGTGAGATTGTGTTAGCTTGTATTCTTCCTCGAAACTTTAGAATTTTAATCTGTGATAAAATTGTATACTTTAATTATGTAATTATTACAATATAACCGATATTTATTGATATGATTTAATAGTCGGGTACCTAATCATCTGTTACGCAGGAAGGGCACGAATAAACCGTCCAATCAAAAGCTAACCTGTACATGCCTTCAAAAAGCACTCCTTTAAAACATGTACGACACTGCACTGCAACACAACATTGCAACGATTAAATGTAGCACACCACATTGGCGGGCATATTCAAATAAGTAGAAGACATCTGCGATGTCGACGTTAGTGGCAACTCTCGTAGCAACAACACAGCGACTGACGATAGACGAAGAAGCGACTATGCGTAACTATAGCAACGATAAATTAACGTGGTTGCGACAAGCCAGCGTTATTTTGTTACATACTCGTTAATGTCTTGTTGTAATGGGTATAAAACAAGGGAACTTTAGCTAACAAGGTGTTGAAGAACGGAGACACGGTAACGACATCGTAGACATTTAGGAAATTACTTTTTTTTAATTAATAAATAACGCTTACACACTCATCCCCCCGGGATTTCCTGTGTCGTGGTTGGCATGGACAAAACAAATAACACATCACGAACACCCATGACCCGAAGACAAACATTAATCTGTCACATAAATATCTTCCCCGGCCGGGAATCCAACCCAGGACCACTGGAATCGCAGGCACTACCAACTACGCATGACATACTTCTGGATTGGTCCCATTTTTAAATCCAAGTGTACTGATTAAAACCCTGAGGAATTGAAGGAACTCTTCAAATATTATGGGCATACATCTAGCGATTTTACAATCGTACTTTCAAAAATAAATGAAGCGACTGCATTCGGGCGTAAATGGTGTTCAACGTAGAAGTCGGTTATTATTTTTGTTTTTTTTTTTGCATTTCTGAAAACTTGAATGAAAATTGGAACCATTCCGTCAGCGGAAGTCCGCCCTTTACTCCTGAATCAGGAAAAGATTTTCATATAACGAATAAATTTTATTGAAAAACTTTCACAAAGCTTCATTTATTCAGCCAATTTCACAGCATTTCTTGTAATTCTATCTTATTTACAGAATTTTGAGTTATTCGCGATCTTTGACTTTCAAAACAATCCCTTTCACAATGTTCAACACTGAAGGTTACTGCCCTATTATATGAATTTAAGATCTTGCTAACTTTCGTGGGAATATTAGATAAGTTATAAACCTTAGATATTGTGTTTTACTTGTACGGTAGAATGCACTGATGAAAAATAAAAAATGAAAGTCACCGCACAATATCAGTAGTGTTAATGATTGGGTATCTGAAAATCAACGTTTGGATTAGGTTATTGTCTCATCATTTAGGTTTCTATCATTTTTTATATCGACGAACATGTTTATTATGATTATAAGTTGGTTACCAACTAATCTCGCCTACATTTTAGATATATATTATCACTACTTAAAGTTTGACGGGTCCTAAATATACGTGGACCCGGTCATTTGAAAGGCTTGCGTGGAGACACAGGTCCAACACGTAGAGGTCCCTTTGAGACACTTTGATGTTGTACAAAAATGTGGTACAAAAGGCGGATTCTATCCTAGGATTTAAATAGCTGTTAATCTCCAGGATCACAACCTTTACATAAACCAAATGGAAACAAAATACGAATAAGTAAATTTAAACGGTTTTCAGACCACTATTGTTTGTTTTTAATTATTTAAGTAATTCGTTACTGGATTCGAATTGTTTCAATTGGTTTACAACAATAAATATATATTATTGTGTAGGTTTACAAAAACTTGTACATATTTACACTAGATTTTTGGCACATATTACTGTCAAATACTTTATTGCATTTTACTTATTAAAAACATTCATATCAGTAACTTGTCCGACATGCTAATATACTCGTAAATGAATGGTCGCGTTCCGTTTATTCTACTTTGCCCCTTGTATTCCAAATTTCACAAGAACAAAATAAATTATTAAGTCTCCTTTAGCTGGCAGAACTCCAATTGGTTCCAAGCTCTCTAAATCAAACGTCACTAGCTCACCTGTTCTTGGTTCGAAGTGCTTTTATTTCCTAAATCGTGACCTGTTTCGAGCGCAGGAACAATCTCTAGTTGTACTCGTACCATCGGATTATTACCTGATTTAAAATTACCCGCTTACATAACTTTACTTACTTACCTACGTTTTAATCGCTGTGAAGTTGTATACTGTAATCCATTGTTTTCATTTTGATGACCAATAAAAAAAGGCATGGGTCTATACAAATATACAAATGGTTTAAATATCAACCTGTAAATAATTGAACTACGAGGAATTTGTATATTTTGTGTGACCGAATTCTTAAGCTAAGTAGTGTACAACAAACATTACATTCTACAACAAAAATACAATACAATAAGATTGCCTTCAATTCAACTACTATAATGTATATTTGATGTTGGATGTTATAGGTTTCTTACTTCAAGTTGAGAAGTCACTCGATCCGTTCTCCAGTGTGGAGTGGCTGAGACCTCTTATAGAAATGCAGCTGTTAATGAATGATAATAATAAATAATAATGTTGGTAGTATTGTCTTTACTCTGATTGATTTAACTCATACTAAATATTAGCAATAAATAAACAAGTAACACGTATTTATAAGTATCAAACTCTTCTTTATAAATATTGCAGTTACAGTTAGTAGTAAACAAGTGTATACAAGTAATTACTTAAGATATTAATTTGAGTAATCCTTAACATTTTCCGGTCTCGCATTGTCGTCGTATCTAGGGTTGGCATATTTATACCGTTTGTTTATAGGATTTTATAGGTTGTAAAAGAATTAAAAAATCTTGGTCTTCTTTATGAAAATTATTTTTTTGCAACTTTTTGCCAACATAACAGGGGTTGACTGGTAGAGAATGAATGCCATTAGGCATTAAGTCCATTGTAATTCCTAGCTTTAGGTTTTTCAATACAGAGTGAAATAAATAAATAACTATTACATGCTTAATAATATAATGGATAGATAATTTTTTAAGTTTTGGATTCAGAAAAAGTATAATATGTACATGCAAATATTTTTGCATGTACATATTAAATATTTTTGCATGTACACATTATACCACGCTATCCAAAAATATAATGTGATACTATACATATCGTATGTATAACAAACGGTTGACGACCCTAATCGTACCGTAGCGTTCGTAGCCCCAACCGCGCAACCGCAACGCAAGTCCGGTCAAACAATCGCAAGTGCCTACGCAACACTTCGTACCGTACACTTGTCTTGTTCGAAGTACAAGGCTTTGTTTGAAAACAACGCAGACGCCTTTATAGGGCACCCTTTCATGCTTGTTTGTGATATTTCATTTATGAAAGCACCGTCTGGATAATTGGACGACGGTGTCGGTCGTATATTTTGGATAATTATAACTAAGGGGTAATATATCAACCTTGCAAACTATCTTTGAGTATAGAGGACTTCACAAAATATGGGTCTATGTTTTATGAATAATGTAGGGGGTTCGGCAGAAATGATTAATTGTCATCATGCGAAGGGGAAAGTAATTCGATCGAATCCTTGTCTCTGTTCTGTGGATGAAACTAATATCCTCACGATCCTTTTGATACTTATGTTATGTCGATGAATTTATTAGATTGTTTCATTGAAGTTCGCTACCGTTCTTACGTAGTCTTAGTTAGTGATCTTACGAGTTATTCAGTTTGTAGAATGGCATGGATTTACGTTAGTGATAAAAAATTCAACGCGGTATTTAATCAAAGGCATGTATTATTTTGGATTTCAGACACCATAATGATCTCTTATCAGCAAGAGGGACCGAATGGCTCACTGGATACTATGGCGGTTGAAGTAAATGAAATAAATATCAATCAAAAATGATGTAACACATACATAAAAACTACTGTGCAGAAAAATTGCGTTAGTAACATTCTCCGCAAGAAAGTTTTTTTGATCACACGCATCATTTAGTTAACTGTCACACAATATAATACATGTACAATACAGTACATAAAATTTAAAAATAGTAATATTAAAATTATAGCCACTACAAGAGAATTTCTTTGCTTAACGGCCATAGTTCGGAATGAATGTAACCCATATTAGCAACCATTATAAAACGTTCCATAGTCTGATTCTGAGTTAAACTTACCCGTATTGTCAGCTTGTCAAGAAAGTTCCACTCCCATGTTTAACTCAATATATTTAACTTTAAAAGCTTTCTCCTTCTCCTCTTCGATACGAAAGTTAAATAAATTAAAGAACACCGACAGCACTGACCAACACAAGGGTCGAGTTAAATTATTTATTAGGATGGGAACTTTTGCGCTAAAGGTTTTTAGATAAACAAGACTCGACTGGTAACTCCGTTAGACTAGTGGTTTATTTATTGTACTTGTTAGTAAAATATTAGTAAAAGCTGGCTAATAGTAAAAGCTTTTAAAAACTTTCCAGTTACTACAAAAGCCGTACAATAAGCTAACAGCTTTAAAAAATTACAAATTATTTATAATAGCTTTTAATAATGAAATGTGGTGTTTTTACATACCTATACAATATATTTTCGTGCTATATTCGATGTTTATTCACGTTTCGCGATGGTTTAAAATTACCGTAGCAATGGTTACCATAGCAATATAATTAAGTAGCAACTGAGGCAAATTATAGGTCAATCCAAAACGCTTGAAATATTCGAATGAACTTTGAATAAAAAATATTTGAACAAAACTTCTAACTTTGAATTAATTCTATTTTTTTATATATGGCCTGTCCATTGCTACTTCAGCTGGCTAATTCGCCGAGCTATGCCAGTGACTCTTGCTACTATACCGATACCATGATTCTGAACTCGATCACGTAGAGTAATACCAAACATAACGCTCTACGTAGCATGCACGCTCCACAAATAGGAAGCCCAGTTTTTATTACTCTTACATACACTGTTTTTTCTTAAAACGCAAACGAATGGATCAATTAATCCTGCTTATCACTGTAATCTTTATTATACTCTTCAAACTTTCCTAAATTTATTCCAAACAATTCCTCATTGTTTTTAATTAAAGATAAGGCTAAGAAATAATTAAATCAGTGTAAAATACATAAAGGGTTATGAAATTAATAACCAAGCACATTTTATACAGTACACGATTTTTGTTTGAAATTGAAGCTAAACAAAAACGGAATTAAATTTAAATTAGAAATAAACCTATGTTTTTACATTCATAATGTAGCATAATGGGCGAGCGCTTTGTTAACAAATTATTATTTTCAGTATCATGTGCGACGCTGTTTTACTTATTTATTCTGTAACACCTTATACTAGGTTATACAAGGACAAGAACTTAGTGCCTGATGGCATTCTCTACCAGTCAGCCCTGCGTGGATATGGAAAAGGCAGATGGTAGGTGTTGAAAATGGCAAAAGAAAATTTTTGATTACAGTAAGAAACATAACTATAACGTAATATAATACTAATAAAAATAACGGGGAGTTTGGCCACCCAATTAAATCCACTCCGCTTGTTTTTTCTTTGTGTGTAAAAGGTACATAATGAGAATATTTTTGGGTGAAAAATCAGAAGTTCGTTTTATTAGGCGGAGAACAAAGGAAAGTCCAACCCTTAGGCCTCCGTGATTGTACAAAGATTGATCTACGACCCTGAAGGACAATTCTAAATGACACCTTCTGCCAAGCCGAGGGGTTGCGGATTAGATTCCCGAAACGAGGACATAACGTTTGACATGTTTAATGTCACAGATAAAATAGTTATTTTAAGGTCTCAATGATTGTGGCTAAAATCTTTCAGATAATACCTCATTTATTTATTGAAACTATTGAATTGTGCAAGCGGATTTTTAGAGTATGATACATTAATATAAAATATTGTATTATAATAATTAATATTGTTGCAACCAGTTTTCCACAGGTCACAAACTACTTTATCACCATTATAATATCGGTTTATAAATATGGTGAAGAGTTTATTTCATTGTTTCTTCTTCTCACTCATGATTAAATAACGGTGGGTAACTAACGGTAAGTATACATTTAATATAATGCATACTATGGTACGCATGTAAAAAGGAAACATATTCGGCTATATCAAGCGTGGCCTTCTTGTCACTTCGGAACTTACAACGCTGGGGTTGGCCACTGACGCAGAGTACTTATACTGGATTTAATTAATTCATTTCTTTGATTTTAATGAGGAGGAATCATTTTCTGCACTCAGTTACAACATATTGGTGCATATATGGCAATTTATGAGTTTACCTAGCCCCTTTGCTCTTTGAGGTAAAAAAGATTATTACAAAGAGGTGCACTATCAAAGTGAGAGGGTAATATCCGTTGAGCACAACTCGGTTCAAAGGGAGATATTAAATTGTAAGTTACGGTGGGTGTATACGCCGATAGCGAGGCGTAGGTTAATGTCCTGCCAATTTACCCTAGCGAGAATATTTCACAGTATTTTGTATCTAACTCTCGTGTTCAAGCTGACACAATGGAAAACATAATGAGTTTTTAAACACGTATTCATGTGCAAGGATAATAATGGACACAATAATTGTGGGGTAGCCAGAGCAGCAATTGGTTGCTAATAGGTTATAGCAGAAATAATGAAGTTGCATGCACTAAAGAATAGAAATTCAATTGTTGCACGCAAGTTTTTAATAGGTATTTTATAATTTTCAAACTTAGGTAAACATAACATTATATCACTCAGAAACATTTTTATTTATTGCAGTTGTTAGAAAAAAGTATTCTGTCTCCATTATTTGTTCAGTGGTTTTTGCGTAACATCCTAATAGACAGACAGACAGAGAAAAAATATCAATGAAAAAAAAAAGGGTAAAACTGTGTCGGTAGTATAGGTAACGCCGGTAGTTTACCGTGTAAAGTCTATACATATAAGTGAGTAGCTAAATCAATTCATACACTTTATACAATTAAAGTGATATACGTGTATAAGTAAAAAACCGGTCGGAAGATTTATTGGTATACACTCAATTGCAACTGTTCTCTTTAAACTTGAGGGTCTGGGGAAATTTCAGATTTCAGGCAAACACGAATAATTATAATTCTCTAATCTATTTTATAAAACTTGTCCCTGAAATAACCAAAAAACAACTTATTTCATGCTTCTAGGCTCGAATACCAAACCGACTTAAATACGAGTATACAACGACAGTAATCTAACTTGCACTCAACCTTGCGAAGTTTTTTACGAAGTTCGGCCGGAAACTGAATGTCCCTGGAAAAAACTTATTACCGATGCAAATTGTTGTGAAAGTACCTTTATAAGGTGTTGATGGATTTTTTAACTTAACGCTAACTTTGGAATGAAGGGAATATTTAAATAGATTTCAATACAACGACACTTTTTACGTACCTATTTAGCCTACGGTATAGAACCGTGGACAAAGCCGAGTGCACCTATAAGCTGCCAACCAAGCGAAAGTTCCAATTACTCTTATTGCCATATAAAAGCAATTATTTCCGAGAAAAAAGTTGTAACAGACGGACAGAACGAGACACGAATAGGGCCGCATTATTCCATCCGAGGTACGGGACTGTAACGTAATAAATATACTACCTACGGTTGGAGAAAACTCTTATTTTTTTGCTTTTTTTTACTGAAATGTAACTTTAGAAAAGTAACTTTTTCCTAAAATCTTTGCATAAACATCAAGAATAAATCACTACATAAGAACGCTATAATAAATCTAAGCGATAAATCGACTAAGTTGACCACAAAATATCTACGACCACTGAGAATTATTTGCAAATAAAACGGACGATTTACATAACCCTTTATCTTGTTGCTATGCCTTTTTGATGCCAGTATTATTTTACCTACCTTATTATGTATGAAAATCTCCTAGGTAGTTAGTTATTCTAAATAAGGTACAGATATTAGTAAATATTTCGAATTGAAGTGGTCCACGATCGATCGATGGTTAATGTTATTATCAAGTGCTCGTTTGAGTCAAGGTCAAATCAAGAACACTGCGTTCATTGAATAACCGCTAGTGGACAAACTTTTTGATCGTTTCTGTGCCTTTAAAGATACGCTAAGCCACCTTTGCTCATTTATTAATTGTTGTTTGTTAATTTATTGGTCGCTACGATACGCCAGACGCCTTTGTATAGCATAGCAACGTGTGGTTATCACATTGTTAAATGACATTTTTGTCGGCTAAGTATTTACTTAAAAAATCGTTTAAGTTTTCATTGTGCCAACTCTGATCAGGACCCTGATTCTCAATTCGTAGAGATGCATCTCTAACAGAGATATCTCTGAAAAACATGGCGGATCTCTAATGAAACCCAATTTCCTTATTCTCGGGATGTCACATTAGAGATATCTCTGAGCCTTTTCTTTCGACATGCAACGTGTGGTCCGCAGCGTTCGAGATTGAAATGTCTTGCATTTTGACCAATTGTGATTGGTCAATATTTGCGTTGTACTGTACAACGCAAATTTTGACCAATCACTGTACAAGTTGTACAGTTGTCGTTCGAGATTGAAATGTGAAATGTTGATGTTCACAAAATCACAATTTTATTGACAGTTCGTTTTCGTCTTTAAGACTTTGATTTATAATGAAAGGTTTTCGTATTGGTTCTCTCAGTGATAAATTGATAATGGATACATTTTTTCTCCTAATAAATTAGAAAACTGGTTTATAAAACGTATGTTCATGTCCTTGGCCCACAGGTGTTTGTCAAATTGCGATGTAGTGGGTACTGCAGCGGACACAGCCGCAGCCGCTGTTATTGGCTTAAAACAACTAGAATAAACTCAAAAATCTACGCAAACAGCAAAGCAAACATGTATATAAGTCAAAATGAATATTATCTATAATATAAACATCAAATTCATCAATATCAAATTAATAAACAAACATTCGCTTGACAAGTTGACATTGACATGACAGAATGCAGAGATGCCTAAATGCGGCAGATGCCACAGATAGCTAAACATACTACTGCCATGAATGTTTCGTTATACGGTATGCGACGCTTAGTCTTTTTGTTATAATGGTTTTTAACTGCAATATCAAAGTAAATAAATTATAACTATTCAAAGATAGTTTAGAATGAATAATATAGTGATTGTTTTATACTTTTATATGATTTGAGTACTGTAAAACCTTTTTTTACGTGTAGTCGTGTTTTGTTGACTTGGCGTCGCTGTAGTCTAGAAAACGGAACGTAAATTTCATATGTCTAATGGTAATGTCGAAAGATAAAATCTCTATTGTGGCCCAGAATGACGTTTTTGGATACAATCGAGATTTTGCCAACATGTCTCGTAGAGATTGACACAGTAGAGATATGGCAAACTTAGAGATTATCTCTACAAAATGAGAATCGGGGTCCTGATCGAAAGTTCGACTTTAAGTGAAACGAAAAACATATAATGTTTCAATGATTTCCTATGAGTTGAATCGGGTTTGAGCTGATTTAATGTGCGCAACCTTAAAAGTGATAAAAGAGTAGAAGCGTAGCAAGCAGATGTTCGTTTTAAAATGTACAATGTTAATCAGAGGTGCCTTTTAGGGATTAAAAATAATCCTTCAAAAACCGGGCGCCGAGCTTCTGTTGTGCGAAAATAAACATTGTTTCCACAAAACATTCACATCTCGGCATACCTACGTTTGTAATATACCGACAGCCCTACGAATTCTTTCACTCAATCAGTCAATGGAGACTTTTAGTTAAATATTTAAATCATCATAAAACTCCCAGTAGTGGTAATTGATTAAACTCAAATCTAAAAATAATCGCCATAATCTTTGGACAAGTTCTTTGGTAAAGTAATAACAACTGACGTAGGCATACCTATAACTTTTTGATAATTGCTAGGCAACTTACTGAGGGTTATGGATATATAGAATAGTGAAAATAGGCAAATTCATTAACTCAAGTCATAAGCATGTCATCGAATACAGAACTTTATTATTCAGTCCAGACAAGTCAGCCCATTTATTCATGAACTATAAAATGTCTTTTCAAACTTAGAGCTTCTTAAAAAGCTAAAAGAGAAGAAAACAACGAAAAAGTTTAGGTTGACAGAGAATTGTTTCATAACGAAGTGGTGTATTCTTTGTGCCGCACCTTACATGATGCAGTCACCTTGACCGCGACGTCACTATGAAGGGAAATAGGGCCAAGAAATATATTTTAAAAAGTATAACGTCTACAAAGAATGGAAAGATAGCGAAAATACCGGTCAAAGAATCGAACTCGCTAGGGATAAGCTTTAATGGCATAGATTTATTCACACATACATTTCAATTCCTGTGAAACTACAAATGTATTGACAAACACGTGATTGATCCTATTAGTAGGTTTTTTATCGGATGGATTGAATTCGACTGAAACTTAATAAGAAACATAAATTGATTTGGCTACAATTTGTTAAACACAGCGATGTTGCTGATTGATTATTCCGTTCTTTACTGACCAACTAACACTTTAAATAATACCCTCTGCTAACTGGACTAACCATCCTAGTTCCGATTTCGAGTTTTGTACTGGCAGTGGAAGAGTGATACCTATGCTTGTTTGCTATCTTAAATCCATTAAAAAAAATTACGTAATGTGGCTACACTTGAACGCACGGTCTCTCAAACGAGACCCTGAATTACCTCTTCTTTCTTTCTTGGTCGGCAACGTGTCGGTGATACCTTTGGTGTTACTAATGTCCATGGGCGATGGTGACCACTTACCATCAGTATTTCATAAATCATAAAAATAAGTAAACGAAAATAGGAATTTTGGTCTTAATTTTTGTTAACCAGCCCGGTATCCGCTTTGTGATCAGAAAAGTAATTTATATAGCAATAAATCTTTCAAAAACAGAATACTCTGTAGTGTAACAAATTACTGCAAGGGCGTTGACTCGTGTAATTTAAATTGGACCATTTAGTATTCAGGATTCATTTGTGACCAGTAAAATTTATCACTAAAACTGCACATCCATACGACATGCATGACCACGACTGCTCTGTCAAGAGCTTACGAATAAGAAGAACTGGTGCAGTACCATTGCCGGCCTCAAAACTGATTTTTATGGAATTAAGGTAGCAAACGAGCATGCGGCACCACGTTCCGCTGCCGCCCATGACAACTACGATACTTAGAACAAGACTAAAATGGGGACTGGGATAGTTAGTCCGGTTAGGTGACGGTGTTAGAACATTAGCTGGTTAGTTTGTTAGTGTGAGGACTTGGACAGGGACTGTTAGTGAATGTTAGTCCTGTTAGTTGTTGTTAGTAATAGTCCAGTCAGTAATTGCTAGTAAGAGTCTCGTTATAATTCGGTAACAGGCATCCAATTGCTGTTAAAACAATTATTATACGGTAGAAATGGTACTAAGTACCTTTGCGGTAGTACTACCCCGGGCGAACTCTACATAGGCTCTTCTACCTAAAAAATAATAATATGTAATTAAAAAAAACATTAAAAAGAGTAGACATTTTGTACATTTATCATGAAATGCGGCTGCAATACCTAATATCATTTTTAGTAACTTCAGAATATTTGCTTTGAACACGAACAAATTTAACTTAAAATAAAATAAATTAAATGAAATAAAACCGCGAAGTGCAAAGCAATCCCTTGTCTAGATTTAATCCTGAGCATAGCATCCAGTCCAGCTTGTCATAAAATTACATTGTCATTGGATCTAAAACAATATGCAAAACAGTTCAAATCTAGCAAGATTTGATCGAACTTACATAAAAAACATTGGAAGTTAAATAGAAGCTTGTAAAATAGCAGTACATTTGGGTTCTACTAATGAGATGTAATATTTACGTATGTGTAATTTACGTTAACATTCGCCGGAATAGCGGAAATTACCTCTGTTTTCCTGCTCTTACTGTATTTACGTTATAAACAGCATTTGTACAGTCCACTGGTCGTGTGACTCAGGAAACTAATTTCCGTAAACTGTCTCTTTTCCAGCCTGATGAAAGGCGTTGATGTTATAAGGTTTTTGAGGAAATAATTCAAGTTTAAGAAATAAAATGCTCATTTTTTTTTCTTTGTATCTTGACACAGATTGTGTGAATTTACATTGAACATGAATAGACATCTGTCTATGTTTACGCATGTAAGTATATGGAAGATTATTTGAGATGACTAATAGTAATTTATTAACGCAATATACCACAGTATCGCTTTAACCGATTTGGTTTCGGATTTAACTGATCTATTGTACCTAGTAAGCTTAAGGCAAAATTATTTCTTAGTTTTATTTTAATCAGGTACAGTTTTTTTTGCAAGTGCATGGGTATTAAGGTTTATCTTCTCCGAAGCGAAGCGAGGGCATTTACTTATCCTTAATACACACTACAAATACATTTATACTACAAGTAGTTTTCACTTACGTTCTCTGCTATTTCTTTTTACGGTCACTACATTTTACTACGATATAGGTATTGATGTCTCTATCTAGCATTTAACATTGAGACATACATACGTGACACAGATTATATCCACCACTAAGTTCGAAGGGCTTCGGATGATCACAAGTTTAATGTTCCTTGGTTTAATTGCATTGAACAGATTACGAGAACTTTACCCGTGCTAGATATTATCTGGTACAACCGGTGTGGAAATTTAATTCGGCCTTCCAACTTCTGGATTATCACAGTTTATAAGAGATTGTGAGGCTTATGAACGTAGTATGTATGTAGTTTGGTTGAATTAATGTTGCTATTATAAGATAAATATAATAAGATAAATGGATATAGAGAACGACTGTGTTTGTACTTGCTGGTCTTGTCTCTTTCATTTCATTGAAGCTGCGTTTAGTAAAAAATGAGCGTAGTTTTGAACAGATAGTTTAGTGAAGTTTTTGTAGGTACCCCCGACGATCAACGTTTATTCATCCAAGAAAAACGAAGTAATATAAGTGTATTCATCTAAATAGAACTCAAATCACCTAAGTAGTAGTGTGCGATTTAGCAATGTGAAATAACCGTACGACAAAATCCTCGTCGTTTTGTGAAACCAATTCTTAGTAGGTGCTTTGGTAGGTGGGTAGCAGGTACTAGGTACTTCGACAGTTGCTACTCCAAAAATGTTTACACGAGATTTGAAATTTCAGTTATCTGTCTAGGTGAGTGTGTTCTTGTCTTATGTGTTGTCCATGGCACCTACGACACAGGCTATCCTAGCGTGAAGCGTTGTTTTAAAGATTCTTTAAATCGACATGTTTGTTATTTTTGAATCCCGTCTAAACTTTTATCGAATGTGAGTTCATACTAAGGCATAGATAAATTGAGGTATAGGTAAATTTGTGTTTAGGGAGCTATGCGTCGATGTTTCCTAACGCTTTGTAGTGGATTGCAATGAAGTATCGTTTTGTGAACGCGGTGTTAGTTGTATGTTTCCCTTTAACTTAATTTGTATAGCCTCAAAATAGCGAAGTTGTTGATGTTCCTAATAAATGCGAAGTGTGGGGCAGACAGTTGTGCCACAGCTCTATTCAGTTCAGTAACATGTTTTTATACTTGTCATCTGGCGTTGTCACCTCTATAGGGGCCCGATGACAAAGTAAGTTTATACACAGTTCAGTTTCAAATATGAGCGGTAGGTACTGCGGGATATTTATGTACAAATACAATATTTTGTTATTTAATAGTGTGTGTAGAAGTTTCTTATATGTGGGCAGTGATGATGTCAATCAATCTGTCTGCCAGTTTCCAGTTAAACGCTAAACGTTAACACATTCAAGGGATTATCTGTGTTGCGGCTGGCATGGAAGACACTAATAACACATCACTGATATTTATGATCAGACAAACATTTATTTCTCACATAAATATCTGTTCCGGCTGGGAGTTGAACCCGGGACCCCTCGGTTAACAGAGCAACCGCCAACTAGGCTACGAGGTCGTCGTTGCTGAACTGAAACTGAAATGCAAGTTGCTTGAAGATTTCGTTTCACGGTGGAGTTAGTCGAAATAAAGGCGAGACAGTTTAAGTACGGAACTCTTTTCTCAGTGTTCAGAGGGTTTATGTGTCGGTTATCCAATCTCTTCGCCTCATCGTATTTTATTGTATCGCTTTCAATCCTTTAGCGGCCTATAGAAGCGTGTAGGTCTTTTCTCGTAATTAAATCGGAGCACATTGCACCATTGCAAAGTGAGGTTTAGTGGAGGGGATGATGGTCAGCACAAGTCAAGGGCTTACAACGAAGGTTTATCACAAACTTGATAATTGTTTCCAAAGCAAGACTATAGACTATTATAGAATAGTCTACATAGTTTAGATAGTTTTATCTCATCACAGTTACAATGTGACTAGAAAAAACATCTCCTTGGGCGTTTCTTGTCTTCTTGTGTTTCCGAGTATCACTCATGGTAGGGATTTGTTGGCATTCGATAAGTATTTCTGAAAATCAACCTGTAGGAAGCTTTTAGGTACACCTCAAGACCCGAAAACAACATTTGATACGATTCCTAATACTATGAGCGCTTTTCATTGTATTACAGTGGCAAAAACAAAAAAATGCCGTTAAATCCTACTACCGCATACAAATAAAACACTAATACGTACTCGAACGCTGTTATCTTTACGGGGATTTTTATTTCACATAGAGCAAACTCGTTAGGGCGAGTGCCGACCGGGGCGATACAGCGTGCTCATGCAGTGTAAACACTCCATTATTTACAAGGTTTATGTAAAACTTTGTTCGCTTAGGCTATTCCCTTTATCGCGTGCCCTAGAAGCGAACCAATAATAATAAAACGTGCCAAGTGCGACCTGGATTTTTGTACCGAATGTTCTATAGTACGAGAAATAATTAATTATAACTAACTTAGACTTCTTCTGCAAAGGAAAATGTTATTATTGAGTTGATTGAGTAATTCATTTGCTTCATTTATGAGTCAATGCGTAGTGTAGTGAAAAGGATAATATCCAATTACATTGTTGTCGAATTAGGAGTATGAATGCTCAAGAGACGTACTTTTAGGAAATATCGTTAAGGTAACATAACTTTCGTTACGTCGTACGCGGTCAATTTGATCACTTATCTCCTGACCTTTTCATGAGATATTTACAATATTTATGTAGTTATCTTGTACATAATATATTTCACCACTGAACCCTACAATCTAACGAAGATCTGAAAAGCAGCGGTGACGATTCGGGTTACGAAAATAAGAACATCAATACCTCCCTTCTGGTTGTAAGAGGATTGTCTTAGAAATTGTTTTGCCGGAAGCCAAGTAAGTGCTTAACATTTAAAAACTTTTGTCGAGGTTTATAATTTTTTTGTTTTTGGTTCGGATCTGTTACAAGATTTTTTTTGTGTTCGATTAGCAAAAGAATTATATTTCCATTTAAAATAAGTGTGAAGCGCTCATACCTCGGCGGCTTGCGTCGATCTTAAGTGATCGACAAAGTTAAGCAACATCGGGCGCGGTCGGTAGTTGAATGGGTGACCGCTAGTGATAAAATTTCTTGGGCGCTTCCGTGCTTCGGAGAGCACGTAAAGCCGTCGGTCCCGGCTGTTACCATTTGGCAGCAGACGTTATGTATCCTCCTTAGGTCTGAGGAGAGACTCGTGGCCAGTAGTGGGCATTAATGGGTTGAAGTCATTATGTGGGAGTATTCTAATCCCGGTTTATTAATACCTAGGTACACGAGTAGTGACTTAGTTTAAGAAAATTAGCGTTGCAGTTATAGAGTTTTATATTTTATTTCTTGAATTAATTTGTTTGGAACCTCAGTGAATGACAAATACCAATTATAGGACCAAAAGATCCGGTTGAAATATTTTAAAGCTATGACTTCAGGTTGAAATAATATATTTTCCACAACTCTTATTTAATGGCAGATAATATATACATCATTGTTTTGCACACAGTTTTATATTTGCTTTCAGGTAAAATATTGTGTTTTACTTCCTATTTTTGCTGAAAAATATTATTATCTAAAAGTGAAAGAATGGATTAAAGAAATTTGGATTAACCGCGGTGGAAATCGTGCATCCGTCCTGACATAACCAAGTAAACTAAATAAAGTTGAATATTGTTGAAAGTTGAAGTCAGTAAAACTTCACAGTATGATAAAAATTAAAGACTTCCATAAAATGTATATTATCTTTCTATTTCCGGTGTACGTGGAAATTTGTAATCACATTATCCTAATAGGTACCTATTGATTTAAATTGACATAAGGTACGTGCTGTTTTAGAATTTAGTAGGTATTAGTAAACGGATAGGTATGGCGGACGGACGGAACGGAAAAACTGTCAATTTTCGATTGTATCTATACTGATGTACATGAATTAGTTTAGAAGGTCGTGAAACTCTGGAAAGGTCATAGGGTAGATTTATCCCGGGAACCATTTTAACGGTATTTTGTAGGATTTTTCACAATAGTTTTTACCACATCGAAATTTTAACATAAAATATATTTCCATTCCTATAAAAGGATTTTTATTTGATGTTTGACGTGACGCAATCGAAAAAAGTTTTTTTTTATTTTGATTAAATTTAGGCCACAATATTTGAATCTGTTTGTTCGCAGCAAACAGACTAGGTCACCAAATTTTATAGGCGTTCCAAAAAATTTTTCTATTCAATAAATTTGGAGAACAATGTGACGAAATGGATGACGGAATAGTCTCTCGAGGGATCATAATAATGATTCGGTTAACTTTAAAAACATTGCGCAGTCGCAGTGCTGGGCACAGGTCACAATGTGAGTCCACCACGCTGGCCAAATGCCGATTGGCAAACTTCACACAACTTTGAGAACATTGTGGAGAACTCTCGGGAGTGCAGGTTTCCTCAAGAGGATTTCCTTCACCGGAGCAAGAGATAAGTAAACTTTAATACGCACATAATTATGAATAATAATGGTGCCTGTACGACGCGAAACGCGAACCCAGGCGCGCCCATTTTCCGGAGTCCAGCGTTTAAACTACTTTGCTATCACTGCTGTCGGATGAGCTGAATTCTCGGGGTCATCAAAGTTGGATATTAACAAAAATATTAACTGTTGCTAAAGTATTTCACCTACCATCCCCAGGCACAATACCGAAAGAGATAGCTGTCACTTTAGGCTCCCGGGTTTTGGAAGTCTATCCATCGCGAGCGTTTCTTATGCGATAGATAAATTACTCAACACTTTTTGCTGCGGCCTCCCTTTCGTATGGCTTGAGTTTATTTATGTCACGCAGCTTTTTCAGGCCTAATGTAATGTAGCTATTAGCTCAAGTTTTCTTCTCTAACTGACAACATTTATACCTCGTGTCGAGGAGGACGAAAACGACTTGAACTTACCTCGTACGTTTAATGTTCTTGTTTTTGTTGAAATAGTTGATAAGTTTCATTATCTACTATTTAGGTAGACACAATGAGGTAATTGCACTAATAATGGACATATAATTAAAATAAAATAACATTATATCCACAAGTTTACAGAGTTTACTACAAAATAATATCAGCGAAAGTTCTGAGATCCATCGATGAAGAAAAAATTAGTTATAAAAAGGATTAAGAAATAAGCTGCTAATAATTTTGTATGAGAGACGAAAAATATGTGTATGAGTATAATTTTGTATGAGAGACAAAAGCTCACTTCACTAATGACTTTTATTCTTCTAAAGAATTTGTATTACACTTATCTTATTGTCGTTTTGCAATAACGTCATAGATTCAAGTCAAATCAAATCAGTCTTTATAATGTTGACTATTATATCTCTCTGTGTGTGAAACTGTTATTGTGATATTCACGTATAAACCTTCCGGTACTCATTACAAAATTCAAAAAGTCGAAAGGTATCGTGTATCGATTACCGGAGCGAGCACCTATAACTTTAATTTCTAGGTTTGTACATGGTCCGAAACTAGTCAGGCGAATCCGACAAGTATAATACGTGAAGTAAGCCGTGATATACTCGTAAAATAAGATTCCTTAAATCCAATGCCCCAATTACATGTATACATGTTGTTCTGTGTACACTAAGTTTGCTAAGTAGAACACGTTTTGTATTCTAGAAAACTGACGGTTCGGTATTATCAAAGTTTACTTTATTGACCAACATTCCCTTTATCAAATATTCATCCCGGAGGCTAGCAGGGATTTGTAGGGAACGCAATTTATGTACATTTTGAAACTCTCGGATACAAAGTTATGGAGCCAAGAAGTTTGGGTGATAAAAAGAGGCTTAATTTAGTCTAGGCACACTTTAAAGGGTACTTATAACTTGGTGTTAGGGATTAGACGTGTATAAAATTGCTTAATAATGTTGTTCATTTATCACTAATGCAAAAGGCCTAGTTTAGCCAGCCATACTTTTTGCCAAAGATAGTTTTGGAGTTATGTTTGTGATATTCAGTCTAATCACACAAGTAAAGCCATAACCCCAATTAAATGTGAATTTACCATCACTACAGGGCAGTTGTATTCCGAATTACGTATCTTATTACTCGACCCAATTGGATTAGCTAACTTAAACCAACGTTAAACGTTGGATTTCTGCTATCTGGTAGGCTATTCTTTGTCAGAAGATTACGATCACAAGCCTTCAATTTATTTTGTGTCTTAAGGAATAGTGAAAATGTCGGAACGTAGGTAAGTTTGGCTTGGCGTTTTAATTTTGAAGTACGCAACAACCAACAATAGTACTGAATAATCCACTAATTTGCACTAGGCCAGGTTATCTGTGGCCTGTACCCCATTGCGAGAGGAGAGCTGTGCCCAGCAGTGGGATAGTCATGAGTTGCAATCCCTACTAATATTATAAATGCGAAAGTAACTCTGTCTGTCTGTCTGTCTGTCTGTCTGTCTGTCTGTCTGTCTGTTACGCTTTCCCGCTTAAACCTCTCAACCGATTTTGATGAAATTTGGCACAGGCAATCTTTAGACCCTGAGAAAGGACATAGGATACCTTTTATTGCGAAAAAAAGGGATGAAGGGGTAAGTTTCCCGAAGCGAAGCGAGGGCGGGTCGCTAGTAATAAATAAATAAATAACGCTACACACTCATAGCCCCACACTAGGATTCCCTGTGTCGTGGGTGCCATGGACAACACACAAGACAAGAACACACACACCCAGACCAAGAACGAAAATTTAAATTCATCATTCAAATTTCCGCCTCGCTGGGAATCGAACCCTGGACCCTTGGAACGGCGATCCGGCGTGTTAACCATTGCGCCATCCGGGTCGTCAAAATGAATAGATCTGAACAATCTTCAGGTCATGTTGTGTCACTTTTTAATCTTTCAGAAGGTACACGATGAATAGACGCGTCGAGTATTATAATTATAACATAATTATCTATAAAGATTTATTCTGTATTAACAAAAAATATGGGTTAAAACCCCCCGAATTGTATCAATACAATGTTTATTTTACCATCAAAAACTACTTATGTATATTAGTTTATTACTACATAGCCTATTAAGTATATTATGTATTCAATTATATTACTTCATAGATTATGAATTAATAAACTATTAGGCGATTGGACAACTATTATAAATTTTATTTAGAAGTTCTCCTTAATAAACTGTTGGTTACGTCGTAACTTAAATTGAGAGGAATTAAATTTACTTTCCAGGCAATTTAAAGTAGAGTGGGAAATAGGGCAATCGTCTTGAATTTTTTGTTCCGTCTTTCATTAGGTATGGTAGCGGGCTTAAAGCACGGAATGTTACAAGTCTGTGTTTTATTGTAACGAGAGTTTAAAACAAGGAATTTTATACGATCGTAATAGATTGCATTGAAATTTTGAAACTAAGTAAGAATTTTATATTATCGTTATTGGGTATAGAGAAATATTGTGCCAAGCCCATAATGACAATATTTATCATCGTGTTCATCGCAACCTATAACTGTCCCACTGCTGGGCAAGTGTCTCTACTCACAATGTGAGAGGTATAGGTAATAGTCCACCACACTAGCCAAGTGCAGATTGGCAGACTTCACACACCTTCGAGAACATTATGAAGAACTGTCGGGTTTCTTCACGATGTTTTCCGTCCCTGAAGCAAGTGACAATTACATTCTAATACGCGCATAATTTTTGAATAGAGGTGCGAGATTTGAACCCAAGTCCGCTATACTGGGTTTATAAAACAATACTTAGCTTACTTGCACTTACCATACAAGTAAGGTATTGTAGGCTTACCTATAAGGTTACTTGTAACCAAATACGAGTAGGTACGAACAGTAAAATTTAAAAAACGGATTTTTTTACAGCGATAACCAAGACCTCAGACCTCAGAGTTACGCAGGAATTCAATTAGCGCTTCGCCTTCTTTACTATAAGCCACAGAAATCTGTGCGCTTAGTTAATTAAATCTGGACTTTTCCGAATTGCAAATAAAATAAAGAAGATTATTATCTGTTAACCGCAGCTACTCTTAGTCTAAAGAAATTTAATTATCTTCACCCTTAAGTGGATACAGACTAAGTATGTGGGAACGACGTCATGATTTAAAAAACTTTAGGCCCAATTGTTTTATGAAATATTATGTATGATACGACATGACATAATAATTAATAAATGATATGCGCTTACACACGCCGAACTGGGAAATCCTTTATTGTGTCAAAAACGTCCAAGATCCGTAAAGTAAATATTTGATATACAGGGTGTAATCGTTAAGTGTGCACAGGCGATTATTCCGTAACTATTACAGATATCAAAAAGCTTTAACCTGATATCGAAAGCACTTTACCTAATGAGTAAAATTACAATAATAATTTATTAAAATAAAAACGAGAAATATCCAAAAAAATTACATTAAACTCTCCCATACATTTAGTATGAGATAGTAGAAAGGTTTTACTTTCTTTATTTAAAGTGGAATAGTACCTACTCATTTTACCCTTATCATTTTATAATTATGTATGATATGATATTGATGAATTTCAAGTAGATACACACGTGTAGATTAATTATCTTACCACTTCAAATTAATAATAAACCTTGTTTCAATATCGTATTGATTTGAACTGGCTGAAAAGCAACATACTAAATAAAAACAAAAAGAAAGATACTCTTTGGTGCTCGATCTAAATTCAAATTCTTTATCGCGGGAGGTACCTAACCTTATAGGTACCTAACCTACTATTCCACTTTAAATAAAGAAAGTAAAACCTTTCTAATATCTCATACTTAATGTATGGGAGTACTAAATGTATTTTTTTTTGGATATTTCTCGTTTTATTTTTAATAAATTATTATTATCATTTTACTCATTAGGTAAAGTGCTTTCGATATCAGTTTAAAGTTTTTTGATATCTGTAATAGTTACGGAATAATCGCCTGTGCACACTTAACGATTACACCCTGTATAAATATAATATGAAATGAAAGGATCCCGGTCGGGATCCTTGGTCGCGACCTCTCATTCGGTAGGCAAAGTACTTAAATACTAATTTCAAAGTGTCATTTATGGTATAGATACACATGCTTTTAAAGAACATGCTTCTTAAGCACGCTTAAAATGAAATGAGCATGCTCTGTAGATAGAGTTTTAGTATGTGCTCAATGCACGCCCTCTTCCACTCTGTTCTGTGCCCCTTTGCACCCGCGCCGTAGGTAGCATGTTCGATAAATGCAAGGCTGTTGATTTCTGAGCATGCTCTAAATAAGCATGCTCATTTCGGGCAACGCACGTATAACACACGCTTATAATAAGCAAGTGCTCACTAAAAGCATGCTCTCGTGCCTTAAATAAGCATGTGCTTCCTTCAGATTCGTAGAGCATAGTGTAGTAATAAACTTTTATGGAATAAGTATACTTTTAACTTTTTAAAATTGTGAAAATACATTTTGGCTCTCAATAAAACCACTTGACAAAACATTTGACATTTTTTTTCTTTTCTTATTTTCCTACCCTACCAAAGTTAATCCCGGAGTAAAAGACTGAAAGACAACACGTCATTAAAAAGTGTTTGGTTTTTTATCATAATCATAACAAATTCTAAAAAAATTACTAGAAATATAGTGTAGTATGCCGGTATGAATATTAAGCGCGCTTTACAGCAAAGTGTTCTCAATTCCAGATTATACGAATGATTTCTCGATCACTCGAATCTAAAATGGGAATCGGCACATCGCTACGCAGATGTTCTCGACGGGGACAGATTGAGGCGCTGCATTGCTTCGCTCCAGCGTTATTGGATTTGCATTTATTCCGCAGTCAAACATGGCTATGATTTACGTAAAATATAGAATTGGTCTCTTGACCGAGTAAATAGTAGTTGTAATACGTTGTTGGAGGAGGAGTTAGGTACAAGTAACAATCGTGGTAATTGAAATGCATAATATGTCATGATGTTATGTTGTGAGAATAAAAGATAATAAATGATGTACTTAATGGTTTACTTAAATTATGTTATGCAACAACATGACAATTAAACATAGTTGTACGCCGACTAAAACAGTAAAAGTATTCATAAAAATATATTAATAACACACAAAAATGCTAAAGGTCAAAAGTTAATTACAACCTTTAGCAGGCGTTTATTGGTGGTTATATTTATAACCGTTGGTGTATTTCTTAATTACTTTGAACGTATTAATTAATTTAACTAAAAACAAGTCAGTTAGTTAGTCAGTTAAGTCAGTAAATCAACAAAAATATTTATATTTTCTCATATATTTTTTTTATTAAAATAATAAAATACTACCCAAAATTGAACAATAAAATTACATACAAACAGTAAAACCATAAACAAACATTTATTTTCATTATGTATTTAACTTCGAGTACGCTGACAACATTTTCTTTCATCCGCAAACTTTTGAAACAGATTTCTGCATTGCCAAGGAATCTCGTCAACTAAAGGTTTTGAAGCTGCCAGCCATTCTGCAGTTGACCCGGGATTCCATTGGTACAGCTATTCTGTTGTAAAACTTTCACATTACAATGTCACGTGTATATGCAGGGCATGCTTTTACATACATCACTAGCAAAAAAGGTGATCTTTTCAAAACCAGACAAGAATTCTTTCTGATTTTTGTCTTTATTAATTTTTTTCTATTTCTGTTTCCGGAGAGGACATACAATTGCCACGTTACTCGCAAAAAGGCTTTGTTGCACAAACCGACGCGGCAATGTTTAAGAAAAACTATAGTCCACCACCGCTGGCCAAGTGCGAAGTAGCGGACTGAACCGTTATAGAGAACTCTTGCAGGCTTCCTCGGGATGTTTTCCTTAATCGAAGCTAGTGATAACTAAATTCTAATACGCACATTTTTTTAATTATTAGTGGAGCAAGATTCGAACTCAACTTCCTGTTCGGGAGTCCAAAATTCAACTTGGCTGTCAGGTTTGACTATGTGTAATCCTATTGATGGTAACTAGTGATGTAGTCATCTACTTAGTAAAATCTTGTTTACTTTTGACTTAATAAAGACATCCATCCATCCCAGACAAAATACCCACTGCATTTAGTACTTTTATCATTTCATATATATATTATGTCGCTTGCAATAATTTTGTTGATTTTCCTGTCTGTCTGTCTACCTAATATTTTTTCTGCGAAGGCTAAACTTTAGATGACCCAATCATGGACGTGTTCCGTACGTAAATGGAATCTGAGTTTCGCGCTTTATGTAATTTACCACCCCATCTCCTCTCTAACTATGAAATAAGCTTAAATTAGAAAAACTCGGAATATAGTTTCTCATTTACCTATATTATTGGGAAAAGTATAAAAGAAAATCACATAAAATTATTACGAAAAATGGAAAATGTATAATTTTAATGTAAATGTATTTTCCTTCTCTGATCCGCACTGGAACCGCGTGGTGAAGACCTGTCCCCAGCAGTGGGCTGTTAATGGGTAGAAGCCACATACATATTTCCACATAACCATTAAGTATGTATATAGTTTAAAAATTCTGTCTTTATCGAACGATACTTATCATAAATCTTTATCAGAAGTTGTACAAGATATTTTATCTCCTAAGCTACATTTGTACCGGGTTGACGCTGCTTGTAATCACTTTAATTACATTTCACTTAACTTCATAAAATCTTGGAGAGTCGATCGGATTAGAATCTGAAAATATATTCATGGATGCTAAAATGCACTTTACTTATTTTAGCTGCAACAGTTTTTGCGCATCCATTCATGCTTGAGTCCGTCTGAGTATCATTACCCAGATTAAATTCAACCCTGATAAGTAAGTTCCGGAGGTCAAGCTGTATCACATAATGGATAAATTGGAATTCCAGGCTCGAGCGTCCAGTAAGGATGACTTTGTAGTAAATTCTGTGTGGCCTTGTCTGTTAAGCGTCCTAGGATCGATTCACGGCCGGGGTGTAATAATTTTTTTCATTATTCAATTTTTAAGCTATTAGTATAAAATATATATTATAATATATTATTGTTTTATACGTTGTTGTTTAAACAAGTGATTCTGAATCTATTATCTTATTCATTGAAGGCGGACCTGGTGGAAGATTTATTGTTGGACTACATTTCAACCGGTCCTAGGCCCGTTTTAGCCAAAGACTTTTTGCTGTATCTTCAGGTCCTCAGTCCAATTGATCGGGAAGTAACCAGTGTTCCAATGGATTTGAGGTGCCAAGCGATTGTGATAGCTTATATTAAAGACTCAAGAAAAAAGCACAGCAATACACACACACCATACACAATATTCCCACACGGGCGTCTCTTGATTGGCAAAACAAGTATTTACTTGTTGTACCATTGTTATTCACAATGCTTTCTAAATGTGTACGTAATTAATTACCAAAAAGGAGAGTGCCACAAGACAAAAATATTAGTCCAACCTTAATATTCATGGAAGTAATTACAGTCTTTTCAGTGAAAGTGTACCAGAGCTGTTTAATAAATAATGTAAATTGAAATAAGGGATTATTCTAGGGGATGTTTAGAGCCAGTTCGAATTCACTCATCGTTAGCGGAAGCAGCTTTTTTATTTAGGTACCGGTTTAATTAAGCTCGTCGTAGAAGTAAATTGGTTTCAAAAGTCTAGGTTATCGGTATGTAGTAGGTACTTTGTCTAATAGAAAATTACACGGTTCATATTAAAGTTATATAATATTGTACTGGCTTTCCCCTGCGGCTGGCTCGCCAATTTCCTAAAAATCCTTTCTTAGTGCTCACTTGAATCACTTGAGCAACCTATATACAAAGTATGAAGTGAATTCATTGAATAAATAAAAATTTTCATTTTATCCCCTTTTTCATCCCCTTAGGGGAGGAATCACCAAACATCCTCTCTTAAATAATGCCACAATTTCAGCTTCTTGCGTTCAGTAGTTTCGGCTGTGCGTTGTCTGTCAGTCACTGAGTAACGGAAGAGCTTTATTTTATGTATTGAATGGAAAAGTAAGTAATAATAAATAGAAGTAAGTTAAATGTTAGGAACTATAATTATGTAACACTAATCTGACTATATGCCAATCTGTCTTTTTACGAATGACATTATTCCTTTAATGACAAAATTCTGTGGTGTGATAATTAAGTACCTAATGTCGTTTTACGTTTCTGACTGTACAAATTACGAACTCCCCTTTCCCTTTTCCCTTACGAATCGGTCACAGGAACAAACTTTCTTATATAGTTCCTTTTAATAATGAAAGATGGTTCTACAACAATGGGATATTTTAGAATAACCTACATATGCGCGGAGGTTCGATTATTTTAGCTGGGAGTTAATTACCAAACGTTATTATTTGACGTATTCAGGAGATGGCAATATCATAACCATAATCTACATAAATGCCCATCTGTTTCCAAATATTATTTATTTAAATTGTTATCACGCCAACTTCAACCCTCCGCGCATATATCTTTATCACCATTGAATAATTTTGCCTTCACTGAAATTTGACCCAACAAAAACTCTGTCTCAAATGACGACGAGAGAATACATTTCAGTGGTAGCACTTACGTAGATTAGAATAAAAAGTGGATGCTTTTTACAAATACTTGCTTACATGTTTTTTTTTATGGAATTAAGATAGCAAACGAGCATGCAGCACTATCTTTCCGCTTCCGCCCATGACAAGTGTGACCTACTCTGAACAAGACTAAAATCGGGACTAGGATGGTTAGTTTGTTAGTAAAATTGAGGATTAGGGAAGGGATTATTAGTGATAGTTCGTCATTTTAGTTGTTGTTAGTAATTGCTAGTCAGAGTCTCGTACTAATTCGGTCACGAATGTGTTGTTACCCTTGAGGACAGAGACCCGTGCCCAGTAGTGGGCCATTAATGGGTTGGAGCCATAGCATCTATGTGCGTAAAATTAAAAATTACAAAGCATTTCCACAGAAATACTGACTAAGTGCAGGTAATTGTAATTTGTGGAATTTCCCCCGCATTGAGTGCTTCAGAAATTTGAAACGTAAACGACTTTGTTTGCAATATCTGCGTCCCTTATTTCCATTTACGAAGTGCGCGTCGAAATAATCTGACAATTTTAAATCCTGCTGTCTTTTAGCTTTACCTTTAGTAAAATAACAAAACCTTTACCTTTACCTTTACCTTTAGTAAAATTTCTATTAGCAGCTGATATTATATTTTATGAATTGGATATGGGCGAACACATTTAAAACTGAAGGTTCAAACTGAAAATCAGTGCCATGTAGTCACTGAGTCTTTGTGGTTTAATGCTGTGGTACAAATCTGGAACTCAATGTATGTAATTTTTTAATCTCTATAGTAGGTACTCGTACACTTTTTTAATCATAATTATCTAATGCTGTTGTTGCTGTGCTGCCAAGTCGTCGATAAATGATTTTCTTTCTTTCCTTTTATTATGTTCATACGCCGGCTAAGAAAGTCTTGGCTGGAAACTGGCTTCTCAAACCTGCGACTTTACGAAAATCATTTCATTTTTGTTTTTAGAAATTCTGTGGTAGCATGGTAAATCAGTAAAGAACTACGCCACAACGTGGAAGTAATATTCGGATTAAACTGGATCGTACATAACCTGGAAAGCCACAATCAGAAAGTCCTGGTGCCATAGCTGCGTTCTTTGTTCAACAGTTCTCCACGATCATTAGGATTTACTTTAAAACCAGAACACCATCGAGACACTGAAAACAACCTCCTAAAAAGAGGAACAATCGAGAAACAAACGTTTAAAACCGTGAACAATAAACAAAAATAATTGCTCCTATCCACTATTAATCGGTATACTGGTCTAGACAAACTAATAACACGATTCAACTAATCGATCAAATTAAATGTCTAGCTTTAATTAGGGATCAATTTCGACGGTGAACTTTTTGGCACACGTCCAGTGTATGGACGGGAATTGAACCCAATTCCAATGAACTTGTCCAGTGACGCTATCTTTTTTGCTTCCTATTGTCGAACTCGAACCGAGGTCAATATGTGCCACACTGAAACTGCGGGAGATTTATTTCAATTGGCAACTTCAAAGTGTATTGAAAAACCGTAAAAGAGATACGACATTTTTGTTTGTGGAATTTGGATTTTTGAAGTAATAGTTTCGAGGAAAATAGGCATAAAATTTTATGTTCAACAATAACATATTGGTTTTACTTGTAGATGCGTAAAGCGAAATATTTTTATGAATATTGTGCGGCGTCTAGAACTTTGAAAGCAGCTATCAAAACATCGTACGATACCTGGTCCCGAAACAGTTATTTATTTTTATCAGTCACTAGCAAGCGCTCATGGGTACGCTCGCGTAGATTGGGCGATTGTAACTCAAAAACAAAAGTATAAATCCTCTTTATTCCCAATCCAAGGGTTTGGGATGGGCGTTGATAATATGTTTGTAAGTCAGGACTTCTAGTGTATATAGGCATTAGTAATGGTATTCGATAACAATCTTCTTATAGCTCCGGATATGGGCGGAGTCTATATGAGTAAAACATCAAGCCGAGGTTAACTTGTAACTATGTAATTTCCTTTTACAATTCCTAAGTAATCTAATTCGTAACAAAAATATTCAAAACAGTCGGATAACCTAAAACCTGAAACCAGTGAAATAATATCCATTTGGTATAATAATAACATAAGCCGAAACTTCATGTCCGTAACATTAAAAATTCTGGTGCATAGTACCTACTTGTCGTCGAACCGAACAACTTGCGAAATACATTTCCGTGTTTCTCTCAACAAAAAACAACAAGTAACTTGTGAGGCGACTTTCAGTGTAAAATTTCAGGTCAGACAATTTTATTAGAAAAGTTGTCCATGCAAAAAGGAGTGGAAAAGTTAGGTGTTGTCAAGTCATGTTTAGTACAATGAGACCGATCCTTTGTTCGAAACCGGGGCGCTTAATAGAAAAATTCCTTTCGACATGAGCTGAATACTTGCATGCAGATGTGGTCCAACCCTTATTTTACTGACTCCGGACCCAACCTGCGGGTATTTTGGGAAATTTTCTGACAGGATAATATTAATAAATTGATCCGTTTGGAATTTTTCTGCAATTATTTTTAATAAACGCTGGCACACATCCTCGTTCCACTTATGTCGCGGAATTCTACTTGTGTCTGAAACTACTTGGTGGAGCGTGGCTTGGAATAACTTTGAGGATTGCCTTTAGTCTGGACATGTGTTCTTGTGCATGTGAACTTAGTTTTACTTATGGGACGTAATGTACGTGTACAATTTATAACGCTGTTTTTGTACATAAGTGAGATTGAACGGCTATGTAACAAATTATGTCAATGTTCAAATATTGTAAATACGCGACTAAGATAGTATAGATAGGTAGTAGTAGTATAGTAGTAGAAAGGGACCAAAAGGAAGACTTTTTAAATTTAGATGTAATTAGGCGACATCGAACTCTAAAACTAAGCATGTTTTTTAGTAATAGTACATAAGTAGACACACATAAAGGAAATTCTCAATTAATTAGATAAGATTTGATAAAGATTGATTAGACCTCCCCTTCATTTTCGAATTGGTTGACATGGGAAGAGGCATTGTATTCCAGAACAATGATAGAGTGAGACCACATTATATCCTACCTATAATCTGTTTGGCTGAACCGTTAGCAGAAAATACCAGGTCAAGGTAAGATTGATGTTTGAATGTTCAAATACTCGAGTTTTCAGGCCCAAAGATAAGTTTTTATTTAATTACAACATTGTATTTTATTGAAAAAATAAGAAAGTATGTATTTCTTGTATATTTGCTTATATGGAAGTTATGATATACATTTTGATATACCTAAGACTTATGGTTTGCTATTTGAGTACCTATGTAAAAATATTCCTTTACGAATTCTTGGTTACTTAGTCTTTTTTCCGAAGGAAATCAAAGATACTAGTATTAGTCGCAGTTCAGTGGATAGAAAAAAGTCTTCCACGTCGGTGCATCTAGTCATTGTAGACTGTCGACTGATGTTCAGCGATTCATAAACGTTAAATTGTCGTTACTGATCTAATGGATATATA
The DNA here is from genome assembly GCA_905404295.2 of Ochlodes sylvanus. NCBI lineage: Eukaryota > Metazoa > Arthropoda > Insecta > Lepidoptera > Hesperiidae > Ochlodes > Ochlodes sylvanus. Next base: position 10,917,528 of record FR990130.1, on the reverse strand, counting down.
ATGTAAATGATACTGTTATAAAAATGAAAATAAGTACAAAATTAAATTGTGCGATCGGGGGACCGTCAGGAACGAAGTTCCTTACGTTTAAACTTAAGTAAACCTTCTAACTAAACTTAAGTAAAACTTAAGTAAAATTTCGATCCACTTCGTTCCAAAAATAGAAGTGAAACTAAGAAACTAGAATATCAGTAAGTATATAAATTTTGTAACAACGCCATCTAGCACTCTCATATGGATATAACACACTGTAAAGCAGCAGTGCTATTATTAGAATACCAAAAATAAATAATAATAAAAGATATGCGAATAAACGATATAATAGAAGGTAAGGTATAACACGGTACACGTTGGCTCTGTGGCTCGCTAGGGATCTCTTAGGAAACATAGACGATATAATAGAATAACTCCAATAACTATATTTTGTTTTTTTTTTTTTATATAAATCGACATCACAAACTACATGCATAAGTTGGTCACATTGGCTCCCAGTGGAATAATATGAGCTAGAATGGTGGCTGGTGGTGGTGGTGCGTTTTGGCATTTGGGGCGTTACCGAGATTTCCCGTATTAATATTGGCTTTGCCGCGTCATCATGTTGATTCAATCTTTCTGCACGTATCTTTGGGAGATGTGGCGCTTGTCTAATGATTATGCAAAAACACGTCTTGAAGCTAAAACTTGTGTGAACTTGTAATTTATGCGGGTTAACTACTCTCCCTCTAGTTTTACCACGTCTCTATGAAGTCTACATCCAACATCCAAACTCAAACACAAAATAAATTATTTCTCTATTAATACCTTTTGCATGACATAATTTAACTACTATCTACTGTCGTTTCAGAAAGGTGACTTATTATACCATAGCTTTTTACGAAACAATGTTGATGTCTTTCAGGAATTTTTCTATTAGCTGTGTCGTCACATTTTTCGTATCATGATTAAAAAATAAAATAAATAAATAAACATAAGGTGTCTTTAATATCCCCTGTTTTACGTCAAAATAAATATATAATAGGACAGTATTATCACTTCCATAATATACTTAAAATAAACAAGCGTAGCACTTATCAGTTAAGTGTCTTATTTTTCTTGAATCATAAACAGGCTTACCAATTTTACAGAGTAATTCTATAATGACTCAATTAGTAATAAAATAATTTTACGAGAGTGCCTCGCTACGATAAAAATATTCCTCCAGACTAGAAAACAATAGAAGGCGCGATAAGTACCGTATTTACTCCGAGAATTTACTTATTTGCCTTTTCCTCCCAGTTTCACAGTACTGGTAGGTGCAATTTCCGGGTTCGTGACTAAGTTGTCAATTGTTTGTGTGTTGTGGATATTGTTTGAATTGTTCCACAGCAAACACTGAACACACAAGTCACAAGTTTATAACGACGTCGAACACTGGCTAAAGTTGCAACTCGTTGAAGTAATGTTCTGAACTTGTTGAACTTTTTCACCGAAGCCGCGACTCATTCGACAATTGAATACTTTTTAAAACTGTCAAAACATACAGTGGTTGTACCAGCGAACATTATTAGAGAAAATATATTTTCCTCAATCAAAACTCGCATTTACTTTTTTTTGTTTTGTTTTAAGAAAATAGTCGGTTGAAAATCATTACAGATTACGATTTAAATTATTAAAGCTAAGCTTTAAAAAATTACATTTTTTTAAGGCGTTCCAAGGTCCAACTCAAGCATTTGACGCATGGCAAGGATAATTAAATTTAGTCAAAAATTTAGCAAAACTATACGTTGCTTGTATAAATTCAATAACATGGAATAAGCGTGTCCTCAGCTGCAAGAAGATGTCATTATGGTAATCACGTCTATGCAATTTGTGTAAATTAGTGGTAATTATCATAATTACATGACTTAACTGTACCATGTTGGAGTGTTTCAGATGTATGCTAACATAAAATTTAGCTAATGAACAAATTACCCCTAATTTGTAATCAAAGAACCGTGTTGCTTTTAATGAAGGATTTATCTTCGGGCCCATCATTACTTTGGAAAGCCAGCAACATAAGTAATACGGAAGGCAATTCTCCTGTCTTTGCTTTTTATACAGGATATTTTCGAAGAGAGTATGCTAGATAAATCCCTTTCGCAGCGATTAGAGGGATGCGTGGTATCAGCGGATAATAAGCAGACTCGCTTAATGCGAGTAGGCCACGATAATGCATATTATTCAGCTATAATATAACATTCCAATATGTGCTCACTCTGTACAGCCTAAGGTTTAAAGTCATTTGTACCAACCTTGGTCGTTGGAAGGTATTTTGCGGGACAAATTTTATTTGAATTGGGTATTTGAGGTCTAATGTCTACATCGTTAATATATGCGACGTATGTTAATATTATTCTTGAGATACATTAAAAGGACTGTGGTATTATACGTCATACGCCATAATATGTTATCTAATGACGTGTTAAATTGGGTGACAGCTTTGCTCTGTGTGAAGTTAATTAACCTCGTACATTTAAGATAGTACAAGTACCTATAAAGCTGATTTTATACATGGCGCCCGTTCTAATAGAATCATTGATAATTGTGAATTGGTTATGACAGCGCTACCTGTTGCCAACCTAAACAAACTAATGCCATCTTTAATGTTTGTGCTAAGCTCTAATATGAACAGACAACACAACCTGGTCTATCTTTTTTTAATAAAAGAAAATGTTTCTGGAAACCTACCGATCTTAACCGGAAAAACACGAAAGCTTGTATTTCACTGTTTCCATAAAGCGAAAAATACTTTATAGCTGGTTGGTTTCATATGAGTCGAATCGGAACTGAGTTGGAGTTGAGTTGACCTTTATACGTGTTTCGGTCGAAGTGTTGGAGACTCAGTTAGGTATAACGCGGATCCACAGCTTTTCCATTGTGATGGCATAGGCGTCACTTATATATTAAGATGGAGTCTATCATTCGACGACTGGTATTGCGCAATGGTAACCATGCCGGATCAAAAGTGTCCAGGATTCGATTCCCACCGAGGCGGCGATTTGAATGAGTTTAAATTTCTGTTCTCTCTGGGTGTATGTGTTCTTGTTTTGTGTGTTATCCATGGCACCCCCGACACAGGGAATCCTAGTATGGGGCTGTAAGTGTGTAGTGTTATTTGTGTGTCTGTTATTTGTATTCCGTGGCCTTTCTATTCTTTTTTATATTAATAGTTTACAAACAAGCGGAAGAGCCACCTAATGGTAGTGGTCACCGTCGCCCGTAGACATCAGCAACCAAAGGTACCACCGATACGCTACCGGATAAGGAAACAAAGAGGAAAGAAAGAAAGTATCTAGTAAGCTCTCCAGTAATCTCTGTATTCCGTGACTCGGGTACAATGCGAAAAAACTGCATATTCATGGATACGTGCGTGTAGCGACGGATGGTCCGCACTGTCCAGTCATTGTGTTTTTGTAGAGAGGAGTTTGTGACCTGCTTAAGCAGTGTTAGTAAATAATCCCTCGCCGCTAACCACATTGTCCCCGCTTAGTTGCGTAAAAAGCATTTCAGACTCAGAGTGATGGACAGGATAACCGCTACAATTCAGTTCGGTTTCAAATAGTACCAATTAGTGTCAGCCGAAATGATCTCTTCAAGCTGTCTTTTGACATCAGGATTTGGGTAAATGTTTCACCGATTAATTGTCCCCAATCAATCCTTTAATTTCTTCACCGTTAAAATCAGGTTTTGTTTTATACATACATTACAATGGATAATAAGTTAAATCGGATTTTCTTCGTCGTTTCTTATCCAACCAAGGTCCGTAAGTGTTGTTTGTGAGGTAATTGATGTATCTATAATATTATCTAATAAGTACATTTAGATAACGGGGTTTTTTACATAAAAAATAACAATTTGTTATTTAAGTAAAATCATGTTTTATATCTTTATATTAAAACGTGAAGCGAAAACTTTGCACCCCTTTTTACGAACTTGAAACGACGTTTGAAATGTGTCATGGGGTCATCGTTCATAGAGACAGAATGAATTACGGTTGTAATAGTGGTCGTACTGGCCCACGTGGCGGATAAATGAAAGACTATTGCTGTTCTCGATCACTAGAATGCGGAGGTCTGAATGAATTTATTAGCCAACCTTGCCTGTATTTATATACGGTCGAATTTTGAGAGCAATGCCGGGTTTTAGTGTCTTATAAAAACCTGACTGTTCGAATCTGTGAAATCTTTACTAAGCTGAAACAGCAAAACTGTCTATTACATAAACTATCGGCAACATTCGAAGTTTTGCCAAAATATCTTATATGAATGGGTAAAAACCCAATGACAGACAAGTTGGCACTACCATTTAAAGTTTATGGAACTAAAACTATAAATCATATCTAACTCAATTGTATGGCACACTCAAATATTCAAGTTTTCTGTAAATGTTTCAGTTGAAACAACACAACATGCGAGTTTCTTGACAAATATGTGAAAGTTTTCTTCTAGGCTGGAGTAGCATTGGCTTCATGTGGAGCAGCTTATGTCCAAAAATGTTTATGATGATGATATTACCCGTCACCATCCATCTGAAGTCATCGCCACCCATGGACATCATCATACCAAAGGCATCAGTCACCAAATAGTATTAATTTTCAACTTTTCCAATTGTACCCCCGCAGAATGTAACCGGATATTCACCCACTCACTCAAGGACGAAATTTGTCAGAGAAGTGTGTAGTTTATGAGCAGGTGAGAATTCCGCGTCTATATGGTAAACTAAGACATGAATCTTGTCTGAAAATCATTTAAAATTACTGCACGCAGACCAAACCGCGGACAACTTAGGAAGTTATAGAATTGATTTGAGGGTTCATTTTCTTCATTAAAGACACGGAATGCTAAAAATGTACGTATACAAGCTGATCCTCTCGCTGAAAGTAGAGCAAAAAATAAATTCCGATTTCCGTTAGCGTCACTGATGCATATTCGTGAATATTTTTTCTTATTGCAACGTGGTCGAGTGTTTAGCGCTACAAGTGGAATGTTTTTATTAATGGAATACGGGAAAAGTCCAAAGGCTATAAATATAAGCACAGCTGTTGGATTAAATTGGTGAACAAGAAATTTTACCTATATACAATTTTATAATGCAGAGAAAACTTAGGTACTGGCCTTGTTAGCATATTGCGCGTACGTAGGAATTTGTATAATTATGTAAGTAGATACAATTTGTAGGTAAAACAAGTATTAAAAACTAATATGTATTAGGGATACATTACATAAACTGTTCTGTGCTGTTCGTCATTACGTATTTCCTCTGTCTGAACTCAGTGAAAAAAAAATTAATTAAGGAACATTGCAAGTTAAAATAAAGGCTTTTAAAACGAAACCCCATACGAGTACACAATATCAATACATACATACAAATACAATAATACACATACAATAATAAATACATTAATACATGGATACAAATACAATAATTGTATCTAGAATGTTACTACATCGGAACAAATTACATTTGAAACTATACACGTTGCGGATTGATAGTGTTCATATAAAAGTAATGGAGCTAGTCCTTTTTCGTCATAAAAAGTTTTATGAGTAAAATATATCTGTTTGTAAATAGGACGCCAAACTTGCTATTGCTATTTGTCAGCTGTTCTTAGTTGTTTTGGGTGAATACATACAATAAGTTTATTGAATGACATAATAAAGTATTGTATTGATGTTGTTTTCTATTGTATTACTACTAAATAGGGTAATAGGGTACAAGAGGAAGATTCAGGTAGATTCAGCACACTTAGAGCATTCATATGTAAATAGCCTGATAGAAATGGTTAAAGGTTAAATAGGTCCAGAAACATAAGGTTTCGAGACTAAAATATTTAAAATAAATTTAATATCTTTCATAGAAAATAAATTAAAATTACACAAAACAAAACACAAAATTATATGAATTCCAGAATATCAGAACTGAAACAAATGGAATATTTACTCTATAGGTACGGGTAATAACGATAATTTTATTGAAACAGTAATTTTCAGTCCGCACAATGTCAGTTTCCGTTGCGAATGGAATATGTATAATTTAACTGTCTACAAGTAAAAATCACATTGTTAAACAAAGAAGACAGTAATTTAAAGAATCCAAAATGTCTTTAATGTTGCAGTTTAGCAGGGATAGTAATTCTAATAACATGATCAGCTCTACAATAACATGACGTGGGTTACAGTAAGGTCGGAACGAGTCCCGCTGCAATGGCTACATAATGAATGAAAAATGCATTCCACTGTGTCAGTTTTCATGCGCACAATAGCGGCCATTATTTTGCCGATTTACGTCCTATCTATACTAATATTATAAAGAGGAAAGATTTGATTGTTTGTTTGCATCGAATAGGCTTCAAAACTACTGAACCGATTTGAAAAATTCTTTCACTGTTGGAAAGCTATACTATCCCCGGGTGACATAGGCTATATCATATATTATAAAAATGAATTGCTGTGCGTTAGTCACGCTAAAACTCAAAAACGGCTGTACCGATTCGGTTGAAATTTTTTGTGTCTTCAGGTGTATCCAAGAATCTATACTTCTATACTAATATTATAAAGAGGAAAGATTTGATTGTTTGTTTGCATCGAATAGGCTTCAAAACTACTGAACCGATTTGAAAAATTCTTTCACTGTTGGAAAGCTATACTATCCCCGGGTGACATAGGCTATATCATATATTATAAAAATGAATTGCTGTGCGTTAGTCACGCTAAAACTCAAAAACGGCTGTACCGATTCGCTTGAAATTTTTTGTGTCTTCAGGTGTATCCAAGAATCTATACTTCTATACTAATATTATAAAGAGGAAAGATTTGATTGTTTGTTTGCATCGAATAGGCTTCAAAACTACTGAACCGATTTGAAAAATTCTTTCACTGTTGGAAAGCTATATTAACCCCGGGTGACATAGGCTATATCATATATTATAAAAATAAATTGCTGTGCATTAGTCACGCTAAAACTCAAAAACGACTGTACCGATTCGGTTGAAATTTTTTGTGTGTCTTCAGGTGTATCCAAGAATGGTTTTGATTTACAATTGGACCTGGTAGGTGGCGCTGCTGTCGATATGTCACCATATTATTATTTGTTTATTAATTATAGAGCGGTACGAAGTTCGCTGGGGCAGCTAGTCTCAAATAAAATTATTGAAGCGAAAGCAAAAATAGTGTGTCCTGTCTACTCGTGTCAAATGTGAAAATGGACATCCATACATTGTATAGTGGAATCCTTTGTATAAAACCTGTGTAAGAAACCTTTTGTTATAACCATAAACTATTCCTGTTAGCGAGGCGGTGTAAAGGATTTCAGAACTTTCAACAGTGGACGCTAATGAGAGCAATGCATGGAAATACAGTCGGAGTAATGTTCATTAATGGGAAGTGATTTCAGTTTAATTTTAAGCGAACAATAACGTTCAGTATCGCCTGTTTCCAGATGTCGTAATTCCGGGATTTTTACAAACAGCCACTTTAACGTTGGAATTATTTTACACTGTATTTTGGAACAATTTAAACTATTAAAAGCTTTTTAACTTTTACTTAACTTGCATTGTTTATATGTATTTTCGGGTCGTATCGTGTAAGCTGAATTCGAACTATTTCCTCTTACTCTACAAACTAAAATTTTCCACTCGAAAAAGCTCAGGATTGTCTTCAGACATCGGAACTTCTCAACGGTCACTTTTATTGCTTTTCATTTCTATTTTTTTCTTTTTTGAAGTGAAAGCTTTTATAGTATCGTTGTGATTTAGAATTAGATGAAACGGAAATGACGCGCAAATGAAATGAAACGGAAACGAAAAAGACACAGACACATTTTAACGTGGGAGAAAATGAGTTAGGAAGCTTACGCGGCTTTCGTAAGCAAAGCAAGACATCAATATTTGGACTGACAGTATTCGGTTTTTTTAAGATTTCACTTCTAGCACGTGTGAATTGCACACATTTGATTTTTGAGATAAGTATAAATATATTTTAACTTTCCTTTAATGTTAGCGGTAAGTTATATTCAGTACAAAATTTTGTCACTGTAGTGGAATCCCATTATTATGTTTTACACATATTTTTAAACGACTTAAATATCGAAAGCTTGAATACAATAGTTTAATAACTTCGTTACAATTACAAATATCTAATTTATTGACGTAATTTAAATAATAGATATGACATTGATAGGTAAAATATATTTTCTATTTCGTGTTGCTACAAAAATCTCACAAGTGAAATTTTCAAACTGCGAGATAATATCTTCAAGTAATCCACATCATGACGTGCTAAGGTCATTTATGTTAGACGGTTACTATGTGACGGCGTATGTGGCAGCAATATCACGAGTTTCGGATGGCACTAACACGGCCACTATCTTTAATGGCGCTTATTTGTACTATAGCTCGCCCGTATAACACTAACGTTGCAATCCAGGTATTGTATAGAAATAGTACTTGTTCTGTATGTCTTTTGCAGGTGTGATATGACGTTATGTGTAGGTATGTTATAATAGGCAACAACAAGCAATTAGTCTGATTAATATATTTTTTAATCAAAACAATAAATCGTATAAATTCATATAGATGACTACCCAAAATAATAATTTTATTGTGTTTTAAGAAAGAACTTACGTAAAAGCATGCGAGCTAGCACTGTACTTTTACTTGTTATTTTTTGTCTTTGTCATTTTCCCTTATGTGCCTAAATTAGATTATTCACACGTCCACTGCGATTTTTTTATATGTCCTTAACTTCGTACGTGATTTTCAGATCATCGAAATCCAGCAATAACTTCAATATTCAACCCTACTTAAATCTTTTATTTATGCTTCCAAAAATTATCAGAACCTCAGAAATTCTAAAAGACCTTAGCGCTTAGTCAAATTTACGTCTTTTTACCTCAATAATTTACGTCAGTAATTTTTTGTTTTATATCAAACAGCTATCCCCTCGTTACTGCGATACGAAATCGGTAAAGTTTAGTAGATTGACAATATTTATGATCTTGTTTTTATTGGAAGCATAGCAATAGAACCCCCACTTGTCAGACTGAAATTGACGAATGAGCAAACCAGACGTTCCGCCGTGATGGATCACTTTTTTATCCTCTCCTGTATGATAAATATTTTTGGCCTAATAATAAATACTGCATTTTCATATTTTAATACATGAACCTTGCCTCACTTAGCAGTGGTATAAAAGCTAAATTATTTTCTTTTTGTCTCTTTCTGTCTCTATTCAAAGGTAAGGTAATTCCTAAATAAAAAATTAAAACCAAAAAATTGGTGTTAAAATTTCTCCTCCAATTTTCAATTTTCAATCACGGGTCACGTAAAAGGCGACCGTAGCCGGACTTTCTGATTGTTGATAAGGCTACCACCCTCCTGTTTGCATTGGTCACCAAAATGTTCATAGTGTTATGGTTGGGCGCCTATAATACTTTTTTTTCACACTTCTTTTTGGCCGGCAACGAACCCGTGACTCCGATAAATACAAAATAAGAAATAAAATTTTAGAACGAGAACAGAAACTTAAACTCATCATTAACGGAATCATTTAACTAAAGTCCTTTTAAATGACAAGTAGGTATTTTTTATTATTCTATTGTTTGTAACATCTCTTTGTAAGTACATAATATGTCTAAATATCTCCTGTAGTATGCTAATTTTCTATCTACTTTTCGTGCACCCTACCTCTTTCTTTCGCTTTATTGTGTCCTCTTCCCAAATGTTGTCTGGAAGAGATCGCTCTACAGCGATAAGACCACCTTTTGTACTGTTACTCTTAATTTAAGTAATGTAAATGTTACCATGAAATGGTAACATTTACCTAAAATAAACAGTATTCTATTCTATTATTTCCAAAACCATGGTTCCAATGCGAATTGTAAAAAACGGTTTAATTTCCCAACTTTACAAAAGCCGCTGATTTGTCACGACCTTTGTCGTAGACAGAAGAAGGGTGGGCAGAAGCGAGGTCTTTACAACTTCCCTCTTCCATTAATCCTCTGGCCGGAAAAGTGGTCGCGAACAAATTGTAACCCTTCTCGTTTGAGAATTGCCTACATTAACAAATGGCATTGTCGCGAAAGGAATCGTTGTTTGTGTGTTTGATTAGACAGATGCTTGAGTAAATGTCATTGTGCATTAGAAGCAAAGGATTTTAATTTAAAAGCTGTACGCATCTATAATTTTGATCTTTATTACACATTCACATTAAATAACGTTACACACTCATAGCCCCATTATAGCATCTCCTATGCCGTGGACATTACACAAATACCACAGACACCCAGGCCAAGAACAAAAATTTAAACTCGTCATACAAATTTCCGCCTGGGGAATCGATTCCAGGAGCTTTTGAACGGTAGACTAACTATATATAGACTATATCGCCCTCATTTTGCTATATCAATGCGAAACTTGGGAGTTTATTTAATTCGTGTACATGTTCATAATTTCTCAAAGGTGTGTAACGTCTGCTAAGTCGTCATGAGAATGAAGGCACAGTCAACCACATTTTTCTTTCCTCTTCTTTGTTTCTCGGGCGGCAAGTGGTAATGCCTTAGTGTTACTGATATCCATGGGCAACAATTACCACTTACGATTCGCCGGTTATTAACATAAAAATCGAATGAAAAAGTGTCCTACGTATATCAATTATACTACACAGATACACACACCCACTTACACTCACCAACAGAAATACCGCGCAAACGGCATAGTGTTTCATCAATTGTTTTGATGCATATTTTATGCCGGAAGGTCAACATTGGCCTCAGTCTTTGGGGTACAGAGTAATACATTATAATATAGGTATAACCAATTCAATCCTGACCCCCTTGTAAGCTTGATATGATACGTTTGTTATAGACGTCGAAATATCGAAAAGCTGGGATGTTTAGAAACCGAGCACGTACTTATGAAATTTATATCTTTCTGCGAGCCTAGCTAGGTGTTCGGTTCATAGCCGTATATTGCAGCACTAATTTTGCTTCATCTGTGCTTGATTTTAGATTATTTTATTAATAGCACGTAACTCCTGGGTTCGAATCTTGCACGCAGCTCTAATTTAAAAAAATATGCTTTAAAACATGATGATTATCTCAGATGTTTGTTGTGTGTTTTGGAACAAAATTATGTTTTGTCGCGATAAAAGTTCGATTTTTTGTTGGCCGCGCCATATAGGTGGCGTTGTAGTCAAATATTATTATTAAATAAATACGAGTATTATGTTCTATTTTCAAATATATACGGGAGGAGCAAACTTATCACGAACACACATATTTATGTTTACATTCAATCGAACGCGCATAGCACTCGCAACGAGAGCGTGAAATTTACAAGTTGCGATTTCAGTCGTGATATACTTTAAATCCTATCCCACTAGAAATATTCGCTGAGAAAATTATTAAGTGCTAGGAATTTATTCGTAAATGTAAATATTTGTTTTTAATAGATATTGAATAACTAGATTTTTATTGGAACGAAGTTCCTTACGGCAGGCTTGGAGGGGATAGGGATTTTGCTGCGCGACCGAACTGAAAAATATGTGATAGTAAAACCGTAAGCGTGGAAAAAAGTGCGTGGGAAAAAACGTAAAATGAGACGTGCGCAGGCGCGACAGTAACCGAAGGAACTTCGTTCCTACCTGGTGTCCCACGACACAATTTACTGGTTTTTAATTTTTATCTAACTAACCGCTATCGCTTCGCTTCGGGAAATTATTTTTTTACGCCTGCAGATATTAAGTATTACGCATTGTCAAATCACGCAATCACTTCAGCAAAACAATAGAATCCATAGATGAATGGTTTTTACGGCAGGTTCGCATTTCCACGCAATCATTTCAATTCATTACAAGGCAAACAAAGATAAAGCCGTTCGGTATCACTTATTCTACTTGAAGAGAAAACCCTTTAGGTAAACGGGAGTGCTCAAGTTTAAATAAGATACGCAAAAATATGGAAATTGTTGGAAATATTTGTTGAATAGAAACCATTTTAAATTTATGGATGTTGAAGGAACTTTTATGTCACGTCGTATAGACCTATGACATAATTTTGAATGTACCTATGTTGGTTTGTAGGTACATGTACCTGTAACACAAGTCCATAAATACGCTTTCATGGTGGCTATGTGGCTGTTTGTTTTCTCTTTTGGTTAGCTGAAAGAGAATGGAGAACATTCAGTTTACAACCGAACCAGACCAAAGTCGAGCCTAACCGAACCTAACCGAAAAGAACGAAATGGAAACGAAAATTAGAAAGAACGACAAGCGCGGCGATATTTCGATCATGGATTCATGGATCGTGGTCAAGGTTATAATGCTTTGGCGTGGGGAATCTTGACAAAATTACATGTTACATTTGGCACTAAACGTTAGTACCTACACGTAATTCTAACACACCGTGAGTACCTACCCGTATCATAGTAAAATGTGCGCACTCTGCGATGAGTTAAGTTTAAAATCATATACGACTCTGTTATTCCCTTTGAAGCGACTGGTACCTTTTACACACGATATATACTCAACATTGTCTGAATTCCTAAAACTACCTGAGAACTTTATGCTAAGTTTCAGCTACATGAAATTTAAATGAATATCTTGTAGTCTCATTTCAATTCTAATACAATAATATGTGCAAATTAAACAAAATACTTAATTGTTTTTTTTTAAACGAGTTCAAAAGGAAGGTTCTCAACTGGGTTTTATATTTTTTTATATGTAAAACACATAGTAGTGACACCTCGAACATTGGGGGCTGGTTTCGGATTCTGTACAGACCTTTAATTTTCAAAATTTATGTGCGTATTAAGGTGGCCCTAGACGATCATGCGGCATGACATGTCTTACTTGCTGTCATGCCGCATGAACTTTAGAATCTAGTTATAACGTGCTTCGGTGAAGGAAAACATCGTGAGGAAACCTCCACACCCGAGAGTTCTCCGTATTGTTCTCAAATGTGTGTGAAGTCTGCCAATTCGCACTTGGCCAGCGTGGTGGAGTTTGGCCTGTACTCCTCACACTGAGAGGAGACCCGAGTCCAGTAGTGGGACAGTCATGGGTTGCGATGATGATGATGATGATGATGTGTAAAACATGTTAACATACTCTACTCGTATATCTGTACAATGTTTGGCTAATCTATTTTCTACATTTGTAGGTACGTTCTAAATTTATCGCTTTTAAGTTCTATTACACAGTAGAACGATCTCGCTAATTGGCTTATAGGTTCCTAAGCTTACAATGTGCTCTACACTTCTACATACTGTTGAAATCCATTTCTGTTTCAGTTCGCAAACACATTAAGCTGTGTGAACAAGTCGCTAAATCACTAAGACAAGCAGCTTGCGGTTTGTAAGCAGAACGCTTAACTTATAGCATGTTATGAGTTATAATATGTTGACGTATTTCTCTCAAATAAATCACCAAAGCTGTTAAGAACACATATATTGAATAAGAACGAGTAATGAAATACTCGTTCTGTAAAATGTATATCAAAAGTGACAGCTGTTTTATGATAATGATATTATTGTATACTGTTTTGTGTGTTGTTCAAAAGACGTTGTTTTTAATTAATTTAATAAAAAGTGTTTTTTTAGGTATCATGTGTCTGGCGTTAGAATACTTTGTTTACTTAATTACTTCGATTATACAAAAAATAGGTTCTGTGAATCTTCATGAAATAATACAATAAGAAACTCATAATTAGAAGTGACAATCTTCATTTGGTGTTCAAGTTATAAACTTGACGACGAATTAATTTGAATAAAATTTGCAAGTGGTTACATTCGCAACTCCGCCATAAATCGTTCATAGATTAAAAGTAAATTACCAAGCTCTGTCTTCAACACTGAAAAGCCATGAGATTATATTTCAAGAGGTAAAGATCTCAACAAATCTTTTCCTCTTTTTTGTGCTTAAATAAGTATCTAAAAATATTAAAAGTAGAATAAAAATTTGACTGTAGTTACGGATAATGTCTTGGACGGTACAGGCAGGCTTTTAAAGGGCTACAGATATACGATGTATATGGTATACCTACATAATGAAAGTACTAGTGTATGAGAGGATTTTCGTGGTGGATGCAGATTAAAAAGGCGAAAATTAATATTATGTTTTCAGGGAAAACGCATATATTAAATGTTTGAAGTCGATTAAAATATACTTCGAGATATATTTAAGAGTAAGAAGAAGGTTTGAGGTCAACATTTTTTGATCCTCTTTTTTGGTGGCTGTAATAACAATGACAAAAGACAGAGTACGTAAACACCTACTAAGAACCTTTGCCGTAATTTCTATATCTGAGTCGATTTCTGATTTACTTTAACTACGTAAAGTTAGCAATGCGGAAGGTAACCAACCAATAGGGGCCATCTAATTGTAGACACATCTAATATTTGACTTAGTCGCAATCGAGAATTGATACTAATTTAAGATAGCAATAATTGTACTGGACACACCGAGACTATTTTAGATTGTATTGAGACGTTGGCTCGATACAATAATAATGGAGAAGGCAAAAGGGTCAAAATATTACTATCAAATACACCTAAAATCCGAGCTTAGGTCATATACATTACATAACTTTTTATTTCACTTCAATACATGCAGTATTTCCGAAGTTTTAAAGACGAGAAGTTCAAGCCCTTTTTTGAATTTCCGCGCTTACGCTATGACGTCACGACGTGGCTCGGCCGCGAGCATGATACGGCGCAAGTATAGAAAATATGGGTCTATGCAGTTCAAAAATCTATAACTTTCTTATTTCTATAGATACAGACTTGAAATTTTGCATAGATGTAGTAGATAGTATGTGAATTATATATGTTATTTTATTATTGATAACTAAGGTTTGCTCGCGGCTTTACTTGAGTTTAAATTAACATTTCGGTCAAAAATCCCTATCAACTACGCGCGACTACTGAGAGATAACGTCATCGAGTAGTGACCGCCCGCCTGCGTTTTTAAAAAAACCAACGTCCGTAAATACGCACTTTGATCGTTAATATCTCAGCCATTTATTGAGATATGAAAAAAGTAAAAACACAGTTTTTCTTGTAATTTTTTATAGATTTATTTGACGTGTAAAAAAAAATTCGTTTGCCTGGTCCATTAACTACACATAATGAGAATTACTGCGCATGCAACCACTGTAGGTACATTATAATTTTAGATTGAAGATAATTTTGTGATACAAATATATGATAAAATGTATATGTGATAAAAATGTGTGTTTCAGCAAGAAGTGTGATGATAGACCGACGTCATAAGAATTTTGGTATTATTAAAATATTATTTTTCTTATATCATAATTATTTTGTGGTACAATTTTTAAAGCAATAATTTTCACTACCGACAGGAATAAACTCCCTTCATTCAAAACGATGTACCTAAAAGGAGTTCTTTTTTAGAGCTGGGGTGGTGATCTAGTAATACCTATCCATGTCAATACGTAATGGAGCGGTCACTTACCCTCAGGTTAACTGCTTCTTCATTAGCCTAAGTCGTTAAAAATATTTTACTGGCATTCATTGACTTATCTAGCATTCCTCATTTTCAGTACGTCATATCGGGAATTGCCCTTGCTTCGCTTCGGGAAACTTTCCCTTAGGGCCAATGTTAAAACTTGCGCGAGTGCGGGTGAAGGGTCCTGGGCTTGGTTTCTAAAGTGAATACTTTTTATGGTAGTATTTCTTAAGAAATTTCTATAATTGAAATCCGTAGTCTACTACCCCCAAGAAATAAATTGCTTTTTTTACCAATTATAATATGTTAATGCTTAACTATAATTCTACCTGATGGTAAGTGGAGATGTACATTTGGGTGATAAAGCACTACCTTTACTGAAACTTATAAAATCCCATTTCATATTTTTCACGGATCTCTATTAAAAAATACAAGATCCACATAAGTAATTGAAAAAATAAGTCAGATAGGCCATTAAATGATTAACTTGCCAACTTACTTTATAACCTTTCGGTAAGTGAACGTTGTTCGAATATATGTGGAGCCTTGAAGGTGAGATAACAAAGGCATTTGTACGCGAGAGAAAAATAGAGTAATCTTAATAGAAAACACGGAAAGCTTACAATACCATTATTTTTGTATCTGGCGTGTGCCTTTTAGGATAATGATGCTTTTAAGGAAAATCGAAAACGATATACCGACATACGTACTTTGTGTATTATAAATATTTATTTGGTATTCGCTACTGGCGATTAAGCGTTGGGTTTTAATCTTAGCCGAGACAGATGTTTGCGTGTTGGAAGTTCATATAGCGAACGAAGCCCTCCATGATCGTCTGACTACGGCTATCTGACAACATAATAATAGTCGTCAATGTGAGGATAACGGAAAAGTCAACGGTCACGTCCCCTGAAAGAGTGGACGGACAAAATTAGGTTAGAACATACAACACTAGCGTGTGAACTCGCGCTAACGATTCATGTGCACACGTTTTTAGACAAAAGACGTCGAGGGCTTCCAATTCTTGCTCTAAAATGAATTAAATACACTTTCATGAACTGCCAAATATAAGGTAAACTACGTTTGTATTCACTCCCACAAGTAGCACTGAAGCAGCGTGGTGGAGTATGCTCTAGGCCTTCTCAGTTACGAGGAGAGACCCCTGCTCTCTGCTCTGCTGCCAGTAGTAATTATAATTACGGTATTAATATTTGCAAACGTAAAGAACAAGTTTCCCGAAGCGAAGCGAGGGGTCCTCTAGTCTGAAATAACAAGAATACCACTCCAAAAAACCAATAGTTGTAGGTGCTCTTAAGCATTCCCACAAAGGAATAGAAACGCCTGAAGATGGAAAATGCAACAAACAAAGCGTTGAGGATCCTTCAAATTTGCTGCAAAGAATATTAAACAAGTTGCTTTTTCTTGGATATAAAATACGGAATGTTTAAGGTAAAGTATAAATGATGCAAGTCTTGCAAGTCGCTCAACTGAAAGAGACGCTAACTGGAAACGCCTACATTTATAAGACTGTAATATTTTAAGTGTAAAATTCAAACTAACTTATAATGGGCTTTATTGCTTCCCTCTCAGTGGGAAACTTTAGGAGTTATAGTGATGACTCTAGTTCATTTTTTCATTTTTTAACAAATAAAAAAAATGTGAATTTACGGCATCCCGTGTAAACGTTTTTTAAGTGTGGATATTATGAAATAGGATTCCCGACGCCAACTCATGACTGTTTCCAGAAGGTAATTAAAGTAATTCAAAACTTTATATTGAGTTTCTACTTACTTCACTATGATAATACATAATTATCATGAACCTATGTTTCTAATATTATACGCAAATTAAAATCATCCCAAACTTGAAATTTTGGGCTTGTAGAACACATATTTACATTTCCCAAGCGGTTTCCATTAAACATGGCTCGTAAAAAAGTTTTAAACCAAAATTACTCTAAAATATTCGACGCGCAACAACTGAATACCAAATAAATATTTTAATTAAACCTCATTAAATATTTTAATTTAACGTTTAATTTAAAGAGTTAACAGATCCAGTTCAGAATTCTATTTCATTATCTGTACGAATTCGTTAATATTTCGTGTAAATATTTCGCAGAATTAAATAAACGCCGCAAAGTATGAAATATTTATTCCGCTGTAACCAATCTGTACTAAACTGATATTGTGTATTATGCTATGGTTCATTATAGGTTGACTGTAACTTTTTAACGGTCTAAGTAATTTTGTTCCATGTCATTCATTCTTTGCATTTCATTAAACTACCGAGGATGGATGGATGGGTAAGTTAGCTACCAAGGTAAGCGAAGTTCTTATGGCCTCCTGCATGGCTTATTAACTGCTATCTAACGATAACAAACGCGATCGCTTTAACGTATCTTCCAAAGCACGAAAGAGTTCACGAAATACGACCAGTCCATTCCATTCCCGAATGCACTCCTTTGCCTTACTCAGCCAGTCACAACTGAGGTAAAGCTATCAGGAATTCAATTATATCGTACTATTCTCATAACCGCTGTATGAATAAGGTACACTGAATAAGCAATTTGAGGGAATAAATAATAAACTTAACCAATTCACCGCGATCGTGGCTCCTTAATTCTTTATTGCGGTACGGACTAGCTCGATACATAAATAAAAACTATACTGGGTAAACTACTTTCCGAGTTGTTTATTTGAGCAGGAAATCTTTTGTCTAAGCTGGTCAGGTAACGACGTTCTCGAACGTTTCCTGTTACGCGGGCTACCTGAGATGCAATGCATTCTTTGTAGGAACAGCACCTGAATGTCTTAGGTGTAAAGCCCTCAAAAGTTTAGTCTGTTCATTAGTTGAAAATTAAAGTAGTTTTAATTCAGCATTGTAACGTCCCTGCTGTTAATAGGACTTTAGGCCCACAAATTGATATCCTTCATATATGTTCCAGTTTTCATCGCACACAGATACTGCCTACGCTATATTTTTTAGTATTCAATATAATTATTGTAACACTCTTCCGTTACTCAGTGACTGACAGAGAACGCACAGCCGAAACTACTGAACGCAAGAAGCTGAAATTTGGCATGAATGTTCCTTGGAGATATCTCAAGTTGGCCACGCTTACCATAATTATTCTGGATATCCTTTTCTGTCTATGCTGCCAGCTGCCACATTGATGCGTTGACAATGACATAATTATAAATCATTACATAACATAATCATAATAAACTTAAATAATATACACAAAACCTAAAACTAAAAAGTTAAAAAATAACAAAATAACTAAAAAATATTATTAAAAGGAGTCCCTTTAGGCAAGGTTCCGAAGATACTGGCAGCGTTCCCCCTTTGAATAGCTAGGCTAATTCTTTGTCCGAGGTAGCTGCCAGCTCTTCGGTCTCCTGTGATGTCGACTAACCTTTTTGCTATTTCCTTTAAAAGCTTAATAGCACTAGGACCCCACGGACCAAGGGTCTCGACACCGAATGGGACAAAATCGTATTCGGAGCCTAGACCCCGGTATTTAGATGCTTTCGCTTTTTCAGCCGCTTTTTTTCTTCCTTGGAGATTGTAGGGGAGCACTACAAGAGGATTTTTGGAAATTCCTTCTCTAAGTTGCTAACAAAGGGCGTAAGCTGGAACTTATTATTTCTTAATTGGATTCACTTGAAACTTGAATAAAGGTTTCACAAGAGACGCAAGTGAGCTCTAAGAAATTATTGGAACGTGGCAGGCGAATCCGCGGGGGAATGCTAGTTAAATAGAAAGTTTCAAAAATATTGAACAATATTTACAAAAATCGACCAACTTTGAACTAAACGAAATGTCCTGTATAAATGTCCACAGAATATTGTATACAATACTGACCACGGTACTAAATTCGTCTGATTCGCATTTGACCAGTTTTATTAATATCAAAATCAATACCCGATAAATCACTCGTACAAATTCTAAACTCAGTAAGCATATAAGCTATAAATTCGGTAAAACGACGGCTATAAAACAACATTACAAATAGGCTTTATACGATTCTTATCTCAGCATAGGCGTATGATGGGATGAATCCTTCATTTTACTTCGGAATTGAAGCCCGATAATCTCATGCCATCTGGCTCACGCGAAACTCGGATCAGAGTTTTCGAGTACGGTAACTTTATCATAGAAGTCTTTTATGTAGTAAAATGTAAGATTTATTACAATCGTTTACGTTTGTGCCAGACGTGCGGCATCATCTGCAAAGTTTGATGTTATAACCATTTGTGCCTATAACCAATATGTTACCAGTTGTTGAACCAATATAACAAAATGGACGGACATTGTGTTTCACGCCAATATTTCTTTCTTCGCATTCTTCGTGATTTAGCTGATGTTAGTATTGTATAGCTGGACTTCGCTATCGAGATATCGATATTAAACTAATTTAGGAAATCGATTTCATGACATAATTAGGATAAAATGTTTTTATTGTGATTTTAATTTGCCTCCAGCATTTTACCAATTCTGTTAATGAGGATTATAATCTGTGTGACTATATTAGAATATAACGTGTCCTAAGACCCTATAAGTAGGTATAAGGGGATCGTGTCCAATCACCAGTCACCCTGTATACATAGGCTGATAAATACATTAGCCTTATTTACGTCGTACAGCCGGGTAAAGGAAAAGGTTATACGGCGTTCCCATTACCCATGTAATTAACATAAAAAGCTAATTTGGCCCAATCAATTCCCTGTTCTTGTGTGAACAGAATCATTTTCTACTTGTAATATGAAACGCGATCCCTGAATCCATTATGGATGCAAACGTTAGGCGTAATAATTTGGTAAAGGTTCTCAGGTATGGAATATAATGACTCATGCCATTATCGCCTCATTATTTTTGTGTTAACCATTATGAAATACAATATTTTTTGATATTTGTCATGTTACTAGCCTGTTCCTGCGACATTGTTTTCATATAATTTATTATCTATACCTATTGAGAAGAGTGAATTTTGAGTTTCAAGTTAATCGGACTATTAACTTGAAATCCGAAATCTCTAATTTATTTTTATACTCGTACAATGTTTGTACCCCCCATTTTCCTACTTTAGGGGATGAGTACCTATTAAAAAAACTTTTTTTATGTTCACTCACGCTACGGAAGGCACCCTTTTTAACAAGTTGAGAACTTCTAGAAACACTCGTTCAGATTGAAAATTAATAAAAGCGTTTTATTGAGTAGATGCATAATGCACTCGTAGTTATTAGGTCTAACCAAAGACATCAAAGTTAAATAACTACAAATAATCTCATGACTCCGAAAATAATGTTACATTCTTTTATGGACCCATACCGACAAGTACGAGTTACGTCTAAACCCTTACGCTGCCACCCATGACAACTGCGACCGACCTAGATCAAGACTCTAATGGGGACTAAGATTGTTAGTCCAATTAGCATTAAGAATATTGGATGGTCAGTTCGTTTGTATGAATGAGGACTGGGGTAGGGACGTGTAGTAGTATTATTAGTAATAGTTAGTCCTGTTAGTTGTTGTTAGTAAGACCCTCGTTCTAATTCGGTAACAATAAATTAAGACGGCGACGGCTTGACAAACTTATTCCGTCATTGCAAGAAGATTAATAAGCGAGGACAAGACGAAATTAATTGCTTTGCGACCATATCTGAAGAAAATGTACTCAGGAGGTAGGTGAGTAATTAAGAGCAACAGTGAATGATGCTGTGTTAATGTTATCCGACTTCTAAAGTCTTGTGAGTTACTTGGGATTCCCCACATCTATCGAAAATACGGAATACTAATTCGATATCCTGACCTGAATTTTTGTGCGTCTACTAGGTTCAATAATTTGAATTTGAATACTTATAGAATTTTATTCAAAGCCGTGGGGACCCAATAACGGTGTATCTTAAATAAAAAAATTATGTTGATAATTAATTTTCGAGGGGCATGAGGGTTAATGAAAATGAACAGCCCGCTTTTTGTAATAAACAACTTTAATGTAAAGATTTCTAAGTAAATAACTTACGTTAATTACTTAGTAACCCAGACACTAATGTTAATTAGTTTAGATAAAGCGACTGAGATCACAACTCAAAAGTTTATACCGGGCATGAAACGATCAACTTATGTATGTACTGTAAGGACTGAAATAGCTTGTCTGCGTCGGCGATCTCCCTCTCCTTTGATGTGGGAGTTTTCAGATAACAGTATGTAAGTTAAAGATGCTCTTATTATTATTTTTTGTTAAGAAGAGTGACGTTCACAACATTCTTACTAGAAATGAGGTTTATTTTCATTTAATCGCATTGAAAAGTTTTAAAAAGTAAGTGCGCTCACCATGTAGAGTTTCATTACAATAAGTGTTAATTAATAATATAATTGGTACAAAGTGCAATGTTTACAAGTTACTTAAGTGTATTTGAGTGTATTATTAAAAGTGTATTTGAACTATCCTGATGTTTGAAATATTGAGGCAAGAATTTAATACCTAAGTTGACTTGGTAACTACAGCTCGAGTTACTCCTCCATGAAAACTTGAAATATATTCATATATAAAATATATATCGTATTTTATATTATATTGGTTAATTGATGATAAACAAAATATTAAGGAAACTCAATTATATTAATTATAGTAATCTAATAATTTCACACATTTATTTACGTTATTATTTAGGTTAAAACTGTTATTTATTATTTGTTACCACATTATTCCTATGTATACGACGGCTAACTACAGGAAAAGTGATTTCCTCAATTTCACTTTAACATTTAATACTTGTTCTCTTTGTTTGATAAAAATTGATAAGAATACTTTCATACCTATCATACCCTGAAATCCTGAGAGAAATACGGTACGGATTTGATTATGCCTCGTGAGGTATTAAGATTCGTCAGTCAGATACGAGTGCTGTTTATCACGTTTATAACGCCATATAACAAACTGCTACATCATAAATCATTTTAGCTTTATCATACGTCAAAAATTTCAGGTAATTTAGCAACCTGTGAATTTCCATAACTTACGAATATAAAATACTCGTGTTTCGAGTACCTATATTAATGACATCTTTGAAATAGATATCTACAACCGGTTCCGTTTCAGTTAGTAAATAAAAAAGTTTGTAATTTAGGTATGGTTTTTTAAAGATATGCTGAGGAATTATATATATTATATAAAATTATATATATTTAACTATCTTCAAAATTTAAATTTAAATTTTCGTTTTAAATTTATTAATCATTGCTTGCTTTGTTGAACAATCCACGTCTGAATTTTTCATCAAAGATGATGACTTGTAAAGCAATGACCCATTGTTAAGCTATAGTTATACAAGATTAAGTTATAGTTATTGTTATCGAATATTATTATTATTATATATAATTTTATATACTTTCTCACATATGAGAAATGTATGCAAAATTAAGGGATTTAATTAGGCGCAGCTTAAATTTTTACTTAAGTCGGTGTTAGCAAAGCCGGCGTATTTAAAACCGCGTCGACCTCAAACAAAAGTTGTAGCTGCTCCTGATTTATTACAAGGTACAAGTATGTAAAATTAAGGGATCTAAACTGAATATAATGCTACAAAAGATTTTTTTCAGAGACAAGATTAAAAAATGAATCCACTGATGGTGTTGGTGACTATAGGCTAAAAGAGTAGATAAGAAAATAAAAACAAACTAAAGAAGAAATGTGGGCGAAATAGAATATTGGCTTAAAAAAAAACTGACAATAAATTAGACTTTATAAAATTCAACGGCTTATTAAGTTAAGATTATATACAGAGATAAATGAACAGTAGTCTTTATTTGTAATCAAAGTAGTGACGTTATTGAAGTATCAATTAATTCATTTTAAAATTAAATCTGCCCCTTGCCATTTATTTTTAGAATCTCTAGATTTTCTGCAGACAGGGTGGAGTTAGGGTTGCCAGACACATCTTTATAATTTCCGGGACAATTCTACTAGTGCGATATAAAATAAATAGGTATTGGTACCTGAGATCTCGATTGTGTTTTTATTTTTTAAAAGGTCAGAGCCTTCAAAGCTTTGTAGAATATGTGCGATCAGGATAGAATAAATTTGAAATAAAAGCGTATTGATTTATTTATGTACATTATTCCCGACTAAACGAGACAAAAATTGAATGAATGTTAAAATTTTAAATTTGTTGTTTGAAATTAGGGGTATATAACGCGATCGAAAATACGACTTGGGCAGTTCAGTTTCGGAAGCGAATCCGGAAGAAGAAGAAAGTAGAAGAGACGTCAAGTAGAGCAGTAAAGTGAATAGTGAAGTGAAGTGAACAGTGTTGTGCCGCTATTACAGTATCGCGAGTGTTACCCTGTGGTGCGAATAAAACATCAACTATTGAAACCGGCGTTATTCCTTATATGTCCCTTACCCATTCCCGTGACAATATTATAAAAGCATAACAATAGAGCATTACCTTATAGTTTATTGATAAGGTAAACTTTGACGGGCAGTCAAACCGAATTGAACTAAAAACAATCCGGGACAATAATGTATAATTACTGGATATGTTTCCCGTATCTACTGGAATACTTATATAATTATGGACGAGAAATGAAATAGAAAATTATTTTTAGGTCTTGGTCAGCCTACGGTCACATGCAAGTTCATTTATTCCCCTTCTACCTACACATGTACTTATTATTTGTCACACTGAAATTGGGAATAGACAGAAAATTCCGGGACTATCCCGGATTTCCCGGCCATCTGGAAACCCTAGGTGTAAGTGAGGGGAGTGATCATTGTCTCACGAGGGTTAAATTAATTCCGTAGAAATGAAGATTAAATTATCAACAGTTCTATAGACGTGCGATGACTTACGAATGTTCTTGTAGGTTTGAATTACCTGAAAACAAAAAAGTAATTATAAAGGGTGTTTATACTTCCAAGGTAGTATTTTTATTTATTCGCTTATAGTCCGGCGGCTTGCGTCGATCGTAAGTGATCGATCGAGTTAAGCAACAACGGGCGCTGTGGGTAATTAGATAGGTGACCGCTATTAGCAAAAATAGTATTTTTATTAAATAGTCAAAAAGCGACCAATATTAAGACAAATACGACACAGCGCTCGCAATCACATCCATCCATAATTTTAAATGGCAAAAATGTTATCATAATCACCACTCCCGCTGACAAACATTTTGTTTTCTCAAAACTATATGTATAGGGAATACAACATTTCACGATTAGCTCAAAATTTTCGTGTAGACCGTTCTCAGTTTTGAATTGGAATAGAAAAACCTATTGCGCAAATTGTTTTGGAGTAGCTATTGAATGGAGCACTCGTGGACCCACTGACGTAACAGGTATACCTACGTCACTATAAAATACCTATTCTATAACAGCACTCCTACTGAATTGTGAAGCCGACTCCAAAAATAAACTGCCACTTTTCATTTAATTTTTAGAGTACCTAGGTATTGTATTGCTTGTTTCCGCGAAGAGTAGCAATAATAGATTGAAGTAATAGTGGTGGGGTGGACACTTCCTCGCCTAGAACATTCCGTCAGTTCTGAAATGATTCCTACGCTTCATTGCTGATACAGAAGTTGTAAATATTACGATTCAACCCGTTTTTGAAGTGATTACTTCTTTAGTATCGTTGTGATTTATAATTCGTTGAAACGGAAATGACGCGAATGAAGTATCGGCAAAATGGCGGCTGACGTAAGCATAGCAAAACGTCAATATTTGGACTGACAGTATTCGTTGTTACGAAGTTTCACTTCTAGCACGTGTGAATAGCACACATTTTGATTTTTTGTGTTATTACATTGAGCTTGATCAAGACGTTTCTTTAAAAAAATATAGTTGGTAATCAAAGAAAAAGGTATTTTTGTGTTATTACATTGAGCTTGATGAAGACGTTTTTTAAAAAAATATATAGATGGTAATAAAAAAAAAAGGTAATATCAACCAGGACATAGTACCGTCAAATACCGGCCTGTTGTTGATATCCAAAAAGTTATCTTAACCCCCCTTTTATACCTTAAATTGGAGTTAATGAAAAATGTTGTTAAAGAAATATAAAAAGAAACTTTAACTTAATCTACAAATCAGATCAAGATTACAGATAATTATATTCATTAAAAGTAATCATATTCTATTGTATTTATCGTGTTGAAGAAACAGTTTAATTGATGGAAGTTTTATTGAATGGACTTCGTAAATTGAAACGCGTCATAGGGGCTATATCAAGATAGGGATGGGTTGTTGATCAACAATATTAATGGGATTTGTAGAATTCATTACTCTTTATTACGTTAACATAAGTGAAATATAGTTTAAGAGCACACAAAATTATACAGGGTGTTAGGGGTTCAATCAGAAACCTTGAAACCTCGTTTTCGGACCGTGATTGTAAGTAATACTACATCGAGAAAAAAATTGGTGAATTTTTTGGACCATATAAAAAATTTTAGATTTTTTTTCTTACATTTTGAAATATGTCTTAATTCTTCCGGCCTTGTTTTCAAAAATATATTGAAAAAAAAACAATTCTATATTGAGTCAATCGGTCAAATTTAGAATTATCACAATCACTTATGTACTTCACGTTATCGCTCTGTTGAAGGCGACAGACCCAGATGACGTGCCAGCATTTGTGGCGAAGGAGTTGCATAAGCTGCCCCCCGTCACATTCGATCACGTTGATGTCACCAGGTTGCTGAAGGAAATCATATCCCTGAAGACGAGCCTGGCGGAGATGCAGACCAAATTGGAGGCATCGGACAAGACCGTAAGTGATTTACGTGCCGAAGTAGTATTGTTACGCAATGCTGTTTCGATAAGTAGGTCACCCGATGCAAACACACTTCACAATGTGAATGTACGTCGCGGGGCGCAAAACGCATCCGTCAGCAGTTTTGAGTCGGCGAAGTCAGCGTCCCCGATCGTAAACAACGCGGACGGTGCATCGCGCCCAGTAGCTGAAAAGGTTATGACATCTGAGAGTACGTCGACCCCTACACGTGCCTACGCTGCCATAGCCGCCACCATCAAACCCGCTGCATCGCAGGCCAAGCAGCTAAAAGGGGAAAAGCTGAACCATCGTGGAGCATCTCACAGGGATCTGCCACAGCAGGGTCCAGTAAAAGACCAGGGTGACGAGGAGGGCTTCATCAAGGTTGAAAAGAAGAAGAAGAGGAAGCCCACCAGTCGGAACCAGTGCGGTACCGCACCGACAGGACCGAACCATCTGCTGCGTCCGGCTATACCGACAACGCTGTTGTACGTGTCCCGACTGCGTTACACCACTCAGGCTGAGGATGTGGTGGAGTACATCCGAATGAAGACCAACTTTCGACTGAGGGTCGTGCGGTTGGAGTCTCGTCACAATGTTAACTTCGGTTCCTTTGTGGTGAGATTGCCCACCGAACAGCTGTCGACCTATATGAAGGAAGAGTTCTGGCCGAAGGGTGTTGTATTCCGGCGATTCCGAGGCCGGCTACCAAACACCGCGCAACACACGACGCCGTCCATTCGTGATTAATAGTTTTATTTATTTTATGTATAGTATCTAATCTTAGTTTTAAGTTTATTATTGTATCATTTTATGTTGTTTAAAATTTTTTTTTTATGTATTATTTTGTAATATTATAAATTAATTGTATGTATTTTATTTTATGGGCCATAGATGCCTGAAATAAATGATTATTATTATTATTATTACTTACATACTTATATACTTTTTCTTTATGTATGTATCCACTTACAGAGTGTATATTCTATTACTTAAAGACATTAGTATGACAAAAAAGCTGAAATCGATAAGGGATACCGTTTACGTAATATACGGCGATGTTTTCCTACAATTCATAAATTCATTCTTGGAAAGGGCATTTACGGAAATAATGTCCATATTCAATATAAGGAATTTTTCAGTGGTCTTTCGATATGCTTTCTCCTGCTCTTTTTAGATATTGGCAAGATGCCGAGGGCCTTTTTGGGGTAACGGCAGTAAATAATACTAAGTTGAGCATTGTATCTTAATATCAATCAATATAAGTATATGGTAATGTCCATTGCAGGCCTGTAGCTCAGGAGCGCCCCTGGCTGTTGGTACCAGGTTCGATTCGAGGCAGATATTTATGTGAAAATAAATGTTTCGTTTCTGACCTTGGCAGTTTGTAATGTTACAAATTCATATATCGTAGAAGGTAGGAATGTGTGAGACTTTGTTTGTTTTTGAAGTTCCATTCCATGATTTAGAAACATTGACTTATTATTTAGAAAAGAGAAAAAATGGCTACAGAAGATCTTACCTTCCTTACGTATTTAAACCCTTTTGGTGGTATTCATATAATTTGGGATATACCTACTAACCGCAATTTCACAACATTTATTTTTCATCACACATAGATACCTATCCATTTTATTAAGTTAAACAAAAACAGATGTAAAATAATGAAATCCATATTTTTCTTTTTCCGAAATTATGATGGTTTCATTAGTAATTTTCAATTTGAATTTCATTTTGTTCATAATAGACGTAATCGCTAAATGACGTCAAGATCACGACATAACGGCGTTTATGTCTTTGACCTGACGATAAAACCTAACACATACATGACTTTGTCGTTGTAATTTTGTCATAGTTTTGTTAGCAATAAAATGACATTTATGACAATGTCGAGGTCTTGATGTTTCTTGGCTACAACCCATTAATGGCCCACTACTGAGCACGGGTCTCTCCTCATACCTGAGGAGGCCTAGAGCATACTCCACCACGCTGCTCCAGTGCGGATTGGTGGAGGGGTTAGTGGCCAACCCAAGTGTCGGAAATTTTAAGCCGCCCGAAGGTATCCGACATGGCTTAACGACTGCTACCAAATGATAACAACCGGGACCGACGGCTTTACGTGCCCTCCGAAGCACGGAAGCGCTCAAGAAATTTTGCCACTAGCGGTCACCCATCCAACTACCGACCGCGCCCGCTGTTGCTTAACTTTGTCGATCACTTGAGATCGACGCAAGCCGCCTATGGGCTATGAGCGCTATGAGCGCTTCTTTGATGTTTCTTAATTACGCCTAATTCAGTAATATAAAGGCATTTACGTCGTTCAGTCTAACCTGTGACGTCATCACATATTTTTATATTTTATTTTATTCTCCAAATTAAGCACTTATATGATATGAAAATAAAAATAACTGTATTTTTGTTTTCATGATTTTGAAATATTTTCAATTAGACTAATAATTTCAAAGTCACAGGACAGAACGCAGCACCTGGCACAAAACAGCAAAGCCGAGGATGACTATGCCCCGTCGGCAAACAACACTTTGCTTTATTAATTTGCACGAAACAGATTTCAACATACGCCTGTATTAGTTGAGTGGCAACTTCAAGGAGGTGTGTACTTGAGTATTCATAATTATTTAAAAGTGGCAAACATTTCAAATATTTCTTTTCCACTGCTCTCTTCTCAAGGCGTGTACGGATTTTTTTGAAATATTACTATAATAAATTTATTTTGAACACATTAATATTATTACGGTTAAAAATAAACGTCAAACTTAAATTTCGGCTACACCAAGCACAAGAAAGTTTGACAGTACTTTCATATTTATTGTATTATGGAAGCTCTTGAGAACCTAGGCGAAGTTTTGAGCAGAACCTTTATGCAGTGACCCAGATAGGTTTCAGAGCACAAAGAAATTCCAAATAGACACGTCTAAGCTTTTGGTGCTGTGGAATATCGAAGATCAGACTGGAGTATATTACAATGCATCTCTTCTTGCTAGTACTCGTTTGACGTATTCTTTTAGGACATATTATTGGGATACTTCAACATTTCACGATTGTCTTCTTTAGCTTCGGGTTTGAATTTTGTATCCTACCTATCTTAAAAATGTAGTACATACATATTTACTTACAATTTCGAAGTTAGAGTTAATAGTTACAAACAATTTTGAATTGAAAGTCTGTTAAAGTATCACAATGCTCATGTTCTCTGAATGAAAGCCACCGAGCTATTTGATTAGCAGAGATCAAAGTCCGAATACCCACGCCTTTATTTGGCAAACAAAGCGCAATTGCAAGTTACTGCGCACAGATGGTCTTGGGTTAATGAATCGAAATGCCATCGAGCGAGCCGAAGCTAATTACCAACATAGGGACTGATTGAGTTGGTTCAATGGTTTTTCGTTAGGAGCTACCTACAATAGTTACGGTAAGTTAATGACTCGATTAAATACTAATTATAATACCTTAAAGGGGTTAAATCTTTACATTGGATAGGTATTTGTATTTTGGATATTTTAATACCAAGGTTTTGCTAGCGATATAAAGGACAATTAACAATTTTTAACGAGGTTTTAAGCGCTCATAGCCCGGCGGCTTGCGTTGATCTCAAGTGATCGACAAAGTTAAGCAACAGCAGGTGCGGTCGGTAATTGGATGGGTGACCGCTAGTGGCAAAAAATTCTTGAGCGCTTCCGTGCTTCGGAGGGCACGTAAAGCCGTCGGTCCCGGTTTGTTATCACTTGGTAGCAGTCGTTAAGCCATGTCGGCTACTTTCGGGCGGCTTAAAATTTCCGACACTTGGGTTGGCCACTAACCCCTCCACCAATCCGCACTGGAGCAGCGTCGTGGAGTATGCTCTAGGCCTCCTCAGGTATGAGGAGAGACCCGTGCTCAGTAGTGGGCCATTAATGGGTTGTAGCCAACGAGGTTTTATGTTACAAGGTATGGGTTGATGAAACTGTATTTACTGAGGTTCTGTATCGTCATATGAAAAGATCTAGTATCGTCAAATTAAAAACTCTATGGACGTCACTTTATTCCGCGACTCGTTCACAAGGCAATAGGGATATGCATACACATTAAACTTCTCGCAGGATCCACAAAAACTAACCTGAAATACTATTGCATTTTACGAGTAAATCATTTTGCCTGATTTGCCCGCGAAATATACATAAGTACCTAGTATGTATTCAGACACTCACGAATCATTCGGTGTTAAAGTTTATTACTATTGAAAATTTGTAGCAAAAGTTGTACGACTCAATACTTGCTACTTAATTACAGACGATTCGCAAACTATCTGCTTAGTATTCCTCTGATAGACCCAAATAACTCAAATTGTAGTTTAATTTTACTATGTTTATGGAGAAAACTTTAAACTTATACAAATTAATCCATAATAATTTTATAAACGCGATAATTATGTAAGTTTGTTTGTTACGGCAAGAAATTTTGCTACATTGGATTGGACTGCTTATTTTGTATTGTTATAATTTGATTCTTTTATAATTCAATTAGTATATCCTTATATTTCCTTATTTTAACTTAGCTAGCTCATTATAAAAACCCTGTGACGTTAGATATAAAAGTGGAAAATAAATAAATGTTATGCAAAGCACAGAGAAAGATATAGAGTAAGTACCTTTTATCGCATATCTACATATCTATTACCGCTATATCTAGAAGTACCTAAAAAAATCAAGGGTAGGTAATAATTTAAAATCCCTATACAAGGAACAGGGGTTTTTAGCAACGTATGCTATATAAAATATATGCCTCAAAAACAGAGACAGTTATTTAAACGTAGCGCGTAGCTGGGTCAGTATTTCAATTCAATATTATAAACGGAGTTTGTGCGATACATCGCTCTCGCGTAATGGCGTACCGAATTCGCCCCTAATCGCCGCTCTGGAGCCGATTTCAGGGGTTATGGGCTGGAAGGAAAGACAAAGGTCTACTGATAAATCTCCAGAAAATGTATGAGTACCATCCTTTTTAAATTTATTTATTTATCTGGTAAATATTGTATATGTTATTTCTTATATCTTTTAAGACCTATAAAGTATAAACCGCAACTTTCTGTCCATGGACGGTATATAAGAATAACTACTAGCATTCTTATAACTTGGTTATATATTTTCATTAACTCTATTTTAACTCTATATTTGTTTCTATATTTTGTTTAATGTTATTTGTCCACTTGTAGGTAATACGTGGTAATACCGTCAAATTCGGTAAATGCTATTCTCCATATTATATTGAAATTCGACTATATTCGCCCTTATTTATTTTTATTCACTCTTTTCCCAGCTCATCAAACTGAATAATTTTATCTTGTTAAAGGTAAGATAATGAATATTATATTTACTTTCCCAAACCTAAAAAGAACTCGTAAAAGTTAATTTAACTTTACGTGTAGTCTTTAATTTGGAGGAAGGTTGTTTGGAGTAAACAAGTGTAGAGTTTTAGGGTCATAATCTTTTTATGCCATTTTTATAAGCCCAAACACTTACACAGCGAATGACCCTTCGGCCTTTATTCATAGAACCCGCGGATAATCTTATATTTTATTGCCTCAATCCTTATTGTAATCACATAAAAATGAAATTATTTGGCTCGCGCATGTGCTGACTGTATTATAAGCGGCTATTTGTGGCTAGAAAGTTTTATAGCAAAGTAAGAATATGTTTCCATTGTCCATTTGAACTATATTTAACACTATAAAACAAGGAACAAAGAAATCCCAATTGACTTATGTATGAACGAATATCCTAAGTTTACTTTATCACATTGGAGTTCATCATCACTTTATCATTAGGCGGGATCGTTGTACAATATTGTCATCAAAACAGTAAACATTTTTTTTACGTTATAGAGGTATATTTTTCAAATACCTACCTCGTAACCTACTACCTACCTACTCGTAATATTGACATTGACAGTTCATACTTTCAACCTACACACCTCATTTACGGCCTGTTAACATAAACAAACAATCCATAATTTATGAGGTAGTTATTTTATAAAATAATGTAAGGAACGAAACAATCAAAGTACATAAAATTATGTAAACAATCGCTTGAAGCCTTTGTTCTTCATTGCTTTGTAAACTTTCGGGATTATAAACAAACCTCGTTATAGTCCCTTAAGAGATGAATCTAGTGAACCTTAAGCCTTGAGTAATATAAATTGTATCAGTTTTGATTCGCATTTAGCTATTCAAAGGCTGCGTAGGTAGCTATCTCATCCTTCCCGCTGCCGTATGAAGCTATCGTAAGATACCATTATATAGCCAATTATGTACATCGGCTCGTTTTATGGTATGTTTATCTCTTAGAGATAGACTTTACTTAGGGCCAGTTTCACCGGTTACGGATAAAGTTCCGGATAGTTATCTGACATTTAATGCTATCTACCAGTTAAAGGCTGCTAATAACTTTTTTCTGTTTCACCATCTAACTCCCGGATAATTTAACTGATACATAAAGTTGACAGTTGACGGAACGGCAACGTCGCTTTTTTGCGTTTCGTTACTACTACGTAAATTATCGTCATTTGAAAACAATTTTAAAAACCTAAATAATAAAATACTTTTTGATCAAAATAATCCAAGTCAAGTTTTATTATATTATCAAGTTTAATTTATCAATAAAGAACGGAAATAGTAGGATTCCTATGCTTTACTAGGTATTCAAATTCTAAATGTGTTTATAGAAACGAAACGCAAGACATGTGTCATTTTATTTTTTTCGTTCCCGCCATTTGACTTGACAGATTTTTTATCCGTCGGATAACGCCTCTAACAGCCACTTGAAGTGGCAGTTATCTTAACCAACACTTTATCTGTGAGATACTTCTATCCGAGACCTGTGAAACCAAAAGTTGTAGTTTATTTGGGAGTTAAGTTCCTAATAGGCTATCCGGAGCTTTATCCGTAACCGGTGAAACAGGCCCTTAATAAACTTTATGGTCTAATTTGCATGATTAATGAGCATTCTTTAAAAAAAGTTACAATTAAATATAGCAACGTATGCGCTACAAGATTACGGACAAGAGGTAATGCTTCGTAAGTATGCAGTAAGTATGTCGTGTTTTGTGCTTATTTTTACTTTAAATTTGGTAAACACAGTGCATTCCTCTACGATAAATAATTTAAATACTTAGTTAAAATTGGGTTACCATCCAATTTTAACTGCATTGTGGTTGTGTTATTTATGTATCTGTTGTATTATGGTGTATTATGTTGTATGATAATAAGACAAATTGGATCGTTGCGGAAATTCTAGGAAGAATGCAAAGGCCCAGATAGTTTGAATATAATGTAGATTTTTCGCTATCGTCCGAGCTATTTTAGGATTGCGTCCTTTTCTTTGTTAAAAATATGAGTACTTTACTAACTTTCGCCGGATTGGGGCTAATGTATTATAGAATGCATATATTCTAATACAGACCCTGATACTATTTTGGGTGTCGACCCTGATCCCAAGTCCACCTAACGACTTGTCGTGTTACAGTTGGGAGCATGAGAGCCAGTAGGTATTTTCTTTCTTGGCATGGGTGATGACTTTAGTGTTCCTGATATCCTTCAGCGTCGGTGATCACTTACCGTAAGGTCGTATGCTATTTCCATAAAAAATATGGCACAAATAAATCTCCGAGAGTTGTTACAAAGACTGAATAAAGACATCTCGTTGTAAACCGACCTGTGACGTCATCCCTCGTCTTCAACTTAGGACTTGAAGCCGGTTCAAGGAGCGCAATTCGTTTTACGCCCACGTCATCTGACGCTTTTACCCGAGACCCTTCGATGTAATGGATAGTTACCGTATGGAGACCGCGGCTTGGGTTGCAGTTAAACTACGAGACAGAAATAAACTTGCTTACTTCTACTATGGATATATTTTTATTGTAATCCATCAAGCCCCTATGAAAGGATAATAAAGGCAAAGAAGTTTATGGGTGTTATAATTTGTTAACTAGTCGACGTTCATAGTTCAACGCGCGACGGGTTTGTGAGGCTACGTTCCGATGATGGCAAGATTTTATTTGAGGTAACATTTTTTCTTGGCGAAAGTATTTCAACTTATTCTTGACATGAGCATCATGTTCGTAGGATCCCACGAAAACGCGATTCGGTCATGTATTGCAATTTGGTTTTCTGATTAAACATTGGACCCCGTAGCACAGTCTCCAATTTCAATACACGTTTATCACAAGCGAATCCTTAGTGCCTGCCTACTCTACGACAAACTCTAGTTCTGATTAGAAAGGGAAATGGGCTATCTATCTGTAATTTACTCGTTATATATTATCCTGAGGGTAGGCTGTGAGAAAAACGAACATCGCGCGCGATAAATTATGTAATGTAACGTTAAGGATTTAAAAGGTTTTATTATAATGTTACAGTAATTCGATGTAATTTGATTCGATTCCTTATGTTATGTGGAGATGAATTCTAAGATATTGAACGCACTAATTTAGCAAAAACCTGTCCTTATTTGAAATTTAATTACGTATATTTAAGTTTCAAATACATCTGTAATTAGATCACAAATAACACCTGTTTTCGTTAAC
This sequence comes from Ochlodes sylvanus, assembly GCA_905404295.2. Classification (NCBI taxonomy): domain Eukaryota; kingdom Metazoa; phylum Arthropoda; class Insecta; order Lepidoptera; family Hesperiidae; genus Ochlodes; species Ochlodes sylvanus. The sequence goes on along the minus strand of FR990130.1, from coordinate 10,882,691 downwards.
CTGAAGAAAAATTGCTGCATGTTTTTACTGCAATTTGCATAATAAGACAGGAAATGTTTCAGACAGATAAATGCTTTGGGGCTTCTGTGCTAAGCATTCTTATTTTATGCACAATGAACACGGGCTTGCTTCAAGAAATGTGCACTCGCGAACGTACATTTGACGTATGTAATTTAATATGCAATTATTTAACTATTCAGAATAGTCCTGAGTTTATGAGTTGTATTTCAAAGTTATAGTGTCAAGTTACACGATACACGTAAACAACAAATTATTATGCATATTTCATTCCCCTGTTGTCTTCAAATTTTGCCAAATTCATACTTACTACATCCCTATTGCGATTTTTAACGTAGTTACCAGTGCCAATAGGCTTTCACACTTTACATCGTCTAAGTTATCGATTAAATTTATCGATTTGAAGGTCTACCAATTCGCACATGGCGGGCGTGGTGGACTATGGCCTGTAGTCTTCACATTGTTAGAGAAGACCCGAGCACAGCAGTGGGACAATTATACAGGGTGTAATCGTTAAGTGTGCACAGGCGATTATTCCGTAACTATTACAGATATCAAAAAGCTTTAAACTGATATCGAAAGCACTTTACCTAATGAGTAAAATGACAATAATAATTTATTAAAATAAAAACGAGAAATATCCAAAAAAATTACATTAAACTCTCCCATACATTTAGTATGAGATAGTAGAAAGGTTTTACTTTCTTTATTTAAAGTGGAATAGTACCTACTCATTTTGCCTTATCATTTTATAATGATGTATGATATGATATTGAAGAATTTCAAGTAGATACACCCGTGTAGATTAATTATCTTACCACTTCAAATTAATAATAAACCTTGTTTCAATATCGTATTGATTTGAACTGGCTGAAAAGCAACATACTAAATAACAACAAAAATAAAGATACTCTTTGGTGTTCGTTCTAAATTCAAATTCTTTATCGCGGGAGTAGGTACTATTCCATAAAGAAAGTAAAACCTTTCTACTATCTCATACTAAATGTATGGGAGAGTTTAATGTAAGTTTTTTGGATATTTCTCGTTTTATTTTTAATAAATTATTATTGTCATTTTACTCATTAGGTAAAGTGCTTTCGATATCAGTTTAAATTTTTTTGATATCTGTAATAGTTACGGAATAATCGCCTGTGCACACTTAACGATTACACCCTGTATATGTATTATACTCTGTAGGAAAACAAAAACATCCTAGCCGTCGTAAAAGACGCACTAACGTAAGACGTGGTAAGCATGTAAGTATCTAATGATAATTATGAATATATGTATGTTATGTAATTTAACTGGAAACCGTATTTTTATTTATTTTTATTTCAGTAGGTACATATAATTATGAACATTGTATTAAAGTAGTTATATGTTTATATATCGGATAATCCGGAATTTGCTTGTTTGCTGCAGGTTTTCTCAAAACGTATTCCTTCACCGTTTTAGCAAATTAATGATAATATTTAAATACTTAAAACGCACACAATTCCGAAAAGTCAGAACCCTCTAGACCCCCCGAACAGGAGACCGAAATATTAACCACTAGTGACTAGGCTATTACTGCCTTTTATAATTATTAATTCGAGTATCTACCTATACCTACTTATTTTACAACATCTTCGCAAATTTTAAAGTACTTGGCATTGTCAATCAAGAATAAATACGTATAACATCTTGTAATGAAATATAGTATAATATTAGTTAATAAATTTGTACAAAAGTATCCGGCAGCAGTTAGTTTCTTACATTTTGTAAAAATATCGGGTCTGTTATCGTGTTACGTTTATCGATATAGCCCATCCTTATCAGTTTCTCCGAATCAGGTGGTATAACCTTGTACGTGTGAAAACGTCATATTTTTATAAAATAATGCATACATAATGTAAAAAAGACGCTCGTTCAAGTTTTCACAGGAGTTGTCATCGAGAAAATAAAGAAATGGAAATAGTATAATTTATAAAGGTAACAAAACACCAAATATGGCAAGGAAAAATAAAAACTAAGATAACATGTTAAGGTGCATTTTCAACTATAAACAGCCGATTTGATAGACTATTTTAAGTTGACAAGTACAAACCAATTAAAATGTAAGTTTCTTAGTGTGAATAATACGATTAGGGATTTACTTGTGTTTATTTTGCTACCGTGGTTTTCTTATTAATCAACACCTGTACCATTTCCACTTCTTTCTGTATTTCGTGAGAGTATCTTTCTTTTTGTTTTTATTTAGTATGTTGCTTTTCAGCCAGTTCAAATCAATACGATATTGAAACAAGGTTTATTAATTATTTGAAGTGTAAAGAAGTGGTAAGATAATTAATCTACACGTGTGTATCTACTTGACATTCATCAATATCATGTCATAAATAATTATAAAATGATAAGGGTAAAATTAGTAGGTACTATTCCACTTTAAATAAAGAAAGTAAAACCTTTCTACTAGGTATCTCATACTAAATGTATGGGAGAGTTTAATGTAATTTTTTTGGATATTTCTCGTTTTATTTTTAATAAATGATTATTGTAATTTTACTCATTAGGTAAAGTGCTGTCGATATCAGTTTAAAGCTTTTTGATATCTGTAATAGTTACGGAATAATCGCCTGTGCACACTTAACGATTACACCCTGTATAGTAGATAATTAGATAGTATTATTATGTAACGATGCTAATATGTATTTGTTTTATTAATAGCATTTTACCAATATTTATAACATTTTTTTTATTTTAAATTACATAACTTACATCATCATGTACATAACTTACAAAGGTCAACACATCGCACAAATAGTAATGCCGTGTTTCATGAAAGTGATTACGGTCACGTCAATATTGAATGTAACAAATTCAAAACTAAGCGGATTTTAAAGGATAAAAGGTATACCGACAGAGGGAATATTAAATATCTTCTAAAATACCTCCAACAACCCTTATCTTAAACTTTTGAAAGGCGGTAACTATATAAGGCTTGAATACACTGAGTTATTGAAATGATCTATTGCTTTATCTTTTTAAACGAATTACAATAAATATCATTTAAGTTTCTAACAAATTAACAAAGCTTAATATTATTATCAAAAAAGAAAATTGTTTGCAATCACTGTAATAACTTTCCACTTAGTTTATAACACTGGTAATGGAGATTTACGCCAGCACGTCTACAAAGTAATTTCAAGAGCGTTAAAGCCTAGGAAACGCTGAAAGCGATTAATTTCTGATGTAATCTCAGAAACGATTTAAGGAAACACTTAATTTTTCTCACCAACAAGAGGAAAATTTACGTTCCGTTATATCAAAAATATTATAACGAGAATATTATATCGTTTCACAGCAAATAAAGAAGTACTCGTAAGTGGATAAGTATCAAAGTAATTTACATTTCGTTTTTTTAACGTTTGTTGGAATATTGCATAAATAATTCATCTTACTCATTTCAAGGGCCGCTGCCCAACTTGGGATGTAAGACTGAATGAAGTTATAATGTACTCTGCTCGTTCTTTAATCTTGTGGCTAAATATACCATATAAATATATTATTATTACTATAATAAGTAAATGGCTTAATAATTAAGTATTTAATAATAATTTGACGGCATTTTTGCTTTCAATTTAGATGGTATAAAATTTTAATATTTCTATTTTGATATTAAAATTTATCAGTTATATAAAAAGAATAACTTAGTATCAACTTAAAAAATATTTGAAAATGAAAGTCCGAATCGGCCTTGTATGGGATAATAATGTATTCAGAAGCATTGTCCATTACTGAGGATTTAAGACTAAGGATAGAAAAGAAGGCGAAAGATACATTACATGAACCTGAATATTAGATTTTTGTTTTTTTTTTGGTTTCGTTGTGTAATAACGTTATAAGTTGATAGTAAACGCTTTAGAGGATACATTAATTTTATTATATTTAGCCATTGACTTAAATGTTTTAGCTCATGATAAAAGCTTGTTTTTAAAAAGGTTTCTTTACTTGTATGTTTTACCTTTCATTTCATTTATGTAAACAATATTTTATTTTTATCCTGCTTCTTAAATTCTCAACCCGTTTATTATTATGGTGGGGGGTCAGTTACAAGCAGATTACTGACTGTTTATAGTCAGACGTAGTATAGAATGTTACACGTCAGTGATATTCTCGACGTAGGCTGTCTTTTCGTTTGCTGACTAAAATACTATCATTATCTAGTAGAGTAATAGATCCAGTTTTTCATACAAATTAAACGTTCTGTCACGATAAGCACGTTAAAATAAATAAGCATGAACATGTTTTGCAAATGAAAATCACGAAATTTGTCATGAAAATGTTATATATAATTGTTATCAAAACTGCAACCATAAATCGCATAATTATCGGTTCACAACTAACTTTTTAACTAAAATCTCCAACTTTAAATTATGAATCTCAGCCGTGCGAAATATAAATGCAAATTTTAAAACTTGCTGAATAGCGAGAGAATTGGAATCAGTTTAAATTTATCATTTTCAAACAGCTGCTGCTATTTCCTGTTATACTCGTATGTATTTTGTAAGCTGTAATTATTTAATGTAAACCGGTATTTTTACACATGATACAAATCAAAACAAATACTACGCAAAAGAAATAACATTTTTAACTTTCATTCGCCTATGTAATATGTCTGAAGTAATTTTGAATTACAAAATTTATTTAAGTGGCAAAGCGGAATGCTTCTTGTTTTGCTTGTGTATTTGTTGGTCGGTAAAAATTCCTATCGTAATGCATAAAATTCGACGGTATTAATCTATAGGCGTTACGAAGCCAACCAACAGAAGCAGGGAAGTTTGACTTGGACTTGAGACCCTAAAATTATTTTTTTCTCGTAAGTGTAATTTGAAATTGTAAATCTTGAGAGAATAGTAACTACTTTAAATGTATTAACAGTGGCCGACGTGTTGAAAGTGCCCACTAGTCAAGAAAAACATAAAATGTGGCCACTAGCAATTACATACCTAACGAGCTATTGATCGCGTCTTGTTTTATCTAGTCAGTACACAAGCCTTGGGCTATAAAATTTCATCCTAAATAAATGTTAAAATTGCTATGTTGTTTGCTTTACAAAACAGACCTGAAAAAATTGGGGTAAAAATTCTTTTACACATTTTCTCACTTTGTGGTTAATTCTGTGCAAATACACCTTAATCCTACTTTCACTTGTGAACTTCCAGGTTAATTCAAGATTTGCCGTGGCTTTGAAAGCCGAGAAAGTCCCCTCTCTGGGTCTGTTTACTTCAATTTGTTGACATGATTGCGTTCAATTTAAAGATTTAGGCTAATCCTTAATTTACGATACCTAATCTAATAAAATTAGTAAGGATGGGTTCGATTCCCGCAGAGATTTCGAAGTCATTTATCACATGAACAATGTACACATGAACAATGAACACATGAACAATGAACACATGAACAATGAACATGAACATGTATTTCTCTTAAGATCATATTTTTTTATAAGTATTTTATGTTAAAAATAGTGTAGGGTCAATGATATGTTTGTATTATTTATTGCTGTCGCCATTTTTCCTGTGATATCTGTCTTGGGTGGACGATAAGTTTAACTATTGTGTCCACACGAATTGTAAAATATTTATGAAGACAATCATTATATATTTATTATTATTTTTGTTGCATAAAAAGCAGTTTACTACTACACTTAAATGTTCATTGTTGATCATCAAATACTAAATTTAGACCTGGACCCAGATCTAGACATGTAGAAAGTCACGTATTTTTTTCCTAGTTTTCACACGCAACACGGTAACGCATTGAACATATTATTGAAAACTATAATTTTGTTGAAACATAAAAATAAAACTCAATCTCGAATCAGAGGGGTACGAGTATTGTGTCTTTTTTCCGCCGCAAACAAGATGCCAGCTGTATTTTTGTAAAAGCACACATGAGTTATAGAGCTTAATGCTTACTAGGCTAGGAAAACCTACCCTTAAATCACATGAACATTACAAAGCGTGGGCTCGTAAAAATTCAGCTCGCATACGGGATGCTATCTTGTGTAAATTCACGGCGCCTACATGTGAAACGGGAATGGTACTAAATCGTTTATTTAATACCGCAGAACATCTCTAAAACATTGCGGTACAAGCAAAGGAGCTGATAAGTGTTTTCACCCTCGTATTCTGAGCTCTCTACAAACACGATGAAACAAGATATGGTTCCTTTTATGGTTATACGTATTTGCTACAGGAACTTGAATGATTTGGAGTTGAAGTATTGGAATCTTTCAATTCTCAAGTTGGTTTGATTAATTAAATTTCCGTCGTTAAATCTCATCAGAGGAATCCCTGCAATGATACACATTAAGGAATCGAGATGAAGCCGGTTCAAATTTCCTAAATTGTGTGGACATACTGGTCTTCCAGTGTTCCATAGTCTGTAAATCTCATCTAATCTAATCTTAAAACTTATTGTATGTACAGTAATAATCAGATAATAAGCTGGGTAAATGCAGTGTTATTATAATTTTGTGGTTTTAAAAGCTAGAAGCTAACTGCTAATTAGTCGTGAGAAGAAATAAGTTTTTCATCCAGGAAAATAGTCTTAAGATTAATTATCCAATTTCGAACTAAGAAAAGTGTTTTAATAATTTATTCACTTTTTAAATTTTTCTTCACCGTTTCCGATGAATTAAAACTTCATAAGAAAATGGAGGCAACTTAAGAATAACGAGAGAAATCTAAGTTCACCGATAACTTGTATTAATTGTGAGGAAAGAATTGCATCCTTCATTCAGCCAAGCTAAGCTTTTGGGTGTCCTTAGTCTTAGGCCTTATAAAATAAGATAAATGTATTTTAATAGTTAATACTAACACTACTAACATAGTATTACGCACAATTGTTAATAATGCCACGGTAATAATAACCTACTAATAATATATGGATCTCGACGTCCGAAATAAAGATTTATTATTATTATCTTGTCGCTGGGCTTGGTATCACCTAATTTAATCCCGATGGTGTGATGATGTTGGTGATGGTGTACGAGGTGGTAAGATTCATTACACATCTGGCCAGCTGCCCCCTTCTTAAAGTCGACACAGAAATAGTTTTCATGTTCAGATAACAAACTTGGAGAACCAGTTGATAGGCAGTTTAGTCATTTCTTTCATTCCATGTTTAATTGTTTTGTTGTAGGGAAATGATCTAAGCGGAGATTGATTTATTCCTAAGAGGATGATCAATTCACGGAAAATCGGATAATAGTTATACATACTTAAATTACATAACTTGGGACAGGTAAGTCAAAAATTTAAATTGAATATCAAATCACGCACACATACATACACACACACACGTACACACACAATTGCGCTATAAACGAAACAAGTACACGTGTGTCTGTAGTAAATCTATTCTCCAAATGTGATTATGGTAATGCCGTCTACTAATACCTCTGATCCTCTGAATGTGTACCTAATGACGATATTATCGGTAACTGTAATCTGTGGAAGCCGATGTTTAATGGAGGATTTTGGTATTATAACCAGGCGTCCGTGTAAATTGTAAGTAGAGTATTGCTCGTACTATAAGTATTCTATTATTTACACCATCGATATTATCCGAAAGTAAAAGTTGAGTAGAGGAAAATACGGTGCGCAGTTTTGCTTTTTATAATACTGTATTGGATGTTATACAATTTTAATAAGAAGGTAATATGTTCCTTTGAAAATGAAATGAAATCTGGACAGGAATTATTTCTTTATTAATAATATTTATATTTGCTAAGCAAACTAATAAAATATTTATTTTTTCTTGCGTTTCGTTTCTTATCTTATCTTACTTTCCTTATCTTCAAAAAATTGCACTTCTTTATCTTTTCATAGCAACCAAATTATTATAACTTGGTTGGTTGACTTATTTAAACAAAAAAAGAACATTAAACGCCTAACCGTACCAATAATACCTATTGCGGGTAGTCATAAACATGAAGATCACGATCAACCTTATGACCAACGTTGATGACGCGTTTCCGGTACGTCCCCAGGTCCATAGAAATAGACTACCAGTTAACTCCTACCATTAGTTTCGATACGGGTTTTCGTCCTTTCTTTGTTCCTTCGTTCCAAAAAATGATGTAATCATAGTCACCTTGATGTAGCTAGTGTAATTCGATGTGTCGTATGGGAACCTCATAAGAAAACAAGACGCTTTCTTAATCGTTTCAGATGAATTTCCTATTAAATTAATACGTAGAGCACAATTACGTATAGATAGTACTGATAATTTCCTAGTTCTCTGCAAGTACTACTTATCAAAATGTGGTAATTATGGAAATATCATTTAACCTCGACACCTCGGCGTGTACCGTGCATTTCCATAACGACGTCATTATCCCAAATCTATTCCCGCCTACCTGCGACTTACTAAGAAATAATATTATAACGGTACAGTACCTACAAAAATCCAATTGCAAGGCCCAATAGAATGAATAATAACGAAACGAACAACTGAAAATAATTATTTTCAATGAAAATAATACTTATCTTTTCCTCTGACTCCTGAAATGTTCGACGTCGGTGGTCTCAATCAACTGAATCAACAAACATACTTCATATTTTTATTAAGTAAAAAATGATAACTTCTTGTGCAATAAATCATGTAATTTTGTAATATAATCTAGTATGTAATAAACTTGTAGAAATAAAAAAAAAACAACGAATTGCACTCCGAGAGTACCGGCACAAGTGAAAACTTGAACATTTATTTATTTTTAAAAACAGAAGTAAATCAGTTGTCCCTTTTTAATTCTTGGCCGTTACCGCGTCCGTAATGCCTTTAGTAATACAAATCTAGAGAAAGTCTAAAATATAAAGAAAGGAACAAGGTGACCTTTTAGCACTAGATGGCTTCGCTGCTTCTTTGTGTGCTAATAACATTAAAAGATTTAAGACATTAGGACTAGCACTTGTAAATAACATTGAGGTTATATACAGCACGATGTCCTCTACAATGTGTCTCTGACTTTCTCATATTCATTACATTACCGTCATTAACTCCGGCTTTTACTAATTAGGACTCCCAGATTCGAGATCTTCATTAAGCAAATGTTCCGTACGCAGTGAGGTGTTAGGGTTAAAGGAACATTATCATAATTGTGTAACATTACTGATATAATAATTGCCTAAGTTTTGTAACGAACGCGCGACGTCTGTTATGTATTCCGTATGGCATTAAAATTGGAATGTGGGTATTTCAAAAATTCAAAATTTAATTATATAATTACATTTGCGTTCGTGGTGATAATTTTTAGCATGTTAAAAATGTTTTAAATGTGAAGATACTATTATAGCTCAAGGTTATTGAATATAATGTTTTGTTGTTTAAATGTTTAACCGTTTTTCAGTTAAGCTGCTGAATAATACACTTACCGTCATGTGGTTCGTCTGCTTGTAAAAACTGATTTCGGAACATTTTTACCGAAAATATTTTATGGTTAACTGTTAATTCGTTGCGAGAAATGCGCTTCGATTCCGAATTAAAAATCACACGATTTAAATCCCCAGCGCTAGTCTGAATAAAGCAATTTAAAGCAGCAATATTTTAAGGTAGAGGTAATTAATTATAGGCAGTTGCGTCTGTAATTGTATAGGAAACGCGGATAAAATATTTCCACTCGTTAGCGGCAATTCTCGGGAGGGAGCAATTTGTTGCGCAGTCACTTGTCGTCGGATTTGCGATCCATAGACCACAAGTTTTATGAATATCAGAACTTCTATTGAAGCTGAACTAGCTGTTACGCTGGGATTAAGTATGATATATAAAAAAATAGCTTGAATTAATTAAAATGAAGAGTTAAATAAGCTAAGAGCTAAATTAATTAAAAGTTAATTAAAAAACCTTATGTCGTAGGTAATATGAACATACAGCAGGAAATATTTGAGTGCAAGTATATTTTTTTAAATCGTTCTAAAATCTAAAGGAACCAACACAAACATTAATTACCCTTTCTTATAGGTATCACGCAGTCGGGTAAATAGCGCATTTGTTTCGTAATATCTATAATGAAATGTAATAAATATAATATAGTGATAAAAGATTTAATGAAAACAAGTCACCGCAAAAAGTTTTAAATTATCTACCTTTGAGTAATTTAATGAGGGTGTGTGACGTGGGTGAGGCCACTTTGCACTCAAGGGAATCATGGATTAGCCTTGAAATGTAGGCCATTTATAACACACGATCTCAAATAAATATTAATAATGTAATTACAAATATAATATTATCAGGTATACAACTTTAAAGAGTCCCAATTACACACGAGAAGATTATTATTTTGTGACCACTACGATCAAATTTGATCTATTGCAGCCAACACAAACAAGATAAATATACTTTATACATTTTCAAAGCCTGGTGTAATACTACGTCGTGATCGTATCGTCGGTGCTAAACACGCCATGTGGGCGTATGCTCATTTTGCCCATATAATAGTGTCATGTTACTCTGCCATTACTCAGTACAAACATTTTCAGAGAACACTGAAAATATGCTTTGCAAAACGTAATTTATTTGTTGAAATATTAATATTATAGTAGACAGTCAAAGTAAAACTGACGTGATATTTGCATATTCATTTATTCTTGTGGAAATTTCATTTTTCGCACTATCATCAATGTTATGTCGTTACTCAACAAGCGGAGAGATATTGTCTTTTAAGAGGAAATACCACGCGAACCCTTTTTCAAATTTGGGATTTTTTCACTCAATATCTCTGTCGCGCTTGCGAGCGGCGTGTATGTCAGTGCGATAGGGACAACTGCAGCTCCGTGTAAAAACCCGAGGCAAAAATCATCAAAATCGAGGTTCCGTTCTCGACTAATCCCCCCGCCATAACTAAAGCAATCTTAACGAAATTTTGGAAATTGAATGGGAAGGAGATATGCTGTGTCGGACCGTTTAGCTTTTTGTGCTGATTATTATACAATTTGTGTACTAGGCGTTTGTTTGCGGCATATTTATTTGGCCGTTTTAAGCGCTGTTTGAAGTAGCCTAAAACTTTTGAAAACAAAAATATCAAAAAAATCAAAACGTACCGACATAGATAATGATGATATTATTCTTGTGTGAAAAAATTATTGATCTAGAGTCAAAAACCAGCGAGGGATTAGTCGAGAACGTTTGTATGGAAAAATGACCCGTAGCATTTCCTCTTAATAGTTAATACTAGTGTTAGTGATTTTATAGATACTAGCTGACTCAGCGAACGTAGTTCGTAGATTATTTGTAGTTAATGAATACAAAAAGCTCGATTTAAATTTGAGTCAAGTTTTGGGATTGTGTGTATTTTTTTATGCCACACTATAAAAAAATAACCAAAAAAAAATTTGTCCAAGAAATGAAAACGAAAACCCTTAAGCCACCCTTAACACTTAGGGGTATGAAAAAGAAATTTTGGCCGATTCTCAGACCTACTATGCACACAAAATTTCGTGAGAATCGGTCGAGCCGTTTCGGAGGAGTATAGTAACTAACATTGTGACACGAGACTTGTATGTATAAATAAGATTTACTGTTTAAAAAGTTGCTTGGTTGTAGCGTTATAGCCCAGCAGGCTAGCTCACTTCTGCTTTATTCAGTCGTGAACACTTACCATCAGGTGTCTTATCTGCTCGTTCGTCGGTTATTAAAATAAAAATAGATGTTCATTTTTAGTGCCACTATTGCCAGTAGTAACATCAACATCCAATGGAGTTTCAACAGCAATTGTGTTTCAGTAGTACAAAGGTGTGGGATTCGGTTACACTTTTCTAGAGGCGATCATCTTAGTTTTCAAGGGCAGCATCACATCACTGACCGAATTAGAACGACACTCTTCTACTTATGGTACTTATTACGCTGCTAGTTTTTTGCGGCAATAACTTGATAGCAGATTTTTTCTCCGCACTAAAAGAAATTGGTTAAAAACTCTTATTCATTCTGTGAAACAAATGAGATTCCTCCGTATTTTCTGCCGTTACTCCCAACAGAAATCAGATTCAGTTTCAATAACACAAAAATGTTTCGAAGGTTCCTCCTATCTTCCAATATTTTGCTGCTAACGCTAGAAAAAATATTTTTGTTTCAAATAATGCGGTCCGGGGATAAGCAAAAAATATGAAAACAGTAAAAATTCAATTACCGGCGTGCAATGAGATGGATGAATTGGTAAAGGACCGTTGACGCCAGATGTCGAAATTATTGAATTCAGCCGTATATTATTGTTCTATTGTTGAAGAAACTGTGTATTAAAGATAAACTACGAGTACAAGACACTTGTTACGATTAACGAAACATTATGTAACCTTCAAAAGATGTGTGAAATCTGCCGCTCTTAAAAATTACAGCAAGCTATGGCCTTATCTTCTACGTTGTCGCCGAACATCACTACTTAACAATAGGACTGTTATGGGTGTGATGAATATATTATGATATTTATAAGTTTAAAGGCACTGCCCTACCGAGAGCAACGTTTGATTGAAACGTAACAACGATTCAAGCCTATAATAATTACAAACCAACTTGCGCATTGATATTACTAATGACCAAATCTGAGCTATGTATACTGTATACTGTAGTATAGGTACGTCACCGAGAGGTGAGGAAGCATCTTTAGCCAATAAATTAGCAAACCACGCAATGCTAATTGAATAACCAGCAAATGTTTTATGTGAAGTAAATAATTGCCGGCTATGTACATTATGTAAAAGCATTTGATCATTTTATATTTCATGTTACAATGACTGTTTTGACTGAATATAACTTGAAACCTATGGCTTTCAAACATATTACGTTAAATGCAACCATTATTATCCAAATCCAAAAAATAAATAATTGTAGCGATATTTTTTCGTTGTCGTTTCCTACGCGGGCGAAGCTGCGGGCAAAAACTGGTTATACATAAATGTACTCCAATACGATTCAAGAATTCTAGTTTTATGCGTAGTGTATTAGAAATACATAAGTCCAGCCATGGACCTCTACACACAGAGAACTTTGTGTCTGAATCGACACTTTGGCATACAATAAATCTTACTTACGATACATCTCCAATGAGAGGCACGTGCGCTTACAAATAGGCTTAACACTCCAGTAATTTCGTAAACTTTAAGCGAACCGATTCATAATGTAAGATATTCTGAGAAAATATTCATTCACATTCCTAGTAACTGCTCTATTTCCGGGTGGCGGAGAATTTACGAAGAATTAGGGTTTTGGTTTTCATTTGGCAACCTACTTAGCTGCTGATGTGAAGTTGTGAGCCTTGAAACAATGCCAGTTGCTAATCGAGTTTATTACCGCCTAATTAGTCTACTCCAAGAATTTTGGCTTATGATGTCACTGCGTTGTTGTAGGAGAAACAAATTTGAAAAAATATATATTTAAGGAGTGATTAAATAAATATAGGAGTAGGAATGGTAAATATGTAGTTAACTTACTAAAATGAATCAAGAATAAAAGACTTTGACTGTAAAATTCTTTTCTCTGTGTTCTGTGGTAAAATTAGTAAGTCTCCTTAATTACTCGTCATCGTACTAATATTATGTTAACAAAAAGTATTAATTAAGACTTCGAGATAGATATGTTAATATTATTATTAGTTAAACCATAAATGCGATGCGTTGTTATTCAACCAGGCACACAAATAGTTTCTAAACTGGATTTCACAATATAAAATTTGTCATAGCGGGAAATTGAGTTGTTGTTATTGCAATTGTTGAATATTTTTCTAATTTATAGCACCAAAACAACAAACAACAGATCTACATACGTATTTTTTTGTGAAGTAATAATTGTTTCGGGCCCGGGTACTAAAAAGATTTCACGAAGCGACGTGAGGGCGAATTACTTGCGTAGTTATATACTTTGTGCATATTTGCACGTTAAGAAACTATAGAAAATATAATAGAAAACTGACAATTTAAAACTCTTCTCCTTATCAAGTAATTCAAGCATTTAAATACTACAATATTTTAGGTTGCAACACTTTCCAAGAAACAATTTGCTTGGCTTGGCAATACATCAGAGACGCAGAGTTACACTCAGTTAGGTACCCACCCGCATGAGGGTATAGTTCTTCCCAAACTTCCAGTGTTTGTAATCTGTTTGTCGTCTTCACACCACGACACTTAACTGTACAATGAGCAAACAGTACCGAAAATCTTTATCTTATTTTGCTTTTTTGACAAACTAAAACTCAAATCGTTTATTTCATTTAGTTATTATTTATCAGTACCTACGCTTAGGAACGAAATATTTTGCTTCTATCCCCATTTCATATAAATGCCTTATTAAAGGGAAAAGAGACGAAGGAAGAAAGTCCTCAGCACACCTTTTAATAACAATACCTACACTTATAACAAAATTATTTTTCATTACTAATTTAAACGGAACCGACTTCGAATGTTTATCTCTAAATTTTCTTGTCATTATGTTATTCCTACACTTTCTTTCTCTTTGAATACCCTTTCTCTATAAGCTCTGTTCATGAATGTATTTCTATTCTATTCTATTTCTATAGGCAAATCAAAGACTGACAATAATTATTTGCATAATTATAAGGGTTCACACACTGCCTAATTAACTTTGAATTTCTTTCAATACATGTTCTATATAAGTATTAAGCCATGAACATCTGCAACCAACCATAATGGAAATATAATTTCCTTTAGCAACGTTACCTTTGACTCTTATTAGGTATGTAAATATACCTTAGATAAAAGCAGCTGAATAAAATGTTCAAAGGATTTTCCTTAGTTTCCGTAAGCTTTACAGATTCATACTCCGAATTAAATTCGGTAGAAACATCGCGAAAATACAATAACGGTATCAAGTTACAAATTATAATTATTTTTTATTTATAAAGAGATCGTTTAAAGACCTCGGTCTCCGATATTATCGTTAGATAGCAATCGTAAAGATTCGGTAAAGATAAAGATTGGAGGCGAAGCTTCCGACATTATTAAACTCTTCACCAATCCTCACTGCAGCTGCATGGTATTGCATGCTCTAGACCTCCTCACTTATGAGGAGAGGCCTGTGCCCTGTAGTGGACACTATGGGCTTCAAGCCATTATTTAAGACACGTAATTGTTAGTATAATAGTCGTGCCAAATCTCATCATCAAAACACCATATCATAGCTTACATCAATGTAACAAACGAGCATAATTAAGGTTGACTGGCAGAGAATGCCCGCCTTTTGTTCCATTACTTATGTAAGGTTCAATAAAGAATAAATAAATAAATAATTTGTTTCATGTGGTTTCATGTAAGTTCCCATAGGAAAAAGGGGTAGTGAACGTTGAATTAAAGGCTCCAAAGCTGTTTTCATCCCACACCAAGTTGAGTGATATCGAACATAAATCCCATGCCAACTACGCGTGTGGAAAACGTTTAGTAATTGAAAATGGTTCGGAATACTTCGCGGGCATTATGAAGTGGCTATTATTCAATATACATAATTATGTGCTAATCTCTCAGCAGCGAACGCTGTAGTATAGTATAGACATAGGTACATAGTTAATACTTTGTCAGTGTTCCGAGTTATAATACGTTGTACTCGTATTACTATCATAGATTTAATAAAATTCTAACATATCGATGTTTGTACATGAAAATATATTCCTGAACAAGTATTTTCTGAGGTAGGTAAAGGATATAAAACTCATCATATCATAACAGATTGCGATAAAATTTGGCACACGGGTCGATCATGACCAGGTCTTGGACATAGGATTCTTTATTCGTGGTAATACGTTCCTTTGGGATAATGCTAAAGTATTTTGTCGTTTTTCGACTCCCAGACTAACGAGTCTTAAAGCCTTAAAAAGGCCATTAAAATCTTATTTCTTCATTCATCAAAAGACTGACACTACTGTCCAATTACTTTGACAATGTCGTCGTAAATTAAATATCACTAACAAGGGACATTCAGAGGGAGAGAATGGCCTATATAAATACTGAAGGCCTTGTTTGACAAAGGTCTTTTGTCTTTGAGGTAGAGCCGCTGCACAGCTTTAGAGTTTGACGTAAGTTGACAGGGATATTATCTAAACCCTGGGAGTCTTAGGGCCAGTTTCACCGGTTCCGGATAAAGTTCCGGATAGCCCTAGGAACTCAACTCCCAGATAAACTACAACTTTTGGCATCTCAGGTAATCTGATAGAAGTGACAGAGAAAAGTGTTGGTTATGGTATCTGCCAGTTCAAGTGGCTGTTAGGCGTTATTTGACGGATAAAAAAATGTTTCAAGTGGCGTTTCTATAACACATTAGGAATTTGAACTGTAATAAATCATATTATTATGAATCCTACTATTTTCGTTCTATAATGATAAAATTATACTTGAAAGTATTAAAAAAAGTCTAATTGGATTATTTTGAACAAAAAGTATTTTATTAATTAAGTTTTCAAAATAATTTTCAAATGACAATAATTTACGTAGTAGTAACGAAACGCAAAAAAGCGACGTTGCCGCTCCGTCAACTGTTAAGTCACTAAGTGGCAGATAAATTCCTAGGGCTATCCGGAACTTTATCCGTAACCGGTGAAACTGGCCCTTAGTCTTGAGTTCAGGTGCCAGAGAACGGACGACAAGTGGTTCAAGATAGTACGGTTAAAGATTGGTATACATATATACTCGTACTAGCGGACCTGATGTTGGTTTGCAGCATTTATATTCTAACCGAGAGAACTTACGTTTTTATATACCTTTTGGGAATGCTCATCAAATGCAATGATTTTTTCTATGGTAGCGTTTTGAAGTTTGCAATAGTTTTGCTGAATCTCGACAACAGCGCTATCTACTATGAAGTTCCAATTGTGAATCTTAACCATCCAGAGACCCACTCAAACACACAAAAAAGTCATTGTATCGGTCAAACCGTTTAGAAGAAGTTCAGTGACATACACACGGACACGGAATTATAATATATCTATATAAAATTATAAATATAGGACATAATATTTATCCACCAAAGAAACAAGAAATAACATAATGTGATTTGTCATTACTCTTTGTAACGGCAGAATTGTAGGAGCTTAGGTATAGAAAAAAGAATCTGAATTATAATGGGTTGGGTTTCATTAAAAATATTCATCATTCACCATTTCGTAGCGCTGGTTGCTAGTTTTCAGACTCAACGGAGATTTTTGTTATTTTTAACACACGAATGTAATAACCTTCACAAAGCTAAAAAAAACTTCTATAAAATGTCGAGGTTTAAAAGAATTACTTAACGGTAGAAAAAGCTATACAAAATACCGTCTTTGTTTTATAGTGACTAGTTATAGATTTTAAAAGATGTGTTGGCAGGTTTAGTGCCCGGTATTTCTCTCAGAATGACCACAATTTCAGTTTGAAGCATAGTTTATGTTTTGATACGGACATGAAGAAGCATCTATGTATGCGTATAATGTATGTATATACGTATACTCGTATGTCTGAGAAGCTAAATTCCCCGCCTTATAAAACATCACCATCATCACGATATACATACATAAAGATAGATACATTATATAGATACATATTAACTCTAATTAATCGATGTCTGTACATGAAAGATTATGTATTTGAGAAAATCGATTGTTAACGCTAACATTAACGAAATACATTCCTTATCATTTTTTTGCATTTTTTCTGTTTGTTGGTTTCGTCCCGACGTTTGACACGGATAATCTCAGAAATGGCTGGACAACGTTTTCACTGATGTAGGTATTGATTAACCTTGGGGTAATATTTAATGATTGTTTAATTTCAATCGGCTTACAAATAAAAATGACACGTCGATATAAAGAATGACGTCAAAAAATGTTTCAGTGCACAGTAACGAAGTAAACGAAGCGCGAGTTTCTAACAGTTTAACAAGAAGTGAGTAAGAAACCGTCTACGTTTTACTTTTTCGCACTTCTATTTGCAAATCTATTTATCATTTCGACATTTGATCAACAGTATTCACACAATTTAACAACAAACATTCTGCAGAATTGCATAGTAAACTGAAAGATCGTCCGTTTCGTGAATGTTATATGGTGGGTTCGCTGAAACCATAGATTATATTTTTTGTTGGAACCGTCAGCGCTAACGAGGTCGCAGAACGCGTGGTTTTCAGTTATTCGAAATGGTAAAATAAATCGACAGTCAACACATCGCAATATTTTATATCCATTTTTATGTTATTTAAATGGCGTTGGATTGAATGATGTTATAAAAATATATATTATACTTTTATGCAGATGGGAAAACTATCCTTTTTGAGTCCTTTTTCGGTTGGTTTTTGGTTTAGATATATTATAGTGCGCTTAAAGTGCAAGAAGGCAAGGAATTTGACAAACGTATAGCTCAAACAATAAAAATGTAGGATAAGAGAAAGAAGAATTTACAACCTTTGAGTTGACATGTAAATGGAAGCTAAACGTACGCTAGCATGCGGCGCCCGAAGAATATAATTTCACCTTGATAAGGCTGTAAAGTCCTAAATGTCGTCCTGGTTTAACTCTGAACTTCCCACGAACGCTTATAAACTCGCTTATTAAACTTTATATCTAAATTTTCCAACCATTTACGAAAGCTATAAAGATTCCTTCCCGAAATTTTGCTTAAGACAGTAAATATTTACGGAAAAAAGCTACGTTGACGAAGTTCTAAGATACACATCAAATTTCATCGTAAAGTTTTAGGGGCCCGTGGCGCTCTTGGTCATATTCTAAGTATACGTATAAAAAAGAAAATAAATCAAACATAGAAATAAAAAATGCAATTGCTACGTAGTAGCAATCGTAGTAGCAATTCGTGTCGATGTTTTGTTAAAAATAAGAATGTTTATTTGTTTGGTGCATGCTGAAAAATTTAATAGTTATGTAAAGTGCGTGTTCATATTTTGTATGCGTGTGGATATAATTAGGTATGTATACTTGCGTAATTAAATAAGAATAGTAATTCTTTCGTTGTCTTAAGTAGAAAGCTACTATACATATTCGTAGATACCCTTTTTTATTCGAACTACGAATAATACAATAATAACTATAATAATAATCGTAATATTTAATAAAATCGCTTTTAAACTGTAATTTTTTGCTTTACTCAGAGGTCGTAATATTTTACAACGTCTTGTTATTTTAACTCAAATAAAATACACAGATAAACAGGAACAATTTCCGACGTTTTTAGGAAACTCAGTGCTCCCATCGTGTTCACCCTTGGCTCATTTTTCACGTGTTCTACGCTATCATTTATAGTTACCTCTATACCTCTGAGGCAGCTGAAGGAACAAATCGGTACACGGCACGTAGTAAAACCAGCCACCGTGTATCGTATCGTTTATCAATCAACAGCCGTCCCTACAATGCTATATTATCGGATTTGTTAAAAATATTAAGGGTTAACCCGTTCACTGCGAATTTTGACTGGGAAAATTTGAATTTATGTGCTTCATAAGACAAAATTACCTAAGTCTTTCTTCGGCATAAGGTGAAAGATCCTTTAAAGTATTTTGGTTATCGAAAAAGTTGATACTCACCTACTTTATTTAAACGAAAACGCATTAATATAAGATAGTTGATATAAAAAGAGTCTGCATTTAATATGTAATGCCTTTGGAATTAAAAAATTCTAAAGGCTGTGGTGACCACTCGCCATCGAGTGTCCAAGCTAATATAAAGTGTTTATTATATTTAGTCAAAGGGTTATTAATAGTACATTGTATTTGAAACCCGTACAACGCTGCAATCAAGTTTCGAAATGAAATATTAAATAGTAGTGGTTCAGAATCTTCTGCAAATAAATTCATAAATTAAACACCTTTAATCGTTAAGTAAACAGAAAACAAAGCAAAATATCTGATCTAATACCTTCATTGCCTAACTCATCTATAACATTAATGCATACATTCTCAAAGTGGGCCGCAGATGTTTCCCCAGGTGTGTAATTGCTAAAATGGGTTTAGGATCCGAACGCTTCGGGAACTAAATCGTTCATCGTCTCTATCCAAACGGCTCGTTGTACAAATCGCTTCGAATTTTATTCGTAAAACCGAGTAATCCTAAACATTAACTGTAATACTTAGGTATTCATTTATTTTATATTCAAAGTCTTAACAGGCATATGTCCATGCATAATAGCTTTACAGGCACTTGAACTCAGGTACGAGTAGGGTTTAGCAAGCTGCAATTTTATAGTTGTAATTACACATTTCTTGATTCAAAACATTCAAAATCACAATGCGCTGTAAATTATCCTGTAGATTTTAAAAGCAGAAACTTGGAATCCAATATAATTTATAACTAAAGAATGTATTTCCTTTCGTCGGTCAGTAGTTCATTAAAAACTTTAACGGAGATAGTTCACCGCTGAATCGGAGCGGGGATACGTCTTGCGACTCGGGAATCGGCCGCTCAGTCAGGCTATTCATCTCCAAAGCACACAGTTCAGCTTTAAAGAACGGAGAGAGCTATCTCTCTTTCCAACTACGATTTTTCACGAACTGTCCTCAAAGTTTTCTGGTATTACCTCAGTATTTTATTTTAAATTAAAATAAAATAGGCATAGCAGTTGAAAATTTATTATACATTGTGTTATAAATTAAAATTAGGTTTCATTTTTTTTTTTACCACATATTTTGAAAGATTAAAACAATATATTATTTACGTTCATAATGTGAATATAAATCAAATAATAGTCTGACTTCAAAGCAGAGATTGTCATTTATATATAAAAAAAATCTTAATTTTAGATTTAATTTAAAAATAAGAAATATGACAAAATAAGTTTTAACTACTGGATAGATAATGTTTTTCTATTTTTAAGGCAACTGCTGTAGAGATTTTTAATTGTAACCCGATTTCGCAAGAGTATTCCCATGTTTCCTCTAAGCATTATCGTAGCGCACAATCGGTGGTTTTCAGGGTTCCTGTAGAAATAAAATAATATCCTCAAGTTCCTGTTTTGACGTTTTTTAAACTACGAAAGTCGTGCTCTACAATCGATCACTACATAGCCCATAACTGGCCCACTACTGGGCTCGGATCACCTCACACGATGTGTGTTAGTAGTAAGTAGTAGTCGGTTGTAGTGCACCACGCTGGCCAAAATGTGGATTGGCAGACTTCAAATACCGTTGTAAACATATTATAGATCTGATAGACCATATTTTCCTTCAAAGGCAATTACATATTTACCGATTTGACATCACCGATGCGTTGTCAGCCGAGAAATAAAGATGAGGAAAGAATGACAATACTGCACCGAGCATAAATCTGATTCGTTACAAAACAGCTAGTACTGTTAGATCGATAATAACTATTGATGTCCAACGTTTACCGTTATAACCAGAAGCTATAAGCATTCATATAGTTACATTGCCTAGCGATACTAAATAAACTAAAACTTATCCATCTAAATATAATTAATTAACCCAAATAAATATAGTTAATTAGCAAGCTCAAAGGAAAACTTATTTAATAGTGCTTATCTGTAGGTAGGAATTAAAAATAAAACTGTAACGGTCTGAATAATTATTATTATTAGTGTTTTTATGTAAATGGCCGACAACTAACAAACGAGCCACCTGATGGTAAGATGATGACATCATAGGCATCACCTGTGCCTTACAAGGCACGAAAGAAGGCAAGTACTAACTCTGTAATTGTAACTCAATTTATTATTTTAAACTGAACTCATCGCGGATTGTACACATTTTATTATGATACGGGTACTCACGATATGTATTTTGGAACGCCGATATTTCGACCCAGTTCCAGACCCACGATCCATGCAACTGGGTCGAAATATCAGCGTTCCAAAAAACATATCGTGAGTACCCGTATCATATAAAATAATTATGTAACTCAATTTTACTAAAAAAAACAAAAAGAATTGATTCGTCGTCCGTAGCACATTCTATAACATATTATTTATTATTCGTGATTAAATATACTGACAAGGCTTTAATAAATATCTAATATAAAAAGGATGTAGGTAGTGTAATAGAATAACCTACAGACTTCGGTTGTTAAGAGCACCGAGATTACATTACCAGGCCGCTAATGGCGTGAAGCCATAAAAAACAGGACTGTACCCAGAAATTAGTGATTTGTGAAAAGTGATTGTGTGGAAAATGCGTGCGTTTCAGTGGTTTTGAGAAGTTTGGCGAGCGGCCACGTTGGCTCCCAGCCCCTTAACAGCCGACACCAGGCAACAACCGAGAATTGTGTTCAAATAATTGTACTGCATAATTAATATAAAGTATTATCCCATTATTTATATTAATTATGTAAAACAGATATTATCAGAACAGGAAATGATGCTGTAAAATTCGCTTTTTAATTATTGCGAAAAAGTGGTACTATAAATCATCATCATCATCATCATCACAACCCATAACTGTCCCACTGCTGGGCACGGGTCTCCTCTCACAATGAGAGGGGTATAGGCCATAGTCCACCACGCTGGCCAAGTGCGGATTGGCGGACTTCACACACCTTTGAGAACATTATGGAGAACTCTCAGGTGTGCAGGTTTCCTCACGATGTTTTCCTTCACCGAAGCAAGTGATCATTAAATTTTAATACGCACATAATTTTTGAAAATTAGTGGTGCGTGCGGGGTTTGAACCCGGAACCTCCGGTTCGGCAGTCCAACGTTCAACCACACGGCTATCACTGCTACTAACTACTAACTAAGGTACTGCTGCTACTAACTAAGGTACTATAAATATAAATAACTTATCTTTACGTTACCGGTTTCAGGCTATGAGGAAAACTCTTGTTATTTTTAGAGCCATTAAAAAGTATTCAAACCTTGTGGTCTTGAAGATATTTCATACCTCCGAATTCCTATAACTTATGAATCCTATCACTTTAAAAAAAACGGTCGTTTGGATCCGCTGTTCTCAACTTCTCAGTATTATGTAAGTCACAAAGATTCCAAGATTTCCAATATCCAATAGCAGGTGTTCTGCGGTTCGCTTGCGATCGACAAACGTCTTACTGACTGAGAAGCTGTTACTTGAAGCACTGGACTGAAAATTTGGAATATTTTTTGAGGTTCAAGGGTTAAGCTATTATTTTTAATGCTTACATATATTTTAATCAGAGATTTCTCAAACATACCTACATAACTGCGCTGCTTTAGTGCGGATTCATGAACAAACGGAATGTTTAAAATTTTCTTGTAGCTCTCAGGTCTTATACATACAAGGTTTAACGACTACTTTGATAGTAGAAAAAACAACATATCATACTCCTAGTTTTGAAATAAAAGTGAAAATATTTAGCTACTAAAAGGTACTTGGATTAGTTAACAAGAAATCCTAAACCAAAAGTTTTTACAGCGGCAAGAAAAAAAAATGTTAAAATAATCAAATAATATTCCTCAATACGTTAAAATAACGGTAGGTATAGGTGGTACGATAGTAAGATTCGGACTCCACTGGTTTTTTACTTCTAATTGAGTGTCAAAAACTGCTTTATCATCATGTAGGTCGTAATTAATTTCATGTGAGTGTATGTTGATCCGTCATACCCTTTTCACAAACTGGATAAGCCGTAGATTAAAATATGCGTTATTTGTAACATTTTTTAAAAAACTTTTTTAAAAATGTACATTTTTATTAGAGTTAGAGGATTTTGTTTGGTGCTTAGGGCATCTAAACGTAGAAAATAGGTTACCAATGTCGATCTACTAACGTCAGGCTCGTTGACTAGCGTTTATCTGCTTTTTTTTGCGTAGATAGTCAACGTAGGCGGTCGGTACCGAGTGTCAATAGGTACTTTGTGCCGCGAAGCATTGTTAGGCCGTCATTTTTTGCGTAGATAAACTAGGTATTATTTTTGCATCGTCTTACTGAGCCACCCTGTGCACGCTTGCTATACATAAAGGTTGTTCGAGAGGTCCAGCGCCGATAAGCGCTGGCAGATTGGTGCTGGTTGCCGCATTTTACGTGTATACTCCCTTAGATGTCTATTCGCACTAGTGCGGTTCCTAGAGCGATTAATCAAATGACTAGTCAGATTTGGTTTTTCGTTATAAGTGCAAAACGAAAAAATTAATTAGGATTTAATTTCATAGTTTTTGATACGTACATCAGTAATACCCAAGGCAGCACCGATGCGTTGCGGGCCAAGAAAGAAGAAAACAAAAACTTATTAGAATTAATAGAAGAGAATTTCTGGCCCAAACCGGAACTCGACTAGTAATTTGAGGGGCTGTGTCAAGCATGAAGGAAGTAGCTAGCGGGCTTCACAAAAAGAATTATTGTCCATTAGTATTCATTACATCCAAAAGTAAGTTACCTTCGTAAAACTTTATGGTCCCTCTGGAGTACCTAGTGCTATGCAGTATAATTTTCGGCTATATATTTTGGTTTAAATATAGATTTATATGTCTTATATCACATTTTTAAATTAATCAGCACCCAAAATAAGTGGTAACAATAATTAAAAAAAAACACATAAATTGTATGAATATGACCTCAATTAGTTAAGTCATTAACACGATTACTAAGTTGCATCGAAGATTACAATATAATAATATTTATTATAAAAACAGACAAGAAGTTTTTGTCTATACTATTGTACTGAGAATAAATAACCTTTAAAACAAAAGTAGGTTATTTGGATCGCAAAAATGCTGCCCCGCAGATAAACCGTTCAGTTTGCCTGCCCCTTTGGCGATTCTTTATTTCGGAACAAAATCTGTTTCGGTTTTGAAGAAGAGCACGTCGAATGCAAAAATTCTTCTTAAAAAGCGGAGAATGACGTCGGAAAGCGGATTTCACTGCGAGTTTTATGGTTACATTTTTGTGTGTGGACCTAAATCCGTCAGTCTCAAACGTTACTATAATATATGTTGCATATTGGAATATGGGTTTTTTCTTTTTCTTTGACGTATTCCTAACATATAGGTACAAGTGTTATATATTTTTTTATTAATGTTTTTATTACTTATTAGTTTGCTAAAAGTTGAAAGCGGTCATACAAATATTCTTGAATGTTGATGTTGTGATGTTTTGTATCAACTACTATAAAAACACAGACAGCCAGCAGTAATGGCTATTTGTAATAATGTGTCTAATATCGTAACTCGCTAGGCGAATAAAGAACAAGATTATTGTCTCTCAACAGTAGGTACTGTCAGGAATAAGCAGGATGGAACAAAATCCAGTCACCTCCAAAACAAGAGACTACCATCGACTCATTATGCGGGAAGGTGCACCACTAACAATATAGATTGCCGGAACTTAAAGATGAATTGAGACTCTTACACCTTAATTTATTTACTTTTTTTCTTGTTAACATTAGGTTATTAATCTGCAGTAGGTATACACTTTTTAGTTATGGTTGGAATTCACTTTACTTGATGTAAAATATGCTTAAAATATTTTAACAAAATTGCAGGTTTTCAGTCAACAACCACTACGAACAATGCCTTTGCAGAACATCGGATACAAAAAGTAAGCAAACAGTATTGTCTCGCTAAAATGCTATGAAAAATAATACCAGTAAGTCTAGATACAATATTTATGGCAGATTTTGTAACAATAGAAATACAAATGTGCATTTGAGGTTTTTGAAATCCCTCTGTTTTGTTATTTTTGGTATTACGAGGAATTGAATACGGGCTGTTTGATTAAGAATTGTTTCTGTTTCGGACAACGAAGTTACTTAAATTGTTTTCGGTATTCACAATTGCCCTGTAGGGATACCGTTTCTATCTATTATCGCGAATGTATTTATCTTAATAGTATCCTAAAATAACTTCTAATATACCAATAACTTTCGGTCTGTTTTCAATTGAGATTCCGTGCGATTTTTACTCGAACCTTTTTGGAAAATTATATTTTGGTTGAGAGTAGGTACATAAGTATATATTCCCATTTTTTCCATATTTTGATGCAGTTTTGATGATGAGAAATTGAGAGAACTTATCAAATATTATAGGCACACTTATAGAAATGTTAGTATTTTCAGCGATAAATCTTAATATATATAATTCGAGTGTGAGTGTGTATGATACTGAACTCCTCCTAAACGGCTTGACCGATTTGGTTGAAATTTTTTGTGTGTCTTCAGGTGGATCCGAGAATGGTTTAGATTCACAATTGGACCCGGTAGGTGGCGTTGCTGTCGATATATCACCAAAACATTTTTTAATGACTGGACCGATTTGGATTAAATTTTTTGTGTGTGTTCAAGGGGATCTGGGAATGGTTTAGATTCACAATTGGACCCGATAGGTGGCGTTGCTGTCGATATATCACCAAAACATTTTTTAATTATAATGCGGTACGAAGTACGCTGGGACAACTAGTTCCAATGTAAAATACGGTGAGAATGTGATGATGGGTTCTGGAGTAAATGGGATTAATTGAACCGTGTTTAAAGATATTTTTTGTTGGAAACATTACCATTGCAAAACCAGTCTTTCATTGAAGTTATTTTTTGTTTATAAATGGTTATTATATTGACGATAATATTCCTTTGAAACGAATCTTCAAAAATTTTTACCAAGAGAATAAATCTCTATTCGAATCACGTCTGCGTGAATATTCATTATTTCCGTTTTCACTTAAAATCTACTTTCAAGCCTGACTGGACTTTTTATTCATTTTTTATTTGGTTTTGACTGAACGTAAAATAACTACAGAGCTAAGCTAAAAAACTATATCACGGTTCCGATAGATACGTGTTATGAATGAACTTTATATTTATCGAGTCAAGTTTGTGCGAATGCTCGTTTCATCGAATTATTCCAAGAATCGATTCAATCGAGACTCGTGTTATTATACTCATAGTAATATGTATATGTATAATCTTGTAAATTTCTTGGGCAGACATTCCAAAAGCTTAGTGGTGACCACACTTAATGATCGAATTTCATTCGCAGACGAGAGGACGTTAAGTACATCCGTTACAGTAAATACACCTGCTGCCGGCTAATGGGAAAAGATGATTCTTACTTATATTTTCGAATTTTTTGTTTTTAATGTCTAATGTAGAGGCCGAGGGTGTTAGTGATGTGTAATTTGTGTTGTCCATGCCAACCGCGACACAGGGTATCTAACTGGAGGAGTATAAGTGTGCTAGCATTTATATATTTCAGTAAATTTCGTATATTCCCGGAGGTATATGAAAGAATAATGAGCAATATATTATGCTATCTGCGTTAGGAAATTTCCAACTCTATTATTTCGCTTTACTCCATTACTCACTGTACGAAAGCCGGCTTCATATAATTAATTAACTTCTAATTGCTCCGTTACGGTCCCTATTTAAATATATTACTGCGTTGACGGTATAAACCTTCACACATGCACGTATATATTTTTACCCGACTATGGGTCGCACCCAAAGGCTAGCAATACATCCTTAAGTTTTACCTGATAGGTTTACCAATACAGTTAAACTGTACAGGTAAATTTGAGCGTGTATGTTGCACAACTGTACATGCACGAGTAGATAATTACGTAGCTCAATTTTACCCGATAAGTTTAACTGTACAGGAAAACCTGTCAGGTATTTAATTAAACATAGCGTGTACCCATGGGCCACGTTTACACAGACAAAGATAGTTTATCATGTACAGTAAAAATAGCTTTAATATGGTCTTTAAATAAAGATTATACGTCATGGGCGTATAAATTTTACAACAGGCTTTAAACGCTGGCAACTCCTTTTTGTGGCCACTTTTACGTAGGCAGACGTGTTTTAGTAGGTATGTACAGAAAAAATTCGCTATAATTTGATTTATAAATTATGCATAATATACGTAAAAATTCAACGAAATATCACCTTTTATACCTGGCTGCGAAGGGGTTGCGGCCATTGGGCAATGGCAGCTACGACTTTTCAAGTCCTCTACGTGTATTTCAGTAGAGTGGGGTATATTTTATTTCAATAAAAAGAGCGTCAAATTTTACACTAAAAGTGATGTTCGTAAAAATAATTAAAAATACTAGCGGCATTTTTTTAATACGCAGGCCGGCCAAACCAAAATTGCTCCTTTTATAATTGTAAAAACTTGATTTTAATTAAATACTCTAGTCTAGTCTATAAATTTATAAATGTCTTGCCGTTTAAAATGAAAAGTAAAAATAGATACTAGGTATCTTATGTATTTTGATACTAAGTAATAGGTACTTACATTTTTACTAAAACCCTGAATATCAACATATGAGAAAGAAACGCATTACTCAGAACGTTTAGCGGTTACGGCCACTATTTAGTTTCCGTATGCCGTTTCAAAGACGGTTATGTTTCCGAAAACACAATTTATGTCCTTGCATAATAGATATTTACAGTGATAAAATTTTAATTTCCTTATGCTGCGCATGGCAGTGGAAAGGTAACGATCTTGACAGCCAAACGTTTACTACATTTGTTATTTAAAAACATTGGTAGGCATTATACACCAGTGTTTTCCTTGGACATCTTGAAGTCTCTCTGTCTTCTCCTCTTTTATCATAGGTGCACAAAGTGCGGTTTAATGTCCATGAGAATGCTCTCCCAGTTAACCCAGGTGAGATCACGCGTATAAAAATCACACAAACCCGAAAAACTTCGAGTATCTTAAAAAGATATGAAGAATAAATTGGAGAAATTATGTGACAGATAAATGTTTGTTCTTTTCTTTTGGTTGTTTGTCTGTAATGTGTGATTTCGTGCCACCTGTTTTCCAGAGAATCTTAGTATCTAAGCCTAAGCGATTATATTTTAATCCTTTGCTGAATAAAACTCCACACCGCCCGGCCTTTTCGGTAAAATTGGAGCGTATCCTTTAAAGATTCATGTGCCTCGAAGGTTAGGCTAGCGAAAAAACAATGGCCTCCACGAGGTTCATTTACTAGAATTCTTGATTTTTGTGTGCAAAAAGATATATATTTAAATGAAAATGATTAATATTTTCTAGTATTAAAGTATTGGTTCGAGATGTTTAAACGTTAATTTGTTTATAAGTATGTATCCCTCCTTTTGGTTAACACAAGCATGTTATATATTTAAACGGCTGTTCTATAGATATCAGCCCAGTAATACTTAAGGAGTGCGCACAGTACACCAACTCGACGTCAACTCCACTCCGACTCCACTCCGTTTCAACTCCGACGTTCCGCTCCGCGATCAACGCTTCATCGACGTCAACTCGACTCCGTCTCCACTCCGTTTCAACTCCGACGTTCCGTTCTAGGTACATTACGTCATTGTGTCGGTCGACGCGTGGACTACTCGTCTACGGTGAGTCGTCAACGCAACGTCGACCCGTTGGTCTCGAAACGGAACGGTTATGGGTGTAGGGCGAGCAGTACAGGGCTTTTAAGTATAAGTTCGAAATTCAACCTTACCTTCAAAGATATAAAGCTCATAATTGAATATTAGCTTTGTCAAGGTTTTAGTCGCGTTGGCGTCGGTCGGTCGTGGAGTCGTTGTAATGTGCGCACTCCTTTACTGTGGTTTCATAAAGTTTTATACAACGAATAGGTGGCGCTAGTGGGTGCCAAAACGGGATTTTGCAAGATAATATTTATTTAAAGACATGCCCCAGTCATTATCTACTATCGAACTAACCAACAAACATTCTAACACCGACCAGCCATACTAGTCTCCATTTGAGTCTTGTTCTGTGTCAGTCACAGTTCTCATGGACGACAGCTGAAGGGTGGTGCTGAATGTTTGTTTCTACATTAATCCCACATAAAAACCCTACCACACACATGACTCTGTATTGACAACCGACAGTTCCTACCTACCGACATACCTATATACTTACCGACAGTTCTAGCTTGCAGGAAAACCTAATGTAATTACTACCTGAAACTCACACGAAATCACATTGAGCTTTGCTTTGAATAGATTTGGCTTTTACTGAAAATTGGCGGCTTTTTACTAATGAATTTGGAATTAAAGTAAGAGAAATCTAAAAATATGCTTTTGTGGTTTCAATCCATTAGCTGGTCACAGATCACTCGAGACTCAATCAACTTATCAGACGAAAAGTCGAGAAGAATATGTGAAGAATATCACTGCGTATTTATCAGCCGCGTCATTTTTCAGCGCTGGGTTGGGTTGTGTTATAGGGTTACGTGATATGTTTTTTCCCGGTTTCGGATCGCAGATACAAAAGGTTCGTCAATTTCGTTTTCAATGCCTTCTCAGTTATGAGGCGAGATACGTGCCCTGTAGTGCACTATGAATGGTTTGAAGCCACCTTTGTATTTTACTTTAAAATTTATTAATCCCGTTCTACTATTATGATTAAACAATAAAGTAGAGAAACACAACAAATTGAATTATTATTTTGTTTACCAGACGCTGATCGGAAGATTTTATATGTCAGAAAGTCAGAAGTTTATATATATATATGTATAGAAGGGAAAATACCGATGAGTTTCGACCATCCGTCAACCCTATCTTCAGTGGGTCAAGACCGTTGATATATTAATAATAAATTGTGTTTTCAATCGGAATAATTGGCAAAGTTGATGATAGATATATTTGTTTATAAGCCAGGCCGATTCCTTACTGTACGGGCCTAGTATAGTGGATGTTTTAGACGTTTTTTAGGGGAATTAAGACGAATTAAGGGGTTTGAAAATAAAACTTTGCGTATGTTATTTTGAAAAAAAGGTGGGTTGCGCCGCAAAATACAATTATTTAAATATTTTGTTAAAACAACATTATCTACTTTAATTGACTTACTTAAACACTAAACCGAAAGTAATTAATAATCCCTCACTTTCGAATTTCAGTAAATAAAAAACAGTTGAGAGAAGATGCACGAAAAAAAGTCGCCACTCGGACAGTGATAAAAAATATTTACGATTTCACTCCAAGCAAGGGAAATGCATAAACAGCTTTATACGTATGTATGCGACAAAGGGAATATTACAATTTCGTCTCCAGTATTCCTTGTGTACGGCCTTGCGGACCATTGGAGTTTCTAAACACTTTAACGCTTTGTCGAACACAGTAATATTTTTGCTTGTTATGCATGTTTTCTCCTTGTACTTTTATATTTGAATACCGCCAACGCTGATAGACCTTCTTACACTAAAGATTGATTGGTAGAGATCGCTTTTAGCATTGTACCACGTTGATTTCGGTATAATAAATAAATAAAAACACCTCCATCTCGCTACATTTAATTTCGCCTGTGACAACACGGTTCAAACAGTTGAAATGGTGCGAACACAATCGACAATTTACTTTTACCAGTGCGTTTATTGGTTTTTCTTTCTAGTGATTCACGCAATCCGTGTTTTTTATTCCAATAACCAACCTTCATGTTGGCAGGTTTCCTGGTTAGCTACCATGTAAAAAGGTACATCATAGTACATGCTGAAAGATGTATTTTGGTTTAACTTTTTAAAATCCGTCCGTAATGATAATTATGATAACTGTTTATGATGATGAGTTTAACTTGAAAGATTTATATGTGCGTGTAGGATTTTAATCTTAGAATTAGCTACATCTGACCTACAAGGCTGCCTTATCCATCCATCCATTTTTATTAGGCTTAGACTCCACAAAATCTGTAAGGGAACCGGCAAACTTATAGCCTTTTCTCTAGACTAGACACCTCTTGTTCCCAGATATATCGACGTCAATATTCTTTGAACGGCTGACGTCTACTTGATTAAACGTTCACAAGAAATACGTTCACTTTTATTTGTCTGAAAAGGATTTATATGGAAGTAAATTGCGCTTCTTCGTTGAAACAAAAAATACGAAAATCTTTGGACGTGTAATACTCTCTGATAATATTTCGCTTATGTAGAAGCGCTCATAGCCCAGCGGCTTGTGTGGACCCTAAGTGAAACAGCGGGCGCGGTCGTTAGTTGGATGAGAGACTGTAAGTGACAAAAAACTTGGAGCGTTTCCGTGCTTCAGAGGGCACGTTAAGTCGTCGGCCCTGGTTGCTATTGTTATATAGCACTCGTTAAAACATGTCGGAGGCCTTCGGGTAGTATAAAAATCTTCTGACACATGGGTTGGCAATTGACCTTTCCACTTCACTTCACTTACAGAGTCGTTGATGGAGTCGTCGTCAAATCTCTCCTCGTTACTGATTATACCCCACCACGCCACTCTGACATGGACAAGTTAGCTAAATATCGAAAGTTCGGAGGGTGCGTTACGTAAACGCACTTTTGATGTCAAAATATTTGAATCATGCGAAACACATTTGTCAGAAATACGATTATTTGGTTCTTGATACACTGTTGTCTGCTATGCGTCTAGTTGCTTATATCTCTAACTTCCATTTACAATGAATATTCCTAAAGCAACTCTGAAACTTATTTGTGTTTTCAGTTCAGAGTACCGTAAAGTGGCTTGTCAGGGATGTTTATTGAACAAACGTCAAACTTCGCTGTATCGAAGCAGAAACGTCTATGTAATAATACGTATTGTCGTGATATTGGTTTTGGCGTGTTGGAACTTGCAGAAGATTCCAGATTCTAGTGCCAGAAACAATGCTATCACGACAATAGGTACCTATATAAGGTGAACAATGGTTGTCGCCAACAGTCTCTCAAAAGTTTTCCAATTAGACAGAATAATGTTAACGAGTGTTCTCTTAGTGGTTGAAATTCGAACATTATCATCGACGAACCGTATACTGAATAGGTAAGTAACGCTACACGCTGTCTCATAGCGAAGCCTTGTGTTGATCTTAAGTGATCGACAAAGTTAAGCAATCTAATTGTAATCTAGCATTTTTTTTTAAAGATATGCCGAGGAGTTTCTTTCGCCGTTTCTTTTTCTCCTCAAAGATTTAAAAAATCAATATTTAAAGGCACCTTAGCGAAACGGTGGTAAATGCAATAAATTGACGTTCATAAGTGTAGGTATGTATCATACCTACATGAAATAAATGATTTGAGTTTGAGTTTGAGTTTCAACAGCGGGCGCGGTCGGTAGTTGGATGGGTTACCGCTAGTGGCAAAATTTCTAACTTTTCTAACTTTCTACACCCAGAACTAAAGCAGCCTAGACCGAAAACAGAACTTTTCATAATATTGTTTCTTACTTTCTCATGGTACATTATTTCGTTTCCAGAAACTGAACCAAAGCGAGGTGAATAGCTTAGTAAGTAATATAATTTTATTACAAGCTCTTTAAAAACGAATGAACTCATCGGAGCCGTTTGAGACAGAGTTCATTGCATTTCTCCAGCATGGCAGTAGCAAATTTCGCCATTATTTCACTGTAACTACCTACTGCACTTTAAAATTGTTCGTTTTTTCCTTTCTCGCGAAAAATATTCTCATTTCGTCACTTGAAATTGCACAACCAGCTGCTTTTTATTTAACACACCAAGGATACTTTTCAGGCTACATTTGGGGCACTAAATATAGGTTTCTAAATTCAGCTTGTTCGTAATGCTTTATTTATTATGACACATCAACAACATGACACACATCACTTTTATATACATAAATATACAATGTTAAAGTAAGCACTGGTATGTTAGCCAATAAAAGACTCATTCCGGTTTAAAAATATTAATGTTTGTCATCAAAGCGATAATAATAAAAATATGAATTAACTTGAAATAACATACAAACTAATTACATACATCTATATCTATATTAATTAGTTTTGTTATTATTTATTATAGGCCATACCTCCTACATATTATACACTTGATTGTTTACTTATACATAATGATCATTAAGACTAATTACACAATATACATGTATCAAATATCAACGCCGGTGTTATCTCATTAGTAGTGATTGCTCCATTGCTTCAAGACAACCTCCGGGCAGCATAAAGTACAAGGACTTAATGATTATGCTATGTTGTAATAATTGTTAGTAACATGTTGTTTACGTAAATCCAATAACAATATGAACAGGGCCTAAGTTCGTTACAAGGTACGTAAATATTTGTTGACGTCATCATGAGTAAAAAGATTCAAATTTGTACCAAGTCAATTGAGAGCTCCTTCATAAATAGCTACGGGGATATACAACCTAATGTAATATAAACAGCTACCAACATAATTTGTGTGATGTTGTCATAAAAGACTAAGTCTCTGTCCTGCCTCCATTAGGAGTTATTGGACTGTAAACTCAGAAAAATCAAAGGTTCACTTTTAATTGCCAATCAAAACTCGAGCTAATCAAGTACGTTATCCGGTTAGTGCGCCGTAACTCCATTTCTTTATACATCACACTTGCACACGAATTTGTTGACGTGGTCATTCAACTCATTTACAGATTCATCATTCACAAGTAACGTCGGGATTGTTCCTTCTACCAATGAATAGCCGACTACATGGCACTGATCTTTACTCATAACCCAGGAGGCCTACAGCGTCCTCCACAATCGCGGCTCCAATGCGACATTGGCGAAGGGCTTTACCAGGATAGGTGTGCAAAGTATGAAAGTGCTCTTCAAGTATTTTTTGTCATTATTGATCCCCCACCTTCGATTTATTCGCATAAAGCTAGCCATACACGCTAGGGTGTACCTGAACGGTTTACCTTTACAACGCAACTGTACAGGTAAACTTGAGCGCGCTTGTTGTACAACTTTGCACGTATGTCTACTCGCTCAAGGTTACCTGTAAGTTCAACTGTACTGACAAACCTGTCAGGTAAACCCTAGCGTGTTTAGCTTAAGAACAGAGTCGACTACAAACCGCGTCCGCTGTGGCTTAACTCGGTTGATTAAAGCATTGGGATTATACTTGGTGGCATGATGGGCAAAATGTAATCATGATAACATATTACAATTCAAATAACTTGTAATTCTAACTTTGAAACTTATTTCAACTTGTTCAGCCGTGACCCAGACATAATAGAATTCTTATTGAAGTCGTTTGTCTACGTCTGTCTGCTTCTACAGATGTAATACTCTTATAGAAAAAATATTGGGTTTCATTCAATTGGGGAAAAGTTTCTAGACGTTTCAACATCTTTACTTCGGCTCCAACGGAACTCGCTCGGTGATAAATTCTTGTAGGTGCCTAAGCTATGATCCCTAAAGGTCATATTAAACATATTTTTCTGTTTCAGTTGCAGTATTGAAGAGCCCAGTGATAGCCAATCGGTTTGATCGTCGGACTCCCGAAAAGGGCTGGGTAGGATTCCTGTACGCAACTCTTATTTTCAAAAAATATGTGTTCATCGGTAATACCGTTGCTACAGACATGCATGCTCTGTGACTCACCATCAAGTACCATAATTTACCAACTATTGAATTAAAAACTTTTTGCTACGACATTTAACACAATTTAATATTATTTTGATAAATTACCAACACTAACCAAACAATAATAAATTACAATAAAGTAACGTTAGTCAGATACGATCGTGGCAGGCATCCTTCTTGCGGTGAGTGACAGGAACGGAGGATATTAATCAAAAGCCTCCTTGATATAATAAATAGTAAATTGACCCGACACAAAATATTAGCAAGCGTGATTGATGCACGCAGTATGGAGCATCATTTGTTAGAATCAGGGTTTTGAGGAAATATTAAATTACGACAAGTGTAACGGTATGCCACAGACTCATTGTATGTAACGGTATGTCACAGACTCTGTGCTTGCTCTGTGGTCCTCGCCTTCTCTGTCTCTCTGACACACGGCCTCTGACAGTCGAAGTCGATGCTCTTGCTTTTGTGCGTTGAACACATTTATTAATTTATTTGCAAGTAAAGTGATTACTGTAAAATAGTGTTTATATTTCAATCCACGGCCGAACCCCAAAACCGGATAAAATCTCCATTACACAAGTTTTATTGACGATCCATATCGCACAATAGTTCAATACCAGAGTGACGTTCGAAGGGTTGATTTGTAGCTATTTGCAAAATTTAAAAAGATAAGTTTAATTTTTCTATCCTTTTTTATGGATTTAAGATAAACTTGTTTACACCACCACCCTTCCGGTACCGCCCATGACAACTGTGTCCGACCCAGAACTCACATTTGGACTAGGATGGTTATTCCAGTAAACAGAGGGGGTTATTAGGAAAGTTACTTGGTCAGCTTGTTAGTAAGTAGGTATGTGGACTGGGGCAGGGACTGTTAGTGATAGTTAGTTCTGTTAGTTGTTTAGAAATTAAGTCCTACCATTGTACTCCTAAAATTAATGTTGTACTAATAAAGGATTAGTAATAACTTAATGTTTTTTGATTTGAGAAATTCTTAGGGCCAGTTTCACCGGTTCCGGATAAAGTTCCGGATAGCCCTAGGAATTTATCTGCCACTTAACAGTTGACGGAGCGGCAACGTCGCTTTTTGCGTTTCGTTACTACTACGTAAATTATTGTCATTTGAAAATTATTTTGAAAACTTAATTAATAAAATACTTTTTGTTCAAAATAATCCAATTCGACTTTTTTAATATTTTCCAGTATAATTTTATCATTATAGAACGAAAATAGTAGGATTTATAATAATATGATGTACTACAGTTCAAATTCCAAATGTGTTATAGACACGCCACTTGAAACATTTTTTATCCGTCAGATAACGCCTAACAGCCACTTGAACTGGCAGATAGCTTAACCAACACTTTTCTCTGTCACTTCTATCAGATTACCTGAGAAGCCAAAAAATGTAGTTTATCTGGGAGTTGAGTTCCTAGGGCTATCCGGAACTTTATCCGTAACCGGTGAAACGGGCCCTTAGAAAGATAAATTAAAAAACTAAATCTATTCCTCTATACATATATTACGGAACCCTATCACAGGTGTCTGATTGAAAATTAACCAGTTATTTATTACTTTATTCACTTCAATTCAATTACAATCTAACTGTATTTAAACAATGACAGCGTGAGTAAAATGAATTCCTTTGAATGAATCTCCGTCGTTGATCAATGACACAAGACTCGAGAAAAACTCCATGTGGCCAGTCGAGTTTCTATTGCGGCGAAATACGAATAAAGGGGCTAACACACCGTCCGGTCCGTTTAATGTGACCGTTTCGCGAAACATAGTCCTATCGCCTCCAAGTAGTAGTGTATTTGGTATACACACCAAAGTGGTTCATAAATCAGAATACTCTAAACACAAAAATTCGATTGATTCCGATCTATCCCGAACGCCTGGTTAAAACTAGTATACATTTATACGTTTCAAAACACATAACAGATACATATTTTTACCCTTACTAGTCGTTGCTCGCGTGGGAGGCGGCAAACGCTAAAATACCGTTAAAATTATCCCAAGGGAACGTACTCGTATTCTCCTATTTCCTTTTCAATATCTCAAACTATCTCCGTACTTTCATTTAAATCGGTTCAGTGGATTAAACGTGAAAAGGTAGCAGCAGACTGACAGACAGATAAAAATTTTTATCAACGAAATTTGACAAAAAATATCATGTACGGACAGACTTTAAGTATAATATAAATAGTAGTATAATATGCATACTATTTTTTATACCTACATGACACTGATAAATTGGATCCTAGATGACTATTGTATTCAATCGATGCCGGTATTCGGTGATTCATTCACATAATTAAATAAATCAACTCAAGTACGCACTAATAAACAGACTTAATGTAGCGTTTAAAATTCCTTAGCACCTATTATAAACAATGGGTCGGAGCCGAACATCGAATCCGATCGGTTCTCAAATGAGTCACCGCTCACTAGTGTCCACTATTAATGAATCGATTTAAATCTTTTTTACCCAGCACTAGTAGTATACTGAAGGGAAACATATTGATGCAAGTTCGTAATACGTAAAAGAGAAAATACAAACGTGATGAATTTGAATTTCATTTCATGTGAATTTGCATTTAATTTGTTTTGATATTATTTTATTTCAATTGTATTTTATTGATTTGCATTTTAAATTAATATTGATTTAACTGGCTACATTTTGGTTTTTTAATTATTATTTTTGTATTATAAAATGAAATGAAATAATGAATGCATACCTATTACTAGCCGGCTTGGTCAGTTCGCTTATTTTGGTATTCTTTTTTGGTATGTTTATTATATGTGGACTTACATCCAAACACACAAAACTTTATCAAAATCGGTCCAACCGTTTAGAAACAGTTCAGTGACAGACACACAGACAGAAGAACTGTATGCTTAAAGATAATGTACCTAATTGAAATAGCGATGTATTGTGCTATACGAGCATTAAAATGTGTAATAATGTTGCTGTGGATGTCCTAATCGCAGTGTATCTTTGCATAAATAGTACTCTGATGTCTGTTATACTTTATCCCACTTCTGTTATAATCTAACAGGTGGTAGAACCATCGTGTTGCGGGCTTCGGCTGACGCGGGAACATACCACACATTAATTCTGTCAACTTGATTCGGGTAACAATGTATTTCGGTGTACGGGGCGTTGGAGTTTGTGATACTTACGAGTACAAACGAGTCATTTAATTTGATTTTCCTTATTTTACATGTTTAACAATAGTCAGTAATACTTAAGTTTTCTTTACCAGATGTTCTTATCGTATCTATTTAAGAATATCAAAGCGATAGGGTATCTCCTCACTCACTCCCTGATTAAACACGAAATCCCGAAAGAACTTGAACTATGAAAATGAGAGAAGATGGAAGTAATTTATCTATGGAAGATGTCAACTAAAAACGGATATTGTTATATTTCACTCCTAAGGGGATAAAAATATAATGGATTGAAAGTTTATTTGAAAATCCAGTAAGTTCATCCGCGTGGGCTACCGGGTAAGAGATAGTCTAATACAATTATAAAAAATGCATTTTTTGTAATATAAAATGAATGAAATTATTATAAATTCTCAATATGTATAATTATCTAGAATTACGTACCTGCTTTTTATCATGATACTCACTTCTATATAAAACTAAGTATTTAAATTAAATATAATAATAATAAACTTATTTAAATTATAAAAAAAAACATTAACTTTAGAAATAAATAGAAATGAAACTACCTTCAATAATCCCCATTACCCATGTCATATTCGAGTCTCGTGTATAAACCGCTTCAGATAGAAAACCTCATTGGCATTCTACTAGTTGGCCACCGCTTATGGCAGCAGCATTTCCCGTGGCGCTATGCCAGTTATGTCCATTCAACTTTCATTGTTAACTCTTCCACGACTTCAGTCCACCGTTACTTATCCGATGCGGCGCGGAATGTATATCGCTCTCGTTAGAGCCAATTGATAAATTCAGTTTATTTTTAGATAATGGCAAACGGCTAAATGAGTGCCTGATTGTTTTTGCCCACGAATATCCTTCGCTCTTTCTTAGGCCTTCGGGTAGCATAAAAACTTCCGACATTTAGGTAGGCCACAATCACCTCCACCTATCTACACTGGAGCAGCATGATGGAGCATGTAGGTGCTCATCATCACAATACATAACTGTCCCACTGCTGGGCACGGGTCTCCTCTCAGTGTGTGGGGTATAGGCCATAGTCCACCACGCTGGCCAAGTGCAGATTGGTGGACAGTACGGATTGGTGGAGCATGTACTAAGCCTCCTTATTTATGAGGAGACACCCATTCCCTGTGATGGGCCATTAATAGATTGAAGATGACCAAGAATTATTGAGTTGACGCTGTTCACGAGAAATTTAGGCCCGAGTTTAAAACGCATGTTTAGGTTAGCAGACTTTAAACTCCTTCAAGAAAATACATATTTTCAGGAAAGCTTCATAAGTTTTCCTCGCAATATTTTCCTTTCCTACAGAAAGTGTCCGGATCAGGTATCTAAACAAACTTCAAAAATATTGCAGTCTAGCTTATATTAGAACTTCAAAAGAATGCATAATAACTATAACTAATTTATATTCTATTCTACACAAAGCCGATATTCAAAGTTATCCATGTTGACTAAATAGTCAACATTAATACACTATTGGACATAATCTACTGCACCCTATTTTCTTTGTAAAGGTACAAATACATTATTCTTATGGTTTTTACGTCGTTTAAATGTTAAGACTAATAAACACTCAGTCGCAAGGGCCGAGTCGTATAACCGAGTCAAATGGTTTTTAAATTTCGACTGTGGCAACAAATTAACTTAGAAGACAACTTTGTCGTGTTGATACAATTCTAGCACAGACAAGTTATTAACCAGTGTTATAAACAAAGAACAAGATTCCTGACTATTCTTTCTCATCTATATGACGTAAAATTTCCCTCGGTCTTGAACTAAAAACAGTGAATTTCTTGTAGTTTTTGCCATATTATATGAGATTACAAAGTAATCTTATATATTTTAATTTATCAGTATTTTGATAGTGGATGTTAGTAATTATAAACTGTTAAACATTCACAGTTTAATTACAAACTGATTGATTTTTAAAACGCATGTGATAATAATAGACAAACTGTATTCAATATCCATACCATTTACAAACCGGAAGTACGTAATGGAAATATGAAACTATAGACGTTACATTTAACCCGGATGTACGGTAACTTATTAAAACCCACTAGAGATGGAGACCTGGTTACCATCACTCGTTTATTTTCGTAACTAGCACGTGCGCTGGCCAGATGCAATTAAACGAACCTACGTACAAAATAAACAGTCCATATAATCACATCGGGAAATCCAAAACACAATAACGCGATATACAGACAAATTTAAACTTTGTACCGACGAAACAGAGTTTAAATTAATCTCCGTGCCTGGTTTAGTGTCCAGCTCATATGGACGGAGCCGTAATACGCAGAGAGTAAATACCAAGTACTCGACATCTATTTTGGTAGCGACTTATATGGCAAGCCGAAGTTACAAGGTTTGTGGGCACCCCACGTAGTCGTGAACGTGATTTGTGAGCTATAAAATTACTGCTATCGACTCATGCGCTCATAGCCTTTCAACTTATGTCAATTGAGTGCGTTCGTGACCAAATTAGGTACGTCGAATTTGGAAGTCGTATTGTTGAATAACGGTACCGTTAGTACCAAGATTTTATGAGCGCTTCTGTACTTTGGAAAAGACGTAATGCAATCTCTGACTGTTGTCTGTAGATCGGCGAGGCAGATCTTAAGTTGATTTGGTTCCCGGATGGCTACAACCCATTAATGGCCCACTACTGAGCCCGGGTCTCTCCTCGTACCTGAGGAGGCCTAGAGCATACTCCACCACGCTGCTCCAGTGCGGATTGGTGGAGGGGTTAGTGGCCAACCCAAGTGTCGGAAATTTTAAGCCGCCCGAAGGTATCCGACATGGCTTAACGACTGCTACCAAATGATAACAACCGGGACCGACGGCTTTACGTGCCCTCCGAAGCACGGAAGCGCTCAAGAAATTTTTGCCACTAGCGGTCACCCATCCAACTACCGACCGCGCCCGCTGTTGCTTAACTTTGTCGATCACTTGAGATCGACGCAAGCCGCCGGGCTATGAGCGCTTCTGGTTCCCGGATGCCCGTTAATAAAGTTATATGACCGCTGCTACGCTCTGAAGCACACGTAGGTATAGCAGTGGCTAGCTGGTTGGGACTTGGGACAAACTAAATTTTAAGTTGATAATCTTTATTAAACTTTTAATTGTCGCTTTTGTACTTAAAAAAAGACACATCATTCATTGTGACATTCATTAATTATTCTGATTGTTACAGAGCCACCAATAAGAGGGAATTGCGCCATAGCAGTTAACAGCAGTATACGCCATGAGCCGGGGAGGTTGGCTAGGACTTAAAACGGATTGAACCTTTCACACTCCAAAATATTTAGTTTACTGAGTGTCTAGGTGGGTATCTAGGAGTTACAAAATATCTGCATGTTTAGTAACTTTTTTCAGTATAAAGCAACAAACATTACTACTGAATAATTCAGTCGAGTATCCAATTTAACTTGCAAAAGGAAAAAGTTTTTGGTGTTAATCTATTCAACAAATTTAATTTCCGTGGATAAAACGATTAGCATATTTCTTTGAGCTGGGGATTTCTAAGTACTTAGACTTGAAATTTACCTAAGTATTAGATTTATTCTCATTACGTAACAACTTCATTAAATTACTTTTACCATGAACATTTGTCGGTCTTGAAATAATTGTTTTCCAGTATTTATGCTAGTACAAGCTGATAATGATTCAGAGAAGCTGATAAAATATGAATCCTAAAAACAACTTCTTTTAAGTTATATTATTTTATTGAAGTTATGCTGTATGCTTAAATAAATGCGCTCTTTCACCGCATTTTCTAAATATTTACCAATTATTTTGTTAGACGAAACTACGGACTAATTAGACCGCACAACACTATTTTCCCATCATTAGGCTGCGTTTCCACCAGAGATGTGCGAGGTTGCGTAGCGAGGAATGTGTTTTTAAAGAACCAATAGAATTACTTCATTTACTACTATATTGAAAAGGCTAGGTAAATGAAGCAATTCTATTGGTTCTTCAATAACACATCCCTCGCTACGCATCCTCGCACATCTCTGGTGAAAACGCAGGCTTAACTAGAGTTTGATATCTCACTTCGACGGTTCGACAGTTCAATTTAAACTTTAATAATTTGTTCTTATTATGGCTTCAACCCGTTAATGGCCCACTACTGAGCACGGGTCCTCCGCAACCCTACACTGCGCGTGGCCCGACACGCTCTTGGCCGGTTTCTATTTAAAGGATATGGATTCTCGCAAAATTCTTGGCATAACCTTGAAATGTATTCTGATAGCGTTACGAATAATCTGTATAAGATTTATCATTCGGCCTGATTCTGAGAATACATTCACTAAATGATTCATGATACTGATTCACACGGAAGTGCGGAGTGGATTTGTAACAATCTCAAGGTATGTTTCATCGTAGATTTAGCAGAAAGATGGAAGATGTTAATAACGACATGATGATTACTCCTGCTGTTGAACCCCGACAGCAATTCCTATCTACAAACTTATATTGGAAATTGTTTAAAAGCACCGAGATGATTGATTAAGATTATGAAAAAGGCCCTAACTACATATTAATATGTGCAGATTAACACACTTTATTAAACTTTGAGAGCTTTACTAAGAACTCAGATTATGCAGGTTTCCTTAGGATGTTTATAAAAACGAGAGATAATTAAATTCTATTACATCATTAAAAAAATGACGTGTAGGAAACTTTTACTCTGCAACACTGCAAATACTTTAGTTCACTTAATATGCATCCTCTACTTGATGATAATGTATTTTGATAGACGACAGTAGCTTTTGTACGGTTTGCGTGAGCACAACAACGTTAATTTACAACCCTGTTAGCATCACTTCCACTGATTTGTACACGTGACGTATGACAAACCAAATAGCCAAGCCCCGGCACCAGTTTAGCAATTAATTAGTATAAACAGTTTTGTAACCAGATTGTTATCACACGGTTAATTCCAGGACTACTCACTAGACACTGCAGGCTCAATAAACACCTTCACCCATTAGATCTTAGTGATACTGTTACATGTGGAAACTGCAATGGGACAGCGGAAACTCCCGTCCATATCCTCTGCAAT
This sequence comes from Ochlodes sylvanus, assembly GCA_905404295.2. Lineage (NCBI taxonomy): Eukaryota > Metazoa > Arthropoda > Insecta > Lepidoptera > Hesperiidae > Ochlodes > Ochlodes sylvanus. The sequence goes on along the minus strand of FR990130.1, from coordinate 10,839,219 downwards.
TGCATGGCAATAAGCCACTGTAGAAATCGTGTATTAAGAGGTCACACAATCAGACCTGATCAAATCAGAGATCTGGTACCCAAGGGTATCCTACGGTTCGACCTGACAGTAGGTCTTGGGGACCAGATCTAACGCTGAAGGGTTTGGCTACAATAGATTAGATGTGGTCGCGGTGACTTTGCCATTTTTTAGACGGGGTTTGTAACTTTTTATTAAATAGCAGTAATTTTTCGACGGAAACAGGACATAGTAAAATTTTAATCGGAGGTTTTTGAAGCGAAACTAGGCGGCTATTCGAAATGTGGAGGAAAATTGACAGTGAAATTACAAGGAATTTTAAATTTGCTTTTCTGTGATGTAGTTAAAGCTGCGCAAAAAGCGGAACAAAGTTTGTCCCGTAAATTGTCCCGTGTAATTCCTTAATTTTAAAGAAAAACAACGTTACATATATATTATTAAAATAGCTAATGTAATAAATAGTATATTGCTTACAGAGTGCTGGACTCCGAAGAATAAAGACGTAAGTCATAAAGATTTCAAATCAAGATGTAAAGTACCCTCGTACATAAAGATGTAATCTTTAATGAAGTTATACACTTTCGTTGAAGTTTTAACTTTCGAAGCTCGTAACAACGGGTGACTTTATACTTAACATTACTACGTTTATTTCTGTAATAGAGGTTAGCTCAGTTGCTAGGGAATTTGCCAAACAATTGGGTTCAATTCTCGGCTGAGGTCAGTTAATGATTTTTGGTTAATAATGTTATCTTATTTGCGTACTTATAATAATACAACACTAAACCTGAGTGCGAGGCACGCCTTAGTCGCCTTACTGTTGTATAAACACACCAACACTAATTTCGACAACGAAATTTCATGGTAGTTGAACAGCCATTTATATATTTTTTAACTTAAGTATATTTTATTTTATTTATTTATTTATTCTTTATTGCAACCTTAACACTAAGGAGTACAATGGGCGGACTTAATGCCTGGTGGCATTCTCTACCAGTCAACCCTGGGAGCTGGTGAGAAGGTGTAGTAGGCGCAGATAATGCAAAATAATAATAATGGCAATATAATAATAATAAAGATAATATATTATATTTTTTTTTAAAGAGAAATATACCAGAAGCTGCGTTACCGAGTTTCCCAGTTGTATGTTGAAGTTCCAATTTCAAAAGCTCGACGTTATGCAACGTCATTAAGAACATTTATGAGAGATGTTTGAAATGAGCTTCTCTTTTTTTAAATTACCGGTATTTCGTATGCTATGATGAATCTTTTTACAAACTTTTTAATTGATAATAACTAATAATTAGAAACCATTCCGATAATTATGTTGACAGTCATGATTATAAATTATGAGTCATGTCAGACCAAAGAACAGAGAGACAAGTTTCTGTTTTCTGTGTGTCAGACAGTTATAATTAAAATAAGGTATTTCAACGATTTTTAATTTAATATTTTTTTTAATCATAAAAATATGTACAGTAGGTACATACTATGGATGAAACAGCGCTCGTATCCCGAGAGCTTGTGTCAATTGTAAGTAATTGACCCAATAAAGCTTCCCCGGGCGCGAACGGCATTTGGATGGGTGCCCGCTACTGGTAAAATTCCTTAAGCCCTTCCGCGCTTCGGAGGATGTTAAGGCGTTATTTCCGGTATCCCACTGTTTGGCTTATGCACCAACATATTTATAACTTTCAAAAATAAAATATAATCTTCACATAAAATATAAAAACATAGGCGGCCAGTAATGCATTCAATGCTGTCTCCACTTGACGTTGTTTAAAAATAACAAATATGGTCGTTTTAAGCTTGACTATGTAAATAAGTTACAAATGTTTTTGTTTTGAATATTAAAAAAATATCTATCGTAACATGCGACTGTTAGGTAAGGTTATTGAATGTCAAGCAATAAGATCTCGAATCGTATTACTTAATTTAAAATTCACACTAACTTTAGTATTCTGACTTAAACGAATCATGTCGCTAAATCAAATTCAAATTGAATAGCAGTAAGTCGTGTTTCTCGTTACAAATAACGTTGGACCGTAATCCAGAGTCGACGGAGTTACATCCAACTTGGAAACTCGGCTGCCGTCAAACGTTATTATGAACATTCGTGAAGGAAGTTGCTACAAGTATCAAATTGATTACTCTAGAAATATAGGTATCTCGGTGTGTAGCTGAAGTTATTGCAGTTTCCAACTGATGAAGATAGGGTTTTTCTATCCGTTCTTAAGGGGAAGTCAACCTCGTCTGCCAATAGCCAAAGAAATTGCATCTTTGTTGACAGCAAGTATTCTGATTATGTATCATCCTATCTTATTGGTGGCAATGATTTTTACCTATCTGACAAGCTCCTTAAATCAACAATTTTTTTTGTGTTTCGGTTGCAAAACGAAATGCCTACTGCTCATAGATATATCGGCCTCACAGCGGGTATACATTTTTGCAAAACATTGAAATTGTTAATAATGTAACCACCCTAAATGAGATAATGTAGAAGGAATTTTTTAAAATTTAAAAGAAATCGTAGTTAGTACATTTTTTTGATTCTGATATAAAATTATTTTAATAATCTGCTTCCAACATTTGCAATAACCTGAAAATTAATTTAAGTCAGTACAAAACAAGCTAATAGACGAACAGCGTAAGAATAATGACAGTACATAATAAGAGGACAAATCATCTAGGAATACTTAATGCATCCACACTCCAGTTTTCCATGAATAAATTAAAAATAAGTCGGTATTGTTACACACTCTCAGACTAATAAAGTTTCAATCGACATTTCCTCCTTGAATTATTCATTGCAGTGCAGTGCACAATACAAATAACTTTACAATAAATTCCGCAACCAGTCAACTGCGATCATTTATCTTGCTGACGCGGAAACTAAAACTCTATATCTATTTAAATCTTAATACCATTGAATTCCCCGGATTTCAACTGAAATTCAGCTGTCCGAGCTGTTCAAACATTATGAAATTTGCCGTTATAATTTCGCCATTGTTGGGTCATTGTCGTACATGCGAACAAACATTAATTGGGAATAGTTACTACTTTCGTTGACATGGTAACCATGGTGGTTATATTGTTCCACAGAAAAACCTGGCCGTGTCTAGTTAACAGGTTCACACAAAAGACATGCTTCATATGCACATATTTAACAAAATACGTGTGCAACGGGCGATTTGACAACTCGTATACAAAATGTAATATGGAAATCCATATTATTATTTAAATAAAAATCTTGAAGCGCTCATAGCCCGGCGGCTTGCGTCGATCTTAAATGGTCGGCAACCGGTCCACCAATCCGCACTCTAGCAGCGTGGTGGAGTATGCTCTCCACAGGTATTTGGAGAGACCAGTAGTGAGACATTAATGGGTTGAAGCGATGTAAATAAAATAACACTTATACAAATAAGTTATACAAAATTGTTTTTCCGTGACAAAAGCATTACTCAACTGCTTGAAATTGGCCTTGGGCTACTGGGTTCTCTATAAAAAACGTGCATAATAGCTTTTTGTTAGTGTCTCGGACGGTAAGAATGAAATCTAGTGCAAGCTTGTGCGAACTGAACTGACTTAATACAACAGTACCTGGATGTTGATACTAGACACAATCTGTTTAATCTTAGAATGAATAGTTTTACGGTACGATTCCAAACACAACCAACCACAACAACACGTAAGTAATGGAATTCAAGGTATCCCGAAATGAAATGGGTATATTCTATGAAATAAAAAGGTATATTCTATGAGTGAGTTGAGTCCAAGTCAAGCTCTTCTGCTCGTGGTTCTGACGCAAGAAGTATAAAACTGACGAGTCAATACTGACACCACCAATACATTACCGGCCAACAATGAGGTTATAGCATAATTCCCATTGTTAGAGGTCAGTGGAATCTGTACCATTCAGTTTGATCCCAAAAGCATTCGTTCAAAGGGTTTAAAAGCTGTTGAGATGAAGCTGGGTGGTGCCACAGCAAGCTGCAACCTCCAACAGGCAAAATATGTACCACGAGCAGCGAAGATTGGCTAGGACGCCAAGGAGTCGAAAGTAAGTGGAGCTCGTTACACCTTGTATACCATAAATATTCGTAATAAATTAATAGTTTGACCATTGAACAATTTAACTCCATAAATACTACAACTTCCGGCTAAATTAAATACCATCCAAATTTGCTTTCCTGAATTTCAATTAGCTGGAAACTCTTATCATGCTTACGAATCATATTACAAGTTAAATGAAAGTTCGTTGAATTAATAATTATTAAACTTGCTTTATACTACAATTAACAGTCAGGTTTCAAATAACAATTGACCTCTGTGATAGTCGGTTGAGATTACACGAACACCAAAATCAGATGAATCGGCGTCTTTTCAAATAAGTCGGTTCGCAAAATTTCATTGAGAATCAAAATTTTCACTAATAAATAATTAAAGTAACTAAAATGACTATCTGGCAAATAAACTAAAGCCAGGAAAGTATCTACTATATACAATGTTAAATTTCTAAAGTATTAATGAATAATATGTACTAAAAGTTTCTCATAAATACTACAAATAGTTGGAAGATAATTATGATTGTGGTGTTATAAATTATATCTGAAAACAGGATTATTTTAAAATCTTCTTTACAGCGCCACTATGTTACCTTAATATGTCAAGTCAAATTACATGATTTTAAGAGATGAACCTACGAACAGCTACGAACATTACATAATACCCCCAAAACCATAAATGAGAAAGAAAGCGAAGTTCGTAATAAGAATTTCGCTACACACGAGTAGCTATCATACCTTAATAAAAGAAGTAATTTCTAGGTGGATACTAAGTTCTTTCAAAGTCCATAAATCATAACGCCTGAACTAACTAAACAATGTTCTTCAGTATTTTTTAATAAAATTTGTTAAGTTCTTTGGTACTTTAAAATGCAACTTGGCAAGTTTTTTAATTTAATGTAGGTACATTAAATTAATATTTCAATTGCCTTATTATATAAAAATATTTGGTCTTATCGTAAGTAACTGTTACTTACTCGTACGTCTGTATTTTGTCAAAATATTTAAACTGTTCGACGTAATAATCTTATGTTCAATATTATTTGAAAACGCACGTTTCACAATGCGATCGGTAACAAAACCCACCATTGTTGGAACGAAAGCTTTGAAAAGCTTGTGTTTGTTACAAGGTTGGATTAGGAGGCCTTTGTGAAGAGCTCGTTGGAGGTATAAATTACACGTAAACAATGAAAAGTGACCTCAGTCCAGGCGCCAACAATGCGGCTGATAATGACACTCTCGAACTCCTATTGGAACCCAACGAACCACAATTACGGCACAAAGGCTAAGCGAATCTCGTTTTCTACACGCTTTAATATAAAAAACGGTAAAGTTTGAATCTTGCGGGGTCAGGATTTCGTAGTGTACATTTATGCAGTATATACTTTCAGTTTAATGTAGAAATTTAAATAATTTAAATTAAAATAATTAAAACCATTTTCCTGGTAACCTATAGATAGTGATAGCCTATATCCTGATTATTTTTAATATTAAACTAACTAGAGCTTTGGATACAGGGAACGTTTAATTTTGTGATAATTAAAGTAAATGAATTACATTTAAAAATAATGTGACAACGATCACAATAGCAACAAAAGTAGCAATTATGTCTAATTATATATAATGTAATCCAATATAATGTGATCTCCACATGCACCATGGTGGAGTGCTCTAGGCCTCCAGATAAGATTAGGAAAGACTTGTGCTCAGTAGTAAGCCATTATTGGATTGAACCGATAATGTAATCCAAAACACTTGTTTCCCGTGGGTCTTCTGAACAAGTTTCCATTTTTTTATTAATCTGACTAAGACTCATCAATACTTTCCATGTACACGTATGTAAGTAGATGGAACCTCTTAATTCTCGAAACGCGCGTTATTGAAGTGCGCGCTTCTAAACGCCACGGGTGTGCCAAGGAAGCGTCGTCGATTAAAACAGACTGAACTTTGAGATTTATATCTGCGTCGAGGCATCAGAATCCTCTGTAATAAGAAGACTGAAAGGAGATTACAGAATTCTCGCAGAGAATTGTTTTCCAAAGAAGACTGTTCGATTTGGAGATGAAGAGATTGATTTATTCCGTAAAACTATTGCCGAATTTGGATTAATTTCGTTAATAATTTCTATTTAAAGGTTTCTAAATTATTATAACTATTACGAATGACAATTGTTAAGTCACCGGAATTACACCTCCTTAAAACTTACTCTAAACTACATACAAAAAATAAACGAAAATAAATTTAAATAAAAAAAATTAAATTTACTACATCGCCACTTACCATCAGGTGGGATTGTGATGACAAGAACGTTACAAAAATAAATAGTTTAGTATACTTATTATATACCTACTAGATTAATTGTACCTTTCACCGTTAGGAATAAATAATAAATATGACGAAATGATGTGTCAAAATGTATGAATATTAAAAAACGCTTGGGTAAATTGGTTATAACTACAAATTGTAATTCAAATATTATTTATAAAAAACAAGTTGATAATTTCATATCTTTACTCGTCCTATATCTATTACATAATTAACAGTATTACGTCCACAGTATACGCATTGAGTTCAAAGACCTTTAAATTTAACCCTAGAGTAATTTTCTACAATCGCCTCTTCCGACAAAGGCCAGTAATGAGGTCCTCTCATAGCCAAACAATTCAACTAACTAAAAATTACGACGAAGGCGGTAAAGTTCAATTTACGGGTCGTAGTGAACGGTCTCTCTGTTGGAATAATAGGAGCATTTTCTTTGTGGGTGAGAATTACTTTGCTTGTTTTAGTTGTGGTCTGAAGTGTCGATTTGTAGAGGCATATTCGTAATAAATGAAATAATTATGTCATAAAATTAAAAAAATGAATAAATTAACTAAAAACTTTAACACACTCAAACATATATTACACATCACTAACACCCGTGACCCGAGAACAAACATTTATCTGTCACATAAACATCTGCCTCGGCCGGGAATCGAACCCAGGACCCCTCGCTTAATTCGCAGGCAGGGCAGGCTTCACTACCAACTAGGCTACGGGGTCGTCAAAATGTGAATAGGTTTTACCAACGAGCAGCAAAAGCACTTGGTGTGCTTTATCTAAATCTTCACCGTTCACATCACCACGTTTAATCAGATGATTTTACTGAAAAAAAAAAGTAATATAATGTAAGTACAAGCTTTCCGCCCACGGCTTCGCCCGCGTGAAATTCAGTTATATCGCGCTTTTTCTTCTGACTTTCCAAAAATCCTTTCTTAGTGCTCACTTGCGTCACTTGAGGAACCTATATAGTATGTATATACAAAGTTTCAAGTGAATCCATTGAAGAAATAAAAGTTTCAATTTATCCCCTTTTTTATACCTTTAGAGGGGGAATTTCCAAAACCCTATCTTAGTACTCCCCTACACTCCTCGAGGAATATACATGCCAAATTGCCAAACTTCAGCTTCTTTCGTGTAGTAATTTTGGCTGTATGTTGTCTGTCAGTCACTCAGTAACGCAGGAGTATTATATAGATATCATGTCCCGGCGCGATCGGTAGTTGGTTGCGTGACTTAGCTAATGGAAATAATTTTTTCGGAGACAAGAAAGCAATTGGACCGTTCGTGGTCATTACATAACAGTCGTTAACGTATGTCAGAGGCCTACGGGTTGCATAAAAACATCCGACCATTTCGGGTTGGCCACTAACACCTCCACCCATCCGCACTCGAACCGTGCTGGAGTCTGCTCAAGCCCTCCTCAGGTATAGGTAAAGTAAAAGCAAAGCTAGTCTTATTTATGTTTGTGTAAACAAGTGTAAGTAAATTGCTTTGACTCATCTCGTCAAGTATGTTTAACCAAAAACTCGCTGAACATTTAAATTATTAATTAAGTACTTATTCAAATATTTCCACGTTGAACCAATATTATTTGTTTTACCCAACGTTACCAAATTTATTACCCTATGTTTAATTTTGTCTTTTATATGTTATCAATTATGTAATTAGTTTCAGTTCAGTGCTAATTGATTGTATGTAATTCAATTTAACTATTGAAATTATTGAGATTCTTAAGATATCTTTGAGTAATTGGTCTGAAAAACATGTTGTTACCGAGGAATTTTATGCCTAAACAAAGCAAGTATATCAAATCTTACAAAATATTTTATACACTTGTTCCGAAAAATTTTGTTTTGTCCAACACTGGAGCCTTATAACATATTATTATATTATAAATCGAATCATACGTGGGGTTTTATTGCAAGCCTCATATTAATTTATAGAAGCCAAACCTAAAGATACCAATATATATCAATATAATTGTTGGGTTACAAATGTTACAATACAATAGACTATGGTACCTAGTAAAAATAAGTATACAAATATTGTATTGTATTCAAAACAGAGACACTTGTTAGTAACGGGTACATGACTGTATTTACGAACTAAATAAAATAATTCTTCGCATTGTGTCTACTTGTATTGTACTTTTGTTATAGCGAGCCACATGTTCTTATCTGCATACCTACATGTTTAATTACGTCCAGGCCTCGTGTAGGTATTTTACACGGGTAATATAATCTATGTATAATTAGTTAAAGAAATATTGCTAATAGAATTGTATGTAAGTAACTACATTGCAAAAAATCTAAAAATGAGCGAAATAATTAACACAGAAAAATAATTCACTTCAATAAAATGATAAATTAGTAAACCTTATCTGTATATTATATTTATTTGATATTACTTATTAGGAATTTTTGTCCTCCACCAATCCGCACTGGAGCAGCGTGGTGGAGTATGATCTAGGCCTCCTCAGGTATGAGGAGAGATCCGTGCTCAGTAGTGGGCCATTAATGGGTTGAAGCCATTAGGTTATTCTTTGTTAGCAATACGAGGGCAAAAAAAAATGATTGTCTGTCTGTTGGTCTGTATGCGCATCACGTGGAAACCACTGAACATATTTTTATTTTGTACCAGGGTTACGGACAAAAGATACTTTTAATTACGATGAAAAGGAATCGGATTTGTTCTCGCGGGATAACAAATAAACTTTCGATTGGAGATTTAGTGGAAAGATTGTATTTAAGGTTGTGACAGTATTCATTTAAATTTTAATAATTAAATCGATAAAATTAATCATGAAATTTATGGAATGCCTGAAATGAATGGATAGCAATATTTAGGGTGTGTATGTATATTGTATAGGCACAGTTTTACCGAAGCGAAGGGAGAGCGAATTTTTTAAGTATGTTAATATAAAAAAGACGTTTTCAGGTATACATAGCAATACGAGTGTAATACCAATTAACAATGCTACATACGCTGTTGTTAACTATATAACTTAATTGTCAGTTCTGCGTAATATAATTCTATAGGCATGTTTAATGACGCGTATCTAGTACCTTTTATGTGGCATTGATTAGTTCAGCGCCGGTCGGAATGACATAATATCGACTATTATAATAGAGCGACATTCATACTGAATTACTACGTAGTAAGAAGTGCTCATAGGTTGTGTTTAAAAGTATTAGCTGGGTTGAGTAACGTCAAGTGCGTTAGATGTGCAAGTAGTAGCCTTCTTGAGTGGTTCCATGCTTCAAAGGGCACTTTAAGACATTGGTTGCGGACGTTGCGGTTATTACTGCGCTTCGTAAAGGTTTTGAAGTGAAACTTCTTAGTGGACTTCGGAGACGGGTGCGTCTTACGGTTACGGTTACGTAAGACGCACCCGTCTAATACTTGTTACGATTATTATTAGTTACGCTTATAGTAGTTACGGTTGCGTTGAATGATAATAAAGTTTGTATAAAAAAGTATATCTGAATAAGAAATAAAAAATAAAATAGAAGAAATTGTGTGAAGTTTTACTTCATCTGCGCGTAGGGACTCCACGCACCTGTTTGTATGTAACTAGACAGTAAGTGGTCACCGTCACCCCGGAACGTCAGTATCACCAAAGCTGGTGGTGATTCAAAGCTTTACCGACCAAATTATTTTTAACTACTTATGCGTTAATATTGTGTTTAATGAATACTTATAGCTATTGTTAATTAGTAGCTTAGATCATCGCTATATAATTATTCGCAACGGTCAGCTCCTCCGCTATAATGTCAATATTAATTGACATTACAGCAAATAAAATTCAAGAAATAAATGAACAACCTGCCTGCTTAAAAAGCGAACTTAAAAAAACAGAATTCATAAAACCCATGATTGTGGTAAGGCCAATTACATATACCAACAACATTTCTTATTTTTTAACTTTATCTCGTAACCTTTGCTTTGGCGATGGAATAAATAGTAAGAAAACCTAAGTAGGTACCTGAAAGTTGCACATTGCTCTCAAAATGACTCCGCGGTGATTGCACGCCTTTTTAGAGTTCAAGAGCAACATTTATGACGAAACAAATGAAAGGGCTCGTTACGATGGATATATTTACTTCTAACGGTAGATATAAAATTAGATTTCAATGAAATAATACATGTCAAGCTCTGAGTCCTGAATTCGTTATGAATGTAGCAGGGATGTATTACTTATTATTAGGATATATTTATATACCTATTGTAGGCGGATGTTGTTATCCTAGGAGTTGTTAATGTCTCATGTAAGCAGAGATGAGCAAAATGTTATCCAGATTACAGATTACAATTACGAGGACACCGTGGAGGCCCGGAAATGTACCCGCAAGCGCCTTTCAAGAAAAGGTAGTTCGGTTCTGGCGGGGGCATTCCCGCGCCTCCAAATGTAACCGTAATCCTTGATCTGATTACATTTTGGGCAAAATACACCAGATTAAATTGTAATCTGTAATCATGATTGCTTTTTCCCCATCTCTGCGTGTAAGTATTCATACCCATTATCGACACAGAAAGTCGGGGCGTGAATGAATGAATGTATTCATGAAAGAATCGGGTCTCTCAATAAGTTAACGTTGGTCTGTCGTGATAACGTGTGGTTGAACGAGCAGTAGGCCATAACAAAGATCGCAGCCAAATCGAACGAGTCTGGCGCTATTATCGTAGACCGAAGCCAAATCGAAGTCCCGACTTTATTAACTGGCGCAGATAAACATGCCGTAACTACATGTTTTTATGGCATTGATTTGTTAAAAGCACAGATTACTCGATGGAAGCCGTCGCCTATTATAGTTGGGTGTCTGACTCACGGTCCTGAGGTTGTTAACTAGTAAGTCGATATACATAAATAATATACTAAGGTTGTAACAGCGCATTGATAAGTCTGTATATACTAATTTTAATTACTGATATTAAATGTGTATTTTAAATTAATTTTTAAATTACTTACTTTTTACCGGCATCCACAGTTGAAGCATTTTTCGAAAATTTACTTAAGGCAGATAAACAAGGTTATTTTTAAAATTATGTAACAAATAAATTGTCTTACTTTTAATCTTAATTTTAAGATTAGGTACATGTTTTTTTGTGTTTTTGCATGGAAAAATCGTTAATCCCCTCGTAATAGTACAAAAATACCACATAATATGTCGTATTTGTATATAATGTATGAAAGATGTGTTGTGTTAACTTCTACAAGCTTATGCTAATTATTAGGAAGTAGCATTTTTTATTCTAGACTTTTGTATGATACGTAAAAAATAAATAACCCCTCAACGAGAACCCACATTATACAATACTGTACTTTTCATAAATGGTAAATAATACCCAAATTGATTTAGATCAACAAAACCAGATGTGAGTGACAACCCTACTCACGTTACATCAGTGACACGTTCACAAGTCGCTCGCAAGGTCGCGTCGCCGAGCGTCTGCGTCTGCGAATATTTCGGGGCTTTCAGCCATATCGAATAGTACTCTAAATATATGATCAAATCGATCAAGGGATCTTTATAACTTTGTCGGATAATTTTACGCAGGTTTTGCTAACATTTTTGTTACGGTTGCTAGCTATTTACTAGTTAATGATAAAAGCTTTTAACAAATCAATCCCGGTACATTCATCCCTTTCCCCAACGAAACTTATGTTAACGCTTCAATATTATCTTTAAGTAATATATGAAAAAAGTATGTCCACAAAAATTGAATAATTTTAATCCAGCGTTGCAGTATTTATAGCATTACATTTGCTTGTTCAAGAGGTGACCAAAAATTTAAAACGAGAAATTCAGGGTTGAGAAAATTTTCACTGCCAAAAATCATTATTTGATTGACTATTTCCGAAGATACTATTATGGTTCTCTGTACAAACAGCAAGCAATCACTGATTTATTATTGGTATAGACTTGATGTTATTAAAAAGATACCTACGTAACGTTAAAACATAATTACATTATTATGCTTATATTTTAACTATTAAATTCAAGAGTGCTCGTTGACCCTACGTGACTGAAGATGTCCCTGACATTTTTAGTATGACGTAACCTAGGTGATATTCTTGTTGAGATTGGTCTTTTGTTCTGCGGATACACTGGCGCAATTTGTTGTTCGTTGTTTTGGGTTCGAATCAAACGACCCGGGATCCGAGTCTGCTAATATATAAATTCTTCAATTGCCTCATATTTGAATAGTTTGACACATTTCATATACAGAATATATTATGTCAAAAACGTTTCAACTTCCAATACGACGCAATTGAAGCGTTTTTAAATTCGAACATTCGAAAAAAAGAATTATTCCGTGAACGAGTTTGTGTAACATATCTCTATAATGTTATCGATTGTGTGGGTAATATTTGGGCCACCTCGGTAGGATTATCTATGACTCATTATATTCTAAGAAGTCGGGTCAAAAGTCATTTGAAGCGTCAGTTAGGTACGATTGGTTGATGAAGACTGATTTGCAACAATATTAAAACTGACCTTAAAGACCACCTTACCACTCATTTTACGACAAAAATCTTCTTCTTCTTCATGGCCCACTACTGAGCACGGGTCTCTCCTCATTATTGAGGAGGCCTAGTGCGGATTGGTGGAGGGGTTAGTAGCCAACCCAAGTATCGGAAGTTTTTATACCGGCCGAAGGCTTCCAACATGGCTCAAGTATCTAACGACAACATTACTAACTCTCGGAAGCACGGAAACGCTCGAGAATTTATGAAGTGAAACTTCTTTAGCATCGTTGTGATTTGAAAGTCGATGAAACGGCAATGACGTGAAAAGCGACAGTAAAAAGAGACAAAGACATTTTAACGTGGCAGAAAATGAGATAGGAAGCAGTATCCGCTTGCGTGTTCCAAGGTCGGGGTCCTAAGAGCAATTTACGGCAAAATGGCGGCTTATGCAAAGCAAAACATCAATATTTGGACTGACAGTATTTGTTTTTTTGAAGTTTTCACTTCTACCACGTGTGAATTGCACACATTTTGTTTTTGTGCCACTAGAAGGCACCCATCCACCTACCGACCGCACCCGCTGTTGCTTAACTCGGTCTATTACTGAGGATCGACGCAGGCCGCCGGGCCATGAGCGCCGGGAAATGAACGTTACTAGAGGTAAAGCCAATCAATTTATAATTCAATGCGAACGCACACGTTACTTTGCATCAGTGACATAATACAAACGGCAAGGTCGACTTCGCACACACGCTACCATTTACCATCTCGAAGTAATACAATGTTACCTAGGTAACGATAAGTAAAATGTTACGTTAAAAATTGTATCGACTGAATAATAAATCAATCTCTTTATACGTATTTGATTTCATTTTTGTATACATTATAATTATTTCATCTTATCATACTTTCGTATCATTTTTGTATAGGTAGGTACTTTTCTTTTTCCTCTCTAAACCAGCCCATGTAAATATTCAGTACATCGCAATTACCCATTCACACCAATCAGAGCCTATAGAGGGTTCCGTGTCCAAAGGGTCACAAGCGGAACCCAAATAATATGGCGCCGCTGCTGCCACAGGGCTCTCTCAATCGAAACAGTTAACCTGAAATGTTAACAGAGTGCGTGTTACTTTAACCGCTGTCACAACAAATAATAAAAAAGTAAATAATTTCAACCTTAAAAATGTTTTTTTTTCTACATTCAGTCTTGTTATAGAGAGTTAATAACTCTACTATTCGCTCGATGGTACAGAACTCTACGAACGCGAGTCCGACTCGCTCTTGACCGGATTTTCTAGTCCCATATCAGTAAATAAATAAATGTGTAGTTAATTAGGGACGTCATCACATCAAGTCATCGCTGTTTTTGTTTAATTGCATGTTTTATCTTATCATCGTAGTCTGGTACCAAAACTCAATACTGGTAACTCAAGCTTGCTTCGATTTGCGTAACATGGTATTCGTACCAAAAACAATTATTGGTAGATAAATTTTCTTGACTGTTTTAAACCTTTATGATTATAAAATGTGTAACAAAGATCTACGAACTAAGATCATCAATGCCATACAAAAAAAAATCGGTTGCCAAAAATAGGGGGTAAATGATACTGTTTTATGTAATTTTTTTTACCAATTTCATCACTGATAATTCTAAACCCTATCAATATCTCATAAACAAAAAACTATTATCGACTGAAAAACAAAGGAGAAAGGGTAGGTTCTAGAGACCCGCCCTGTGATCGAAATTCCACCGTAAATCCTTATGTCAAAGGGTTATTTCACATTGAGACTAGGCACGTTATTATTTTCTATAATAAATGTATTTGTAACACATACTTATTATACCTTAAATTTATCTCTCTGCACTTCTTCTCCATTAAACTTCCACTATATGATCACAAACTTCTACGTCCTTGCTGTTAATAACGCTACACAAACAAAAGGCGGACTTAATGCTAAAGGGTGACGTGTTGTCCACACGTCGCTGGGAATCGAACCCAGGACCCTTCGCATGCATGGTAACCATTGGCCACACGAGTCGACACATGTAGATAGTCATAGTGTTCCCAAAGGATGTGTAGTCAACGGTAAAGTCAACTAATTCGTGCTAAATAGTGCGGGATATGACTGTGTAGCGCTCATAGCCCGGCGGCTTGCGTCGATCTCAAGTGATCGACAAAGTTAAGCAACAGCGGGCGCGGTCGGTAGTCGGTAGTTGGGTGACCGCTAGTGGCAAAAATTTCTTGAGCGCTTCCGTGCTTCGGAGGGCACGTAAAGCCGTCAGTCCCGGTTGTTATCATTTGGTAGCAGTCGTTAAGCCATGTCGGATATCTTTGGGCGGCTTAAAATTTCCGACACTTGGGTTGGCCACTAACCCCTCCACCAATCCGCACTGGAGCAGCGTGGTGGAGTATGCTCTAGGCCTCCTCAGGTATGAGGAGAGACCCGTGCTCAGTAGTGGGCCATTAATGGGTTGTAGCCAGCCATGACTGTGTTGGCGTTCTTTTATTTATTTATTTATTAGTCGTGATGGTAAACATAATCATTATATAATGAGATGCAGAAAAGTGAATGAATACATTATATTATTCAGACGGTAACCTCGATTACGCGGGTCGGATGCGATTTTGTATCTTTAAAGATATAAAAGAACACTTCAAACTTCATAATGAGGGTCACGGTCGAATATTTAAGGTTAATACTTACTTATACAGGTTGCGTGCAATATTAACCAATAGATTTAGCTGACTTTACAAGGTAAACATTAAAAAATACTATATTAGTAAGCGATACTTGTTGTACCTATTAATAAATAATTTACTAGGATAAAATAATAATCCCTTTTAGAATAAACTGTTGAAATATAAAAATGTAGAGTCTTATTTAATCTGTTATAAAAGTTTTAAGTTTTAGTATAAAACGATCCTGTATCTTATAGTTAGCAGTGATACTATCTGCTGAGCGGGATGTCCAAGGTTCGATATCCGGTTTACACCTAAATCAATAAGTTAAACGTTTCAGAGAATGACTTGATTGACTCTACGTAAAATTTGAAATTGGATAACTCCTACAACGGGTAAGCTAGATTGTAATTTAGGCAGCACCCTAGGGAAATTTACTGTCATACGTGTTAATTCTCCTTAAAATAACGGCAGAAAGCCACTTTGTATTTCAGTTTAAAAGTGACTCCAGTAACTCTTCATTATGTAGCGTTAAATGCAGCTCTCAAGAGTACAAATTATTGTGTGTCCTACCTAATACGACTAAGTAATTCCGTGTAAGAATGATTGAAGATATTTATTATTGTAATTACTAGTAATTAAACAAAATAAAGATTATTTAAAATTAAAATTAAATTGTTTTTTTCTGATTCTCTTACGCTTACTTTTGTATAGCTCTACTACATAGTTATCTTAACTAATAATATTATTGTGCTTTAGGGGTCAAATCTGACATAGGATATTTTTTCACATATTATTTACATTGAAATTTATTTATGATGACATATAATATAGAAAAAAAATTAATAAAACATTCCCACACACTAACATCATCGCAATCGGTTAATTGGTATCATAAACACATAAGACACTAGAATAAAGATTTGTTACGTATTGACTCCAACCGGGAATTAAGCCCGGACCCCTTGCGTGTCCGAATACTGTAGATCGTCTGAATTAAATTTCATACAGGTACATTTTCACTGTAACTATTCCTTTAAATATATAAACTATTTTTCGTTTTAACGTTTCGTAATACTTTCCTTATTTTTTATCCATACGGGAATTACAATTTAAAATTGGAGTGTAATGTATAAATGTATATAAAAATAAATTGCTGTTCGTTCGTCTCGCTAAAACTTGAAATTGGCTGGACTGATTTGGCTAATTTTGGTTTTGAATTATTTGTGGACGTACAGGGAAGGTTTAAAAGGTGAGTAAATATGAAAAAATACTTGGAATATAATAAAAACAAAAAGATTCTGTGGCGGTACGAAGTTTCCCGGGTCAGCTAGTTAACAACAACAAATAAAAAAGAAAAAGACATTGTAACTGGTCCTTCAATTTGCTTGAAATTGCGGCCAAATAGGATTATTAACCTTTCAGTGAAGTAACTTTTACGGGCATTTGGAAGATTATACATTTTAACGACAATAAAATTGCCATAACGGCGTCCTCATAACAATTTTTGTATTAACGTTGCCATTTTCAATTTTTATCGCGAATAAAACTCGCCGCATTGTGCAAAAAATTCAGAGTAAAATAAGATAAAATTTGCGTATAATTTACATAACCTTTACAGTAATCCCACGCCTTACCTTTTCAGTGAAATCCCAAGTTTTCAATATCCAAAGTACAGTCAATAATAGTTTTAATGAATCCAGTAATTAACCTTAGTAGAAACACTTAACAAACACTCTTATAACATCACTAGAACACATGAAAATCATTCGTCATACTCTCGCGAAGTGCGCGAAATCACGAATGGCTCGTCGGTACAACAGCGAGTACGTAGTACCACTCTCGAAGTTGGCGCCGTACTGAGCGAGTAGGTAACGTAACGTACGTAGCTCAGCATCAGCTATGCAGTCTCTGAACTTACGACCTCGGAAATCTCGACAACTTGAACTCTCATTGCGTACAATAACAGCAATGTAAGAGATCTGTTTCAGATCATTCGGAAATAGAGTACAAACTAAGCAATGGATTGCACGAGATACGAAGGTTACGACATGTGGTTTTGCGGGAAATTCGTGATAGTGTGGGGTTATCTTACTGTCAACAGAATGAAAACGGGTCCAAAGGAAGTTCCCGCTAGTCTCTGGTCATTTGCTTCACTAATTTGCACTAATTTAGTTAAAACTTGCCGAGTTTCAAATACCTGTGTTTACTGTACGTGGGTTTTGAAAACACAGCATTTAAAATTTACTTTGTTTAGTTATAATTTTAATTACCTATGCTTTGGAAATAGGTACATAATTATTTTATTACTGAATAATACACGCTTGCATCTACTGCCATCTAAGCCATACCACTAAGCACACATTAGTCAAATAATAAAAAAAAATTGTGGGCAAAGTATTTTAATATTAAAAACACATTTTATTTGACACACATTTAAATTGTTATAAATTCACATTTCACTGTAAAATAACTCTCAGCATTTAGGTTGGTACTATCGCCGAATTAATCGAATAATTCGAATCCAATCTCCAATAGGACTAATTGGACCAATAGGACTAGGTAATGTTTTCTTGCCATCATTTACGTCATAATAATTATAATTATTATTCACAATGACGTAAATGTAACACGATAGCAAGAAAATATTTTTGTTCTCATTAACAAACATGAAAAAAATTAATTACGTGTGATATTTTTGTGATACAATCTGTAACGAATTTTCTACTCAAATAATTAATACTTAATCTTGAAAATAATTTAACGTTGCCAGGCGTTTTAATTTGCACCGGACGTCCCTTTTTTCAGGGAATGGTCTGTATACACGTCTCCATTTACTCTTGATCGGGGACGAAGAAGACGAGAAAAATCGGGACAATATATAGGATATTGTCCCGATTTTTCTCAACATTTTTGGGCAGTTCTTTCATCGAGAATTTTGACAGAAAAAGAAATAAATATAATATCTGCAATTTGTAAGCATTTTTTGATTTTCTTAACCAAACCAAATCAGGTACATAAAATAAACTGAAGTTTTCCAAAGAGAAACATAAAGAAAATAACATATTCAAATGAAAACGATTTCTCACATTCATACCTCTTCCGAGATTCTTGATAAATTACAGTCTTAAAGAGAAGAAAAATATCTAATATGTGCGTGGAATGTTTTCGGCGTTCATGATTCTAATACGCAAATGAATAAAATGTGATTTTCAATGTTCCTTTATTTTCGTTTCGCTTTTGTTCCAAATGTTTGACTTCATAAGATCCACGTGCCTGTTTCAATTATAACCCTACAATCCCTAAATACCCATTGTGCTATCGAATGAATAAAATTTAATTGAAATTAACCTTTATTAATTTTATTTCGCTCTTGATCGTGAAAGCGTTAGGTAGGTACCTATTTTGTGTTTCATTATTCGATTTAAGTTTAACTTATTATAAAAATATTTATGTATTTTTATTTATAACTCTTTATTGTACACCAAGAACAGGACGTTAAGAATTATTTATTCACTCTGACTTAAAATGAAGTTCGGTAATAAGTAGTTAGAATAAATAATCTATTATACTAATAATAATTATAACAAATAAGTAAACAATCGGTTAGGTTACATACTTATTCTGGGTGACATAGCACGGGAGAATATCCACAACCCGGGAACAATCATTTCTTTGTCACATACAATATCAGATATGGGTCGGAAATCAACCGCGGAACCCATCGTATGACAGGAAAGGTCATTAGTAATCGTCAAAAAATCGCTTATTTATGTGTTTAAATAATAATTGAGAAAAAACACTCTTCCTTCCTTCTTGAATTTCCTTCCTTCTCTTGGCCTTCCTTTTTTCTTTTCTTCCTTTTCTTAACTCTTCCTTCTTTCTTGGCCAGCAACGCAACGGTGATTGATGCCTTTGGTGTTACTTATGTCCATGGGCGACAACAAAAAAAAAAGAGTAAGTAAACGTAATTTTGAGAAAGGGAGTTGAAATAAATGTTTGTGTGATACAAACATTTATTTATCTGTCCACGAATTCAGTAAATTAGGTACTTGTCGTCAAAATGTTCCGTAATAATTTTAAAGTTTGCATTTCTGAAGAGCCAATCGTAATGAGCAACGCAGTCGCGGTAAAAACAGAAACCTAAAAATAACCCGGCGCCAGCTCCACCAGGTATGTTAGTGCTTCGTCAAAACAGCTCAGTTTTGCATGGCATTTCATCTCGTTCAAAGTTAGCCATTTGACTAGAAATTGGCAATGGGGAAACTGAATCGAATGTCAAAATAACGCATTAAGGTTCAATATAGGCTTAAAAACGTGTCAATATTCCCGCCTACGAAGCCCGAAACATTTTATTCAAAGTTACTGGTTTGCTAAGTACGCCTTGCCACCTTCAGGATTTATTTGCTTGGTTCTGTATCCAGCGACCTTCAAAGTAAGAGAAGGCATCGTTGTCCGTTTATCATGAGCATTATCACGACAAGTCCACAAGAACGATGTAAAGCCTCTTACATAACAATACAGGGTCTTCAGTAATTAGTGACCCAAAGTAGGGATAGAGGAGATAAAAACCTAACAGAAAATCTAAAATTGATTCCCTTGACGTAATATTTTTCAGATTTATCGACTTTAAAAAAGTCTCTAGAATTACATGAAAAGTATTGTTTTTTTAATAAACTCCAGTATTGTTTATTATTATTTAATGCACAATGATCAGTTGTATCTTCCTGCTTTAACATAATTTTTGTATTAATTGTAAAACACAAAAAACCAATGCGACACTATAATGTAATGCATCTTTGCCTTTGTCAACGCATATTGGCGTTATTATTTGGCCTCATATTGTTTAAATTTTGGCGAACTCGACACGACTGACTATTCAATTTTATAACAATGGATTGCCTTTGAATACTATTCCCCGCATTAATTTAATAATTTCACAGCTGTCTTAAAACTACATCTAAATATTTATATTCACCGTTGAAAGAATTAGGTATATCTAATTTCTGCTAATATAATAGAGCTTAAGAGCTTTTGTTTTATTTGAACACGCTGTTAGTTGGATTTTAAAAATGTTTTTGTGCATTACCTTAAATACTGATTTAAGGTACCGACCTTTTACCGAAGAAAAGCGAGTGAGGGTTTTTTTTCTGAATACAAACAGACTTATTGCATTCTGCATACTAAGAAAGCACTTAATAAATAATTACATAATAATAATTATAATGAAGGATATTATGAAAACATACGCCTCACCTTCACAAATAGCACCAATACGTCAATTGTGGATATTATTTAATACATCAAAATTTTATAATAGAATAAATGAGAAGAACAGGAATGAAATTAGTTTTTTATGGACTTAAGATAGCAAACGCGCATGTAACACAACTTTTCAGAATTCAGAATGAGACTCAAATCGGGATTAGAATGAAGAATGGTTATGGATGAAGAGTGGTTAGTCCAGATAGCCATTACTTTCTGTCTTTGCCCGGTGCTCATACCTCATCGTCGCCCACGGACATCGCATAGCATAGCATCGCATATCATCAGAATCATCGCCTGCTCATTCATCGACCATACAAATAAAAATAACTTTTACTTTCAAGGAAATGAAGGTAAAAGTTATTTTTATTTATATATGTTTCTTCGTATAAACTGGTTCCCGTATGTTATTTGTTCACGCTACAAAAAGTCATAATGGATTGGTACAACAGAACAGAAAAAGGCACAATCCTGCTCGGCGCGCGACCATTAAGGGATTTTAAATTCATACGGTGAACCACACTGGCCTTTGTGACAAAGTAGCTAGGAGAAAGTACTGGTTATTTCATTATTAACATTTCGTTTCGTCCAGTTACATGCGATTAATTAATAATAGACGTTGCAGTGATAACCAACTGATTTGAACGTCGGACTGCCGAACCGGAGGGCCCGGGTTCAAATCCCGCACGCACCTCTAATTTTCAAAAATTATATGCGTATTATAAATTAGTTATCACTTGCTTCGGGTAAAGGAAAACATCGCGAGGACACCCGAGAGTTCTCAGATTCCATTCCATCCTTCATAACCAAGCTTCCCGCTGAACAATGAAAACACGCTAGGTGCCATATTTTGAAGACTTCTGAACTCTGACCCACCCAACTCTTAAACAGTGGAAAGGTTCTTCTGTTATGCTTCTCTTGAAGAAGGACTTTGGAAACGAGGAGAGTAGGCACGTGTAAACGAGTGAGTCCGACATATGAGTATGTAAACGCGAATTAACAGTATGTACAAGCAGTGTTAAAATTGTATAAAATGTTTCCGCGATTGGCCCCCCACGGAAATACTTTTAACCCTTACTTACCCCTACTAGGGGTAAAATATTCAAAATCCATTCTTAGCTGACGACTCCTACTCATAAACTGCCTCTCTGCCAAATTTCATCTTAACAGGTCAAGTCGTTTTCCAGATTTCGTTTTTAATCAGTGAGTTATTGAGTGAGTTCACTGCTATATTATTCTGGTATATGACTTTGTTCAATTTCTTTTAACCTGACTGAGCGACACAAAGGAAGGTAATGTGTTTAACAGACTATGTATGTTAGTTCCATTGTGGCTATTTAGAGATCAAACATGTACGCCGGTGTTGATGACTCTTACGATAAACGATTGTGGAAAATAATGTAATGAAATTCGCCTAACTATGCTAAGAGGGATATCATTGAATAGGTATTTAAAAATCAGAATTCTCTTATCATTTTTCATTTCAATTGAACATTTAGGATTTATCACGATTTAAAGTTAGCAACCATTCGCACTTAATTTTCAATATTCCTATAACGTAGCTTAACGTAAGGTTTTAACTTCATTGAAATAAAAAATATAACGGTTGTCCGGTCGCACTCAGAGCAAAACAGTTAACAGAATTAGTTTGGATCGCGAGCGGATGCCATGCGGGTTCAAAAACGTTCACGGGAAAAATAGGAACTCCGTGGGCGACTAACAAAATAAAGAACCCTCTATAACTAGGTTAATCTGCCTCATGCACACCTCTGCTTTATAAAATGTTATTACACTATGTGCTTATTCACCGCGATTAACTAATAGCGAATCATTTGGGAAGAAGTCTAAATTAAAAAAGATTTTTTATCTACCTATTCTAAAATCATTTTATTAATTATAAAAAAAAATTGATTAGAACATCGGAAACAAAACCAAAGAAAAAGTGAATACGTCTCATAAATGAAATAGGTACATTTTTTGTATTTTCCCAGATATTTAATTTGGTAATGCAATAAGCACCGAATGATGGATATTCTGGCGGCTTAAAAATCCACATTTTGATGCTGCTTATTCAACTAACAAACTTGTAGGATGATTTTGATTACTTATTTAAGTTTAATCAGTGTACAGTAATATTACATACCATTATCTGGACCTGTTACTCATCACATCATTAAGATTTACGCACATTACAAGTGCTTTAGTTATTTCAAGTGAATTTTCAAAATCCACCTTACCACAGGAACACATAAAAGTCATATTTCATTGTTTTTATGTGCGTTCAATCAAAGTGAGGTTGGAATCTAATTGATGTCAAGTTCACTGACCTTTAATCAACAAACTCTAAATATCATGCTATGTTATAGCCTATCGCCCTACAGTTCGTTGTGAAACAACACAGACTCGGTTAAACACAAACGATTCGAACAAACCAAAGTTCTTTTGTCAGTAAAACGTATGTAGGTACCCTTTGAACGTTTGTTAAGTTGAACGCTTTGTAGCTACGCCTATAACAATATATCAATGAAATAAAGAAACTCACTATGCTTTGTTACCTTTCTGATCACGTGTTTTTATGAGCGCTTCTATGTAAAGTTAGTTGTACGAGTTGACTTTTAAGCTTTCAACCCATCATATCTAAGTATTCAATTTATAGTGTGATGTAGTTCAGCGCTAGGACCTCCAGGAAATTTTTAAGAAGGCTATGAAAAAGTAATATGTATTTTGTATCTTTACAAACTGAATTGTTTGCAAAGGTTATTGTGAAGGTCTCTATGTATGTATATATGTTATGCACATTATCTGTGTACAACAAAATTTATCAATTTAATGAATCCGGTCTAAGCATGTTTCGAGTGAGGGCACTAAGGGTTTAGGTTTCACGGAGCAAAGCGGGGGCTATACCTTCAACCCATTACTGAGCACGGGTCTCTCCTTATGCCTGAGGAAGCCTAAAGCATCCACCACGCTGCTTCAGTGCGGATTGGTGGAGGGCGGTTACTAGTCATAAATAAATACAAGCACTAGAACCGGTCAGTCTGGTGTCCTCATGATATTCCCCCCGGTGCCATGAAACCTCACATCCACTACGCGACAGATATTCGTACTAAGATCGCAAGACACGGTAATGTTGAAAGTTTAAACTCATGAATTTTAAATGTGACTCTCGACTCTGTGATGGCGCGTAAAAAGACGTAGCATTCGCCGTCAAAGGTTTTCGTCTCCTCAAATTTTTAGAAGAATACGTCATTGACCAAACTGTACTTCATGTACCAGTCTATATGTTTTATGTACTTAACGAACCTATTTGTGACATAATTTTGCACATTTCAGCCGATAAGTACAAATAAAAATCGTATACGGTGGCAGCTAGCAAGACAAGTAATGACTTAATATCATCTATATTCACCATCAGGATTAAACTGTGTGGATAAGCGAATATTTTCTGCGGCCAGGAATCGTATGCGGGACCTTTCGGTTGCTATCCGGTGTCCTTTGAGTCACAAGATTATACAGTTTAAATAATTTGTTTTTAAAGCTGATAAGGTAGCAATTTTCAACATTTATTTATAAGAGCTGAAGCACTTATAATGTGCGTGTCGGACACATCGCCAGAAAAGATGTCCAGAACGTAGAACACTTATGGGTACTGGCCAAATTGACGACCAATGACCAAGAGGCCGTAGTCCAACTAGGTGGACTGACCAAATTCTTTCTAGTCTGGACACCAACCTGCACGATACAATACATACGCAATACATACTGCCAAAGACAGGGATATATGGCGTAAAACTGTCAGGCAGAAAACTATTACAATAATACGGGATTTCGACCCTCAGTATTGAGGAAAACGACGCAAAGAGGAGATAGAAATAATGCCACAAACTCAGACTACACAACGCTAACTGGGTACATTTTATATCACTAAGCTATAACCAGCAATTAGAAGTACATTAACATACGAGCATTACCAACCCAAATCAATTATAGTCAATTTAATATTTACCCACTGATGCATTCCTAAGGCTTTTAACAACCTTCACTAGAATTCACTTTTCTCACTAAATAAAACAGACTGCGTACATATTGACCGACGCAATTAACTATATAGTTGATTTGAGTTGTGATCGTGAAGTACCAATTTACTGCTTAGGAGTCAGTCTGTGGGAGCGTGCATTAGTAATGACAAAGTCTCCTTTATCGTAGAGACTGTTAAAATCAATAAATATGTATAAAGGACGAATGCTTCGTCGATCTCTCACAAGTTCAACTGGATTTCAAACCTTGCACGCACTAATAAAATTACAATTATAAAAATTATTTACCATTAGAAATCAGTTTCTGCTTCGGTGAAGGAAATCATCACGAGGAAACCTGCACGCCCGAAAGAGTTCTCCATAATGTTTTCAAAAGTATGTGTGTAGTCGGCGTGTGATTTTGGAATTCTCGATAAACAGATATTATGAAAAGTAGGTTATTTATTTTCCTATAATACTAGTATTTTTACATTATACTATGGTTATATATCTGCTCAGTGTACCATCAATATCTATTCGACCCCATCACGACTGCACCAAAGGATGTATCTATTAGATTTACTCGTATGTACGTTACAATTAACGAACGTTACCGTGACGTTAAATCAATAGCTGCTGCTGTTCTATGGCTGCTCAGATAGCCCGTTTTGCACCCACATGTCAGTAACGATGTGTATTGTCTCTAGTAAGTTACTGAAATTTCCAGAACCTCTTGTTCAAGAAATGTTTGTGTAGTGGGTACTCCGTAGGGTGTAGTGTTCAATAGCGATGTGGCTATTCATATATCCCTCATGTATAATATGTCGATGTATTCAAGAGTTTCCGAATTTTTGACACCGATGTAGAAGCTAAATTTTTTTAACTTTCAGAACGCACATTTTGCATTTAACCTCGAGATATCCGCTACCAAATGCTAGAAAATGTTAAACGTATAATTAGGTATTAATATTATTCATCCAAAAATAAATAATGACCACATTTTTAATTTTTTTTCCTACACAGTTTTATAATCAACATCATATATAAAATAACGGTAGCATCATTTTTCAAAAATTTACAGTCACACAGTACAAATAAGTAAATAAATCTTTTACATCGTTAAATTTTATTTTATTTAATGTGTCAGTTTATTCACCATCAGTCTTAAGATAACGTAGGTATATACGTCATACAGTTTTAGGTAGAATAATTATAGTAGAAGGGTAGAAGGCTGAAGACGGTGTGTCCTGTGCAAAATATTGACTTTAGTCTCAGCGGGTGTCCGATTATAAACGTTGTCCCTAACGATGCACCATTGTTTATTGTATCTGAACTGTTTGTGTGCTAGCGACCCTGTTTGCTTTTAGTTACGGAATGCAGGTCATGTTGGTTTGTATATTTTTATGACTCAAAACGTAACAAATAACGTTATAACGTAGAACTTCGATAATATTATTATGTTAATATGCTACTGTACATTTCACTATGATATTACCTTTATCAGAGTTAAATCACGACTTGGTTCGCTGATTGAATCCGTGCAAATGCGTTGGGCAGACTAACAGATAGACAGAGGCATATTTAGGGTTACGTTTTAACCCTTTGGATACGGAATTTTAAAAACCATCGAATAACCGTCACTTATAACCCGGCCAGAATTCGAATCCCTTGGCAAGAAGTCTCACAACCAGCTGAGCAGTGAAGTCGTTGTAATGATTAGGTATACATAACCATAAATGAAGCGACCACAACCGTTATATTTCTTGCGCTTAAAAAACCTGACTATCCTTTGAATTTCAGAACGCTTATTGAAGCTTAATGACCTGTTAAGATGACCCTAATAAATCAATGTGATAGTCTCGTAGAATAACTTCGCTGACAGTAGGGATCCGAAGTTATTTTTAACACTTTCATAAGATTTTTATCAAGTTAAAAGCAAAAGGAACGTAACGAATAAAAGTATCAGTTAGGAAAGATGTGCCATAAAGATGGGAAACCATGGATAGGAAGGTAATAGGAAGGAAAAACCCGATGAAGTGCCGAGCGGACTCGCTCATGTAAGCTTCCGTACTATCAAGCGATATTTACTCTAATTATTTGGTCAACAAAGATACGGAACCCTAAAAAACCTTATATTAAGGTTACTTGTATAAAATTGTATTGTGTTGCATTGAAATTGCATTGTGAAAATGTATTCTATGAAAATCTCAGATGTCTACCTATTACCGTTCAAGATATAGAGCCGTGTGGCAGACAAACAGATATATTACAGGGTTCCATTGTCATGAGGGTACATTTGTCAACCTTTGGGTACGGAACCCTATAAAGGCATCCGTAATTTTATAAAGAATACATACAGATTAAAATACATATAGATATAATATATAATGCATATATATACATATAGAATACATATAAAATACATATAGATATAATATAGAATACATAATTATAGAACAGAGTACATCAATTATTACAACTATTACAAGAGATCCATGATGTTTAAATCAGCGGGAAAGTAACACAAACACGTAAGGGATATTATTCAATTTGGAAACTGAAAAATGAATAACAATTTATTTATGAATTTAAATGTGTACCTAAATATTTTTAAATTTTATTCTAATTTATAAGTTAAATTTAATTTAGTTATTGTTATGTTTTTAATAAAATTGTCTGTTTGAATAAATAATAAATTTTTAAAATGCCAAAAAAATGTTTTATTGTATTCCCTAATTTTCAGTTTAATAATGCTGAGCGTAATTTCCCAGTGAACCCATTTTCTTATATCTATCACACGGGACCTTATTCTTTAATCATTAAATACTACACCTTTTTCACTTTAAGCACACCTGGGACCTTCTAGATTCTAATTTTAGTAAAATACCCGAAACCTGCCTAAAAAGGAATATATTACTGTCTAAACTCTAGAGAGTACCTACCAAGAATTCGCTGGCAGGGAAGATTTTTAGATACCTATTACTGCTTCATAATGTAGAAAATAAATTTGAGAGGGTTTATCCATCGAAAGGTCCCTATAAAGACATAAGTCACGTAGCTACAAATTGATTGCTAGTTCTATCGGGGTAGTGAAAGAATCAAACGGTGACTGGCTTTGATATTCAAATTCTGCCAGCCCATTGTACAGTACTACCCAATTCCTTATCCCAATTCTTTCAAGTAATTTACCTTAGAGCAAATATTACCCTTCACGTAATTGCTGTGTTACATGGATATTTTACGACCTTCAGAAAAAATATTTTACCTTTATTCAAATTTAATTAAGTACACTTCTATAAATATAAATTAATATTCAAAAATATTTTTGTAACAGGCGTTTTGTTTCATCAATCTAGGCATGGATTTAGAAAGATAAATCATTTTGGTTGGCTTGATATTTATTTTGTGACCGGTGACAACGAATGAAAAAAAACGCAATTCATGGAAATGGCGGAAACCTCTTGGGACTGGAGTGTCAAGTTGGAAGATAAATGATTTCTACATAGAAATAATAAATTATAGGTACATCACTACAGTAGCAGTCAATTAACTCAATGAATAAATATTCGTATACGGGCAAAATAAATCCTGCCAACTTTTACTAAAAGGAATGAGTAGATAGACGGAACATGATAACGTTTATTATGAAAGTAGATGTAAAGGTCATCAATGTTTAAGGTCTTCGGTTACGAGTTCAACTTTAATTAAATTGCTATATCGCAGAAATCGTACCCTTCAATTAAATATCGCCATTTAATTAGAACTTTCGACTTGTTTTGGAAATTCCGACTTTCAAAGGCTAGTCAGCAAAATCTTTCGTTAACAAATAAATTTGATAAAGGAGAATTATTCATTAAATAAATAGTAATAGGTATCACTTTTACTAGGTACATAATAAAAATTAACTTAACTTCTGCCCACTACACACACTTTCCCACTATAGGATGCGAGTCTCTACTCTACTCCTAGAACGTACCTACTTCATCACGTTTCTCCAGGGCCGATTTATTAGTTTACTTACATTTCTTAATTTTGGTTGACCCCAGAGGATTAATAGAACCGTTACATTTAAGCGTCTTACAAGAATAAAATAACAACCAAATATTTTTTCTGTCTCATTAGCGCGGCTCATTACCCGTGTAACAAGAAAATCGTTATTTATTTCCTTTATGCAAATGCCTGTCTATAAAAACATTAACTTCCAGATCATTAACGTATTTCGTCTTACACGTGTCTAATAATAAACATATCGGAGCGCCTGCCAGCCATGCGAGAGCAATATTTATCTCCGCATCCTCACACTAAATGAACTTAAATGTGGAATCACTCCAGCGCGCCTTGTGAATAGAAATAGAATTGCGTGCTCGAATGAAATTCTGAAATAGATGTAGTTCAAATCTCAATGACCGTAGTCCAACAGTAATTGCGTATTTGGACTATTTCGGGTCGGTTTCGAATTCTTATTGTGATGGTCTGTAAATTAATATTAATTTTACTAAATTGTAAATTATTGATTTATTTATAATAGCATACAAACGCAATGTAACAGTCAGTGGTCACAGTTATAATGGACATCCGCGACCCCCCCGCGTTATTACACTTTACCCGACAACCGATAAGAAAATGGAAAATACGTTTTTTAATTTGGCAAAATTTCAACTTTTCACGCGAAACAGGTAGATTACTTTTGTAACCATACACGAGTACCTATTACATACATCTTATCGACTTTAAAATAATTAACACAGAGTCCAACGACCAGCAGAATTCCCCAAAGCGGATGTTTAAAATTAAGATCAGATTAGTGGATTTAATTTTGCTATCCTTCGAAACGAATCCTCTTGTTCAGTTATATCGCATATTCAGATATACCGCATAAAGACATGCATATTCGGATACAAATATATCATATTCTCTTATCAATATTTTAAATTATAAATGGAATTTAGTAACGATCCATTGTTTTACAAAACACATTTATAATCAATGGATCATTGGTCGCTGTTCGGCAGCAATTTGTAAATTACGTACTACCGCTAAATAGTTAATAGCTGTGGATAATTAACGACGTTCAACTGTTTCGAATAGGCTCGATTAAATATAGTTAATACATAATTTTAATCATGGGAAGGATAAATTGGAGTTTATACCAACTGTTTTATTTACATGCGTATTACCTGAGTATACGTAAGGGTGAACGCAGTGATAGGAAATGGTTAGTATGTCGGAGTCCCGAACAGGATGGCCTGGGTGCGAATCCTGCACGCACCACTCGTTTTAACCCTAGGTCTGCGGTGGATTGCTTTAATCATCATCTCAAACCTTAACTGTCGCACTGCTGGGAACGGATCTCCCCTCACAATGTGAGGGGTAGGTCATAGTCCACCACGCTGGCCAAGTGCGCATCGGCGGACTTCGCACACCTTTGAGAACATTATGGAGAACTCTCAGGTGCGCAGGTTTCCTCACGATGTTTTCCTTCAGCGAAGCAAGTGATAATTAAATATTAATACGCACATAATTTTTGAAAATTAGTGGTGCGTGCGGGGTTTGAACCCGGACCCTCCGGTTCGGCAGTCCAACGTTCAACCACACGGCTATCACTGCTTGCCAATAATTTTTTTAATAGCCACATATTTTTTTTAAATGTGGATAAAATTTTAATATATAATATAAAATAATATAAATCCTCTATACTAAATTATATCCCCTGGGAACAAATTAATTTAATCTAGTTATGTAAACTATCTGTGTGTCCAATTTAATTCAAATTTATTTAGCAATTTTTGCGTGATTGAGTAACAAATATGCAAACAAACAAACTTTTACATTTTGTACAAGATGTAGAAAATGATATAACATCGATTTTCAAACCAAGATATAAAAAGTACATCCAACATGGCAGAAATCACCGTCTGAAATCACGTTTTGTCAAGGTGTAATAATGGCGGACTATTAAGCGAACAGGTTGTCAATCACTCCACAGATTGTTCGTTGTACGAAAATGGACCTATGTAGGCCGCCGCGAGATGGCGCCACGATCGCGCATCACAGTTTTAATGAAATTGCTACTCATGTACTCTATTATGATACGTCTCTTCGTTGACTAATGCAATGGCAAACAATAAAGGAAAAAGGGTAGAAATTCCCATGGCATACATACATACGAGTATCAGTATCATTATTTTATAAACTTTATCTATTATGTGTATTGTAGGTACATATTGCGTAAGCACATACGATGTAGTAATTTCTCGGAATATAACAACATTTTAGTTCCAATTTCACAATAATAAATAATGGTAATTACACACGATGTAAAATATGCCATCTTAGAATTCTGCCCATTTTTTCGCTCTTAAATCTAATAAAGCGCAATTATTACATAGAGTGACCGTCTGTCTAAGCTCACTAGAACAATGGTTCATTTGTAAAAAACATTGATTTAGAGATGAATTATGAAACAAGAGTGTCTAGTAATGTCCTATTATAATTCGCTGCAATCTTAATGTAAATACTCGTAAATACTGAAGGTTTATTAGGTTAATTGTGTTTGAGACTTGTCACAGTTTTATATGGACGTATACCAGGACAGACGTCTTATTTTATCAGTGTAGTCTCTTATTGAACAAGACGGTACTTGAACAGGAAGCTGTCGAACGTGTAGGTATGTGACTTCACTTCAAATATGCGATTTTTCAGTATATTTACTTAGAATATCAAGCTAATTATGACAATAACATTTGTTTTTTAATTGATTATAAATATTTTTTTCTAGAAAGAAGCCAAGAAGCCTTTCTTGGCAGTCATTGATACAAAATGTAAAGTTGAAATCATAAATTACTCTACATAAAATCTCAGTAAAAAATAAATATTAAGCGGTTGGTATGTATATAACAAAAAGCCTTTTATGTTCTTTCATAATGGACGTTTATGTCAACCAGACCTTAATTTGAATGATGAAAGTGATCAATTAACTACAAATTAAATGGAATGGAATGGAATTTTTAGGAAAAAAAAAAACAAAAAAAAACAATTTATATGTATTAAGTAAATTATAAAATGGATATATTTTTATTCTCATTATGTTTTTTATTTCAATATGTATAATACACTAACTATGGCTGCTAGAAAATTTTTACGACTCAAATGTTTATTGCTACCATTATAGAGACGATGATTAAAATAAAAATATTGTTCCAGCCCGGTGCCTTTTTACTCTGCTAAAATGACAAATGACAATCTAAACGGTTATCAGAGCGATGCAGCTTTCGTGCTGACAAACTCGACTCCAAGTGATGTAGCCAGAGCCATGATAGAGGGCGGGGAGCAAAAGGAACCCTTTTACTTGTTCCAAATAGACGAAGCTTGCCGAAGAATCTTGCACTTTAAGAAGATGATGCCCAGGATTCAAATATTCTATGGTAACTTTTGTAATAGAAGGTATTAGGTAACATACTCGTAGCTTGTGACAGGTTTAACATTAAATGACATTCAATAGCTAGTGACTGAAACACGACAATTTATCAGACCGACAAAACCCCAATTTTAGTGCCTACAACAGTTTTAATGCTATATTGAAACTTAACGTTAATTTTAAAATATTTTTAATAGATCAGTTCTAACCATTAAATATCTGTCAGTTATTTGTGACCTAGATCCTGTACCTAACAATTTTGAATAGACCAAGTTTTTGGTAGGGTCAAAAATAGGAGCAGAGTGGATCTTTCGTTTACGACAAAAACTAGCCTTAATGCTTCTATGTAACGCACTAGTGTGTGATTACTTTATAGCTATGAAGGCGAACGACTCCGAAATGATGTTGAAGCTGGCGATAGCCCTAGGGCTGGGCTTCGACTGCGCGTCGCCGGGGGAGATACATAAAGTGTTACAGCTCAACGCCAACCCTAAGTAAGCAAGTTACCACATCATAATCTCTTCCACAGAGACACACGCACGACAAGAATTCCAAAAGTCTCTATAATCATAACTCTATAGTCAGTACTCTCTCGCTCCGTTTAGGAAAATAATATAATGCCTTAGTACACATACACTCACAAACACGAAAAATGTTAAGACGGGATTCTTTAAATTAACATACCTTTTTCTTCGTCAACCGATTGAAATTATACAAACATTGAATGTTACCTCAACCAAACTGCAGTATTTAAGGTTGGATTATAGATTTAATATTGTGTACAGAAAACAATAATTTTGTGTAGCCATAATAATACACATCTATTCTTCAATTTATGCTTTTCTGTGTGTACCTATGTATAAAATAGTCAATAGCTTTAGTTATTAGAGCTTTAGTGTCTAATAGTTAATAAAATTTTATTGTCTTCCGTGATATTTCTTTACAGTTTACCATTAATACCATAATAAACTTTCCTTAGCACGAAAATACTTGAGAATCCCAGATTTTACAACCAAAAATATTTTCTTCATTACAATTTGTACCAAAATATTTAACATGAGCAAAGTATACAAGAACCATTAATTGCCTTTAATTTAATTCCCCGCGAGAGCGGAGATAGTGCCTGAAGTGCTCCCGGTATAATTAAACTACGCTGCCTCAAGTGCGGTCTCAAAGTTAGCGCCAAACAAATTAAGAATGAAGTATCTTTACAGGAGCATCATATTCGCGTTACCAACCAAGACACCGGAACAAATGATGTTTGCGCGGGACTCGGCCGTGAGCCATACCACCTTTGACAGTTTACACGAACTCAAGAAAATAAAGCAGTATTGGCCAGATGCAAGGTAATTTGAACTATATAGCTAACCAACTTAAAGTCTATTTTGCTGCAACACTAAAAGTAGATATAAACTTTAGTTACACAGGTACGAGCCATTAAACGCCCTTTACTGTAACACAGGTCAATTTAATGTTCAAATTGTGACGTTACTGGAATGTTACAGCTTCACACAAAGTTTACGGCCACATTACTTAGATCAGTGCTGTCTTTTTCTCTTACCTACGCTACGAGACCTCGTTACTACGAAGACGGAGTCACGGAGTACCGTCTACAACGTAAAAAATTTCATAATCATTTTTGAGATGTTCAATAACCACTTTGTAGGTTACTTGTTCATGGCGTTATAAATAAAACCCTAATTTACTCTGTGTCACTACACTTAGAACCACTCGATTGATGAAGGTCAAATATTTGAATCACGATTAAGGTACAGCCAAGATTTTAGAAGTTACAAAGTATTTTAATCTTAGGTTAATAAAGCCCCAGGGACGCCAAAGTAGGGCTCAGTTGATTTCTGTATAAAGTGGGCTGTAGTAAGAATGTTAAGAAGTTTGGAAATAGTTTATTGAAAATAATTGAGAACTTCAAACCCGCAGCTCAGATGTTTGTAACGCTGTCTATAGAGCAGGATCCCGGGTTCGATTCTGGATGCGGCAAATTTAACTAATTCTTTTTGTAGTTGAATGGTGGTTGTTTCGTATTATTAACGTTCACGAACATGATTATTGTACAAAGTTTATAATTTCTCCGTCAGATTGCTCATTCGAATCAGAGTGGACAGCGACAGCATTTATAAGTTAGGTGAGAAGTTTGGCTGCGACGCTGACACCGAAGCTGTGGACCTGCTAGAAGCTGCTGCATCACTGGACTTACGGGTAAGAAAAGAAAACTTGAATAAAAACCTAACAGCATAATTATGTATTCAAATATTGTTTAGGTAGATGTCGATTACTGGTATTTCTACATCTTGATTTGAAGATCGAACAGATTATTGAAAAGGATTGGGAAAATTGGTACGTAATTGTTCGGGTTTTTCGATCAGACCTATCGAGAGGTTGAGTTTATCCCGTGTCCCGAGGGTCAGTTGAGTCGTTGAGTATACAAGTGTAAAAAATGAAAATGTACAAGTGTAGAAAATGAAAAAGTGTAACGATTGAAAACATATACAGGGGAACAATCTCACTCAAAGTCGTACGTCAACAATGGTATCTATGTAACCAATCTTGTGTTCGTCCGTCGTTATCTTCTGTATATCGCTATCCCCTTGTTTTACTTTGGAAACATAATTATATTATGTAATTCTTACATTTACTGCGTTTCAATATAATTAGTTTCAATAATGAATAGGGGCGGCCAACTAGCCAATGGTTTCATTTACCAAAGCAAGAGATAACACACGACTGAGCTACAATACTGTAATGACGAGTAATGTTATCCCCAGGTGATCGGCGTCGCCTTCCACGTCGGCAGTGCATGCTTCTCCTCTGACAGCCACATTCTGGCGTTAAAGCAAGTCAGAACTCTGTTCGACCATGAAGCGAGAGCTGGAAGACGGATGTCCATCGTGGACATCGGTGGAGGATTTCTTAGCGACAAGACTAATAGAATCGACCAGGTTAGTCTCTCTTTCTTTTTTCTCAACCGATAACTTTTTATGTTAATAGCCTTCAATCGAGCAGACTAGCCATCTATTGGCGGGTGGTTATCGTCGTCCATGGACAGTATCACATAACACAACATCATCGTTGCGTTGCCGGGCAATAATGAAAGAAAAGTAAAGGAAGAAAAACTCTCTCTCAAGCCCCAGCCGTAACATGACGTTTGGCGGCTGAGTGCAAGTGGGCGGTAGATAGCCAGCAGGACTACGGCCCCACCGCCAAACGGGGTTACTTTTGTCGCCTCTTACGCTGGGGCGGCTTTACCTTGCTTTACCTTTACCTTGGGGAGGTGCGGTGCACCCTGGCGTCGCGTGTCGGGGGGCGCCCAGAGCCACTCGCAACACCTAGACCTAATCTATTTCGACCGCACATGTTGATACTAAATGGCGCCAGGACGCTACATATGCTAGAACCGCTCCTGCTCTTACATTTTGATCTGCCAGCAACACACCAGTATTGGTGTTACCAATGTCCATACGTGACGGTGACCATTTACCATCAGGTGAATCGTCTGCTCATTTGTCATTTATTTCCATAAAGGTTTAGATTCTTCAGTACTGATCTTCAATATCTTTTTACGCAATAAGGTTTTATGGATATTTTTAACTCTACGTTACTTTTTTTAGTATCTTTGTTAATATTTCACAATGAATAAATCGAGAATCATTATTTAGGCCGAAAGAATATCGTCTTGGCTATTGTTCTTAAACAACTTTGTCTTAATTTGTTCCATCAGACAAATTGGAGTTTTAAATCTTAAATTGAATGTACTATAGTACAAGTCTACAGGCCGAAAAATTAATTAAAGCAATACTCAATTACATAGGTATACGGATTTATTAAACCTGTATAATCCTTAATCTTGGTAACCTTTGTTGTCCATCTTTAACCTACCTAAATTAAAAGTTTGTTACCTTTACCACCTTTAACAAGCACTCCTATATAACAAGGGGTCTCTCCATCATGTTATTCGTGTTTTTTATTTCACCTTTCAGTCTGTAGTTCAAATTAATACTTTTTAATGTTTTACATGAATATAACCTCAAAAATTTTACTTTATACTCTGTTATCAATTTAATAAGTTAGGAATATAGCTCTTTATTTACTTATTATTTTAGCTAATGATAATATAAATATGGAAGGGCCATATTATAATATTATGAAGATATAAACAAAATCATACACTCAGTAAACATTTACAAGAAACTTTAAGTCATAATTATGTCAAAAACGAATTACCAAAAAACTCTAACAGGCCAAAATGAAATTGCTATTCAATGAGGCATGATAAAAATACGTTTATATTTGAGGCAATATTGGTAAAATTGTACGGAAGGGAGGTCAAGCATGCCAACTTCTGACAAATGGAGCGTAACGGATATTGTTTTCATATTTATAGGGGTGACCTTTGCAATATTTATTGAATGGATGCAAATGTAAAACATGCTTTTACTACATCATCATCACAACCCACAATTGTCCCACTGCTGGGCACGGGTCTCCTCTCACAATGTGAGGGGTATAGGCCATAGTCTACCACGTTAGCCAAGAGCGGATTTGCGGACTTCACATATCTTTGAGAACATTATGGAGAACTCTCAGGTGTGCAGGTTTCCTCACGATGTTTTCCTTAACCGAAGCAAGTGATAATTAAATTTTAATACGCACATAATTTTGAAAATTAGTGGTGCGTGCGGGGTTTGAACCCGGAACCTCCAGTTCGGCAGTCCAATGTTCAACCACACCGCTATCACTGCTTTTACTACATACAAATATAAAAGCAGAACTTTGTCTTGAATAAAGAATTAGTAAGGAGAAATATCTCCTGTTTATATAATCTATACTAATAATAAACTGTAACAGCCCATAGCGTATTTTAGTACATAATCACTTGTCCTATAAATTAGAAAAAATATTGATAAAGTGAGGTAAGCACATTGACTTATTATAAATAGTCAATGGTAAGCATGAAAATTGTATAAAGTCCGAAATAAAGGAAACGTTGCTAACGTTTTAGGTGCATCTATTTATTGGGACAAGTTTACTGAAGCAAACGCCTATTATGATAAATAAAAAGAATATTAAACGCTCACACACACTCCCGCACTAGTCCAGTAACAAATACAATTCTAATATTACACATGACTTTGCTTTATCATCAAACGGGTGTGCATAGTTCGAGAATACTCTCGTAGGGGTGTACCACATTTACATAGGCGCATCGTTAATCATACGAAAGGTAGAGCCACGTCAGTTGGCAGTAGTACGATACCATTACTCTTCACAGGGCACTGACCTCAGCGTAGTAAACTATCATCAATTAAAATGTCTTACCTATATAAATAAATTAAAGTACATTACTTTAATACAACTGTAACTTAGTGACCACTGGAAAAATAATTAAGGATGAAAAATTAAATAATTAAAAATATTCTGTCCAGGATATTTTTTGTCAACCCATTTTTAATATATTTTCTTATATACGAAATTTATTATAAAGTAAGTTTGATTCTATTATCAACCCGGTGAAGGTCGATGTAGGTTCGGATCTTTACCTAACTGAATTATTATTCATCACAAATTTTGTTTCAGATATCAAAACTCATAAATGTAGCGCTGGAGGAGTACTTCCCGGATCCAGACATCCAGGTTGTGGCAGAACCCGGCAGATACATTTGTGATTCTTCGGCTGATCTCTACTGCAGCATCAGCAATGTCCGCAGAGTGAGTAACAACTAATGATTATGACTGATTTGTGCTATTTACAAGCTAAGCCATGTCAAAGATAGTTTGTCTTTTTCCGAACAGACAAGCTACCAATAGTTCAGCAATGTGCACCACTTGGTTGGCGCAGACTTCGGAAATGGTCTATTGACTGTACATACATTTTTGTTGATAACACACAATTTTATTTACTTTTAAAATCGAATTTCAGTATTAAGTTAAGCGGATTAGAACTAGAAATGTCAAATTAAATTAATAGAGACTTTTTTCATTTCAAACTAAATAATAACGAGTATGTGTTATGTTATTTGTTTATGGCAAGAGTGTTGGAGCTTTTTGTGTTTATGTGTTTACGTGAATATTTTACTTAAGTTTAAACGTAAGGAACTTCGTTCCTGGCGGGAGTCCCCCGACCGCACAATTTGATATTTCGCATCCTTGGTTACAATGATTTCATCAGAGCGGGTACAACAGTGCAATTCGAATTACATAATTATATTAACGTAACAACGTAACGTCGCTCTTGTCTTTTTATGGTAGATATTATTTTATAACTATGACACTAATTACACGCTTACAGATAAGATACGTACGCAATTGCAAGCATGTAAACAATTATAAACCTTGAATGGATTTTGTTTAATTACTGACAGAGATAATTTAATAAAATTAAGTACTACGTAATAAACATACTTATATTGTAATTAATTCATTTAAATATTGAGTTTTCGCGCCATGAAGAAGGCAGCAATTAACTTTCTGAGCCTTTAAAACTTGTTTACAACCCTATATTATGCATTTAATTGAGTATAAAATGAGAACAAGAACAATTAATGAATTTTCTGTATCTTGTTTTCGTGTCTCGTGTTGATATTACATACATGACTATGCGATAAGAGATGTAATGAGATATGAATAACAAAATTAATACAATACTATGTTGTTGGCGTTCATTATGTTGTTTAAGTTCTCATTTTATTACTAAACTTTGCGGCTATGTTGTCGCGGACTTTTATTTACTACTATTTAATACTAACAATCCAATGATCTTCGTGTAACTCGAACGGTTTAGGCAGCGCACGCCAAGATAGCTCTAAGAAGGGCAGGATTTTTTCCAACTTATCGTTATATTATTGTCAAATTACAGAAAATCTTTATAAATTGTAGCCCATATGTTAGTCTGATGTATAAGCTATATAACTGCAAAGTTTCGTCTATATCCGTTAAGTAGTTTTGTGTGAAAGAGTAACAAACACACACACATACTGTCGCCTCTAAAAAGTGTAATCGGGACACCGTTTATATCAAATAAGGAGATATACAATTAAGGAGTGTTAATAAAATAATATTTATTTGTTTTTTAGGTCAAGAAAGGGAATGAAATGGTAAATATGATATACCTCAATGATGGATTATTCGGAACACTCAGATATAATGAGCCCTGGCACACCGTGGAGAAATTTAAGGTAACGATTGGTTATAATATCTACTGCCTTACCGGATAAATAATGATACCGAAGACCGTAAGTAATGAATATTAGGTACAGGTTTATCCTTACTATATACAATAAATAATTGTATCATTATTGTTCAGGATATCAATCAAAAATGTTTATTTTATTAGAATTTGTGAAATTTGACCTTATTTCTTCATCATTAAACTTTTTAATGACGGACGAATGATAAGAGGAGGATAGTAGTCACATAACGTTTTTGATTGTTTTTATACAGTAACTCCGAACTTTTTTTGAATTGCTGTTCCAATGCCCATATTTTACCAGATACCTGCAAACAAAGAGGACGAACCTTTAGAGCCTACGATACTATGGGGCCCGAGCTGCGACTCTACAGATCGTGTGATGCAGAACTGCGCGATCACACTGCCGCGGTGCACTCCGTTTGATTGGCTGGTGTTCTCCACACAGGGCGCCTACAGCTTCGGCTTCGCTAGCAGCTTCTCTTGCTTACCTGTACCGCTCACACGAACCGTTATATCTGAAGATTTGTGGTTAGTATGACGACTCAGTTTTCAGTTCAGTCACCTAAGAGTGTGCCAGATGGCAAATTATAAGTAAAGGAGAAGCGCAGAAAATTTAATTTTAAAATACAAACAAACTATTTGATCGTAAATGGTCATCGGACCTATGGACATAGTCAAACTAGTGAGTTGTCAGTATAGTTACTCTTGATAAGGATTTGTTTAACTTCTTAAAGAGCGCCCATGTCATGCTCCAGGAATACTTACATCGCAACGAATCTCATTCTACGATATGCACGTGGCAAAAATGTCGAGTAAGTTAGGCTCTGCCTTGATTATTATAATGTAGAGCAAGATTGTGCAGGTTGTGGCCGCTACAATACGAAACTGTATTCTGAGAGAGCCTCAAGCTACCGATTCTGAGTGTTCTTCGTTATATTGCAGTCGAACTTTGCGAAAAGCCTCCACGCGGCTTTAGAATTTCGACCAGATCAGTAATCTTTCTGTAATACTTAATTCTTGCTGCTGTTGTTAGTGGCCGTTATTTATACTATAATACTATATTTCTTTTGTTGACTTATAATGCGTCAGTAATGACTTTGGTGTTACTGATGTAAGTATAGAATCTTGTTTAGAGTAAAGAAAATACATAAAATCCAAGATCAAAATCAATATATTCTCATTCCACAGTGTGCATACACCTAACAAAAAAGACAGGAAAATCAATAATGTAAAGTTTGATTATAAACGTGTGGTAAAATATTAAATTATGTAGGTTGTGGCCGCTACGATTCAATCTTCGTATGTTGAGGGAGTTACAAGCAATCAAAACTATGTTTCGTTAGATTGCAGTGGAACTTTGCTAAAAGCCTTCACGCGGCTTTACAATTTCGACACTCGAGTATACTGATATTACTGGTTCCCAACAATCCGAACTGCATTAGAGTAATACTCGTGAATACGCTTGCTTATTTTAAGACAAAACTTTAGCTATGCAATGGACCTCTAATCTTTGTAATTATTGATGTTATTGCTAGTGTATATTCTTAGTGGCCTTATTGAAAAGGTCACTAGGAACATAACGGTAATACACATGTGCGGCCAGTACTTTCTTTCTTTCTCTTGTTTCTTAGCCAATAATGCGTTTTATACCTTTGATGTTACTGATAACCATGATGATTTGTGATCACTTACCGTCAAGTGGCTCCTAAATCCAAGACCAAAATTAATATAGCTGGCAGGTATAAAATAATAAACTTTCTCAATCTCCTAACTTTGTTTTAGGAACAAAATTAAAGGCAGCGTGGTGTTCAGCGCCTCGGATTTCGTCGTAGACCCGGACCTAGCCGCGCCCCTGCCCTCGTCGTTACCACGAATTTTACCTACGAACGTTACTTACGTTCCTCAGGCTACCTTAACATTATAACAACAGAACTTTATAGATTATAAATTTATACAAAATTATTTATTTAGCTATAATTGTTGTATATTATTATATCTTGATGTCTATAAATTAAAAATATATAGGTAATCACGTAATAGATTATTTCTAAATTTAATAAAGATATTCATGCTCGTTCACTAATTTAGCAATTTTGAACTGCTAAAGTTATCTTCTTAATCTAAATTTTTACTTTATCGTCATCTATAGTAAACTTCATCCATTTTCTAAAATTTCCTGGTAGGTATCGCATATTAAAACGCAAAACCAAATTCAGGTGAATATATATCAAAAGTTCTGTTAAAAGCCGTGCTCTCGGAAACGTAATATTTTGTTGAACTAGTAGCATTCTGAAAATTACATTCTGGAATTTTCGCCGTAAACGCGGATTAGATTTATCTTGTTTGAATTTTAAAATAAATTAAAATTCAACTTAGCGACATCCAGTGATGATAAGCAATTTCTTCGTAGCGAAAGAAAATTAATGTTTAATTAAAAACTCACACTAACATTTGGTGTAGAATATTCATATACTGTAGTGCTTCGCATATCTCACTGCTAGGAGTAACATTACAAGCAATTTCTCATAGTCCAGCAGCAACAGCGGGCGCGGTCGGTAGTTGGATGGGTGACCGCTAGGGGCATAATTTCTTGGGTGCTTCCGTGCTTCGGAGGGCACGTGAAGCCGTCGGTTCCGGTTGTTATGATTTGGTATTCGGATTCGCCTTCGCCTTCGGAATGCATAAAAAACCGACACTTGGCATGGCCACTAACCTGCACATACTCTACCAATCCGCACTGGAGCAGCGTGGTGAAGTATGCTCTAGGCCTTCTCAGGTATGAGAAGAGATCCGTGCCCAGTAATGGACCATTAAAGGGTTGAAGCCAAGCAAGTTCTGCCGTTAAAAACAAACAAACAATTATGCTCGGAAATATTCACACATGATGAATAGGTAAGTTCATAATGTCCAAGATGGGTAGCTGACTTAGTAAAATCCTACTAACCCCTTTCTTAACAAGAATGGTGTAGTAATAACAAAGCTACCATCCATGTAGAAACTCATCAAGCGCATAAGCGTTAAACACATGCTACGTTATGCACATTTGTTAATAGTCCTGAGTGATGATGTGTGCTAAAAGTTCCTAATGCTTATGCGTTAACTTTTATACTCTATAATGTGAATGAGACCCAAGCTCAAAATTTTTCCTCTTATTCCTTTGTTAGCCTAATTTATATGAAAGCATTAATAATGTTGAAAAAAAGTACTGCGAGAAACACGAAGATAAACTCTTCTTATTCCGGTCACGTACATTATTTTTTGTTTGTCGTCTAACAAGTTTTTTTCACGATATAAAAATACACGACATACCCGAAGCTGATAGCGACAAATGGCAGATGAGCCTCTGATGGTACGTGATCACTCGCAAGTGGACATCAGTAAGACATCACCGATGCGTTGCCGGCAGGAAACCAGCAAAAGGACCAGTTATGGTTGGTATTGGTGGCGTGCTGTGCGGGGTTGTGAAGCAGAAAGTCCAAGTCGTATACACAAAGAAGATGAAAGTTTATTCACGAACACAATAGACAGTCAGAAAGCCAGAAACCATAGAAAAGAAGAAGTAGAAGTAGGATATAGTTAATACAGAATTTAATACATACTAGACAGCGATATTATTAAGATGCCTTCGCGAGTAAATAAGCGCAAGCGATAAGGTAGCAGGTGACACGGGCTTCGCGGC
The DNA here is from genome assembly GCA_905404295.2 of Ochlodes sylvanus. Lineage (NCBI taxonomy): Eukaryota > Metazoa > Arthropoda > Insecta > Lepidoptera > Hesperiidae > Ochlodes > Ochlodes sylvanus. Next base: position 10,796,081 of record FR990130.1, on the reverse strand, counting down.
GAGTATCGTGTACCGAGTACTGGCTCTCAAGCTCATAGCCAGTACACGACACGTCGTCGAAGCAGGGGGGCCTCCAGGTTCAAATACTTCACGCATCTCTAAATGATTGATAACGGTAATGATTTGTAATGGTCTCCTATCAGAAATATTATTATATTCCATTTTATTGTGAAAAATGATAAAATGAAATAAATAAACTACTGAAATCTAGGCGATCGCGATAGACCACTGTAAGATGTATGTACATGTATCAATCCTAGCGTGTTTACTGGCGCATGGCGTAGTAACTTATAGTCAAGTAGGTGTACTTGATTAGGTCTCGATGTGAACGGACACTGAAAATTTCACTTACACGAGTCGATGAAAAGTTCAGCGAATCATCAGCTTAATGCGAATTCGGAACTTTTCCTTTACTTTAAAACAATAGATTTTGCGGAAAGCGTGAAAAACGCTGTGAATTGAGAACGGTGGGCCCATTTTAATTAAAGTTAATGTACCCCATTCATTACTGGACTGGGGTTAAGATAAAGCGAATGAGATAATTATTATGGCTATTTTACCCCGGAGATTTCATCGGAAGACTTTTTCCTTTCTTACTTTCCCCGCTCGTTGATGGTGATATATTTTGCACATTGCAAATGATTTATTGAGCGTTAAAAAGGAACTGGATGGTTCAAGATAATAAAACCTACTCGAGGGGATTTTTTTCACTCCTCAACATTTTATGTTAATGGGCTGGAGCCAAAAAATTGTTTTATAAAATATGGTTATGTGCATTATACTTTATTTTTGTTTACAGATCATTACACAGAAGTAGGATACATAACCAATTAACGTTTTAACACCATTCACGTTTAACGTTCTAACTTTTTCTGTGTCGGTCACAGCCATGTCGGTCAGCAGCGGAAGGGTGGTACTACATGCTCGTTCCAAAAAAAAAAGAGTTGAGTTGAGAGTTAGTTAACCATAATATATTAGTATCCAATTGTAAATATTTAGTAACTGCTCGTTTCATTTCAATCTAAATTAATTCAAGCCCTCCATAATGCGGTGACCATACACATCTACCCATATCCATAGAATATTTACCCCACAATCCTTCTCAAATTACCCATTCATGACAGTCCTTTCCACATAACATCGTTCGACGGAAATATTGTACAACGGCAATTTACCTTAAAGAGTTTCGGGTCCTACTAGGGATTCTGCTGAAGTAATAACGGTCAAGATAGTAGGGTAAGCAATGCTTCGTGCTGATCCTTACTCAGCCTAATTTATAAACAGTTTAACCCCGGCCGCTCCGTAGATATTTAAGCTTTTTCCAATAATTGGTGTTAAATAATCGGGTGATTGATGCGCTGGTTAAGGAAATAATAATACGTGTTTAGGCATGCGTTATGAATAATTGGTTTCTTTGTCAGTTGTCAACTGTAAACAGGCATCGATAAGGTAATTTATAGTTTTCATAATCTACTAACTTAAGAGTAAAATATGAGCGATGCTTCGCATAAAATTTAATAGTATTGTCCTTGGATACCTAACTCAAATACTAATAATAGCCTAATACATAACCAAATATACTATATGTGTATAACAAACAAATGACATTCTTCTTACTGATTGAGTTTTATTCATCCTCCAGTTATCATTGCAATTTATGTACTTACGAGTTTAATTCTTGTATACATTCTCGTGTGTTCTGGACATCAAATAAAAAGGGGGTGGATACACATATCCGGTGTACGTAAATACAAATAATATATTTTTTACACATACTTAGGTTTCTTTTATAAAGTAGGCTAAAGTTGGACTAGGGCCAATTTTTTTAACTCGTTCGTGATAATATTTATATTTCCGCTATAAATAAAACTATTACAAAAATAAAAAGGTAATTAAATTCATTGTATTAGTTTATATTACACTACTTACTTGAATTCCCATGGATTAGAAAATCAACAGGATTTATATTTTCATGCAATAGACGCGAACAGTTGCTAGTAAGTAATAAAAAGACAAATTTTTCAACATGATTATTTATTTCTTAATACAAAATTAACAAATGTGAATAAAACGATATTAGCATCTTTAAATAAAAAATAATGTTAAGTTAGTAGTCTGTCTTAGCCTTAACACTATAACTCTGAAGTTGTCTGCGATGCATGCTTGGTAAAGTAGATCCCTTTTACGCTGACGCTGAAATATAAAAAAAAAACAAATAGAGTTATAAATCATATAAAATAAATAAATACTAACACACTCACATCCCCGCACTAGGATTCCCAGTGGCACGGCTGGCATGGACTACACAAATAACACATCACTAACACCCAAGACCAGAATACAAACATTTATCTGTCACATAAATATCTGCCCCAGCCGGGAATCGAACCCGGGAGCCATCGCTTCACAAGCATGGCCACTGTTAACTAAGCTACGGAGTAATTTTTTTTATAGCTGAATCTGTAACAAGATAACAGTAAACGTTGCGTGCTAAACAAAATATCCCAGGATCAATAATACCCGGAAGTAAGACATTTACATATGTGACGAGTAGAATTAGAACTCTTACTAAGTGATGACTATTACTTAACTACTAACAGGACTACCTATCACAACATACCCAGTCCCCATACCTACTTACGAACTAACCAACCAACTTCTAACACCGTTTGCTAACTGACTATCCATCCTAGTCACGATTTGAGTCTTGTTCTGCGTCAGTCGCAGTTGCCATAATGAACTAACCTTCCACTGGAGGGGGCGCAGCCGCGGGCTCGGGCGCCGGCGCCGGTGCGGGAGCTGAAATATTCAAATTCACTTTTAATAATAATATTATCATCAAAGTCTTATTTTACTTTATCACTTAAGCCGTAACCTACGCGTTGCCGGCCAAGAAAACCAGAAGAGAGAAAATGATTATCTTAAAAAATACTACTTACTTCGGTTTACACCGACAACTAATAAAATGAAAACATCAACCTACAATTAATTATCCATTATTAGCGATGACTCAAAAGCTACTGTCGCTGAAATTTAAATGGGACCACGTGACAAGCACTAGCTTTCGATAATAAAAAGAATCATTAAAATCAATTGACCCAATTTATGGGGTAACACATACAAAAAAATACAGTCAAATTGAGAACCTCCGCATTTTTGATGTTACCTAAGAATAATATCCTTTTATTACACAATACTTTGCAATAATAATAACCTAACAATATTATGTAAGTATAATATATGTATTGTGGATTACCTTCGGCCGGAGGAGGTGCCGGAGCTGCTTCAGGGGCTGGTGCGGGAGCGGGGGCACCTGTCATCAATACAAAAAAATCAGTACAATATAATTCATTATACCTGATATTATTTTTAGTCTTATTTGCAATAAATGTGTTTATTCTTATGTATAGTATCTAGAATCTTATTTGTGAGATCTATATTTTATATTATTTAAAAAAATTATGAAGTTTTCTGTAATATTGTTAAATAATTGTATGGATCATATTCTGTGGGCCTTAGATGCCTAAAAAGAAATGTATTATTTTAAACTTTTATCATCGCGGACACTAAACATTTTAACTGTAATTTTGAAATCAAATTTTGAAATCGTTTTCTTCTACAATTATGCTAACAATTATCATATTTTATAAATCAAATAAAATAGCTACTTAAGGTACAGACACAATTAGTTAAAACTAAACATAAATAAACCAATAAAATTAGTACATATGAAAATGAAAATTAAATACATATAAAAAATAATTATTAGCTTCCTTGTTTTTGTATATTTTAATGGAACCAATTGTACGGATGACTTTAGGTATTAAATAACTACAAAATAATAATTATTTGCACGATTTGTCATTAACCGCTACTAAAAACAAGCAAGCCATCTTACATGAAATAACAAGAATTGAAAACATATGAAATTCAAATTTTACATAGAATAAACATTCAAATCCTAATACGCCATTGAGATGTAATAGTCGTGTATGTACTGTGAAAGCTACGCCAGAGAAAATTTATACGCTCAGTACAAATGATCAGGTATTAATAAGTTATAATTTAGGTAGAAGTTGAAGCTAACTTGAGCTTGCGTATGGACCTCTATTGTGATATATATACATATTCCACCTCGCTGGCCAAAAAATCTTTACTAGTTGACCAGGGGCGCGTCGGGTAATTTACAAATACTTTAATTGCGTAGTGTTCGAATATTTAAACATAATTCTCAATAGTTTGACACAATTCGACACGATGCAACTGAAGCATTTATAAATTAGCAGCCTGGGGTCCCAGTTCGAATATTATTTTACCTCTCAATAGAGAAGAGAGAGAAAAAAAATAGAGAACAATAATAAAAATTGTTTTATTATTGTTCTCTATTTTTTTCTCTCTCTCTATTTTGTTCTCTATTTTTTCGGTTGTTTTAGCGACGAAATAAATGCTTTCTTTCTTTCTATATGACATAATTATATTATATCTCAATGGTACCAGAAAACACAATACATATAGACATAATATTAAATAACCTTCAGCAGGTGGCGCCGGTGCGGGCGCAGGCGCAGGCGCCGGGGCTGCACCTGTATTTAATATTAAAAATGATTTCTTAGAAGTTGATAATACAACAAAACAATTTTGATTAAAAAAATTCAACAGTGCATAAACTCCTAAAGAACGAAACATGCCAAAAATGTAAGATAAAAAAAAACAAGAAGATGAATCTAACCATCCCTAATTCTCCAAATGACATAATTATCTTAAACGGATTATTTCCCAAAAACAACATTTCTATACAAACCCTATTCGACTACAAGATAATTATGCTTGAAAGGAAACGAATAATGGCAGTGCTTCACACCACACAATATCTAATGTTCGAAGTAAGAAAACGGTTCAAATGAAACTGATTGGATAAAATTGGCAATAATAAACTACACCCTAATTATGGATTCGGGAATATAAAAAAATATACGATGGAATAACTGATAAGGCGTTGTGACACACGTGAATGTACATAATATATACATATACAGCATGAAAACAAAAATGGGACCCTATACATATCCTATCACCATGCACAATGCTTTGGACAATTAAACAATCTTCTGCTGGAGCTGGCGCAGCTGGTGCCGGGGCTGGTTGTGCACCTGTACAATTAAAAATAAATATGCAATCCATTGAAGGATATTTACATATGTATTTACGCCAAGGCGATTATATACGAACATGAAGAAATCGCAGAGCTTTCTTTATAGAATATGTAACGGATTATTCTCATCATCAGCTAACGATGACTTATCATCATCAGCTAACGTCAGTACACTGCTGGGCTTTGTGACCTGATGGTCAGAAAATTGAAGAGAGAGAACTTTGGACACCATAAATCCTCGGTTTCCGTGATGAAAGTTCGCACGCCATCTGACTGATCTGACACACCGAGCATTTAGGTAGATCACTCCAGAGTTTCTGACCGACTCTCCATTTGTGAACTACGCCCACAGCTATGGTCCACGGCTTGATAGCGAAGATTATGTCAGGCCAGCCACTATCTGTAGGCGACGAGAACATAAGAGAAGATATTGATTTAAAAAAATCAGTCTAAACGGATTTTCCTTCGGCTTCCGTCTGGAAGAGATACGCCAGCGATAATGAGCGGACTTAGAATGACATGACATGACATGACATTCCATTCTGAATCAACCAGTAGATGATAGATAGCTTGATAATATTTTACAATTAATTCGGGTTAAGAAAATCAATCCAATTACTGATAACTTGTTGCATGAGCATGAAGACTGCGATAAGAACTTATTTTCAAATGTAATAAATCTGAAAAGGTACAACACCAAAGAAAGTTGTAAAATTGTGCTGGACATAATTGAATTAACAATTCGCAGTGCCTTGAAACATTTGACAACCTTCGGCAGGTGGGGCGGCTGCTGCGTCGGCGGGTGGCGCGGCGGGCGCAGGCGCGGGGGCTCCTGGTTTAAAAGTAAATAAAAAAATCAAAATGTGTGCAATTCACACGTGGTAGAAGTGAAACTTCAAAACAACCAATACTGTCAGTCAAAATATTGATGTTTTGCTTTGCTTACGTAAGCCGCCATTTTGACTCTTTTTCATTTCCGTTTCATTTCACTTGCGCGACATTTCCGTTTCATCGAATTCCAAATCACAACGATACTATAGAAGTTTTCACTTCAAAAAATCATTCATCATCAAATCATTATCATTATCGACCATTCAATAAACCAAACCATTAATACACAAATACTACACAATTAGGACAGACACATTAAAGACTATAACAAGATATGGTCATAACATAATAGCAAAAATGATTGAAATATAGATTTGAAATTTAGTTATTAACATAAATACACACATATTTTAGTTACACATACAACTAGATCTACTTACTACAACGATAACATTCTAATCAATACATAGTACATATTCATACATTGGTTCCAATAACAACAATTTTATTAGACAAATCAAACAAGAAAGAGGAAATAGAAGAAAGAAGAACAAAAAGAGAATATTAAATAAATGTTAGTCATAAAAGCCTACGAGTACCTATACTTAAATGTAGGATTCTCTGTTCAATAGAAATTTTAGACAATCCCCAAAAAGTCTTATAGAAGTATATTAACAACGTACGACAGATACAACTAAAACAGTTGTTTGGAACACATGACACAGAACATAGATTGTTGTTTTTAAAGTACATGTACAACCTTAGAATAATTAATTACACTATAGAAACGAAATCCGCGCGGCCGTTTTGAAGCACCTTAATTGGAGTCAGAAATGACTCCAAACACCGGGTAGCTCATGTCAACGCACGCCAAACGTGTCTCACGAACAAAAAATAATTATGACGATTTAAATTGTGTCACAAAATATCTGAAAAGCTGTTTATGTATTATTGCTAAAAACTTATTACGATTATCCGCAGCCGAATCATTCCCCGCTTTCGGGAAAGTTTCGGTTTAGTGCTTCACTTTAGACAGAGCGCTTGTATGAAGACTGTCTTTCTATAGTGTTATTATTCTAAGTGTACAACATTTATTGACCTTCAGCTGGAGGAGCAGCCGCCGCGTCTCCCGCCGGAGCTGGTGCAGGTGCTGGTGCTCCTATTGTTATAGAATATGACGTCACATGTATTCATTAAGTAATAGACTAATATTATACAAATGGGCATTAGAGAAAATAAAATGTGTATTTGTTTCTCTGCTCTGAAGTACTAGGAGTATGAAAAGTACATAAATGAAATGTTGAATCAGAAGTTGAGGTAGACAAAACCTCAAATAATTGCCCCTTTTTTGTTTACCCCTGCCTTGAAATGAATAGTTACAGTTTTTAAGTTTTTTTTTTTTAATTATTTTCATACTTTATTTATTACCTGTTATTTAATATTTAGTTAATATAATTATTAACTTTTGCATAATTATTGTTATAACGTCTTTAATTGGTTTTCACACGAGCCTAAATTGTGTATAATTATTAATTATTTTCTTATTTTAAATGTGTTGCGTGTAACGCTATTGGCGTATAATAAATAAATAATTACCTTCAGCTGGTGGTGCTGCGGGGGCTCCCTCAGCTGGTGGCGCTGCGCCCTCAGCGGGGGGCGCGCCCTCGGCCGGCGGCGCACCTTCCGCAGCTGGTTGACCCTCACCTTGTTCCTATTAAATGGCAGGCTCTATTACATCAACAGTCATAATCGACACCAGCATCAAGCGTAGCGTTTTCATTTACAGCGTCTAAAGTTAGATTATTGTTACAATGCGTGTTTTCAAGCAATATCCTTGAGATAACAAGTTAATGAGATTTATTGAAAGCATTCATACAAGTATATTGATTTGATTATAACAAGTTTATTAAGTATAAGAAGTAACTTCACAGGATATCTAGATCTAGAGGATACACGGATTTAAATCACTTCCTTTATATCTATTAAAAAGAATCACGCCACATAGCGATATACATATTTACAAAACTTATTTTGCATTTAATAAACAACATTACCACCGCGATATATTTAAATCACGGTGCGTAAGGCATATTCATCAATATTTATTCAATAAATCTTGACAACGGAAGTTGTCAGCGACGTTTAATTAAAATAAATTGAATACGACGTGGCGTTCGATTATTCGTTATTCGTGACGTAATAAGAAGTGACAATCACGATCACATCGTCAGTGTTCATTAAAATACGACGCATTTAATGAATTAAAGTCCTGTTACGAGCCGAAAGCATGTCATAATACTCATAAAATATCGGTAAAGGAAATTCGAAATTAGTAAAACAAATTTTCAGTTCGCACATTATTTGTTCAGTGTTTTGGTAGATAATTAAGTTTATTCAGAATCCTTAATTGAAAGCCACGATGAATATTAATAGATTAATTTAACAAACGGACTGTCTACTCAACTATAAAATTTATGCATGAATTACTTAGTTCAAAAGATGGTGTAATGGGATTGTTTTAAGGGTTATCGCGTGTGTACTCGTATAAAGCTATCCATTCTATACTTAAAAAGCATGAATATATTTATTATGAAATGAATGGTCTAATATACACCTGGTAACAGATTATATACTTTTATTTAATTATTTACGAAATTAATTTTGCAGTCAAAAAAAATTACCTTTGGTTACAAACACAAATAAAAATGATTTATTATTGTTTGTAATGTAAAACGGTTGATTGTGGTTTAGATAGTATCAGGCATAGAAGTGCTGCTATGGAGGGCAAAGTAAAATAAAAGTAAAGAAAGAAATAAAAAAGAAATTTAAACATATTTTTTTCAATAACGTCTTAAGTTTATTTTTATTGAAATAATGTTTGTAAAATACGATGACCTGCTTTTATTGTCTGCATGTCAAAGGAGATCAAAGTAAACTAATAAGATTGTATTTATCTTTTAAAGTCGCGAACCTAGATAGTTTATAATGAATGATTGTAAATATGACGTTACATTAGTGCCGTAAAAACATTTAGATGTTAATTTTATTACAAACTCCATCGCAACCAGAAAATTCTTTTCAACTACAAAGTTCAGAACTATCTTCTTACAAGCTCTTAAAAGCTTATGTACAGCTACAAATAACTTCAGCCAGCAAAAAATTACAGGTCCAAAGCTACTTAGCTTAGCTCCAAGTTGGAAAGCAATGGAAAATATAAAAGGCTTTGAGTTAAATTTAACTTACCAACAATATTGAGGCCGCATGTGGGCGGAAGTGGCTCCGAGGTTTAATGGGGGTTAGGTTAAAGTTTCACTACATACGCTTTTGGCACGAGAGCTACCGGCGTAACATTTGTCTACTGTCTGTGTAGGGACATAGGATATAGGTACCTGAAATATGCTACGAACAAACTGCAAGGTACATATATTCGTTTGCAGCATCCTTGGATTTTTATGAAAATGTAGTTTCATAATTATTAAGATTGTGGATGTTTAGGCTACAACCCATTAATGGCCCACTACTGAGCACGGGTCTCTCCTCGTACCTGAGGAGGCCTAGAGCATACTCCACCACGCTGCTCCAGTGCGGATTGGTGGAGGGGTTAGTGGCCAACCCAAGTGTCGGAAATTTTAAGCCGCCCGAAGGTATCCGACATGGCTTAACGACTGCTACCAAATGATAACAACCGGGACCGACGGCTTTACGTGCCCTCCGAAGCACGGAAGCGCTCAAGAAATTTTTGCCACTAGCGGTCACCCATCCAACTACCGACCATGCCCGCTGTTGCTTAACTTTGTCGATCACTTGAGATCGACGCAAGCCGCCGGGCTATGAGCGCTTCAGTTATGTGGATGTTTATGCCATGTAAATTGTAAGTCCCATTTAAAATTGAGATACCTCCGTCTGTAGTTTATATGTATACTATTTAGCAGCAATTTATCCCCCAGCACAATTTCATTTAATAACTATGTTACGCTACAATTGTGCTTAAATTAACTTTGCAACAACAATAACATACAATACTCCCTTCTACTATACGTCTTAACTATACTCACCAATATCACAGATATGGTCATGACAAATGTCACTTTATTCATTTTTACCGAGCTAATACAGCTATCTACGATTAATTTTGCTTCTAATATACTCTTACGAACTTTCACTCGTGATGGATTGGTAACAAACTACATATTGTTGGATATTACTATTTATAGCGATCCGAAAGCTGGCAGTTTTTTCGCTCAGCGTATTAGCATTGCTATACAGCGAGGAAATGCTGCCAGCATCTTGGGTACTGCACCGCAGGGACCTAATTTACATATTTATTTATTAAAGGAAAATAAAATAATTAAAGTTATGGCGCTAAACTTCGTTAAATGTCTTTAGTAATAACTTTTGTGACGTATTTGTAAGTACCTATTGCACTATTAATGTGTGTGTATCACTTACGTGGTAGGGAAAACTTTAGTTAAGATAAGTACATTTATTAAACACAACTTAATTGTATAAACTTATATGGGAAAACAACACAGATTATATTATATACTATTTATTAGTCTGTTGGGAACGGAAACACATTTATAATCCGGACTGACAGAATTAGGTACTGATAAATATATTTTAGTACATTATAAATTCCATTTGTACTGTGTCGGTGCCATGATTTAGACTTAATAAAAATTATAATTATTAGCACTCTAAAAATCAAATTCATTTTCGGCTTTTCAAATACATTTGCAAAGGCACTGCAATGCATGAATGAGGCTTCTTCCAAGTTCGTGCTCTTTACTACCCAAAGCTATAATGCCTCTTACCGTCTGACAGGATTGTAGTCAAGCGTTAACTTAAAATGAGTAAAAAATCTATATCTCTACGGTACAGGAAACTGGAGTTGACAAAGAGTTAATTCCGAACCACTATTTTGCATTCAAACGACGAAGAAAAATCAGATCTTTTCCATAAATAGGCCGAGTACTTCTTTTGTTTCTTTTTCTATAACGGTACCCTAGTGTGGTTCTATTAATAATGGACAATTTATGTGCTATAGTTTTATAGCCAACCAACCTTACACTGACAGTTTGAACGCATTAAGTTAGTTACATGGACACAACACTATGGTACTCTATAATATCGCTAACTTACACACTTACACACGTAGAGAGAGTTCTCCTTAACTAGCCACTAGTTCAACAAACCGTGTTGGAACCACTACCTGGCGCGCTCTAATTTACCACTACAGGTTTGCAAAGTTTGAAACTTTGTTACCACATAGGAGAACACAAACAGGAAAGGGGGTAGGGGAGGGTAGGTACAAAAATGACATCGATACGTGTGATATATTACAGAAAATTAATTTTATTAAACGTATATTAACTTACAAAAACATTATTTAATAAATAAATAATAGATAATGTGGTTTTGACAATCGAAATGGTCGGTCATGAGACAATACATACAAGAGTGAGGAACTATGGCTAACGGGACGCCGTGAGTCCCTTCGCGCCGCTTTGGGAAGGTTATCACATCGATAGTAACGGCTGGTCTGGTAAAGGTCACATTATAGTTTATGGTGGGGATGATTAACACTTCATGCCTCAACCTCTTCCTCTTTTACCTTCTGATCTCCCGGCTTGCCCTTGGACCAGTCTGGTTTTTTCTGTGGGAAATATTAAAATATTAATCTTTCTCATCTACTACGTTTCGAAGTCGACAGCGTAGACTAAACAAAATCAAACGGGCAACTCTCACGAGTGATTCTTTGATTACGTTCTTCTTGGTAACTTAATAACACGATACTCCTGCTTTTCGATACACACGGGATATATTTCAAAGATTCATATTCTAAAGTCGAATCGTGTCAATAATAATATGAATGAGAAATTGACAGAACTTCCTTTAATAAGTCATTCATGTGAGTTGCGTAACGCTGACGAGAAGAGTATATCTTTCGGCGTAAAATACTGATGTAGATTTATAGAAAATGTAACATTGAATTTTTGTAAATTACGCCGAAAGAAATGTAATATTTACACTAATGTCCTTAAGTATCGTTACTCGATAAATAAAACAAATCTCTCAGGTTCAAAAATCATGACGATTTTTTTGTAAAATGTGTTAATGGCATAAATAAGCACCATAATATAGGAAATATTAATGACGTTTGTATTTACCGAGTAACTCTGTACCTACTTATATGTAATTTAAGCACGTTATGTACAGGTAGCAATCGGTATGGTTGCATCGTAAAGCCAACGAAACGAATGGTTGCATCCTCTGTTCCTTCATTACACCCGAACAAGTGATCAATAATGCTCAAGATCTCACGACCGATCCGTGGGGCTATTACAAACGCTTTCGTTTTACTTGGCTGTTGATTTCGTAATTTTACTTTATTCTATTTAATCGTTGACACAGTGTAATAGACACTTTGCCATAAATTCGTTTAAATCAAAACTTAGATTATACACGTATGCTAATAAACATAATGTAATCATATTACCCGGTAAAAACTATGGGCAAAGCGGGAATAAAAATAACTTCGCGCAGCTTTATAAAAGTACGTCGTTTCTTTCAGCCAACATTTCTTTAAAACATTTTTTTTATCTAAGGTAATAATTAGCTAAACGATTTTATCAGTTTCTAGTTTTTTTTTACTTCTGATATTATAAGTTAAACTCACAGGTTTATTTTGGCTTTCTAAACCTATGGTAAATCTGTAAAGTGAATGCTATTCATATGTAGGTAAATGTCTTGTATTATACAATAATTTTCGGTTAAACGTGAATATACACTTTACCCCTCTATATTCATATGTAGGTAAATGTCTTGTATTATACAATAATTTTCGGTTAAACGTGAATATACACTTTACCCCTCTAAATTTCAAAATTGCATTATACGAAATGGAAATGTCCCAAAATTGTACACGTAAATTCCTCAAACGCTAGATGTAACGCAAACTACAAAATGTGAAAGCGTCCGTAATAGCCCCTGAGCAATTTGCGCTAACAACTCGCGCCATTCGTTTTCGTGCTGCAACCGCAGCTAATGTGCTTCGCTAACTACATACTACAAGAATCTCTGACTTTGCGCCTTTTAGAGATGTTTGAAAATATTACACACTCGTAGCCATATACATTGAATCGCAATGTAATTACAAAACTATGCCGATAAAAATGACACAAATTAAAGACACACTTCGTGATCAAAATAAAAGGTTTGAAGCATAAATTCTGATAATTCAGATCTTCAAAAATTAAGAGGAAAAAATAAAACCAATTTGATTATAATCTATACAGGACAAAGTAGATAATCTCCAAATTAAGAGTCTCCGAACATACACAATTTTTTTACCAAAGTTAAACCAAGCAAATCTTATGAGTAATCTCCATGAAAAATTGGCATTAAACAAAAAAAATCAGAAATCAGTCTGATCTGAAATAACTTAGTTGAGTTTGCTTTAGATGTTACTGCCAATTAAGAAAGGTTTACTTTCTAAAAGTTCTCAACGTCGTTTCACCGCAACACAGAACTGTGGAGCGTTTAATGTGCAACTATTAAAACTCCTTCCTAACTGTAATACGAAAACTTAAGAAGCGTGTAAATAGCATTGTACAAAGTACTGAATTAAAAATCTACGATTTTAAGCGTGTTCAGCAGTGCTCAGTGAAAGTATATACAAATATACAATGTAGTTAACTATCTAATAATTCACAAATAAAACAAAATCATTTCACAAATATATCAGATAGTTCACCACGTTACTTACACAAAATGTCCTAATATCATTGAAATCAATAAGTCAACTAAAGAAACCCAAAAGTGAAAGCAAGTTTCAAGTCACATCAAACCCTAACATCTACATACTTTCAGTAGATTAATACCAGATGAAAAATTACAGTGTGGAAAAATACTGGCCCAGTGACATAGTGCTTCGGATATTGCCAAAGGTCAGCTAAAGAAATAAATGAGCAATACAGCCAATCCCCATTCTATCAATGGTTTTCTCCAAGCTGTGCTAGAATAATAGTAAACATGCTCCGTGTACTCGCAATATCTAAACAAAAATCTATGTTTGGAGACGTTATACTTATTCACCTTTCCTCCAGCTCCGCCCTGTGAAATATCGTATCTTATAACAATAAAACTAATATTATTGTCGAGTGCCAATCTCGGCGAGGCTAAAATTAATGTTATTGACGTAATAAATGATGAATCGTGACAACTTCCCCACTGCATAAACAACAAAACAATTATAACAATTATAATACTCGGAGTGACGTATTACTAACTGCTCTGTGAGTGATCCTAATATAAGGAACAGTTCCAAACATTTTGTTAATTAATTTTGTTGTTTTTGCGTTTCAAAGATTCGTAATGATGGTAACAGCGGTTAGTATCGGGCAGAAAAATTAGGTAGCGATGGAATGTAAACCTTGCGTAGACATTAACAAGTCATTATTTCAATTGAGGACTTGCCAAGCTTATGGACAAATTCTTAAATTCAAAATTCAAATTCGACAAAATTAAATACAAAATCTCAGATAAAGCTCTAGCGGGTTGAACCCTATTCGTAAATGCTATTTACATAACATTGCACGTACAAATTGAAGCTCAATTTAACGCGTTATCCAAACTTTCTCACCTTATTTTCGTTCTCTTTGGATACGATATCAAATTGTAAACAAGTGAGGTATAAATAATAAATAAACTTTATTTTTAAATAAATGAAAGTTAATATTAAGTCATCATTAACTGTAATGATGTGGAAAATTACGGTATAACATTATTACAGGATAATAATGTGGATGTCGTAAATAGGCATATTAATTATATCACTTCTTCCCGATAGCCCAATCAGCCTTCTCTGCTTTCTTGGCCTGTTGAAATATGATTAAGAAAGTTTACCTTTAGGGTTTGGTGGATCAGATGAAAAAAAGATAATCATGACATGAGATAGAATGAAAAAGAAAAAAAGGAACTGAATCACACAAAGATTTAATTTTAAAAGAACGTTAAAATTATTCATTTTAGTGCTCATAATGTTATAACTAAGACCAATGTGAAAGAATAATGTGAAAGAATAATGTAAGTTCATAAGAAAATTAAAGTTAATTTTGTTTACCAAGTGTAGCCATAGCCAATAGAATGAACTTTGGAAGCACTTAAGCCAATTCGATATATTATGTCAATAAGTTTAATAAAATTTAACCAAAACAATCCAATTAGGTAGAATTGTGATTCAGTAAAATTCCTTTGATTATATAATTATTTCTGTGCAAATTGTGAAGAAGATTTCCTAATATTATGTTGACGAAAGAGGATTGAAATACTATGCCTACCTCTTTGTCTTCTTCTTCAAGGGTGAATTCCTTCTTTTTTACGACCTTCAATTGGTTACGGAAGTTGAATTCTGCTGCCTTCTTTTGGAGCTTGGCGAATTTGTTCTCGTATTTGGACACCTTCTTCAGTGTGGGTTTGACGCTAGAATATTAATAAGATTGTAATGCTGTGTATATTTTTGTCTTGAGATTAAAAAAACTACAAAGTTTCAAAGTGCTAATGTTGGCAAACTTAGATATTAAAAACATACAGAGCATTGGATTATTTTACAAATTGAGTCAGCAGGTACTTATACTAGGTACTAATTATTTCCAGATCTACATTCGATTCAGCATCAAACTCAATGTGGGTTGCTCAGTATAGATGACATTTAGCTGTTAGTACTCTGGCAGGAATCCAGCAAATATTCTAACACTAGGTAAAATTAAATACTAATATTTGGCCAAGAGCCGGGATTTCGACGGAGCGACAAAGAATTGTATCTATGTTGTTTGATCGTGGAATTCCATTACATTTTCTAGCAAAAGGAAAGAAAGTATTTTTGTATTGTTTTTATTATAATATTATTATATTTTAAATAAATTTTTTTTTAAAGTTGTCTATTGTTTTGTTATTTATTTAATTAGATTCTGTACATCTCATTCATATCTTTTCTTTTATGCATTATTCCATTCGACATAAAAGCCTTTATGCATTATGTGACTGTGGCAGAAATAATGAGTTCCACGTTTAAACATGACAGACATTGTTTGTCTTCCATTTGCATTGAATATTTACTGAGAACTAACTGCTCTAATTTAAATGTAGCTTTACATTTAATACTTCTCTGCAATATGTATTACTCATCGAGATATAAGTACTAACGTACTAGAGAAGCTACGTCAAATAACTGAATTGTCCTATTCTTCGTAATTTGTAATTTGTTCGCTGCAGCGCTAAAATAATAACAATTCGTCAAAACCGAAAACTAATTTACCACAGCGCTAGATTTGCCGCGGAAGTGTATTTATTCTCGGCAAAAAGGTCTTAAGCGCCATGTAAATCACGGCACTTACGCGAGAGCGACTGAGTGAGGTGCGGCGACGCGCCGCAGTTGAACGAGACAAATTAGGAATTTACGGTGTCTTCTCTAGTACGTTAGTACTTATATCTCGATGGTATTACTACTTATTTTAACGTAAATTTCACTAAATGTGACATAGAACCTATTAAATAATACTCACAATTTGCCTCTGAGGTCATTGACTTGGGAGTTCAGGTCAGCGATCTGTTAAATCATGTTGGAACATATATTAGCATACATTTTTAGCATTTTCTCGAAGATAATGTTACTTGCAAAAAGATACACATTAAGGGGTAAAAGTATCACTAAGGAAAAGAAAGTCACTTAAAGGTGAATGAAATATAGTACAAGATGATACTGGAAGTGTAGAATAAAATACAGGTAAGATAGACTACAAATTCAACAAAATTTTACAGTAAAATTATAAATAGATTTTCGAAAGAAAGGTAAAACATATAAAGCTAATGAATTACTGTTTATTAACAGTGAATAGTTATATTTTAAAAATATGTAAATTATACAGAAAAATCAAGAAATCTCATGCAAGACACAAAAAAGAAAATCAGAAAATATTGAAGCCCACAAAGATCTGAAAGAGAAAGCGTAATATAAGCTAAGTCGATGCAGTTGTTATGACAGTGTAACCAATTGAAAATAGTGATTAATACAACAAAAGCACAGTAAAAGGAAGAGTTGAGCGTCGATTAGGCAGTGTTATTTGCGAGCTGTTGATCAGATTTCATTGTAGTATGTGAGTAAATATATACATACTGAATGATGTGCTTAAAATTCCCAAGTTTCAACATAACGCTTTAAATCCCTATGGTCTGTGCTCTTTGCCTAAAACTTAATCAATGTATATCCTTACATTGTTCAATCACTATTCCATTTTCTTTAATTTCGTGCATAATTTTACTGTCGTCTTATCGGTAGCTGGTCGTCTGCAGCTCCTGTGTTCTTCGGACTTAAAAATAATCTAGGTGCAGGGTATTTTACATGTGCAACAATTAATATCAGCACCAACAATATTCTACCTCTTCGACGCGCTGGTACACAATGCTCCTTATGTTCGCCGTCGGTACTCAGGATATAAGCGGCTAAATGTTTTGATGGAGCAGAATAACGTATGACATGATGAATAATCATCTTAAGATTATATTTGGGATTATCTTCTGAATTGTTGTTAAGTTCTTATTGATTCTCCGCTGCATGACCAACCTTTATCGGAAACACAAGCGCTGCTCAACTCGACGCTAGAATGTAGCTGGAGCTATTTCTAAATGTATGTATATTCAATAGCATAATTACTCTGTACAGTGTTAGTGTCGTCGTCCAGTTTGAGCATCGCTAATGTATCCAAGCTAAAGACCAGTGATCGAAGTTGTAACATATTGAGGGCTGGAGGTATCGATGTGCAATTAACTCTCAAGTGTTTAATACTCTTGTCTTCTATGTAAATTATTATACACCAATATTAATTTATTGTTCTAGACGTAACTAAGTGTGTACATAGAGTGACGGTGCAAAATCGATCGATCTACAATGTTGTCAGTACTATACATGTAGGCGTGTAGTGTCATGGACTCGCGAGTGATCTCGTAAATGTACTGTACACCCAACAACTAGTTGGTGCAAACATAAACCGACTCCGCGAGAACACTGGCCACCGTCTCGCACTCCAAGGGAAAGGAACGGGCAACATCGATCAGAGCATGGCACTTTCAATTTAACACTCAGTGTCCAACTAATAACCTAAGGGTGTCACAAAAAGGTATGGGATTTATTTCAGCAACCGAGCACGCAAACAATTCGCGCGGTGTATAACGGCACATACATGAATGTTGGAGATTTGGAACAAGAAGTTGCTTACGCTATGCACTTGCGTGTGCCAATAAAGGAACTGGTCCATCGTTCCAATGATATTTGAACGGTAAATCTAGTGGTTATCGTAAAAAGAGAAAATTCAGTAAGGCCACTAAGCTCGCCACCACACATGAAGCGTCACACGGGTATAGGCGGAGACGGTCGGTGGTACTCGATTAATGCTATTGTTCTTATCATTCTCGATAGATTTAAGTGCCATACTGTCAGGGATAAATTAATGGGGATATTTAAGCACCATTTGTTATACTGATACTATCATGCAATAGCCTAGAGCTCTACAGGTTATATAAGCGTACGTCAACCGGCGGACGTGGGAAGACGGCTTGTTGACACCAACATTAAGTAATGATACAATGACAGTATGAGAGACCATGATATCGCATATGACGGATGATTGTTACGCGGTCAGTGGTGAATGCAGTGTTACAGTTACGCCGATGGCCGTTACAAATACGATCGTTAGTGTAGTTAATCGTGTAAGCTCCATGTCGGATGACGCCGCCGCCGCGCCGGCCAGTCGGCGGGGATCGATTTTGCACCGCACGGTCACCGTGGCTGGGGCAGTCCGCGCGACAACCCTCTACTTCACACACTTCGCACGCATCCCCTCTACGAGTACACCACTAAACCGCGCCTCCACCGTTATTCACAATCCAACAACAAACAACCGAAAACTTAACAAAGCATTATCATGTAAAACGATTTGTCACACGCGCACGTTTGTTACATAATCGATGATTGTGATATTCACAATGGTTATAAAGTATTGGTCAATACCTCATAATCTCTTTTCCTGACTTCATGTTCCAAATCCCACTTCTGGCCCTCACACACATACATGCGGTCATAATACTCCTGTATTATTCTCTTGAGCATTGCTATAGAAAAAGGAAAGACAGATTATTTAGCCGGTAGAATGAGCATGGGCATCTGTGTGAGAGTGGCCTTCGTCTGTCGATGGGAGCGACGTGTGCATGTGTGCGGTGAGCCGTACAACTATCATGTCATATCGTAACAACTAAATCAATTTCAATCATATCACGTCATATGCATTCCCAATCCTAATGCAGTTTACCTCCATTTTCCTAATTGCGATAGCTCGTTCTAGTTCATATTTATCCCCCTCAAGGTTGAATATTCTGTGCCAGTACATTTGACATATCGTCTGCAGTTCGGCTAAAGAAAAACACAATCATTTATTTTATAGTATAATTTCGGCGAATCACTGCCCGCGGCGCAGAGTATGTAGGTAGTGTACGAGACATGGACTCCTTATTTACGTATTTTGAAGCGTAAGCGAAGCTACATGATATTTAGGTGGGAATTTATGGTCTAATACTGAAACATAATAATGTTGTTGTTAACTAAAATTCGATGAGAATGTCTACAGTAGTCAAACTATTGCAGCTCCAATATTGGATCGACGCACGGGACGTTGTTATTATAGCGCTTCAACAATTATTCAACGTGTTATACACACTAGTTAGGGTATAATAGGTTTTTATTTTATGTTCAGCTCCGCAATATGATAAATTATGAGTCGACGGCGAAAACAAATCATTATCATAATACTAGTCACAATATCTGCATGAACTACTCAAACGAAGAGCGTTTTATTATAAATTGCGTAGCGCCCAAACCAGACCAGACCTCAAGCTGTCTGCGCTGCACTTCCATCTCGTTATCGTACTTCTCCTCTTCGAGCTTCGCGATACGCTGATGGTAACCGGTAATGATGCTCGTAAGAGCCGCTACAACATCAACCAACTATTACTGCCGCGGTCTACACGCTATACTTTTCCTGTAGCCCATAACGGTATCGCACATGGGTAGAAAGTTAGCGAAAGTGTGAGGCTCAGAGAGAAATTTAATAGAACAACTTTTCAGAAGAATGTGAGTAAGTTTCGCACGACAGTATTTAAAACGTATTTAGCTGGAACTTAAAAGAAATGAGAAACGCGTTAGAAGATAAACGGGCCATCAAAGGAAGAGAGTGACCCGACAGCAGCGGATTTTGCAATCCCTTGTTAAATAGACTGAGGAGAGACAACACTGCATTTCGTCACATCAATAAGAATATTAAGGGAAAGATAGTGAGTTTGTGAGTTCGTCAAAAGTGAGCGCCCGATGTCGGCGAAGTTCGCTACCTCCATGTCTTTCCGTTTAACGATGTATTCCAGATCGAACTTTTGTTCTTCAAGCTCAATGATGCGGTTGTTGTAGTCTTTGACAACTCTTATAACGGTATCTATAATGCGACACAGAATTTATAAGGGTAACAAGTTAGGCAATCACGGAATAATAATACTTTTGACTCCCGTGTGGTGAGTTTAGTGATATGAAAGGTCCTAAAAAGGTTTGAATTTAAATTGGACATCAAGTTGGATAGTTTCAGATTGAATTTCATATTATAGACATTTGAATTATGGTCATAGATCAATCGACATTGCTGGAATGATATTTACCTTCGTTTGCATCGTCAACGTTCTTGGGTTTACCGCACCTTTCTTCAATGATACGCCTCCTCTCAGCGGCTTTACGTTCCTGTTCCTTCTTCAATTCCTCAGCAGCTTTCTTACGCAGGAGCAACTGTTAACAAGAGTGTGTAGTGAGAAATCAAAAGAAGCAATGTTATTGTTCCAGTAAATTGCAAAAATCACAACTACATAGTTATGATTCTATTTTCACAAGACAAGATTTAAAGTTATGAAAATCTTTTATCTGGTATCTTTTATCTTTAATAGAGATTAATTCAAAACTTTTCCGTCTGATTCCGGAAGTTTTTTTTAACACACAATTATTTATTCCAAATTCTGTAATTTGCCATTATTCATCACTGTGTTCAAATTAAATAAAATTAGTTTCACTGGGTTTGACATTTTGCTATACAGTAAACATCATTGGGATCCGTGCGACAGTGAAATTTACACTAAACATGGGTTAAGTTTAAAATCAAGTGAAGGAAATTATTTAATGCTAAATACTCACCCTAAGCTTCTTCTTTCTCTCAGGTGTCATGAAACCCTTCTTCGCCTTCTTGGCCTTGGAGGCCTCCTCCATGCGCTTGCGCACCTCAGCGCGCTTGCGGTCGATCTCGGCCTGTTTGGCCTTCTTCGCCTGGAGACATTCCACTACATGGTAATAGTGTACCGACTACTGCGCTTAATACTATACTATGTACTGTAGTGTAATTTGTAAAGTATTGTTCTCTCAGTACATTGTTATTGTATGTATTTACATGTGGTGAGTACAGCGCATAATAATATGGTATGTATTGTAGTGTAACTGATGAAATATTGTTTTTTCCATATGTTGTTATTTTCGGTCCTTTACTAATTATATGTATTTTTATTGTGTGTTTTGTATAGGTACAAAGAACATTAGACCCTATTAAATTGTGTCCTAAAAGTGTATTTTTTTAGTATCTCAGTAATGTTTTAGTGTCTTTACATTCCGATTTGTATTTGTATAACTGAGTCTTGTCTTGTAATGTCTTGTTAGGGTGTTTATCAGTTCAGTTTGGTATGTCGTTAATCATTGTTAGTTTTGTAATGTCTGATTAATTGTGTGTCTTTTTACTCAATATGTTTGTTAGGTAAATTGTGTTTTCTTGTTACTACTTTACCTCCTCGAGACGCTTTTTCTGCAAAAGAAAACAAAACCACAAATTAGTTTTTGAATGTTAACGATGGTTATGTTAGTGAGGTGCTCAGTAAACATTGTGTTTATTTTAGCAAATCATAACAAATATAGTATTATTTACTGGTAATTATGTTATTAAGGTTAAGTTTAATTTACGATAGTTCAAAAATCAAATGACAAATAAATATTATTCTGTTCATTATTCATTATTATATAAAATATCGGTATGTGCTGTAATTTGCTGACTTTTATATTATTTGACAAATGGTGTGGATAAGCTAACAAATATTACGTTTATAAATCAAATTAGGTAAGCGTATAATATATGTTTGTAATTAAATTAAGACAATTATATTATAAACTAAACATAAGTTTGTAATTTTTCATTGTGAGTGTGCATTGACAAAAAATGTGTGAGTTATAAGCCTGTGTGTGAGCATATTTTTATCATTGTTACATACATATATTTTAATTAGCTTTAGTTTGATAAATGGTATTTTGGTGTTAAATAGTAAGCCTTGCTTTTGACATACATCGACTTACAACATTTTGATAGTCTAAAAGTTTAGCTGTAACAAAAACTCAGTAGAAGGGAATGATAAATTTTCTTCTAGAATGCTCAGCCTTCTTTATCCTTTCACTGGTAATATTCAACATATCATAACAGTGAAAAAATTCTTGATATAAAAAACCACCTATCGACTACCTAATACCCGATATAAAATTAAATCTTTTCCGCAACCATAAATAATATTTTCATATCATTATAATGGCAACATATAGGCTTTTAATAAGTTAGTGCGTCCAACTTCCTCGACTTCATCGCCACCTACCATCTGGTGTGATTATATTTGGCAAGCATTAACTTATCATATGTAAAAAAAACATTATATCTAAAGACAAAACTTAACGTAGCAACCCTGACATATTGCAAGTGACTGCTATTAGGTAGCTAGTGAAATATTTGTAAGCTAGAATCTCAAGTATTCCCGCTATAGCGTCATCCAGTTTGTGTTGTGTCGATGTGTGGCATGTTAGTGCAAGAGGAAATATTTACCTAAGCGTCGAGGAGACAAGACACTTTATACTGTTTTGTTTCCAGTTAACATTTGCGGAACCAGGAACGCAGCCGGGACGAAGAAATGAAACAGAAGAAAAATACAAATACGTGTTAAAAATACTTGATTCCAGAAAATAGTAGCGATTATTCATTGCCTTTGTTTTATTTCCAATGCTTTTATATACATAAATATTTAACATTTTGAACTTGCTACATGTTTTTCTTAGTACTATTTGTTTTTACAAGTACTTACAATATAGAAATGTCAAATGTTTAAAAACTACTTTTACTTACTGAAAATACAACCTGTACTGAATAGAATTCTTTTTTAAATTATTTAACGCCTAAAATTGTCAGTACGCACAAAAAAAACTATGACTTGTTGTGCTTTCCAATTAATAGATAGTGTATCTTTCTTTCTGCCTTTTTTAGAACCAATGAAGAGCAATTGGGTGGCCTTATTTGTTACAAGCCATTTCTTCCAGACAATTCAATGAAACTGATTGAAGTGTGTGGAAGAAATTAGTTTAAAATACCGTCAAAACTTACAATAAACATAATGAATTAAATAATAACAAATACATTTAGATAAAATGGACTGAAGATACAGGATGGTAAGGGAAAATTTAAATGCAAAGAAAAATTAAGATTAATAGGTGAAGAACGGCTTTGTAAGTTTGAGCCATAAGATTACAGCTTTATAAATTTAGGTAGGAAATTCCAAGAGGATCAAGAATTGGCGTAAAATTAAGTAAAATTTTATTTTTAAGAGCGCCAAGGATAATTATAAATAAATAATAATAAATATTTCATACTGTTTTTCATCAAAATTATAGTTTGTTCAAACGTCGGTTTTGTTTCGTTGTAATCTTACCTTACTTCATCATCCGCCATTGTGTTTGTTTGTTTTGTGGTGTCCTGAAAAAACAACCGTAATAATATTACTCTGAAGAAAATTAACATATAGCACGAAACTGTTAGGTAAAAAATACAATATTACTGTATTAAACTGTAAAGTGCTTCAACTTATAATTTTTGAAATGAAATAACTTGTCAGTATTTTCATTTTATTATCGAATTTCGTTAATTAAATATAACATTTCAACGAAATAACTGAACAATACAAGTTAATCCCGTCTTATATCAACAAGATAATTACGTACATAGTTACACGACCAGAATCCATAAAAATTGCGTATTTGGCCGTCATCCGAGAGTTATTCGAAACGAGTTGGCAAGTCGCCAATTGGCTAGGTGTAAATATCTGACATTTGATACTAAGATCGCTCTTATTTCCAAAATCACCTCCGTAATTTTTGTGATTTATTATATTTAAATACGATTTACTCGACGAGTATCAATTTGATTCATACTTGTCCGAGGTCAGCTGTCAGCACATTGAACCGTGAATTGGGTCAAGTGGGATTACGTTAGTGCCATGTGGTAGGGGATGGTGATTATATATTATATTGTTATGTAGAGTGGGTGAGGAAGCTTTGGTTCCGCGACGGTGGGGCGCGGGCGAGGGCGGCGCTAGTGTGCCTGAAATAGGCGCGCGCGTCTACGCGCCTCCTAATTTGGTCGCGGCAGAAGACCGACTTCGGTTACTATTACATTGGTTTCGCGTGCCATACCGCAAGCACGCTTCCTTCGCTCTTATTTTAAAATGAAATTTCTAATTTTTTTGTAAGCCGCAACAACGTGAATTAATGAATAATTATGTATTTATTTTTCAGTAAATAACTGAAATTAAAATTATTTCGAACAAACGTAACGCAACTGAAATTATAATGTCGATATCTGTTGTTTTATCATAAATTTTAACCGAGAATTTCGTATTCATATCATCTTAAAATAATTTAACGCACGTCCGCAGTCTAAATTAATTAAGTCACGTCCTTGATACAAGAGGATGTTATTATCCAGTTATGCATACGGCATACCTAACGCATTAGATGTGGTACGAGACTTACGGGTACGAATTGTTCAAAGAGCTTATGCCATTATATTTAATGGTTTCAACCAACTATTCAACAAGAAGTAAATTATGTATATGTATAGTCGTAGCACAAGCATGTTATTGAGTGTAGATAACAGGAAATACAAAGTCATGTTCAATCATATTCACTCAACACATTTTATAAATAACCGCGCGCTTTTAGATGCCACGATACGATTTCTGTTCTGTTTATGATGTGAATAGATATGTGAATACAGTCTCTAATTGAGGACGAAAGCCCGTTCCTCACAAAATTTCAGCGCAACTATTTTATTTCACGTTCTTGAAGTTTCACACACACAACGCGGGGCCGGCGATACATCACGGTGTTCCATTACACCCGACGTTGATATATCACTTCACTTAGATTATCGCACTAAACAGTCTTATGCTTTTAATTCGAAATTTGAATTTTTAACGTCACTCACCTACGGAAAGAAAAAGAAGATGGCCCTACAAGATGGTTCAGCCAACAAGAGCCACAGTTGCTGACTGGCGCGAGGCGGGCGGCAAGGTGCGGCGGGCGATGCGTGGGCGCCGGTGCCCCCGCCCCCGCAGCGTGCATACACGAAGCCCCCCGGTGCCCGCCTTTCCGTGCAGACATTTTTAGAGCAGTGTCGTTTTGACACCATCACCGAAATAATCTAAGCTCCTGTTTAAACCGTCTCGGGTAGCTTGTAAATATTTAACCGAACTATCTCGCCATCACTATTTTCGTAGCGTTATGCAAATTTCAATGTGGGTAAATGAACTCAATTGTCGATGATAAGCTGAAAGTTATCCGAAGTAATATTGTAATGTCTCTCTATTCAGAAGCATTATGAAAAAATATTGTTATCGATGGAAACACATTGGCACAAACATTTTACTCCATTTTGCTAAGGAGTAATAGCACAATTAATAGATGGTCTTGTGAATAAAGCTCTGTTTAAACGAGTAGGTACCTACTTAAGTAAATGCATAAAAAATTGGTAATGTTGAAATAAATTAATAAACCTAATAAAATATAAAAAAAATACCTAATTTACGTGTTTTGAAAAGTATTAGTCTCCCAGTAAAATTATTGTTACTGATAAAAATTATTAACAAAACACAATCTGCATAACAAAATACAATAATGTTGTTTAAACAAGAATTAAATTCTGGGAAGTAATTTAGGGAAAAAACTGATTACGCCACCCGCGCACAATTCTACGACGAGTGGTTATTTAAACGATTTTAAATAGGATTCAAATCTCATTCAAAGTTGTTTAGAGATCTCCAAATTATTTGGGGGTATTTTTAAGGAAGAGATGTGATTAGAAAGGAAAGAGATTGAGTTACGGTTTTATTTTCCTTACTAATACCTCATTAAAATCTTATAGTCTTCCAATAGAGACTGGTCAAATACAGGATTCAGAAGACTCGACTTCAGATATAAATCGATGTGAAATGCTGGACTATCTAACCGGGTGGATGCATCCACAGAAACTGATTTGATTAGGCCTTTAATTAAAGTTTGTCACAGTGGTGCTAACAACGAGCGCTATCTGGTGGCTGAACAACTTGCCAGTACGGTTTTCCTAGACATTTCGGAGCTAGATCCCGTTAAAGGGACCCTGCACCAAGAGTTTAGGTATATGGTTCTATAATACATATCTACCTATATTCTGTCTGTCTCGTAAACGGATTAACCAATTTGGGTGCAGTTTTCACGAATGTATTTGGTATGCTTCACTAAACATTTAGTGTTCGTTTTAATTCAATCAGTTTATAAATAAAGAAAAAGTTTTGTCAATTGAAAGAATCTCGTCTAATTGGGTATGGCCTCAGCCCATTAATGGCCCACTACTAAGCACGGATCTCTCTATCTAAGGAGGCCTAGAGCATACTTCACAACGCGGGTTGGTGAAGGGGTTAGTGGCCAACCCAAGTGTTGGAAGTTTTTATAATGCCCGAACCGCTACCGGGCAATGAGTGCAGCGAGCAATAAGCGGGAATACTCCTTATAAATTAAAGTTTCTTAACATACTTATTGTATAAGATATCAGATGGCAATAAGCAAAAGAAGCCAGTGATATACCTACCTACCAGTAGGTATGTAGTCATAGCTTATGCCACGCATCTTAATAATGTCAGAGTACCGCCTTCCCAAAATAGTGACAGTGTAGGTTCGTAATAAAGAATGAGGTTGTTGTCGCGTTTATATCTCCGCGCGCTTCGTATTAATTTTGCTACTCCGCGAAATAAGGTTAAGTAAATTGTTTATTTTACCGAAAAATGGTTTCTTATTTGTTTGGTGAATTTTAAATCTTATTATATTCTAATGTAAATACACCCGTACGGTATTACTTTACTTCAACCTTACGAAGTCTACTAGGGAAAAGTCAGAGTTACTTTAAAAGTTATTTGTTCTTTAAAACCCGATTTCTACTTATGACTGTAACATTTTACTTACCTATATAGTGTGCGGAACTTGTAAAAAATATTTAAATACAGTGTCTGCCGTAGAGTCCCGGAGAGCTCTTCAGTCTTTGATAAATTATTGAAAAGCCTACAATATTGTAATGCTTTTTATGATGTCAACACTGACTTCTAAATATCATAAATATTATTACATCTATGTTATTCACATTTATGTACCGAAACCATTAAATTTATATTCATCTGTGACTGTTAGACATTTGCTTATAGGCGGGAAATTGCATAATGTTCGTAGGCAATGAGCCATTTGATTTTAAAATGTATTATCAAGATTTGTATTTATGAACATAACAAAATTTTCCTTTTTTTATAAACTCATTTACCTCTCATTATACATAAAAAAGTAATAAGTTTAAATGAAGGAAGTTACTCTACCTATGTATATAAAATATGGAAAATTTAAATGTGTCATTAAAATGTTGTAAAACTAGTAAGTCGTCTCTCATCATAATTTATAGTTATTAATCTTGCAGCTGCATTAATTACGCTACTTCTAAATATTATAACTCAAAAGGCTTTAGTAAGTATAAATATGAAAACAACATTCAGTTACAAAGAGTCGAAAAGCGAGGCCCTTCTGTCCGCGGGGACTGTAGCAACACTTCAAGACAATAATGAATTATCTGTACGAAGTCCCAGCGCCGCGCGCCGCCTCCACTGACATTTCCCCGAGGATACTGTGCAAAACCTAACACGTTACCGCCGGTACGGCATTGCAATCACAATCGAAGGTAGTCGAGTCGTATCCCATATGCACTCCAAGA
This sequence comes from Ochlodes sylvanus, assembly GCA_905404295.2. Taxonomy (NCBI): domain Eukaryota; kingdom Metazoa; phylum Arthropoda; class Insecta; order Lepidoptera; family Hesperiidae; genus Ochlodes; species Ochlodes sylvanus. The sequence goes on along the minus strand of FR990130.1, from coordinate 10,767,881 downwards.
TGATTATAATACCATTAGTTACAGCTGAATGGGGCGGCCCATAGCTGACTTCAATCCCGCGCCGACAGAAAAAATTGTCGGCGGCGACAGAAGCCAACCTGCAAGGGCGGCTTTACCTGTAGTGCCTTCTACCCTACAGGTAAAGCGTCCGGTGCATAGAGCCACTTGCGACACTTAGATCTAATCCATTTCGTCCGCGCATTTTGATACAAAAGGGCGCCAGGGCATTAATTAAACACGGGCGCTACATCTGCTAGAGCCGCTCCTGCCAACCTGCTTGGTAGTAGAGCTTTGTGTAAAGGATTAGAAATACCTACCTAGTATGAAAATGATTATAAAGTCATCACTATTATTATCAAGTCATTAATATAAATATTTCCAACATAAACATTTTTTATTAAGACGTCCCCTTAAGTAAGTAGGCATTCCTTTCGCAAATAAACAATTCCTATCCACCCTTGAAATTGCCACAATTTACATCGAAAAGACATTTAACGTTGTCTTCTTTAAAATTATCGTGAAATAATAAGTTCTCGTCGCTTCTCGCCGAATATATACACTGGGTGTAGTCGGCAGGTCACGACTAATGAGAAAATAACCAATGTTGTAGAAACCACAATCAGCCGCAGAGCATCACAGTTCACATTATTTTCATTGGTGGGCGTAGAAGGATGTCCGTCAGTGAGATTGTTTTGAATACGTTTAGAACCAGTTTTAAACAGTGCCAAGGGATAAGGCTGCGTCGAAACAATCGAAGTCTATCAATTGTCGTTTATTGTACGACATTATAAAATATAATCAAGCAAAAATATTCTCCATTCAACATGTAGACTGTAAACTAGACAGTCCTGAAAACTAACAATTGAAATATGGATTCGAAATAATTGAAGAAGGTTGCATATTTTTCAAACTGTACTGAATTTATTCAAAACGAGTCTCTAATATCCAAAGAAAATAAATATAATCGAATTTAACAAAAATCGATACTTTCTAATTTGTTACCCAATATTCAGTAACGAATAAAAATAATTCTTCTAAAAACCTAAACTAACACATCGTCGATTACTAAGTATAATAAAAGTTTTTTTCTATAATGAAAATTCCGCACCTTTTATAAGACAATTTATTTTTATTAATACTTGCTGACAAGACCTCGAGGCGGGGAACTAATTTATAAATTTTTCAGTTCAGCGACTCCTTCGAGCAGGAAAATTTATCATGATTCAAATTGGGTGCCACAAAGGAGTTCATGTTTCTTGAAGTAGCGAGTGTGCGGTGTACGGACGGCAGACATTTCGTAACCACCCACGCAAACGTAGCGTTCTGCTGCTATTTTGAACCTCGTTTTGCTACAAAAGAATCGTGATATATGTACATAATCGCCTAAACATCTACAGACAAATGAGGATTTTAGGAGAAATCAAGGGAATTTAATTAATTTTCTTGTGAAATCTGAAAGATTTAGGAAGTAGTGATCACTTGTCTTTCGGATTAAATAATTATAACAGCATAGGTGAACATCAAGGTATTATGGTCATTATCGGTTCTAATGTCAAATACATAAAGCTTTTTGTAATCGGCTTAAACCAATTCGGCATCGATATGTTTGGGAAGAGCCTGTTCGGATTTTATTGTTCGTTGTGTGTCCTCCATTACGCCTTAAACAATGGAAAGTCTAGAATGGAGGCGTGAGAGAGAGGCTCTTGTTGCCCAAAAAACTCCTTCATCACACTCTTGCAGTGTAATGAAGCATAATCCTGGTATCTTTAACCTCCTCGTGAATCCTCTTTTTCGAGGATAAAGACTGAATCTCTACATCAATTATATTAACAGTCTCGTACAGCTTTAACCTTGAATGTAACATGTGAAAGTTTGGTAAATCAAAAAATTATCATTCATTTTATTTATAGACCGAATACAAACATGTATTCTGTTAGCTGAATTTAACAACGATCAGTTATAATTTATCATACACAATACTTAAAAGCTTAAATTACCTAAAAATACGTAAAGCGACATCTCTAAGGAATAATGAGAAACTTTTCATCTGCTATTTCCCATTTCCTTAGCTTCTTTCTCTCGCTTCTTTTAATCCATGTTAATACGCGTATTATTCAACAGATGGCGCTGAAGCTAACACACAGATGTTATATTTTAGAACAATACCAAGGATTAGTTTTGTAAGAGATAGATGGCGGTATTACGTATCTATTTATTAAAAACAAAATCGTTGCACATGAGAAACTAAAAATAAACACGATATTGCTTCAAAAAATCTCTACCGTGACTACTCTTCGAAGAAGAAGCGGCAAGAAATTATTAAGGACTTTTTCCTAGTCACATTTTTATAGATAGCACTAACTACGGCTACATCTATAACTCGTCAAATAAAAAAATAGTTGTCGCAAATTGTTAATTTTAAGTGAATTATTTTTTTATTTTATTTACCTACTCTTGATAGTTGTGACTGTACTTATGTTTAACTCGATGCAGCAGCATAAAAATAACACAAAGCTTTTATCAAGTTTTATTTTATTTCGTTTAGATTTAATTTTAACCTTATTTACTTATTTTACATTACATTTATATAAATTCATGTTTAAACGGATTAATTCCATATTTACATGTTTGAAATTGTAATTTTGATTTTGTTTCGTTTTATTATTTTAATTATGTTACCTTCTGTTTACGTGCATCGATGTTAAAATTATTTCAATCATGACTCTAATGTATCATGTTATTTCGTGTAATTATATGTTAATTAGGTACTAGAATTGGGCGCCCCGTCTCCTTATCACGGCAATAGTGATTCTTTCACTTCACTTCGGCTATTCAATCCGGTGCTTTAGGAAACAATCTTACCTATCCTAAACGCATAACACCTAAGAGTATAGCACTTTTTAGAGGCGAAGACTTAGTCCTCAAGGGTAGCAACTCATCTGTGACCGAATTTAAACAAGACTCTTACTCATAACTACTAAGAGGACTGACTATCACTAACAGTCCCTGCCGCAGTTCTGATATCTACTAACGAACTGACCTAGTAACGTTCCCCTGCTAACTGAGTCCCGATTTGCTTATTCTAAGTCGGTCAGAGTTATATCACCGTCATACGCCTTTCGTCCACCATTTTAAGACTCAACATTCATCATCATCGCTACCCATAAATGTTCCACTGTTGTCCACGGGTCTCCTCTTACAGAGGGGTACAGGTCACAGTCCACCACGCTGGCCAAGTGCGGATTGGCGGACTTCACATACCTTTGAGAACATTAACGAGAGTTTTGCACCTGAGAAGGTGTGCAGGTTTCATCACGATGTTTTCCTTTACCCAGGCAAGTGATAATTTACTTTTAATACGCATATTTTTGAAAATTGGTGTCTGCAGGTTTCGTACCCAAGCCCTACTGCTCGGTAACCCAACGTTCAGACTTGGCTATCATTGCTTTGTTTGAATCAACATTAGTTCAGCTTTTATAAATATAAGGAATAATGATATTAAATAACAAGCTACAACAATACCTCAACAGAACCATTTTACTGTTTTTAGACCTATGAAAGGATGTGTGGTTCAATAATCCCAAAGGCTCGCGCTGCAAATAGCGGAGAGGTGGTGGTAGCGGGAGTATGACGTCACAATTCTAGGCTGCGTCCACAGAGCAACGCCTTCGTATTCAGGTCACCTATTTTAGGATGCAATTAACGTTAAACGGGATGTCTGAAATCGGAATCTATATTCAATCACGGTGACGGAAATAGCACTTAAAGTCGTGCAGTCATTGATCTGAGATTGCAATTCATTGATGCTAATGCTGAATCGAATGCTGATAACATAACGTAATAATGCATTATCACTTATCGCACTTTTAGAACCAAACGAGAATACTTTATACATTTTTATGGAACGGTGTGTATGGCCATATTCAGTTCTTACGTGGCAAATTCGTTTATAAAAATCTGACCAGTAAGGTGTTTAACCATACAATTAGGTTGTTGCTAAGATCCATTTTTCACATCTCAGGAATGATCGACATCATACAGATTTGCTATGACAATGCCTGAAGATGCATGTTCTTTTAATACAAAAAGAGACCCTCTAGCTAAAAACACAATTACCTAGCCAGAATTAGCGAGCATTTTAATACATCCCCCGATTTCATGGTCCGCAAATAACATAGTGCCCGGCAATAATTATGGCAACTTAATTCGCGATCGACACACCCCGCACCTCAACCCTGCCCCCGACCAGTTTCAGAATGAAACTGACCCAATTCCTCCACTGCATTCCCCCTCCGCACCGACTGACGTCAGAACTTCTCCACGAAAACCATAGGTGCATATCTTACTTTAAAGTGACTTAAAAATATAAGCCTTAAAGCATTATGATTGTTGCTAAATTCCCGTAATTTATCAATGGTAGTTACAGCGTTTCAGTTGTAGGGAGGTCGTGGCATAGAGTCAAAAACTGGGTCATCCCCGGGTTGCAAGCCTCTATTCATGAATCGAAGCACGCAGGGTGACGCGTTCATTCTTGCCCGGACTTGTTAATCGAACTCGGCGCTACCTGCGTGCGACTGACGCATGAATCGCTCTTAATATATACCGGAAAAATTAAAAAAAATCATAATCCTTACTAGGCTAATAATGCTACGGCTTAGTAAAAATTAACGTTAATGTACCTACATTCGTTAAACTTGAGCAATATAAATTAGTTCGTAGCTGTTGCCTACGATTACACCAGTGACAGCGTTTGATTTCAAATAGTCATGATCACGATGATTTAATTTAAATTTAATCAGGTTTATCGATTCAATAATACCCGTAATTTAAGAATCTTATGGACAATTAAAAGAAGCCTTACATTTAATGAAAAACGTAATGCTTATCTTCTCGTCCATATATGCGTATTGTATTATTTCCCAAAAATGTATAATTTTCATATGATTCACTAGTCTCTAACTTATCATGAATTTACAGGAAAATCTACGCAAAATAATTGAATAGTTACAAAACTAAAAACACGCTTAATAGTGCACCAAAAACCATAAATTATATAAATTAACAAAAATCATATTTTGCAAATTGAAAAATGGAATAATTTTATCAAATTAGTGTATTGTCATCGGTCCTCAATAAATCTACAAAGTTTGAACGAAATCTGGCCGTTTAAAGTGGGTCAAAATCGCGCCCAAAGAAGTCGGTTACAAACAAACATACAGGTGAAGCTAATATAAAGCGTGTAAAATATAAACTTAGACAGTTCTATTTTTTGTGAATTATATTTTTTTCTACATTAATTTGTTGTAGATACGCATCTAGAAAGAAATATTACTCATATTGAAGACAAAAGAATGACACAAAAGCCAAAGGTTACGGATTTAGAATCCATTATTGCGGTGGGGGATAGAATAGGTAGGTAGGTACTTCTTATTATGCACATAATCACAAAATTTGATTTAATACTGCAATACAATAATGCAGTATAAATGATAGGCTGCTAAAACTTAATCGGTTTTTTTTGTAATTTTTTCAAACGTAAATATATAGAAAAAATTGCTAGTAAATAATATGAAGAATTTTAGGTCATTCTTACATCAGTGAAAATGTAATGAACTAATTTTAAATCTCCAAATATCAATCAAACACTTTACTGAAATTAACTTTGATTTCAGTCACAAACAACTAAAAATGTACTCTAACTCAAACGAAATACTTTCAACCTTAACAACACAGTCCATCATTTCTATAAAATAGTATTTGACCTAATAAAGCGTCTATTTTCATAAACCGTCAAAACCTCGGAACAATCTATTTATAGAGGAAACAGAACTAACATCATTATGTATGGCCTGAAATACGGGGCGTTCAAACACACCAATATGTTTAGTGGAGCTGAACGCGAGTCCTTGTGACGCATTCGCCTACCTTGAGCGTGTATGGGTCACGGAACTACAAACCTGTCAACAGAATATCTTGTTTTAGTCTAATATTTATTTCGTTAATAAATCCTCATTTATGAAAAACACCCATGCCCTGTATAAGGTCATTAATGGTTGGTTGCTCTCCTATGTATAAGAGTATGTTATTATTGCACTTAAAAATACGAAAACTAGCATGTGCCTCTAATTTCACTAATAAACATGTATTTTGTTTTTTTTTTAATTTTATCATCTGGGGAATAAATGAATGTAAGTAGTTATGGATATGCATGAAACGTTTGTTGAGTTTGTTGCAATTTTGTTTATTGTGTTTCAACTGCAGTGCAATCCCCTGCCTGCGTCTTGACCAGAAATACGTTGTTTATGCCTTTTGTTCTACTAATGCCCATGGACAGTGCTGACCACTGGTTTTAAGGAAGCTCTCATGCGCTTATTCCTGAAGCTATTACCACCAAAATGATGACATTTCATTAATGCAAGTAATTAATGCACTGTACATGATTTTGGTACATATTACATTTATAATTTCATTGTCTCATCAGTCAACGTTGAATCAGTGGGTAATCTGTTATGCTTTATAACTGAAGCTTCTACCTATCTGACCTATCTGACCTATCGTACCCAAGTAAAATAACAATAAAATGAAGGATGACTTCCAAGAACGATCAATATGGTACAGTACAGAGAAGCTATAGCTTCATGATTCTAAAAATAGCCGTCGATTACTTCACATCGCATAGAAGGCATTGAGGAAATAGCTTTGAAATTTAACCATAGGCATAGTCCGATTTTTAAACAAGAAAAAATTCCGTTAGTATTTAATTTTCCTGTTGCTAAGTCTGTTCCGCTCTGAGTGGCTAGTGGGAAATTTTTTTGAGCGTTTACGTGCTTCGGAGGGTACGTAAAGCCCTCGGACTCAGTTATTATTGTTAGATAGCCAGCAGGGGGTCTTTGGGCAGCACCAAAACTTCCAACATATGGGTTGGAAGAATACATTTATATAAATAAATATAATTGCAGTAGCAATAAATGATCGAGAATCCGTAAATGGCAAGGTGCGAGCCCGTTAAATGTCAAACGTAGAGTCGATACCGCACTTGTTGCGTGACCGGGTCAGCGGGGCGCGGGGGTCACTGACCGGACGCTGCCGTCGCAGATCGGTACCACCTGCATAGGTAAAGTGCGAAGGTCACATTTTGATAAAATTCATCTAGGTTTTTACCAATAACCATAAGCTTTGATCATTTATAACCATCCGAGTCCCAATTTCAGTCTAATTCTGTGTCGGTCACAGTTGTCAAGGGCAGCAGCGGAAGGGTGATGCTGCATATTCGTTTCCTCAGTAATTATGTATATTAATTTAAGAAAAAAGATATCATTACTACCCTACTTAAAACAATACCAATCGTAAGTGATCGATCGTAGAGTTATAGGCGCCTCACTTACAGCAATGCAAATCGGATTTGATCGATGGTAAAATTTTCTAGGCGCTTTCATGTTTTTTCAAGGTTTTTCAGTCACGGATATGGCCAGTAAAGCCGTGATGGGTCTAAATGTAATGAAGACCACAAGAACTACCCATATTTATGGTTGGCCACCAGCCGTATCAAAGCAGAGAGGAGTACTTCCATTTTTGGATAGACGACAAAGAATCACGAGTGTAAAATATGGAACGTGAAAGGAGGGTCTTAAACATTGTTCTCTGGCATGAATTACGCGAGTTCAAATCAACAAGAGGACGAAATTTATGGACTGTGATAATGATGTTATCAGAAAGAATCGTTAAAAATAGTCGAATAAAGGGGAACACTTAAAACAAAGTTTTTGTAATGGTTTTTTAAACGGCAACAGTACTTGAAGGGGTTCCATACGCCACATCGAATTCCATTACATCGAAGTTCATGACATCGAACACGTTACATCGATAGTTTATTATATCGAACTATCATCACATCGTTTATTACATCGATTGGTCATGACATCGAAAGCTTTTAAAATCGAAAGCTCATTGAATCGAATTTATAACATCGAAGCCTTATCACATCGATAGATCGTTTTAAAGCTGTCGATGGACAGCTTTAAAACATACAGAACGGACATTTTTTTTTGATATATTAAATGAAAGAAAAAAAATCATTTTTACACTAACGTTTAATGTTATTCATACATACATGTATGTATGTATATGTATGTATGTACATGTATGTATGTATGTACTTTATTTTATATAACTAAAAAAAATGTCCGTTCTATATGTTTTAAAGCTGTCGATGTCACGACCTATCGATGTGATAAGGCTTCGATGTTATAAATTCGATTCAATGAGCTTTCGATTTTAAAAGCTTTCGATGTCATGACCAATCGATGTAATAAACATTCGATGTGATGATAGTTCGATATAATAAACTATCGATGTAACGTGTTCGATGTCATGAACTTCGATGTAATGGAATTCGATGTGGCGTATGGAACCCCTTCTTCAATGTAACATATAAAACCAACACCGTTATACATGACTGTGAAAAGTCTACGGATTGTCGCCGTGGGGCGCTATCCAACCTTCAAAAAAAATAAAGTAAGTTTGATAAAATTAACTAAGTTTTTTTTTTGTTTTTAAACCAAGTATTTTGTTACTATTTATTGGTAAGCAAAATACTTACGATGATCAATGTTGATAATTTACTTATTTCCAAACAGGACTTTTTTATTTTCACGTTAAATTAAAATGTAAATATTAGTACTCATAAAATAACACCTTATGCTATTAACTGTTGCGAATTATTAAAATATTAATTTTGAAATATTAGACATATTCATCGACGCCTCACGACAGCAATTATTTTAACGATTGCCCTATTACAGATTTCCTTGTTTCACGGAAACGTAAAGTGCAAAGGTCAAATGCAGCTGTATTGGGCGAGGTCCCTCATCGTGATAAATAGAACACCGTTGATGTAAGAACTAAATTTGATAAGTTTTAATTGTGACAACCACAACCAACCAAATAACCATAACCAATAATAAGAAAACAAATATTTTTCGTACGCTTTTCTCTCTGTCTCCTTTGTTTGTTAACCGCGATAATGGTGATAGATAATGATTAACTGTTTACTATAAATATTACAGCTTATTGGTGTGAACGTCAACGTGTTTGCGAATCCGAGGTCAAATCCAACAGGATCTTCGAATTATTCGCGGATATTTTTCAGATTAATTTTCTATTACTTGTGCTTGACTGAATTAACTCTTTAGTTCTTGAAGCACCAGAGTCTCCACTCCACTTCAATCTGTAAAGGGTGTCGCCGGCCGCTCCCGAAGCGCTCATAGCCCGGCGGCTTTCCTCAATCCAAAGTGACCGACCGGGTTAAGCAACAGGGGGTGCGGTCGGTTTTTGGATGGGTGACCGCTAGTGACAATAACATATTGAACCTTTCCATGCTTGGAGGGCACGTAAAGCCATCGGTATCGTTAGATAGCTATGTCGAAGCCTTCGAGCGGCAGAAATTTTTCCGATATTTGGGTTGGCCACTAACCCCTCGACCATTACGCATTGGAGCAGCGTGGTAGTGTATCCTCTAAACAGCGGGCTGGATGCATCATGTACTAACCATGTAAAGTAATGTAATAATTGTTACTAAAAATTACTTACTCAAAATTATATTGATACCATTAAAAAAATCATAAGAGTTGTAAAAGTAATATTTTTTCAGCATTTCTTCAGAAAATTCTTCACGTATATTTTCCCCGTAACAAGCAACTTCTATGTAATTTTTATACAAATCGTACATTTTTAGTGCGTTTATAATCAAAAACGTTCCCATGCACAAAAGCACAACCGAAACAAACTTTCCATCCGTAAGAAGGATGTCAAAGACCCAAGGCTTCTATAAATATATCGCATCAAAAGTTATTATTAACGTTAGCTTCTATTTGAGATGTCGGGTTGCATAATGTGGAGGCTGGTGGCTGTGACGTCACGGCGGGGGCACGACGCGGGCGCGGCCGCAGCGCCCCATTCATGGGGCCGGAGACGCACACACCCTCACTCGTCCCTGAGGCCACATGATTGTGATTTTCGTAATGACGTCACTCGCCGCCGACCAATCGCAACGCAGATCCATTCAAGCCTAACTCCTGAAGGGAAATTCGTCGGATGTAGCCACCAGTCTTCGGGCGATCGTGAAGCTGGCAAGTTCGCGCTGGGAACTCTGGCGTTCGCGTGACGAAATGCATAAGTTTCGCATCTGATATGCAAATTTGTTTCTTTCAGCTAAAGTGATTCATCATTATTACGGTAAAGTACAGTGGATTTTTGGGCTCCTTCTAATGGGTAAGTTATAGAAATTAAATAAATGTAAAAAAAAATTGAAATTTTTTAAGTTGTCCTTACAAAGCAAGGAAAGCTAGCGTATTATAATAGGGAAAAGTATGTGAAGTCTACGAGTCTACGAGTGTACGCTCTGTTGCTACGCCGCCTACGCGATGTCTGGCTCGTAGCGCCGTAGACTCGCCCACGCTCAATCGTGCCTTAGAAACTTTGCTTACGTGATCAAACCGGTTACTTAGTTCCCTACTTTCGTAACATCTGGTTTTTATAGAACTTTTTTAAATTAAAGGTCACCACGATTTAGGTTACCACGATTAGTATCATGAAAGGTTATTTCATTTAGGTCTTAATCACACGCTATAATTGTTTTAAATTATAAAAATATGATATCAAATAGTCTCATTGATCCTATAAAGACCTTAAACTATTTTTCCAAATAGATCTTTAATTTCTAGTCCTAAGCAATGACTAATTTACCGAAATAACTTAACAAAGAAAACTCAATAACGATCGATAATTTACATAAATTAATTTCATCATCATCACATGCGCGACTGATACACTTGTGGATTCAAATCCTTCAGAATGAGGATTAAGGATAATTATGTACCTACCACTACGATCAAGTCTTTACCTTTAAAATGATGCGAAGAAACTCAAGCTTTTACGTTATTTTTGTCAACCAAAGAAAGTGATCATTTCATTTCAAATATATAAGAAAGAAAAAGAATGTTTAAAAATTATAAGAAAATTTCTGCAGGATTTGAACTCCGGTGAATAGCATATGAGACCATCCTTCCAAGCACTAGGCAAAATTAAACTGGATTCAAACCCGCGCCCTAGCCAATGAAAGAGTAGCGTCTAAACATAATAAGTCAATGGTCTAAACCGTAACACAACTAACTCAGCTAAGTAGTTAAATGAAAAAGACGTGCTGAATTCGATCACAGGTTCCCGGACCTAGTGACGTCGAAAACTTAGTATGGTATTTTACTTATAATCGTTACAAAATATACACTATTCGATTTTACTACATAACACAGATCACAAGAATAAAGACCTTAATTGAATCACTAAAAAATATTTAGAACAAGTACTTAATTTATTGGCTAATAACAGTCCGATTCTAACCCCCATATTCACAAAAAATAGTTCAGTACAATCCACTACAATTATTATACATAGACATTTGTACAAAATTGTAATAATTTCATGCTACTACGTTTTAAAAGATAGAACCTTGTGGCAGACAAAAGAACGGATGGACGGGTAGTGGAGCCTTAGTAAAGGGGTCCCATTGGTACCATTTGGTACAGAACCCTAAAACTTTTTTCCCCTTCTAATTTTGGAAGATACTCGTACAGCCCTAACTATTTCACCTCACGATTCGATTCCAATACCTCTCGCCTTATGTTCACAAATAGTATTATTCACTTTTCTACTGGTCTCTTTAAAACGTTTCAGAATTGTTATGTAACCCATACGCCTCTCTTAAAGTATCTACTTTCGTATATATTTTTTGGTCTAGAATTATTATGGTCTGTTAGTAAACAGCAGTAGTGAGCAGTACCTCAGAATGAGATAATGTACACATGATCCATGCAACGATATAAATAACCTTTACATATTAACTTATTGGTTAGCAGGGTGCAGGGTAAGCCACTCAAACACCAAAAGATAATCAAGTAACAATTTGTTTTGTATGGCATCATCATCACAACCCATAACTGTCGCACTACTGAGTACGGGTCTTCTCTCACAATGTGAGGGGTACAGACCATAGCCCGCCAGATTGGTGGACTTCACACACCTTTGAGAACATTATAGAGAACTCTCAGGTGTGCAGGTTACCTCACGATGTTTTCCTTCACCGAAGCAGTGATAATTAAATTCTAATACGCACATGATTTTTGAAAATTAGAGGTGCGTACCGGGGTTTGTATGGTTTGCGCAACAGGACTGGGCGCGATGACCTCGTCCTTTGTCCAGTAGAATGCACCACGCGTACGGAAGATTGGCGTGGACTCAAGGATTTATAGAGCCCCTTACGTCTACATAATATAATAATAAACAAGACCCCCGCATTAGGATTATCCGTGTCGATGACATGGACGACACATCATTTTATTACTCACAACCCAAGAACAAACATTTATCCGGAATCGAACTCGAGACCGGAACCTCTAGCTTTACAGGCAGATTCACTATCAACTAGGCTGTGGTGTTGTGGGGAGGGCTAAATTATGATTACACAATATGTAGAGGTTTCAGGTGCATAAGCATATTCACCAGAGTACATAAAAGTATCAGTATCTAGTTTAACTTCTATTGTGCCTCTCACAGTGCAAGTTATTTAATGAATTTTATGTTTTAAAAGTTCTGCTAGTTAGTATTAGGGTGTAATTAGAGTAGATATTGTTTCCAAAATGTGCTGAGGTGTTTTTTCATTTTTTCTTCTCCATTTTAATTATGCTTTTATAAAACGGTAGAAGACGCTAAATTTAACTACATATATTTTGTGATAAAACGTCTTAAACGTCTGATAAATTATGTTGAGTTCTTGTTTGGAAGACAAACAATGAGGGTTATACCCAAAGAAGTCATCTAAGAAGTCATCATGTATGTAGAAGACGTAGAATGAAGATTATTGTTATGACAGAAGAGTACTGCAACATCCCTGAGTTTGAGGTTTAACAGTCGGCCTTTACAATTAGATTTCAGTGTAGGTCTATAGCACAGTGCACGGTCAATGATAAATGCAAACAGTGTTGAAACAAGAGATTTAAATTGTGATTTAAAGGCCGTTTATGCACCACATGAATTCGGAGTATTATTTCTTATCGTGAGTAAAAACCTATAAAACTACGAGTATCTTAGCACTACTTAGGAAGGAGGATTGTTTTTGTAAACCTCACGGAAATGGCAAGCAAATTTAACTGCACAATGTGTACGAGTATCATAAAGATTTAAGATCCATTCGTACTTTGTACAAGGCCAAATGGGATTATTACGGTCATAATTTGTTTTGATCATCATTTGATCATCTTATTGATACAAATATGTAAATGATTTGATTTGATAATGAAGAAACAGAACACATAATGCCTGTTGTCCAATTACGACTAATTGTGTTTATGAAGTACCGTAATATAGATTTATTTGAAAGATGAATTGGCTCATGAAGGATAATAAGAAGAGATTTCAAATCGGTCGGTCGTTTTTGAAATGAACGAGGATAAAACAAACAAACAAAAATTCTAAGAATCATGGTTATCGGATCTCATCATCATCATCATCACAACCCATAACTGTCCCACTGCTGGGCACGGGTCTCCTCTTCACATGGAGAGGGGTATCGAGTTATCGGATCTATTGAGTTTCAAATATCCCCAATAATATAATAGTTTTTCTCAAACATCTTCTATGTACAGACATCAGTTAAAGTTTTATTTTATTATGTATATACGATCACTAAATAGTAACTAAGTATAATGTATAAATACGTAAAAACATAAATTCAGTATTCTAGGAACTCCCTATCCAAATAGCTTATTCTCGGATACCAACAGCTATATTACTTTACAAAATCTAGTATTCCCCAAATTCCTTTGTGTCCGTTTAGCAGAGAACGGAATTAAAAAAGTTATTCATTGTATGATATAATAAAAAGTAATAAAAAAATTAAGTTCTCTGGAACGTAACTATGACAAATTCAAATTCAAAATAATTTATTTATATTGTTATCACTGATACACACACTTATGCTGCGTATATATTTTTTTATTTTACCACCGTTCCACAGGGTGCTTTAAAATTTAGAAGAAAAGGCGAACCACAACAAGATCCCCAGTACATCTTTATAAACGAAACACACACGATATTAGAATATAAAGTAAAATTACAAAATAATATTTGTTCGGTCGATCTGTATCGACCTTCCTCCCTACTGTTAGGTTCCGAAACAGTTTTCTTTGTAGCCTGTTGTATAAATTAGCAGTAGGTATTGCCGACATTTGTCATAATTATGATATTGTTTTAGTGATATTAAAAATTACATAAATCAATTTTAAAACTTACTTCTACATACACCTACATATACTCGTATGTATATCGTATTTCTGTGTATATTTTAATTCTTTTTTAAGTAGGTAAGTCTTTAATATCGATTTTCCCTATACGTGATCTGCAGCTAACATGTTAAGAGTAATAATAAAATGGACATAAACAAATAAAAACAGATCTTTTTTAAAAGCGTGGTCCATTTTCTAAAAACCTCTAAAGTGAAAAAGCTCTGCAACTATTATCCGGTCTGGAAAGCCAAATATTTTAGCAGTAAACTTTAGCCTTCCTACATAATAATTATAATATAATTTGGGGCAACATTTCAAGGCAATTTTGCGTCAATTAGTTAAAAATCACCCCTCTGATTTGTTTTTGTACCCTATGGCTTTAGCCTTGCGTTACCTAGTCAAAATTCTAAGGGCCCCCTAGTCACAAGACTGGGATATGTCCTTTTTGTTTGTACTTCTAGTGTGTCTCTTAAAATCATCTGTAAGGCCACAAAGAAACAATAACCGTAAAACTGTGGGAGCTATTCGCATGCGAGGGGGTGTGGTGGGGACAGTGGAAGGGGAATGTTCCCGGTTTGACGTCAGAGCTATCCTGTGACGTCAGAGGTCGCTGCCACACCCGCCCTTGACGTCATCAAAACTTTTGAGCCCCGGGTAAACGCATGTGTAACCCATGTGTAAAACCCGGGTAACCCATTACGCCAATCAATTTTAGATAAGATCATTGTGCAAGAAAGAAATGGTAACAAATAATGCATAGTAAGAACTAACTCTATCTTATCGTTAGACAATAGTGACGACTATATGAAAAGCTACATGAAAAGCTTATTTGTATTTTATCTGTCCAATGAAATAATCTATCAATAACACAAAATAATCTGTTACTAACAGGGCGACTCAAAGATGAGTATGAAAGCTGAATGCACCAATGCTGAGCTTTATTGCTAGTACCTATAAAATTCAATGAACGAGTTTCGCGACGTCACAGGTTCTGCAGGCTCTGTTGCCGGCCCTTTCTGGCACGCGGCGGTGAATGCGAGCGAGCGAGACGCCCGATGACCCAGTTTCCCGACCTCGCTCGGGAGGGATCGGCGTCTATTTTTAATCTGAAGGTCGATTTATTTATAGAGCGAGGCGCTCGGCGACGGGACACGACGCTTCCATTGTAATTAATGTACTTGTGTCTCTTATAGTTCTGTTATCCTAGGTGTTATATTATTGTTTATTACACACTGGTAATATTTTCTGATTTTTTTCTTAAAAATATGTAACTGTAGAGTTGTCATTTTATTAGAAAGGAGAAAAAAAAACTAATAAAAAAAAATATTACCAGTGTGTAATAAACAATTTATAATTAGGCATAGTTGCTACTTTCGTTGCTATGGTTAGCGTTCCCGAAATTACTTAATATGTACTACAGAAAAAACGATTCAATTTTCTCATTTCTGTGGGAACGTCGAAACAAGATTATATTTTTTTTTTATGTATAATACTGAAGCGCGACAAACCTAACAAACAAAAAGACAAGAAAATAAATGCATTTAATGTAGCGCTCATAGCCCGGCGGTTTGTGTCGACTCTAGTGAACGGCCGAGGTAAGCAACAGCGGGCGCGGTCGGTAGTTGGGCAGGTGACCGCTGGTGACAAATTTCTTCAGCGTTACCGTGCTTCGGAGGGCACATTACACCGACTATCCTGGTTGCTACCATTATCATGTAATGTTTTTATGACAATGAATACAATGACTTAGTACATACTTATTTTGTAGGAAAAACTTGATACTGTAGTACGGAATTTGATGCAATGATTTTATTATCATTCGTACTTGCTATTATTATAATGTTTTATTTAAGTCTATAATAAAACTACAATAGACATAATTTACCTGAAAACTGCCTTTAGACGTGATGTTCTAATTAACTGTATTTGTAATTATAAGTTGCAGCTCGACCAACAGCGACCCCGCTTACAGGGCAAAGGGTCTCAAATTTGATTTTCTGGGGACCTTTAAAACCCGAATTATGGACATACGCATAGATAAATAACAAAACGGAGTGTGCAATTCACACTTGGTAGAAGTGAAACTATAGAAACTGCAGTATTAGCACACAAACGTAAGAGTCTTTGTAGCAACGCCACCTAGGTCCATTCGTCTTCAACTATTACAATACGTTGTAAAGCAGTGCTGTAGTGCACTATGAAGTTACAAAACAACAATATAGATGGCGTTTACACAATTAAAATACTTACTGTGTAATGTATTCAATCTCACTGTCTCGCCGGCTTAGTCCTATATTTTCCCTTTGTTTCACGTTCATTTCCGTTTCATCGAATTTAAAATTACAACGATTTAAGAAGTTTCACTTCAATAAATAAATGATTATTGCTCTACGCTCGTAGTTCCACTCTAGGATTCCTGTGTCCACTAGCAAAAAACAAATAAATAAACCAGTGGTCTTAATGCCGCTATACAACGAAAGAATAATAATTGAAAGATATACGAAATCATTTGGAACTCTTTAATTGGAACTAATTTTTAAGGACCTTGATTCAATGAATCGCAGGTGCAATTTATTATAACAGTCGAAATATCAAGGATAAAATTCAACTCCATCAAAAATTTCTACTCCAGCAGGGAGTTAAACCTGAACCTCTCTTTATAGGAACTCACATTATTATTTTACCGAATTGACTATTGTTATACTTATCGAAAAAATTTGCAGCTAGTTGCAGTCTTACTTTAAAAGAGTAATTTATAGTAATAACTGGATTTATTTGGATTTATCTACCTATTATCCTATGTGTTAAGTACAACTACATGCCCCGTAGTACATCGAACCTATGGTACTTCCGCAATAAATTTTGTTTGAACCATTGCACATGGCAGTAAGCTACCTTAGGAGGGCTGACGCCACAGCCTGTCAACGTGATGGGGTGGGGGTGAGCACTTAGGACTACGATTTACCGATTCGGTACCGCTACTATGACATGCATTCGTACATTCGGTAATATAATACGCAGGAGGAGAGTGAATAGTTAGACTTTTTCTAAATAATATTTGTTATTTATTCACAAGTATACTTCCTGGTATGAGGATGAGGTACCTAATCTATAAAAAATATCCCTTTAAGGAAGTACAGCGTATATGCATTTTACTTAGAACTCTTAGTAGTATAACTAGATGATATTAAAGAAATACAAAAAAGAAATACGTTTTATAACTTTCTCAATTCATCGGACGCATAGACAAAATGTGAAACATGCAAATAAATACGTAATGAATTAGAACGTGACCCTTACTAACTGGATTATTACTAAACAACTCACAAGAATAACTATCACTGACAGTCTGCATACTCACTTACAAACTAACCAACTAATGTTCTATTCTAACACCTTTTGCTAACTGCACTAACCATCCTAATGCTCGTTTGCTACCTTGATTCCATAAAAAAAGTAATGCTTGCAATAAAAAGTATAGAAGTTGCAACGCGCTATCGGTATCCAGTCGTTCTGAGCCCACATCCTTAGCTGAGCGCACTAGATATCATTACGGTGTCGTGTGGCCGGAACTGCGCGGGGCTTCGGTCTCGTGTGTCTTAATCTGTTACCTGTCCGTCCTTTACACCAACCGTCTAGCGGACTCACCAGCCTATACCAACGATACTTTTTATTGACCAAATGTAACTCTATAGCGGGATCTATCATCTAACGAGATTGAATTTCGACTTAGAGAAGAGGTAGCAGGGGTCTCTTGTTTTTCAGCCGTTTTTTCATACAATTTAATCGTATCAATTTTTGTGAAAAACTAATCCCTCATATCTACTAAATTAAACACAGAAATGTACACCAGATGGTAGCAGTAGAAAGAAAAAATTAAAATATTCGACTATTTATTTTATTTACTACAAGACTTTTAATTAATATAACAAATTAATTTGTTTGCCTGTGTGACCTTACCTACGTTTAATTTAGATGAATCAAATAAACGTAACAGAACCTTATAACTAAAATCCTCTATCATATATCAGTAAGCTTTGAATCACAACTACAGAATTTAAGTACCTATATTGTAATACACAAGACACGAGCTGCTGCACCAATACAATATGTCACGCAAACAGAACTCAATGCTGGAATTCCAGGCATTGAAACCTTTGGATCCAATATGTGAATACGAAACCTGTTCGTTCCAAAGACTGATTGATATATATTGAAGTCCGGCATAAATTCCCCGTTCTATTTTAATCCCTATTGAACGGTATGTACTCGTACATTAGAATATTTTACATCGTATCACTTTGAAACTGAGAATTTTGAGCAAGCCGTACATTTTGCCCGAGACGTAGAATTGGTAGAGTGAAGGCTCGTAGAATCATACCTCGTAGATCTGGGGCTTGGCTCTACATGAGATCTAATACCTTTTCCTGACTTAGTTTCGTGAAATGTTATAAATGGGATTACAATATTTTCAAAAATAAGTTTGCAACCATTGTCTTGTGTATAATGTTGTCTGCACGAACAAAATAAAAAAGGCCAAGTTCTACTGTGGGTGTATTTTTGGGCGATTTTTTCACAAGCAAATCTCAAAGCGCATATCCGTTATCTAGTAGGTAGTTTACCAAAGAGTGTCATTAAACTAAAATACACGAAGACCTGCATACCTTTCCCGCTTATGCACTCTGTCCACAACTGACCTCTGCATGCATTGCGCCATTGATCGATACCCCGCACTAGGATTCCCTGTGTTGCGGCTGGCATGGTCAACACAAATTACACATCACTAACACCCATGACCCAAGAACAAACATTTATCAGTCACATAATTATCTGTCCCAACTGGGAATTGAACTCGGGATCCATCGCTTCGGAGGCATTGTCACGACCAACTAAGCTAGGGATTCGATAACAATATAATGAGCGTGTACATCTCATAGAAATTCGATCGTTTGCTCCTTTCGTGTTCAGTGGTCCTAAATGATCTGAGTTACGATGAGATGCGTCATTATCACCGCAACCCATGGCTGTCCAACTGCTGGGCGTGGGTCTCCTCAAACAATCTGAGGAGTACAGACCGGCCACCACGATGGCCACTTGCGGATTAGCGGACTTTACACACCCTCGAGAACATTATGGGGAACTCTCAGGTGTGCAAACTTGCACACCTCTCGATGTTTTCCTTCACAAACAAGGAATTATTAAATTCTAATACGCACATATTTTTTTAAAATTAGAGATGTTTGCAAAGATTTATTTATTTATTTATTTATTTATTCTTTTTTGTAAGACCTGAAATCAGGTTTTTTTACAAAGGGCGGACTTAATGCCTGGTGGCATTCTCTACCAGTCAACCCATGGCGAAGGTGAGAATTGTGGCAGGTGGCAAGATTCGATCCTAGGCCCCCCTGTTCGGTGACCAACCACTTGGCTATCAGTGCTATGATTAGACATAAGCTAAAGAATTAAGAACATTGGCGTCAGTGACTGTGTCTGCTCCACTTTACGTAACGGCCTTTACGTACTGGTGGGTTTAAATCTTCATAGAGGTTTGTCCATAATCCTGTAACGAGGGCGGCGCCGACCTCCTTCGTAGGGCTTCGCGTCCTCACATAACGTTCAGCCTACTCGGATACCTGCACATATTTAACTGTACTGTTGTTACACTACACTATGCTCCTGGTGCGACTCTACTAGTCTATCTAGTAATCTAGATAGACTAGTAGAGTATAAATAAAATAGTAATCTATTTTATTAATGGATGCTCTTATAGTTTTTTTTTCTTAATCTCAATGTCCCACCGTGAAACCATATTCACTTAACTAAAGGGTTGCTCGAGAAGTTTCTCGAGGTACCTAATTATTAAGTAACTACCGAAGTTCTAACAAATAACAACATTTGAATAAATTACAAAAAAAAAATTGTCATCATCGTGAAACTTTAAAATCAGAAACAGAAGAATAAATTCTGGCTATCTAACAAAAGTTTTCATATGATTATTTCATTTTCAAAATACTTTACTGTGCCGACAGACAAACATATTAAAGTAGATATATCATTAGTTTTTAAAGAACTTTGTGATGGTATGGTACAAGTAATAAGACGAAAAAAGTAATGTTACGTAATTTATATTCTTTTTTCTTCTTTTTGTGTATATACGCAAGACTACAAACTGCAAGTAACGTCTGATTTAATATAACGAAAAATATTGTACAATTTAATAAAAGATGGTTATTTAATTTAACTATAACCACAGTATAACGATCAGTATACCGATCATTTAACGAAATTTAACCCAGTTAAACTCTTTTATATTATGTAGAAATATCAAAAGAACCTAAAAACTTTTAAACGCTCAAAACCTATGTCGGTTTCCGCTTATACTCGTACTTTGTCCCAGCGCGCAAGGAATTAAGGGTAGCTACTGAACAATATCGGGTGGTAACGAATAAGGCAGTTGGTGAAGAAGCCTCCTAGTTGCCATTCGCAACCCGACTCACCTCGCGTTCAAACGTTCGTCCCGGTTTTTATATAAAAAATATGAAACAAAAGTATAGTGACAACTTAACCGCTTTTTTGTAGAAAAGTTTTTTTTTGTTTATTATCTTGTGGTTACCATTCGGCGTGTGAGTATCCGTAATTATTATTATTTTTGTTTTAACAATCTTGTGTTTTATCGTCTAATAATAAAATGTGTTACGATTTAATTATGTTTTAAAAACAAAGTTACGATTACTTTAGTTAAAGGATTTAGTTAATATTACGAGTAGGTACTAGATGTCAGTAACAGAATCATTCGTACTCTTCAGCTCTTATGTACAAAAATAATTATATGATTGTATATATATCTATGATTTAAATTTAAAATCGTGACAATTAATTACTTTTAATAAATTTCATTTCATCAGTGAGAGCATACAAAAAAGTCTAACTTTCACTAGATACTTTTATTGATCTATCGGTCTCGATGATAATAATTGTGATAGTACTTAAAACAATAAACAATTCAATATATATATAATAGTATAACAATTAAGGTGCGTTACACCGGCATAAGCCTAAGCCGGTAGTCAGTAGTATGGGTTCGCCTCGCAAGGCTTCGCGCCACCCGATACGCCGTGTTTTTATACCCCTGCATGGGCCTGCTACGTAACCATATTAAATTCCAAATACACCTTAAGCAAAGCTTCTTAACAATATCTACGACAAAAACTAAATTAAAACAGCGATACTTTGGAAAATTTTGACAAGTTGCTGGTACCTACATGTTTTGCCGAAAGCTTGTAATTTATTGCCACGAATATATTTTTAATTCTTTCATTAGGTTTATTCTATTTTTAAGTTTACGTTCATCGGGACGTGGGGTATTACAAGATCCGTGCTAGTGCATTTAGAATTGTATTATTATAGGGTAACAATATTGATTAATGGTAATTTCAACTAAACGCATAATAAAGTAAATTCACACGGCTACACTTGAGTGATAAACAATTCCCCTTTAATGTTATCAATGAAAAATATAGGCGTGCTACGAAAGGCTCGCCAGCCGCGTGCCCCGATTATATAACAATAGTCATTTAACTTTGTCCGATGCCTTCTTATGGTAGCATGAGGACATCAAAACATTAGGTGATTCTTGCGTTAAATAGTTAAAATTATCAATAATCAAAATATATCGTCACAATTCCATAAAGTTCTTTAATGCAACTGTAAATTGTGAACTTGTATGTTTAGTACTAAAATATCAAATAATTAAGTACAGTCACGAGCAATAATATGTATACATTGTCACGTTTTCTAACATATCTTAACTTGAACCAATCTGGAAAGAAGTGAACAACAATTCGTTCTAAATTAACTAACCATTAAACGATGTCAAAATAAGGTATAATATACAATTTAGAACGAATTGTTGTTGTTGTTGTTCAAGTTAAGATATTTTAGAAAACTTGACAATGTATACATATTATTGCTCGTCACTGTACATAAAACAGAAAAAAGTTCAATTTGTGTTTTAATGTTGACTATACTTTTCCTGGTTACCAAATATTTTCGTACGAATGTTACAAGTTTACGTTATCACGCTGGTCTCTATTGATATTTGAACGATACCACGTCGTCACCGGGAGCCGCTACCGTCGCCACGAAGGTGCAATGAAGTCCAAAGCAGCTGCTGGCCACTGCACAAGATTAGTCACAGCTATACTCTTGTGCGTGTGACAGCGGCTATTGCGGACGTTTCATTATCTACAAGCGAAGACTGCCACCGCCCCAGGAAAACGTCATCACCTTATTTTACACTAGTGTCTTATTTTGTTTTTATTGCTATTGTGGTGTTTCTTTCAGTGATTTACGTGAATTGATTTTAGGTGCAGGCTCTTATAGAAATATCGTTTTATAAGAGATTTGTGTAGTCCATTTTATTTATAGGAAAACTTAGTATTTATCCATAGTATTTATCATTGGGCTTCCTATTAACGGACCGGCTCTGAGTCACGAGTAAAATCGCCGTGACATAATTATGTCCGATGGGTAATAAAGAGAATTACTGAGTCTATCTTCCGATCCACTTTATCAAGTGCAATGGAAGGAAGTCATCATCTCAGTACTATAAATAAATTAAATATCTTGTTGATTTTAGAATCGGAAACTGATGCAATCATTGAGTTTAAATTATTGAGTAAACAAGAATGCATACTGTTATAATTATGTACTTTTCCTTCATCTTCGGATGAATCCTGTTTGTATTTTTTTCTTAAGCCGACTGAGCGAATAATTCAATGATTCAACTGTCAGCTGAATCAGTCGGTAATTACAATATAGTACATGGTGTGGTGCCTTTGGGAAGCCGTATTTATAATGCACACGAGGCCCGAAAATTTAATTCAACATTTTATAAAATTGTTAACAGACAGGCCTGTGATTAAACACTCATTAACGGTGATCAAACTAATATGATTTGAACATAATAATTTTCTAAATAAATCGTAAAAAAGTACCCAAATATAGGCATTTGTGTAGTTTTATATGGTTTATTTGGTTTTGATTATATGGGTAACACGACTGATTTACGTAGGTATTATGCATTTTCTAACTAATTACTGATTGTGTAGAGCTATAAATATTTTATTGTTACAAAATGTCCTTTGCGTATTTTTTACATCTTTCTTGGATTCTATGCGTTTTTATAATTTTGTTGTTCTGTATACATCTGTGTTTGTTTTCAAAAACCTAACCAAATAAGTCTGGATTCCTTTTATTTTTACAAGCAAAGTCATATAAATGTTTGCGAACTTGCCATGTAGATGTACCAAATTTGAGAACAGGGTTTTTTTAAAGTATATTTTATGGTACACAAATAATTACGAAAATTTGCATATTTTGTTTTTTATAAATTCGTTTGTTTCGCTTTGCAAGCCATATTTTTTTGTTTTATTTTTCTTTCAGTTGATTTAATCATTTCAGGTGGTTCGAAGTGAGAAGACGAAGACGGGATTGGAAAGGGAAGCCCAAAACAACTATTGGTCACTGCACAGGACTAGTGATCGTGGTATACTCTTGTGCGTGTTCCAATAGTTATTGTGGGTGCTTCATAATCTACGGAACCGCCGCGCTGGGATAACTGGACTCCGCCGACACTTGGAATTAGCTCTACTCCGCTGTGTATATTGTTATGATCAATTAATTACTTTTGAAGTGAAACTTCTTTAGCCGCGCTGCCAGTAAAAATTCAAGGTGACACACGAGTAAGGGCGCTGACCCCTCGCCATTCATCGACAGCTATACAATAGTGCTATATAACTTTTTTCTATAATTACACAGTATTGTATAAATAATTATATAATATTTCTTTATACAATTAATTTTAATGCTTATCAAAATAAGTGAATAGAATATGAACTATCCAAACGTTGAGAAGTTTCACTTCAAATATACATATGCACATCATGCATATTTATTTTTTAAATTTACGTAATGCATTAGCACGTGATTTCTATTTGACGAGTTAACTGGAGCTGTTCAAAATTTAATGCTATCTAAAATATTCATTTATGTAAATATATTTTTGGTATTTTTAGTTCTTTATTTGTTTTTATTTCTGACTGATAATTAATTTCAAAATGGGTATGCAATTACCTTAATCTACTTTTTGGTTAAGTTATCAGTAAGTACATAATATTTTATATTGAACAACATAAGTAAAGAAAAATAGGTAATAAATAATCAAGGAATTGTATCGTGGTTAATTCGAATAAATTTAAAATTAAAATGCTAGTAAGTAGATATCGGTTACTATTATTAGTAGGTATTTAATTTTCGTAAATTTATAAGCGAAACTTATCGCGATTTTCTTAGCGTAATTAGAGTGGAGTACCTACCTATGTAGGTTTGGATAAATATTCTTAACAAAATCCTCTTAGATATATGCTATATCTCCATCAAAGGTGAACATTTTTAAGTTTATTAAACCATTTGATTCACCAATTTGATTCACCTATTTATTACCATTAAGTAATATAATCGCTCATAGAAGCGCTCATAGCCCGGCGGCTTGCGTTGATCTCATGTGATCGACAAAGTTAAGCAACAGCGGGCACGGTCGGTAGTTGGATGGGTGACCGCTAGTGGCAAAAATTTCTTGAGCGCTTCCGTGCTTCGGAGGGCACGTAAAGCCGTCGGTCCCGGTTGTTATCATTTGGTAGCAGTCGTTAAGCCATGTCGGATACCTTCGGGCGGCTTAAAATTTCCGACACTTGGGTTGGCCACTAACCCCTCCACCAATCCGCACTGGAGCAGCGTGGTGGAGTATGCTCTAGGCCTCCTCAGGTATGAGGAGAGACCCGTGCTCAGTAGTGGGCCATTAATGGGTTGTAGCCAAGTAATATAATTATTACCATTAGGTAATAATTCCATTTATTCTTAACATTACACACTCAAAACACACATTATTTTAACTTTTTGTAACTAGTATTGACATATGTACCTGTTTATACCTGTCAACTAGTTCGTCCAGGTAAATAATAGTCAACCCTACCTACGTCTGCACATTCTTTGCATGTTCTATGATAAAATTTTATTATTATCTTCATGTTGCAACATTTAATGAAAAAAAAAATTATTTTTAAATAATTAAAAATATTCAGTTCAGATTTTTTTTGTCAACCCACTTTTAATATATTTTCTAATATACGAAATTTATTATATAGTAAGTTTGATTCTATTATCAACCCGGTGAATGTCGATGTAGGTTCGGATCTTCTACTATAGTGTTAATTAAACATCTCGAATAACCTTACAGAATCGATTGGGATTCATTTGATCTAAAAATATTGTGAGTGTGAAAGGATAAAACAAAAGCCAACATCACGCGGTGTTCCCAGGCGGTCACCCATCCAAGTACTGAACGCGCCCGACGTTGCTTAACTTCGGTGATCGGACGAGAACCGGTGTATTCAACGTGGTATGGACGTTGGCAACTGGACTGTAAAATATCAGTATTGATTTGACATCAGTGCACATAACTTCTTCTGTTTTACGATAGATGTCGCTGTACAGGTTTCTGAATCACGCTGTTGAGATTTCTCGTAGAATCTATATAACCCCCGGACTACTTCTGATAGTCACTCTGGTTTCCCTTCAAAACGTATAAATCTTTCGCCTTTTACTAAAGATTTCCGTGGAGGGGAACACTCAAATGAGTCTAACTCGTATTTTTGTTATGCCTTGCTTGCAAGGCTCATTAAACTCAAGTAACTCTAGTTCTCTGTTCTATACTTCTAGTCTAGCTAGTAGTAGCCTAGTAGCTAGTAGCTAGTATAGTAAAGTCTCTAGTACTCTGCTACTTATCATAGTCATAGTTATTTTTAGTTAATTTAATTAATAGTTAATTGACAATGACATGACAGTATCATATTATCAATTATCAACAATATCAACCAACGTAGTAATTAAAGCCGTATACCGTATAGTTATCGACTTATCGTATACGTATTAGTATTACTGAGTAGTTGAGTACACTACTGAGTTACTGACTACTAGAGTGTGGGTTGTCAAAACTGGTTTGAAGTGGTTTGTCATTGAACAGATGGCGTTACTAGTAAGCTTAGGGTGCCAACATTAATCTCTAGATGGCAGAACAAAATTCCTTTCTGAATCACGCTGTTGAGACTTTATGAAGGTTATACAAGTATCTGGCGCCGCGGTTTGCAATTCATACTTACCTGGCGTAGGGGATACCGTGATCATGAAGGCGGTTCCCCCAGGGCGAGACCTTTCCATTGCACTCCGGTTAGGTTGACCCCTGCGATTACCCCTAATGTGGGTAACTCGGACGCGTTATTTTTGATAGTGGGGACTGCGTACGCGCCGTCCCCTCAGAAATCAGTGAAATCACTATAAAACTATAAAGTATAATTTTCTTTATCTTATTTTGATAAGCAAGCAACTGTTTAGCAGTTAGCAGTACAATATGCATCAAAAAGCGAAATCAAATTTCGAAATTTTCGAATCTTCATATAAGACAGATATAAGATCGCAGCCTGGCTGGGGGCTTGTCGGTCCTATTACAAGTTATCCAAAGAGTATATACTATTATATAAACGTGTAGCAGCCTAGCAGCGTGTGGTCGGTAGGCGGATAGGTGGATTTTGATCGTTTCCGTGACGTTCGATAGCAGTCGTAATACTCCGTAAACTTCCGACACTTTAGGTACTAACCCTAGAGGGGTCATAATCATCTTTAGGCTTTCTCAGTTATGACTTATGAGTCTTATGAGGAGAGGTCCCTGCCACCCCGTGTCCTGTAGTGAACCATTAATGGGTTGAAGCCAGAACTTTATTCCTGTGGCAAACATTAATAGGGGGATGAACAATTAATGAAACACAAAATAAGATCAATATGTTGTATTGTTGTTCGACCACCAGAACCAGTGTCATGCCAGGTACAGTCGCAAACAATAACGACTTAAACAATAATATAAGCCCAGTCGATAGGATACACGACAAAACAATGTTAAAACGACACCACTAGATTCTGTGAGCATGTGGTGTGACGTTACCTTCCGAAATAACTATACCGCTGTTAGATGATATAAATATTCACATAATTTATTTAGATCACATACTTACTCAATGATTTGACAAGTTTTTTTACGTGGGAACTCACATTAGAATACACTTTTAAAATGAAAATAAATCGTGACACGAATATCGTATGTGAACCTTAAGTTAATCTTTTCATACAATACTCTCATAATTTAGTGGTGTAAAATTATATACCTACTTTAATTCCTCCCAACAATTCACAACGGAATTATTTTGTGCCAACTTTTTTACATAGGCAGGAATGATATTGAGCAAATAATATTCCATTACTTTTATTCGCTGATTATTGATTACTTATAAATAAATAATTTATTGGAGCTTTCACGAGTATAACACCTGATACACATTTGCTATTTTGAAACGTCATCGAAGTCCGCGCTTCAATATGCCCAATAATATGACCAGTTGTACAACAGTTACATGCCGTGGTGCTCCATCAATATACATTTTAAGGAATGTATTTTTCATAAACATAACAAAACAATCAAACTAATACTTTTTATTTAGATCATAACTAACGTAAGAGAAATACTTTCATAGTAACAAAGTGTCTGAGTTTATTTGCAGAAATTTTACCTTTGCAAAGACTTGTTTACAGGAAACATTTGGGTATTTGAGTCGATTATTTGAAAAATCCCGTGAAAACCCTGGAATAATGTTGCAATTGATTTGATTGAAACTTTGGTGAACTATCGGCTAAATTCTCGAACGAAGCGAGAATAGGACAACTAATATAACGCAGTAATAACGTAACTTGAGCAAATAACGAGGCAAATAAACTTAGGCGGAACTAGAACCGATTAATTTATAAATATTTTTAAAACGTTTTAACTTGCAGCACAAAACGATTCAATGTTATGCTTATACCTATATTTGTCTACTTCAATTCACTGTGATTAACAATAGAAAATTATGACAATAATATTAAGAAATTTCTATGACAGCTGAATGTATTACACGTTTATATGCGTAGTTCAGTATAATAATTATGCTAATACAAATGCATTTATTTATTACTAGTTAAGTGACTATTACAAATATGTGAAGTTTATTTAAAGTATAACAATTGTACTTATTCATGTAACATCTATAATACCTCCGGCTATATTGAATATACTTGCGATTAATGGAACATGTATAGATTTACGAGAAGATGGACAGAGTATAATTATTGTGTTGCTGAAATCTTCATAATTATGACATGGACATGGTGAAATCCAAAAAAAAAATTGGATGACTCTTTTTTTAACCTTTCAAGAATGTTAACCTTTTGCCAACCAGTAACTAGCGAATTCATAAAGTTTGACAGATTATGGGGTCTCGACAACTTTAATAATTGTTATAAGCCGCATATTCTTATGTTCAACTATTATTTTATTTATCTGCCTTTCTCGTAAATCTACAGCAACATGTTTAAGATAAGGTAAGAGGATACAGGTTGTATAAATTGTTTTAGAGCGTGCTACATACGATATAAAGCGTGTTGCAGTTTACGGTTTAGCTACCATCGGGTAGTAGATAGATATACGACCGTCTCCAATATTCTATCAATCCATAATCTGGATAAGTTAGTGGACACAGTAATAACCATTAAAATTATAATATGTCGAAAATATAATGTGAAGGCGCTGTTCATGCGCGGTGTTCATGCGCGGTGTTCGCTATCGCCGCCGGCAGCGGATGGATAGATAAATAAATAGATAAATAAATAAATAAACGTTAACACACTCACACCCCCGCGCTAGGATTCCCTGCGTCGCGGGCGGCATGGACAACACAAATATTACATCACTAACACCCACGACCCGAGATCAAACATTTATTTGCAACATAAACATGTGCCCTGGCCGGGAATCGAACCCGGGACCCCAAGCAAGCAGGGTCACTACCAACCAGGCTACGGGGTCGTCAAATAGAATAAAATAGAATAGAATATTGCAAATGGTCATTATCATTAGCCTGTTCGGCGAGAGCTGATGGATGTTGTGGACACGTCTCGTAACATAAAGTATCGTCGCGCTAGCGAGCCATCTTTAATAATAAAAAAATAATTAGCCCAGCTTCTTATGCAACTTCATTTGTTATAAGCTTTTATTTTGCTTTTAACTATACGTTCGAAGTCAACCTTGCGCAACAAGATATAAAGCTCATAATTGAGTTTTACTTTTGTCGAAGAGTCGGAGACGGGTGGGAGTTGAGTGGTCTAATGTGCAAAGTTTACTCTACGGACTTGATTTTTTTCATATTGCTGTAGTTCCGACGACAGGGCAATTTTATGACACGCACCGGATACCACGCTCGAGATTGGTCCCAGACACGGCAACTCCTCAACGGTTAACACAGACACCAATATTGCTTTCTCCACTTTTTAAAACAGTGTCTGTGGTATTTTTTCTCAACTCTCGCCGTACAGACGGTATTGCCTACGGGGCGGTACAAAAGTGGGCGTGGCTAGAGCGTGACGGTGTCGGCGTCGCCCTTGATGGCCTCCCCGTAGAACATGAGGCACATGGTGGCGTGCAGACACGCCTTGGCCGGCAGGAACCGCTCGTCGAACTCCAGCGCGTACCGGAACATCCATATGGCTTGCTCGTATTCGTCCTGTCGAACACCAATGTCTATTCAAATTCAAATTTCAATTTTCAAATTTCAAATTTCAAATTTCAAATTTCAAATTTCAAATTTCAAATTTCAAATTTCAAATTTCAAATTTCAAATTTCAAATTTCAAATTTTAAATTTCAAATACACTTATGCACGTCTTTTTTTCCATAATCGACATCAGCGACATGTTGCCGACAAAGAAGAGCAGCGAACTTGTTAAAACATCTGACTTTGCAAAAAAACCATTAAAACTCAAACACAAATCATTCATTTCATATAGGCATTTATCAAGTTATTTTCAAATATTTCGCATCTACCACCGTCTCACAAGGATGTCATTATAAATATTGGAACTTCAAGTAACTCACGAGACACGTGTGCGCCACGCCCACTACGAACGCGTCGAACGGATTCTTCGGCGACGTGTACAGCGACAGGTACGCAATCTCCTTGGCTTCGTGGGGCTTCATTTGTCTGCAATTGTGTAAAACTTATTATGATTATAAACTTCAACAGTAAATCTATATTAATATCTAAACAAATACACAGATATATATAATATAAATGTAAAATTATTGCAACTTATATTAAGTTGTGTAGGCCACCGTGGCCTACACAACTTAATATATAATTAACTTAATTTTGTTTGTAATTAATTATCCTCTCACTACATTTCTTTATTCCACTGTACACCCTTCCAACATCAACAACTCTTGTTTATTATTTTCTTTTCTTTTCTCTTTATAATGTATACATAGCACAGAAGTGAGGTGTATGTATGAGGTGTACTAACGTGTGCAGGAAAGCGGAGAGCGCGCGCAGCGGCAGCGCGGCGGCGTCGCGCGGCGCCAGCGCGTGCGCGGCGGCCAGGCAGCGCACGGCGCAGCGCCCGCGCCCGCCCGCGCCGCACCACCAGCCCGCCGCGAACACGCCCGCCCACGACGCCGGGTGCTGCCCACGTTATACTATATCTAACTGTGCCTGTCCTATATATCTTGTCATTTATAATCACTACATAGTATAGTAGTCGCTTTCTCTAGTATGAACAAGCTCATCTCAGAAACTACTGGTTCAAATTGATAAATTATTTTTGAGTTGGAAAACAATTTATCGAGGAAATCTATAAACTATATGACATCACGCTACGACCAATACGAGCGGAGCATCAATTAAAATATTGCAAAAATAACATTCTTAAAAACACCCTACGCCAACTTGACGAACCATCTCAATCCCAAAACACAAAATGCTAGAAGTGAAACTTCAAAAAAACGAATACTATCAGTCCAAATATTGATGTTTTGCTTTGCTGTCCTAAGCCGCCATTTGCCGATGCTACCTATCTCATTTTCTCCCACGTAAAATGTACCTGTCCCTTTTTCGTTTCCGTTTCATTTCATCACGCGCGTCACTTCCGTTTCATCGAATTCCAAATCACAAAAATACTACAGAAGTTTCCCATCAAAAATTAAAAAAAAAACCCAACTCACAGTCTCCACATACTTGGCGAGCTTGGCGCCGAGCATGACGTAATCGAAGTACTCGAACATTTCAGCGAGCTGGTGCATCAGGCTGACGGTGGGCAGCCAGCGCTCCGAGTGCACGCGCAGCATGCGCCCCACGTAGAAGTCGTCCGCCGGGTCCACGGGCAACTTGCACTCCGGGAACTGCTTGCCCGATGGCGTCTGGACCGCCACCTCCGCCGGGAATCTATGATCGTTGTGTACCGGATAGAAAGTGGAGCCGGCTACACTTTTTTAGAGGCGACCGTCTCAGTCCTCAACACAAATCAATCTCAACACAATCACACAATCAATCAAGGGTAGCACCACATCCGTGACCGAATTATAACGAGACTCTTACTAACAACTACTAACTGGACTACATAATTATTACTAACAACAACTAACAGGACTAACATTCGCTAACAGTCCCTGTTCCAGTCCTCATACTTACTAAAAAACTAACCAGCTAATGTTCTAACACCGTCTCCTAACCGGACTAACTATCCCAGTCCCCATACGAGTGTTGTTCTAAGTCGGTCACAGTTTTCATGGGCGGCAGCGGAAGAGTGATACTGCAAGTTCGTTTGCTACCTTTAATCCATAAAAAAAATTTAGAATATAAATCATCATTGCAAATCATAACTGCTCTCATAGTTGGGCACGGCTCTTGTACATTGCAAGGGGTCAATAGGAGTCAGTAGTACAGGACAAAGCCTTATTAAAAACTGTCTGATGTGATCTGATCGCAAACATTTATATCTTAATACTTGTATAATAATTATGATTAGAGCCTATTTATTTATTAAGATTTTAAATGTGTGAAATTGTAAATATATTTTGTTACAAGGTATTGAAAAATAATCTAAACATATGTACAACAAGGTAAACGTTGATTTTTTTTAAACGTAAACAGCCGATCAACGAAAAAAAATCCCTAATGATAAATGGCCACCCGTGGATATCATGCTCTCAACCACCGACACGTTTCCAAGCATGGATAGCGGAACCTTGGTAACTTTTAAAATATAAGAAAAAAAAGCCATGTATATTATAATCAACTCGAGTGTACATACTGCAGTCTGGAATCAGTGACGAGTTGCTTGAAGCTGACCACCTGCAGCCAGTAGCCCAGCTGCAGGTGGTGATATGAACAGTCTTCTTTTTTCATGGCCAAATCCTCGGGTGTCATGCCTGTAATTAAAAAATAAACATCAAATGAAATTAAGTAAATCAACGTAAATAAGTAAAAAGTAGTAGGGGACTATTTAAGTGTGTAATATTGTCAGTAGCTCCTCCTATCCACACTGGAGCAGCGTGGTGGAGTATGCTCCAGGCCATCTATGTTATGAAGAGAGACCCATGCTCCTTAGTGGGCCATTAATGGGTCGAAACCATTCTTAGTAATGGGCCCATACTATGTTCAATATACATCAGCAACAGGTATACTCGTACATCTTAAATAGATTTCTTTAGTGTAAAATAAATATTATAACAAAATAAACCCATTGTACTCAGGAACGTTTATTTTCTATATTATAATATAAACTAGCATTGAACATAAATTACGAGTAGTTCTTCAAATGTCTGACATTTCGGTGATTTTTATGCTACTGTATCAAATCCTCATGTATGTAATTGAATAAATAATTGTTATGTAAATAAAGAATCTTTGACCACAAATTCGATTGTATTTTGAATTCCTCTCGTAACAATAATGATCAGCATAAATTATTATTTTCTATGTAATGAAAAGACAAGCCACTAGATTGTGAATGGTGACCGTCATCTATGGACATCAGTTAACCCAGGGCATCACGACGCGTTGATGGCCAAAAAAAACCTAACCTAACTACTTTACTTCAATCTAATACTAACTACTTAATCACCCGATTATCATCGGCGACGTATGTTTATTATTTAGTTCACAGATTAATTTCTTATTAGCATTCCCCCGTGGCTACGCTCGCCAATTTAAAAAAAAACAATTTATCCCCTTTTCTACCCCTTGGGGGGGGGGGATTTCCAAAAATCAAACAACGCAAGACGGCGTTGTTTTTCTTGTTTTTTTTCATGTATCTACGTTAAAAAAAAACAAGAGAAACAAAGAAACTGCATATAAAACATTTTCAACTTTTATTAATCTTCGACACTTGTACCGCTTTACACACCAACGCTACATCTATACGTACCATCACACCTCTTAGGCCCGCAGCCCAGCAGTCCAGCATCGATGGTCTCCATCATGTCTGCGAAGTTCTTCTGATGGCCGGCCACGTCGCTGCGCTCCGCCGGCGTCGCGTCTACGAACCGCTGGAAGAACTTCTTGTCCACCTCGGAGGGTAGATTCTTCCCGTCCTTCATCAAACGGCTCAAAGTGCCGGCCTCTGCGAAGTAAAAAAAAAAGTTCAAACAGTTTCTTTGAATAAATAGGATTCATTATTTAAGTGCTTTCCACATGGAAACAAATACTAACGTTATCTTATAGATTAACACAACATAATATAACAACGTAAGTTCAAAACTTAGTCCGAATACGTTATAATTATAAGTAGGGTTGTAACGGAACTTCGCTTCCGCTTCCGTTACTGCGGAAGTTCCACAAGAAATCGTAGCTTCGCTTCCGCTTCCGCATCCGCAAATTTTTTGCGGAGTTATAACGGAAGTTTATTTACTAATCATAGAACATTAACGCGCGTCCAGTACTGAAGAATCAACGATTGCGCGGCGGGAACGCGGTTGGGATGGGGCGGGCTTATGTCATATGTCAAATGATAAACGGCACAAATCAACCCATCGAATTGCTTGGACGGGTTGGACAGTAACATACGTTTTACCGATTTAATTCTAGTTGAACCGTGATTGGTTTAAGTCAAGGGTGAGCAACCTTTTTAATCATTGGGCCAATTTAAATTTAATTTTTTTGGCGGACCGCACATAGATTAACTTTGATTAATAATTTACGAAACTTTATTTATAATTAATATTAGAATTTAAAAAATAAAATTATTTAAAATTTAGAAATGTTTGGCGGGCCGCATAAGCATGTTAACCGGCCGCATGCGGCCCGCAGGCCGCGGGTTGCTCATCCTTGGTTTAAGTGATTTAGAGCAAAATCATTTAATGAACCACAAATTACTATTTTGGAAGTTAAACATCTATTGGCGAGGGTAAACTTGATTGTTGGCGTCGTGGTGATACAAGCTGTGGCGACGCATCGCCACGCTATATGATGGTTTTCAAATAAAATACACATGATCCCAAATTTCCACTTTCCTACCCCCGCCCCTCAAATTTATCTCTGTACTTGTCTTATATCTGTACTTTTATGCCTATTACTTGTACAAAATAATTTCGATGATCACATCTGCCAGCGGTCACGTGACGGCTCATATTTTTTTCTGCATCCACTTTAACTTCCGCTTTCGCATCCGTTAACTTCCGCATCCGCGGAAGTGAAACTCGTCACCTCCGCATCCGCTTCCGCTTCCGCTAAAAAGGCTTCCGTTACAACCCTAATTATAAGCATTGAAAGTTGAAGCGAGAATGGTTGCTAACCGATTTTATCATTATGGATGCTAAATTTTAATGGTCTTTCAAGATGAAAACGTTGAATTTTAATTACTGTCGAGAGTTATTGATACTCGGTAAATAAATACAAATCGATTGATGTAAGAATCATGAAAATCAGGTCCCGCGTTTGGTTTTTAGAGCGTCGCAAAGTCGCGTAAGTTGGGATAAATACTAAAGTTTAGTGCGGTATACATTTGACTAATTATTAATACGGACGTCGGGTCCGCGCTAAAAAATGTCCGAGCCAAATTAGCTCAAAACGCAAAAAGAGCTACAATCAACTGCATTTGAAATTAAACCGTGATGCGATGATTTTAGTGTTTAAATTACGTTGTTATCATTTATGTTCTTTCCTTTGTTTCTTATGTTAAACCGTGATTCAAGTGTTTAAATGACCTTGTTAACATTTCTATTCTTGTGATGGCTGTGACTGGGACATTTTTTTCGCGAATTTAGTATGAGACCCGTCGTCCATAGTAATATTAAGTCAATTGAAGTATAATAATTATAATAAAGTTAACCATTGTCCTTGTCTTGCCGAGTGGAGCACTGTTCGCTGGTGACGTGACAGTTGTCGCCATTCTTCTCACACACCACGTTCATCCCCGGCTCCACTTGCGTGCAAATATCGCCATCTTCCGTCTCTGAAATTACCATCATTTTTTAATAATACGAAGTGTATAATAATAATAATGAAAGTGTACGATTGTAATATACCAGCACAAGTGATTAGTAGGTTTACATAAAAAAGAAATACCAATAGATACAGGTACCACTAGTTATATCTACCATAACTTCAATCAACCGCTTACACTTTTTCAGAGGCGACCATATTCGTATTGAAATGTAGCAGTTCAGACACAGCTTTCATAGCGGAAAGGTGATGCAGCATGCTCGCTTGGCTACAACCCATTAATGGCCCACTACTGAGCACGGGTCTCTCCTCGTACCTGAGGAGGCCTAGAGCATACTCCACCACGCTGCTCCAGTGCGGATTGGTGGAGGGGTTAGTGGCCAACCCAAGTGTCGGAAATTTTAAGCCGCCCTAAGGTATCCGACATGGCTTAACGACTGCTACCAAATGATAACAACCGGGACCGACGGCTTTACGTGCCCTCCGAAGCACGGGAGCGCTCAAGAAATTTTTGCCACTAGCGGTCACCCATCCAACTACCGACCGCACCCGCTGTTGCTTAACTTTGTCGATCACTTGAGATCGACGCAAGCCGCCGGGCTATGAGCGCTTACTACATCTTTTCATGCCTTCCCCCCCCCCCCCCCCCCCATGTATCCAACAAAAATAATTTCTTTGAATTTCAAATAGGTACAATACATATTACAAAAAAAGGAGGGGGTGTGTTCGGTGGATGCGTAATTTTTTTTCCGAAATGGGAAACGTTCCTATGCCCCCCCTGAAATCTCTCTGCTGGTGCCCCACTGGTTGGGAAGTCCTGGTCTAGAGCATAGTCCACGATATGTTCGTTTGCTACGTTAATTCCATTAAAAAAAAACTCACCAGTCTTCTTGAAGGGCTTGTACACCTGTTTCAGTATGCAGCCCCACGCGTACAGCAGGTTGCGCCCGAGGCCGTTCATGAAGCAGCCCTCCACGCGGACCACTTGCTTCAGGTGGAACATGTGCGTGTTGCGGTGCTTCCGCAACATGTTCAGCTCCGCCAACACGAAGTTTGTTGCCGGCTAAACATTCCATTATTGGGTTCAGTCCAAACAATCGAACCCAAGGCCCCTCGCGCCGTAGCCATCGGGGCTACGAGTTCGGGCACCAAGTACTCTGCGTCTGCTCATTTGTGGACTTTTTAAATAAACAAAAATATTAAAATTAAAATATTTCATATTTAAATACATGAATAAAAACCTGTTAAGTGCGAGTAGGACTCGAGCACCGAGGGTAAGTTGTAGTAATTAGTGCATGCGTTCCTCAGAAAAAGAGTTTTGACGGGCAAAAAAGTGATCCGTTCTTCTTTTGAGATAATTAAAACCCTAAAAAGAATATTCTCAGAAACCCTTGATACGTACCTCGTACAAGCTGAGCCTAAAGGCCTCCTCGGCGGCCACCATGGCCTCATCGAAGTAGCCCATCTCTAGGTAGACGGAGGCCAGCGACACGAGCACCAGGTCCCGGTACCGCGCGGGCGCGCGCCGGTTGGCCGAGAACAGGCAGTGCAGCGCGTTGATGTTGTTGCCGCGCACCCGCCAGTACAGCGACGACAGGGTTAACACCATCCATTTTGGGGCTACGTTCTGGGGAACACATCAGGGATACTAAATTTAATATAATTATTATCATTTTTTGGGCATTTTGGTGGCATTGGAATTCCCTGAAAACAAGTTACGGCTCACTTAGATACTCGGCCGAATATTCGGTTTACCATCTCGCCGAATATTCGTGCTTGAGTTCCAGTGCACGAATATTTGTGGTTGTTCAACTTCAAATACGTCCGTTTACATATTCGTGATTATTCATTATTATTTATCCTTCTAAAGGGCGCGCGCTAATACAGACGAAAAATTCTTTGATCCGCGCAAAAATACCGACATTTAGCCGACGACCGAATACTCGTATTCGTATCGAATACCGAAGATCGGTCGTTACATACTCGTATTCGCTCGTTCTCGCGGAATATCTAAACAGGGTTGAACAGCACAAACACCCACGACCCGAGAACCAATTACCTGTCAAATATCGCATCAAATCCCAGTCACTGCTAATACTAACTAGACTATAAAGTGCTACTTTATACTATATATACATACTATATATTATATAATTACTATATGTTATATATATTATATATACTATATACTATACTATAGGCTATAAAGTGAAACTGACCATTTGCGTGGCGGCGTATATCCGTTGTCCTATCTCCGCGTCCTGCATGTGAGCCACTAGGTCTGCGTTGCCGTCGCCGACGTATTCAAGAAGCTTCTGCCGCAGGTAGCCAGTGTCGACCACTTCACCTACCAACTGCTGTCTGCCGATTTT
Organism: Ochlodes sylvanus; assembly: GCA_905404295.2. Lineage (NCBI taxonomy): Eukaryota > Metazoa > Arthropoda > Insecta > Lepidoptera > Hesperiidae > Ochlodes > Ochlodes sylvanus. The sequence goes on along the minus strand of FR990130.1, from coordinate 10,729,761 downwards.
AATTATACTGTATTTTACAAGAAACAAAACATTGCTATACGGCATACGGCATAACCTCTGAATAAGATAGAAGGTATATGTCTACTAGGTATATATAATGTTTTGACAGTTGCTGGCGAAGCAGAAGCAACCGATAGGCTGTTCATAGTATGTCAATATTGGCTAATATCATCATATCATCATGCCTATGAATTGCTATCTGTTCACAACTATTACAAAACATTTTGTTCAGGTTTTGTTACAAACAAAATTACTTTGTCATCATAATATTTTAGAGTTACGACGCGATTAGTTGCACCCTTCTGCGTGCTATCGAACAATTATTTATCGGTCATAAATCAATCGACTAATAAACATACTGTAATTAGGATAAACTACACTCAGAGAGCATAATTATATAATATGTATGCCCTAGTTTATACTAATTACAGTCCTCCTCTCGAGAAACCATAAAATGTTGTGTCTACTACTTGTACTAGTTAAATCGTTTAACTCTTGATTTACACAATCACCAACAAATATATAAAGATTAGCACTAAGAACTTACTTCTGCGGCTTTTTGGGAATGAAGCTAGCGGCCTCCTTGTCCTGGGGGCATATCGGTGGATGCCACGGTAGATCGTATTCTACGGAGACCGGGACGCCTATTTTTTCACTAAGCATTGACTTCATCCTGAAATAATGACGAATAATCCTATTAATATTATAAATGCGAAAGTTTGTATGGATGTATGAATGTTTGTTACTCTTTCACGCAAAAACTACCGAATGGATTTTGATGAAACTTTACAATAATATAGCTTACACATCAGAATAACACATAGGCTATAATTTATAAAGATATAGTGGGAATTATCCAAAATATATAACTAAATCTTTGAAAAAGTTAAGAAGTTTCCGAAGCGAAGCGAGGGCGGGTCGCTAGTTTTTATATAAAACTACCAAGATGTAAGTACCATTGTGTGTCAACAAGTCATTAAGTATTATAAATGTATGACATATTTCGTTCGTGATCAATATAATAACATTATTAATTTTCTTAAAAAAGTAAGAGGCACTTACTTTATTCCTTTGTTTTCAAAGGGCAAAAACACAGGAAATATCGCCTCCACATTAGGTGGGAAGTCGGCAGCAGTGTCATGACATAGTTTATCGGACGGCCACTCGGCGTCTTTGTCGAAGTCCTCATTATTACGATTAATTTTCATTGTTAGTGGATACCTGTAAAAGCGTTAATTAATAATTATCATACAGTAGAGTAGAATAATGTATTGAAAACAAACATTATATAATAATTAATTAATATAATAATTATATTTATTTTATTTAATAATAATTTTTAGGCCCCTGTTATCTGCCTGTTACAGAGCTCTCCGGAAATAAGTTGAAATTTTCACAGATTAAAGTGGACGCTATCACAACATAGGTACTAACAGTAAAATTAAGGTGAACCCCAACAAGTAACACGTTTTTACTGTTATAACACTATGAACCTCTAGATGTCGCTAGTAGTGGCGTAACGCAACGATCAACGCTATATTTTTAAGTTTTTATATAATAATTTCATGGTGGTAAGGAACCCTTCGTATGCTAGTCCGACTCGCCCCTGGCCCATTTTACATTTTATTTCACACTTTAAATTTATAAAATACACGGCAAATTTACATTAATTAAGTATTTATTTATTTCACAATGTCCAAAAGCATTAGTTGCGCAGTAGCAGAGCATCACTCCACAATGCATTATCATTTTAAAACTTACTTACATCATAAAACCAGATTCATATTCACTAACATCATCATACTGACTGTCTGCCTTCTTATCACTTCCATGTCTACTATCAACTTTTCCATTGGGAATTTCCATAAAAGATTTAACTGAAACAATAATAAGATGTAAACTATAAACTAAAAACATATACAGGAATGCTGACATATAATTCAATAAAAAATCCAATTGCATATCCCAATCTGTCCCAATTCAATGACTGTAATGATATATTATTAAGACTTGATTAAATATTTACGAAAAACTTTAAATGCAACACATTAGAATAGCCTAGTCTTATTATTTAATTCTTTAATATATTACAGTTTTGACTCAATTAAAATGAAGTGAGTCGAGTACTCAGGAGTGTATAAATAATAACTAGATGAATAAGAGTCACCATCGTGTTTTTCAGCTTTCATTGCCGCCATAATATCCTTCGCTGAACTGTCTAATACAATCCTTTGCTTCATAGGATCAGGATGGATCACAAAGTCGGATGCCATACTGGCATGCTTTTCTATATGTCTTATGAGATTCTGAAGGTTATACAGAGATTCAATTGCATGCACTCCTCTTACTTGCAGCCATTCTTTCTTATACATGGGGCCGTCTAGAAAATACTTTATGAGGGCATTCTTATCGCCATGACCTTGTAGCGTTTTAATATCAAAACCAGTGAGTTCAGACATCTTCTGACAATTTTTTTCCATATTCCTATAATCTGCAATAAACTCATATTATTTTTATTTGTACCTTGTAATTGTTGTTTAAAAACACCAATTAGAATTTAAAAAGGAAAACGATGTTTCCAGAGCCAATAAGCATTGAGAAAAAGATCAATAAAGCTAATGGAAGCACCAATCCTTATTAAAGGAATATAGGACAAACTAGAGGAGGCCTTCATCCAGACATCAAAAAATTTAGGGATGAAAGGATAGAAAACTATTCAAGTAACATTACCAAAATCTTCAGTATGTTTCATTGTCTTTAGAAATGCACCCTGTGCTTTAAGCCAATGAGCCTCTTTCTCACTGTACACTTTAAGATCTTCACGGAGTTGACGCAAATTCCTAAAATCAATAATATGTCAATTTCCTTATCTGTTGCTTTTGCAAATTTTATATTGTAGTTTTTAAAAAATCTGTCGCTCAATCACTTACACTTTAATGATGTCCATTCTCCTAATCAAGTTGGCATAACAGAGAATTGCATATTTATGTTTCACTGCTATATCCATTGTAGGATTTATTTTCACAGATGTTTGAATATGCTCTATGGAATTATTAAAATCACCATAGACAGCATAGGCATTGGCGAGCATAAAGTGATTTAGATAATAGTTTGGATCATGGTCGACTGCTGCATTTAAAACTGTTATTGCATCTTCTGTTGCCCGACTTCTGTGTAGAATTATACCCAAACTTAGCAGTGGTATATCTTTAAAACGTCTGCAATTTTAAAACAATATTTTTCAAGACAGATTAACTAACTGAGGATTTTCTTGATGTTCAGAATAAACCCATATTTAATGTTGATTTAAAATATCAAGTTATTATTATTGTAGTTTGCAAATTATTATTAGTGTGGGTTATGATATATTTTGAGTATGTCTTAATTAATGTACATAGGACCATTACCTGGGAGCATAGTGAAGAGCCCTCCGGCAGCACTCAATTGCCTTAGGGGCATTGCCTCTGATTCGCCAGTACAATGACGCCATATTGTAGTGAAGCCAAGATGAGCTATTGCGTTTTAGAACATTTGCTACCCAATGACCATACTGATCTGTATTCATAATGGGAGATATCTGTGTCGGTAGGGCAAGCTCAGGATTGATGGAAAGATTTACTCTGTTTACAACACTCTGTAAAGAAATATACATTTGTTATGTAGATGCACAAATGAGCAGACATACAATCAAGGATCAAGGCTTCAACCCATTGATGGCCCACTACTGAGCACGGGTCTCTCCTCATACCTGAGGAGGCCTAGAGTATACTCCACCATGCTGCTCCAATGCGGATTGGTGGAGGGGTTAGTGGCCAACCCAAGTGTCAGAAATTTTTAAGCCACCCAAAGGTATCCGACATGGCTTAACGTCTGCTACCATATGGTAACAACCGGGACCGACGGCTTTACGTGCCCTCCGAAGCACGGAAGCGCTCAAGAAAAATTTACTTAACATGTTTACTGCGGCAATAATAAATTATTAATTATTATTAATTAAAGTAATTATTTATTATCAAAACAAAAGTTGTATAAACCAAAAAACTAAAATTACATCTTTAGTTTATCATAGTGCAAAAATCAGAGAAGATATATTGGGAACTTAAAAGATAAGTAATGATAAAGATCACCTATTAACAGGAAAATATGTGTGGGCAGGGCAAATAAATGGATTGTAAATACTAATTAAATTAAAATATATCTTAAAAAACTTACTTCACTTTAACATCTTTCATTTACACAAATTGTTTTAATATGGGATAAACACAAACCAAATTTTTGTGCAACACAACGAAGAGTAGTTTGTACTAAAAAATCTAATAAATAATTAAAACTCACCTCCAAATGTTCAAAAGTAAACATGCTAAAAGTTAAGGAGGATATCTTCTTACAATCAGGTACATCTTTGTCGTGACCATAGTAAGGACTATCAAGTAAGAACTCCTTGTGTGCTATATTCTTTGAACTGCCGTCATCTAAGAAAGAAGAGTACCAGTCCACAGTACTCAACAACCCAACATCCATACAATTTTTATCCGCCAGAACGTGTGCACCAACATCAGTTTCCTGATCCAAGTCGGACCACAATGTCGATATGACTGATTGCCTTTTAGATAAGTCATGATATAAATTAATTATATCTTCCCAGTGGGTCTCTTGATTTAGAAATGAAAGGAGATCATACGGTCGGGCTATTTCAAAAGGCGATTCAAGCTGAAAATATTAACTCCCATTACAGATACAGTTAAATAGCAAATTATTATTATAACCGGAAACCGCTATCACGGTCATACCCTGGGTTGAATAAGACCGCTTTCAGTCACCATCCAATGAGTTGAGGCATGTGAATTATCAACTATACACACAGTAATAAAACATAATAATTTAACGAACAGCATCGTACTTATATCGAGATTAATTTGAATATTATTTGAGCATACAGTTTATTTATTATCAGCTCATTCATAGCATTTATTTACAGAAATTCTGCAAACAAGAAAGTATTCAAAGTATACTGATTTGCTGAATGTTGAGACAAATTTGATTTGAGGATTTTGAGGTGAGGATTTGACATTGACATTGACACTTGACAGAACTGGCAACAACCCACAGATTAATTATAGATAAATGTGATAGATTTGACAGTGATTAACTCCAAAGATAGTGACGTAGATACTTATAGTTGAAAATAATTAAAACCGAAATCGAAATAGATAATTAATCTTCGAATGAAATTTTATTTAACAACGCACAATTTATCTGATAGTTAATGACATGCCTTCAAGCTTACGTGTACGTCTCATCAACGCACACTCTGCAAGTCTACAGCTATTCGAAGCTCATGCTAAACGCCTCCTATCCTAGCATATTCGGTTAAAACGTAGGTAAAGGGGCGTCGCGTCGGCGGCGGCGGCGCCCGCGCTGTTGTACGGGCGAGCCGCGAGGCAATGACTTGATAGATGTAGGCCAACCCTAAGTTTATTAAGTACCAATACTTTCCGTTAACGGTAAATTTACTGCCACCGTTATATACCGCTATTTACATAACCTATTGGTCTATTTTGCGATAATTTTACATGGATGGTGGACATATTTATATATTATATCCCGAAGCGTCTTCAAATATGTTTTATGTAGTTTTGTAAAGCTTTAATTTATTCATTTCTTAATTCACGATGTATTCATAAAACTCAATGAAGAAATTTGGCGCTAAGGTCTTCCTTGTACTAAAAGTCTTCAATGCGCAAGTCCAAATAACCTCAATGACCTCAATCCAATCCACACCACGACTAAATCACACACATTTACTTATACTTTTAACAAATAAACCCTCTTACAAAAATAAGCACAAATTATTTTGAATGAAATTGTTGATTTTCAATAAATATTAGAAGCAGTTACCAGATTTAGTGATTTTACGTTTATTAAATGTTCAAAGTTTTTGAAATGATGTAAGGTTACATTAGACGATTACATGGAACAACATAAGGATTTTAGCATGATTTAAACGGAATTCGGAACTAATGGACTAAAGTGAATAGTGGGACAGAAAATGTTAAATGACGCACAAGTACAGTCGCCACCAAATTTACATGATCGTGATGATAATACCAGAAACAGTTTTAACAGGACAGTAAAAACTTTGGAGTATAAGGTACAATGCTCTATGCATGCACGTGTGTTTGGATAAACATTACATAATACAGTGGATAATAATTTTTCTAGGGCTTACTATGGACGTGTGCGTTAAGAGAAATATGCTTAGCAGCGTTATGGCTTCCACTAGGTGCTTTAATGTTTTGTTATGTGACGGCATCTATATTTCAGGCAGATGAAATACACGAAACGCATTGTAGAGTAAGTATACACAAATATTCTAAAGGTAATTTATTATTAATATAATTATGTATTTATTAAAAAGATAAGAATGACACAAAATATATATTCTATTCTAATTTTGAAGATTTCCAATTCCCTTGAATGAAAAAAAAAGAAAAATCGTTGATATTACTCCTCAGAAATTACAGTATATGAATCCCATGCGGTATTAATAATCGAATCTATATTTTGTAATATTTTTATGCCATGCGTTTATTTGGTGTTTAATTCTAATTTTGGTACACATAAACAAAACTATATCTAAGCGAAGTTAGGTTCCTACAGTACAGTAGGTGCCTATGTATAAGTTATCTAACTTATTCATAGCTAGTAAAATTATCTAAAAATGTATATCAGTTGTGGTAACGGAAGAATCTTTCATTTTCTGTTGCCGTGGGTACCCGCAGCTTTCGTGCCTAAAGTATATTTTACAAAGACATTAAATTAAATCGTGCGTTTAAAAATAAATTATTTTGATAAATTTTATTACTTGTTTTATACAATATTTTGGATTTCATATACAGCTGCCTAGCTGGTAATTAAAATTTTATTGCAGGTATATAACGTAGTGCCATCAATAAGTGCGATTACTGGGATAAGCCCACAAAGGTACATTTGGAGAATATGTATTGCCTACCACTTAGGACCAAGATTATTAATAGGTTCACTTTATTACAACTACCATAAGGAACGTACTTTACATATCGCAGAAGAAAAGGTGAGTAATAATGTACATATATCATGTATATTTTAAGGGATACATAAACTACTTAACTTACTCGTGATTAACTTTATACTACATTTAAGTACGCAGACTAGCACCCCATTTTCTTAACACCCTTTTAATCCCTGGTTTCAGTTGCCAAACCGACAATCCTTATCCGTGCTTTGTTTAAAAGTCGGTTTACGGACGACAGTTTGACGTGATAACGTCATAAAGAAACATTGTTGAAAACACGTTGTCGCGTATTCAATATGTGTTATAAATAATGGCTTCCGTCGAGGTGGGCGGGGGTTATTGTGAAAGTTCTCGAAGAAAGTCGCATGGCGGCGTTCCAGTAGTAGAACTATTCTAACTGCTCTGACGTCACGCTGTGACGTCAGCGGAACAGAAAACTTTTTTTGCGCGCTGCCAGTGTACATCAATTTATAAGACGTTATCATGTCAAAATCTTTTATGTATGCTATTATTTCCGGTGTACGAAATATACAATAATTCACAATTTTCTTTATTACAGGCCCGGCAACAAGCTACTAAGTTAGGTGAAGCTTGCTACTGGCTAAACTTGGTAGAGCTTTTTGCCCTAACTGGAGTCACGTACGTCTCTAACAGAGAAAACTATTGTAAGTTATACTATAACAAAGTTATTCTTAAGTTTACATTTAAATTTCATTTGTGTTATTCTGTTGATTTATTAGGCCTAAGCTTACTAGGTTTATTATTTTATCTAAGAACACTAATACCTACTACTTAGTATACTTTAAAGCCATGGATAGCTAAGTGAGGTGTGTAAATGGTAAGTAAATTCACTTAATAAGCGTAATGGATATTATGAAATATTCTATACTAGCGAACCGCCCTCGCTTCGCTTCGGGAAACTAATTCCTTCGGTCCATACAAACTTTCAACCTCTATTTCAGCCTCTTCATCCCTTTTTTTCGCAATAAAAGGTAGCCTATGTCCTTTCTCAGGGTCTAAAGATTGTCTGTGCCAAATTTCATCAAAATCGGTTGAGAGGTTTAAGCGGGAAAGCGTAACAGACAGACAGACAGACAGACAGACAGACAGACAGACAGACAGACAGAGTTACTTTCGCATTTATAATATTAGTAGGGATGCAGGAAGTACTGGCTTCTATTCTATTAAATGTTGTTTAATGATAGTTACGTTTACAGATGTCTAGTGGCTATTAGATAAATATTGAAATACAATTATTGTATGTATTTACAGTCGTACATGAGAAGATATTCATATTATTTATGGTGGCAGCCTTGCTCCATATGCTGTGTCGAGCGAGAGTTGGATGTATATCCAGTAACACTGTAGAACCAGTGCGGACCAATAAGCTGGTATGGATACTCTTCTGCGTAGCTATTGCTGCAACCGTTGGTCTAATTATATTCTTCCTACGACATCGGTTGTTATGTCGGCCACTTGGTAAGAATTGAAAAGTACATTATTTATATATTTACCAAAATTGACGATATTATCATTAATTGGATGTACTTGAGGAATTAAAGGTGTAAATATAAGGTTCTAATAAGTACATTCCCAACATTTAGGTACAAATTTGTGTCGACACTTTAAAAACTTATTTTAAAGGATTATTTAAAGGATAAATATTTTCATAAACTAATGTAATATAATGATGAACTGATATTTATTATTTCAGCTTTCACGTGGTTTTCAGTGTGTGAATATATTCTCGCGATAACAAATATGGCATTCCATGCTATTGTGGTACGAGATCTTCCATCACACGAACTGCAAGTCGTGTGCCCTACAAATAACAAGAAGAATTGACTTGCACGTTAGACTTTTAGATGTTGGCTTGTAAAATGAGTCAAAATTTACACGCTAGTTTAGAATGTTATTTCTTAGAATACATTTCAATAAGTATAATGCGCTCGTCAAAGAGCCAACTTAGCCTTAACCTGTGATCAAGAATGTCATAACAGCATACATTTTTAAACTGCCATTGTTATTTTTTTATGTTGTTATCAATATTTTCAAGTACTTAAGCAATAATAAGCTAGATTATTTTATTTATTATATAAATAATATTATTATGATTTTACCAAGACTATAGCTGTTATAAACAAATGTCTATATAAAATGCAGATTAATTTTCTACTGCTACCGTTATTGATGCTAGAACAAAAGTAGTCCTACCTACTATGTATTTATATAGTCCAACGAAAATAATAATTGATCGAAATAAACAAGATAGTTTTACTTAGCATTGAAGTTCGTCAGAGACTGTGTAGGTATGGCTACAATAAGTAGGCTACATTATTAGGTAATAGTTGTATAGATCAAACGAAAAAAAGCACTGATAAAAATAAGCAATGCTTTGCTTTTATTGATTACCTAAATTCCATCAATGATCTTGTTTTCCTTTCAAAATTAAACGGACCAAATTGTTAATATCAATTAAATAAAAGTGTTTTGATTTACACATATCCCAAAATTTTAGCAGGAAATTGAAATTTTACATTTTATAAATTCAACGAAAAAATCGGTATTATTACCATTGTTGACTATAGAAAATCCTGTTTTATCACTGCAATATTGTCAGTGTTTTAATTTTACAAAGTACTTAAGCGCAATAATTTTCAATGTTTATTATATTCTCAAAAATATGCATTGATAAATGATACTTAAATGATAATTTATTTGCTCGTTTCGTAGGATTTACTTTACCTATGTCATTTAATTCTCAAGTTTTCTTATTCATTGCTATGCTACATAACGACAGCATTAATGTCCTTATTTGTTATAAATATTCAGATAAAATGACATTAATAGTGTAAGCATTAAATAGACTTATACTTAGAATTAAGGTGTTTGTTATTATGTTTACCTTATGTTGTGATATAGTTTAATACGTTCATGAAAACATTTAAAAATTGTTAATGAGTGAGTATTGTGTTTATACATAATATTTTTTAAGCTAGTGCAGATTAAGTCTACTATACCTATACATATTATATTAAATATTTCATAAGATGAAAATACACCAATTTTTGTCTACATAATTATACTGCTTCTTGCTTAAGTCATGATTTAATTATTTACAATGTGCCAAGTCAACAGTCTGCTCTCATCCGCACAAAGCCAGCGTGCTACTACTCTATGGCTACGAACCCTGTCTTCCCGAGATCTGAACCCACGAGTAAAAAAGTTCTGGGATTGTGACGATGATGATGCACTCGCCTGACTTTATTTTAGAAATACACTAATATTAATAATTACTTACGCACAACCCTATATTATAGTATAGTAATATAGTTCCACTTTTAAAGTTTGAGTGAATATTTAATATTATTACTGAGTGTGTTCACAACGGTTACAAAATAAAAAATAAATAATTTTTCTAGGTGTTTACTTTTCATAATCAGGACGTTATGTCAATTGTAATGTTATTTAAGTAAATAAGTACAAAATGTGAAGCGTGTATGTTGCAAATTGCCGCCGACGTAATACATTGTTGCAGAGAGGAAAAAGTATTTAAGCGACAAAGAAAACATTCAATTAAATATTTCCACTAAAAATACTGCTGCGTTAAATTAAATCCATCGTAATTTTGATAAGTCTCTTTATACTGCAAAAAATTTTACTTAATACTTACTTTTAGGCAGACGTATGATATGTAGGTTTTTTTGTTTTTCCAATTGTATTAACACATACACAAACCATATAATTATCTATTGGTGACGTTTGCAACCAATAAGCTTAGTTACATATAACATCATTGTTTGCAACAAATATTCCCCAAAAAGCATAGTTAGTACTCTCTGCACGTGTACTTACGTTAAGTTTAAGCATTTTTTGTCGTTTTTCCAGATGTTATATAACTTAGTATTGTGCATATACATTACATAATACTCACATAGATACTGCAAGTGTAGAAAGTATTTATAAAATACACTAGAGAAAAATATTTTTGGCCTGCAAGCAATAATAGTTCAGTTAGTTAAGTAGATACAATAATTAAAAAAATATTTGATATTATAACTTTTTGTAGTGTAAGTACCTTGTAAGTTATTTATTTAGAACTTTAATAGGGAAACGGAGTCATGAATAATTACATTGTATGATTAACATGTGTATTGTTTCACTATCCTCGATAAAACTTTTAAATATATGCGGTTGTAAATAAAACGATAAGATATTATAAATGTTTTTATTTTTTGATCACATTATCTTACAGTTACGATGAATATTATGTACCATTATGGTTATAAACAGTTTTTTATTCGGTTGACTGTACAAGTACGTACCTAATTATGCCAATCTGTAGACAGAGAACGACATAGACATCTAGCACAGAATATCAACAAGACTGTGATAGAACGAATGCATGTGACGTAAGAAAAATTCGTCGGTCAGCTGTCAAATTAACTTTTAACTAGCTATGCTTGAAAGAACCAGCACGAAATTTGAGACAAAACATGGTATCATTCTGTCTCGTTTTTTTCGTGTTATTTATTTTAGCGCAATAGAATAGGCATCCATTAGCCTATAATCTTCTCCGTCTACGGGTAATAGCGTCGCGCGTCGTTGTGGTTGTTGGGTAATAGCCATAGCCATAGAAAATATATACTATTTTAAGTAGCATGTAGACATCTGTGGGAACTGGTATGCAATGATCACATTGGTTGGACCAATAATATTATCGCACATAATGTTATAATAATTTAGTAATCTTTCGTTCGAGCATTTGAGTCACAACTATTTTTTTTTCTGTTACATCTAAGTATTTGACTTCATTGATACAAGCAAGAAAGACACTTCAGCGTCATCTGTTGGCTTGTCACTTTACTTCAAACTTTTAACTAGATGGCGCTGTAAGTTTTGACAACCGGCTAATAATATACTCTGGCACTCTGACGTTCTGTCGAACGAAAGTCGAAACAAAGATGGCGGCAAACGGGAGTCCACGCAGGTATAAACTTTGTATGTAGGAGTGTATACGTATACAAAATTTCACGTTTGACCACTCTAGCTTCACACACAAGTATAGTAAACCGGGTGTGCGCGGGGCAAGGGGAGGAACGTCCGTGAAGTTGTGTCAGCATATGCGCAAACGAGGTGCGCATTCGTCGCGTGCGTTGTCGGGATTCTTTGTGCCATTCTTCGCATACCAATAAGAGTATATTCTTTAAATTTACTCTTGAAATTGACATTTCATCAAAATTCGTCCCTTCACTACGTTTTCGGACTCCGTAATAGGTGAGTAAAAATAATTTTAATGTGATTTTCATACAAATAAAGTGAGATTTCGGTGATTTTTATTCGGGAATGTCAACAATGCGATCGCGATCCTGCAATATTTTACATAGTTGTCGCGTTTGCTTCGCTTTAACTTCCGGTCGTTTGGGTGTCGGCATTTCGCGATGTAAACATTATCTAGTTTTGAGAAATGAGCGCTTAGGTGAGGTGCTAGGGCATGAAGTGTGCTCAAGTTGTTTTTGTGTTGTTAAATTTGCCTGAGTGTGCTTACTGAGATGGCGCAATTTTCGAAAGACGCGGTATGGTATCGTTCGCCCGTGATACACTTCAGTCGCGTTTGTGGCCGTATGCGATTTGACGTATTCCGCGTGCGGTGATGACACTTGTCAGGTTATTTTATGAAATGTCAAATGTTTTGTATGTAATGCGCGAGTGATTAATAATAATAAACAAATTGACAGTGGAATTTGTATTGATGCAGTGAAATTCTTAACGAGTGACATGGACTGTTATTACGCGAAATTTTATCCAAGGCGTGAGTATTTGATTCGTGTAATAACAATAAACAAACAAATTCTTCAAATACTTTAGTAAATTCCATCGGACCTTTTCCTTGTACAACATTTTAAAGCATTACTTATTAATTTGATTATGGTTTATTTATATTTTGGTGAATATTTATAACGTTTATAAGTGTAATTTATAAAGTTAAACTTTTTAAAGGTTCATTTATTTTTTTAGATATTAGAAAACTTTTATTCGGTATAAAAGTTACTCAACAATGTCACATTATAAGAAAGTAAGGAGGTTGTCATCATATTTGTTAGATATAGAGTTAATTTAAATAATTTAATTCAGAAGGATTTTATTAGACACGTACCCAATATAGGTACATACTTAATTATTTATTTTAATTATTGTACGATGATTCTCGTAAAAAAATCAAAGCTAAGGACTTAATTACGCTTAGTTACACCGTTCCCAATATTTTATGCACCTATTAAAAAAAAGTAAAAATTTGTGATAAAAATGTAGGTATGTACTTACAAAAATGTTAAAAAATATTTTATTAAGTATATCTAAGTATCATTATTTATTTACATATCTACCTGTCCTATCTAGGTATATTTACCTAGTGTAAATAACTAATAAAGGTCGTAAACTTTACGATCAATCCAGATATAGGAATACACCTACAAGTATCTCTAGTAGGTACCTAATTAGGTATATTACTTTTTTATTTTGTTCATTTTCTAATTATTTTTAAAGATCGATTCATTACCAATGAAGGTACCTATAATCTTTTATTGTAAGTACTTTTCGAACCACTTTATGCAGGTAGGTACTTTATAATTACACTACTAGATGACTAATTACTAACAAGAATCCTATTTTTATAACAGCGGATGAAAAAATAGAATAATAATATAAATAGGATCCTAACTATAACTACCTGCATATTTTATTATAAACGAGCATTCCCCCGCGGCTACACCCGCCAATTTCCAAAAAATCAGGTTAGCCGATTGAATTATAATACCTATTGAATATACGTATAAAATTTCCAAAATATCGGTCGAGCCGTTTCGGAGGAGTATGGTAACTAACATTGTGACACGAGAATTTTATATATAAGATATTGATGATAATAGATATTAACATTCGATTTATTCACTCACTTCTAAAACAATAAGTTATAATTTACAATCGTACTATGAAGATTTGTGATTTTTATATACATATAAGAGACAAGAGGCATGGCACTGCTACGAAAATCCCAGCTGATACGAAAACATTGAACTGTCTCAAATACTAAAATTGTCATACATCCAACGGCGAGTCCAGGGGGGGTCATGGGGGTCATGACCCCCTCCTGAGCTGGTTCCAGGATTTAGGCGGACGCCTACATCAACGGTCTTTTTATTCTTAATTTACACTCATTAACCGACTTCAAAAAAGGAGGTTCTATGTTCTATGTTTCAAGTCTCATTCATTAATGTCCTCACATTTTCGGCTTTCGGCCATGAAGTACGATATTTTATATTTTGACTGGCAGCAAAAGCCATACATTGGAAGGTTAAAATCTAGGGACTATTATCTATTTCAAACAAATTATTGATCTAACTTATACAATAAAATACAAATATTATTTATTGTGCGTCAATAGGCGATAACAAATATACAGATAATGAACGGAATTTTCACAAAAGACGGTCTTATCGATAAACAGCGATCTCTTCCAAAAAATCTTAGTTTAACAGTAGGTACCTACATATTTATATTAATTTTGGGTTGTCGTTAAACTAAATTTTGTTAAACTATAATCCCAGAATTTTAAAATTTGAGAAATAAAGATACTCATAATTATTTCTAATTAAAATGTCAAAGTTATTAAATAGACAGACAGGAAACATTTTTTTTTGTTATCAAATACAAAAAGGAGAGGTGAATCGATGCTCGAATTCGGGAGTATAATAAAAGAGTATGAATCATAGTTCATTCATGTTATGAATTAACTTCTATTTTCTCTTTGCAATCCGTCAATGGCGCAACAGGAAACTCTATGCAGAAGTTGGCTCGATCACAACCAGTTCCTAGATGCTGGATGGTACCGCGAAGTGCGGCTCAGCTCTAAAGATCGAAGCTCTTACTTACGTATCTGTTGGTCTCTCGAGTCAGTGCCAAGAGTTATTTTGGTCAATACGGTTGATGTTTTTATTGCGTCCCGACGCGGGCGACGCGAAGTGTAGAAACACACTACACTTAATGCGATTACTGAACTGTATAATTACTAAATTAGTAGTACGAAAGGAGAAGATGATTGGGAAAGTGTATTCCAGAGGTTCTTCCAACATGCTGCTCTAGCAGTAGTTTATCTGGCTAGTCTCGGAAGTTCTTGGCTAAAGAAACTCCAAGGTTTAACGACTGCTATTAATTTAATTATTTATTGTATCACCAACATTCTGTACACTACAGCGTATTTAAAAAAAAAGAAAACTACACAGAAGTATTGTTTTAAGTGCCAGAACAAATTTAAGCTATGACTTCTTACAGTATAGTATATACAAATATTAAAATCTGAATCAAATTTCTTTTCATTGAACAAAAATAGTTGGTAGGTTAAATAAAAATAATTTAATTTAATGATGATAAGGTGAAATTTTACCACTAGCGACCAACCATCTATAACTCTTGATCACTTACGATTACCATAAGCTAGCTAGTGACCACTTCTTCCTTTTAATCACAACCGAGGTGTTTCCTTAAATCATATTTACGATTTGTTACGACCAGAAGTAACTCGTGTGTCGTAACTCGTAATGGTGATATTTGATTATGTCGTATGGCGTCATTCCTATATATATATATTATACAGCCTGGTCCTATTAAAAAGATAGGACACCATGTCGTTCTTGTAATCGAACATTTCCGGATAAAAGAGAAGTGCGTCTTCGTTGCTAATGTCTCTTAGTAAATTTTCTTTTCTTTTTTTGGATTTTGTAAAATTTTCTCTTTTCGAATTGGACAAGATAGTCGAGCGCCTTGTAAGTCGGATTGCTTTGTAATAAGTACTTCAAGTACGATATCGTAGGTACTTTTCTCAAAAAGATTAGGAATTTTAGATTACGATCAAACGGCCATGTAATGTTTCTGACTAATATTAGATTTAATTAAAGTTAGGAACTCTATCTACGACAACGCTTAACGACCTATCGGACGATATTAATATCGGTTATCTTTATATTATTATCTACTTAACTTTAATTTATATATAGGTACATCAAATTTCAAAGTACTATGCCTACTAAAGCCCGATATATGTATGTAGTTACTATGGCTAAGTATACGTGCGCGCATTTAAACCAAACAGATTTGGTATCTATGTTTCCGATTTGGTTAGAAGTCGTGCTTTATTTATTGTCTGTGCAAGACCACGAGTATGGTTCTGGCTTAAGACTGGAGTGCCGAGTGCGACAACTCGACACGCAATAAGACGTTTAAACTGCTGACACCTAAAGCCCTCACGCGGCGTCTCGCACCTAATGGTCGATCTAAAACGATTTATCACGTATTCTGTCTAAGGGAAGCGAAACTCACTAAGATTTATTTTATTCTTTGCGCTCACCTATACCTAGACTCTACTCCACTTTATTATTATTATTATTATTTTAGGAGGATTAAGCAAAAAGAATTAAGACATTATTGGTAGACAAGAAATAGACAAGTAAACGAAAATAAACAGAAAAAAACACTAATGTTCTTTAGGAATGCTGTGTTGCAATTAATACAATACCTTATTACAAAGTATCTGAGTAGCTTTTTGTTTCTAAAATAAATCTTACGATTTTTCACGATCAGGACACGTGTAGGTAAAGGTAAAGGCGAGTAACATTTTTTACCCATCCCAAAAAGTGCACAACGCCGCTAAAGATATTGTCACTTACGGTACACCAGTACACAATGTTTTTAAAGCTTTGTAAAACTCTTATCTCCGCACATGGCTTGTTGCATATCTATAGATTTATGTATGTATAGATGCATTTATTTTCTTACCACCACCCACGAAAAGAGTTTGTTGCTGAAGCACCACGACAGTATTTATTAACATAAACTGAGGCGATCGTAATTTTCTATGCTATGTATACGTGCTCCGCAGCGAACGTGTTAAAAGAACGGAGAACAAAGTAGCTATTCTATTTTCTTTTACAGTTCAGAGAATATTATAAATACCTTAAAGTACCGCAAACCAGAAGCAAGTGCAATAAAGTCCATAATATTTGGGAAGCTAGCCGACATTGTGTGGGCACGGCGCTAAATAGGGAAAGGTTTAACGTATTGTGAACGGACACGGACGCCGAACGACCGCCAGGTTACGCTACCTGCTCTTATTGACCTGCGAAAGGTTCACTCCCTAATCCTCCGACAAACTCCCCGACCACGAATCAAGGCTATTATGTGTTAGTTGTTACGCATTACCAAATACCTTATAATACGTAACCTGCCGTCTTAAAGCCGACTTAAGTACTGCTATATTGATGACGTGTTTTGCGAAAGCTCTGATTAGCTCAATGAGGGTTATTTGATATCAGTCAGATTTTGACATTGATTTAGGTTCTATAATGCTGTATAAATCAAAGCATGTCATTTTAGTATCTACTAAATCTAATATCTAAGGCTAATACAACAGACTAATGTGCCATAGCGCTTTCCCGTATTGAACACTGAACATTCCGCCCACCATGGATAATATCCATAATACATTGTTTACGAAATATTAATATACATACATCACACTGGCCGCTCACCATGGCCGAAAGCATAAGTACTTAGACTACATTTTGTAATAATATATTATCAATTACATTATTGTTATACATTTATGTACATTATACATTAATAATATTTGAGTTTTAGAAGCGGTAGAAGTTTTTTGCAATAGCCGTAGACGAGATCTAATAGGGACACAAAAGTGCTATTCAATGAGAAACTACTTTATCAAGTAAGCATTGAATAGTAAAAAAAAATGTGCTTGCGTAATCCGATAGCCTATTATTGTAATGTTTTTTCTCTTTCCCTTAAGTAGCAAAAAAAACATTAATTATATTTTTATAAACTTTTACAAGGCAATTACACCATCAATACAAGCGTACAAAGAAGTGGCGTCCGTTGCAGTTTGTGTGGGCTTCGTTATAAGGCATTTAGCGTTGAAAACATTTGCAGTGCCGACTGGAGATATGATTGCGACGGGTGTCCAGTAGCCTCGCTCTATTCTCGGACTCCTATTTGTGGATTACTCTCGCATGGAACCCTCATCACTGTCCTGTTGAAATAGACCGTAATATTGCCGCAATATAGTACAAATTTATTCACAACGAAGTGCGTGATCTGACCTTCTTGCGTGGTTTAGAAATTTGAGCGAAAGGACCCACTCCTTACCTCTTATTTATCTTAATTTCGCACTCTAAAGAAATGACAAATGAGGATTATGGATGCGCGAAAATGCTGTTGTTCAGAATTACATCCTGAAGAGGTATTTGCGTATGGATAAGTCGCTTCATTTTTTTAGCTGATAACGCGTCGGTAATGGTGCTAATATTATTTCAGCTGATGTCTGTGTGCAATAACCACTTATGGTAAGTGGACCCTCTATTTGTTTTCGGCTACTTAATACAAATAATAACATAGTAATTTACGTATCGTATTACAGCACGGATTTAATTTTATTACCCCGTACGTACAGTCCATTGGAGTTTGAAAACTGTAAAGTTTGAAGTGACTTCAAACAAAATAGAACGGACTAGAAATAACAAAATCATCATGACGACAGTCGCGTTGAAAAGTGAAATAGACAATACGAACGTTGTTATGAGAGGTTTTGACGAAAATATGGAACTACAAAATCATTCCGTATTGTTATTCAATTTCAAATGACTGCGTTAAAGAACACAACGGTTAAGTCTTGTTCATTGGCATAGATTGCGTTCGTTAAAGGAAAAGTATTTAATCTTATATTCCAAATCATAGGCGGCATAGGTTGTTGAAGTCGTCGCATAATGTTTTAAAGCTCAATCACGGGCCGCACAAAGAACACTCGGCCGAGTATGAAAGCAAAACTGGAGTGTAGTTTTGCAATAATTTTCTCGATTGAGTTCACTGCACCTATTGCAGGTAGCATTCGATATGAAGCTCACTTTGAGTTCACTTGTTAAACTATCGTAATAGTCGGAATTGTTCCCGCGCCGGGCCGTTCCCGCCGCCGCCCCCGTTCTTGGCGATTTAATTAAACTTGTTATTTGTACCTTTTATTTCACAATTGGGCCCCGTGTTCGCTTTGATTGTCTGTCGGTCAGTAAGTGAACTTAGCCATTTGTCTGCAGCAAATGTTCGACCGCTCTCTAGTTTTTATATCACTATCAAACTATTTTCCAATTTTCCAGGGCATATAAATGTATATTATGTAGATGTTTTCAATAGCGATGTAATTACTACCTACCTACTAACCTACAACCAAGTTTTTTTTTCAAATTTAATGGAAATTTGCTATTACGTTATAGAAATAAACAAACCCTCCCCAGTTTGTTCAGTTTGTTGATAAATAATAACAACTAGTAAACCCGCCCTCGCTTCGCTTCGGGAAACCTGTCCCTAAGTACCCTCACTCCAAAATTGTTAGACGTAATCCGCGCACGACTTTATTTTCACACGTGTTCGTTTTCATATTGCGATAACTCCTAAGATATTCTTTTATGTTATATGGTGTAAAGCTTAGAGTGTGTAAAGGCATAACATAATGTGCTGGAAATGCTTAAGGTGACGAACATATTAAAAATATATTTCCAATTACCGCATTATACGTGATAATTTTTTTTTAACTTAGAATGGGTATAGTAAGCTATCCTCAAAAGATAGACATACTCGTATGCCATCGCAGATTTTATTGTAGACCTACATATATAAGAGGAATCTTTCACCGATACATTGTTTTGTAATATCTCAAAGGGATTAGGCAGCGTTTTCGCTGAAAGCTCCTAGGCGGCCTGATTTTTTCCGACTTTCTCAACTGTTATCGCCATATTTTAACCAATATACACAAATCTTTAATAAATTGTATACCTAAACCTTTCTCACGAAACGCTCTGTCTACTGGTGAAAACCGCATGAAAATCCGTTTAGTAGTTTTTGACTTTATAGCGAACAGACAGACAGGCGCGGCGGGGTACTTTGTTTCATAAGACTTTGTTTTATAATATGTTAAGATAGGTATGAGGTACTCTGTTAATTGAATACATAAACGAAAATTCACATTTATTTTAATTTAATATTTCTCGAAATAAAAATGGCGTAAATATTTATTCCAACTACACTAGTTACCTATAATAAATATTAACGAGACAGATGCAAATATTTCCTCGTTGTCAACTCAAGGGTGTAAGAAATTAATTATTCGTAACAAGTGGGCAAATTGGAGTAAAGTTTGTCATTTACAACGTGTGATTAACATAAACGTGTGATGTGTTAATATCTGCCGAGATTAGTATGACATATTATTATGTGACACCTTCCACTATACACAACAAACTATCCTGCAAATATTATAATATAAATATGAATGTAACTTTGTTTGTTACGGTTTCACGCGAAAACTACTTAAATGATCATCAAAATAGATAAATAAATAAATACAGATCATGAAACTGTACACAATACATTCTTGGAGGTATTAGAAGTAACATACGAGTAGGATTCATATTGGTATTTTTTTTTACCAACGATGAAAAACAAAACTAGACGCAAAAAATAACTCTGGGAGCCGTAGAAAAGCGCGCAATGTTTATCATAACCTCAGAGCAGGCATGTAGAGAGGACTACGAATCAAAAAGATTTGCTACGTAGCCAAGGATAGTACTGAATTGTGATTTGGTACAGTGACACAATGCCAGTCAAGTTTTTACATGTCTCATTCAACTTCTATTGTTATAGATTTTAAATTTTATAATAAATTTGGATACAATTCTATTAAAAAAAAATACATAGTTACTACCGATATTCTTATTAATCAATTCTTTGAAATATTCATAAAAAGGGATACACAATATTAGGTATCCGATAGACTAGATGGTATAAAAAATCATAAACCGCTATTGTAGTACTTCATTTTTTACAGCTTAGATATATTTTTTTGGTAATTTTGTAACCACACAAGGAACACTACAGGTTCTAACTTTTTTAAACAACTTATAAAAGCGTTGTTTTTCATACATACTCTGTCCATATACAGCTAAGGCCAGTCGCCATTCTCCTTTGAAGAACTCAACTCGACGCCGTGTAACGTCATGAATTCTAGTACTAAATATCTGGCCTTAAAGTTAATAGTAGTTTTTAATGAATCATTATTGGTCATTGAGTATTACATTCTCAAATCTCAATATAATCTAATAGGAGTTAGAATAATAGTACCTATCTTAATTCTGTATTTATGCGTCTTGAGATCCTATGACTATCTAGAAATCCTCGCAATTTTGGTTTATATACTAAAATATATCCAGTCGTTGTATCAAGTTTGGAAACATTAGAATTCAATCACAGGGCCACATTTGTCTCGAAGGTCTAAGTTTGGAAGCCTCTTGCGCTATACTCCGGAACGGCATCATGACCGGTCACGACGCCAATTAGCGGTAACTGCTCGGAAGACATTTGACATTTCTGACATAATATTTTATACGGTTCATGACTAGTATCTTTATTGTTATTGCACTTGATTAATTCAAATTCAAATTTATTTTGTTACCTTTATATGGTGTTAGTAGGTAAAATTTTAAACGTTAGTATAAACAAGTCAAGAGTGAATAGGTTTTTTCGAAGTTAACGCGCTTTACCATCTAAGGTCTAAAGGCTACGTCGCCACTCACCATCAGGTGGTAGCGTAGTCAAATGGTAAGTTATATTCACTAAAAAAAAGTAAGGGTAAAACAAAATCTTTTCGTGAGTAGGTATTGTCATATTCTGGAATATGTCAATGTCAATATGGAAAACTGTTCTATTAAAAGTTAATATCTATTTACACGTGTCTTTCACACGCCCAGTACACTAAACTAAAACCACACATCAACAACATTCAATTGAACAACAACAACCTGAAATTTAGATAATAAAGTCTGCTAAACAAAATTGTTAGCTTTAATAGAAACATAGAAGTAAGTCCTGCGGATGTCGTAAGTCCTGCGGATGTCGAAGCTAACAATTAGTTGTTTTTGTTACGCTTCATTAACGACGACAAAGAAAGTCTGGTAAACTTAGTTCGGACACAAAACTTCTGACAATGAAGTAACTTGGCGAGTTCGGATACTTTTTCTGACATATTTACTAGAACATTCATTTCCAAGTGTGTTATTTGTCCAAGGTCTTCCGTTACGGAAGCGCATACAAATATTAATAATTTCAAAGTAAGAAATATCTGTGCATTTTTATAACGTAACAATTTTCTATCGGTCTTGTTGCATTCTTTAAACAATATTAAATGCCGCATAGCGTAGATAGTAACGCACAATAATAATATATTACGGTAGGTATATGTAACTGCAGTTAAAGTCAATTATGTTTATAAATTAATAAATTGGCATCGTTTGATGTGATTACTGGTGCGGTATTACATTTCAATCATATACATTTATATTATTATTATGTTTGGTAGAGTGAGTCGTGAAACAAATGTGCAGGTATTGATTTTAGCTCGCTGTCCATAGGTGTTCTGCTCGGTAATTACTGTTTGCATGAAACAATGTCGGTAATGATTTAGAAATTTACGAACTAGCTTTTATTTCTTAGAATAGTTTAAGTTCGACTTTTGTATATAATTATTAATAAGGTATAAAATTAGTTGCTATTATATTGTAAAGGGTTGTAACAATGAATCTTAGTGATTTCAAAATTTACGATTCCGCGCTATTCATTTGGGGCGTTTGTTTAAAGATACATGGGTACGGAAATTAACAGTATTGTCTAAAAAACGCCAAAAAATGGATACCTACCGTTTATAGTATGGGAACTTGAAGTTTTGTTTTATTATACTTTTATTATTTGTTATTATTGCGTCTGTAAACTCTGTAGTAATATACACATTTTGTAAAAATTAAAAATGTGTACCTATTATCGTTGAAGATGTAGGTACATAGTCTGTGATAGACCGGACGGACAGCTAATTATTTATTTTAGGGTCCCATTGGCACCCTTTGGGCACAGACAATAAAAATATTTCTCAGTCATAACGATATTTTCCTTAAAACATTAAATTGAAGAATCACAACATTAGCAGGTGATTCTGAGGTCGGACACACCTGTAAGTATTCAAAGTAGCATATTAATTGAACTTGGTAATAAGGACCTTCTAGGTCTTACTTAGGCCTTCAACGGCTGAGTCCTCAAATTTAATACTTGATTAAATCCAGGATGTAACTTATTATAAAATCTTACATTAGACAACAGGTACCTATAATATTCTTCTTAATTCCAAATTCCTTCTTCCGAAACATTAATTTCAGACATGTTTAAGATATATGCACCTTCATTCTTGTTACACGAAGTGTTTGGGATGTTTATATACCTTGTAGTTTATTTGATTTACTCCCCATCGCTCGGTTCTCATAAAATATAACAAAAATTGTGTAAACTCATCGGTTACTTTGATTTATGTCCAACAAACCGTAGTGTTCGGGCCACGACTCTCGGCGTCGAAGATTGATGTTGCGTCGCTCCCGGTCGCTACGGAGAAGCAGCACGGCTGTCGTACGATAAATTAAACGCAACTCATATTAGAAGACGCATATTAAGGCCCACTATCATCCCACTTCTACCTTCGCAGAAGATCCCATGCGAGACAAGGACGTAAATAGAAGCGTCACGGCAGGACTGCTTTTTTGTTGTTCCACGAAGAAACAAACCGTTATACGTAACTTTGTTACTTTAATGAAGACAAAGTTAAACACATCTGATTCACAATGACCATGGAACAGTCAAAGTCTCGTCGAAATTGGCTTCAGAATCAGCCACGATTTTATAATTAACAAGTTTTTGTTACAAATACTTATTTATATTTAAATCATCACTAATTATTTTTGTCTTCTCAAAGATAACGCCCCGAATGCGTTTATATTCAAGTATTTTTTCCCCGAGACGCGGTTAGAAACGGCCACGAATGCTCATTAAATCACCATGAAAGAAATATTTCTTGCTTATTTGGGTTAAACATTATGTGTAGCAACAACTATGCGAGTGAAGCGATCTGACCAGATTACTTGGCCGGCCATGGCGTACCTATCTGCAATCGGTAAATGGTTACTTTAAGTCTCGATATGCGAAGCATTCTCCACGGAATGTCACCGTCGCTGTGCTGTACTTATATGTGCCCCGGCGGCGGACTGAATTTTTTCTTATCGCCGATGCATTTTCTGCAAGTTTTCAATGTGAGCTACATGAACGCGCAGCAACGTGCGGCAGTGAGGCTTGTTGCTCGTCTGTCTTGGTTTTTTTACAGAAAACCCGACTTTAAAGGTTATTGTTTTTTAGACACCGTTTATATATGTACGTATTTTTATATACATATAACTGAATGTTGATTGGATTGGTCAAGTTAAGTTTAAGTTTATTTAGTTTTTTTATGCAAGCAACTGACAAAGAAGCAAAGGCAGTCTTGACAGGGATGGCTACCGCCAGGTTCGCAATACCACGTATGTCGCAAAGAAGAATGCTGAGGAGACCGAAACACGTAATATTTCACAGATTCTATGGTTTTGTTCATTTGTTGTATTATACAAACTATATATGTGAGTATAATGGTTATGGCTTTAAACTACTTCCAACAATGTCCATGGTGAATTGATAATCGCATTTTATTTTGTTACACTGCCAGCGCCGATAAGTTAGTAGGTAACGACGCGACCGCCTCCAACGATTGCCTACATTTTTTCATTACCGTCTTAATCTGTTCGGGTGTGGATATTAAGCCGGCAGTAATAACCCGCGCCACTCCCGACTCCCGTCATCCATCACGGGCGGTGCAATCGTTTCGCTGTCAGTTCTATTCCGGGACGCTCCGTTTTCGCTAATGATTCCCCGTCGCCGTGAGATCATGCGACGTTTACAAAGGCCGATAGTACCGACGATTGTACGTGCAAATGGCTCCTCGATCTCGGTATCTCCCGAGGTATTTATTCGAACCGTTTTTGTCCCGAGAGATTCATCTATATCGTGCATTAATCCGACCGACTCGATTTGTAAAAGTTGTTCGCTCAGCGACGCAGCCTCCGCGCGAGCGGCTCGTATAAATAAAAGCACACATCCCGGATTGTGTTCCACGTGAGAGAGTTTATAATTTATTTGCGTCGCAGTTTTCTGGCGACGATTTTCCCACAGGGGCGGTGTCTCAAACGAGCCGCGCCCGCCCTTTATGTGGTTTTTTTGTGGCGGCACAAAATACCCCAGTGGAAAACATTCAGTGATAACTGGTAACAATCGCTGCCGCCCGGATGCTCCCCGGCATTCCGCGCATACCTCGCGTTGGACCTCGACTGATGCTTTTTCATCTAGCACCGCATCACCGCATCCGCTGACCGAAACCTCCAACTCGTGACTGGACCCACAAATTACCATCGATATTCACTTACGATTGTTTTGTACGAGTGCGATTGTCTGATGATATTATATTTTAATACAATTCTACAGTATGTTGAGACATCTAGCGATCTCAATGCTAAAGTTGCCGAGAGAGAGGCAAATTGACATTTAACTAACTAACTGCACTGCACTAGCAGTTGCTATTTAGAGTTTAAATTGCGTCTATGATGGTATTCGTTGAGATATAGCATTTATTATTGATATTGATAACATTGTCGAGTAACGTGCAAATGAGATATTTACGTCCATTTGGTCAGGTTTGTATAATGAGAGCACACTTCAATAAGTATGTTGCCAAATGTCGAATCATGTCAATTCAATCACTAAGCGCAAGTATGTCGAACATTCTAGACAAATCTTTGGCACTTGAAACTTGTACTATAATAATCTTTATTTATTTATAAATGTCATGTACGTAGCAACATACAAAACATTTTATTACCTCCCCGAGTCGTGTATGCGGCTGAATTCATGGAAACGGAACATTTTCACGCCGCGCACCACTAGAAGTAGGTAACGTTTTTATTAATGTCCCATTGTTTCTTAATCGTTCCAGATTTGATATAGCGATAAGTTTCCGTTAAAAGCATAATGTTAAGTAAAGCGGTAACGCCGCTGCCGGGTGTTTTTCGACCGAAAAACGCTGCCGTCAGATCTGAAGCCCGATTTGTGTAATCTCGCAGTTCGATCGCTTTTGACTGACGTTGCTCTTGTAGTTAAGGGGATGTCGATTATTCAACTCTTAAAATGTCTTAGAGGTACGCGACGATAAATAAAAATTCTGCCCACTGAAACCTTAATTAAAATTTCTCGTGCATACCAACAAATACCTTAGTGCTTATGTTTTGGTATGGCATTCGTTTTATTGTATTAGCGTGGGTTCTGGGGTTCGTTAGTATATGAAAGTTAGCGTTGTTATGACACTGGAAAATTTTATCTTTAAGAAAATCTTACTGTCGAGATATTCGCACCGCCTACATACGTACACTCACACTTTGTTACATTATTTATGAAGTATTTTAATCATTTCTATTTAGAGAACCCAATATTATAGGCAGTCATAGAAGATTATTGTTTAAACCCTTGCAAAATTTGTGTACCTACTATGTATATAAGAATACATTTTATTTACAGACACGCGATCCTATTTGTAGAGATACTATCATATTATTTGACTTATCTGATTCTGATCTATCTCTTTAAATATTGTCACTTCGCAATGTTTTGTTATGAGAAGAAGAAACGGCAGAAACACCATAAATGTTTTATGACATACCAAATACACTGATTCTTGCATGGCTGTTATTCACAGACTTACGTACCTTCACATCTCATAAATAATATTTAGTTACACAAGGAAATGCAACTAAGTAGGAAGGTATAAGATAACTACGCTAATAAATTAAGTTAAGTTGAGCAGCTAACGAGAGATAAAATTGGTGTATGTACTTATGTTAATAGTTTTATTGTAAAGATAACTTTACAGTAAACATTTGTTGGTTATTACTTACATGAATAGTACATATCATTTCTGATTGACTGCATCTTAATAATAAATTGTAATAAAACTGTGTAGCCCAGTCAACAGAGAGGTTGTCAGCAGAGCTTAGGATCCCAGGTTCAACTACTGGTCGAGGCAGACATTTATGAGATAGATAAAGTTTAGATTCTCAGGTTATGGTACTTTGTGACTTCAGCTAACCTGAATGTCGGATTAACAAAAAGTCGCTGGGTAAAGTGCACTCAAGAGCACGGAAGACGTTTGCCACGACCGGCGACCGTCCGATCAATTTCCGGTCCCGTTGCTCAACACGATCGATCAATCATTCTTGACTACAAGCGCTTCTTAATACTTAACTATTAGATAATAAGTATTCAGTTACGGATTGGAAAGTGAATCTTTTGTGATGATGTGAGTGATTGAACTGTAGCATCAGCTAAATAGACGATATGTTTACTCTTCAATAACTATTCATTGCAGGGAAGACCACGCAAATCTCACGCCGCGTACCGCCGTTCCACTTACTGACAATAAATCGTATGTCTAGCGTCTCGGTGACTTGTATATTTATTATAATTAACAATAGCAGCATTATACGCGATTTCCAAACTAATCTGCGCAACGGAGATCGTTTGTCACGAAGCAAATTGCTATTTATGAAGATTATCTGTACTTAAACATTGTACACTGTTATGTTTTAATTTATGAATTTGCGTCACGCATCGCATTTCTATAGCGCTTTGTTGTGATTAGACAATTTCTAAATCGACTGTTTGGCATATTTTATCTACTCTAAGTTTTATTCATTTATACAAAAAATACCTATTTAACGTGAAACAAAAACCTTAATTTTATAAAAAAATCGGCTAACCCGGCTTCGCCTAGGTTGAACAGTAATCTATGTCAGTTCTACCGACACCACTTCGCTGACCACTACCATACTTAATATTGTAGCTCAAACAATTTTTTTATGATCAGGTGTACACGTACACGTGTACGTGTACCGCCCTCCCTTCCTTTAGAGACGCTATTATGTTCACCCCATTTTATTGTTTTTAGCGGTCTACGTAACAGATACAAAATAAAAGACTACTTGTTTTTTACATCAACTTTGCTACATACATCAAAAACAATAGGTAATAAAAAAAACTAAGAGATCTTTATTTTTACCAAATACATACAACCCTTTAGTATACCAAAATATTTTTTCCATAAGTTGCATAATATTTATAACCCACACAGTCTCGCTACATAGGTTGTTAATCACCCGCCGTTGCTTTGCTTCGATAAACCTACCTTATTTACTTGTTATTTTGTTTCTACATAATTATTTAATTTTAACCTTGTTTATTTATTTGACCATAGTATAAAACAAAGTCGCCGTGTCTGACTTGTGTCTGTTACGTATGTTTTCTGTCTGTCTGTCTGTTATGTACCTATCTTTAAAACTACGCAATGGGTTTTGATGCGGTTTTTTTAATAGATTGTAATTGTTTCTTAAAGTTTTGTGTAAATTGGCTGAAATATAACGATAACTGATGTTAAAATTCATTATTTCGATTATGACTCCAATGTAGCATCATTAATCGTGTAATTGTGTGTTAATTAGTAGAATTGTTATTTAATTAGTTTCTAATTAAGAATAACTACTAAATAAAATAATAAATCCAATTCCAGAGACTCAAAGCGCTATTTTCATAGTTAAATCTAGCGATATTTGTGCTTTCTTATACATTTTTTTATACTTTTTTCATAATCTACGCTAAAATGTCTTGAGACTAAAAAGTTAAAAGCTACTTTCACACATACGGTTAGAGTTGATATAAATCAGCAGAAGCTTGTTGTGGATGTACGTATTGTCCGTACTTGAAAATACCTTTAGTAGACATCTCACCTCCGTACATTGTTTCCACCGCAAACGGTACGACTCATAAATAAAGCATTGCTATTTAGCTAACAATCGAGCTCCGATGGGCATTTGGTCAGATTCCGTGGCAGCCACGTGTGCTCGCCTCCGCATGCCTCGGGCTGAATATGCAACCCTTGCTACTTGAATTTTGGCCCCTATTCCGAATATTCCATGCACATCGAATATAATGTTGGCGAATAATTCATGTACCGACTCGAAACTCGCTCGAAATTCAATCGTCGGTCCGGTATTGCAATTCATCGAGTATCTCTTTATTTGTGCTGCACGTAATATAGTCTAATTTTGTAGTGTGTTGTAATAAATACACCTTATTACCTAACGTACAGTGTAGTGTCAAACTTTCTAAGAATAAAATACTTGTGTACAATTGAAGGACTCTTGTTCTTGGACTCTACATTAGCCTTGTTGCCATTTAGCAATATCTTCAACTACTCATTTATCTGAGGAGGCCAAGAGCATACTCCACCACGCTGCTCCATTGCTGGAGCTGAAGGATTGGTGGAGCAATATCTACGCGCACAACTATTGAAACTTACAAGGGTTGGAATTGATTTATATTTAAACTGCAGTAGATGAGCGGTCTTAATGGTTTTAAACACTAATATAAGAGCATTAAAAGATGTGTTATCAATTTCACCAACCGATTACATCAAAGATAATATTTTATAAAAAAAAATACGTATAGACAATTTTTTATGTCTAGGCAAATAAAGATATTTTGATTTATTTTATGACATTCAAAAATACCCGTTATTATATAAGATTTCATTGCAATATTTGTACCAGGGCTTGGAAACCGGTAAAAATTAACCGGTATTATAACGGTTAAACCGGTTTTATCGTAAAATTCCGTTCCGGTGCGGAACGAAATAGGAGCGATAATTTGAACCTAAATAAACCGGTTTATTCCTAAGCCGCGTTGCGTCGGTCGCGGCGCGCGTAGGTACTCTCGCAATGTTCGTGTTGTGACTTGTTGAACTACCGCGGTGCGCGTCGCTTGCAAGAGCAGTCAGTTTGTATTACGTATTGAAGTTCGAACCTCGCGATAAACCCAACCATAATATGTACGTAGGTAGGTATATACACACAAAATTTCACCCTAATTAAGAGTAATTCCCGATAATAATAATGAATATACAACCTTGTTAATTAATACTATTATTACTATTATTATTTCTCCGAACGACTCGTCGTGCTCAGGCTGGGAGCTTGAGAGCCAGTTCTTTCTTTCTTTTTCTTCCCTCTTTCTTGGCCGGCAACACAGCAGTGATGCCATTGGTGTTGCTGATGTCCATGGGCGACGACAGCCACTTACCATCAGGTGGATCGTCAGCTCGTTTGCCGGCTATTTCCATAAAAAGGGTTCGAACATTTTTTTATGGAACCTGGCATATCTACAAGTTCGCCATTTTGAAAAACATCGTTTCAGTGGCCAGTGATGAAACATGTCCCAATAGACGGAGTAAGTGATTACAATCAAAATGTATTCAGGGATGATGTGTCGTAAATTATATACCTACTTTCTGAGATATTTGAGTTCAAAAATTAAAATAATTATTATTAATAAACTCAAATATCTCAGAAAGTATATAACTTAAGACATTTCATCACTTAATACTTTTTGATCGTAATCACTTAGTCTACCGATCGACACATGTTTTATCAATGTCCGCCGAAACTATAATTTTTGCTTTATTTTTCTACTTTTTTGAACTCGAATATCCAAGGAAGTATATTACGACATTTCATCACTGAATACTTTTTGATTGTAATGACTTACTTCGTCGATTGACTCATGTTTCATTACTGGCCGCCGAAACGAAATTTTTTCAAAATGGCGGTACTTCTAGGTATGCCAACTAGGTTCAATGCACTTTAGGATTTAGACAGTTCAGATTTTATTTTTGACAGAAAAATTTGTAGTACCTATCTATCTGTCCATAATAGCATTTGTCAAAAACCGCGCGATTACCGCCACTTAGGTGCTTGATCAGACACGGCGGGAACCGCGCGGTTTGAGAATCGCGCGGGAACCACGCGGGTCTTATTTACACAGTCGTTCAGACATAATCGTTCAACCGCAACTCTCTCTCTCTTTCAGTCGTACGCTCACTGCTGAGCATCGTGATGTTCCGATCTCATTAAGGTGTTTTTGGACTAACTGCCGCCATTTTCCGCGGTCTGAGGCACAGTGTATGGCTTCGCTGAGTCGAATATTAAGTTGCTCGGACACCTGGTCTATCCATCTTTTCGGGCTCCGACCCCTGGATCTTTTGCCGTCCATCTTTCCAGTTACCATGAGCTTCTCCAAGTTGTCGTGTGGTTTTCTGGCGATATGTCCGAAATACTTAAGTATTCTTTACAGACATATGCTGGAGAGTCTTTTCTTTACGTTCAACTCGTTGAGGATGGAGACGTCCGTTCTTTGGGCTGTCCAGGGGATACGTAACATGCGGCGCCAACAAATCATTTCAAAAGCATTGATGCGCTTTCTGTCACTTGCTTTCAGTGTCCAGGACTCAGCGCCATATAGAAAGATTGGGAAGACAAGCGTTCTTATGATATACATCTTCGTCTTTTTTAGTACATTCCGATCTTTCCATATCTTGTCAAGCTGGCTCATTGCGGAATTTGCCATGCCAATCCTTCGCCTGATCTCGATTTCTGATCCTCCCTTGTTGGAGATAGTGGAGCCAAGATACAGAAAACTATTCACGGTATCATAACGGCTCAGTGCAGTCCCTGCTCTGACTGTGTCGGATTTGTCGATGATCATTAGCTTGGTTTTGGCCTGGTTAATTTTGAGCCCCATTTCCTTACTGACATCCTCTAAACGCTGTATCAGTTCTACCATTTCGGTTTCTGTGGCTGTAATTAATGTAGTGTCATCGGCGTAGTGTAGATTCGAGACCCGCGTGCCTCCTACTGTTACACCACCATCCCAACCCTCTAAGGCTATGCGCATTATATATTCGCCATAAATGTTAAAAAGGATAGGTGAGATGACGCAACACTGTCGCACGCCTTTCTCGAAACTGAATTCCGACGATTGTGCGGTGCCGACTTTTACTGTTCCATGTCCTGACATGTATAAAGATCTTATGAATTATATCAAATGTACAGGCACCCCCATTTCTTTCAGTACATTCCACAGATGCTTCCAGCTGACACAGTCGAAAGCCTTTTGGTAGTCTATAAAACACATTACTGCTGGGATGTTAAATTCATAACACTTCTCCACTAGCCATTTTACATTCAGTATTTGTTCCCTTGTCCCTTTTCCTTTAACAAATCCAGCTTGCTCTTGTGGGATTTGCCAGTCTAGGTAGTGGCGCAGTCTGCTGTTGATTATATGTAGCAGTACCTTGCTAGTGTGTGATATGAGAGCAATGGTTCTATAGTTTTCGCACTTTTTAGTCGCACCTTTTTTGTGAAGAGGTAGTATAGCCGAATGTGACCAATTATTAGGCCATTGGCAATTTTTCCAGACTGACTTCCACAGTTCCAGGACTTTTGTTATTCCTTTCTCACCCAGAGCTTTGAGAGATTCAGCTGTGATGTTGTCTATGCCGCCTGCTTTAT
Source organism: Ochlodes sylvanus (assembly GCA_905404295.2). Taxonomy (NCBI): domain Eukaryota; kingdom Metazoa; phylum Arthropoda; class Insecta; order Lepidoptera; family Hesperiidae; genus Ochlodes; species Ochlodes sylvanus. The sequence continues at coordinate 10,697,247 of FR990130.1, read as the reverse complement.
GTGCCTTAAGCTTTCTTACCGCTGCTACAACCTCGGCTAGTATGATTTCTGGTTCCAGTTCCTCTGTGCTACTGTCACGCTCCCAGTCTGTATTTATGTCGACTGTCTAAACTGTATAGGTCCTTACAGTATTCCTTCCATCTATCCGCCACCTTTGCGACCTCATTGATTGTGTTTCATCCCTGTCTTCTATTGACCACGAGTGAGATTTGAATTTCTGTGTTATGAATCTCACTTTCTTGAAGAGATCTGCCGTTTGGTATTTATCAGCATGGCTTTCTATTTCTGCACAGATGTTCGACAGAAAGCAGTTTTTGTCACGCCTGCAACGCCCTTGGATTTGTTTGCTAAGTTCTCCATACTCTTAGTTGTTAGTGGGCGTATCAACAGATTTCAGAGCTTTCCTCTTCTCGATGATGTCCCAAGCCTCGTCACTAATCCAGCTTTTCTTCTTGTTGTGTTTTGGACGCCTTTGAATGATATCGTTAAACGCTTCTGTTACCAAGGTCTTAAAACTGCTCCATTGTTGTTCTACACCAACGATTGCGGATTTATGGTCACTCTCGAAGGCTGTCTCAGTCATCCTTTTAAAGAGTGCTGTCTCAGCCTCCGCAAGTCTTGCTGGTTTCCGCGCAAATGTTTTGGGGGTTCGCAGACGAAGGCGTATTTTTGCAACAAGCAGTTGGTGATCACTACCGCAGTCCGCGCCGGGTAAGGTTTTAGCATTGATTAAGCTCGATCTCCATCTATGGTCTACTGTGATGTAATCAATTTGGTTGCGATACCGATCTCCGGGTGACTTCCAGGTGTACAGACGGCGTTTGTGATGTTGGAAGAAGGAGTTAGTTACTGCGAGATTGTTAGTTATGCAGAACTCCAGAAAGCGTTCGCCCCGCTCGTTCCTTGATCCAAGTCCATATTTTCCTACCGTGTTGCGGATGTGATCATCTCCTCTGGTGTTCCCTATTTTTGAGTTCCAGTCGCCTTGCACAAACAGCATTTCTCGACGTGGCAGTAATTTGATAGTTTCGTCGAGTATTCCATAGAAATTATCTATATCTTCTTCACATGACTGCGCTGTTGGAGCATACACCTGAACTATGTTGAGAGGAAGTGGCTTGCACTTAATTTTTATAGATATAATTCGGTCGTTATCAGCATTATAGCCCAACACACAGTTGTTCAACTTACGTGGTAATAGTATTCCTACACCATTTCTGCTTACTGTATCGTGACCTGAGAAATACAGTGTATTGCCTCCTTCCGTTATGAAATGACCCGATCCTTTGAGATGGGTTTCTGATAGCCCAAGTATAGCGACGTTATGTGCTTGCATCTCTTTCTCCACAATCTCGAGTTTTCCTGGTTGAACTAGGCCACTGATGTTCCAGGCACCGATGCGATGCGGCAAACGATTTGGGATTTTACCCGTTTGGCCTTCAGTAGCATTTGCCTCCACCCAACCCTGATGACATACTCTGGCGAGGCCTTCGGTAGCCAATTTCACACTTGACGACCCGGGAATCGTCGAGCGCCGGTTGTCAAGCGGATCGTCCGACCTCGCAATATCATTTTCTGTGCTTGTCATTGTTGAGGTCGGAAACATTCTCTTGGGAGAGATAGTGGCAGTGGTTTCCCCTTGCCTTCTGCGCCGGGACTTTTAGAGGTTATTTACTTCCTCTAGGCCTCCGTAGCCTCTCCTGACCAGGTCAGGGTTCGGGTTATCATATCCGCCGCCCGATGCTCGGCGTTGTCAGCTCTTTAGCACCACCCGGAGGACACTTGCAGGGTGGTAAAAGGTATCTCCTGCGGACGCGAGCGACTCCATCCTCCAAACTCAACCGCTAGAAAATAGAATCGCGCGGTGCCCGCGCGGTTCTATTACTATGGAGATCTTCCCCAGCGTTCAGTAGCTTTGCGGGCACCGCGCGATTCAATACGAGAGCACTTCTGAGCTAGCTATGGATCGCTTCGACACCGAGTTATTTATTGATTAAGTGGAGAAAAGACCATCCACCTTGAAACAATCAAGATGGAAGTCAGGGCTCGTTCAGACACGGCGATAACCGATTGATAAAATCGTGCGGTTTTAACCGCAAAAATGTCGACTGTTCAAACATCGGCGGTTAGTTAGCAATTAGCGATCAGTTTCAAGATGGAAGTCAAGGTTTCAGATGCCTTCATGGAAATAAGGTTGTTACAGCATAAGATAAGCAATTACGATTATGGTAATTAATTTTTTGTTTGATCGATTTGACCATATTTAGTTGCAGTTTGTGCTTTTCACTTAATCCATTCTTCTATTTTTAATAAACTCGTAAAAATATAATGAGTTGTTTGGTGGAATAAAACGCGTTTGTGTAATGGTATGTTTACATTGTGTCCAGATCGAATTTGCACCAAGTATAGCTCAGGCGTGCTGTCGTTGTGACGTGTTAATCGCGTGGTGCCCGTAACACTACTAAACGCTGAGGAAGATCTCCATAGTAATAGAGGCGCCGCACGATTCTATTTTCTAGCGGTTGAGCGCGATTATGTCTGAACGATTAAATAATTACCTGCGTAAATAAGAGCCGCGCGGTTCCTGCGCGATTTTCAAACCGCGCGGTTCCCGCCGCGTCTGAACAAGCACTTAATGATTAGGATGAAATTTTGTGTTCAAATAAAGTTTTACTTTTTAATTAACATTAAATTAAAAATAAATATACAATATATCAATGACTGCCGTGACACATGAGTATCTGATAAGATAATTATGCAAACAACAACGTTATGTTGAATAAAAACGACGCGCTCAACGTCAACGCTCGGACTGTGCAGTGTGCACATTCAAGTCTTGTCTTGAGCGAAAAATTGAACCGGTTAATAAAAAATACCCATATTTTTCCAAACCGGTTTAAAAACCGGTTCAAAGGAACAGAACCTTTTTCAAAAAGTTCCCCCTGAAATTTCGTCGAACCGGTTCGGAAAATTTACCGGTTTCCAAGCCCTGATTTGTACAATGTTTACATATATAATAAAGTCGACCGAAATACATAACTAATGAAAATTAGATAGACATGTACCTAATTAATTTGAATGTAATATTATGCGTCTACCATATGTAGGTATTATTTTGTTCGAGTTTCTATTACCAAATCGCGTTTTTTGTGAACAGACAAGTTTATAACACGTGTTGGGTTGTCGCAACAAACTTAAGGAATATTACCAATATACGAACTCTATACCTGAAGTGTACTCGATTGATTACTTTCAGAACTCCTTGAATGCGAGCTTTTATATTTCGTAAATTTCATCAGACGTTGAGTATGTCAATAGCTGCCACTTTATTAAACTGCCATTGCATTGAAAATATCTGTGACCTACAAAACCTTTTGTTAATTCCGGCGAAGGAATAGACCAGCTAATTGATGAAAAGTGGTCACCTCGTCTGGATATAGTGAAACAGGAGACGCTGAATCCACGCCTCTAACGCTGCAAACATAACACGGTGGATTTAAAGAGACTCGCTGCAAGGAGTCCTACCATGGTGATAAGGTCTTTACCTGCTTGATTAGGTTTGCTAAATTGCTACCAACAAATAAATTAAACTTCTCGTACCGTTGCAGGCTAAGAAGGAAGGGATAAATCCTCTTCCTAGCGGCCTCTCCAACACTGCAAAGACATTCATTTAAAGAGCCTCGGTGCAAAGAATCGTTGAGACAGTCTCTGCAATGTTCTCTCCGCTCGTATGCTGCAATCATCGGATTGTTTATCTGCTTCACTACTCCTTCTGGAATCATCAACCTGAACCATTACATTCTGTGCATATTTATAACACGTGTTTTAATTTTCAGGTAAGTGACAAATGGGAAGTTTACACCGGTGATCGGTTCGGTCATGATGCACCCAGCCGGATACTACGCTAACCTCGGTAAGATTGCTGGTTGTAACTTGTCATTGTCATTTTGAAACATTTCCTCACTGTTGGCGTTATTCTTCGTGCTGATTACGTAGGTGGGTGCAAAGACAGCTTTCAAAACTATGTAGGAATTTTGTTTGTACAGGTTTTTTAAAATATCAACTTTATGATTAATCTTATTTGTTATGTCTATTTTTTTATCTGTACGTCTCGTGGATTGGAGGCATTAAATTTTTGACTAGTATTATTACGGTTACGGGCTGTCTAATGCTTGGTTTCTATTAAAGGTGTTAACTACCTGTTCTCCAAAGTGTTTCTACAAAGATCTTACCAAGACCAAAATTTGCTAGAAGTAACTTGCTTCTTAAAAGATAAAAACACATCAAAAGACGATGTCATAACTTTCATCCAATAAATCGTATTGTTTTAGTACAAAACTATCGCATATCGTTATCACAAACACTTTATCTGTCACACTCATTCTTATCCTCTTGCTATCGTCTTTATCTTTTCTGCGAAGCGTGTGGTAATCCATAGTAATATGACGTCACGGAGAAAATTCAAATCTCACCATTATTTAATCTTATCAACGCAATGACTTCTGAGTCGACGCACTGTGGCATCGTCGGAATAGTTTAATACATTTGCGTTATACATACAATTGCGTTTGTATAAAGAGTAATGTTGTGTTAAAATTTATCGTCTTATGCACTTACCACACATGTAGGTGAATAAAAATTATCAAGTATGTTTTCAACTATGTGCTTGTATGTTTATTTGATTGTGCCATCAGTGTCATAAAATATTTTACCTTGTAACTCGTGAATATCATTTATAGTAGATGCTTCTGAAAGTTTAACATTGTAGAGAAATAGCTGATACAAGCGGTACATACCTGCAACAAAAATACGGTAGGTATTCAAATTTGCTCAGAAACTTAATATTTACTTAACAAACCTTAAACCTCAATTTAGCAGCCCTAGGGCGCTAACAAGGATTAACTATTGATATACGGTAATAACCAAGGAAAATAGCTGCCATTGTGGAGGGATTCATGGTATTTTCAACAAACAACTTCGTTTTAGTTTTATAATAGCAAATTATATTAGAATAGGCAATAGGTAAATTCCAAATGTATCTGGTGTAATTTAAGTTTTTTGGAGAAGATAAGCTCTGTTATCTTTACATAGTAGGTCTCAGAAACTGCACAATTGTACCAGATACTACATTATAGCATGTAGGTCGCGATCTCAACCAGTAGTCTGACTGCACGTAATTGAAAAAAAGATCACCACTCCACTTGTAAATGGTGTACTTTCACTTACTAATTAAGCGATTAAAGGACGTCGGTGAAACGCCAAATCAACATTCGCTATAGGCGAATTCCCTTGCGAATAATTTAATGTTTAATGTACAGAAATATTTTTATTTATGAGTGAATCGAGGAGAGTTGCGTGACCTACCGAGCGATAATTTATCATTTCCGCCGCCATGATGTATGCAGTAGTAGGTCTGTAGGGGATTGTAAAATTGGATTTGTTAGCCCCAGCCCGTTATAGGATTAAGCTGTATGCTTCGACGGCTAGTTTATCTTCGTTTCTCGCTGTTTTATGCAGTCACAAAGGAAATGTTTTGATTTCAATACAACGGTCATAATATACATGTAGATATTTTATTCAGTATCTAAAATTCTTCAAGTGAAACTAGTGTCGCATCTTCTCGCTCGTTCATTATTTGTGTTGGTATATTTTGATCCTCTTCATTTATACTGCTATCGGACTAACCCTGCCTCCATCTATCTGACGTCCATATTTTGTTATTCTTTGACTCATAATTCAGAAAAAAGATCAAGAAGTGCTTTAGGCCTCCTCAGGTATGAGGAGAGCCCCGTGCAGAGTAGTGGGCCGTTAATGGGTTGAAGTGTTCGATTATTCATATCAGTTTATACGACCTACTTTTCAATGGAAATTATTTTCGGCTTATCTAACACAGATATAATTCAATATCATTTTCCGAGGGATCATGATAATTTAATGAAATCATTCACTATGTTTGATCTGATAGCCAAAAATAAATGGATTTTAAATGAATATGTCTGATTCACGAATGGCCTACTCTTTGGTATAATTTATTATGATAATTATAGGTACCTACTCCACGACCAACCATGTGTGTTCATTTTTATCTTGACCAATATAATTATGACATAGGTACACCCCACTACTGTATAAACACATTATATTCTGATCACCTCATTATACAGCAATAACCGCGATTTTAATCACTATTTAACTGGTTTCGTAATGCCATTCAAGTTCAAGATTATGAAAACAGATAGCACACCTGTTCGCTTAACAAACACTGATAATGTTTTCGTATCTTGTACTTGTGCACTAAAATGTTGGTTTATTTTTTAAATATAGAAGAGAAGCGAGTTTATAATAAATATAATTTTCTTGTTAATTAAACTGTTTTATGTCCATTGTAGTGTAGGATCGTGATTTCATTTTTTATAATACTTAGAACTTAATGCGAAATATCTTTCGCAGTTCACTACAGGCTATGGTTGATCATTGATGATTGGAAGCCTAAAAAGTACTCCACCGTGTTGCTATATTTCAGATTGACGATTGATTGAAGGTTAATCCCAAGATTGATTCGAAGAGATGTTTTGGAACAAATTAATCAATAAAATCAGATGTTATTGAAGTTTGATGATGTATTTTAAAGTACCCATCAAGTTAACTGACGTCACGTACTCAAAGCTTGATCTTAAAAGTTGGACATCTTTGGTAGTCTTAAAATATTGACGTAAATAATTAATAACTCTGAATACAATTATTTCATATTCTTACCAAGATCACAAACGGAATAATTGCGCTATGTATATTAATGCACATGAACTTATCTGTCTCTGTTATCACATCAAGTCGTTCTATAACCCAATATCCCAAATTACATATGAACGTAAATTGACTAGTAACATTTTTTTAAAAAGAACAAAAAATTAACAAAGGTTTAATAAAAAACGCAAAAATATCTACAATGTTACACAAAACATGTTTTGAAACATTTTGTTCTATACGTGACATCGTAAAGTCTATTGGATTTGTAATTTTTAATTATTTTAACATTATTTGATTTACCAATAATTTCGCACCAACTATTATGTAAATGGATACATACATTTTTATAGTTTTAAACTATTACATGGAGCATATAATGACTAAACATTTGTATTACGCATATATTACATTGTAGAGCGCTATTGACGACTCTTATAGCATCTTTGACACGCTCATGTGTGTTGTGTACGTATTATTATTCGACGGGTTTTTACATTTGCATTAAGTTGACATTATTGTAAATGTCATTAGTTAGTATTCTATTAGCGGCGAGATATTAGATCCGAATTTGTCGATAACACTGCTAGTCGTTTCCGACACATGACTCATAGCTAATTTGCAATTCGTGAGAACTCTGTAAGGTTAAAATTATTACTATTGGAAATATTTAAGTGTAAGAAAGATTTGTTGAAATTTATTTTAGGCATAATAACAGTAAGTTCTTTCAGTTTCATGGGCGTGTTGACGTCACAGATGCTGTGCATGTCTCGGAAAACGCTCGAAACGATGCCCATACTTATACAAATTATATATTTCGTATTCAATCTTGAGTAAATTTGCATGTCGCCTGATCGCGGGCAGGCTAGCATGTGTAATTCGCAAATCGGTTGAGCTGTTATGCGTCACGCAATGATCTTCTCATTTGGAATTGATGCTTTTACTTTTTTACTTCGTTATTTTTTGTTGCACAGGTTGTGCTGCTATCAAAATAATATTGTATCAGATTCCATGGAAATTTTCTATCCGTATATTCTGTTTACAAGTACATATTATAAAATATTTTGTTCCTGATTTGAATATGATTTGAATATTTGAATGTATGAATGGAAGTACAAACGTTTTGGTTTAAGTTGTTCTGCTAAACACTTTTCTATGTATAATCTCATGACATGTTCGAAGAGATAAATAGTTTGTATGTTTTATTTATTTTTTGTTTCGCTGCAGTAGACAACATGAATTATCACGTAAAGAAGAAATTCGTATATTAACTAGTTCATCGGTACCTAGTTATTTCTTGCGGGAGCGTTACTTTATGTAAGTAGGTGGAATCTGCGTAAGGAAGTTTAATAGTTCTAATCCCCCTCTTCCCGTGAGCGCTTACAAATCGGCACCAATTCACTTCATTCGCGAGGGTTAATTGCTCCGTTCAGGTTGTAGTGTAGTGAACCGGCTTGATTGGCCAATTATATACCGCCGATATCTTCCAAGGATCGAAAACAAGACGCGATTAATTCTTTGTTAGCGATAGTTTTGGCAAGCATCATGTAGGTAGGTGACCGCTGCTTCTCCTAAAGATTGAGATTGAATGTTTAATTTGTACCTAAGCATTTAGTTTTATCGAAAAACAAACCTTGAAGGGGATAATTATATTATTAGATATTTGGTGTGTGGGTGTTCCCTTCTCAGTACGAACCGTAAATAACGATTAATTGGTTTGTTGTTATGAGAATGTGTTTTATCTTTCATTTATTCAAAGATAAATTCTAAATTCAACGTTTAGGTATACGTGATACGTGGTCCATTACCATCGGAAACGTCGATTTTATAGCTAAGAATAACCATAAAAGTATGATTTAAACGTCGCCTCAGCGTAATAAAATTTCAAACACTACACCAGAACACATAAGCCTATACACATTTAATGTGTCCAATTTTTTGGAACATCGTAGCGTTTCCACGTGAGTAATTTGCACATAAATAACCCAATTATCGCGTAATGAGTAGGCTGTAAACAACTACGAAAGTACGTGATCACTAAAGACGCCCATTAGCCAAACGATGTCGGTGATTTCAATGGCTGTGAGGCAAACAAGTGAACTCGGAGCACAAATTGTTTGCGTTGAGGAAAAAAGTGGCCGAGCTAATGTTCGTCTCGCAGGCTTCGACTCCTTTGACGGGCGTTCATAATGAAGAATCGGGAAGTACAGCGGAGCGGATGCAGCGAGTGCTGAGTGCAGCATGTGAGCGGCGAGCTCGGACGCCTCTGTGGGCCCGAAGTGACATAATATGGCTCGCCCCGCCCACGCGCTCTCGCTCACTCACCCCGAGTGCGAAAGGGACGCGGCGACTCCCTCCGCCGAAGCCTCCGCGCCGTGCTGTTTCTAAGAAAAGCCAACTGTTATTATCTAGCGCGGTTTGTTCTCGACCTCTCGCCGCCGCGCCGCTTTACTTGGCCGCTCTCATGAATGAAACCCTGCGCCCGCAGGTGCGCACCCCGGAGCGTCAAATTTCGCGGCAATTACCCACTTCTAAATTTGAGCGATTTTAAGCACGCCACATGATAATTTTCGGTGGTCGATGTTTAAACGCACTGGGCTAATTTCGCTAAGAATTGTGCACAGGAAGTAATTTTGGGAATATTGAGTTTCGATTTGATTGGGAAGATCTGTGTCTACATGCTTCCCGCCGTCAATCTCGCTGCGTGGTTTCGTTCGTAGATTGTACATCAATCACACTTCAGTTGGCACCGGTACGTGTGATAATTTCGGCGTATGTTTAACAAGCTTCACGCTTGTTGCCAATGATTGAATAATCAATCAAATTCATTAATAATTTATTAATGGGTGCGAATGGTGGCAGAGGATTTAATTTTATGCCAAATGAAAAGTAAGCTGCGGGATAACGTTCTTTGTCTTGCTTAACTGTTTGTTTGTTACTCATAACTATTTTTGAATCACAATTATATTGTAGTTCTTTTTATAAGATTTATAAGTAAAACATCAATGTTGGATATTCTATCATAGCTCATTTATATTTATTTATTTATTTATTATTTATATTTATTCATGCATCTATTTCCACTTCTCTCAAACATAATGGTACAATATATTTTTATGACAAAACAAAACTTACCAAAAGTTCTTGTTTTAGAAAGACCCGGACCATCATCTTTCATTACATTTAACGGAACTCAATGGAAACCAATCTTTTACAAATACTTTTTGTTCGCATTTGTAGGGCTATTTTACAAAGACAACTCAAAGCGATAGGATTCATAACTTTTAAAAATGAATATTAATTGAAATGAAAATGAGTCTTAATTAAGATTGATTAACATTGCCAATTAAATGGTAACAACAGTCAAAGAGTTCTCAATATCGTAATGAACTATTTACAGCGATTAATAAGAATTAAACGCCGGATAAGGAGAGAAAGCATACAGCCGGAGCCGATGGTGTTACGAGTACTAGGATCGCAGCAGTTGGGCGGCGTTAAGGCTATGATTGGCGCCGTTTCGGCACTCAAACCCGTCCGACCGGTCGCTCTGTCGCAACAGTAGCCTTACGATTGCTGGCACATGATAAAATATACCTTTGTTTTGTACTTTATAATCTTGACAATACTTACATGTTTACTACATGACGTAGTTGAATAATTTACTATGTTTACTTTTGATTTAAGACTTAATTGCTTTCACTTTATTATGATGAAACAGTTTCTGCACATTGTGTCTTATAAAGGCTTCTAAGCAAGAATCCTAAAGGCTTATAAGGACTAATAAAATTATTTACGCTTCTATTGATGTTTAGAAGTTACGTATTGACGTTTATCCGTAAATATTACTGGTTCATGAAGTAAATATCTATATGTATATGTATTGACATTAATAAGAACTACAATTGATTTCAGATTAAATTAATTCAAAATTTCAGTGTCATCGTCCAAATTTTTCCGTTCTGTTAGAAACTAATTAATTTTTTTAGACAAGCTTGAATTTCTTCGGCTAGGATAATACAATAACGACGCGTAAAAACTTCTCTTTCACCTGATTTAACTTCACTATTATTTTTGTTTTTGTGAAACTTATAGGTTACCTTAGTTTTTATGACATAACAATTTAAACGTCTATCGAGAGTGTTCATAGCCGTATTTAATAACTTTTTACCATGACAATAGTCTTCAGTTACTTTTATATTGTTTGTAAGTCTAACTACTATATCATTTTTGTTTGAGATCTTCTTAACTATCTTATACTATTAAACAAGCAATTTTGGTATCGTTTTGTAAATGTGTAATAGGTTTCTCGAAAACCGCTCTAACCATTTCGATAAAAATGTAAGCTAGTAGTTTTTGGGTCAAGATATTGATTTATCACAGTTTTACTTTCGAAAACTTTTAGTTTCATGCATTTTGGTGAAACCATCTGGTCAGTTATGTTGAAGTATAAATAAATTAAACAGTTTAAGAACTCCTTAAAATTTTATTAGGTTGACACTAGATAGCACTGTTACCTAATTCACTTGCCTATTACAATAAAACCTGGCTCGTCCAGAAGGAGTGCCGTCTATGAGCTAGTATCTGAAATTTAAATTTATTGGGAAATATGTATAGCCATAGGCATATCGAAGCAAATTTGCCGGTAAGACTTAAAAATTTAAAAATATGATTCTTCAGGAGGAGTACCAAAATTCTCCTCACCATATTCTATTTGTTATTAAAAATTAAGATTTGTAATAGTCTTTCAGCCGTATAACATAAATTACTTATGCATATTAAATGGCATATTAGATAGGTGTTTATTATTATGACAAATTAGAATTACATCATCTGTGCTACAGTACCGGCACGACTCGTTTTGAATTTTTTGATATCGCTTGAGATATTGTAAATGGTAATGTAATTTCCTACTAGTGTACAGCTTCGTGTCATGTGGACACGTTTCTCTGCGGGCGACGCGTTGCAAAAAACAATTAACGATTCACTGAGACGCGATCATTTCCACCCAATCGGAAAATTCCTGTAATCTTGTAGAAACTTTCTTCAGTGATCATTGCTAACTTGATAATCTGCACACGCTAACCGTGTGTTGGATTCCACCTGTACGCGGCTCGGGTGCCAATGGAATTGCAATCGTCCTATATTTTCATATGCAAAAATCGCTGATCGTCATGCATCTTCTCATTGGATATAAGAATAAAAATCATATTAGCAAGTGACACACGTCTTAGCTCCTTAGCATATGATGTTTCAGAGCATTCCTAGCTCGTGTATTATCTACAAGATAAGAGGAACCAAAGTGGGAGTGACATCATCACAGCCCACACCGTGTCGCGATAACGAAAGTGTTCACTCGGTAACCTTTATACAATAGTCAGATGAATAATAATAACAATACTTTCAGCTGATTCAGGGCCGCGGGGGCCGCTCAAAAATTAACTTTTAAGCTGTACAGGTGCTTGCAAGGGACCATTGTGATCTTAACGATTAGGACTTTAGTGTCGTATTTTTCAATTGGTGTACGAGTCTTCTTAAAAGAAACTAATTCGGAAAATGTACAATTCCACAAAACGTCAATTTATAAAATGGACAATTCCCTTAATACCCAATTCTCAAAACGGACATTCACCACGGAGTAAGCCTTGAATGAAAATAAGTGTTTATACTTTAAACGATTCCTTTCGAGTGAAATGAGAGTAAAAATAACGATCCATTTCTCTCGTCTCGTGTTTGTTTCGAACGGCAATGGAGCTCTACTCAAGCGAAGTTGACTTGGCACAGACAGGAGCATATCGGATTGAAACTCGAAATTTCAAACCGGTTTTCTCGCATCTCGCGTCACTGTCACACTCGCGGTGGTGGGTATTCTCCCTCTCGTTTCGTGACTCACCGTTTTTACGTATCACGACGGCGCGGCTGGCCGCTCTACGCACTTCATGGTCATTCGTTCAACTCCGTCACGCTTTGACTGCAATAAGTGGACGTTATGCGACAATATATTAATGTCCAAATTAAAAAGTAAACATATTTGTAGACCATGTTATGAAACTGGTACTGTAAGTTGCATGTTTGTTTTGAAATCAATAGGTACCAATTACTATGTATTTTTATGCAATGTATATTAAGTAGGTCCTATTTGTTACCAATCTAGTTACAAATTTGCTACGAAACAAAAAAAGTACGTAATAATCTATTGAATCTTAATTATAAAGGTACAAATAATAAATTAATCTTATTACAGCTATATGTTAATCAAAGCTTCATATAAATAAAAGGGCGTGAGTATTGTTTGTTGTTTCGAAAGCGTCTCTCGCGTAAAGAGCATTTTACTTGTCATTGTGAATTTAGCGTTCTATAAACGTTTATGCTCATTTGGCGCGCTTTTGTATAAACAAAATAACCGCGTTATGCTCCCTGAATCTGTTGTTATTTTAAAAAGTTCATATGGTTCCAGTATTCTGTAAACGCCGAGCCGGCTTTGATAAACTTGAATTTTATCTAAAGCAAAACGTTAAACGCGTATTCGTTCGATATTCAATGTACTGAGGTAGTCGTTCCCCGCTTGTTCGTGAACCGTAATCATACCAGCTCATAATGATAAGTCATCAGCGATACTTTTTTGCGCTCGTGATTAGTAATGAATGGCCCCAGAGTGCAGCACTCGGAGGTGTAGAAAGAGAAAGGGATCTTATTCAAAAGTAGGTAATGTTTTTGCCGTTCGCGTTGCTACAGCGGGCGGGTTCTGGCGCATGATTCATTGGCGCGTGGGCAGAACTTATTATGCTCGCTCCTCTATCCGCACCAGATAACTTTTTCTTTTGGCCCGGCGTCTAGGAAAGCTCCTGACTTGACTAATAACTCACTTGTAATCCATTCACGGCTGCGCTGTTTACTCTTCTACGAATTGTAGTCGAGTGCGTACGTCTGAAGAGCTATATAAACGACGACGAACAATAGCGCGGTTCCTGTATAAATTACTATAATTGCACAAAAGCTATCTTCATAGAATCTGAAACAGGCGCTCATTAAGACTTTATTGTTACGTGGCATAGTGTTATTTACCTTTCACGGATGTCAACTCGACGCCAGCACAGCTCAGGGCTTATATCAAAAACAGATCCTTTGCCCGTGCCCGTGTTGTGTACAGAGGTGTATTTAAACTATTTATTCAATCTTCAGTCTGTGTAGCTCCTCTCTTGTGTTTCTGTGGTCTTTGTTTTTTTTATCTGTCGCCAGTATTTAATGGCTCATTTGAAAGCCTTTATTCATCTCGAGACTTCTTTTATCTTCGCAAGTGTATCTTCACAAAAGTTTTGTTAGGATTATAAACGAAAGTACAGTTAGGTATAGTAAATAAGCCACTGGATTTTTTTTTATAAAACACATTTTTATATCTACGTAACTGTTACAGAAAACTGCTATTGTGTTTCATGTGTATATCGAATACATATATGTTAGGTACACAAATTTATTTTATTTAACATAAAAAGATTTATCGGTAGTTCGTTTGTGAATGGAATTGCTACAAAGTGTGGTGAATGAATGATGTAAATTCAATTTATGACAATATTTTTTTATTGTGTGTAGAAATGCCGAACTTGAAAAAATATTTACAAGGTAGGTTCCATACGAACCTACCTAGAACTTTAGTGTCGATGACCTGGTACACTGAACTTGAAGTCATGTCAAAACACAATGTTTGTCCTTTTTTTAACATGTAGGTGTACCTATAATTCTATACATGCAGTAAAATTTAGAAGCTATGCATATCATACGTTTAGCACAGTGACCTCGATCCAGTTCGATGTGTATCTACAGCCTGCTGTCGTCACGATCACGAGATTGTGTCACGTAGCATTCAGGTGCTATTAAGCGGTTTGCCTGCAGGGAGAAACCTTCAAACTCTGGCGCTGCTTCGAGGAGAGATGGAAAGAATATTATACCTACTGGGCAATTTTAACATACCTAGCTGTGTCTTCGTTCTTTGTTCTTATGTCTTACGAATCCCTGTAAGGTCTTTGTTATCGTATTAAATCACTGAAAGATATCACTGGCATACTATATTGCTGCTCCTATTATTGAAAATCCGTTTGTACTCAGAGTGATACTTATCGCATTAATATATAAAAGTAATATTATATTCCAGATTTGTTGTTGCAATTTACGTGTATGAGCTCAATACATCTGAAACGCTTTCACTAAAAGCTTTATTATATGCATCTAAACGTTTTATTCTCGAAACTAAACGTCGTTGTGTCTGCGCTGACATCTAACCTATTCTTGGTATTTAACTTAGTAACCTTTTAGATCATGCAGAACTGGCGCTGTTTCCGAGCTCGACGGGATGTCGCAAACGTGCGCGCACGCGCATTGCGAAGCGCCGTGCGCGGAGTGCGCGGGCGCACACAACCGACCGAGCTTTCTCGGCGTGCGCATTATGATTCATCCCTTCTCTCTGTTTGATGAGCCCTTTATGGATTTTAATCCATAATTCAAATAAGCTTTTAAGCACAGCCGTATTTCGTATTCGTAGCCGTATTCGTGATTAAGTGAATTTTTCTACGTCCTGTTTTTTGAATATCTAGAAAACCTATAAATTCAGGTTGTTTTTCAGGTTTATGTTCGAAGTCGTGTAAATAAATATGTAAGGGTGTTTCTACGTTAAGAGGTTTTCGGTTGTATGAGATGGTGGCATAACAATTTATTAATAGTAAATTTAAATTTGTGTAGTTACTTGTGAATTACTTTTAAAAGGGCCAGATAGTTAATCGTTATTTTCTTGTTTTAGAAGGTACCAGGGGAGATATCTTACGTGATATCTTTCGTCCTTACGATACACATGCATACGTTATTTAAACAATATCTTCATGGGATTATATTAGTAACTATAGCTAAAACCATAATGTATTCTGGCAGTGGATCCAATTGGACGGATTCGTGTAATTAGATCAAACAAGCTACTAAACTATAAAAGCCCAGGTTGTTTATACAACTAACCACACATTCAATCCAGCCTCTTAACTGCAGCACGTCAAGCCGAAGTAAGATGGCGTCTCGTAGGCAAATCAAAATAGAACTGGTCGCAAATGGCGCGTTTCATTCCAGCTTTGATTGCACCCGTTTAATGTACCGTTACACACTTGTAATCTCCCCACGTGTAGCCTTTAATTAACACTGTTAACCTTACATATATTTAGTTCGGTTTAGATTGTTGCGTCGAAGTTGAGGTTTGGATGTTAGTATCTACAATGTAGTTGGCTGGGATCTGTTGCTCGATTCTATTAACATTATAATGTTCGCTTAAAATTATGTTCCAAAATCAATATTGGTAGATACCTATGTAAAATACCTGTCTTTAAAATAGGTATCGTACTTTGGATACTTAATATCGACTGTATTTATATTGGTAGAAGCAAATAAATGACGTTCACAGGTGTATTGTAATAAAACCCATAATGATCAAATGATTCTGGTTCTATTGATATGATATTGAATATCAGTTATGATTTATAACGTTTATCAGTAGGTAATTGTTGTTCACTTTTTAAAAGTTTTTTATTTTGATCCAAATTTGACACAAAGCTCAGAAGTTATAACACAACATCTCTACTACGAGTAATATGAAAGTTCTAAATTGCTCTTCGGAGGATTTTTTTTTATTATTATGTTGAGTTGTTCGTGTGTCTATTGATAAATCTAGAATTTGATTCTAAATCAAAAGCAGTATCTAATTCAGATAGTTCGGAACTTGAATTAAATCAATTGAACAATGGTCTTCCTATTGTTGATAGTTAATTTTATGCGGGGATCAAACAAGTTTTACATTCATAGAAACTACGGTTATAACTAAGAATATTTTCCAGATATCTTTCCGCTTGACTTCAAAGCCCGCTACAGGGCACTGGTCTCTCTACATACTGAGGAGGCCCAAAGCATAATTCACCACGCTGCTCCAGTGTGGATTCATAGATGGGTTAGTGGTCAACCTAAATGTCGGGAAGTTTTTAACTTCGATGTCGATTAACAACTATCTAATGTTAACAACCGTGACCGACGACGACGGCTTAACGTGCCCTCCAAAGCACGCAAAACTCTCAAGGATTCTTGCCACTAGCCGTCACCCATCCACCGACCACCTCGATCGATCACGTAGTACTTACTTTGCAAGCCGCCCAGGCTCTGGGCGCTTCAAGTTTTCACCACCTAATACGGATAAATTTTAAAGAATTGTGCCAACCCTACGAGACACGATTAACAAGACTTTTATCAATTTATCAGATAAGTGTTCGAGCTACCATTTTGTTTTACCAATAAATATTAATAAAATCTTGAATCGCGGATAACGTCTGACTCACTGTTATATTAGATTAAATATGAGATAAGTAATTAAAATTCATTCCTATATATACGGACAAGAGGTAGGTACCTACATAACAAATTTTAATATTAATGACATAATAATAGCTATTGGATGATTCAAAATTATAATAGTGATATATATTATATTATTTGACAAATAAAAAATTTTGTCACTTACCTGTATGCAAATTCTGGAATGATTTTCCTTCTGAGGTATTCCCGGTGCGGTGAAACAGGGTCCTTCAAAAAAGGTGTAAAAAGTATTTTTCCTTAGGGCGGGCGTTGCATTGTTGATTCCCCTGGTGTTGCTTGATTATCAGCTTTTTGGTCAGCCCATCAAGCTATAAAATATATCAGATCCCACTTAGGAGTCCAAGCGAAACTTTGTTGACTTGGACTGCAGTGACTAAAAAAAGAGGCACGGCGCCAAAGTCTTTCAGTTACAAGCAGTTTGGTCCTGATTACTGGTGACCATTATGTTTGAGCAAGCTACCCTCTTTGTACAATACGCGTTAATTGGTGATACAGATTTGGTGCTATGTTAAAACGACGTTGACCACACCTTCAACATCGAGGCTAGGTGATGTCTTAACTTGTTTTTTATGTTTGTTTGAAGTTTGTTTCCCATCAGATGGGATTGTTGTCTAGCGGTAACTTAAACAAAGTGAAAAAAAAGTTTCATATAAATAATACTTAACGGCTCAAGACGAGGCAATGCCGGATTGTTGCAGAGTTGATTAGGGTACGCTAACCAATAACATTTAACTATATCTCGGCTATGACGACCCGGTAGCCTAGTTGGTAGTGACCCTGCCTGCGAAGCGAGGGGTCCCGGGTGCGATTCCCGACCGGGGCAGATATTTATGTGAAAGACAAACTTTTGTTTGTGTAGTCCATGCCTGCCGCGGCACAGGGCACCTAGTGTATGAATGTATTAGCGTAAAACCGTGTGCAAGTCTGTCTTCGTTTCTTAATTTAAATAAAAGATTTTCCTTCTGTTCGGTAATAAATAATTATCACTTACTTCATGTACCAATCGATCGTCCATCCACTTACCATCGCTAATAATAGTATTTAATCGATGTTCAGTACTGGTGATAAAATGGTTTTCCCGAGCTGTCGATAAGAGGGTGATTTACGACGTCTTTTTGTGGTTCCGAATTTAATTAACTAATGTTTTATTTATAGAGGAGCTAATCGTAGTGAATCGATCAAACCTCATTTACGTAACGGCAATTTTTATTAATATCGAGGCTTGGTGATATCGTTCTATCTAACGACATACGATATGTAAAGTAACTACATCTCGCGGTTGTACTCGCGTTTACTAGAATAGGGTTATACGAGTACCTGAACTTATTTGTATAAACCCAACTGAAAATTATATGTTTGTGTATTCATACCACTTATAATATTTTACAAAATAATTCACAGATTGTCTTCATGAAGTTTAATAATGCTGCATGTGCTGCAGCACAGTAACCAAATGTTCTGTTAAGCTAGATATAACTTTATAAGTATTTTAAGTTTATTTTATAAGTTATGTCATTGTTTGTTATTGTATGTGTTGTAGATTGTATATTGTGTGTGTTGTAGTATATTCCTGAATAAATGTTTTACTTACTTACTAATAAATTACAGTAAATTATTTATTTGGGCCAGGGATTACCTCCGGCAAGACAAGCGTCTCTAGCTGCCGTTTAGCGTAGAGTCTGATATTTAAGGTCTCATAATGCCTCGATTTTAAAGTTTTATAATCAGATTCAAAATATTGATTCTTGATTCAAACACTAGATTGGACTTCACCAGACCTTATGAATATATCGAACTTTAAATGCCAGCCATCACTATTTAAACTGACTATATTCACGTGCGTATGCTTCACTACCTCTTGGGGATTTTATATTGCTCGTTGAAATTCTTCCGAGATGCATTTGCTGGTATATTGAATCTACATATCAGAGAATTTTGATCTCATTTTTGCAATACATCTCAGATGTAGATGCAAGATTTATCTGAATGCGTATCTATTATCTGTTAAATATTTTGCTTTCTAACTGTTGTATAAGATGTAATATGGTTTTACTGATGAATAATGTAATGATAAAAATATTGCACTACTTATTATAATTATTATTGTAAACGAATATTGTATTGTATAGTAGTCTATTGCGCCTTGAATCATAGAATACTGGGTGAATGTATGCCTTGCAAATATATGACGCGGGTGATATAGGCTCACATTTAATGTTTTAAATGTGTTTTATTAATATTTTAAAGCTTTTCCCTTCGACCATATTTAATGTTGTACAGCTAAATTCTATTCATCTGTCAGTGGTTTAACCAGTGTCCGGTGGGCATTGCCCCACGGTAGTGCTGTGCTGATCCTACTATTAATATTATGTTAAAAAATGTTTGTTTACAACGGTATCGTACGGAACCTGTTGTGGACCGCGTTATGGCAACACTGGTCGTCAGCAACAGCACAGCAAATCAGTTTCGTCAGCTAACGTGGGGCGCGGGGCGCGGCTCACATGCATTATTCAAGGCTCATTTCTATTCAACGGCGACAGGCCGCCCGATAAAAACTTCGCGTTTGACAACTCGGACGCCTGCACCCTTTGTACTTACGTCATGTCCGCGCGCCCGACGCGATACTCCACCACGAGACACTTACTCGTATTCATTGCTATAATTCATATGAATTCATCGGATGCTTTCGAGATAATCGGTCGCGCGACGCCGCTCAATGAACTACGACGCTTCATTTTAATAATTCATGGTGCTCTACCGAAACTCGCCTCTTGGGACTTGTTTGTCTTTCTCATTTAAATGATAAAAGGCTCGTTACATACGAGGCTCGAACTTAACCTGGAAGTGAGATCGAACCTGTTAGCGTGCCGGCGCGGCGCGGCGTCGGGTCCCGAAATAAAACATACGCAAGAATATAATATCCCGTGTTACGATCGTAATCACCTTGGTATTAACAGCTCGTAAAACACAACTAAATCGCGTATGCATTCAGTTTTGTCTGACATCAATGGAGGCATTAAATATGAGTTTAAACAAATGATGCATTAAATTTTGTTACTGCGTTAATTTGTACGGGCGTCGTGTAGCAAGTTGTTAGAAAGAGATGTAGCGATATAGAGTGGTTTTATTGATCCCTTTGGCCGTAATGAAAAATTCAATCGGACGTGATCGATTCGACCTATTTATTAAGTTACTTATGTCTGTTTGATGCAGGCAACGAAACTAGTTAATAATTTTAGTATTAAATTAAGTCGCATTTTGTATGACATATTAAGTAACAGTATGACAAAATTAACATATTGTGCAATAATTAAACAATAGTAGTAGGTAGTAAAACAGTAGGTACCTACCTATTATTACTTTTAAAATATTGCGGTATGTGTGATGATTTTTTCTTTTTTGTTTGTCACCACATCAGCTGTCAGCTTGTTCTTGTTACAAGAACAACATTGTAAGTGATATTTACGTTTAACATCACGATTTTACTCCTGTTTTACATGTTTTTATTGTGAAGTTAACAAACGAAGATGTAACGTAATGTTGCTATAAATTAGCGTCGTCTGCTAATAATTTTAGTAGCTTATAGTATAGTTATTTACATAGGTATTATAGTAATAACATTAAATTGAAAAAAATATGTAAAACGTTAATTTAAACAGCATCTTCTAACTCTGACAATATATTTATACATACGAAAAGGGGCCATTGTTATTTTTTGTTTTACGCAATACAAATTATAATGAGTATTAATTATGACAGTGTATTTATAAATAAAGTAGGTAGGCACCTACTTTTAGAATTTTAATTAAATTATTTTAAGAACTTGAATGTAGTGTTAATACAAGCAGTAATAAGTGGTTATTTGGAGTTAACTTTTTAATATTGGAATAAGTTCCTTATCTGGCTGGGGCTTAGCTAGACCGACGAAAACAAAAAAAAACATAAAAAAAATTTATCGTCGTATTTAAAATTTTATCGGTTGAAAATTCATAGGTTAGTAATGATTATTTTCTTAGAAGATCACGCACAAGGTTTTGAGCCACTTAAATCCGGTTCCATTCTATCCATTTTCATCGGAGAAGGAGCAACGGACGTCTATTGAAATCATCTGCAGGTTACGGTATCAGTATGGGCATACAATAATTATGGAGTATGAACCAACCCAACTATGGTCATCGGGCTAACAGAATTTTATATGTATCCATTGAAGTTTAGGTAGGTAATTATCTTTCTTAACTAATACATTTTTATTAAATCGAAGCTTTTAGTCGCTTTTATAAAACCCGCTTGAGTAATTTCAATAAGTATTTTTTGTATCTATCAATCATGCTCAGTAACTTGCCTATTATATAAATAGTCAGAATATTGAGTACGACAATACAATATATTAAATAAAGTTTTACTCTTGGTGAAAAAAATCGATAATCCCTAAAATACGTGTTACTAACTGTTAACACACGAATTAGAATTGAACGTTTGGATTTTTCAACAAATGCAGAAAAGTAAAATCCGCACTGGCTATTATTAGCGAATGTCGAATGACAAGTGGTCGGACGACATCGGTGCGGAAACGGCGACGGACAGTTGTCGCTGGCACAGTGCCCGCGGACGGCGGATACAGTTATACGGGACCCTGACGATTGATTCTCAGTGCGGCGGGTTGGGGACAGGGCCGGCAACTTTTGTGATACACGTATCTTGAGGCGGCTTGCGACACGTTGGTGATATTGATTCAGTACTAGCAACGTAAATGAATAGCAGCAGGTTATTTTCAGGCTCGTTCGCGACGCACTGGCACGCACATGAATAAGCCTAGTTGGGATCTTGTTTTATACTAATCAGTACGTTGTTGTTCAGTTGTGTTGTATACTAATCAGTCTCTAAGCGAGATATTGAATTAGTTGTTTACTCTTAACATGAGCAAAAAAGCAAAAATCCCCGTATATAAAATCAGCTATAATAGCCTCATGTTGGATTTTCCCACACATATCTATCCAGTCAGATAGGAATGATTAAAAAGCCTTATAAAAAAATATTTTATCGTCTAAAGTGTTAATAACAATGCATTCGTATTTAATTATACGGTATGAGTTTGATATAATATAAATTATATTTTCTATTAAAGTTGCGTAAATAATATTGATGTTATGTAATTACTTTAATAAAGCTAGAAGGGATCACTCATTATTTGTGTAGTTGACAGCCCTAACGTTACGAGAAGAAAAGAGCATAGAGCACGCACTTCGTTTACAGTGTTTTCGGCAGTTTCGCCCGCGCCTGCCCGTAAATGGTTTTTCGCACAGTTAAGTTTCGCTTTTTATCCACGCCTCTTGTGTTCGGTCTCTTTTCAAGTGTTAATTTATCTGTAAAACGAATGGGTGTTCTATTTTTTATAAACTGTAGTAGTAGTAAGCAGTTACTGATGTCCGTACATCAGTAACTCCAAAGGCATTACCGATGCGTTGCCGGCTGAGAAAGAAAGTAATGGTCCTCAAACCCTCAGCTGGAACACGAAACATAGTTTGGCGGGTGACTTAGCAAGAGGGTACTTACTTAGGGTTACTTTCTTACGTTTTACCATTTTTAAATCCTTTGCAAAATTTTATTTATCTAAACACCTACCTAGGCTGTAAATCAGTTATTGGCTTGTGCTCGTCATTAAATAATAGGAATAATATTGGATAGATTGTGACACAAATTTTATATTAATATAGTTATAATCAGATTACTCGGGTTATTATAACGTAATTATCCGGAAACCTCCATAATTACCGTTTCGGGGAGGGAAATTAGGCACACGCTTACCATCCCTTGTTACCTAGAGAATGTGTCATGCCTAACGGTTTATGTAGATGATTATATCCCCAAAACGTCGTCTGAGTACATAATGTCATCGCGTCATCAGTGTAACCACACTAAGCTACGACGTCAATGTGCAAATATACGTACCTTACGCACACATACGTGATAGCACTAATATGGTCTATAATAATTATGGGTATGCCATTTTAAAGAATTAGAAATGTTAAATGACTCTCGTTAGCCGTCACGAAAAACAGCGTACAATGTACGACGTGCTTGATGGTGGTCATTTGTATAGAACTAAGTAATTACAACACTACGTTAAGTATTCTATTAAGTGTTAATTTCTTTAATATTTTTAATGGACAGCTTAAAAGATAATACACATCGTATGATCTTTATTAACATAAATACTTATAATAAAATTGTATCTGGTTTATGTCTCTATTTAGGAGATATTAAAAAATGTATGAGGGGTCTTTAAAAGACAATAGAAGCCAAATTATTAACATATAGATTTTTGTCTGTCTGTTTGTTTGTTAGTACGCACATCACGAAAGAACTACTGAATTAATTAATACGATTTTCACAGTTGTATTGAACAAACTTAAAAACTGGCGCATGTTGCATCGTAATAACTAAAACATATTTGTAAACGAAAGAGTAAGCTTTCCAAAGCAAAGCAAAAAGCAAAGGGCCAGGTTCACTATGCTAAATAAAGATCGTCATCCAAATGATCTACAAAAACTCCTGTGAGATGTGTAACAGAGATTATCTACCTGTGTTCGTTTCACCATTGGCTCACGAGTGTTTGGGGCAAGGGGTCGACGCACGCCGTATTTACCATAACGCTCTCCAGTTATGCAAACGTTTATTGTGACATCCGTTCTTTATGAATGCAACTGCACCTTATAATAACCCGCATAGACACCGATTATGTTGCAATTGTTGCAACCCGTCATCGCTACGCGTTTTCTAATTGTCGTTCAACATTTAGGTACCTACTTTGTTGTGTTGCTAGGTTGCTACTTGTATATATGTATATGACTATTATGTATACTTTTAGAGTCATTCATAATCTAATAATATAATAAATAGAAGTTGTTTGTTTGTTCGTTCGCGCTAATCTTTGGAACTGCCAGTCGGATTCGGAGTCGGAAAATCCTTGTGTAAGATTTACGTAGAGACTGCCATTGTAAATGTTTTTGAGATTTTTATGGAATAATTTTGAATTTGGAGATGTCAATTAAAACCACAACGATTAAAAGTATTCTGTCTTAATCCAGACTAATCAGAGACAGGATAGATATCTATCCATGACAGACTCATTAAGCTCATTAAAGGCCTTGAGCCAAGTAAACTCTGAAGGTTTTATTGAATGAATTAATAAATGAATCTTTATTTACATGAACTTATGTAGTAGATTAATTATATGGCATGTTATATTAGGATTGTAACAAATGCGTTCAATTATCCAAAATATCATAATATAAATTATAATTTTTCTTCGTCTTTATATCTTACGCTTCAACCGGAATAGTCATGCAAGTGGTTTTCTAGTCTTAAATGATTGTGATTGATATATTTTATATCTTCGCAACAACACTTTTTTTAATGCACTAAGTGAATATAATAACCGTTCAATGCAATTTATTTTCTTGCAACATTTACTTAATAACCAAGTAATTATAAAATAACTTGAAATTCATAGTAGAGTAGGTACTTCGTCAGTTGGCCCATCACTATAACTTCGAAGATTACAAGTTTTTACGATAAAATTGTAGGTATCTAAAAGCTATTTATGCTTCAGTTTGTAACTAAGTGGATCTTTATGACTTACTTACTTTGTATTTAATATAGGTAGGTATATTTTCATGATATTGTAGTCAATAGTCATGGGCGGCAGCGGAACGGTTAGGTAGGTAGTAAGTTTGCTATCTTAAGTCTATAAAAATATTAAAAATATATATACATAATTATTTATGTATTTCCCACAGAATTTTAGATCATCCTTTTTTAGTTTCAGAACATACTTTAGTGTTACGTACTTTTTATGAAAATATTACCTATAGAATCACAAGTGTGACAGTCTGTCTATTTGTCTGTTTGTCCATTTAAAATATATCTGTATTAAGTTTTAAGTACTTTTTCGCTCTTTAAAAAATGTACTAATAAAATAAGCCTTTCTCGTTCCTTTCTTTTTTCCTTTTTTTATTTTCTAATTGACCCTCCCAAGACAAACCTACGTAACTTTCAACAAGTCGTTCAATACATTCGGCGCAGTTTGCGGATTGTATCCCATATACAACTACAATTTATTACTAGACTGACTGATAAGTCATTATTCATTTAACAACCCCGGGTTGACTGTAAAGCAACCCTAGAGTTCTGTCCCCTTCAATTCCTCGGCATGGCATGAGCGGCGCGTTAATCTAATACTTCCAGGATCCTTGAAATAATTAAAACAAACAGTCATAAACGTAAAAACCTAGATCATTATCTTGCCGGGCGGTTGATGCATCGGAATAGGCTACCTAGTACGTATATGGCAAATCAACCGACTAACGCATACACACGTACGGCTGTCGCAAGTGGCTTGTTTTTTACCATTTATATGTTCTGTTGCGGGGATGGAATTCTGCTAATCGTCGCCGGCAACATTTCGCGCATGCCTCCGCCGTAGCCGCGGTAAATGAGCGCAATTTAAACCGAAGCCAGACTCCTTCGTTGGCTGTGAACAGCCCCGGCGAGTGAATGAATCAATTCAATACTTTACCCGCAACACGGCCGCTGAGTAACGTCAACTATTTATATCGGGACAGGAGCAACGCAGTGACACCGACAAAGACGTACGCAGTTACGGCGAATTGAAACGGTTTTAAATGTCCTATGATTAAGCGTTACGTTGCTAAAACGTCGACGGCGGCGGTACTGTTATAATAATGTGGGTCGGTTTTACTTTTACCTACTTTACCTACTTAAGGCTGACAGATATTATTCAATGACAAGGTGAATAATTATGTAAATAGAGTAGTTGGACCGAACTTTATCAGCAATTTTGTTTTACATTAAAGCTTTTTTTAAAGTTACTGTCTTTGGGCCTTGCGAAAGTTTAGAATTGTGTTTTGTTATGTTGTATTGTTATCTTATTATGTTGTAGTAATTAATTTTGTTTTTTTTCTGTACGGGATGATGTGGACGCCCAGCGACAAATTCCCTTTAATAGATTAAAAAAAAGTTACTGTCTAACATAACCATAAAATAAATTAATGAATTGTATAGAACTTTAGAAAATTAAAAACACGCATTTATAGTTGTAAGTTAAGAAAAAAGAATAGTCACTGCTGGTCGCCAATTCATTATTGAGGATTTCTTCTGTCAGAAGCCGTCCCTAGGAGTTGTATCATTATCTGAAGTAAGAGGTCACAGTGAACTTTAGAATAGGCTATCAAAAATTTGTTTATAAAATTTCATGTCAGTGTTGCTAACCGTTGAGGAGGTTTCCTTGTATGAAGCCTAATGTAGTGAGGTCATCATTAAAAATGCATTGTCATCGGAAGCAAAGCATTATGTAAAATTTTAGCTCCGTAGAATAAGTGGAAGTAAGTAGTTCTAATTCAGCACGTTTTGGACCTAAGCAAACTGATAAATAGGTTTTGCAAGTAAACACGTTTTGACAAAACACTTTATGATAGATAGCTTGACATGAGCTCTGAATTAAAACGAGTCTTCACAACACCTAAATACTTCGTCACAAGCCTGAGGATACAAGTACTTTGACGGATCAAACACGATTACACGATGCTTGAGTAAATATATATTTACTCAAGCATCATCCTTTAAAGTAAACTAAGTAACGTTTTAATTCATAAATATATTTATTTAGTGCGGAGCTGAACAATCGGTTACATGCGATACTGAGTGTCATATCGGTGTACACTGCACTGTACAGGTGTTATCGGGCCGCGTCGCCCACGCGGGAAGCGGCGTGGCGCGCGGCGCTGTGACCCGAGTAAATCACCAAACAGCGCGCGCGCCACAACGCGCCACAATCTATGC
Source organism: Ochlodes sylvanus (assembly GCA_905404295.2). Taxonomy (NCBI): domain Eukaryota; kingdom Metazoa; phylum Arthropoda; class Insecta; order Lepidoptera; family Hesperiidae; genus Ochlodes; species Ochlodes sylvanus. Next base: position 10,670,250 of record FR990130.1, on the reverse strand, counting down.
AAATCGCAGGCTAAACTTATTGCTCTCGCCTCGACTCCTTTCCAAATGCATACTAAATAGCGCGCCGACCCACCGACCACGCCATCCTTTGTTCACAGTTTTTCACTTAACCTCCCGCGCTCGTTTAATTTCAATGGAAATATTTTGTAATTGTTTCTTACCAGTTTCACTGCAACTTCGCCTGCTTTACTTTTTAATGCACGTTTAACGCACTGTTTTAATTTGCCGTTCGATCGCAAGAGGCCTCGCAAGCCTTCCTTAGCTAATGGTAAACCCTTGCGTCTGGTTTCATTGATGATTCTGTTGCCAAAACGACTGAACCATCCATTTCACGGCCTGGCGGTTGCAAAAAATTGCCTGTTTATTCGTACGCATTATAGACGTACAGCCCAAGAAATTATTCAAAACATCACTTTAGAATTTTAATGATAGGTACATGTATTCGAGTCAAGAGTTGGCTTACATACATAGTATTCCCATGGCGTTCTCAGAATTAGACACAGAATGTAACGAGAGATGTTGCTCCCGTTCTTCCGCATAGATTCTACTCGCATTGCGATCCAATTATACGTGATACCGACGAGAAATATTATTACACTGATTTGCTACACTGAGATAATTACTGTGAGAATCTTAATCGTGTTTATTCTTACCATTGTGGGACATACGTGCCTAAACTTAATGCTAATTCTTATTTATTGCACAAGTCATTCTAATCGCTGCGACACGGCCGGCACTGCTAGCGATATATGCGGCAATAAAAAAATTAATATCGTTGTATTTATTCTTGCATTACGAATGCTAGCCAGATGTCTGGTTTTATATAAAACAAAAGAACAATGAAATTTAAAAATATGCAAAACAAATTTGAAGCGATGCCCATGGAGGAGAAAGTTTTGGCGCAAATGTAATAAAATATGTTCGATGAAATTTTAATTTGAAGCAGGTCCGCAAAGTTGAACACCGTATATTAATCTACGGCCGTCATAAAGTCGTTCATATGTCGATGTTCCGTATTAAATAGCCTGCAATAAAAGTTAAAAAGATACTTAAACCAGACTACTGAACTAGTGTAATTACAATTTTTATTCATAGCATAGTGGTCGTAATACGATACATACGAGCTTGCAAAGCATACCGAACTATAAACACAATATTTTACCTCTTTACAGCCATAATATTAAGGCATCTCAATATAATTATGCTTATGCTCTTTGATTTTCTTAAAATTGTTATTTGCAATTGCAAGAAGGTACTATTGTGTCGGGGTTCAGGTCTGTGTTAATATTTAATGTACTTAGTGTGGATTGCACATTATTATTACCTGTATGTCTGACCGTTCCAGCATCGTGAGGAAACACACAGAACAGAGAGACAAGAGGAAACCGGTTAAAATTAAGGACATATTGTTCAATAAAATTGTTTATGGTTTCGATTGATAGCTTCTTAATGAAAAATGTAGAAAAGTGGTTGATGAAATCTGAAAGTTACCCAGAATTTCAAAGTTACCAAAATCGACTGTGACATGAGTATATACTGAAAATGAACATGTATGATAAGGACGAGTTTCTTAAATCAGACTCAACCGTTTCAATATACAAATTAATTTGATCCTTCGCGCGTCTTATAGACGAGAGCATAATAGTGCACCAATTGCGTATTGCATCGTCCGAGTGGTCGTTGAACCCTCGCGAATTGTCGGCGCAATTGTCTCTCGCCACCATCGCAGCTGGCCCTCACCACAGCCCGACCGTTAGCACTGCTAATTGCTGTAGCTCCCATTTTATAACCCTTTATGACGTACATCCGTGCCATTCATCAACCTCACACGCGAGTAAGATAGAGTCCGTCTCGAACTTAACGCTACAGCCTAAGTAGTATGAGATAACTCGTGTACGAGCTTGGCTCGAGCTAAATCTCCTTTGTTTCGTTAGACTTTAGAGCGAACGTTTCAAACTATTGAGTGGTTCGCTTGAACAGCTCTATATGGCTTAACCGATTTCAAAGCACTCAAGACGTTCGCAACAAACTTGTTGCGCGCTAAGAGCGTACCTAGCATAGTCATAAACTAAGTTAAACCCTCTGTCGGCAACGTTGCCGGCTTCAGTGCAGTTCAAATTAATTCGATTATCAGCGCACCTTGATCTCGCTAAAGCACTCAGATTCCCTTCATTACACATACGCTCTCTACTAACATGGGTTAATCCGGATAATAAACGTATTATACACCAAGGAGTTACACGATTTAATATCACGATTTCTTTGAGTTTTTGCGAATACGCTCGCAAGTTATAAAGTATTTAATACTGTGAAGGTTGAATGTAATACTTAAAAATGCCATTTCGAAATAGTAGATTGGGTTTTCGAACTTATAAAGTAGTAAAAGGGAACGTTTCTCAATAATAAAAACATAAATTACGCATTCAGATTCATGGACTTTTTAATGCAAGCCAATGAAGGCTTTACTAGCAGTTAACATCGTGCCTTAAAATATCTACCGTTTGCATTATAAATCTTTTATTTACTTGTGAGCTTTGAAAATATATTACTGTTACTCAATATTCAGATGGCAGGCGTTCGGCGCTCACGCACTGTACTGGAAGTTGGTCATGAATTCATTGTTTTTGACGTAGTCGTGTGATATTGAACCACAATAGGAAAGAGTTCAGGTCACGTATCGAAGTCTGAACGGACGGAGAATATTAAAGTTCAAACGTTCAATGGGTCGAGTTTTTAGAATTCTTCCGTTTATGATACACGATGAATATTAAATGATAATTGTGTAGTTATTGCACGGTTGCTAGCGCGAAAATAGCCATAGATTAAATTGCTCGGTTCAGAGTGACGCGGGAGGGACTGCAGTAGGTACAGCACAATACATGTACAATAAAGGAAAATCATAATTGCTCTAGTTGAGTACGCTTCAGTAATTGCAAGATTGCGAGGTTTAGTAACAAGTTACCGCGTTGCATTATTTATGACGATTAGACATAAGAGAGTATAGATGCATCCATGGATGCATCAGACCTACATAGTCAATGTAGTGTGGCTGCTCGCGTATCGTATCGGTTACGTCAGATCCTCATACACCGTAAGTAACACCTGGAAATCTCTCTTAATTATTGTTACCATTAAGAGGCAATTATGGCCCGCTCTTCGGCCTATAATCATTTCTCCAAGAATGCTTGGGGTTAAGCACATCATAGTCCAGTAGCTGCAGTGGAAAGTTCGTTTTGGCAAATTCTACTTGCAATTACCACGAAGTAACGTTGTTAAAATAGTATTTTACATTAATTTTTTGAGCACAATGGTTTGTAATAAGGTTAAGAAAGAAAAATCGCGTCTGATGTATGATGTAGCAAAAATCAATTCAAACCAATTCAGAATCAATTCAGGATGACAAGAGGATTGTTAAGAAAAAACCTTTACACGCAAGCTTCCTTCCGATGTTTCTCGTAACAGTTAAATGTGTATCAATACATGTTACTATTATTAAATAATTACGTACCGAACTTCTGGTAATATTGATGCTTGCTATGGATTTACAGCGAGCTTCCGAAGTATCATAGCAGCGTTAACTATATCTCAAGTTCTCGGCTATGCATTAACTTACATCCGTAATATGAAGCAGTATTAGCCAATTAGTCCGTTGTGAAACTTAGCAGTCAGTAGATTTATATAAAATAGAGAATAGTAACCTAGCAATCACAATAACATAGATCCTGTGCCCTGAACGGCTTGTGTTTGGCAACTGCACCTTTGTATTTAAACATTTGTAGTATATCACCCGATATCGATCTGGTGGGATCTCGCCGAAAGTAATTTATACCTGGACGACATCGCGTACTATCAGTTGGTAGTTGCACAGTAGGCAATCGTGGGCCGCTGCTGTCGGCTCTTATCTCGGCCTCGCGTCGGCAGCTCGCCACTGTCGGCAGCGATTCGCGCTGATGACGACGCCTCTTCCACGCCATACGCAATACAAACGTCCGTTTACAAAATACCCGCACTTAAGGTGAACTACGGCGATTGCGTCGTTACAGCGAAGCACTCTATTAATGAATTGCCCATAATATAACCGATACAATTATTGGTACTCGATCGCTCGCTATATAATATCGTGTGATATATCACTTTATATTCAGGCGGGCGGCCGGCGGGCGTCGGCATACGACATTATTTACATATAAGCCGTTGTTCCTGTGCTCATTCATAGCCCGGCCCGCTCAGACCACGCTGATTTATAGCCTTAATTTCATAAGTATCTCTTTGTTACCATGGCGTCTATACTATATGGCTTATAATATTGCACCTTTATTGGACAAAGGGTTCGTGTGAATTAGAGTTATTATCGAAAGCACAAGTCTCACAACACACAAGTTTCACAAGTCTATAATCGAATTTGTCGAAATAAATGTGGCACAGGTGCCAGTAACAGTTTGTGACGTCCTAGACTTAGTTTATTTGGAAAGCAGAGGTCCTTAGGACATCTGAGACCGCAACATCCAACAGAACCAATGGAATTGAAAGACAATTCTTCAGTCTAGTTTAGTAACAACTGAATGGTTGTAGATGTTTATATATACATACATAGATGTTATTATCATTCTTAGTACAAAATATATATAATAATAAATAATATATAACTAGAAACAAAAAATCCTTAGTCGCATATTATACTAAAGATTACGAGGAAGGAACGAAGGTATGCGATTTGTTTTTATTGCATTTCATATTGTAAGAGGAGCTGCGCTATTCGCCGAGAATTACAATCTGAGTTACTCCGCAGCTGGCACACCGGCCGATGATTCATTATAGTTTATGTACTGTTCGATACGCCTTGTTCTTGTTCTACAGTTGTCTGTATCGAAAGCCGTTATTTGCATAGCAAACTACAAATTGATACGTCTTTACTCTCGCTGCGTTAAGTTGGCAACAGTACGCGTGACTCAGAGGTGCGCTCCCATGATTATTGTCGGCACGGTTCCATCTGATCTAAAAGAAAAAATTGGCGTCAACGGTCACAAAAACGTCGCTCGAAGTGATCACGATCATATTTCTCAAACGGCCCATTAGACGCCTTTGAACTGCTATGATTAACGGCGCACTCTCTCCGCCCGATGTTCACTGATTCGACGCGTTTGCATTTTATTTATTATAATTTATGATCACTGTTAAATGTCGATTAATCACGTGTGGCGTAAAACTGCATGTTAAGATGGCATGCAAAATGTGCCGTTGCATAATGTTATTGTGTCGCGGTTTATGTCGGCGAGGGATGCTGACGGGCCCGTATCGCCGACTTCGGAGGCACGTCACTGTCTCCGGTGTAACCTTTGCCGTTGGCAGCAGGGTTTGCCAGATAAACTGATGCAAATCCACAATAATTTTCATAATTTTCCCGTAAAACTTCAAGTTAAAATTTTGTTACGATTCGTTTTGTCATCGTGTCCATTGAAGTTTCACTGCTACTATGTGCAGCAGCCAGCACACATTTCGATTTTTTAGTTACGCTGAAAACGACATTTACAGTTTTGGCATTCCGTAAACAGGATAATAGATTGAAATGCTGTTAAATAGATAGAATAGAAATAGATAGAATAGATGAAATGTGGGTTAAAAATGGGACATCCGACAACCCTGGGGACCACTGTGTGAGCGTCGTACGTGCGTGCTCCACCGCCACGTGGTGGCTCGGTGCTCGGTGCTGGGATCGCTTTGTACCGCACACGTTCCGAGCTGTGTCGTCAGTTAACAAAACGATAAACATCTTTGTTAACTCGCGTACGCAGCTCTTCCAATAATGCGATGTCGGTAAATATCGATTTGACTGAAACATTGTTCGATCACTCGTAAACTCAGCTCAATTTATCAAATAGCCGTAATGTCAACCAACAATGTATTAAAGCTTGATCGTCAGAAATAAAACTGGACAAGCTAGTCTCTTTATTTTATATTTGTGTTCTGTCAGTGTTGCTCAGCTTTGGCTAAACAAATAAAAGTTACAAAATCGCTACATACGACACCGGAATGTTTATAAACGAAAAAAGGCAACTCCGTAACGAAAATACGTCACAAATTCGAAAATATGTTCATTAAAAACGGTTATTATTGAAAACATTAACTGGCCCTTATGTTACATCAGAATGTAGGGTAACCGCACGGGTGGCGCGAACGATTGGAGCGCGCGGACGCGAACGGTCAACCGAAAATTAATTAACATACTTCGCTACCCTCCGCGGGCTGTACAGGTGGCCGCCCTATTGCACGATCGCAGATATGGACATTTATTCTCCATTATTATTTCACCGTTTTCCCTCCGCGCTCTGTATTTGTGTATCTATCGAATCGAATGGTACGCATTTGAATACGTAGGTGCGGTTCTTCTGTGTCTAATAGAGTACGCGAGTTGTATCAACCACTAACTTTTTTTTTTATTGATTTAATGCAGCAAACGAGCATGCAGCACCACCTACCGCTGCCGCCCATGACAACTGTGGCCAACTTAGAACAATACTCATATGGAGACTGGGATAGTTAGTTCGGTTAGTTAGAACATTAATTGGTTAGTTTGTTAGTAAGTATGAGGATTGGGACAGGCACAGTTAGTGAAAGTTACTCCTGTTAGTTATTGTTAGTAATAGTTCAGTTAGTAGTTGTTAGTAATCTCTTCATAATTCGGTCACAGATGTACGATTTAAGTCTTGTTCTAATTCGGTAACAGTTGTCATGGGTGGCAGTGGAAGGATGCTGCATGCTCGTATGCTACCTTAATTCCATAAACAAATACTAAAGTTTCGAGGGCAAAAAGCATTGTAGAGTATGTACTTTATATTTATTTAATGATTAAATTGCATAATACTTTATACTAACTACCCTACCTTAAATTTATAAAAATGCAAACACCACTTAAAGTTGCGTTATTTTAAAAAACACGGATAATTGGGGGAGCTGAGAAAAAGCTCTATTTTTATTGCCCGTATAGAGTACACGCGATATAGTCTAAACGGCACTAAATTACTGGAATTATTCCGTTGTTGGTATTAAATGCATTCCTGTTTCAGGAATCGCGTGCTACTTCACCTATAGTATTCGTGTTGAATATCCCGCATACTCCACTTTTTGTCGTTAATAATTACATACAAAATATTTGATTTTCGCTATTTACTGGTTGATACCACCCCTCGACTGCCGAATTTATTTACGGTATTCCAATATAATTACGTGACGGGTTCACCTGCCCGGCGCGGGTGGAGCGGTGTGCTCACAGCTTTACCTTATTATGAAAATTAATTAGTGCTGCTCTTATCGTGATGCATATTATTACCGACTAGACATTATATTGTAGCAATATGTAACTGTGACGTAACGTAATATTGAGTAGGTGGTAAATGTAGTAGCAGTGATAGCCGAGTGATTAAACGTTGGACTCCCGAACCGTCGGAGTCCGGGTTCAAACCCCAGCACGTACCTATAATTTCCAAAAATTATGTGTGTATTAGAATTTAATTATCACTTGCTTCAGTGAAGGAAAACATCGTGAGGAAACCTGCATACCTGAAAGTTCTCCATAATGTTCTCAAAGGTGTGTGAAGTCCGCCAATCCGCATTTGGCCAGCGTGTTGGACTATGGCCTGTACCCGTGACATTGTGAGAGGAGACCCGTGCCCAGCAGTGGGATACTCGTAGTTTGGGTTGCGATGAAATGTAGTTAAAGTGGTAGCGCGAACGTGCCTTTTAAGATTATTTAGTAAGAATTGTTTCAACATGAGTTCTTAGTAGTTTGTTGTGTCCATAGCAGAAAATAACAGATTTAACAGATCGAACATCTGCGGAAAGGAAGTGGTCTACCTGTTAACTAGCAATTTAACTTAACAACCAAAACCGTGAAAAAAATTTGACACAAAAAAAAATATCTACACAGATATTTGCAACACCCAAATCCAAAATTAGGTACGTGTTTGTAATAATACTTGAACCATGTTACATCTTTTTAAAACCTTCAAATTGCATCTCAATATTTTGACCATATCTTGCATTTATTAATTGGTCATTTGCGACTAGCTTATCACTGGTGACGACATGAAACATTGGCCACACAAAGGTTCTCAGTCGTCGTAATTTGTTTGGTGCTTACACTGAGTTCGTATTAACCTCGTCGATAATAATATTATATTAGTCACTCGATTCGTATCGTCGTCGTTGAAAGATGACTCATTAAATTGGTCACACAAGACATTTTAAATGTGGATAATAATTTTGGCGGGAAAAAAATTGTTAACACTCTTGTCATGTATCACCAGTCACACATATGTTGTTACTACCCGGTATTTTAAGACCGATGATTTTTTACGATACTATGATGTTTATTCGATGTAGTCCGCGTAAAATCGAATTGCTATTAGAAATGCTATTAGCTACATAACTGGTTACATAATAATATAAAATAAAATAATATTTATCATTATCATTAAAACACATCTGTTTTAGTCTTTTCCAGCCTCATCTCATTGTTATTTTCAGGGATTATATTTTTATTAATGAAATATATTGTTGCAAAACGAATACAATAATAATATTAATGAGTGAGATAATATAATACGAGTATACTCCTACTTTTACATACATTGACGCTTTGGGAAACAAACTTACAAATTGTACCCGCACCCGAACGAAACCATTGTTATTCATTTTGTCGTGCGGGTTTACAAATTTAAATTTATTCTTTGACGTGTCTTTTTATTTGTACAAGTAACAAACACATTTATTTTTTGTAGTAGCTACAAAAAAATACCTCAAACGTTATTTACTAATTACATAGCACAACTGCAATATTGACTTGAAGCTCTACACGCATTCGGAGGAGCCGCGGCGAGAGGTTTAGTATTCCCGGATACTAAGTATTCTAAATAATATAAAAATATTACGAATATGTAATCTGTTTTATGGTTTTCATGTGATATACAATGTGATATACATTTGAAAAATATACATTGTTCCAAAATCTTTCAAGTTTTAGCCCTAACATTTCCTAAAAATAAAAAAATTGTACAGAAACGATCCAATACACTTTTACTATTTTATTATTCGAACGAAAGGCGACGACACTCCAGATCCATTATCGATGACCGTAGTCTTACAGTTTAGTTTGAATTAACTATTCTCCTAAGCCTGAGAACCTTTTAAGTTCAAATTTCTTAGGCAATTAAAGGAAGGTTGCACTTGGACTTTGTACTGCACTGCATGTTATAGTAGTGACATTTCACGTTTTTCTCAAACTACGAGTAGGTACGTAAATAACGATCGACGATCTGAGTCACATAATATTAAATTACTGGAGCTTTGAACAGGTTATTAAGGTGGCAAAGACTGTAGAAGTCCTGTTTCATTATTAAAGGCGTTTTAATTTATGTTCACGTACAAAATTAAGTAGGGGTGTGGGGGCTTTCGCTATATTGAGTCCAAGACAATCTCCCCTGTTGTACACCTTGCTGAACGGACGAGGCTATGGCGGCAGGTCATTTCAGTTGAAGATCTTGGCTATGTATTTATTTATTAATTATACTTCATTGTGCACCATAATTATAAACAGGGAAATGAATACTACAATTTACACTAGTTGTGCACAAAACGCGATCTTATCGCTTAATAGCGATTTCTTCCAGATAACCCAAAGGTGATCTGGAAGAAATCGCTATATGTTACACTGTCACCCTTTGTCATCTTCTCAAAGGTGATGAAATAAAATTTTAAAATAAAAATAGATAATTATACTTATGAATATCAAGATAAATAATTATTTATTTGTACTACCCTGTTGCATCCTGACCTGCCAGGATGACTCCCAACTTCCTAAAATCGACCCTGAAACGTTGTATTGCATGTATATGTGTTTCTATTGTAGTATTTTAGAGTCAATATTAAGCCGCTTCCTTTTCGGTCCATACTTCTGACTATCAATGGTTGGCTACCTACCATGAGCTGGCTCTTCAGTTTGTTTGTAAATTACATAAAAAGCAGGCACGATTAATTTTACATCTGCTGCAATGTTTAGTGGATGTTAAAATGCCATCAGCAGTAATAACTTTAGGTACAAGGTCCTTATGTTTACCTAGTTATATACATTGTTCTACTTATCTACAACATTTTTAACATTATTAGTATAGATAGATAAATTAAATCGAGCCATTGACAATCACCTTCAGTAGGACAAGTGTTGTAATCGTTCATAATGAAATTAATGAAAAGCTATACTATTGTATGGTATTACAATAACGCACGCCGCAGTGGAGCACTAAGCCGGGTGATGTTCGCCCCTACGCTGCAAGGGTCGCATTTATTGCGGGCACTTGTCATATCAACACAATGGCCGGGACCCGCCGATGCTTTATTATTTTAATTATTGCAGGCTCGTGATCTGCCCCTCGATACCCTCATCGAATATGTTAGCGGAATGGAATGCTTGTGGATTTTCAACGAGTATCATCGTGTAAATGGACTCGATCAATGGCTACGAGTTGTGTCAAAAGTAGATGATTGCCGAGTTCAAGAATGTATTTTGAACGTATTAACTAGGTTATAGCCCCACCTGGGCGAGGGTTGTCCGGCACTTCGAGCGGGGACTCGGGTTCACGGTCCGACCTTCATCTAAATAGGCTTTGTAACCTTCTCGTAGTATTACGGTTTTGTCTTAACCAATTTTAAGACGTCGGTCTTTTGGTAGACAATACTATACTAGTTTCATAATCCTCAAGCGTTTAGTTTGTTCCGAGGACAACATGTTTGGCTTAGATTCTTAGTGGTTAATTTTTGTCGGTGATTTCCAAGGGGGCTAAGAACTTTAAAAACTCAAATTGGCCACTAATTCTTTACTATCGGTGTTTACCTAATATAGCGGAATGTGCTACAGCTTTGCGTAGAAGTACGTGTTCTGAAGCAGGCCTAGCGTGATGTAGTCAAATATATTATTATATAAACTTCCCTAGACCCGTTACTTAGCATTTACATGACATTTGAACAACCATTTGATAATTTAAATCGATACGCGAGATATTTAAACGTATGTTTATGTTATAACCGTAGTTGAGTCTGTCGGAGATCCTATAACTTTTGAACGACTGGACCGATTGAATTCACATTTACACGAATATATAATTTAGTCAAGACGATAGTTTTAAAGTTATATAGATTCTTAGTGGATCGGATCCTAATCCGATGTTTCAATCAGTTTGTACTCGTACAGGTATTTCAAACTACCGACGAAGTGCACTCTCGTTAATAGAGAGTTAGGCACTATAAATTATTGCATAATTTTATTACTCTTCCTTTACGCCTGTTATAATAAACTTATACAATAGTGTACCAGGAAACATGCAGAAGAAACACCGTAATAACCGTATTTTCATCTTCAAAGTGGTAACAAAATCTGTTTCGGGTGAATTAATCGATTTGACAGACTACGTCATGGCTGAGTTACGAGTACCTATTAAATAATATTTCCTGAAGTTCTGGATAATGTTATTTACATTGTTAACATTAAAACATTTAATCGTCAGCTATAAATAGAAAATATAACAGGGAAAGAGTTGCGTGGGATAATACTTTCTTTCGTCTTCTTTTTACACGCTTTATATTAGCTTCACCTGTATGTTTGTAACCGACTTCTTTGGGCGCGATTTTGACCCACTTTAAACGGCCAGATTTCGTTCAAACTTTGTAGATTTATTGAGGACCGATGACAATACACTAATTTGATAAAATTATTCCATTTTTCAATTTGCAAAATAATTATGATTTTTGTTAATTTATATAATTTATGGTTTTTGGTGCACTATTAAGCGTGTTTTTAGTTTTGTAACTATTCAATTATTATTTATTGGCCGGCAACGCTTTAATCTAAAAATGTGGCTTTGATATATAAATGTTAAAAACCTCATTATTATACTTTAGATATTTGCTACGTTTGATGGAGAGAGAGACTGAGCACTTCGTGTGGGCGTGGAGATGAAATTGTCTACAAAGTTGGTGTGTTGTTGCAATTGTGTTGGGTTGCAATTAATGTTAGTTTATATTGATAAACGCTTTAAAGGGTTTCTCTACATTATTGCTTATTACACACCTAAAATTATTATTATCAAAGTCCATGGTAAAGAAACAGTGATTGTCTAGATTAAAAAAAAATATGCAAAGTGTATTGAAGAAGTACCTACATGAATAAGGATTTTGAGTTTATAACTATTTAGCAAATATCCATGACGAAGCATAAAACTTACTTGCCTTATGGCAGCGTTACAGAAAATGTATAGTCTTAACGAACATTTCTCGTCCATAATTATATAATAAAAGCTGAATAAGATAACTGAATTATTTGTTGTAACTTACAACAACAGTAACAAAATCCTCTCAATTATACACCACAATGTTACATGGATACCCTATTTCACATAAATTAGGACAACATGCGGTCTTTCCACTTAATTAGCGATCTATTCCAGACAAACCTTTTAAAAAGGGACACTTGAGCACAATTGAGTCAAGTTAAGTATGTTTGTCAGCAGAATAGAAAACTAACTCATTCCTTTGTTTCATAATTACTCGTTTACGATGCAACAAGTCATCATTGTTTCAAACAAATTATAGCCTTGTACGTACATAATAAGGACAGTAGTATCTGTCGTATCTCAAAGGAATCCAGTTATCATTTGTTCTGGTATTAACGCTTGTATTGCAACTGTGACGTCGACGTGTGATTGTGAATAGATGCATCAATGTAGAGCGTGTTGACTGCGACTTGATAAAATCATTGTGTTTGATTATTGCTGATGTTGACACATACTATTTAAAATAGTAGTAGTAACACACAATAGTAAGCGGTCACCTTCGTCCATAGACATCGGTATCATCAAAGGCATCTTCGATGATTTGCCAACAAGCGCACGTAATCTGAATGTTGTTAATTTTTTTGTAATGATAGAAAGTAATCAACATTTTTATTTTATTAAAACTACCCGTAGATAGGATGTTTTTTAAAAACACAATGAACTCGGCGTTTAATAGATTCAATAATAGCACTGCAAGCGCTTGTTCAACTACGAATACAGCCAAACTAAAAACCTTCCTATTTGATTAAAAGCTCGGTATAAACCTACCTTTAAAATTGTGTTTTATAACAGTTTCGAGTTCGCGTAGTTTTCATTTTTGCTATGAACTTTCGCTCCGTTGCAACGAAATTTTAACATAAAATAAATTTACATTGGAAATTGGAAATGGTCAGCCAATAGTTCAATTAAAGTTCGTGAATTGTAGCTCTTTGTGTGTGGCATGTAAAATGAATAATTAATAAGTTTGAATTTTTATATAAAAATATGATTGAGTAGGTTACGTACAATTAAAGATTGGTCTTCAAAATGGAATAAAACAACGTTTGATCACACAAATTTTCATACTAAAGAGGGTGTTGGCTACAACCCATTAATGGCCCACTACTGAGCACGGGTCTCTCCTCGTACCTGAGGAGGCCTAGAGCATACTCCACCACGCTGCTCCAGTGCGGATTGGTGGAGGGGTTAGTGGCCAACCCAAGTGTCGGAAATTTTAAGCCGCCCGAAGGTATCCGACATGGCTTAACGACTGCTACCAAATGATAACAACCGGGACCGACGGCTTTACGTGCCCTCCGAAGCACGGAAGCGCTCAAGAAATTTTTGCCACTAGCGGTCACCCATCCAACTACCGACCGCGCCCGCTGTTGCTTAACTTTGTCGATCACTTGAGATCGACGCAAGCCGCCGGGCTATGAGCGCTTCGTAAGAGAGGGTGTTGCGTGTTATCAAAGACAAATGACACGAGATGTACAAAAATTTGAAAGCTGGGAATGAAACTTTGAACACTCTACTCCACAAGGTCCGCACTCTTTCTACTAAACGAGCTACCGAGGAATCAAATTCATGATATTATGAACGTTTAAATTATGCAAACTACTATAGCTTGTTTACCATATTATTATCGATAATCAAGAAATATATCTCAATGGTTTTGCCATGTACAGGCCATGCATAACAGGCCTGGAGGCTTCTTCAAGGATTAAGGCATAAAAGTCCTTTTTCGTACATAAAAAAAATCAACCTGTTACTTGAATTAACCGGTACAAAAATGTATGTGTCAACAGTTACTAAATAAAATCGGTCAATTGCGAGTCGGACTCGCACACGTAGGGTTCCGTATCACCGAGCGATATTAACTGAATTATTTTTATAAACAGAAGTAAATCAGTTGTCCTACTAGGTAGTAGGACTGAAAAAATATTGTTTTGATTATTGTTGATGTTGACACATACTTTTTAAAATAGTGCCAGTCACACACAATAGTAAGTGGTTAACGTCGTCCATTGACATTGGTATCATCAAAAGCAACATCGATGCTTTGCCAGCTGAATAGACTACATCCAAAATAGGTAAGTACTTTAGATGTGTAACAACCCTACATTTATAAAAAGCTTTACGCTGCCATGGCATTATAAATAACAGTCACCACTAATAGTTTAAAAGGAACCTTATTACAAAGTATCTGAGTAGCTCCTTGATTCTAAAATACATCTTACAAATTTTCGAAAAAGTGCATAACGCCGCTAAATAAGTTTTCACGTCCAAAAAAAAAAACCCTTTTTTAAGGTTACTTGTATATTGACCCCCTTTAGGACCTAACTTTTTTACGATTTTATTATTTGTTGTTATAGCAGTTACAGTAACACGTATTCTGTGAAAATTTCAGTTGTCTACCTATTTCCGTTCAAGAGATAGAGCCCTGTGACTGACAGACGGACAGGCAGACAGACATCGGAGGCATAATAGGGTTACGTTTTTTACCATTTTGGTACGGAACCCTAATAAAAATGGCGGAATATAGCTGTTAAGAAGTGAGTTACAATAAAGTTAGCAAGTTGGGATTTATCAAGTAGCGACGGCGTCGCGAGTCGCTGCGAAGGCGGGCGGGCGCATACTTTTACTGTAGCTCTCGATCCGATCTTCATAACGAAATTCTCCGTTTTAATATTATATTTATATTGTTAACGTTTCGTACCTGCATATTTCTTACGGTAAATATGAAAATTTCGGGAATGCCTCCGACCCCGACTTACGAATCTTGAGGGAACAAAGCCTGTTTCGGTATTAAGAAAATTTGAAATCGGAACGCCTCTGAGCGGTTTTTGTAATGTTTTGCTATTTCTGCCAGATTCGTCGTTGAATTTCTTTGAGGTTGCTAATAATTTCGTTTACATTTTATCACAGTCAATAAGAAAACACCGACGTTTACCGTGAGGTATATAAATCCAGGAGCAATTATTTAATATCTTTACTTGTCATAACATATATTATTATTATGACGACAGAAGTTTATTAAATTACTCATTTATAATTATATAATCAGTTAAAACCGAAGTAATTCTTTTTCGAGTTATAAATACGCCATTACATAGTCCAATTTTTTATTATCTTTTATGTACAAGCGTCGATATTATTTTACAATCACAGGGTATGTGTTTACAATAGTTTTATTAAATAAAGAGTCCACTTGACTGCACCTTCCGTCTTGACAGGTGCATACCGTGACTTTATTATGGTTCACCGCGGGTGCCGTATCCTGTGGTCAATTTACCGTCCACTCTTCGAAATCAATTGCTCATATTATTTGCACTGGACATTGTAACTAATAGTTTTCAACTTAAGTTAGTGGGTACTTAATTAGTTAAAGTATAAGTCGGTTAACGTTTAGTGAGCGCCACCAAACCAACACCAAGTTTTTATTGAGAATTATGCATTCGACAATCTGTTTATGGCCATTTTTAATGTTGCATCCATTGTCCTCAGTACATCACACGGTACATGTCATATGACGCATCTAGTACACTTATAGTTAACTAGCGACCCGCCCTCGCTTCGCTTCGGGAAACTTATTCCTTCGGTTGAAAAAGATTTAGTTATATATATTGGATAATTCACACTTTATCTTTATAAATTATAGCCTATATGTTATTCTGATGTGTAAGCATATTATTGTAGAGTTTCAGCAAAATCCATTTGGTAGTTTTTGCGTGAAAGAGTAACAAAAATTCATACATCCATACAAACTTTCGCATTTATAATATTAAAAGGATTGCAAAAGATAAGAAACGATCGATCCAAATATTAGCACAGTAGAAAAATGATTCCTACTAATGAACCCGATCCCGGATCAGAGTCGTCAAAGCTATATGGAACGTAACATTAATATGGATTCCAGCGTATCCAGCCAATAACTAGGGATTGAATCGGAGATCTGTTAGGTGCTATAAACGCGTGTACGGTAATCGGTGGTAGTGTAGTTGCGAAGCCCGCGCCAGTAAATCCCGTGTTTGCTTACATTAGAGTATTACTGCGTCCACAATGCGAACGCCACTCACGTCACTCGTACACAATACGTTACACGTACTCGTACTACTAGGTATTCTTCGTATTATGTGTAGACGGAGAAACAGTGATAGCTATACTATTTCCATTTCTTTATTTTCTCGATGACAGCTCCTGTGAAAACTTGAACGAGCGTCTTTTTTACATTATGTATGCATTATTTTATAAAAATATGACGTTTACATACGTACAAGGTTATACCTGATTCGGAGAAACTGATAGGGATGGGCTATATCGATAAACGTAACACGATAACAGACCCGATATTTTTTTACAAAATGTAAGAAACTAATTGCTGCCGGATACTTTTGTACCAATTTATTAACTAATATTATACTATATTTAATTACAAGATGTTACACGTATTTATTCTTGTTTATTTCGTATTTATTCGTATTTATTCTATTAAAATTTTCGAAGATGTTGTAAAATAAGTAGGTATAGGTAGATACTCGACAATGAAACGTAATAATTATAACGACAGGTAATCTTTGTTTATTTATTTTAATCAAAATCTGATGAATTTAATATAATAAATATATGCGATCGATATCATTACTTATTTGGTCACAACACTACTACAGAACTGTCATCGAGAAAATAAAGAAATGGAACTAGTATAGTAGTGAACATCGGTCTTCAGCGTGAAGGACCTGGTTCGAATTCTGCATGCGTTGCTGCAGAGATAGACGATATTGCACCTTATAAAATACTTATAAACTTACAATCGCGACCTTAATTTGTATTCTTACAATCTTTTACTCCCTATTTTTAAACTTTTAAGGGATTAATTTTCACAAATTATGGATTCCTTTTTTATCAATTTAATTAAGAAGACTAAGTTAGATGAAATTTCTCTTTAAAGTACTCATACATACAAACAAACAAACAAGCAAACAAACTTTTATCCCCAATTTGCCTCAGTAAGGAGTGAATTTTCATAAATTCTTGGTGTTCCCACACAAACTATGAGGAACCCCTGTGCAATTTTTTTTTGTGTCAATTGGTTTATGCAGTTTTCTTAATCTCCGACGATAATTGTTTTATTATTTTATAAAACGAAATAAATTAGAAAGAGAAGAGCTTTTGTATGAATTCTCCGGCTTCTGTTGTAGGTTCGTCCAAGATTTACGAGTAGATAGGTGAATAGATGCTTTGAACTTGCTTAAGTGCAATTCTATAATTTCATCGCAGACATATTAGTCAAAGTTTGATTACAAGGAGCGCTTTTTGCTAATAATTGCTACTAAAATGTGATTAGGACTACCTTGCGGTTATAACGAAGATTCGTATCTTAATACATTTAAAAGTTTGATAAACATAAGACGGATATAGTTTAATACGTGTAGTAGGTATTAGGAAATGATTCTCAAGATACGACAGCATGCCAGAAACACAATGTAGTTTAAAGTATAAGTTTTCATTATAACATTTTTTAGTCTTGAACAACGAAAACTCCCTTTTAATGGATGTATGTCGTCTCGTACTTCGTTACTAAAATACGGATGTAATAATATCTACAAAGCTCTGATGAGCTCAGCACGAGTGAAATCAGTACATATTGAATATCTGTTGCCGTGAAAACCGCAGCAAATCCATGTTTGCTTACATTCGAGTATTAGTGCAGGATACGATCGCCAGCTCGGTAAGCAAACACGCTGCTGACGTCACTCCCACCGACCATACCTACAATAGAAAATGTACTTACTGTTGTATGATTTCCCTTTTACATATCAAATAGTCTAAAACAAAGCCATCAGCCTTAAGGTCTTAAGTCGATGATTTCGAAAATTGTTTTAGCTCCGATATATCTCCGTAAATAGGTCCAGTTACACTTTATTAAAGGGACCATCTTATTCCTCCAGGGTAGCAGCACATCTTTGACGGAATTAGAACGAGACTCTTAAACAATTATTAACAGACTAACTATCAGCCCCTGCCCCACATACTAAGGAACTCAGCAAGTAACGTTCTTCATAACACTCTATGCTAACTGGAACTAACCATCCTAGACCCGATTTGTGTCTTGTTGTGGGTCGGTCACGGCTGTCATGGGCGGCAGCGGAAACGTGGTGCTGCGTGCTCGTTTTGCTATCTTAAAACCTTAAAAATGTATGGGTTTATGGGTTAAACATGAAACATTTCGACTAAAAATAATACTACGACTTATTGACTATCTTTCAACTTGAATGATTCAAGAATGGCACGTGAAACAGCAATAACATGTTTTTTCCGTTTGGGTTAATGTTTGAATATTTTTACAATACTTTGAACCATTGTACTGGGGTATTCTGGGACTGGTAATTTATTTACTTAAAAGGATGTCCCCACTGTGTAAACAAAAGTAAACCCACGTAGGAAATAAACTATTTTCTTGCATTCTACTGTCATAATAGTTTGTCGAAGCTTGCATCAAGATCCGGCAAATATTTTAGTGACATATTGTTCCTTCACGCCAAAATGTAAACTGGTTATGTTTTGGAGCGCTGACAGTCCGATGGCAAGGTCGATCTTAATTGATCGACCGAGTTAAGGAACTGCTGGCGTGGTCGGTAGGGTGTCAAGAGCCTTCACGCGGCATAAAAAACTTTCGGCACTTGGGTTTCGGCAACTCTCACCTGAAGTAGCATTATATGATCTAGGTTTAGAACTTCTTAGTTATGAGGAGGGACCCGTGCCCTGTCAGGAGGCCATTCTTCGGTTGAAACCATGTTATAGTATGAGCTAGGTATAATTACTGAGTTTTTGAATGGGGGTATGTATTGTGTTTAATTATTGTATTGTTTGTTGCAGCGAGCGGCGCGCTCGCGGCCGGCACCATTGCGTCTCCGTGGAGCGCGGCGGCCGGCGCGCCCGACACCAACGGATCGGGTGGCGCCGATGCCAAGCACCTTGATGTCGGCGACGCGAGCGACGATGAGAAGGTATGACATATTTAATTTTGTGCACCTAACTCTATCCGGCTCGGAAGAACAACGTTCACGAATCTTTGGTCCTTCGAGCCTGCTACGAGGCATTGCTTTATTGCCATGGTTGATGAAAAAATATTACTCGAATATGGGAAATACATTTAATTGGTAATTGAAAGTGAAAAAAGGGTATAATTTCTTAAATGCCATGGTCATGTGGGACATGTAGCCAATCACCGAAATTACTAGGTACTGTTACACCGCTCCTATCTGAAATAGGGAAAAGTTATTATGTTCCAATTTTTGAGTATTTATGTAGTATTAATTTTATAACCACGCGCTTCCGCACTATAGGTAACGAAACTTACGATAATTTGCCTAAGGCAACGTTAATTTTGTTCCTAGGTAAATCTAAATATCCTTGTGTTGTGGTTTGTGATTGAAATAATCTGTTTAAAGCACTCATAGTTTTGTGTTATCTTAAAGTCCTTTACGAATCGAGTGTTTATTATTATTATTATGTAAATGAATTATAAATTAATTCAATGAATGGGTGCCCTTTGATATTTCAGGCACATATCTTAAACGGAACAGGTAGGCAGTATATTAGATAATTTTGAATGATTTACTGTGCAATTAATGATACAGTTGTTAATTGAAGCTTACCAATATGTTTGAAAACCGCACCCAAATCGGTTAAGCCGTTTCTGAGATTAGCGCGTACAAAACCACAGACAAACAGACATAAATTCTAAAAATCTTTGTTGTGGGTTCTATTGCAATAATAAAGTCCCCCAATAATAGTTTCTTCCATGTACAGACAGCGATCACTTACAGATTTATTATAATTATGTGTAAAGGGATTATATACCCGGCCGTTATATTTGATTAACTTCGTGTGTACAAAGAAACACTAAAATATTTTATAGAATAAATAAAAATACGTAGGTTGTAATATCTATTCAGCGGTATACTTACGGCTAATTATGTACCAGTCATATTATATCTGCCGTAACAACGTAGTTGCGTTGTGGTTCCGGTCTGGATAATTTGTGAAGTAACTTATTCACATATGCATACGGTTTTTGTCCTGAAACCTTCGAAGCCATGCTTCGATATGTTTTTATTACTTTTTATGCAACAATATAGAAATTCTGTAACATTATACGAGTATTACCTACAAGTTAGAAAACAATCAAAGTTCAAAGTTAGTATTTACTCTTTGATTATATACCTACACGTCATATCGTCATTATCGAGCTTAGTGTAATAGCTTTGAGATATAAAACAACATTATTTATTGTCAAAACAAAACCTTAGTTTGGATCTTTCCAATCCGCAATGGCCAGCGTGGTGGACTGTGGCCTGTACCCCTCACATTGTGAGAGGAGACCCGTGCACAGCAGTGGGACTGTATGGGTTGCGATGATGATGATACCTACATTAACTATTTCGTTGTATATAGTACGAGTAATGTGTCTCTTAGAAACGAATTACGGTAATTAATTGCCGTAAGAGTTTATCTTGCTTTGAAGAAGTGTTACTCTAGTATTTACTTGCAGTATCATTAGTAACTCAGTGTACAGTATTTATTTAATTTATTTATGTAAACTTTATTGAACACACTATAAAAATATTATAGTACAAATGGCGAGCTTAATGCTAATTGCATTCTCTACCAGCTAATTGAGCCAAACCGAAATACACGAAGAGCGGTTTAATTTAGGTGGTAATTAAAAAGTATTTCAAAATTACTATTATAACTTATATTTACATTCATTCAGTAACAACAATATTATATATGTATATGTGTAGGTACATACATATAATTGATTTATAAGATCACCCTTACCACTGTAGAATCTACGAAAATAGCAAAAATATTTACAAAATTACCATGTTTGTTCATTCAATTCATTCTAAAAGTGTTTGCCGATAGTAAATTATCCGCACAATATAGTCCATAGTGGCCGGCGATTTAACTAATCCAGAAACAGAACTGTACCGTTTCGAGTGGTTTCACGGAACTGTGATTCACGATGTTTTCGATCGGCCGGCCGGAGTGGAGCCGGTGTAGCGCGTTATTTTTATTTCCCTTTCAGAATAGAACAGACTCTATTAATTACAATGACGCACTCATCGTCTTCGCTCCCGTTCAAATTAAATTATACCTTTGAGATTTACAAACTGAAATCACTGAACAGATGATGTAGGTAGTGAATGGTAACTGCGTAAACCATGTTCCGTAAATAGTTGTCGACATTTGATTACCGTAAATTAACTGTTTTCATTTAATTCTTATTTCAACAGTCAAAATAATTCAAATGTCATTATAATTATTTGAGCTTGACAATGTTTAGTTTGTCTCGCAATAGATACTTAATTAAAGCCGTACAATACGACAATGTTTCAACTCATTTCGTTTGTTATATTAAAAAGTTAGCTGCTTGTTGCTATATTTAAGAAAAAAAAGGTATTAAAATTGTACGGCTAAATTAAGCTTTTGATTTAACTAAGCATTACCATGGAACGAAGATAAAATAACAGCGTAGCTTAGCGTAGCGTAGCTTAAATTAAAAAGCTAAAACACCGGAGCTTATTCATGTAGAAAGAGATGAGACCCGTTGCTAATTTACAAATACAGTACACAGTATACACTTAATAAAATTAACATAATCAGAGCGTTTACTTTCACTACAGGACCTCTGCAGCAATAGAAGCTAGGAAATTGTTTCCGAAGTAACCTTATAAAGGATAATATTGATTTACTTAACGGTACTTAACAGCAAAAATATTAAAAAAGGAGATAAAGTCTCCTCCTACATGACCGTAAAAAAAATTGTAACTGTTTCATGATCATCACAACCCATAAATGCCCCACTGCTGAGCACGGGTATCCTCTCCAACACCGTCAACCACGCTGGCCAAGTGCGAATTGGCGGACTTCACACACCTTTGAGAACATTAAGGAGAACTGTTTAGTTACACAATTAATAATTAAGTAGGTGTCCACAAATGAATTATACACTACGCCATCAGCGTCCGTTTTGTTGTACTTTATACATGCTGAATTTTCGAGAATAAATTTTCTTTACAGATGTACAGATGGATGATTAACAAATGTATCTTTTTTATTCTTTGGGACTGGCTTGTAGAAGTGCTAGCATCTAATGACTCATATAAACTATAGTTTTATGAGATCGTAATATTACGTCGTTAGCAGTATATGGTTAATAACATCTGCTTCTCGTACCAAATCGATACGCAATTACGTCGGTAATGACTAATAGAAGGTCGGCGCGGTGCAAGTTGTGCGGTAATATTGCAACTTAGCTCCGCGCTAGGCGTTAGCGTGTAATATGTATGTAGATGTGTTGTGCACATGTAGATGTATGTTCTATTAGAAATGTCATTATCAGTATCCAGTAAAAGCCAGGCTGTTACACATATTAGTACATATCACATAAGTAGTAAACTGATTTTGATAGTTTTATTGTTCCCTAATACTCAAGTTGGAGTAACAATAAGATAATAAAAGACTGGTAATTGTTTCGGACAAATCCTTTGACAAATGTACCTACATACTTTCAATGATAAATGTACCTACACTAAATTTTGTATTATTAATTTGGAAGTCATAATAGATTATCATTATTGTGAATATTTTTCAATTTCAATAATATATTACATACATACGTGTTGAATTCCTAACCTCATTTTTAAGTTGGGTTATAAAATGGGTATTTTGGTATAGTAGTTTAAAAATAATAGCCTTAAATATATGAGCATTATAATCAATGAAGTGTTACGTGGATTACCTAAATAAAGTCACTCAACTGCCAGCGGCAAGTTATTTCTATTAGATATCTGTTCTATGGTCGGTGGATGTGGGATCTGTGATGTTATATATAATGCACACTTTAATTGCTTCCATGAAAATGCGTTTCCATATTTCATAAGATAACCGTTCAGATCAGGATCTAATGGTATTATCAATGAGGCATTCCACATCTCTCCGGAGTTGTGGCCAATTTAAAATAGATATAGCGCTATAGGTTTGAAGAAACGCTCATAGCATGGCGGCTTGCGTCGATCCTAAGTGATCGACCGGGTTAAGCAACAGCGGGCGTGGAAGGTAGTTGGATGGGTGACCTCTAGTGGCAAAATTTCTCGAGCGCTTCAGTGCTTCGGACAGTATGTAAAGCCGTCAGTCCCGGTTGTTATCACTAGGTAGCAGTCGTTAAGCCATGTCAGAGGTTTTCGGGCGACATAAAAAATTCCGAAACTTGGGTTAGATTAGACACTAACCCCTCCACCAATCCGTAGGTACTTAAGCATCTTGATGGAGTAGGTTTTGGCCTCCTCAGGAACGCTCGCTTCCTGGCCCACTACTGAGCACGGGTCTCGAGAGACCCGTGTAGTTATAACAACAATGTAACAGTAGTTTTAGTTTAGTTTAGTTTAGTTGTTAGTTAGTGGTACTTAGTCCTGTAAGCTGTTGTTAACAATAGTCTGTGACAATAGTCCACTTTTAGTTTATCCGACTACACACCCGTTGTTCAGCATGGTGCACAAGGAGCAGGGAAGATTGGCTGGGAGCTATAGACTCTAGTTTAATGGATAGCCTTACACACCGAAAGAACTATAGTAATGGATTAAGGGCCGATTTCACCAACACAGAATTTACACTAGAGTAGCTTTCTCAGTATAACTTTACTCTGTCGATTTATGCGATGCCGATGGTTAACTTCAAATTCGTTTCACGACGTTATCTTACTCTCGCATAGTTACTCTGCGACTTTGAACGAATGAATTGAATGAATGCGTAATGCACCGAAGTAAAATGGACAATTTGACGTATACTTGCGCAATAGCGCTGCGTATTCTTTAATTTATTCGAATAATACGTCCCTGACAGTTGAGTTGACCGTGACTAGTGGCAGCGACAGTGACACAGGTGACACTACTAATCTACGAATAGCAGCTTACTCGGCCAAATCGGCGGTATATGATTTTACTCTAGTATACTTTAATATAGAGATTTTATCCCTAGGTTAAATGTTGGTTAAAGGTAAAATGGGGCTTACTCGCGAGTAATTGACTACTTATCCCGGGAATGAGACTTATACGACATTCGCGAAATCGCGAAAGTCACTAGCTAGGTTTATGCTGATTAATAATAATATGCACATGTTTGTATCGATACGTGTATTACGTATGTCTATTGTTAAGCCTGTGCAGTATCCTACGTCAAACTTTCGTCATTCGCGGTTTTTCCCTAACGTAATACATAAAAGGCTGTCAACAACTAGTTCGACAATCATTGCCAAACATCATAATTTTTATTTTGTACAAACAGATGTAAAACATAGTTGATTTTTCATTAATTACTACACTAACAGTAGTAAAACATCCTAGAGGTGGCTCGTCTCCTAGTTTGTCGGCTATTAACGTAATAAAATAGAGAATCCAGTGGTCGTGGAAAATAACATTAAATGTGAATCAATTTGTGGTAATTTTCATGTCACTATTTGCGAGAATAAGAGGAAGGATGGATCTTTTGGCTCATTTGTGGAAGCAATTGAAGATTTACGTAATTTATAAACATGTTTGTCATTTTTTAGATTGGCAGTTACTCAATCTTAGCTTCATTTTATTTAGCCTTATATTGGTTATTTTAAAAAGAAGTCTCATATTACGATACTATGTGAATTAAGTGAGATTAAGAGGCGATTCACAGATTGATTTTCGTGCGGGCCTTGATAGTAGATTACAGACACTTTAGTCAACACTATTCCAATCAGAGGTCTGATTTGGAAATGATGGTCACTTTCAATATTTAACGTACTTTTGCAGGATATGTCAGGGGCGGACGCGGAGGGAGTGTGGAGTCCGGACATCGAGCAGAGTTTTCAAGAAGCGCTGGCGATATATCCCCCCTGCGGCAGACGCAAGATCATTCTCTCCGACGAGGGCAAGATGTACGGTGAGTCAGGACCTGAAGCGAAACTTAGCTCAGGAGACTTTACACATGCCCCCGAGAAATCACTTGATAGTTCATATTTTGAAATTCTCTCACGCTTGATTTATTTCTGTGATGGTGTAGGATTAAATGACGTAATACTAGATACCTATTTATCTGCACTAGCTCTGTTATACGTACATAGTAACCAGCGAGTTCATCGCTTCACTTTTGTCCGATATTTCGGCTACGCCAATTGGCGGTACCAAATTCGGTGCCATCGCATGTCTTCACTGCTTGTTTTTGGCTATTGCAATAAATAAAGTGATACTTCGAAGTTCGTTCACTACTATTAGCACCTTTATTTTGGTCACGTAAATGTGTCATAAAATTTACAGTTGTGTATCCAGTGTACGTAGTTACGTGGTGTTTGTTATTAATCAGCACCATATTTAACTAAAAACATACATACGTCTTAGTCATAAATGCAAACAACATAACAATCGTTATGAAAGCATTGAGTGATAAATTAAAAGATAGCGCTAAGATACGTAAATCTTTTAACCCTTTTATCAATGTTCTATGTAAATTATCTAAATACTTCGCGATACGAGAACAAACACAACATGTTTCGCAAGCGTTTTACAATTGCATTGCATTGCCGCTCACCTCCATGAATTCTGCACGTTTTGCATACACATCAATTTTGGTGAATTATGACGCGTTATCAAGGTCATTTGTCGAAAATGAACAATGGGTGTGGCACGAGACAAAAGACGATGAGAGGTATTGATGCGAGCCGACAAAGCGGTTTGCGCAATAGGATTCCACGGAAAGAAGTGGACCGACAATTATTATCTCCCGATCGGACCGTGTCGCCAATTCGAGGAAGTCAAGTGGAGTCGCAGCTTTTGTTCGGTCTCTCGGGCCGCGGTAAATAACTGTCGGGACGAGCGAGATGTTCTAGACGACTTTGAAACACTGGACAAATTCCTGCGTCTTCAAACTCGTACAGTGATTGCTTTTACAGATACGAGTATTTGTAACGTCTCGCCAACAATGGGCTCTTTAATAAATTTATTTCCTAACATCGGTTGCTAAAGTGTGGAAGTGCTTTATAAAGGTCCGCGTTGTACGGTGGAGTAATCGGAAAGATAATGATCTAAAATAAATAAGTAAACGCTTACCCATATTCGCTTTTCATATCGCATAAATAAATATCTGGCCTGGGTTAGAATTGACCCTCAAAGTCCCTTCTCGAGTTCACTTGAAAGTTCTGGTAATTTTAAGTCAGACCATGCATGTATCATTGCTCGTAGAAAGTTAAAATGTTGTGCTCTGGTAAAAAATATATTAACACGATAAACAAGCATTTAATTCATTTCTGTCAAATAGATTCATGGCTAACAATGTTATTTTTGTGTAAAATATATGATCGTTAGCCATCTAAAATTAGTATATTCCTTATATTTAAGCAATGAAACTAAATTATACTTAATAAACGAACGTAAATTAATAGGAAGATAAAACTAGTGATCCGTTAATGCTATTATGCCTGTTGGACGGGAGAATATTGCCGGCCCTTTAACATTTAACGGCGGTGACCACAAATTGACCCTGCTCAATTAAGGCCAGGTAGGCGCAATGACAGGCACTGAGAGCAAGCTCAGCAAGCTTGTTAATGATAAGGCCGGCACCATTACGTTCTGGAATAGGTAATATAACGTTTCTAGTATAACATCAATGATAATCCAGGAAATAAAGACATTGACTACGAAAAATAGGGGCAAATTGTAGTTTTATGTGGCTCTATCTACAAAAATTCAGCGCGTTTGTACTTTTTTAACGTTCGGGCGTCTTTTTGAGTGTTTTTGACTTGTTGAAATTGAATGTGAGCAACCATGTGACAAGTGGATGATTTAAGACCATTATAGCCACATTTTTGCAAATATATAATCATTTAACATTAATTCTTCTCTTTGTTTACGGGGCTATAAATTGTGTATTATAAAATATGTGAGGAATTCTCCCGTGAGCTAGTATTTGTAGTAAGCATAGCTGTAGTAGTAGATTTTTAAGTGACGGCCCTCATGATGATGATACAGATTAACACAATGATGAACAGTCTGAACAACATGAACAGCGATCACCATTTAACTATCTCAGTCATTGACATATGACAATGATCTCAGTGCTTAAATATAATAAGTGCCAGACCTCTGCCCAAATCGTTCTCGACCACTGTAATACCCAAGCTAGCCCTGCTTGCTCTAAATAATAAGGGTCTGTTTGAGAGAAATAAATCATAAAGGACTACAAAAATTACGGCTTAATATAAAAAGGTTAAGGTGCACATTGGCTGGCTGGCTACAACCCATTAATGGCCCACTACTGAGCACGGGTCTCTCCTCATACCTGAGGAGGCCTAGAGCATACTCCACCACGCTGCTCTAGTGCGGATTGGTGGAGGGGTTAGTGGCCAACCCAAGTGTCGGAAATTTTAAGCCGCCCGAAGGTATCCGACATGGCTTAACGACTGCTACCAAGTGATAACAACCGGGACTGACGGCTTTACGTGCCCTCCGAAGCACGGAAGCGCTCAAGAAATTTTTGCCACTAGCGGTCACCCATTCAATTACCGACCGCACCCGCTGTTGCTTAACTTTGTCGATCACTTGAGATCGACGCAAGCCGCCGGGCTATGAGCCCATTTTTATTTTAAAAAAATATCAAAAGTTTTCTTGTCCTTTAAATTTTATGTTTCACAGTAAGGTTCACGTTACAATAATATTAATAGTTTCTCTGTAGTGTTCGCCTTGACCGTATTACACCTACGCATTTCTGCCGCAAAACAGCACCGCTTATATCTGTTCTTAGTTGAACCGTTTAAACCGGGTAAACGTTTTAACACGTTCGCTGCTTAGCACGTACACGTCGAGTTTTATTCCACAGAAAATTACGATCGCCGCAGCGAATGTGTTAAATGTTATATAAATCATTTTTATGCACATCAAATATTTTGTAAGGCACTAACCAAAATATCACAATAATTTTATCCTTTTAGAAGTAGACATACCTACCTACTGACTAATAAAAACATCGACAAAACATATTTCAGTTACATCATTATTCGCGTATTTTTATTATCTTTAATGAAGGTGTATATCCCCAGTTTTGTTAGTGTAGATTACCTACTCTAGATTTTTAGATTACATTGACGCAGATGTTGACGTAGGCGGACTTATCCCAATATAGCAGCGATCAGTCTCAAACTTGGCTGTATTAACAATATTGGTAAGGATTATTATTTTAATAGATTAGGTAAGGTCATTAAAGAAGCTAAAGTATATTTTGGACTCGGAAAGATAATAAAGTAAAGTAATAGCAAATAAAATTTAAACCAAAAGTATGACAAACCAAAATAGTAATTTCTCAGTGTAATCGTGGACACTTGAACTTTAAATGAGTCAATTGACATAGCCGCTTTGTGTGTTAAGATTTTGATCTATAGGCGAGTAGCCTATAAAGTATTGGAATCGCCATGATGGGAAACTAACAGGAAAATGAACATTTTGTAAGAGTACCCATAAGTACCTACTACTCGTAGTTATTTAAAACTAACTGAGTTAAATCTGTATTGCATATTTTCTGAATTTTTTAATATATCATTCGCTGAATGTGTAATCTTGTGGATTGATAAATCACGTCCTATTGATACATACATTAGCACTCTGCATCAAACTATCAAAGGGCCAATTTTAGTATTTTAACATAGTCAATTTACGACCCAATCACAATGTTATCAACGCCCCAACATTAAACGTTAATCATATTGGATTAAGTTATATATGTATAGTTAACATTAATTTTTTTGTAATATGTGTAATTTAGAAGCCGCTTTGGTTACTTCTATTTAGTTTTAACTATAACGGGTACCACCATTATATACCGATATTTCTACCAAATCAAAGGTAATATGATCACCGTAATAAAAAATCGTGAACAGATAAAAAGCGTTCGCCGTGATAAAAATTGAAAACGTATATTTATAAATAAAATGTAATTATTATTCGCGCTAAGTTATTTCCATGGTAATGATTTTGAAGATTTAAGGATTATAGGAAGCAGTCTCCAGTTGGAAACGAGAAGCGCATTTTTCCACGTTACAATGTTAACTAAGGAAGCTCGTTAACGCGACGTGACGATTGCCACTTAAAAGAAACCTTTTCCCTTCAGTAAATTAACAGCAGAAGTAAATCTTTGTACTCTCAGTGCTTGGATTATTGTATCGCTTATTTATTATTCAAATTATAGTTTCCCAGTTTGTTTGGAAGGACTATTTAGTTTCATTTTGGTAGGATTACTGTCTTTGAGTATGCTCTATCTGCGTTGACAAAAGTCTTGCTAAGTTAACTTATTATAATGTAAAAGTGTTCAAATCATAATAACATTTGTATTTCAGGTTTCTTATATAATTTGGTTAAATAAATTGACGTTTAAGCACTTGGCCGTTTTGAACAAACTACTTATCGTAAAATTGGATTAGCTATGAACAGAAAATTTAAATTTTAGCTTCCAAGTAACGTAGCTCTGTAGCAGCGATGTTCTGGATGATCTGGAGTTCTTCAAAAAATTATAAAAAGAATTCTTCTTCAGCGTCGATCGATCAGATAGATTCAAAATTGAGTACCCTGTGACTTTAACCATATTACAATACCATGGCAATGTAATCTGGTCTGTTGTAGACGCGTCATCTGGAAACAGGAGGATTCCTAACTCTTGTCCGACTTGGGACAGGCGTATTGTGTTAGGAATTGAAATGGCCTCAATGAATAACTTAACTTTTTAGAGGCCATTTTGAGAAGGAGGTTGGTAAAATTTTGAATTTATATTAATACTATCCCTTTTTTGATGAAGATAGCGTCCTGTATACGTATATTACGCATTATCCAAGAGCATGCAGTTGTTTTGGATTTCATATTTGAGAGTTATATACAAGTATGCGTATTAACAATTGAACTTTTAATAGACATAACGGAGACTACTTTATCCGCTTCCGAAAATAATCTGATATCAGACATGATGTTGTCGTTGTCTGTCGGCATAATGGTATTTGTGATCTTATTAATAAATACCTTTGCATGTGCCAGAAATTATCTACAATACGTGACAAAGTTAATGTTTCCATGAAGTTGAAACCGAATTAGGTTTTTACAGCCATAATATATGTTTAGTGGAATCCAGTGTGGTCCGGGGATTCTCTTTCCATGCGACGTCACGTATGTTACGGGACACAATTGACGTGAAACAATTAAAGGCAGTGCCATTACGCCGCCGGACGCACATTAAGCGCTAACATTATACGCTCCGGTTTTAATTAAAGGACTACCCGCTCAGACCGTTCGCGCCGCGGTGCTAGATGGAATTGCTAAACAAATCTACCGCGGGCGATGTGTCCACCTTAAGTGATTTAATGGACGGAAAGAAATGTGCCGCTTAAATCTTATCGCTCCACCACCAGAAATAATCGCTTCATACATATCTAGTTTTACACGCTTGGCGTAATTAAACTTGCTGGCCCGAAACGTTTCATAATAACTTAATTTTATTATGTATTACGATTGTTGTTTAATTGATCGTTTATTTTTGTCGTCTACCTTAATTTACTTTATATCAACTTTACGATGTTAATTATGATCTAATTAAATGACTTGATCAGAATTGATCAGATAGAAGACATAAAAAATCTGAATCTCCGAATCACTTCCGCGTATTTATTTACAATTTTGATCCTGGCTAGATAACAGCCCGTGAACTTGAATACCTGTGAATTAGTTTGGTCCTTTCAAAACAAGTTATTTTAATGTATTCGTAAACTTCCATTATGGACGAGGCGGGCGTAATTAAGTTTTATGTCAATAAAATAAAAATGAGCCCAGTGACCATTAATTTCGATGATGCAATTAGACGTGATAATTCGGGGGGACGCGAATGGGACGTGCCATGTAAAAGAACACGACATATAATTGCGGACACGCGTCTCGTCCGGACAATATATGAGCGCATTACTCGCGGACGTGTTTGTCGGGCTTAATCTAGCGTCTGAAAGTGCGTCACCCTAGTCCGGCGGTTCCGCACTCACCCGGCGCACCCTCGCCCTCGGCCCACCGTCTAATCTCACTGAAATTGTCTTCACTTCACGTCGACGGCTAACGCACTCGCACATGAGCGACTGTTCAGTTTTTCCTGCTTCGGGCGTTACGGTACTTAAATGCTTTCTTGGAGCTCACTTGTAAGATTGTTTCCCCTCGGCCCATCTTAGATTACGCACTGCTACGACACAGCTGTTGCTTTTTCCCCCTTTCAAATTTAATAAACAAATAATCATATCAAATTCCTTGATTAGAATTCAAATTTCAACCTTTAACCCCTGTGAACTTGAGCGTCAAGTATTCATCAAACATCGTCAATTTGCAAACTTTTTGCCTCCAACTTATTGCATAGGCCGGTATTCTTGACACCTAATTTATCGAACCATTAGCGTGTACATTATAAGTTTAGCGAATGGACTCTGTTGCGTCACGGATGCACGTGAGGAGTAATTTAGCGCAAATCACGATGCGGTGAGTTGTTGGAACAGTTTGGCTACAAAGCCAACGCCGACGGCACCGCTGCAGGCACGTTCGTGAGTTAAGACATTCAAAACCGCTCAATATCCTGGAAGTATGAAAGTTTCGTCGGCGCACGGCTTCACGTGGTCCGGGGGGCGGCGGGCGGGGGGTTAGCCGGGAGGGCTAAACTATGCGAAGAATGCGCAATTAGTGAGCGAGCGAGCGTGTAAGGGGCCCGGCCGCGCCACTAGGCGGCGAACGCAGTAAGAAAATATAAAGAAGGGGCGGGCTCCCGCGCCCGTTGTTTAGCGCCCCGCCCGCCTTCGGGCATAACTCTCGATTGTCTCCCGAGAAATCCTCCTTAGACCCGTCGCTACTCAACCCTTCTGCGAGCCGAATCCTTGCATATCTTCTGTTTGGGTCAGCGTGAAATTCTGTAGCGGCGCCTGTTACCGAACAGTCAGATGTTTCTTGTATTGAATGTGTATTCTTTTGTGTATCGCATTTATCAAGAAATACCTATATACAGATACTTTTTATTATTACAATGATTGTCATAATGTATCGAAGCAGTAAATAAATCAGTAGAGAACCCCGACCTACGCTGTCGTTTCGGTTGGCAAAGAACACGCGCCGACTTGAATTTACGCAATCGGTAGAGCGACATTTAAATTTATTGTCACTGATACGTGTCCGCAGAAACTTTTAGAATATATACTGTCATTGAATAGTTCCATTAGTTCGTGATTGAACAGTTTCGCCGCAACACTGTCAATGTAAAATTCGATTAAAATCCGAAAGTCTCGCACGTTAATGGAGGGAATTACACATTGTTATCGTTTAAGATTCAAGCTCGTTTACTACAAAGAAAATCAATCAAGATTGTTAAGTCTTTGAAGACTGGGCCAAACACTAAGCTTCTGAAATTTTATGAAAATTTCAGACGTTGTTGTTGCTGGGAAACACAGGCTAATTTTAAGGTCCCCTAAAGTATGTAGGTATGTGCCTTTGAGCCACACTGAAGATCCATAACGTCCGTCTGCGGTAGTTTCGTCAGGCTTTCGCAAGTAGCTTATGAGCACTTGAAGAGTTGAGGGTCAAAATTAGATTCCTGCATCGCTGTCTCGTGATCGATCAATTTTCTTAATCAGTATCGAAATATATAACGTTCAAACTGAAGCTTGTAGCAAAGAACATTTCATGATAGAATATGAATGGATGGTAGAAGAGTTAGTGTAGTTACAACTTTCGTATGGTGACTTCCACACTTAGAGCTGACGTGGAGCAAGCTGCTTCTAGCCACTTGATGTTGATGGCCAGCACCATTTTCAATGTAAGCTCTGAGGAGTAGCAATACATTTCTGACGAAT
The DNA here is from genome assembly GCA_905404295.2 of Ochlodes sylvanus. NCBI lineage: Eukaryota > Metazoa > Arthropoda > Insecta > Lepidoptera > Hesperiidae > Ochlodes > Ochlodes sylvanus. The sequence continues at coordinate 10,636,953 of FR990130.1, read as the reverse complement.
CCCCAGGAAGACCATGCTTATATTAAAGGTGACCTAGATATCTTGGGTTGCAGTGGCCACTTACAAAAAGATGGTCATCATTTCCGTTTTGTACTTTTAAATCAATCAGTTATTGTGTTATATTCGAGTTAAATAAATAGCCACTCATAGCACCAAAACACATCAGACCGAGTACAAAACTTAAATCATAAATATATCAATAAAAAAAATCGAGCTGAGGACCCTCCGAACGGCGGTCCGGCATTGTAACCATTGCGCCATACGGGTCGACAACGTATTTTCAATGGTGTGTGAAGTCTGCCAATCTTTGGATGGTTTATTAGATGCAGCCTGATAGACCAACCCATAACTTATATCAGTGTTAAAGCCCACTCCTAATGAAATTGACATTAATTGACGACTGAACAATAAAATTGACACTAATGGGAAACTGGACAATAAATTGTACGCTAATTGACCACTGGACAATTAAATTGACGTCCCTGTAGTTTGTGCTGTAGTGAAACTGCCAACCAACTGTAGCATTCTGGGTTCGATGTTCGTATACAGAAGTAGTGCCAAATACTAGCAAAGGTATAATAGTGAAGGTCTAATTCGCTTCATCGCATAATGCTGTCAATTATCATATCAAAATGACAACTAGTAGCCAAAAGCGAGTTTCTCAAAAATCCAGCTTCTCAAAAGCTAACTTTTCATAATTGGTGCTGCATGCTTATTTGCTATGTTAAACCTTAAAAAACAATCCAATATTACACATAATATATAATATCTATGGCCAACATGGCCAATTTAGTAGGACAAAAAAACTACGGAATTTTTAAATCAACTATTTATTAAAAAATATAATTAAATTTAACAGAATTTGCGATTGGTTACGATTGCACGTAAACATAGATCTATCTTTTAACAAATATCTTACCATTAAAGTGCGCCCTCGAATATAATATTTCCGCTCATAAAGTTCCTCCAGCAAAAACAATCGCGAGGTCGTGTATTCGAGCGGCGTTAATGTGTTTCTGATGGATCTCCAATATCTTCAGTTTACGAATGAAAAATGATGATGATGATGAAAAAGGCGAAAAATTAACAACTTTATAGATACTTGTAAATGTCGAGGATTACATCGTTTAATCTTTAGCTTTGATGTAACTTATTAAAGATACATATTACGTTTCGTCATCAGCCCTATTTCGTGTTGGTGCATTATTAAAATAGGTATATAATGATTTTCCAAATGGCTTCATGAGAGCAATGGCCTGAATAGGATTTTACAAGTTAGTGCGCTCACTTTAGACTTTATCCTTACTTACCGTGGTGGAATTGTTACCAACCATTACCTTAAACCCAGTAAAAAAAATGGATGCGCTGACGGTATCTTTAGATACGCGACCGACGGTTAAACCACCTGTCAAGGTCATGTTATGAATGTGTCAGTAGGACTTGGAGGCATTGCAGGGATGAGACCTCATTCAGCCGTCACTGTTACGATTACATTCTGGATGTCTATAGAGTAAGGAGTATGTTATGGTCAATTAATCTACATTGTTGGAACTATTAACAGGTTGTGAACGCTTTACGTACGGCTAAAGAAATTCTGTCTTTAAACCTTGAGTACATGGACGTGTTGGTGAATTTATGTAAAGTCGTGTATCTGAATTATTAATCTGAATTGGCAAAAATCGCCATCAGTCTCTAAAGTTTTGAAACTAAAATCTATTGAAAATTACTTTATTTTTCGACATCCTTATCCGGATTTCGGATTAGTTTTTTTATTCCTTTACCTCATTGACTTTAGTAATAATAAGTCAATGCTTTACCTAGTCGCAATTGTGAATATAACTTTTCAAAACTTTTCTGATATGGGCCTGTTTTGTAGTTGATGAAATACTCAACCCACTTAATGTACAACCAATACTTTGCTGATTGATCTTGCAATTGGAATCGAAAATGGAATGAAAATTTGATCGTTGAAATCGCACTTTTGTGTCAAAGAAATACTAATCGGCCCATAATTATGAAACTGGAATGAAATAATCAAAAATCATTTAATTATAATTATGTAAAGTTAAGCCGCCTAATGATTATACTTAATTTAAAGACGGTTTAGTGGTTTAACTTGCAGTCAATAATATCGTATTTCAAACCTTCATTGCTAATCTCCCGGCTCTGTTATATAGTATTCATAGACAGATTATGTTGTGCGTGGTGAACGTAGTGATGCTTTGTTAATGCTATGTATTCAGTTGTTGAAATGTGTACTGAAAATGCAAAAATAATAAAAAAAAATGTTACTTAAACATCGAAATATCAAGTAAGACTTATTAACGAGTCTTTATCTTAGCGAGTTATTATTATTATTTCCCTACTTTGGTATTATATATTATTAGTTATTATGATTACCTAATAGTACTAAAGCCGTTTGTTAGTAGATATTACTAAGACGTTCGTATTTATGTGAAACTATTTATGAACGTAATTAGTCAAATCTGACTGACTTTTACGGGTGTCGAGATATTTTTTGTTACGGAACCCTGAAATTAGAAGTATATGAGCGACGCTCAATAGTCATAATAGGCCGGGCAGGCACAATTTGATCCGCGCGGAGAGAGCGGCTGCGACGCGCTGGCAATGGACCAAATTAGCCAACTAACGAACTAATAAATAATGATCTCTTGTTTTTCTATTTGCCGCGGAATAGAAACGTTTCGAGTCGATCCTGCACCGCACTATTTATAGCGGGATGCACACGACGTTTCGGGTGAAAGCACTCTTAATGCTGAATTCGCGCCGGTGTCGCTAAGTGGATGTTCTGATGTTACGACGAATAATATAAGGCGTGTTTATTATCCATACTTATTCGTGTTAATAGCGATTTTGTGAAGTGGCCGCACTCACTAAATTTAACTTGAAGCTCGCCGTGAAAACTTTACGAAACGGTGCCATAATTCCGTAGCGATTTCAAGAATGTTTGACTTGAGACTCTTCAAAAGTTCGCTTCCTGAGCTTACGACCGCCTTTCACTTTAATTTTGGACAATGTTATAAAGAGCTAAAGTTTTACTGGACTATAAATATAACATTTGTTCGATTTATTAATAAAGTATTCTACTGTCGAATGCGTGGGTGAAATCTGGAGCGCCTGTTCAATCTGTCGATGGATAAACTTTGTCCATCTCGTTTTTCCAATTCATCAGTTAAGTGATAAAGCGAAGGCATTCAGTTAAAAAGTTAATATTTTTTCAATAATAGTTCCAATTACCTACTTTACATCAATTCATCCAGGCAGGTTTCTCATTCCCGGTCAGTACAAACCCGACGCATTTAAATTACCTATCGGCCGTAAAACTTTTCTGTATTAAATTTACAAAGTGTGCTCCGTCATCCATGAAATTTAACCTACCAGTGATCAATGCTCGTACAAATGACTATGTATATGTACGCGTTCGCCTCAGCGAGCAGCCAAGGGGTTAATTAAATTCGCACCAGCCGTCTCTCGTCGCCATCGCATTCCCCGAATTCAATGAGATTTCAATTTACTTTGCTCCGGTTTAGTCTTCCTCTATTTGTTGTCCACGAATTAAATACACCATTGTCTCAATTAAAACTATAACACCAGGGCCGCTAGCTGTCGCTTCGCGCTATACTTACATTGTATGTTATAAAATGTTTTCGAGCTTCGTTTTAACGTGGACTTTATTTTGAAGCGTATTCACGATACTGTTTGTTAAAATGGATCTGTTAGTAAAATATAAATTGCAATACCTTCGTCCAATATTCGCCCCTGAATTCCGAGCCGGCTGCAGTTTCAATAATTGAAAACAGCTATTCAAAATATTTTGAAAATTGGTTCATAACGGAACGGCATCGAAGCCGCGCTGGGATTGCATTGTTCCGAGCGCGCCTGTACTGATTGTACTATTTGAAATATTTCGCGGGTTATGTCAATTGGCGTTGCCCTATTTGCTGTTTTGTTAGGGTTCACCAGTGAAATGTTGAACTTTTACATCATCGTTTTTTTGATGATGACATGACAATTTACTTTTTGCTTTTGAACATGTCACGTGCGGATGGAGTTGGAGGAGGAGGCAGATGTTTATGTGACAGATAAATTTTTGTTCTTTGTAATTGCAATATAACGATAGTCGTTTACATGACTTACTAATATTTAAAGCTGTATCATAAAAAATTGACGATTTACAAAGTGTGCTTTTATGTTACAGGAAGGAACGAGCTTATAGCAAGGTATATAAAGCTAAGGACAGGAAAAACACGCACAAGAAAACAAGTTTCATCGCACATACAGGTTCTAGCCAGGCGGAAACTTCGTGAAATTCAGGCCAAACTAAAAGTGGTAAGTGCATACAGCTCTTACACTTCGAATCAGCTTATCCGTCCGACTTCGATGTATTTGTTATAATTCAAAGTGCACACAAGCAACCGTTATTAGCGACATAATAGGTCCAATAACTACGCTGTAAACCAGTCGAGTTTTACCCTTGGATTCAGTTGTTAGTGAAAGTCTACGTGTTAACAATAATATAAAATTTGTATCGTAGCTATAACTATGTTTGCTTTTTTACAAGGCTTTATTATTAAAGTTTAAATTAAATTAAACCTAACAATGGGTTTATTGACACTTCTTGTATACCTACTAGCTGGTCCCCGCAATTTCGTCTGCGGAAATATTGTGTTTATACTCATACAAACGTTTCCCCCTATTTTGTCCCATTGTGGGATACATTTTAAAATCCGGTAATACGGACGTAATTATTTTTCACTCATACGTACACACGTCCCTCCCCCCATTTTACCCCTCTTTTTTTGAGCTTTAAAAACTCCTTTCATAGTGTTCCTATATAAGAAACCCATATACAAATTTACATACTTCTAGATCCACAGATTCAGGCCGTGTGTTAGGTACTGTCTGTCTGTTTTAGCGAAATAAGTCGTTTCGACTAACGTAGCTTATAAACGGTTCTGAATCCTACCAACCCACAATCCTTTTGCATAGCCCCTGTGATATTAATTAAGTTCCATTGATATGTCGACGACGCAGTGAGCAATTACGATGTGTGACGTGAAATAAATAAATCTAGGACGGTGGTGTGATGAAAGAGAAGGCGATGCAGTCGATGAGCACACTGTCTAGCGCGCAGATAGTGGCCGGGTTACCGCATCCAGCTTACCACCACACGGTACTCAAGGCATGCATCGCACTTGTGATTGTCCGTATAGATATCTCGCTTCATACTAATTGTTGAGGAGCTGCTGTGTTGCTTAACTTTGAAAAGAGTGGAAGGATACTCGGTCATATCTCATCCTGAATAAAACTAATATTGTACAATCCAATTTGCTGAGGACAATTTTATTGCACTTATGCAAATGTTTCTTTTGGAGTAGTCCGGATCGTTATGGGATACACTTGTTTCATTTAATTGATATCAATAGCGGATCTTGAACAAACAGTAATAGGTGCCTAGTTTTAATTTTTCGTCTTCTTACATTTGCAATCACAGGTTAAGTTAGGTTAATGTAATTAAAGTAATTAAAGTATGTACATGTAAATGTAAATGTATGTACATGTAAATGTATATAGACATTTTCTTTGTTTAAAAATAACCTAAAAAGGTTTAATACACCCAAGGCGCGGCTTCATGGTTGGTTCGGGGAGATTTATGACTAAAAAAGAGTTTTATGGGTAAAACGCAAACTAAGTAACACACACACACATGTTATACTACAACTGCCAATAAAAAGCTTAGTTGAGATGGATACTAGAATCATATCTATGTGCCAATCTTGTCATGTTGTTCCAAACATGTTTAAATCTCCAAGAAGTGTTTAAGTTACGACATTTGCCGTAGTCGTTGTATTTCATTGCCTGGTCCACACATTTAGAACACGTTGAATGTAACACCGTGGTGGTAAAGATTTTTGATTTTCTGCGAGCATAAGTATTACGTTAAACTTGGCCCCTCTACGCAGCGGTTCAATTTGACCGTTCTAACGCAGGCAATTAAGAGGAGACATAAAGATTAGCGCAAGGTCTATTAAGTATTGCACAAATCATGGATAATGTTAAAATATACGCAAATACGTATAATATTTTTATGTATAGTATATTTCATTAATTACTGCTATCACTAATTCAAATAAAATTAGTAGATGAAAATTAATAATTACAAATAGTTATCAGCAAACAGAGATTAAACCACTGATTAGAGCTATTCCGTGGATTAAACAGTAGTTATTTTAATTATTATTTTAATATAAATCGGGTGCTTTAAAAACTTGATTTTAGCTTGTCATTAGCTGTTAAAAACTTATATTGAAAGAATGAAGCAATATCTAGTACCGACATTTACAAGTGTATTTGTGTTCTTTCGCAACAAAAAATGTCTAGAACTCTAGATTGCCTTTGAAGTGTTGCTCTAATCTAGGCATGGCCAACGCACGCCACGACAGGCGATATAACATCACCGATTCGATTGGCTTCACTTACAATTTAACTCGTGTTTCTTCTGTACATTATCACTGCTGACTATGTCTGGCCTTGAACCTGAACTGATCGTTATTTCAATGTGCTGTATGAGTATGACTGTATCAAATCTATTTGATATTCGTGAGAATGTATTCCATACCAAGGCCCGACTTAATATTAAGTTACTGCGTGGAGTTTGGTTTGGTTTGGTACAATATCTACCTACCAAATTATTGTTTTCCTAAAGTTAGGATTTGTCGAAATTCATTAAATAGATTTTTATTTTTTATCGATAGTGAGTCGTCATAACCCCTGGACATAAGTACCGTCAAAGCCGTCACCAACGCGTTGACAGACAATATGATAATCTCTATTAACAGTTACTTACTGCGACTCAGTCTAAAAATGTCATTGAAAATAGGATTAATTCATTGACATAAATACTAATCATATGTCAATGGATTAATTACAGATATTTTCAACAGAACTATGTAATACCGCAGCACACATTAATGTAGGTAACTAAACGGATAATGAATTAGCATGGAGTATAATATTAATTATGAGCGGTCTTTGCACCTTTATAAATAAAACATAAGCCGGTGGATACAAAAAATAATAAATACATTTGGCATAATATCTACACTAATAATAAAACTGTACATTGGATATTATTTGAAAAATTTAATATATTTACCTACCTCAGCTTAAACTAAAAGGCTGTACCTAGAAGACAAAAGTTTTAAATTAATGTGTCTCTGTCTGTCTGTTTGAGCATTACGCGGAAACCACTGAACAGATTAGACAGTACTTAGAATGTTTGTAGCTGTATATTTCGGTTCTACCCTTAGACTTTTTATCCCGGAAAACAGGCTTGTTGCCTCGAGATGACACATAAAACTTAGTATAGAGATTCTGTAAATAATATTAAATTTTTGAACAGCATTTGTACAACGAATGCAATATGTGAAATTCTCTCTATTTTCTATGAACAGAACTAGAACTAAATAAAATGTATAATTTGATCGAGTTTATCTAATGCCCAAAATAAAAGAATAGCAATAATTGGTGGCGTATATTTTTTTGCATTTTTACTGACGACGCGACGTCAGCGCGGTTTATTAGGAGTATTAGGACCCATTTCCTTGGATTATAACCTACTTTGAACATTGTTTTTATATTAGTCCAATAGTCATACAAAAATTAATTCTAAACATTGTTTTAACTCAACAATTTTAATTTCACATCCCAGCCAATGTACCCTATCATTAATAATCAATTTACAAACGAATGTACAGTTGCTACGTGGTTTTCATTGCTACTAAATTAGTCAGTCTGAGTTAGGCCTAATCATAACTGTGCGCTTCGAGTTAAGTGTGTAGAACATTTGCTGTACCTAACAATTGAAGCTATTTTAATTATGCCATTGTACCTACTATTGAAATAACGTATAACCTAATGTTGTTTTCACTCTTATTCCAGCAATTCTGGCAACCAGGCCTACAAGCTGGCACGTCACAAGAGTGAGTATCTTTTAATGTTTAGTAATAACTACCTTGCGTAATAAGTACCTAACGACATAAGATTCTCCAATGGGATTTAGAAATTGGTAATAGTAACACTCGCGTAATAAGTACCTAACGACATAAGATTCTCCAATGGGATTTAGAAATTGGTAATAGTAACACTCTTTTGTCATAATATATATGTGCTCCCTTAAAATTCTGCGTATAATCTTATAAACTGTATAAGGTGTCGGAACTCGGAACAATCACGAATCCAACTGAAAGTCTGCGCCACGCCATAATGTATCTGAGGGGTATTCTTTCACTGGTCGCGTTTGAGTTGGCTTCAGCCACCGTGTTACTCGCATAAAGCCAGATTATGCTATGCCAGTTTGGTTCGGGGTGGCGTCCGATGTATTTTTGTCACCCTTAACATAGTAAATATTAAACATTTGGAGCGGCTTAAGTCGTCTCCGCGTTAGAATAAAGTTAGAATGTCATGTAAAGCGTTATTTTTGTAACTTGTCAGTAAATAAATCAGCTCCGTTTAGATCTGTAACCTACTGTTCTGTAAATTGGTAGTTATATTAAGGAAATATTTGATATTTGTTTCAATTGTATAGTAAGTACAGATACTCGTAAATAGGTAAATGAGAAAAAGGCCTGGAAATTACAGTGTCGCATCTAGTTCCGCACATCGAAATTATTGTAACTGGTGTGTATTAAATTAAAATATGAGCTGAAGAGTTTCTCTGGCCGTTTCTTATCCTCAAAGTTAAAGCACCATTGCAAAACGGCAATACAATATTAAAAATACTCGCATATTATCACAATCACATGATTAATAATAGTAATTTTTGCCACACCAAACTTTTATTTAAGATTTCACGTTTTCAGCTTCTGTATGAATAGGAGATATAATTTTTTTCCAGTGTAAAGCCGTTCCCCGGCGCGGGGTACAAGGGCGTCCCCGGCGTGGGGTCGGTCGGTGTTCCCGGGGGCACGGACGTCGCGCCGCCGCCGCCGTGGGAGGGCCGCGCGATCGCCACGCACAAACTGAGGCTCGTGGAGTTCTCAGCGTTCGTGGAACACCCTAGAGATCCTGATACGGTGATTGTCTACTGTTGTTGTTTCAGTTGTAATATCGTCATCGTCATTGTCATCGGTAACATTATTGTCGTCGTCGTCGTCGTCGGCTTTGACGTGTTCATTGATATCTTTAACAACATCATCATTAGCATCGTTATTAACATCATTATTAATATCGTCATTAACATCATTATTAACTTCATCCTTTACATAACCTTAAAATGATCATTAATATAATCATTATCATCATCATTTTAATCTTCATTATCATGATCATCCTGAGCAATGGTTGCTTTGTCGGACCGCAGTATAACCGAAGTGTCATTCACACATCTATTCTTAACCTTTACAATAATATAGGTAGGTATTTACACTTTATAATCGTTCAGTCCGCAAATTATTTTAACATGTTATTATGAACCTTAGAATCTGATACATCTTACGGAGATATGCCTAAGTATTGTGCGTATCGTTAAATAAATAAATAAATAAATAAATAAATAACGCTACCTACTCATAGCCCCACACTAGGATACCCTGTGTCGTGGTAGCCATGGACAACACACAAGACAAGAACACACACACCCAGACCAAGAACGGAAATTTAAATTCATCATTCAAATTTCCGCCTCGCTGGGAATCGAACCCAGGACCCTCGGAACGGCGATCCGGCGTGTTAACCATTGCGCCATCCGGGTCGTCGTTAAATATCTCAAGGCTATGCCGGCGTATCCTACATATCACGATGTACAGAACGAAGAATGTCTAAAATTCTTTAGTCCGTTGTTTTTCTTTTGATTTAAACAGATAGATTGATGATTGATTTGATGAACACAGCTAGAGAGCATTCCAATGTGCTGCCATATATCTACGTAAAGATGGAATTCGTAGACAAGCAAAGGTTAGTGACCACCTTCCGAAACAACTTACACCCATATACTCTCTCTATTGGCCGCAAAGGTCACTTGAAGTTGCCTTAAAATTAATTATTATTCTATATAATTACTATTTAAAGTGCTTGTAATGTTTATTTCCAGTATCCACCGAGCACGGCGCCGGCGCAGCACTTGTTTGTACATATAGGTGGTACCGTCACATACGCAGATCCTTTATTAGAGGTAACTAACGGATAATTTTATGTTATTAGTACAAATATAAATAAGAATTAAAGTCTATATTACGATTATAAGGGATAGCTAATTATTATTCCTCCAAAGATTCCTCCGTTTTTCCTCCGATGCCTGACCCAGTTAGACAGTATTCATGCATGCACACATTCACAATAACGTTTAAAATCGAAGTGAGGTTATTCGTCAGGCTAGACGATCACCCGCGGTCCACGTATTCATATTCGGATCTTGTGCATACGCAAGGGTTGTTAAAACTTTTGTATGTTGAGCACACCCGAAACATAACAAAACCCCTTTGCTAAATAAAACCTATAATTATAAACGTGTCCGTTTGTCCAGTCGGTGGACGTGCAGCAGATAAACGACAAGTTCCCGGAGAAGAAGGGCGGGCTGAAGGAGCTGTACGAGAAGGGGCCGCGCAACGCGTTCTTCCTCGTCAAGTTCTGGGCGGACCTCAACACCGGCAACGTCGACGACCCGGCCGCCTTCTACGGGGTCACTAGTGTGTGAGTCTGATTCACCGCTGTTTTGACACACACACACACACACACCACACACATGTACACTCGAATACTCACACACGCACGCGGGCCCGCACGCGCGCGCGCTTTTGGACGTAATCGTAAATACTGTGACGCGATAGTAACTATTCGTCTGTCACATATCTGACGAAGCGACTAGTGTGTGAGTTGTTGGACTGTGAGCTTGTATGTGTGTGACAAAACTGTCACACACATACAAGCTCATACACATATACACAAACACACATGCACACACTCGTCGTGGGGCATAGCTACTAAATATTTGTTTGTCATATACATTGATGAGCCGAGTTGAGTTTGAGTTTGTCATCTATCGCCCTCGGCCTCGCCCCCTAATGATACTATGTTTTGTCTCACTTTGCGTACCGGTTTTTCAAGGAAAGCACTGCTTACAAGCAAATTTGACAGCTGACTGTTGAATTTTTCTCGTGCCACATACAACCGTACTTACTCGTGCCATCTCACATTGGCCACGCCCACCAGTTCTATATCCCTCTCTGTCTACGATCAATGACGTGTGTGTCGTCCGCGGGCAGTTACGAGAGCAACGAGAACATGACGATCACGTGCAGCACGAAGGTGTGCTCGTTCGGCAAGCAGGTGGTGGAGAAGGTGGAGACGGAGTACGCGCGGTTCGAGGGCGGCCGCTTCGTGTACCGCATCGCGCGCTCGCCGATGTGCGAGTACATGGTCAACTTCATACACAAGCTGAAACACCTGCCCGAGAAGTACATGATGAATAGCGTGCTCGAGAACTTCACTATACTACAGGTGAGACACGATCCATAAAGCTTCATCATCACAACCCATAACTGTCCCACTGCTGGGCACGGGTCTCCTCTCACAGTGTCACGGGTACAGGCCATAGTCCACCACGCTGGCCAAGTGCGGATTGATGCATTTCACACACCTTTGAGAACATTATGGAGAACTCTCAGGTGTGCAGGTTTCCTCACGATGTTTTCCTTCACCGAAGCAAGTGATAATTAAATATTAATACGCACATCATTTTTGAAAATTAGTGGTGCGTGCGGGATTTGAACCCGGACCCTCCGGTTCGGCAGTCCAACGTTCAACCACACGGCACACGGCTATCACTCCATTGCTAATTCAAATTCAAAATTGATTATTCGTGTAATCTCCTAAAGAACCGGAGTAACCTAACATAATAGTGTTGTTGTAAGTCGGTCACAGTAATTGTCATGGGCGGCAGCGGAAGGCTGGTGCTGCATGCTCGTTTGCTAGCTTAATTCAATAAAAAAATCACTGATACACTGTTTTTATGGAATTAATATAAGCAAACGATTATACAGCAGCACCACCTGCTGCCGCCCATGACAACAGTGTGACCGAAGACGAAAACTTAAATTGGGCTTAGGACTGTTACTCATAGTTAGTCCTGTACATTGTTGTTAGTAATAATCCAAATTCAAAATCACTTATGCATGTCATTTTATTTTCACTCTACTGTCTCTACTATTGTTTTAATTACGACAAGGAGAAACGCTGGAAGAAATTCCTTCGTCGTACCGGTTTGACTTAGAGTAACGGATGAATCCTCGTCTTTTTTAAAATAAAAATATATTTAATTCCCTGGTAAAATTTTGTCCGTAGGTGGTGTCAAATCGAGATACGCAAGAGACGTTACTATGCGCCGCGTTCGTGTTCGAAGTGTCGAACAGCGAACACGGCGCGCAGCACCACATCTACCGCCTCGTCAAAGACTGAGCGCCCCGAGCGCGGCTTGCGGGGCCCCAGCCCCGAGGGACCCTCGCCCTGTGAGCTCTACGGTACCCCCTTCTTATGTACGCAGTGTATGTAACGGATGGTGATGTTTTCACTTGGACGCCTGTAAAGTTATTGAACAGTCTCAAGGTGACATGGTGAATTTTTAGTTCTAGACGTGCAGTGCAGCAAATTGATACGATATTTGTATAAGGAACCAGTCGAGTTTATTAAGATGGGTTATGACAAGTTTACTTATTACTTAAGAGAGTAATTTAACAAATGTTTTGATATCTATTACGATAATATGCTACAAGAGTAATAACTAATAATTATGCCTCATTCTCGAAATTAATGGCTTAATTCTTATACTAATTAAACTAATTTTAGTTTAACAAACCGGGTGTCAGTACCTTGAGGTACTAGTGAGTGTTAAGACTTAGTACACAATACTGGTTTCTTGTGCAAATATCCTTGTTATACAATAACAATTATATGTTCAGAAATGTTATAAATGTTTCAACCGGATATCACAAAATATAATTTGACACCAAGTGACTATTAAGAATACCTCAAAATCTTTTTTGGCTGAATATGTTGTCACGTTGTTAATATTATAACACCAGATCGTTAGATAAATTAATGGACATGGAATGGAAATTTTAAAGTAAATGATTAGCCGAGTGACAGCCGTAACAGTGAGTTATAAGTAACAAACAAAATACGAAATTAGTTTTACTTGTGTGATGTATAAATAGGTTTCTATGGACACAAAGAACTCTGAGAGAAGATTGTGAAGTGGGGTGTCGCAAGCCGGATCAGTCTATAAACAGACGCGTGGACCTTTTTGCTTTAACTATGTTAGTATCGAGATCCGAGGACGTAGACAGAGTACACTATAGACGAATCATGTTCCGTCTCACTCGCACACCTTGTTGGTCCCTAAATAGTTGAATATAAGGTGGTCAGCTCGGTTCGCAGACTTTATTAAATTATTTTTAATAAACATCTTAAAAATGTAAAGTTTAATTTTATTAAAAGGACTTAATATTGCGTTTTATTCGTAAATAAACATAATGTAATACTACAAAATCATTGTCTGATGTGTAGCCATCGTTCGTCTATCGTATTCCGTGTCTACGTGCGCGGGTCCCTCGATAGTTCTCACTCGGTCTGCGGATAATAGAAACTCTGAAAATATTGTTATTAGTGTTTAGCGAACCTAACATAGAAAAATGTGATCTGAAAATTACGCTACAAGTATTTTTGTAAATGAAAATTTATGTATAGCTCAATTTTGAATAACGTAGTTCGGACACTCGTTGGTCGTTTTCCACGTCGTGGGTGGTTCCCTATTCGTTTTGAACATAGTGTCTTTTTAATTTCATATAATTTCCTACTTAACAGTTGAGAAATGATTAGTTATGTAATACGGAATAACCTTCCGTTAGTATCGTTTAAAATAATATATAATTCAAGATAAGAAATACATATTGAGTGAATTATTAAAATATGTTATTGAAAATGGTTATAGTTGGAATCGTTTAGAACGCGATTCGTTATAATTTAATATTTAAAATATTTTTAACGTTTTCTTGAACCTCATATTACATTAGCGAAGTTATCGACAATAAATTAACATACACGGAAGATGTACATATATATGGAAACCATTTTCAATGGCATTTTTAACGATTCGAGATTATAGAAATTGAATACACACAGTGCCTCTAATTATGTTACATTAACATAAATTACTTGAGCGTTTTTAATCTTTCCACTGTACTGACGACTGACAGTGGAGAGATTAAAACATAGTGTATGATGACGTCAATCATACTAGTTGGGATAAGTATAGCTTTATGGAGAAAATTAAAATCTATCGGTCGGTGGTACAATTTGTTTTTTAAACTTTAATGAGGCACGCTCGAAATCCTCTTCCAAGGTTTAACGTTTTGTTAAAACCAAGTGTTATTATTTTTTAACAAATTTTATTTTATCCTATCTACATAATTATATATTGTAGTGTTTGCTACTTTTTATATATAGTTTATACTTTTTATGTATCGTCTTGGCTTCTAAGGTTTCGAGTTGCCGTTTACGAGTTTCGTTTAGAAAATACCGTGGCAACTATGTTATTTTCGTTTTTTATACTTTTAAGCGATTTGTGAAGTGCTTTGAAAGTATCGTACGAGTATTTTGGATTAAGTTTTTTTTTCTTTTAATTAAGAGAGCATTTTCATGAAACGTTAAGTTGTTTTTGCCACAAGGGTCTCCGCCACAATAAATAGTTGTAATGTAATTAGAACATATTGTAAATATATAACACTAAGTGTTCATGTGTCGACTATGTTAATATTGTGAAGTAAATTGTATCATATACATACATACGAGGTAATGAAGTAATGGCTACTTGAATTATTATACACGAACTCACGCAGGTGGGGCACGATAAGAGTTTTATACTATCAGTTGATAATTATGCTATCAGTATACCGATGAGAATTGTACCTAAACGGTAATTTTTATAATCATGATACTAATTATATTTAATTTTTTATCTTTCTCAATGAACTGATAAATTGAAACATTTGAATTATTACATACGTTTCTGCTAACATCTGAAATTGAAATAACATACTAATGTTAATTATAATAATATGATGTTAGCTTGATAAGCATTCGTTCGAATTTATTTATATTCAAGGTCATTGGGTGCAACAGTTAACTTTGTAAATTGAAATAACTTGTATATTGTACATATTAAACGTTAGCGTTACATACTAAGTAATTACTTTATAGTGATATTAACAGATAATCGACTAATTTCAGTTTTTATACCACTTTAATGCTTTCACACGTAACTATAATGTAAGGCAGGGTTGGCCTTTCACACTTTTTCACGGAATTAATATTTGTACAAGTGAATTCACATAAATAAAAAAGTATGATTATGAATGTACTGGTAATTTTCGAATGTTAAAATTATTAAAAAATAAATATAATTAATTATTATTAAAATCATCCCTAATTCACGATAGATGTGGTATCGTGGTGGTGGTCTGATAGTAGCAAATATTCCAGCGGAAGATACTTTTTTAATCGTGATAATAAAGAGCTGATAATGTCGCCAACGCGTCGTACGTAAAGAGAATACGATCATGATGCTCGCGTCTTGGAATAAAATGCTGATACATTGGACTGCAATTCGAATGCCTTGCTATGATTCACAATTCACATAAAAATCGACATAATATTATTATAGTTTGTATTCTGAGTAAGGGTAGCTTTATATGTAGTTACGTGTGTAGGATAATATACGATTAGGTGATACATGTTCGCATACTCCATATACACTGTATATATATATTATGTATATGTTCATATATATTTTGTTAGTTTTTTAAGTCTTATCGTGCCTGGCCTGCCCGTCTATTTGGTACTTTCTTTATCCCATTGTTCCGTTCGCTTCTTCATCCCTGGCAGCTATACTATCGAGGATTGCCACCCGTACTATGTACTGTACTATATTTTAGTCACTTGTACAACAGACAAATAATATAGTATGATAAATACTACTGTCGTTATATAATGTCGTTCTTCGTTCATCGAAGTGCGACAAAGGATTCAACTTTTAAATTTAATTGTTAATTTATTTTAGTATGGACATAAACTGCTCAGTTTTTTGTGATTATTAAGAAATTTTAATTTTTTTCCATTTGTTGAACAAAAAGTGCTATTTTTCTGCAAATAAGGTGGCAACCCTAATTTTAACACGCGCGGTCATCTTTTGTCTCTTTTCAAAATTTTAACGGACATTTTAATTTTAACTATTTTGTTTAGTGCGAATGTTATAACTGCGTCTCTGATTATAGCAACCGTTCCCATGTAAGAAGTATAGTCACATTTTGAATATAGATACTCGATGGGAAATTAATTAAGACAATATTTATAAACAATTACATTATTTATTAAATTAAAATATAAAATAATTAATATCTTTTCTTAAATCTTATTAAAAACCCTTAGTATGTTTAAAAATGAATTGCATCATGGAAAGCTACTTTTAGAGGTTTTTTGTTTTTCTAATTCAGTTTTAATTTCGCTCTTTACCATAATACCTAGTTCAAAAAATATCTAAGCTGCTCGTTTTTATTTTATTGGTTTGCTATTTGTTTTCGTATTTCATATCGTATCGTATCGTCATGGAGTCATACATTACACTCGAATCAAACTTCCATTCGAGTATGGCCAAGTTTTCTCCGCTTGAAGCTGTTAAGATTTATATAATCTAAAACATGTTCAACAAAGTTATAATCAGAGACGTATGTAACATGAACACATCGGATGTGTGCTCGTAACTTCGTCCGTCGTAGTCACCAGGAGGCCTACTACGAAAAACAAAAGTCGACGTTTCGCACTACGGATCGTACTTTTTCCTACCAGTCACGGTCGCCAAATTATGTTTCGTGTGAACATATGGCATTTTTTTAAAGAAAACTCAATGCGATTTTCGTATATAAATTTATTTTAATAGAAAATGAAACATGTAACAGTAAGAAGAAGTACGATCCGTCGTCCGAAACGTCGACTTCCGTTTTTAGTAGTAGGCCTCCAGCAACGAAGGCCGCTCCCCTCCCAAGTACAAAGCGGGCCAACTATACATAAGGTGTCAAGTGGCAATGATTTGATCTCTCTTTTAGTCAAATATTTTTAGGGCCCGTCTGTGCGCGACCCGAGCGCCGAACTTTATGTGCATTAAATAGTTTTTAGTATCGAGACACGCGGTAGGAAAATATTATCTTAGATAATAATAATGAATAAGAGATTTTTTTTGTATTTATTTCATAGATTTATATTAGATAATTTGTAAAGCGGATACTTTAAGAGGTTTTTTTACAATATGGCGATGGTCGTTAACAAAAACATAGATAGTTGTCGGATGTCTAGTACTTAAGGGAGAGAAACTTAATTTTTGTCGCTATAGTTTTCTTGTTCGTGAGTTAAGCTCATACAGTTGTCTAACGGCGTGACATATTGTGTTAACCGATGGCGTGTAATGCGAAAGGGATCTGCTACGTTGTGATTTTATTTAATGTTATAATTATGTACTCAACTGAGATTAACTCGACTGTGTTTGACTCTTTTGCTCCTTACTTATCGTGGACCCGTTCGATAAGATGGCTCCGTTCCTTAGATAACAGTTGGTAGTCGGTATTGTGTAAATAAAACAAAACTTTTAGTGCATTTCTTTCAGTTGTAGCGTTCTAAGTGAATTCTGCTTATACAAGTGTTTCATATCGACAATCTGCCATATCAATATGAAAATTATAGTCGGTAGTGTTGGAGACAATCATTTGCGTTCCCTCGCTAGATTAATATTATACTATCTGTTGAACTCTTCTATTTAAATGAAAAAAATATTTCTTTTAATAATATTGACAGCAAATGATTACCTACAAAACTATCCGACACGTGTACAGTATTTTAAAGATAATATTACGTTAAAGATTTGTATGAAAATTTAATTATATTGTCTTCTTAAAATTACGTGTTTATTATTTGGCCTTTCAATAGCTTCAAGCAAATATACGAATTATAGAACATTTTCAAGAGGTTTTTGATGGCAAGGCGTGGGAAAGACCTCGTTCCCCAGCATAAAAACACTTCGATCGTAGGGGGCGTCCCTAACAAGATATTATAATCATTTTATTTGGAGACAATATTGATTCTGTTCCAACATAATTATAAGAAAAGTCCCATCTACAATTCACAAATGCATTGTTTCTCTGGAGAACAAACCGGGTAATGGGATGCAGCATCAATAGTCATACAATCGTACATTGATAAACATTACCAACTGGATACATGGATATGTGCTATGCACTTCAATAAAATTGAGTTGTCGAGAGTTTTCTGCAGTATTTGAGGTGAACGTGTAAAACACTCGAGATGTTACACTAAAGGAGTTTAATTACTTAATTCTGAGATCCTATAATGTAACGCCTTGGTGATGCTGTTGACCATGGGGATGGTGACCACTTGTCGACAGGTGTCTCTGCTGCTTCAACCCATTAATGGCCCACTACTAGACACGGGTCTCTCCTCAGAACTGATAAGGCCTAGAACATAATCCGGCACGCTGCTCAAGTGCAGATAGGCGGAGAGCAATCCAGGGGTTGGAATTTTTTATATTGCCTAAAAGACATGGCTTAACGAGTGATACTTATGGTACGAAAACAATTGGGACCTACGGCTTTACGTACACAACGAATCACGGAAATGATAAATTTTGCCACTAGCGGTCACCTATTACCTAAACTACTGACCCGATATTGCTTAACACGGGCGATCACTTAGGATCGACATAAGCCGCTGGTATAAACACTTCTCGAATATTAACATTAAAAAGTTTACTTTAAGACTATCTACACATATATGTGAACACCACTTTCAAATCGTTGAACATTGACAGTCTTGAAATAACACATTTAGGTACTGCACTACAATATTAGTATCTAGGTATTGGTACTTCCGCACTTAAAAATAATAAAATCAGTCACATACGTTTGTTGTTGAGCTTATTTTTAAATATGAATCTGAAATATTTTAGTGATATCTTGTCTTATATGCCAATCAAGTCAAAATTCCCTCTAATCACTCGTAATTCTATAGATTAATAACTCATTTAAAGATAATGAAATCCGCACCACGTTATAAATTGTTATTTAGAAGGGGTCTGTTCTGAAAGTAAGTACAAATTTGTTTAATTTCATTGTGATAATAGCAATAGAATAGTCTAGTCGGTAGGGACTGCCCGCGAAGCGAGGGGTCCCGGGTTGCAGTACCAGCCGGCGCAGACATCTAGGTATGGGACAGATAAATGTTTGTTCTCGGGTCATGGGTATTAGTCATGTGTTATTTGTGTTGTCCATGCCGCTCGCGACACAGGGCATCCTAGTACGGGTATGAGTGTGTAAAGCGTTATGAGATTTGTTAAAGAGTTAAAAATATTCAAAAAAGTTTTGTGATACAAAATGCATATTTTGAGTACCCATTCATAGTTATAATGTACATAGTTCAATTATGATAAATTTGGTTTTTAATTAATGAGTTTGTAATGGTGTAAAATTTAACAAAATATTAAAAGATAAAAATAACGTGCTTGCATGCTTATTCTTATTTTAGTTTCTAGTAGATTCTTAGTCCGATGGCCAAGTGCGGATGATTACTCGATTAAGTGCTTCACGCGTGCCATTATAAGTACCTAATAGTTTTACTTTTTAAGTAGGTAAAGTATTCGAATGCAGGCTCCCCTGTTCGGAAGTCCAGCGTTCAAGCCCTTCGGCTATCGCTCAAAGCACCAACATGTAAATATAGAATGGAAGAAATGCGAATATTTTTTCGTTACTAAGACTATTTTAGAGGATTGTTTGTGGATATCATTTTCAGTGTAAAAAACACTGTTAAACGGGTATGTCTCGTCCGCAAGTCACTAACCTAACCTAACGCCACAAGTACCTAACGCGCATAGTTTAAACTTAAAGGGTGATCAGACTTTAGTTTGTTTTCATGTATGATGTGATAAAAGAAATAATAAAATAATTATTAGTTAATGAAACAGTAAGTAGATAATAATTTTAGATGTCAAAATTAACTCAATTAATCGTCACTTGTTTTCAGATATTCCGTGCAAAGCGAGAGACGTGGGTATTGCCGGTCGATCGATTGTTTGCGTATGCAATTCTACCTACTGTGACACGATCACCCGCGAGAATCCAGCACCAGGCACCTTCGTCGTTTATACTTCTAGTTTTGTTAGTATAATATTTTCCTATAGATTTTTATATCTCTTCTATACCTACCTGGTATCTTCAGGGAAACAACCGGGTTAAGTAAGAATTCGACTCAATAAAACAGACTCGGTGTTGCGGGAGAAACCCTGCGCTATGCCCTCGGGGCTCGTTCTTGGAGTTTTTTAGAGTTTCGTAAGTCGCCGCTGTTCGTTGGAGGTGACTTTTTTTAAGGACAAAGTCACCAACTTTTGGGATTCTCAACTCAAGTGAGTAATAACGTTGAATTTAGTCCGTTCACCGCTCGAGGGACGGGCGAACGGGCCGAGACAAACTATTACACCAACCAGGCCCCTCTCAAAAACCTTTGATATTTTATCACAGGAAACCTCAGTATTCCTGGCAGAAGATACCTGATGATATAGCGCGATTGTGCTTTATTATCTATTCTATCAATGATCAGTTTTACTTATTTATCTATTGTTCAGGCCGGACAACGGTTCGAGAAAAGCTACGGTGTGATACAAACAGACGAGGTAAATGGGGAGAATTCTGAAGATGAGGTGGACCCCGACAGTGAGGATCCGAATCAAAACGGAAGTAAGAAAAATGAAATTTATATTTAGAAATAATAGAAGAAATAGAATATGACACCGGAGTCACCGGATATTGTCGGTATTCGAGTAAAAATCAGCTAAACTATCAATAAAATTCAAGAACCAACATACGATTCTGTGTATTGGTCATAGGCACACGGAAATAAGACATCATAAACAGCAAAGACCTAGCACAAACAATTATCCGGCACCTGACGTAAAAGTTTCGGGTGCTGGCCAGGACTCGAAGTTCAGTTAGCAGTGAACTGCAGTCTAGGTATATTTTTGCAATTACATATATTCAACTCTTTTACGGCCTACTACTGAGCATGGGTAGGTATATCCTCATCATTAAAGAGGCGTAGACGTACCACTGCTCCTGTGCAGTTTGATGGGGGAGCCAACCCAAGTGTCGGCAGTGTTTATGCAACCCGAAGCCTCCGACCACTATTAAATAATGGTAACAATCGGAACCGACTGCTTTACGTACCCTCCGAAGCACGGAAACGCTCAAGAAATTTTGTCCAACTAGTAGTTGGTCCACGAGTCCAACTCCGACGCGCTGGCTGTTGCTTAACCCCATCGATCACTTGAAATCGACGCAGGACTATGAGAGCTTGCATATGCCATTGCATTGCAACAGCTTATTGCAAAAGTGGTTTTTAGGCAAACGTCTTATTTCGTCCATTTTACGGCAAGTCTCGGCGACCATATATTATATAATATCAATGGGTCGGGCTACAACAGATTAAACTTACTCGTTAAATAATAAGATAAACTTCAGGATCGTTTTTTTTTTGTGAATTTTATTGTAATGCTAAATTATCTCTAATAATGTTTTCAGCGTCGATTTTGGGCAAAGTATTCTTGAGGGTCTCCGTTATAAGCAGATATCAGTACATTGAAGGCTTCGGCGGGTCAGTAACGGACTCGGCTTCCATCAACTGGCGCAAACTCTCAGATCGAACACAAATTCATTTCATTGAGTAAGTTTATTTTGCGTACAGAAATATGCATAAATTAACAATAATAGAAGGTTCGAAATTCTGCAGCCTCGTTGTTAGTGACCCCCATTCGCGAGTGGTCCGAAGTTTGATTCTCGACAGCGGGTACATTTATGTAATAAATATAAATTGTGACCTATTAATACCTACTTATTCGGTAAACAGATACTGAACCCATAATCTGTTTAACAAAGAGAGATCTTCCGCCAGGCGGGGTGTATTGCCTGGGGGACGGCTGAGCTTCTACCGTTCAAGTTCGGAAAACTTTAATAGCGTGATTTAGGTTTGTTGAAAAAAAAAAAAAAAAAATTTAATTATCACTTGCTTCGGTGAAGGAAAACATCGTGAGGAAACCTGCACACCTGAGAGTTCTCCATAATGTTCTCAAAGGTGTGTGAAGTCCGCCAATCCGCACTTGGCCAGCGTGGTGGACTATGGCCTATACCCCTCTCATTGCGAGAGGAGACCCGTGCCCAGCAGTGGGACAGTTATGGGTTGTGATGATGATGATGAGGTTTGTTGTGATGTCATTGTATGACGTGTGTGCGATGTCGCTACACCTGTAGCATTACGTGTTTCATTTCCAGTTCGCACTTCGGTAAAGAGGGTTTGGAGTACAACTTGATCAGGGTGCCTATTGGAGGCGCCGACTTCTCCACCCACCCGTACACTTACAACGAGCTCCCATGGAAGGATGGTGGCCTTACTAACTTTACGCTCACTGAAGAAGATTACTTTTATAAGGTAAGGGGCAAACATTTTTTTTATTAATTTAATGCTGGACAACGATCCCGCCCGATGGTGGAGATGTACCTCGTCTTAGGTGATAAAGCGCACTGTGTAAGCGGGACAGCAAAGAAAGGCGATGGAATCAGTTTCCATCAAACGGATTCCATCGCCTTTCTTTGCTCCTGGTGCACCCTGGAGGTGGTGGCTGGTGGACAGCAACTATAAGCATAGATGCTGCCGTCGGTGCCGTGCCACGCAAAGTGAAACAAAACATAGTATCATCCCGTCTCCTTTTTTCGTGCCATTGGCGTAAGTTGTTCCTTTTCCTGTGTGAGTGCGATAGATGGCATCCATTAGTCTATACCCTTCTCCGTCTACGTACAAAGTGACAAACCGCAGGAACCTCCCACTAATCCATCGTTCCAGCTACCCATGATCAAGATGGCGCAGCGCGCGGCGACTAGCGAGATCAAGATCACAGCGAGCACGTGGTCACCGCCCGTCTGGATGAAGACCAACGAGCGGATCACGGGCTTCGGCCAGGTCCGGCACCACTTCTACCAGTCCTACGCTGACTACCATCTACGGTGAGTTTTTTAGGTCAGTGACGAATGTGTCACGAAATATCAGGATACAATACACATTTCATTTCTCCAAGTCAAGAGTGAATACGGTTTTTCTAAGTTTACGTTTACGCGCTTCACAATCTATAAGGCTACGTCGCCACTTACCATCAGGGGGACCGTAGTCAAGCGGTAACTTATTACCAGTAAAAAAAAATTAAGAAGAAGGAGAAACGTTTATTCAGTCATGATTAAGGATGATTTAACACGTGGTTTTACATCCAATGCACTACATTCCAACAATACTTATATCGCCGCGTCCATGTGTTGTATGCCATGTGAACATTGTCAACAGTAAAGAAGTGCGCAACAACTTTACTGGCACTTAAATATAAATGAATAATTGCAGATTTATCGAAGAGTATAAAAAGGCAGAGGTAGACATCTGGGCCCTCACAACCACAAATGAACCGATCAACGGAATTGTCCCGTTTGTGAGGTTTAACTCCCTTGGCTGGTTCCCAACCGATCTGGTAATTCATTAACATTTTTATGGAAAGAAACTTTATTTGTTATTATCTATAAGTTAATCAGATTTAAGATTGTCGGTTGTTGTAAAAATATTCATACTAAACGTGCATCACGTAACTTCTTTTTCCAGGGTCGATGGGTTGCCAATAACTTGGGTCCAACGATAAAGAATTCACGCTTCAACAAAACTCTTATTCTGGCCGTTGACGACCAACGCTATTTGCTGCCTATATATTTACGAGGGGTAAGCATTGCGCTCTGCGGTCGAAATTCGAAATTAAACATTTAGGTATCACTGCTTTATTTCTTGCAAATAATATTTTTTATTTGTAGTAACTTTTGTTAAAGATGGAGCAAGGTGATCCAAAATTCGTCGACTACATAGACGGCATAGCGGTCCATTACTACGGTAACTTCATACCGGCTCAGATACTGTCCGCGATTCAGGCGAGGTATCCCAATAAGATTCTACTCTCCACAGAGGCTTGTGAAGGTAAAATCATTACATTTTAATGTGTTACGATGTTCCATTACACTATAACAGACGCCATGTCAAGACTATCAAAACCTAAATCACGCTATCGAAGTTTTGTACAACGTTCAAGTTTCGAACGTGAATCGCTAGAGGTATCGACGACCTTTGCCTATATATAATAATAACCTAGCCAAACGAGAGATCTTTCTTTGATAAAATGATGACCGCAAAGTAATTATTTTTTGTATTTTATTATGGAAGTAATAAAGACATCAAAACATCCAATAACTTCTTACAGGTACAGATTAAGTATCAGCTTTACTCACCAATGGATGTTCTCACATGAAGAAAATATTTATTTTACAGGTGCCATGCCATGGGATCTGAACAAAGTCGAGATTGGGTCATGGAGGAGGGCTGGCAGATACGCTAGACATATAATAGATGTAAGAAGTTTTACACAGTTGTAATGCTATTTCTAACAGCAGCAAATGTTTTACAAACTAGCACTAATACTCTTTTCCTATATACTTATATAGTAAATGATATTATAAGTAGTAGCTTAGTAGTCTTCTAATGCGTGTTAGGGAAGGTCAAGATACGTACGTACGTAGTGTACTTATGCTTCCAGGAGGCAAGCCCGTAAGGCTAGCAGTACCCTCTAGCTTAAGTTAGCCGTAAAACAACTCGTGTTCCAGCTTGGAAATAATAGAAATAAAGAAAACAAAATTAAGCTAAAAATAATATGTATAACCACAATACAATGTATAACCACGACTATTTATATTAAAATAAGTCTTCCACAACCATACTTAAGGATAAGGAAATTAATGAAACTTAAAAAGCTTTTCTGGTATAAAAAGTATATCTACTCTTACTAGGTAACTGTATTTCCAGGATTTGAACAACTATGTGGTCGGTTGGATTGACTGGAACCTCTGTCTGGACGAGACCGGCGGGCCCAACTGGGCCGACAACTTGGTCGACGCCCCGGTCCTAGTGTTCCCCGAAGCAGACGAGTTCGTCAAACAACCAATGTTCTATGCGATGGGACACTTCTCCAAATTCATACCCCGAGGGTCTCAAAGGATAATGTCTGAACGACGGAGCCTCGTCACAGTAAAAAATTTTGCTGCATTGACGCCACAAGGGAATATCGTTATGGTGCTGCTTAATACGTAAGCTTTCTGCTCATTTCCATGAGAAAAAATATTTTAAATATCGATTTAGTCTTGACAGTGATTCTCTCTGTATGCTATCAGGACTATTACCGCGGATCATTATTATAATAGCCACAATGTTCCTGAGAACATTCCAGATAACTTCATACACAATACATGTATTAAGTAGTGAGTGCAATATCATTAATTTAGTGAATGGCTTCAACCCTTTAATGGCCCTCTAGGCCTCTACTGAACACGGGTCTCTTCTCATATAAGTGCATAATTAAAATGTAACCTATTAATATTATCAATTAAATTGTAATGATTATGGCAAATGACAACAATAATTTGATAGAATCAATCTTATGATTGTTACACAAAAAAACACTTAAATTGTTACGAAAAACTAAACTACTAACAATGTTTGGCAAAATTTAATGATTTTGAAATCTATGTTTTTTTTTTTCAGGAGAAGACGTGAGGTGAATGTCAGAATTAGAATCAGCTCCACAAGATTTATTGAACTAACTATGGAGCCCCAATCTATAAAGACTGTTGAAATTAATCATAACTAAAAAGCTAATTATTTCTGGAGGAATATAAAAAAATGACATGGAATTTATTTTTCACAAAAAAATCAAATAAAATCTATAGGTATACAGAAAATTATGACCTTTTTATTTATCATAACAAATTACCCCACCTCGTCTGTCTATCTGCCTGTTCACGATAAACTCAAAAACTGAACCAATTTTCATGCGGTTTTCAGCAATAGACAGAGCGATTCATGAGATCATGACGACCCGGATGGCGCAATGGTTAACACGCCGGGTCGCCGTTCCGAGGGTCCTGGGTTCAATTCCCAGCGAGGCGGAAATTTGAATGATATAAATTTAAATTTCCGTACTTGGTCTGAGGGTGTGTGTTCTTGTCTTGTGTGTTGTCCATGGCACCCACCCACGACACAGGGAATCCTAGTGTGGGGCTATGAGTGTGTAGCGTTATTTATTATTTATAATGATTCATGATTGATCATGAATTCATCAAAATCATGCTTTGTTTGAACAAAGCAAGAGCAGTTTTAGTAGTTTATTATAATATTAATGCTCGAGTTTGTACTTTAATGGTAGATGTTTCTCTTTGTTTCATTTTTGCATTCTTATTTAGTTACTGGATTGAGTTCCTAATCAATAATTATGTCAATATTATGAACCCTAACCTTTGACTATAAGGTAAAAATAGCTAAAATTTTTTGACAAGCGTGTTTAATTTTTGCACTAGGATATTATGCATCCCACATAATTATGTATTAAATTAGAAAATAAAATGCATAAAAAAAACTAAGTAACCAGTTCTTTAATTCCTTCAATCTAAACATATTTTTAATACTATAATTAGGATATCACATTAGGTACGTCAAATTGTCTTTAGTATTTCAACAGACTATAAAAACACCAGTAGAATGTGTCAAAAACTGCATTATTGATTTTTTAATTGTACTTCTCAAGTATTTATATAGCTGGTACAATAAACTATTCATTACACTTTAACACAACAATTTAAAACTCTGTCAAAGAGCTAATTTTGTTGAATGGCCACACTCTACACACAACCCTACTCCTAATCAAACCCTGAGGAACGGGACCATATATCCGAGAATCGGAAGAATTACTGGAGTTGTCTCCTTCTAACCACACGTAACCCCTGGGCACTACCTGACTGCGTTTCGGAAAGTGTCCTTTGACCTTGTCTCCCGGTAACCCAGTGATGCGTTTACATATATTTTGCTTTGGGTTTGTTGGACTTCTTGCTATGATGATATCTCCTCGACGCAATCTTTGTAGTCTGGGTGTTATGTGTTCGGTAAATAAAATATTGTTGGTTTCCAAGGTGGGTTCCATAGATGGTCCAGAACACTGAAACAATAATTAAAAAAAATTTACATGTCAATATTAGGAATATAACCTCTTTGCTAACAGTAATAAAGTTGTAAAAGGCCTTGGTTTATCCGTTTATAGGTTCCTTTTACGTTTCTTCATTTTTTACCATAACACAAGTTAAGTAATTTAAAACCTAAGAAAGAAGAATATTTGTGTTTTAAATTTTTAATAAAAGCAGAACTCACCATGACAAAGTCTCCAATGTACTCAAAAGTACAATGTGTTATACAGGCATATTGTATAACGTATCCACCGAAACCACATGTTTTCGCTATGAACTTGGCGAAACCCATTTTTGTAACATTACAATCTCCTTCCAAATATCTTGTTAGATAACACAAACATTTCCCACTATTCCCACTATTGTGATAAAAATTCTATTTACATACATTTGCATTCTTGTTTCTTTTTATATAATAACCCTTTTTACTAGAAGATTATTGTTTAAGCTATGGAAACCATAATTAGGATAGTTATTTCGTTTTAAAAATGAATGGTTTAAATTTTTGACAATGTGCACTTGTCTCAATGACATTATATTGACTTGACTTGTCTAAATAACCTTTCTTCAAGTTTCTTCCTTTCCTTTTTAGCCGATTGCTGATTGTTTTTGTTCATTCATTTCGTCAAAGTCACTGTCATGTCATTTTATCTCATTCATTTTTGCGATTTTGACAATGACAACTACAGACTAAAATTAATTTATTTACATTTTAGTGACAGTTGCAATTTTACTTTTATGACTTCAATAACAGAGTTCAAACTATCGTGCCGTCTCATTCTTTCCCATTGCGAAAATAATATATTTCTTTCCAAGCATGCGTCCAAAGCATCCATTTCCAAGCATCAAAAGCATGTTTATTTGTACCTTAACTCTCAGATCAGATCAAATCAAGTTTTTTAGAGACGTACGTACGTCGTACACTACGTGTATCCGAATTCCGAAGTAATCCGAAGACTACTCCTTGTCTCCTGTTTTTTCATTTTTTGCTTGTCTTTGATCTGTTTTCATTCAGAGGCACTGCCATAACCATATGTGCCATAGTGCCATTCATTCATTTTCATTTCTTGTCTTGTGTCAGTTGTGTCTCTTGACTTGATTTGACTTGATATTTGACAGCAGAGATGTGTGGACAGAAGACGGGTCGTGAAATAAATAAAATATTATAAAAGGACTGAATTTGTGTAAAATTTAGCCATACGTTATTGCAAAGTTAACTAAATCCGGTCTAACATACTGTACACTGATAAGAGATTTATCGACCTCGGCCTTGTCTTGAAATTATTTGTTACTCGAAATTTATCGCGTTAGCTTTCACGTGCGCCTTATAATTTCTTTCGGTTTTTTATTAAATAGGCAAAGAACTTACTAAGTAATTGTTTATAAACTGCATGCCAGTGTTGATTACTTACAGTCGTAACTCTGTGTTTTCGGCTTGATAAGTGTTGAATCGATATTGTTCTGGAGCGCTAACGCATTGTTGTCCAATGATTGTGCATATTCTGTGTATCTAGTGACACATGATCCCCTAATGGGGCCTTCTTGCTGATATTATTGTGTTTTAGCTGCACTAAAAGTACAGGTAAGTTCACACAGAAAAAGAAGAATTTTGTTTCTCTAAGTTTTCTAATTTAGATTGGAATAATTAGATATGTTTTACATATCTAGATTTGCAATTGTATTTTTATCGACTATGTAGCATATCGTAATTGTAGAAGCGTACATATATTTGATAAATTGATAGGAATATCTATAAATAATTTGGCTATTGATCATGCAGGACTTTTTGTGCATGGGGTGTGTGTAAACAATTCTAATCAGAGAATGTTGTTTGGATACTTCAGCTGATAAAACATTGTTTATTCGTTGTTCTGGGTAGGTAAACATTACATTATTAAAAGAGGCATTAACAAACTTAAAATAATGATGTCAATTAATGAGAATAGGCTCATATCCATCTCACTCTAATTGTTAAATGTATTTATGTATTGTATCTTATTCACATTTATTAAAAAAATTGTTAGCATAACATTACAGAAGGGAATCATTTTGTTGTTTTTTCAATATATTTATTGTGTTTTAATTGTATGTATTTTCTTCAATATGCCTTTGCCATTAGTGAGAAATATGTAAGGAACTAATTCTTACATTGCATTTTTAAATAGTGTTGCATGGCCACTAGAGGCAGAATATGATTTTGTTTAGGTAGTCTATGTAGCTAGACTTTAGAAGTGAGGTAAAAAACCTTGTTAGATTAACAGTGTGTTGCAACACTTCATTCATACTTATTAATCATTGTGAAAACAAAAACAAAATTTACAGAATATATTTAATAGTTGCTGGTGCCAATGACTTTGTCTGTGGAAATATTATTTTTACACTCATACAAACAATTACTTCCTGTGTAACTAATTTCAGGGATCAATTATTAAAAATAAATTAATACATTGTCAATTTGGTTAAGAAGACTAAATTCCAACTTTCAAGTAAATCTGATAAAATTTATTTTTAAACTCATATTATAAACTTTTAACCCCTTAGTTAGGGTATCAATTTTCAGTACTACCTTTCTTAATGCTACCCTACACTATTAGGTATCCTTATATACATAATTATAATGTATGATGCTTTTCGGCCCACTAGCTCAGGTTGTGTGTGTGACTGTGTATCAGTCAGTCACTTAGTAGATTCTAGATTTTACATTACCCATAATTTACAGTACCTACTTACGTATTTTAAATTTAAGTTAAATTTTAAATAGTGTTAAGGATATTATGAAAAAATCAGGGAGCAATGTTATTGTTGTCACTAAGCAAGCAATAATTTGTAATATTGGAGGTGCTTGCGCAATTTGTATCTTGGCCAAACTCCAATATTAAAAAAGCAAATGATAAAATATACTAAATAGGAGCATCCTCGCAATTCATGGACTATGTCAAGGGTAAAACAGCAATATAGACCTATAAGATCCAATTTACTGGTCACCTTTATTTTTCACCTAATAAAAGTAAACAGCTGTCATTTATAAGACATTCATTTTTAGTTTAAAAATTGTTGTTGTTACTTTAGATATAATGGTTACTTTAGATAAGGCTATAACACTGAAGTCAGATTTCAGGCATATTAAGACATTGCTATGAAAGGCAGAAATACCTTATTTCCTCCCGATTAAATTTGCAGTTTAGGAAAAGAATTATAAACCAATAATGAATAGTTATAAAAACTAAAAACACGCTTCATAGTGCTAAGTGAATAATAATTTTATCAAATTAGTGTATTGTCATCGGTCCTCAATAAATCTACAAAGTTTGAACGAAATCTGGCCGTTTAAAGTGGGTCAAAATCGCGCCCAAAGAAGTCGGTTACAAACAAACATACAAACATACAGGTGAAGCTAATAAAAAGCGTGTAAAAAGGTCGACCATGCCGCCATTGCTAGTTTTCAGTGCGCCCTACAAGCAGCAGTTCGAAAATTCAAACAAATGTTCGAAATATAATTTTGCATGAACATATCAAAAAATATTGATCTTACAAGCAAAAAAACCAACTTCAAATTAATGCTAATTTAAGAGTTATATGGTTTTCTCATGGATGCCATTATCAGAACTGGACCAAATTAAAAGGGACAGACCACATGGGCAGCACCAGCTTTCAAATAAAAAATGATCATTAAAATCAGTGCACCCAGTCGAAAGTTCTGAGTTAACAAACATAAAAAAAATACAGCCGAATTGAGAACCTCATCCTTTTTTAAAGTAGGTTAAAATATGTAGTTTTTAATCATGACATGAATTATATAGGGACAATTCAGGCCACCAATTTGTGCAGTCGTTCTACAACGTGTGCCCTGCACACAAAGGGGTCAATCGGCGTACCTGATTACGCTGATGTACCCCTAAATTGGTTTTGACGAATCGTAACGAGTTTAATCGTACTGCGATTCTCGCATTAGAGAGTATTAGCTTGCGAGCAATTAGTTTTCGTAATTACTCACATGCTATATTATTTGTTGCCGATTTTAAAATGCTAGACCCATTAGCAGTTACACCATAGTGGCCGAACTGGCTAACCCAAATGTCGGGAATTTTCATGCGCTCCGAATTCTTACAGCTGCTATTTAACTCCTTCAAAGTCGGTGAAGCATTGGTTCTCCTAGGTTCAGGTCTAGTTAGTCCATATGCGACGGTGACCACTTTCCACTAGCCTGTCTGCTATTTCGTTAGCTCTTCAGGCAATAAAAATCGGGATTGCTTTACGTGCATTCCATTTTATCCAGATAATTTATTCAAGGATTGTTGGCGATGGACTTCAAATTGTTTTTCTATGAGTTAATGATAGGTTTTAATCAGACCGTGACCCCACATGATAACAACTGATGGATGAGCATATTCTTCCCGGATTCTTACTTCCTCTGAATACTCTAGTATGTAGTAGATTATGTAAGTTTTCCACAGTTTCCACTTTCCGCACATCAGTAATGAAAGGAGTATTAACAAAAACGTACTACATACAAACAAATTGTATAATTGAGACCATATTGCAATAAATTAGTATACAGTAGGGGCCATATAACCGCTCGGCATGAACGATGTAAATAACGATCACTGAACTCACAACGCAATAAGAACGATAATACGTGTTACAGGTGATCTTTCTTTCTCTCCAGGCCAGCCTTGCGTGTATGTAGATTGCTTGAGATTATTGAAGAACGATGTCTTTCGATCAAGTTACGAAGCAAACAGTGATAATATAATCTTTAAACTGATGTTTGAACATTCAATCCCAGAGGTTTCAAGTTTCAACCCTGCAAGAACCTTTTCATTTCAAAGATATGAACGTATTAGAAATGAATATCACTCGCTTCGGTGAAGGAAAACGTCGTCACAAAATTGTATGCCTGAGAGTTCTTCATTATGTTCTCTGCAGCAGCGTAGTAGACTATGACCTGTCTGTACCCGCCACATTGTGATAGGGAAGCTGAGCCCAGTTGCTTATGGACGAGATCTTTTTGTGATTTACCTACTTAACATTTGCAATTAGATCATTTCTCGATCACTTCATATAATTCAAGTCCATGGTTACATCTGGGGGTACAAAAATGCCCCCGCCAAGTAAGGGATTATTCCACTTAGCCACACCAAGGTCACACATATTGGTGGGGCAAAGTGTACCTAAGCTCTAATAATTATATTTATCGAACATTTCGTTTTTTTCAGACTCACTTGTAGTAAGCACACTAATAAGTTTCAGTTTTCTAGCTTTTATACTTAAATTTTATTAACACCTAAAATATGGTTGTATGTCACTGAGTCAACTCACTCACCTACCTATCAAAATTCCAAGAGTACTTCCCGAAGTCCGTTCCGGAGGGTTTGAAAATAAGACGATTTTTTGTGAAAAGGTCTTGCTGTCTTGTCAGTGACATTTTCGTGCCTCCAGGTGTAATCATAATCTGTTATTTGATCACATTGTGTCCATCTCCGATTATGACACAGGCCTTAGTACAGTACAACAGCCAGTGTTATTACGATAAAATTAAAAAATAGATTAAACGATAGCTTGCAAACAACTCTCTAATCATAGTTATCTTAACTGTAACTTATCTCTAATTGTGGAATAAATGGTTTTTATATTACTGTAATTATTTTAACACTTCAGTATTATGTGTATGTTGTTTTTAACCCGTCAACTGTCGTCGCTAGGTAACATGGCGAAGTTCTCGGGGAAGAAATGCCGGCTGCTGTCGATGCTGTGCCTCACCGGCACTTTCTTCTTCGTGGAGCTGATCGTCGGCTACGTCACCAACTCGATGGCCCTCGTCGCCGACTCGTTCCACATGCTGAGCGATGTGGCTGCCCTGGTCATTGCCTTCCTGTCAGTTAAAGTGAGTATGGAGGAATATTTTAATGCTATGCTAATCGTTGCTAAACACTTGCGTTTGCACACTAACACTTGCACCTTGGTATTGACGTGGTTAATTAGCATTACGTCAAAATATGATAATTATCCGATCCCTATATTATAAATAGGTATTCTGTTTTTTGTATTAGGGATGTTGCCGTATTACGAGCTTCTAGCGAATATGTTTCACCATGCCAACTTAATATTCCCCCTTGAGGGCCGCAGTAAATATTTTTTTATATAAATAGCCTAAAATAAGTATACTACCACCTGATGGTAAGCGGTCGCTGTCGTGCGTAGAGATCAGTAACTTCAAATGAAACATTGACGCCGGCCAAAAAGAAGCCGGGTCTCATTATTTCATTAATCTGTAATATTTGTGTACATTACATAACAAACAGAAGTGTACGGTCGGCAGTGTGAGAGAATAATGTAATGGCTCGTGATGAACAGCTGGTGATATGCATGCAGTCTTTGTTTTTTTTGCACACCATAACGAAAAGTCAGAAAATAAAACATAGAGCACGCTTCATAAAGCGGCTCGTATGTGGGTTCGTCAACTCTTCAGTCTGAAAAGGGATTAAAACTTTGAACGTCAAAGAACAGAAAAGCAAACAGTAAACGTAGACTATGTGAATTCGTTGTCACTTTTATATTAAAATATCACTTGCTTCGGTGATGGAAAACATCGTGAGGAAACCTGCATAACTAAAAAAAGAGTTCATAATGTTCTCAAAGGTGAGGTAGTCTGCCAATCCGTAGCCAGCCTGTGCCCCTCAAATTGTGGGATAGTTATGGGTTGCGAGGACGGCAAAGAAAGTTTAACGTAATAAAAAGGTTTACCATCGAAATTGTTAAAGGTAAAACATCCACATTGATTTTGGTATAATAAAGTTTAATTAAATAAATAAACGATAAATAAAACTAAACTTCGCATAAATAAAAATTGAGACTTCTTTACCTTAAAGGCCAGGGGTTAAGATTAAGGTAACATGTTGTTCCAGTATTAATGTCGGCGTAATAAAGTTCCCGCTCTACATTCTAGAGCCGTGAGCTACGTTCGTTATCTCAATGAATTCGTTCATTCAAGTGCTAATCAACCTCAATTTGTAACAACACAAATATTATACAAACAAATACTATTTTCTAGGTCATTAGGGTTTAGATGTTTCCGTTCGTCGCTAAATTTATTTTCGTTACTTAAGTATTTAAGTGATCGTCATTTACGTGTTTTTTAGTAAAGAAATATAATTATACAACTATAATGTGTTTTTGTTAAGTATTCATGCATTGGATAATTTCAATTTACAAAATAATTTAGGGTTAGATGGACATAAATATATAGGTTTAATTAATAATTTTATTTATTTTATTTGTAAAGTTATAAATCAAATTCATACATCATATTACATATAGTATGATTCTTAAGTTATGTCTTTGGAAGGCTTTTTATCGTTTGTATTTTTGGATTTAAAATCGAATAAGAGTATTTAAATTTTCCTAAGCAAATAGATATCTAGAACGTTGAAAGAAATTTTTCGGTTACCAAAACACAAACAAATATGGAAAATAATAATGTGACATTTATAAAGGCTGAGCCTTGTGAAACGTAAAGGGCGTGTTAAAGTTTGTTTTGATATTATCCCTGTTCTATAACATTCTTGATAATACGAGTATAATAAAATCAAAAATGACTAATCGCGATCGACCGCTTAAAATGCTCGATAGCAGTCGTTGAACCTGATGTTTTCGCTGACAAGAATTGTAATGTGCTACCACGTTTACGGCATTGCCCTATACTCGTACATATTTTTAAATTACTTCGGTGGTTTTGTTCTGTTTTGTATAATTATTCGTAAAGTATAACTTAGCTCTTTGTAAAATTAGGGGAAAATAACATAAGGCTTTAGCGGGCCTCAAAACAAACTTAATAATTAAGCTTTTAACAAACTGGAAAACTTTTAAAATAATTATTTACCTAGTTATTCTTTATTGTAACAACCTAAGCATAATATCATTCTCTACCAATCAACGTATGGTGATGATGAGAACATGTGGTAGGTGACAATATTCTGCTACTCCGTCTTGTAACTGTGTAGAACAGAATAGAATACTCTGTATTGAACACAGATACACACACAGGTAATAATTAATAA
The DNA here is from genome assembly GCA_905404295.2 of Ochlodes sylvanus. Classification (NCBI taxonomy): domain Eukaryota; kingdom Metazoa; phylum Arthropoda; class Insecta; order Lepidoptera; family Hesperiidae; genus Ochlodes; species Ochlodes sylvanus. The sequence continues at coordinate 10,601,630 of FR990130.1, read as the reverse complement.
TGAACAGAACAGAACAGTACAGAACATAGACAGGTAATAATTAATAATGTTCATTATAATTTTATAAAAAAGGTTACAATCCTTCCAGACAACTTTTACGAATGATGAAAACTTACTGGTATTCCCTACCGGGCCGAACTCGTGTAAATGAGACGTGAAAAACAATTATTTCCATAAATTAAAGAATTATCCGTCATGTAAAAAATGAATTCGGCCCCGGCCGGCATTCGAACCCGTGACTCTTCGTTCGGACACCAACTTAGATATAGGTCTTCTGAACTGTAATGTCTTAAATTGAAATGAGTGTCACAATACGCAGGCTATGTTTATAATTATATTCGCTTCGGGTGTCGTCTGAAGCTTTGTCTCGTGCGAATGTGTAAACCTGGCTTTAGATCAAAGATAGTATGTGCGTGACCCTCGCTATTTGGGAACGTAGCTAATAAAAAAAACCTACTTGAAATAACGGTATAGTATAGTACAATGTTCAATTTCCGGTAGTATTATTTAAATCAATTTTGCTGTGCATGTAATACATGCATATACGTTCACTCATTCAGATTCAATTGGTCGCAAGAGACTCGGAAATTCACATTTTATCAACAGTCCAGATCCAAAGCCAAACTCTAAACTAATAGTGACAAAATTATTCTCTATCGGTTTGAAGTATTATCTATTAATAGAATGTAATTATAAGTGCAAAAATATGTTAATGTTACATTGATGTGCTTTTGAAATGACGTCATTCGGATGATGTCACTAAAGCACGAGAAATAATGTGATATGTATTTCATGTATGTGTGAGTCATCCTTTCACAAGAAGCTAGGGGTTTTCCTCATAGTTCAATTTACAGTGATATATGTTTGTGTTACTAATTTTATATGTGTTATATTATAGTATATTGGGTGTAGCTGTTGCTAACTGCTTCTTTTGTGTCATACCTACGTATCTACTTGGTACTGTGTTCCAGTATCAAGTACAAAGTAAAAAGTAGCTTACAACGTACAGGAAATGTTTAGGGAAGGAAAACAATATTATTGAAACATAAATGCACAACTTTATGGCATTTAATCAAGTTCAAACAACATATTATACATGCGTTTACGTTATTAAAATAATTATGTAATACGACAATCATGATCAACTGGTGGGATTGAAATGCTTTCGCATAACACGTTTTCATTTATTTTTGTATTACACGAAAACAATTCGTCAATTTTGAAAAATGGTCCAAGAGCTACTGGCAATTTTTGGGTAGGTATTTGAGGCAAGCTGAAAACTTGTCTGATAGCTCTCCTACTAAACCGCAACTCGGAGCTGCAGACCTGGCTGCTGAGTAGCGGGGCAGTATGGACCCCTATAATTTTAAAAATATTATTTTTTTATTCCAAAAAAAATGTTTGAGGCTATATGCAATTTTTATAATGTTGTAGTTTAATGTTTAAAGAATAGAAAAAAAAATAAGCCAGACGATTTAGTCGGGGCTTTGACATTGCCAGGCGCGTGCAAAAATTTAAAAAAAAAAGTTTAAAAAAAGTGTTTGAGGCAACTTGAAATTTTAATAGGGTGTAATTTATAGCTAAAAAATAAGATTCTCAAAAAGACAGATCATTTCGGTGGGGCTTTCTACCCGCCAGGTGATCTAACAAATTAGGGTAAAAAACGGTTTATCTCGATTTCAGGCAAAACTACAAGTCCGATGGAAAAAAGTTTAATGACAAAGTTGTAGGTAATAAAAAGATCTATAATCTTTGTCTTGACACTTTTTTCACATAACCTCAAAATGTATGTGAAGAATTAAAAAAACCAAATTTTTGATTTTTTATTTTTATCTCTTCCAAAAATAATTTTTTTTTCACTAAATTTGGTGAAAACCTACCTATTTTTGTCTCAAACACACTGTAATTTTTTTGATTTAAAATATTTATTTTTGCACCTTATATTGACTTAATATCGAAAAAGCACAATAATTTTTAATCTAAGTCTTCAATTCAATCAAAATTTCTTTTTTTCTAAGTCGGTGGGCTTTTTGTTCGTTGAAATCAACTTTCCGATGGTGTTTAAAAAAATATATTATGTCGGCATCAGGTAGGCAGGGTGTTTGTATGGGTTTTCACTCGATTTTACTCTGTGTAGCATGTATTTTCATGCAAGTAGGTATTCTTCATCAAACATCTATTGCGGGATTGTTTCATGCCAGGACTTCAGATTAGGATTTCAAATAAAAGACAAGAGTCCGAACCAACACATAAACAACTCATTTATTCACTGATCACTGTCTGGCTCCGTTTTAACGCTCTTTTACTTTGTTTATTTGGTTATTTACGCGGATCTCCGATTCCGACCTGTTTAATTTACTCAGCGATACGCAATATTGATTTATCGATCGAACCACTCGCTCTATCCGCGAGTTATGTGTTAGCACGTTTCATTAGAACTTTATTCACTTTCAGCGATTACTCGCCGGTTCTTCGGTTCTTAGCGACCGCGACGCGCGACTGCGTCCATCTCCATTCAACTACGCGACCATGGTCGCCTGTCGCGGGGCGACCCCTAGATTTTGTTGTCGTCGTGTTCGTTGTCGTTCTGCTGCAGTACGATATGTCGGACAATTTATCCGCAGCAAAGTAAAAGTTATCCATCAGCTATTGGTGGATGAAGATGATGATATTCTTATTATGTTATTATCTATGCCTCCGAAAAAAAGGAAGAAGATTGACTCAATTTTCACATCACCAGAAGTTGAGGGTTGCTTTCAAATACTCATAAAACGACATTTAAATTATAAATAAAGAAAAGTTCAGAAAATATTGTAGGTAAGTCATAAACAGTTTGATTTTGTAAACAGATTAATAAATAAAGACATCAGACCAAGAAGAAATGGCACATCAGTAACACGGCACTGCCTATTCAGTGGATGAGACGCGTGGAGCCGCGCGGTCGCGGGTCGTGGTCGCTAAGAACCGAATGCTACCTTTAAGATTACCTTTATAACTTCTCCCGAGAATTCCTTTTATGTGGAACGACATCTTAATGAACTGCATTTTGACAGATCACGCGTTGATCAATGGATCGGGAGTCCCGATCCATTGATAAACAATACCATCGATTAACACGTATCACAGATTAATTCGTACCATCGATTTACCATCTCCGACATATATTCGAGTATTACTATGGTAAATTTTCTCAGAAAATGCGCCTTTACTGCGACTAAATCAGGCACATTTTGCACATTTCTGAGAAAATTTACCATAGTAATGTATATTTTTTACACCATCAGAAAGTCGAAATGTCAACGATAAAAAGTTCACCGACTTAAAAAAAAGAAATTTTGATTGAATTGAAGACTTAGATTAAAAATTATTGTGCTTTTTCGATATTAAGTCAATATAAGGTGCAAAAATAAATATTTTAAATCAAAAAAATTACAAAGTGTTTGGGACAAAAATAGGTAGGTTTTCACCAAATTTAGTGAAAAAAAAATTATTTTTGGAAGAGATAAAAATAAAAAATCAAAAATTTGGTTTTTTTAATTTTTCACATACATTTTGAGGTTATGTGAAAAAAGTGTCAAGACAAAGATTATAGATCTTTTTATTACCTACAACTTTGTCATTAAACTTTTTTCCATCGGACTTGTAGTTTTGCCTGAAATCGAGATAAACCGTTTTTTACCCTAATTTGTTAGATCACCTGGCGGGTAGAAAGCCCCACCGAAATGATCTGTCTTTTTGAGAATCTTATTTTTTAGCTATAAATTACACCCTATTAAAATTTCAAGTTGTCTCAAACACTTTTTTTAAACTTTTTTTTTTTAATTTTTGCACGCGCCTGGCAATGTCAAAGCCCCGACTAAATCGTCTGGCTTATTTTTTTTCTATTCTTTAAACATTAAACTACAACATTATAAAAATTGCATATTGCCTCAAACATTTTTTTTGGAATAAAAAAATAACATTTTTAAAATTGTAGGGGTCCATAATGCCCCGCTACTCAGCAGCCAGGTCTGCAGCTCCGAGTTGGGGTTTAGTAGGAGAGCTATGAGACAAGTTTTCAGCTTGCCTCAAATACCTACCCAAAAATTGCCAGTAGCTCTCAATCTAAAAGGTCCTATCCGAATCCGAAAGAATCCAGTTACATTTGCTGAATAAATATTATGTTACACAGCAAATCTCCTGATCCGGGTTTGGATCGGATTTTCGGGGCAGATTTTTCAATGATACCGACAGCAGTACATACTTCCTCCGAAGTCGAGGTGGGTAGGACTATAGGACCAGGTATCCAGGTTGAGTATTCCCTACCTGGTTACGCCCATGTGTGTAACTGTTCTTCTCATACGAATATCATATTAAGAATGTCATTTCAGATGTCGCCAAAGAAATGGTCGAAGAACACATTCGGTTGGGCTCGCGCCGAAGTTCTCGGCGCCCTGGTCAACGCTGTGTTCCTGGTCGCGTTGTGCTTCAGCATCACCGTGGAGGCGGTGCAGAGGTTCATCAAGTACGAGGTCATTCACCAACCTGAGCTCCTGGTCACTGTCGGAGCGCTTGGACTCTTGCTCAACATCATCGGCTTGTTCCTGTTCCATGGTAAGTTTTATTTCATTTTCTCTTTTTTTCACTTTGTTTAAGCTAACTTATTTCACTTTGTATAACCTACTTTTTTCACTTTGTGCTAACTTATACAAAGTGAAAAGCTTGACTACGATTATCCCACTCTTCTTTAATCTAAATCAATCCCATCTAATATTATAAATGCGAAAGTAACTCTGTCATATCTGTTTGTTACCTCTTGTGACCTGTAAAAGGATAATTTATATCCCGATAGTAGGTATCCCTAAGGAAAATTTTAAAGGTATTTCGACATTTTCTGAAACCCACCCAAACAAACATAATTTCGCAATAATTCACCATTGTCTTGTATCGCAATGGAAATACTTAATTTAATAGATACGAGTTGCAAAGCGATAACGCTGTATCAATGTTGTGGCTGTCGTCACTCGTCATTGCCCTTATTGGTTTGTAGTTTGTACCGAAACTTGTTGACATACAGTTATTTTGTTATGTATGTTGTTATAATGCAATTAAAATAAGAATGAATCGAAATTTATTCGAATTTGGTTTTTACACTTTTCGAATGTCAACCTACGACATCACTTCAACAAATCCCTACCGTGAGTGGTAGGTATATTTGTTCAACTTTTTAAAAGCTTTTATTTGACTTGTATGTATATTCGGGTCAAATCTTCCAAGATGAATTAGAACTAGGGTAAACCGACCAATTATTGGCACTTTAAGGGTGAGCTACGTGTCAGTCTGAAATTAAATTACCATAAAATCTTATTTGCAAAAGCTAGTAGACAAAACATGTGACAGAATCAAAGAAAATACTTTAATCTTTGTTTTTATAATCATTTTTATGTGATTGAATAGTATTAAATAAATATTTTATACTTAAATCCGAAAGACTACAGAAAGTCCTATTATTGGCACACAAATTCCTAATATTGGCATTAACTAGTCCAATTATTGGCACCTACCTACCATTCCTACCTACTTTACTTAGGGTATAATTAAAACACTGTTTTACACTGTGTGCTTTTATTTTGGTATGTTATATAAATTAAAGTATTTAAAGTTTTCAAAAATATACTAGCTGACCCTGCGGACGTTGTTCCGCCATATAGATTGTGAATGATTAAAGCGAGATTTAAATTTGAGGGGTGGGGGTAGGGAAGTAAAAATTTGGGATTATGTGTATTTTTTTTATGCCACACCATAAAAAAATAACCAAAAAAAATTTGTTCAGAAATTGAAAAATTTTTTTTAGGATGAACAACCCTTAACATTTAGGGGTATGAAAAATAGATGTTGGTCGATTCTCATACCTACTCGATAAGCACACAAAATTTCATGAGAATCGGTCGAGCCGTTTCGGAGGAGTATGGTAACTAACATTGTGACACGAGAATTTTATAAGAGATTAAAAATAAACTTATACCTAGGTACATAACATAAAATCGTCTTGTTATTCTAGGTATTCGTTTTGGTACTTTCACCTTATGAATACCTTAATGATCTTTGAGATCTTTCATCTTTAATACCTACCTATAAATGAATCTACCTACTTATCTATATATGAATAAAAAACATACACATCGGTTATTAACACTCCATATTCTATTATGGGCACCACTGCCAATAATTTACAAAATATATCATAAACTCGCTTGTTGATAATAAAATAAATAGTGCCAATAATAGGATTTTGATGAATTTATTGATCCATATGTTGGCACACGAAATAAATAAAATGTGATAAACAAAATAAAAAAATAATCTTTGAATCTACTGCTTAGAGGTGTAATTAAGTATATTCAATTATTTTGAAAGTATCAATAAGCCGAATAGCTGCGATATACTATGATTAATAAAGCTCTCATCTTAAGAAGAAACCAAAAAAACTACTCCAAATGACTAGCACAAAATGTAAATTGTTATTTCTAAATCGCCATATTGGTTATTGGAACAGTTTTGCCAATTTGTAACAGAAAAATAACACTATTTTACGTTTTAATGCATACCGAACTTGAATAGTCTATAGTTTCCTTGTATTTTTTAACTAAACTCTAAAGTGCCAATAATTGGAGGAGTGCCAATAATTGGTCGGTTTACGATATTTCCCTTTACTCTGCGAACTTAAAATGTTGCATATTGCATTAGTTCCGATGACAATGCGATTTTATGGCAAGCACGACCGGATTCTACGCTCAAGATTTGGCTTCATACAAGGGAATTCCTCAACGGTTAACAGTACAATGAAATTTATTGCTTTGCATTTATAATTCACTTACCTACTTGAATTATTTTATGACATATTTGAAAAATTAAATACACGCTTTTATAATAAGTTAATGGTGTGTTTAGTTTTCGTGGTTTTAGTTTGTTTTTGTTTGTTTTGTGGTTTTGTTTGCGCTGTACTATTGAAGCAACTGAGCTTTTTTTATTTACTATTTCTTAAAAAAAAAAAAGTTAATATGTCCTTTCGACTGTGCATGAAATCTTATACCACACAGGTAGGCAATCGAACAATTTAATAAAAAGTAAACTGCTGATCAGTCAGGGTCGTAGTACCCGCACTCGTCTTCCACAAAATCCCTTTAGTTTTGTTGTTTTCAGAACTGAAGCGAATACAAAACACGTTTTGTTTGAATACATTTTAGGCGTGTTTTGGCTTGACAGTGTTTTTGGGTGCTGTTTCGTTGTTTTTATTCTTTGATATCCGGTTACTGGTGGACAGTTGGACGGGCTTCGCCTGAAGGAGCCAACGGCTTACGATTCTTGGTATCCAACGTTCCATTGCATGGTTGCCATGTGAAACAATAGCGTAGGTATTTATATTAGCGAGCTGTTACTATACACACGTCGCTTGTATAACAAACAATAGTTCATTCATTGTACACATGTTCTGGTGAGACACATTCAGTTTACAACAATTCAATTAACAGAACTATCTTATTTGTATTATAGGTACTCAAACACATTAAATATGTATAGGTACTTTAGTGTCTTTGATTATTTATTTTATCTAAACTCAAATAACAAGGTTCATTAAAATTGTTGAACATCGTAAATTGGAAATCTTGACTATAAATTTATGTTTGACTAGCTTTCCCCCGCGCATTCCCAAGCCAATTTCCAAAAATCCTTTCTTAATTCTCACTTGCGTCACTTGAGGAACCTATATACGAAGTTTCAAGTGAATTCATTGAAGAAATAAAAAGTTTCAGTTCATCCCCTTTTTTATCACCTAGAGGGGGGAATTTCTAAAAATCCTCCGTTAGTGCTTCCCTACAAACCACAAGAAACATATATGGTAAATTTCAGCTTCTTGAGTTCAATAGTTTCGGCTGTACATTATCTGTCAGTCAATCAGTAACGGAAGAGTTTTATATATAGATTTCACTATTTATAAATTACTATAGATATTGTAGTCATCTGTAAATATATGTATGTAACTTTAAAATCAAGTGGCTTTTCTTTATTTTTGCCAATTCTTTCCGCTTTGTGTATCTGTTGTATCTGATTTATCATAGCTTCATAATAACGACTGTGATTAATAATCTGATTTTAACGTTATTCAATGTTCTGAAGTCCATGATTCAACTTGGAAGCTGCATAACATGTGACGTCAGCATCGATCGCACGGAACCGGAATCACGTGTTACCTTCGAATAGCGACATCGCACTGTTATTAGAGAGGGATATTCCGTATTAATCATGCGGGGATTACTAGATTAAATTGTTTCGGAAAATCAAAGTCTATCAGTAGAAGTATGACGAGCAATTCTTTTTCGACGGTCGCCGTCATATTTGTTCTTATTACTACATTATACATAATTGTTCCAATCACCTTACATGCATGAGGTACAGACATCTGGTGGCACAGAAGTCTGTACCACTCTCAGTTTAATCCTAACTGTATTACTACACGTGAATGGTTATAGGATTTACCATCCCGACTAGCTGCCTCCTTTCTCAATTCAACCGTGAAATATATACGCAAGTCGGTTTTAGAGTCGGAGAGTTTGTAATAATAGGGGTTTTTGGTTTCCCTTCTAGCCGGAAATTCCTCGGTAATGCTTTTGGTGTTACTAATGTCCCATGGCTGTGGTGGCTACTTACGGTGATATAGTTTGTCTGTTTGTTTGTGGTTGTTTAATGAGCGGACACGCGTCGCCGGCTGCAAAAGTAATGGCAAAGCCGCAATGGATTCCTAACACTACAATCGAAACACGTGTAAGACTACTTGGGCGAATGACCCTAAGTCGAATAATTTTTTGTGAATCACATTTATTCAAATTGACATTATTTCGATGTAACTTTACCGTGACAAACAGTTCGGCGAAAAACTCTTTGTCAAATGTTCTTTAGTTCCATTTACGTTTGTATGAATGATAACGATTTTAATAATTGATTGCTTGAAATAAATTGATTTAAAAAGCATTGGACAAAGATCTGTTAAAATTCTACGAAAAGCGTTATTAGGCTGAGTGCATTTTGCTAAAATATTTCACACTCGCCACAGAACCTACGACTTTTAAGGGAAGGGTACTGGTGCAATTTTTTTGTCAGTTGACCTTGATATGGAGTCCTCCAAAAAGTTTAGAGTTGACGAAATACTGACGACCCTCCTGATGGTAATTGGTCACAGTCGCCGTTATGAGCCACAATAGAGGAGTCTCTAATGCAACGCTGACCTTGACGCTTGACCTTTTCCTCCTTTTGCACATTTTTTGAGAAACCCGATGTATCTCTCGCTAGCTTTGAAGATCTTTTTACACCTATTTTCAAGTTCCCCACCCCTGAAACTTTGCATATTCAGAGCATAAAAAAGTCTAAGAGATTAGATTGTAATTCAACCGTCCTCTCCAGAGCACGGAAGCAGTCACGGGCACACGCACGGAGGCGTCCCGCCGCCGGCCAACGTGCGGCACCTGAACGAGCTGGTGAACAGCAACGCCGACATGGCGTTGGGGCACGCCACCACCGACACGGAGGAGACGGATGAGATGGTCCCGCCGAAGATCGGCAAAGCGCCCGGCAAAACTGCGCCCAAGGCAAAGGCGTCAGATCCCGGACACCTCAATATGAAAGGCGTTTTTCTACACGTGCTGTCCGATGCCTTGGGTAAGAATATTACTATTAATATTAAATTTACACTGTATTTTGATATGTAGGTATTTTGTACTTAATAGTTTTCCTCTATGGTTTTCTGTTTTAAATCTCATCGTATGTTCATTTTCACCGACGTCGTGTAAAAAAAAATCTTGTCAAGCTGTTGAATTTTTAACAATCTACCTGTACTGTTTATTAGGTGGCATTTATAAAACTAGATTTTTAGTAAATTTTACTTGTAAAAAGTTACAATATTTGGGCAAAATGTTTAATTTGGCAAATCGTCAGTTATTCAGCTTTTGGTAGCCCAAACTTTTGATTCTATTCATCAAATTCAATGCATCACTTTGTGACAGTTAAAACAAAGAAGTAGAAAAGATCCGAATTCAAATTTTAACCAAACCGAAGGCAAGCCAGTTTGGGAATAGCAAAAACTATGGCTGAAGAGGTTTAAAAAGGTTCATTTATTAAAGGCAAAGATAAGAAATCTTCAGGAAAGGACTCGCGCGAAATGTAGGTGTTGTTTTATCGCTGTTCTACTTTCAGCCAAGCGTGCCTGTTGTTATTGTAAAAATAGCGAACCGTTCGCGACTACGATACGGTGAAAGGTTAGATTGTGCGCTGATTGGCACGCCAAGATTCGCGTACAATGTCACGGACATTAGTTAATTAAGTGCAATGAGGAAATCTTGAACGCACCGCGGGCGTTGCTAATTCATCAATGAGTTAGTCTTTAAATAAGCATCGCGAGGCCCCTTCTTGTCGATCACAAAATCCGAACCGCTATAAAAGTTGAAATGTTACAAATACTCGGAATCTTTTCAATAACATTCCATTGATGCTAATGGAGCTTTATACTTCTCGTTGATTTTTGAGGAAAACTAGATAGAAAATGTTCTCGTAGCGGCAAACGTGACATCCGAATTGTTGTTAATTCATTCATTCTTAACGGTTTGGTAAAGGCTTCGACGAGGCTTAACGACTTCATGTACCTACCGATAATAATGAGCACCAATGCGCGTTAAATAATACAATAACTCTATACCCAAAGCAAACTAAAACACAAATAAGCTAAAGGTATTTTGTGGTCTTTCCTTTACTTTGGGAGATAGGGAAGCAGAATTTCGTACTTGAAACGTATTAACGTTGAATAACCACAAAATTTAATGCCAGTAGAACACCTATAACAAAATGTAGTCCACTCATAAATAGAACCACATTCAAAACATTGTAAAAACGACAGTGAACGCAAACGTTTCCTCGCTAGAATCTAAAAATATTGTTTAATTTGGTCGAGTCCAGCCCAGAGCCAGTTCGATAACAGCCGATGTTCCGCCATTGACATTATTTCGGCTGCGGCGTTGTTAGAACGTGCAAACCATAGTAACCTTGTGCTACTTCCATTAAAAAATATCTTATCAAGTATTTACACATTAGTGAACCAGTTGCATTGATCATTATGAAAGATATCTGTCCTAAACGCGGCTTAAACGGTGTTTATCGCGAATCGTATATCTTTCGACATGTTTTCAGGAGCCAAAGAAGCACCTTTAATACCGGTTTATGGTATTTGTGTTAGATTTGAGAGATATAGCGTTTTCTAAAGCGCAAATTTAATGGAGGACGTTTCGAAATAACAAATAATAAAAGTTATTCTATACGCTACGTGCGGTATAGTCCTGTAGCTATTTCTAGGTGAAATGCATGAACTGCGCTCAACTTATTTTCACAATAGTGCATTATGGCATAGACAGCATTAAAGTAATTTATTAATAGACTACTAAAGTAACACTGGATATATAGAATTGGAAACATTCGAATCCGAATGTCATAATTATGACGAGATGATACTTTATTTAGCGCTTCGTTTTGTACCTGTAACATTTGTACGTATAAACGTAAATGTAATGTAATCCTGTAATCCCATACATATTACCGTTCCGTATTATCGTATTTTGTGTTCCCGGCACAAACATGGAACGTGTCTCGTCGATGAGGAACTTTGACTGTACCTCGATACTGATAACTCGAAAACGATCGGTTTAACGACTGGTTAGGTAGAAACCGGGCATTACTAAATAAAATTTAGTTAACCCATAACAAAAGCTTATAATTCATTGAAATTTGGTGCGGTATTCGCGGTTGTATTGCTGCATACTTCATCTGGTGCATGTTTCATCTTAATATGCCGCTTAGAACCGGAGATATCCTATTGATATTATAAATGCGAAAGTTTGTATGGATGTATGAATGTTTGTTACTCTTTCACGCAAAAACTACCGAATGGATTTTGCTGAAACTTTAGAATAATATAGCTTACACATTAGAATAACACATAGGCTATAATTTATAAAGATATAGTGTGAATTATCCAAAATATATTACTAAATCTTTGCAAACCGAAGGAATAAGTTTCCCGAAGCGAAGCGAGGGCGGGTCGCTAGTAAATAATATGTTTCATGACAACGTCTTTAGGGCCAGCTAGCAACGGGTTCCATACGCCACATCGAATTTCATTACATCAAAGTTCATGACATCGAACACGTTACATCGATGGCTTATAATATCGAACTATCATCACTTCGAAAGTTTATTACATCGATCGTTCATAACATCGAAAGCTTTTAAAATCGAAAGTTCATTGAATCGAATTAGTAACATCGAAGCCTTATCACATCGATAGATCTTGACATCCACAGCTTTATAACATACAGAAAGGACATAATTTTTTTAAAGAAAAAAATCATTTTTACAAAACATATAATATGGTAACATAATTATGTAACCAATGCGTCACTGTCGTAGGCTCGTTGATAGTGGTGTTCTCGGCGCTGGTGGTGTGGCTGACGGACTGGCAGTACCGGTACTACATCGACCCGGCGCTCAGCATCGTGCTGGTGATGCTCATCCTGGCGTCGGTGTGGCCGCTGCTGCGCGAGTCCGCGCTCATCCTGCTGCAGACCGTGCCCACGCACATTCAGGTTGGCTACCCCACTACCTAGCACGGGTAGAGACCCGAGAAGACGGAGGAGAGCCTCGCCAGTGAAGTGTAGTAGTAGTATTTTAAATTGATATTATCGCGGACACTAAACATTATACTGTATGCGGGTACTCACGATTTCGAATTGCGGTCTCGCCGTGACCATGATCCATGCGACTGGGTCGAAATATCGGAAAAATAATTCGAAATCGTGAGTACCCATATACAGTATCAAACTGAGGTGTAGAGCCTGGGCCGCCACGCTGCTCCACTGCAGATTGGTAGAGGGCCGCGGGGTTAGTCAACCCAAGTATCGGAAGTTTTTATGCCGCCCGAAGGCTTAATGATTGCTATCCGAAGCAAGAAGAAGAAGAATTAAAATAAATAAATTAAAATAAATAATTAAATAAAGACCGCGCTCGCTGTTGCTTCACTCAGTCGATCGCTTCAGATCCGGGCTATGAGCGCTTCATTCAAGTTACTCTTGTTTATTGGTATACTTCGAGGCGGATGTATCGAGGTGTCTTGCTTTTTGTGGTTTAATAGTATCTTGTTGAGTCGGGATTCGGGCTTTAAACGAGCAACTGTATATATCAAATATATATTATATTATATTACTTATATATAATCTGAATCTCTGAAACGCTCCAACGATGTTCAGGAAATTTTTATTTTTAGAAAACGTCGTTATATCAAACATGTTTGTACAGGTGGACGCAATTCAGACGCGTCTGCTGAAGAATGTGGACGGGGTGCTGGCCGTGCACGAGTTCCACGTGTGGCAGCTGGCCGGCGACAGGATCATCGCCAGCGCTCATATTAGGTAACTACCTACACATGAGATAACCAGATAGGGGATGTTGTACCCTTTTAAAATTTGCTCCGGCCGGGAATCGAACCCAGGCTCGCTGCGCAGACAGCGCCACTGCCAACTAGGCTACGGGGTCGTCGACATATAACTTTATCTACGAACATTGTGCATAGACAGAGTCACGGACCACACAGCCCATAGACACCTAATGTTTGATTTTCCGTATTGAATGCATTCTGGCAACTAGCTCAGGGAGTGACTGGCTAATTCAACGCTATGATTGGCTAATTCAAGGCCACACGAAACGTTCAAAAGAAATGGATTAATTTAAGCAACGGGAAAGAATGAGACGGCACGAATTTATATCGGTACTATAAGCCAGATGTGTTGACAGAAGCCATTCGCTTGTTATTAGAAGTCTATTGGCTGTGTGGTCGGTGGACAGAGGGCTGTAGGTGACGTATTTTATGGTATAGTGATGCACTGCGTATTAAGTTATTGACATAATGCACGTTCGGTATTAGATTTATCATGGGTTCGAGTGGTCTATAAAGTTGTTTGTGTTGAACGCATCGTAACTAGCCGGGCCCACTCATTATCAGTTATAATAGATTACTTCGCTTGGTATTAAGTGATAGCGGTCGCGGGTTCGGTGGAAACCTTCGGGCGGATTCACCTTTTACACAATCTAGTTATATTTGTTTTATTAAAACTTCTACTAAACTTTCTTATCTTGTTGGGACAAAGATGTTAACAGTCACAAATTCAGGTAACTTTAAAATATATATAAAAGAATTAAGTTAAACATTTATGTATAAGTAACAGTATAGTATAGTTAGTGAGTATAGTTAGTAATCGAAACACGCATTTATTGATTATCATACGCATATGAACAAAAAAGTGGTATTTTATTGTAACAACACGATAACCAACTTTGTTTTAAAAAATAAATCTACTTAAAATTTAAAATGTTAACGCTAAAGAATAAAGATGAATCTAAAATCAAAATGATTGACTAATTTTTCATAAGAAGACGTTAAGAGGATGTTATAAGTAACATACAAACATAATTATGAGCACAGCGAAAAGGGCGCACAAAATAATTTTACATACATATGTATGTATGTATATTGACGTTTAGAAATGGATGAAAATTATATAAATTCCAATCGAAGAAAATTAAGTTTCAGTATTACTAGTACATAATGTGTGTATTGACCGATGACACACACATATAATTACAAGTCAAGCGAATACAAAGCGTGTATTAAAAAGACCGCATAAACTTAATACGGAGCAATCTACGCTTGAACTTGACACGAATAAGTCAATAGAGTACGCGTTGCATTCACCTATTGCTACATCGACATCGGTCGGTTAAATTATTTTGCGTGCTCACGTTCCTTGTACAATTCAATGAAGTTGATGGCCTTAGTTTAGCAGGAAGAGTTAGGATTACGTGTAGGTCACTGTCGGGCCGACGTGCAATGGTACATACCGACCAGTCACCTTGTAGTGTGCAAGTTGGGTTGAAGTTAGTTTTTATGTATAGTTATAATCTTATATCTATATAGCATCCAGCGAAATATGTTGATTCATTGTACATATTGTGCCTGTTACCACCAGAAGAGTATCGAACATATTTGACTTAATAAAATAATTATGAATTTTCTTTGAGACCAATACTTGGACCGAAGTAAAGAATTTAGACTGTTGTCCATAGTTGTAAAAAGTCAATGTGATACCCTTGGAAAACCGAAATAATTTCAGAGTTATTCTTATTGCGCAAGATAGTTCGATTTATTAGTCTCGTTAGTGACTATGACTTAGATAGATAGTTCAGCATTTATGTATATCTATTTTAGTTAGATACATTTCGACGGAACGAATTACCGTAATTATCTTAACGCGGCAGAATAATGAAGTAAGTTTGACCGTGACCATGATTCCTGCAAATAGGTAAAAGTATCAATAAAGCATACCTATCGGTAGATATGTATTGTTTTAAATTAGGTACATTATTATAATAATTAAACGAAGCTTTTTATACCATTTTATTTCAAGGTTATCATAAAATGTAAACATGAAAAAAAATATACGAAAATTAAAAAATTAAATTAAAAAATATACAAAAATTACATGCTGACTTAAAAAAAATATAACCTAAAAACATATGAAAATTTAAAATACTTACATATATTTGACATATTATGTACATATATTGTAGTACCTATTAGATCTATGTAGTAAACTTAAAATTTAGGATATTAAAATCTTTATGTTTAGAATATCCTATGTAAAGATAGTTTTATCAAAGTTCACTTTATGACAGTACAGATAGATGACATAAAATATAGCTGATATCGTCGACATCCAAACATTGGCTGTACAAAATAACCTAATCCGTTTATCCGTTTTAGTTTGTTTTGTTATAAGGGTCATTGAACTGCTGGTTACACAATATGCAAAGTGTTTGATTGCTAAGCTGACCGTTGTATTGTTTTGATAATCAACATCATTATCTAGTTGCTTAAATTGCGATAGAACCTTTGGACTCTAAAATTTGTTGTCCTGTAGTCCAAAAGAAGCCAGGTCAAAAATTTGACAAAACTAACTGCTATCAAAAGTTGTACTCATTTATAAAAAGGACTCAAAACATAACGACAGTTAAAAAATAGGATTTTCTTTTGATTTTAAACGTGTCTATCGTTGTCGCTGTTAATGTTGAATTACAATGAGAGCTATAACTAAAGCCTTTAATGTGACTTGATAAGCTATATAGCCACTTGTTTACGAGGTTTTCCGTTTATCTACAAGTGCGAGCAAATACCTATTCAGTACCTATAACTTTAAATGTATGTGTTTAGCTAACGTTGAATAAACATTTCTGCAATATTTTTAATCAATCTGAATGCAATATTTTGGTTTTTGTTATAATCATTTCAGCCAGGATAAATAGTTATAAAGTTATGAAGTTTGTGGATAATAAATTATAACTTACAGAAAATGATACTTTCATGAGAATTTGTCGAAGTCTGCAGTGTATAAATCCGACATTGCAGCCGCTATCTCTTGCAATTTCGGAATCGATTCTCATAAAGTAAAACTGGACGTTTCTATATTAACGATTGAGATTCCCAACTTTATGCAGAAGAAGTCGTTGGCAACAATCAATGTAAAACAAGATTGAGGCGAGTTTGTGCAGTCAAATCCAATTTGAGGAATGGAGTTTGTTTTTGAAAACATTTTAAAATTAATTTATATTGGCAAACGTCCAACAGCAACCGCCTTTGTCCCAGAAACTGGTGTCAGTGAACCTGAGATGTTTTATATGGAATTCTGGTGCGCGGTGTTCATATGTTTTTTGGTTCCCTATATGTGATGAAAATACGAAATCTTGATAGAACTAGTCTCTAGTAAATAAAACACAAAAACGGTATTTCCGATTACGATGCTTGCCTCGGCGCAGGGTTTTAGAGCCGAGCGGCGTCAAATCAAAGTCAAATTATATATTTCGTCTCTGTGAAATGTGTGAAACAGACATTAGATATAAAAGAGACTACAATTTTATGTTATTATCTATTTTATGTATATAGGTAGGTACATATTTGTGTATATTTAAAAAAATCATCTCAAGCTATTTTTATCTGTTTAATCGGCTTTAATCGATTGCCCGTTAATTGACATTGGATGATATTTGACATAAGAAAATCAATTCGAGACCAAATTTCACAAAAAAAATAATCGGTGAAGTTGAAATAAGTGGTTGGTGACCTGCTGATGTGATTAATACGTTTTCACACTAAATGTCTACTAACCCACGAACGTGTTGGGAGTTTTTCGGGATTCTATTGCATAATATGATTCAGGTCAATTACAACAACTCTGCTATTTCTAGTAGTAGGTACTAATAATTTAGTTTTCAGCCTTACAATGATTCACCCAATAGCGAAACGTAGTGTTTATATACTCTTTGGACACATCGTTGAGTAAAGTCTTTATTCATAGAAGTCTGCGGCAGGAACGGCTCTGGCACATGTAGCGCCCGGGTGCAATCAATGCCCTGGCGCCCTTTTGTATCAAAATGTGCGTTCGAAATGGATTAGGTCAAGGTGTCGCGAGCTCGCGAGTGGCTCCCGGCGCCCGGGTGCAACACACCCCCTGCACTATAGGTAAAGCCGCCCCTGACCTGCGGATTAAACTGTCATCTCCTCTGATTAGTAGTGGTCGACCGGAACGTCTGAAATTGTTGCGCCACGGAATACCCCAAACAACCAAAGTGACACATTTGCACCTGATGGTAATTGGGGATTTAGTCTTGAGCGGTAAAGCGTAGTAACTCGTACAATTTACACAGTATTTACAGTAGAGTACAGTAAAATTCACAGTATTCTCTATTGATTTTACGTCACTCACATTAAATAAAATGAGAATGCAATTGCGGGTAAACTGCTTCATTATTTGAACGTTCTTTCGTACAGTTTTGTCACAAAAACTATATTTCGACGTCTACTGTATATTTATCAAAGGTTCGTTCCGTCGTTGCAAATAAACCAACGAAGACATGTAAAGATCAATAAGTACATTACCAAAAATTCCGCAACGCTAAAGTCGCGAATTTTATTTTCGCATCGAAACTGATCATTATCAAATATTTAATCGGCGCGGTATCTGTTGTCACGTGTGTTTGTTATGTGGTCGTCTCCGTCACACCGTCACACGGCTGTCACTCGGTTGTTTGGTTAGCGACGACGTTCCCACGTGTCTGAATGATAAAATTGTAACAACAGTATTATGTGCACGATAGTACAGTTAGAAGGATCATTTGACCTACAAATTTTGTGCAATAACACAAGCGGTTCTACTATTTTGTTGCTTATTTTAGATATGATAGTGATAAGTTGTAACTGTTAGGCGGGTAGCATAATTCGCTCAAAAGGTCTTTCACTATATTAATAAGTGCGGACGTCGAATTAACAAAGTGTATACTGTTAATTGATTTTGATACTAAAAATTGTTCTTATAATAATAATAACCTATTAGACATGAACGGTAAGAAATAGGGAGATAAAACAAGAAATTCAGAAAATTATGTAATTTTGTATTTTCAACTTCCTCTACTATCAGGAAACTATAAACATAAGCAGGTACAACGTTCCATCTCTTTCTTAACCCTTAATTTTTGACTTTAAGATTAAAACACCCCGTTACCCTATAAAATCCAT
The DNA here is from genome assembly GCA_905404295.2 of Ochlodes sylvanus. NCBI lineage: Eukaryota > Metazoa > Arthropoda > Insecta > Lepidoptera > Hesperiidae > Ochlodes > Ochlodes sylvanus. The sequence goes on along the minus strand of FR990130.1, from coordinate 10,582,933 downwards.
TCAAATACAGCTCTAATAAGGTCACGTGACCATTACCAGAATTTCGATATAAATTAAATTTCAGCTTAGATAAATTTCATTTGTAACCAAATCGTCTTGGGAACTATATCATGGGGTCGTGTAGGTTACTGCAAAATAAACATATCCTTCCCGAGGTGACTTCTATTGCAGTTATCTTATCTGTTCCCGTAGCGTTATCGCAATTTGATCGACATAAGACGAACGTGCGCATTAGCTGCAAAAATCATTGAGTCGTGTAATTGTTTCTACAACAATGGATCTTAAATTTCGTTGTTTAATGATAACACGCTCGTAACATATAACATGCGGATGAATAACATAATATTTAAGAAACGTTGCAGACTTAACGGTGATTTATATAATATTTATGTTTATATGTGAATATCATGATAATAATATTTATCGCTGAAACGCAGGACGCACGAGGCTTGCCTGACTCGCGGGTTGTTTTAAACACAACCAATTATGACACACAACAACCAACAACCTCGATACAAAAATAATTATTGTATCGGTCACAATGCGTAACTTTTTATTATTTTTCTGAATGCCAATGCGTGAGTGTGACTACGTGAGCATTTTTTGTTTGTTATTTGTGGTTATTATTGAGTTAAAAGGCCAAAAATAGTAATAAAAAAAATAAAAATTGACTTAAAAAAATATTTTTATAATTTCTGGTTTAATTCCTGATTTGTTATTTAAAGTAAAACTAGATTGGATTTTTGGCCATTTTGATTTTATTAAATGTGCTAAAATTAGACCAATCTTGGTGTTTCCCTTTATACTAGGCCTGTAGCTCAAATCAGTAAGCTGCGCCGTTAAATCATAAATGGAATCGATCTAGTCTGAATATTTGTCGACTATTAACTTAAAATAATGTTTAGGAAATCTTCACTTTTCTTGGCCATATATTGGTTTTAAGATTTGCCAACACAATGTACAATAAGTATTGTAATTTATAATAGTTCACTAGGCGACCTTGTTTTCCTTACCTAAGGTTTACAAATATTTCCCTATTGTAATTTTTTTATCCGTAGGTTATTTCGTGCAAACGTTCAATGTCTTTTACAACCACTTCCTGGCAATGCCGTACCGTAATCGATTCACAATTCCTCATGCTTGCATTGTTACATGTTTCATTGGTTGCATAACACTTTTGTGATTGCTGAATCATGAATTAAAAAAAAATCCAAGGTCCATGCAAAATATACTTAGTTTAATTACTTAACGAAATTATGAGATTGTTTGTACCGAGGTGTTTTGAATGGTCATGTGCACCTATATTATTTTCAATAAGCAACTTTATGTACTCTATCTGTATGTTGTGTATCTTTCATTTTATATGAAAAGGATACTACTACTACTACTACAATGAAAAGGACAACATGAGGCAATAAGAATATTTTATGGTTTATTTATGCCATTGCCTTTGTGTACAATATTGGATCACTTTAAAGCATTGTGTGCTTTTATTATTGCTTATTACTCTGTTTTTAACAATTTTATTTCCTGTTGCAGGTGTAGAAATTTATCCGAATATATGAAAATTGCCGAGAAAGTGAAAGAGTTCTTCCATAACGAAGGCATACACTCGACAACGATACAACCAGAATTTGTTGAATTACCGTTAGATGGTAATGAGGTAAGTCTATGAAGTTTTTCTATTTATATGATAAAACTTAATAATTTCCTCAAATAGAGCTAATTCTCGACCAATTTAAATTAGATGCAGCCCTAAACGTTTATGGCTTTTTAAGACTTATTAATAAATAATAAGAAGCCTTCGAGGTCCTCTGAAATTGCCCATCTGCATTTACGCCAGTAACAACTTATCATGTGGCGCCTTAAATTTTTCGTCTGCTCTTAAGGCTATAAATATAACAACGTTTTTAGTCAACTTTTTAATATGATATAAAGACACGCAGTTTATCTGTAGTCCAACGGCTAAGGCGGTGGGAATTTGTAAACGATCTTAATCGATAGCTCATTTTGATGAAGATCAACTGCAATACCATTTGAAAACGAGTAAAGATGTACCACGTTTAAAATGTGTTCTGTTTGACATAATGTCGCTGCCCGGAAAAAAAAGCGTCATAACGCATTTAAATTACGTTTTGACATCCCTTATTAAATAATATTTCTTGATAATTCTTAAAAAATATAAATATAATACTATTGAAAATGCTAAGCTATGTGAAATGTATATACACATACAATAAGCAAATAAAATTTCAGTAATTTAACGCCTATAATTTTTACAAAATCTCAAAATTCTCGTTATCTCGAATTAGTCATTTTTATGTTGTGACGCTTTTTTGCCGGGCAGCGGTGTAGTGACGAAATGAAACACGCGTTTCGCAGATAATCAGCGGAGCGTCCGCGGAAGCGCCGTGCGCGCTCCACTGCCCGCCCAACGACCTCTGCCACAACGCGACGTGTTGCGGGCCCAACCAACAGGTGAGCTACGGGGATATTCGCATCGAATAGTTTTGGCCCACAAGTACATTCAAATACATTGTAGTGCAATTAAATAGGTGTTAAGATTAGTTTGTAAATATTTTTTTTTATTTTCAAATCACATTTATAATATATATTTTTTTGTTTCTAATATACTTAGGCTAAATCATGTTGGACCGTTTTTTTTCAAGAATACTTCTGTATTATACAAAATGACAAATTAGGAGATGTGACCCTATTTATATGTTTATGGAATATTTATGGAACATTTGTTGTTTTTGAACTAAAATGTGTCAAATTAAAGAATATATAGCACCTTTAAACTAGATTTATTTTTTGATGTCAAAAGGCAGTGTAGCTTTCGAGAGTAGGTTGGAATTGGATAGTAGAGTAACGGTGGTGACCATGACTAGATATAAAGTTAGTGAAAAAGAAATGTGAAGGCAGTAAACAAAGGTTTTTGCCGTTAGAAAATGGGAGTAAAAATATCTTGAACTTAGTAGAAATGCCGGGAGAAGGAAAATTGGGTGTAGGTGACTTTATGAAATACAACAAGCAATTAATAACATGTGTCATCAATCCCGTCAATAACTATAAAAATGTATTGTGAATAACTGAAACAGTGAAACACTATAGAAAGGATAATAATTGAGAAATAAATATCCATGGGCGATTATAAATTATTTATAGATAATACCACCACTCACTTGATAATCATTATAATTATCTTTGTTGTATCGGCTTAAAAGAGGGAATTGCAGAAAATTCTGATTCAAGTAAAGATTAGTAGCAATTGTAAATGTATATATGTATTTTAGTATGACGTGCATCGTAGTAACACAACGAACAAGAAATCAAAAGATAAAATGATTCATGTTGCTACTGCTTCCATTGTGTATTGTTTGCTCAAATTTTTTTATTAACAATATGGGTATAAATATACCGATATACTTGTGTACAATAAGTACATACACTTATTAATATCTTAATTGATCACTTCAAGATTTTTATAACAGCACGAAAAGATACACAAATGATTGTTCTACAGAAGTATTTTATCGTTAATCAATCAGCATTGCTATATCGTAATATTATAATAATTTTCATCGAGTATCGTATGAATATAATTAAATGAAATTGAAGTTTCTTTCTTAATCTTGAATAAAATTATCAAAGATAAAACAATATTCCATTGTAAGCATTGCGCCCTTGTACGATTGTTTATCGAGTTTTTGACGTATGCATGCAGTTCGTTTGTTGTTCAGTGACCAATACAGTCTCAAGTCCTCTGAAACTAACTTGAATAAAAAAACGTTTGATTTAAGTAAAAACACGTCCCTTAGTACGCCCATTCGGAAATTGTTAGGAGTGATTCTTTTAACTGACATAACTTTTTTATTTCTCAAACTATTGAAATAAAAAATACATTAATGTTAAGTGAATCTTACCACAATATAGTGAAAACCGCATCCAAATCGGATAAGCTGTTTGGATGATTAGCGCGTACAGAACAACAGTCAAACAGACAAAAACTCTAAAAATCATTGTTTTGGGTAGTATTGCGTTAATAAAGACGTCCAGTAAAAGTTTTTCTCAAATGTCTTCTATGCACAGACAGCGACCAGTTACAGATTTATTATTAGTTTAGATTGGCGTACGTGCTTCACTCAAGTATACCTTATGTATAGTTAATGATGTAACCACCGATTATATAGAGATGAGAATATGTATAAGGCTCTTATTTGATAACACAATCAGTCGTCATAAGTAGGTAACATCACTAGATATGCAATTATTGTTATTTTTAGCCATTCCAATTTCATTAGTTGAAAGGAAGCTATTTTATCATTGACTTATTATTACTATGGACATCGAGTCTCATACTAAAATCGCGAATAAAATGTTTCAGTCACAGCCATCGCGAGTATAGAAATGTTAACAAGGTAGTAGTCGATTGCAGTTGATTGTAGCTCTTTTTGCGTTTTGAGCTCATTTAGCTCGGACATTTTGTAGCGTGGGCCCGACGTCCGTAGTAATAATAAGTCAATGTATGGTGTCAAATAATTTTGACTGTTAAATTCTATGAGGGACCATAATATACAAACAGGGTTATATTTGAAGCTGTATGCTAATATTATTTATTTGATTATTGTGTTCTGAAGGTACCTTAAAAACTCTGTTTTTAAGGTACCTTCGTAAGACCACTAATCAGCCAGTATTTTAGTAACAAACACATTTTAAAAAACTTTCTTACTATGGAATAATGTTAATATTTTTCGCCGACAGTAGAATTTTAGAAGTTGATAATTATCGATTTGTATCTTAGGCACGATTTATTTGTTTTCATTTACAGTTTTTCAGTTTAGAAACGGTAAGCATTCGGTAATGTTGGTCACGGGAGTGAAGATGTAAGATCAGAGCAGGACAAGTGATATTTCGAAGACTTTTACCATGAACAGCTCATAGTGCTATTTGTAATAATTCCGTGTTCCTATTATTTTACTTTGAAAGTTATTTTACATATTATTATGAACCAATTAAATCATGACAAGTTTTATATTGTTATACTTAATGTTGAAAATAAATTAAAAATCGGAAAATATTTTTACAAATCCCTCTTGTTTTTATTTCTATCATACAGAAACCATATTAACATTTTGTATAAAAATTCCATGATATTTCTTCATGTGCAGTCTTAATTATAGTGAAAATAATACATGTAGATAGTTTTAATTTTCCATCACCATTATTCGTGAATTATCTTACTATTATTAAGCTTATTTATGTAAAATTTATGCATTTCACCGTATATGCATATTATATACTATTTAAATCTTAGTTTCAGCGAAATAAAGCTTTTATATAAAATGTTTATTTGTATTATGTATTAATCTAGCTAAAGACATTTATAGACAGAACGCAATATCATTAGAGCATGTCTGATTAAAATAGAATCGACCTGGTAGTGTTACAAGTAGAAAACAGATCACATTTTGTTACTATATAACATCTTATGTAACCAATTATGTTGAATAAAGAATGAGGTGCTGCTATAAGTTTCCTCCTGCTGGAAGCTGGGTTCTGTATAGGACCCCTGTTTAATCCCGATATTGGCTTTTGATATCTTTTTTATTTATTTATTTATTTATTAATATAAGCAATTATTAATATTATTAATTATTGCTTAACCAAATGACCTATACCTCATACCTCGATATTGCCGTGCCGTGAAGCTAGTTGCTTCAGGCAAGGCTGTTGGGCCCAGCAACCTCATTGGAACGGTGGTTCTGTTTAAGATTGACAGCGGATTTCATGGCAACGTGTCACCAACATCGTATAGAGGGTAGAGTAAATAGCATTACAACAATATCCGTTTAAATTAACTGCAGTACACTTGTTTGAATAATTGTGTGTTTTTTATACAAGATATATTTTTGAATACGTGTATTTTACCACGTTAATTATAAATGACTAAATATTGTAAAATACTAAGTACACTTTAGAGTTACTGACGTCATCTAAGCACATGGTCTTCCGTAAAGTAAATACGCCGGTTAAAACTGCAAATAAGAAGTCCTATCACGTTCGCAAAGGTAATAAAAATGTATACCTATGTCATTTGGGTTGGTGAATGCTTTGTATGAAGGGAATGTATTTTTTATCGATATTGCCCATTACTTCATACATACATTAGGTTGTAGGGTTGTCGAGTATGGGATATTTAAATATTATTAAATAGATTATTTTACATATCATATATCATTCGCTGTAAAATATGTAATGTCATTTACATAATGTGCAATGAGTTATGTTTTTCATATGGGATCGAACATGTAGAAATTAATCATGATCACGTAGAGTATGTTTTGTATGATGAGAATGTATTTTGTTGATTGTCAAGTGTTTTTATGTAAATATATTTCGCTTTGTGTAGCGTTGACGTTTAAATGGTAAATCGATCACTTACGCCTTCCTATCTGATCGTTTGCGTTGAAACAATTTATTTTAAATTTAAGCTTTATGAAGGGAAGAATATAGTTTAATTTACTTCAGCCAATACTACTGAAGCATTGCATATTGGAACAGGCTGGGGTCATGTAAAGTCAACATTTCTGTATGTTTTATTTGCTTTTATTGGATGAGCTTTTTGACTTGTACTACATACACACAACAATCAGTATAAGGAGGATGTCAGTGAATTGTGTTCAGTTTTGCAGAAATTATATAATATCATGAAAAGTTTGAACTAATGCGGATGTATTTTAAATTTCTAACAGACATTATATGAGTCTACATGTGATTGAGTCGAAATTTCGGTTTGATATAATAATATCCAGTATCCTCTAGTTGAAAAAGCATTTTGTTTGATTATAATCTTCGCAAAACTGGATTTAAATAACACATAATGATTATAAAAGTTTGTATACCAAGTCGGTGCGTATTTTTCAGAAGCAAAGCACACCTTCGCCGTCTATGACGCCGTATCTGTGTCGGCAGCGGAACATGGGATCGCGGGCGGAGTCCGTCAACTCGAACATTGGCAACCAGGGTAACAACTCCGCTAGGAACCTCGATGCTTTGGAATGCGGGTAAAGTTTACTTTGTTCTTTATTCTGTTTATTTTTTTTAAATTAAGGTAGCAAACGAGCACGCAGCACCACCCTTCCGCTGCCATGACAACTCTGGCCGATCAGAACAAGAATCAGAACGGGACTAGGTTGATTAGTTAAGTTAGCAGGTGTTAGAATGCAAGCTGGTCAGTTCTTTAATAGGTATAAGGACTGAGGTGACAATTTGTATTTGGTGTCGGCCATTAGAAATGCCCCATCGTAGACGGAGAACAGTATTGACCAATGGATGCCATCCATCTCACTCACACAAGAAAAAGAACCACTTACGCCAACAAGTCAGAATGATACTATGTTTTGTCTCACTTTCCGTGCCGGTTTTTTCAGGGAAAGCACAGTTGCTTACAAGTTCTCTGTTCTCGTGCTGTCTCATGTCGCGCTCACCAGATGTCTATGTCCTACTCTGACTGCGCGCCCGATAGTTCCAATAACTTATCGGTGTTTGTACTTCCAGGTCGCTGCTGCCGTCGCCCATGCTGGAGGCGCGGCTGGGCGTGTGACAGCCGGCGCCGTGCCCGGTGGCAGCCAGCTAACTTCACTACACGTTAGCTGTGAGATACGAGCCACGGCCGCTCGACGATAAGTAAGCAGTAGTTAATTTGGTTCACTATCAGACGTTTGTTAGGTAATTGAGGAAGCAGCGTGACGGATGTGACGCGCGACTGTGTTGCGCGGTCAAGGGGTGCGACTGAGACGCGACTGCGACTTAGACAAGTGCACATTGTAGACACACGACTCATGCACGATGAATTCTTGCGACTGAGACGCACGACCGAGTCGTGCGATTAACGCGTGCCACTGAGACTCGCGAACAATACTCGCGACTAAGACGTTATAGCTAATGTAAAGGCACTAGAGTGTTACAGTATGAGATGATATATAACAATATTTTTTGTACCGAGTTGCAACTCAATATATAATAAACATGTAATAATTTGTACAATATGTAATCGCGTTAAACATAATATATAATCCAGATAAAGCATACCAGTATCGTATAGAATTATTTACCTAATTAGCTTTAACAAAATCGATGCATATTTACGTCTCATATGTTAAGCATCTGTGGCCTAAGTCTGCTAATTTTATTTATAAATGTTTCAATTGTGTCGTGTCGAACTATTTTAACACATTTAGTATAAGAATACGTCAAACTATTCCGACACATTTTGTATACGAAGTGCGTCTAAACGATTCCGATACGACACATTTGAAGTTTTTATAAATTAGCAGCCCTTGTCGCCTGATTAGTTTCGCACATTTTGTGATCTATTCGATCATAATAAACTACTGCTTACTCGACACTATTAAATGCTTAACTTATATAACTAGCCATAATAATACAAATTTAGTATAAAGCCTGTTACACACCACCTTTCTATCGCACCTGTACACTTCAAAGCACGGTCACTTGCAAACCTATTTCGGTACGCCTTAAATAATCGGCATTTAAAATATCACTCGCACAAAATCTCCAAAAATTTGATCACCAGTTGCAGAAGTGTTTCTTAATTAAAATAAGTTTAACGTAAATTATGTCAAAATGTATGTATATAAAGGCGTCAATTTAATCATTAAGATTAGTTATACGCTAGAATTTTACATACAGAATACACAGCTACTATATTGGTCCGGAGTTGGGGAGAGGTTTGCCCAACAGTGGGACATTGATATCGATGTGTACGACAACTTCGGCAAGTTGATCAAGTGCACTGCGATAGAACGATAGTATAAATTATTGATTATTAAAGTTATATAATACAAACTAGGTTCGAATCAGGTAACGGAGCACTGAGTTGCGAATCCAATGTGTTCTTAGAGTTAAGTATATCACAACATGTAAGATTGTGTGTGCTGGCGGTTATATCAAAACGAGTGGTGACGTGGCTGACCTTTACACGGAATCTATACATATAATATACCTGTAACTGTTCGCTGTCTGTACATGGAGGATATTTAAGAAAAACTGTTATCGGAGGCCTTTATTAATGCAATATAACTCAAAACAATTATTGTTATAATGTTTGTCTGTGCCTATGTACGCGCTAATCCCAGAAACGGCTAAACGATTTGGGTGCGATTTTCGTTATAGTATTGTGATAAGCTTCAGTTGAAATTTATTGTCTGTTTTGTTTCAATCATAAATAGAAAAGTTTAAATAATCATGCTTAATTTTTCAGTGTGGGTATAGGTTTCCCGAAGCGAAGCAAGGGGCGGGTTTACTACTTACATAGTATAAAAAAATGGTTATCTGTAAAGTCGGTTGACGGACGATAATTTTACGTGATAACGTCATAAGGGAAGAGAGATAGAGGCGTTGCAAGCCGAACGTTTAGGTCGATCGTGCCTCTCTTTCGCGTTTTTCGCGCTCTCGCACGCACAGTTCAGGCGGAACGGGACTCTTTTTCATGCGCGCTGCCTGTGTTCAATGTGTTCATCAATTTATAAGACGTTATCACGTCAATAGAAACAGCCAATACAGTCGATACCGTACATCAGGGTAGTCAGTATCTGTAATCTAACTGTGACGTATGAAGGATTTAAGCATGTTGGTTTTTAACCCAAAATATTTTTTTTGTCTTAAGGATTCTTATTTTGAAATAAACATACGGCGACGTTTTGTCATCCTATTTTACAAATTTAAAAAATGTATATGCCATGAAGCGAGGCTAATTAGACTTGGGCTGACTTTAAAAAAAAACGACATTAAATATATTCTGTGAAACTGTGTAAATCGAATAGAAAGGCACAGAAAGGTTTTCACTTTATTTTCAAATTATATATTGTTGTGTATAAAATTATTTTAAAAATGATTATAATATTCATTTGCATTTCACATAAACAACCACAGTCTTCACTTATTATTTGATACATTTTGATGGTGTGGTGATGATAAAATATTATAATTTTAATAATACGTCTGACTTATTGGCTTAAGCCTAATCCTTCATACTACACAATAAATAGTTTTTAATAGTCCTCAATTTCTTAAATTGCACATTGTATAAAGTCGTTCGTAAGTTTCACTGTATTTTAATAGTTTAATATTATAGCGAAAAGTAATTTATAAAATCTGTCCCGCTTTCAAATGCCGCGGCGCGTCAGAATAATAAGACTGGTGGGAATTTTACATGTCCGTACACATTTAGTTAACTACGACTAGCATAAAATGATTCAAAGTACAATACGTTGTTTTTAAACCCATTTATATGTATATGTCCTTTTGAAACATTAATTTTCTACGTGTTGGTATCTTGTCTACGTTATAATTACTTCGTGTAGTTACACGTCGTTTACTTAAATACTTTAACTTTAAGTAATTACGATACATTTTTATATTATTGTTTCGTTTGTGTTAAGGTTATCAATAAATCCGTAGGACGTTGCAACTTTTCCATTTTTTATTTATTCGATTTTTTAATTTGATTACTGTGGTTGGTCCCATCAAATGCCTCACTCAATGTGTTTCTTTAATCCTGATAGTAAAATTCCTTTCGATTCCTGATAATATTCATTGTAGCATTTTATACTTACCTATGTATGTAAAACCAACATTGAATTGAAAAAAAAAAGATATTTATTGATCAATTAAGTCAATAACAAATTTGTCCAATAAACTAGCATAGTAAAATACATAAACTAGTAAAGTTTAGACCAACCTCATAAATAACAGACGATAACACCGAATTCAACGAGTTGACATAACTTTTTGATTCTTTGTGGGAAATAATATAGTTCTTCAACCATAATGTTAATCCAAAATCATTGACACCAATATAAATTATATTAACTTAATATATTTCTGTATTCGTATGTCTTTTACATGCGGGATTGCCTCATCGATTTTTCTTTATTAATAATTAATTCCATCTCATTATTGTAAGCCAAGCAATGTCAGATAAATTAAGATTGATTTTTATGTTTAACAATAAACACGGAATAAATAAATAGTAACGTGCAATAATTACTGTGTAGACCAAAAATATAGTGTGCATTTTTAGAAAATATAGAGGATATAGTTCAACAGGTTCCAACAGTTTCCTTATACATACTTAACATATGTGATCCCTATTCGTAGTTTTAAGTAGAGAAACGCCGAGAATGCTAGCGTTTTAGTTACTGATATACACTATAGATATCTGAGGGTAACGCGTTCCAATAATCTAATAGGTAAGTAGAAAAAATGTTATCGCAAATTCCTTAGTAAATATGATTCGGAACATTTAAAATTAAACGTTGATGCAACGTAAATACGCTGAATATGTTACCATTTGGCTCGGTGTCATTAAATAATCTGGTAGTTCCGAAAACCGTGGCAATTCAGTCCCTAGAAGCACGGTTGGGCCATTTGGGACCAAAAAACTGATCGAATTATCAAGTAATGTTTTAGATACTATAGTTCCAGTCATTTCCGATTCATTTTGTGCACCGTTCATCAAATATTTTTGGTATAACTTCGATCGTAATAATTTTTAGATCGTACCATCATGATTGAATTGATCATAATAATCAAAGCATAATTAATGATTTGATCTATTTGGATCAAGTCATTTGAAGCTTATATTGCTGCTGTTTTTTGGTATTTAAATCATATGGGAGGTCATGATATGATGCAATAGCGTTCCCAATATATGACGCAAATAACAACTTTGTAGTGTTAAATTTGGCCCGTCCGCGCTTCTTGTGATTTCTTGCGAAATACTAAGGACGCTAAGGCATGTTCTTAATTGAATCCTTGAATAGTTATACCAACATTACCTGACAGGGAAATTGATGTAAGAATTGCGTCCTACACAAAATAGGGTAAGTCGAGATAAGGTAAAGTGTTTGTTAATGTTACCGTGTTGCAATATGTCTATCTATTGTCGCAATGTTACTTTTATAGTAATATTGTTGAAAATGTACAGCAAATGTCGGTTCTTGTAACGTTTGTTATTCATAACGCGTTTTCTTAACAATTGGTGCATAAACTAAAAATATATGGCGCTAGCTAATTTGCATACATATATTTTGTTCTAATCTAAATCTTTTTATAGCACTGTGTGACCTAAACCCGCACGTTAGCCACGCTTTTCTTTGGCCATTTTTACATAGTGCGACAATCAATCGACCAAATTTATAGATCAACAAGACAAAATACTTTTAAGGCAGTTACATATTATGTATGTATGTATATACGAACATGCACGACTCAAGTTTATACTGATGACACCGACGAAACCTTTGAAAAAATTGTTAAGTTTGTTCAATACCTTGTCAATTGTAAGTTTTAAAAAAATTTGATATTCTCTGTTCACCTACTTTTATGTTAATTATTTAGTAAATATGCTAGTATTAATTTTATTATCGAAACTGTTATTCTGGTGCAACAGAGTATTTCGTTATTTTTTGTTCAGTGCTTCATTTGTGTATTGAGTTTTCCTTCCGGGGGTTCCATCCCACGAACCCCTAATTGGAATAGTATGGCAGGTTTATGTCACACGAGCTATAAAATAGAATACGGTACTCGTGACTTAAATTGCACTATTTTTGCTAGGCGCAACCTAAGTTACACATGGTAATGTACCTACTAGTATCATTGTGAGCGCTACAAATACTAATACTTTGTGTTAGGGCTTACCTTATTTGCTGCTACGCTAGAAATTATGTAAGTAACGTAAAATGTATTTAATATTTATTAATAAAATACATTATATAGTTTGAAGACTCTTGCAAAATAGTAAACCTATCATGCCACATCCAATAATTTTATGACATTTAGCTTTGTTTTAAAGAAATAGTTTAGAACTTGTAGTTCATTATTACCTATCTAGTTAGATTGTTCTCTGTATCGTCTAGACCGCTCTATTGTCTAACATGTGTCTCACTCACTCTTTATCGTATTTTGCAATATTTAAGTAGCGAATGCTTCTCGTCTGTACTTCACTTAATAAAAGATTATTTAAAGAGCAAACATACTTCGTAAGTTTTATTCAATAGTACGGTGTAATGAATACAAGTTTAGTACCCATATTTATAAAAAAATTAACGAATCAGTTTTATATCAAACTTTAGCTGTATTACAACCATGTATCCTGCTACATGTGTACATGTATTTTCTAATAATTTTGTTGCTTATCACTTTTATACAATTGTAGGTTACTTAATTGTTATATTGTTGATTTGTTAGTGAAAATAGTTATGAAATTATGGAAAATGTGTTTGACTAAAATTTATTATAATATCGTTGCGACATTCGTTTTTCGTATTATCCATTGTTGGTCGATAAATTCTATTATTTCAATTGTGTACTGGATGGTTACTGCTCAATAAGTTTCTAGGTGAATATTATTTCAAACTTTTACCATCGGAAACAGTGATACAAAATGTAATCATGATTACAAATTACAATGTCATCAGATGCATTTTGCCCAAAATGTAATAATGGTTACAGGTTACGATTAAAGTTTGAGGCGCGTAAATGCCCCCGCCAAGAACGCTCTGTCTACCTTTTCTCGAAAGACGCTCGAGGAGGCGTTTCCAGGGTTCCAGATGTAAATTGTAACATGTAATCATGGTTACATTTTGCATATCTCTGATCGGAAATTATACACTTTTAGTATTAGTAATACGATAGGTATGTCTTATACCGATATTTCCTCTCAGCATGGATCGTGGTGACAGGCAATATTGTCGTAGATATTTGTAATATTAAATACACATACAGACGATATGTTTCCGTCACAACGACCCATTCAGCAATTTATAAATACTAAAAATGTATATTAAAGGTCTGCACACATTACGCCAATTCGACACCAACTCCATTCCTTGCGTTGCGAAAAGCGATGAAATAATATATGAGCTTTATGTCGTAACAGCATGAGTCGGAGTTACGGAGTTGGCCGTAGTATATTATATGTACGTGCAGAGCAATCACTTCTTCATAGTAAATCTTGAAAATTTAACCGTAAGGGAAACTCTATAATGCTTATGTATTATGTAATTCAATTATTTTCTATGAATTTAGAAGGAGTGGAGTTTGCGCAGAGCTAGTCTACTGTGCTAAGACCTAAATGCATCCATGTACAAAATTTAGTTTATCGTATTACGTTATAAATGCGAACGCAGCTTTTGGTGATTAATGTCGATACCCTCTCCACGGCGTTTTGCCAAAGTAAACGTTTTTATTAAATTATTTATAAAATTGTTAGTAAACGAAACGTCGTTGGTGAGGTAAACATATTTTTTTTTATTTAAATATATTTAATTATTAAGTATGGAGTAAATAGATGCGAATGATGTTGATGATTGGAGGATGATTGTTAGAACAATTGTGGAAGTGTATTTTCACGGTTAATAAAAATGCATATTATAAGATGTTGTTTTATTTATTAAGTGTACCCGCAAATATAGCAGTGAATCCAAACAGCAATGGAACAAATTTCACGCAAAGATTTTATACTTATCAAAGGTAGGCACGACATTAGACAATTACAAAACTTTAAAAGCAAACACGGCAAGGTTTTACAATAACTAGGTCCCCGCTCTGCGGTCGAAATTCGACCGTAATTCATTTAACTCTATGAACGATGACCCTATGACGCATTTCAAAAGTTGTGTCAATTGTCAGTGTGAATAGAGTGTCTTATATTAGTGTGTGTAATGTGTAATGTTTTATTTATTCATTTACATAATGTATTTTTAAGCATTATTTTTTTAAAATATTAGCATTCTGCACTCCTGCCCGCGCAATTTTCTTTAAAAGTGTTATACGGTGTAGGTATGCCCCAAGAATCCCGTCTTAACTTTTTTTCGAGTGGGTACTAAGAAATATTTTCCCTAGCGAAACGAGAGCGGGTTTATTAGTGCTCAATAAATGAAAAAGTTTTCTTTAAATAATTTCATACAAATCTAAATTGTACGGTAAAGCAGAAAGCGTATCTACTGGAACGAGCCTAACATCCCCATCACGCGTCTTGGCCACTAGGTACCGTCTGCCGTTCACTATCCTCCGCTGGAACGGTGAGAGGCTGGTGGTCGGCTGGTGGGAGGTCTCGGTGCGGCAGGTAGGCGGGTCCAAGTCATGGTGGACGACTTCAGTGTCCAACTCTTCCACAGTGGCTTCAGCCGGCAACGGTTTGTTTGGTTTTGTAAATATGTTCAAAATTAACTGTAAATACATTTAATTAAATGAGTGAAAACAATAATATGAACAAGAATATGCCTTTCTTAAGTGTGACGATATAAGTGGTCGTTGTGTTGATGTGTTGTCGATCAAGAAATAAGGAAGAGGAATTTAAGACAGATATTGGCTCTCGAGCCTCCAGCCGAAATATGACATGTTTGGTGACTACCTCAAATAAAAGAGTGGTAGCTAGCCAGCCGGGCTCAAGCCCTACCGCCAAGCCACAGAGTACCTTCGGGATTAAACTGGATAGTACAAAGTTCACTGACTTCTGAAAAGAAAGACCGGCGTAGTAACCACCTCCGTTCTTCAGTGGGGTGCAACTACTGCTCGTGTTGCACCCCGCTGAACAACTCCCTGAAGCTCAGTTGAACTCTAAGCTGGATGGGGCTCCTTAAACCCCATAGTAGGTGGCCTACAAACATCAGTAACTAGAAACCGGGGAAGCCGGCTGTTTCCGTAAGATTCCACTTCATGTTGAATGATGAAAATGTAACTCGTATTAATAATATTCGAGCTGGCTGACTACAGGCTTTGCTTAACTTGTGTCGCTGTGTGTACTGGTTTTCAACATCCAGCAGAGCCGCGTTGTCATTCGAAGACCTTAGGTCACCACTGTGTAACACAAGCCGTGGGCTGACTGAGACCTCTAACCAATGCGCAATGGTAAACAAACACAATACCATTACCTCTACTAGGAAAACAGCAATTGCTACCACTACGCCGATCACCCAGGTGTAGTATAAAGCCATCAGGTCATCCACACTTAACGATTGTCCGTCGATTCTCAATACATCTGGACATATCTTTAGTGCAACATTTTTGTATCGATCATAAATATAATACAGTAATCCAATATGATATAATCTCCTTATTCTGCAGGGTAATAAATAAATCATTATTTAGACTTGAAATTAATAATTATGTTAAAACATATTAGTGATTATGTAGAAGATGGGGCGGGTAGACACGCAGGTATAAAGAATTTAGGGTATCTGCAATTAAATCCAAAAATTCCCACAATTAAATTCCGTTTAAACATTTTGGTAACTGCCGTCCGGAGGTATTGAAAGTGATAACAACTTCTCTGACGACCAGTCTCGTTAGCCAACTGTTTACCAGAGGTATACCAGAGGTATATTATCCAAGTCCATTTATTTTCGACATTCGCTTTGTATTGTCATTTTAATTAATGTAGGTACTTAATTAATATAAAACTACATAATTCTTAACCTACTCATAAAAAACAAATAAAATTTTACTTGGAATTTCACACAATTGTGTAGTCAAGTGACATAGGTACGTGAACATAATGTTCAAATTGAGACTTGTATAATTATATTATATATTATAATCTCTTTTATATAATTTATATTATATATTATAATCTCTATATAATACCTATATATAAAATTCTCGTGTCACAATGTTAGTTACCATACTCCTCCGAAACGGCACGACCGATTCTCATGAAATTTTGTGTGCTTATCGAGTAGGTATGAGAATCGAGCAACATCTTTATTTTCATAGCCCTAAATGTTAAGGGTTGTCCACCCTGAAATTGTTTTTTTTTTTCATTTGTTGGACAATTTTTTATGGTTATATTTTTATGGTGTGGCATAAAAAAATACACATTAGGTATCCCAAAATTTTACCTCCCTACCCTAACCCCTCTCGTTTGCTTTTAATAGATAGGTATTGTTTGGTATTGGTCACCTATTTGTTTGTTAACAACTCTTTTTCAATCAAAAAAAGGAATGTTTTGAGCATGGTGATCTCTTCAGACAAAGCGCCCTGAATAAATAGGTACCCTATAACTATAAACTTATACTCACTTGACTCCAAATAAAATATTAAAATTTGTATTCCGAGGGTAAACGAACCCGCTTGGCCGCTTCATATAATAATCTATTGCCGTCTTGGTATGACATTGGAATAAGTCTCCATAATCCTTGAAAGAGAAAGATTAAAGCGTTAAGATAAATTTATAGTTTTAACTTCGATCATAACTTTTGATGATCGTAGTTAAATAATGTTAGTATTACAGTGGTAATGAAACGTTTAAAAACGGGTAGGTATGCGAGGCTCCATCTGTCTTCAAGAATAAGCCAATCTCTCCCAACTCGTGCATCGTGCTGAACAAAGCATGAGTCAAGAAAAAAAGGCTCTTCATTTTTCATGTAAATAGCCAACAAACATATCGAATACCTGAAAGTAATTAATCCCGTGGTTATCGGCTATTAAAAAAAATAAGTAGGTACTTATTATATCTCAATAATCACCACATCAACATCAGCATCCTCTATCCTTGTCAACTCCCTCTCTATGTTGTCTTTCTGAGCCACTGCGATGACAGTGTAACTCTGGGAGAGGTGCGCTGCATAGTACGTCGTCACCAGCACCGCGAAGAACGACCACGTCATCAATAATATTCGAGTCATACCTGGAGTAATGATATTTTAATAAATACGACCACAGAACAGAGTTTCTCTTCCGTGGAAACGATTGTAAGTTTAAACGACTAGCCATGGCGAAATGTCGAATTTTATAATGTAATATCTCTATATAAGCAGGAAGTGGTTAGATGAGGTGTGGCGTGGTGAGGTGTGGTGAGTAGGGGAAGGAGAGGTGGGCACGATCACGATATCCGTGGTCCCACGATTTTATGAAAAATTCCGACAAATGGCGCTAAAGTTTGGATGTTTACAGTGTCTGAACACTTTGTGCATTTATTGCAATGGTCAAATTATTAATTTATATAATAATAAAGTACGAGTAACGTTAAGATAGTTAGTAAGATAGATAGTAAGTTTTTAAAATTTAGCTGAATCTATTCGTTTCATAATTATTTAATCTTATGTAACTTACGGAACCCCGCTTCGCGGCTGCGTGAATTAACACAGCGAACCATAACCTAACTGAACGGCACGATTATAATTAGAATTTGGTGGGACCACGGATATCGTAATCTCCCCGAAAGGTCATGATAAGGAGGGATCATCTTCAGGAAATAGACAGATGATTAATAAAACAAGAGAAGAGGGTTTGATGTAGTCAAGTGCATAGACGACATATAATGCATAAAAATAGGGTTAATTTTAAACGCTGTAAAATTAAATAATTTAAATTTTCTTCCGACAGAACTTTTTACTGATTCCGAATCCGAATCTGTAAAAACATTTGTCATAGTTTTCATGTGGGTTACAAGTTACAATATTTCCGCTTTTTGCGTCCACAACACTATTCTCCTATCGGAGTTTGCGTCGATATTGTTATAAATTTTTGGTCCTGCAGGTTAGAGTCAGCCGCCAAACCCCTCGTCGTGGGCTTGATTGTCAGTACTTTTCTTCTTGTCTCTTCATTTTTAGCATTAAAGATGTATTTGGGGTCGGTGGCCAAGGGGAAAATGTAAGTAGATAAATAAATAATCCATGTAGGTATATAGGTAATAGTGATTAAAACTTACTGACTTTAGTTGACTGTTTACTGCTTTGATGAATCATCACTCTGTACGCGTACGACAAACAGGACGACATCGTGAAGGACTCTTCGTCATCTACGATTAACTTGGAACGTAGTTTTGTCAGCAATACAAAACATGTGACGTACAGTGTTAGCGTGAGAAGGAAAACGCACCTGAAGAATCATATCATAATTTCCATAGATGGAAATGTGCAGTGATTAGATATTATCAGTTTATCATTGATAATAATTATATGCTTATACAAGGTGATTTTTTAGTCCCTTGATACTTGATTCTTAATAGGGGGTAGGTACTCAGTATTCGGTTATCATTACAAATATGTAATTAAAAAGGGTGCTTCAAATTTAACGTTATTATCCATTATAAACCCATAATATGAACAAAGTGAGCGCGCGGCATAAACTACTCCACTAAAGGTCATTAACCCTGGCCGGTCGGTCGCCGTTCCGCACAGCTATTGTCCATACATTCTGAGTATTTTTAGATAATTTTGATTGTAATTTTTGATATAATGCACTTTATATTTTTAATCGCTACCTATAACCATGTTCTTTCATGTCCTCGAGTATATCAAGTGAAATAAAATTCACCCTATGCAATACAATACAAATATTCTTTATTGTGCACATACATAGTAACAAAGACCAACAAAACTGAAGACCTACGAGGGGGCGGTAAGGAGCCTAATAAACAGTCGGGAATGTTAAAGTTAGCCGTTTTAATTGCTTTTCCTGGTAAAAAAGTCTAGCCGAGAATGAATGTTATTTAAACTCCAGACCAGACTTAAATAACTTATTATTAGGTATGCTTTGGGTAAAGTAAAAAAAATTGGGGGGCGCTGAATAATTGACTTTCAAAGTGGGCAGTGGACGAAATAAGTTTGACAATCTCTGCTCTAGATGAAGAGTGACGCTGTCAGCTATACAAAAAAAATATCCAACCAATATTCTATTATATTATGTAAGCTTGTTGCAGTGGCTGGCGGCATCATAATTATATACGCTCACATGACATCATCCAAAGGCTAGCAGTTAGTGACTATTTTTTCATACGCCTTGCTGTTTCATTGCTATCTAAGAAGTAGGTACCTATATGTATAGACAATGATACTAGGTCAGGGCTTTAAAATCACCAAAATTGTTTTAAAAACTATGTTGTCTTGTTTAGATACTCACCACACATCAGCATTAAAGGGTTGCAAGATGTCCAAATTACTTTGCCTCAAAGACCGTTTGTAATGCGCGACGTCTTGAGGCAACTTGATGAGTGACTTAGTCAAACAGTTGATGGTGTCTAGTTCCAATTCAAATGTAACCAAGTCCTTTCTCTCCGTTGTAAATAAAATGAACGCAGCCGCTATATCTATTTTCTGTAAAATATGTAGGTAAGTAGGTTCTAGGATGAAGAATATTGAAATTAAAATTTAGACAAAACACGTCTTGTCGATCGTGGAGATAGTGACCACACTTGGCGAGCGAAGAACTCTGGGGCAGCCGAGTCCTCAGTAAGTACCTATTGTTTGTAATATTGTCTTGCTACGCAGTGCTATACAGTCAATTTTTGAACTGAAACTTGAAAAACAATAAAAATTAAAAAGCGACGATCAAAATACGAATAAAAAATTTAAGTTGAAGCCGAAGTAGGAGTCGGAGACAAAATAAAAATCTAAAATAGAACAGCTTTACTATACAAAAAAATACTTGATGTCGTAGAGAATTTTCACTTTTTATTCTTCGAATTCAAACTTAACACTTACCTAATACCTTTTGCTCATCAGCTGAGGCCCCCAACCACGGGCCAATACAGAATCGCACGATGTGGTTATGTGATAGGTGGTGTGGTGGTGTGATAGGTACCTACTTATGACCAAAATGTTTTGTTTAAAAAATATTCTACTCACATTTTTAATTATCATTTCAACTAGTAAAGATTCCAATATTTTTTTGTCTGCTATTTTAGAATAATTCTGTGGCAACACGACTTCGTAAGTAAAATTTAACTTTTCACTCAAATAGTTCATTACATCGAATGCGATGCCTTTGCCAACGACTTTGCCATCTTCTTGAATTTCAACCCAGCTCCGAAAACCATCCTAAAAGTGTTATTTAATCATAAATCGCTTGCCTGCAAGAATACTGTATTATCTCTAAAAACTTACTTTTTCAGGAGAAGCGATTAAAGCTTTTAACTACAAATATTGTGCTACTTTCTTACCAGAGGGATATTGACACAACTTTCGTAATTTGCTTATTCAGGGAGCAATCGATTTTCGACCTTCAAAAGGTATTACGATTCAAAAGGTAGAACGTACTTTTTTTATTCGAACTGTATCATTAAGTCAGTTAGTGCCAAATTTTGACTACTGTATTCTTCCGGACAAGCGAAATGTAAAACGTATTTTACAACGCTTACAGTAGGTAGGTATATAACGGCTAGTTTCGACTAATTTAATATAATAAGCAAACAAATGTGCGCTCAGATGGTGCCACCCATAGATGTGTCACCGTTACAAAATGGTCACCTTCGCCCATGGACACCAGTAATTACCAAAAGTTACAACAATAGAGAAGAAACTGATCGACAAGGTTTAGGTAACATAGAGCTAGCGGAAAAATTTCGTGATAACTTCCGTGCGCCGAATTTACTGTTTTAATTAAATGGTCTCCTAAGGTCTCAATAAGCATGTCAACATTTAAGTCAGACAAAAAGAGGGTAAAAATTTGTCTTAGCGGTCCACCGCTAGGGGGCGATACTATACATATTTCACTTTGCGCGCAGTTCGGGGTACTCATCATAAAAAAAAAATAACCTTGAACCTATTTTTCACTTTGCGCGCAGTTCGGGGTACTCATCATAAAAAAAAAATAACCTTGAACCTATTTTTCACTTTGCGCGCAGTTCGGGGTACTCATCATAAAAAAAAAATAACCTTGAACCTATTTTTCACTTTGCGCGCAGTTCGGGGTACTCATCATAAAAAAAAATAACCTTGAACCTATTTTTCACTTTGCGCGCAGTTCGGGGTACTCATCATAAAAAAAAAATAACCTTGAACCTATTTTTCACTTTGCGCGCAGTTCGGGGTACTCATCATAAAAAAAAAATAACCTTGAACCTATTTTTCACTTTGCGCGCAGTTCGGGGTACTCATCATAAAAAAAAAATAACCTTGAACCTATTTTTCACTTTGCGCGCAGTTCGGGGTACTCATCATAAAAAAAAATAACCTTGAACCTATTTTTCACTTTGCGCGCAGTTCGGGGTACTCATCATAAAAAAAATAACCTTGAACCTATTTTTCACTTTGCGCGCAGTTCGGGGTACTCATCATAAAAAAAAAGAAAAATCAATACAAAAAGTACGTCCAAACGCAATGAATGCTAACAGACGACTGAAGTAAGTCTAGCGTCGCTTCGCTCAAATAGCGATTTCGACGAAAAAAGCACAGAATACAATTGCGCATGCGTTGGGAGGAGTGGCTGAGCATGCGCTGACATGAGAAACCGATGAAACATGCGCCATCTATCGAGAAAACCGTTTTCTAGCAACTTTTTTATTTGACCTTTCCGGACGCTGAAGGTCATGCCGATCGACTCAGAATCAAAAGTTGAGTCGATTGATATATAGCATCGCCACCTAGCGGTGGACCGGTAAGACCAATTTAAGCCAAAAAGAGGAATAAAATAATTAAAGGAATAAAATAAAATTTCCACTTACGTTATAAGTACCCACTCTAAGGTGTTTTCCGTTGATCATTTCTGCTGCAGCTTTGATGTCCAAATCTCGTTTCACTTTTATAAATGACATGTCAGATTGTACTTAAAATTAATGTTTTGTTTAGTGATTTAGCAACATATTTTACAGGGATCTACAGCTCATTAGTCATTATAATAAAAGAGGATATTCCCCCTAAGTCCCACGTGTAACATTGTGATACAATCGAAAACAGACGCAAAGTTAGCCAAATACGTTACGGTATGCCTGACATGTATGTCCACTGTGAAGCTCAAGTACCTATACCTTCGAAATTTAACTGTACAGGCAAACCTGTGAAATACCCTAGCGTGTATAACTGTTAACTGAATAAAACTGTTTCCCTACTGTGAGTAACTTTCATAAGTCCAAACTCTATCAATCCTTGAATGTAAGCCAAGCTATTCTGCAGCTTAAGTGCATCCTGCTGAACAAAAGGTAATGAGCCAAAGTTTTTTTTGGAATCGCTTAGCTTTATTCCATCCAGCTTATTCTTGACGGTAGGTATTAATGCAAAGTGGTAGGGATTTTTACCTGCCTGAGTTAGCTGCCACTCTACCACTTATACTAGGAACTTAATCTACTACTGTAAAAATAGAATCAAAGATTGTCAATTTTGCTTTATACTCCCTCTTAAACTACAGCGATAAATTAATCACGCTACACACTCATAGCCCCACACTAGGATTCCCTGTGTCGTGGGTGCCATGGACAACACACAAGACAAGAACATACACACCCAGACCACGAACAGTAATTTAAATCATCTAAAATTTCTGCCTCGCCGGAAATCGAACCGTTCCGTATAGGGCCGTTCGAATGGTGGTCTGGCACGATAACGATTGCGCCATACGGTTATTAAAATGTTTCGGTAAAAGTTCGGTGGTCTCAGTTTGACTATTTTAAATTACCTTCAAATTCCCGGTAAATGGACGCAGGAAGGTCATATAATATAAAAACGTGATTAACATTACCAGCTGGAGGCATCGGAGGCATCGTCGGCATCGTTTGATTCGGCTCGCATAGTGTAATATTGCAAACAGTGCTTAAGATAAGTTCCATACCAGTCATTGTGTTCAATATTGAAATACATGGAACACAAACGGTGCGTTACATTACAGAATATACAATGAACGCTTCCGTGGTCCTACATAATATTTGGTTTCATGAAACTAACAATTAAAAGTACTCAATAATGCGATTGAATAAACAGATTTATCTCTATGAACACTGTACCTGGTAATTTCATATCAATCATGAGCATGGACAGCCATGTTTGTTTGATCTTCGGTCATATACCACGGTTGAAAGGGCGCTCAATCAAATAACAAACTTGGTATTTTAAAAGTGTACAGTTCAGGGCACAAATTTTAATTATATGCCCATGACTAAAATTACAATATAAGGACAACATTACCTACATGGTCAATAACTAGTATTAATAGTACTAATAGAGAAAGGTTATTATACAGTAGAAGAATATATTAATGACAAAGATGCTTGGACATAGACATCTGCGACCAGTTCTACTCATGTTAGTATGTATGTATCTGTATGTAGGTATAAAATTTGTAATATAGCATTATTTTTTTTTTAAAAGATGTGCCGGGGAGTTTCTTTCGCCGTTTCTTTTTCTCCTCAAAGATTTAAAAAATCAATATTTAAAGGCACCTTAGCGAAACGGTGGTACCTAAATGCAAAAAATTGACGTTCATAAGTGTATGTATCATACCTACATGAAATAAATGATTTGAGTTTGAGTATTCGTAGTATTGAAGGTTTGGAATCTTGGTTATCTACTTAATTAAGTAAAACTTTTTTTTTCAAGAACATACTACATTTATTTTATTTTGCATCTAATTAAGTATATTATAATATCTTCCTCTTCTTCGTTAATATATTGCATCCTAGTTATTTTGCACCTAAGCATATCAAAGCAATACTAAGTATAATATGCTGTAATTTTAATACAATAATAATTAATGCCCTATCCCTCTAAAACTTCACAGTTACTTAATTTAGCCTTTGACTGTTTCCATACTACATCTTGAATTGAATCAATGATATTTTATGTAGATAAGAAGTAGATACCAGTATGTCACTAGCGCGCGAAAAGTGGGGCAGTCAAACTCGACCAATTGTCGTACTTTTCATGTAGCTACCTCTTTCTGTCTCTTGCGTTCCTGAATTTTCTTTCGAATAGCGTCAGTTTCGCAATGTCATCGTGGCGGATCCAAAAGTGCCATCTATAGTTTTAATATCTTTGTCTTGAAAGATGCTTCTGCTTTTACTTAGTAGATATTGCATGAGTTAGCGATACAGGAACGCCGAGGGTGTCCTCAGTGGAATTAACCTGGTGTCTCCATTCGCCGTATTCACCACCCAATATTCTCTGCCATTGATGATTTCCCTCTTCGACTGCTCATTTATTTTGTACCGAGCATTAGTGCCGAATAGCGAATCGTAAGGCGGAGGGTGGCTGTCATCGTAATCTTTAACCTTGATATTTTTACTTCTTTTAAAACCTTTTCTTTCTTTACATGGATTTAGCTTAAAGCGAATGGAGCGATTCATACACATCTGTAAGAAATAAGTAGATTAGTTATATTTTTCAGTTTGAAGTCAATATCTAAAGTTCAGTTGTATCTAAGTACAACTAGATGGTGGTAATCAGATCATTTACCGTTCTTTGGGCCACAATAGATCACAATTGTTCGCAGTGGCCTTTGGTGACGTTACCCTCTTGCCTTTCTTGTAAAATCAAGTGCAAGATATTTTACCATGTTTAATTTAATTGCTGAATTATCTGCTTCTTTCTAGGCCAGAAATACATGCCTTTGTATTTGCAGCCCATGGATGGCCGGACCAATTACCATCAATTAACCTGTCAACCCCTTAGCCTAGTTGGTAGTGACCCGCCCGCCCTGCTGCGAAAGGAAGGTCGGGTTTGATTCCCGGCCGGGACAGACATTTATGTGTGTGTATGTGGGTGTCATAGTGATATGAGTTTGTAAGCATTTTATGACGTTTTATAAACAGCGGCAAATTTGCTGCAATAAAAGCGGATGGAATCCAATTAAATATGAAAGAATGGACGCCAGCACACATTGTGATGAACGACATGTTCTTTGTCTGACTTGCGACTTGTCTCACCTCTCCAACAAATACCGCGACTGCAGAAGCCAGCCCAATCACCATGATCATGTATGTCATCATAAGATCGGTGTTTCTAAGCTGACGGTCCTTGGATTGCAGGTCTAGAGGACAAATTTTAGTAGCGGGCAAGTCTTTATGCTCCAAGAATGTTATTATACCCGCTTGGAGGAGATGCATGAGCCTAGAACAAATTGGGATCATAATCCAATAATCTATCAATAAAGAAATACATAGAGTTAATTTTAACACGGTCAATACCCGTGCGTGATGGATTAAACAGAACTTGCTGAACAAGGCATGAAGAAATGGCGAAGGGACCAACCCTTTGTTTCGACGAGCCACTTACCGTCAAGTGGTCATGATTGGATATCAACAACACACAAAGGCATCGTCGGTGAGTTGTCGGCCATGCAAGAAGCAAGCATAAAGAAAGGAAGTCCCTAGTTCAATGTCTAAATATTCAAATAATGTAATTTTATTTCAAATTTTTATACAAATAATAGAATTTTATCTCGTTACTCGTCCATGTCATTAATCAAAGAAACCTGATGTGGGGAAACAGATATTTTTGTTAGTTACTTGTAATCATTGACTTAAGTACCTAATTTGTAATCAAAACTCACACTTTATCAAAAAGTATATTCAACGTCGAATTGATGGGGTATGCGAATCCCCTCAACCTTTTCATAAACGGATTTGGTGCGACGACGTAAGTGCACCGGTCTGATTCCTCGATACCTTCCTTCGCTTTCATGAGGTAGTCGCTATACATCATGTTGTCTATCCCGATCTGTTCCTTCACCAGAACGGACCCTCCCTTGACCAGGGGCAGGAACTCACTGTCCCGTTGAACGTTGTAAAACTGTGCCCTCTTACTGGCTACCATGTTGCTCAGGTAGAAAAGAGCGTCATCTGGCTGGTGATAGAAATAATGATAGTGATAAATAACAAAATAAAAAATGTATTTTGTTGAGAAAAAAATTAGCTAGCCCATTTTAATATATCTATAAGTATCTTTATCACGGAGCAAATTCGTGATCTTTATAGTATACTTACATCTCGTATGACGTATTGCACGGCGCTGCCCTCAGCTGCTACCCAACGATAGTTATTTTTATACAAATCTTCAGGGTTTTCTATGTCCAGTGTGAACTTGGAAAGTGTCAAGAAAGCTGTCAGGTTCGCCGTGTAAAATGAGGATAACAGAATGATGAAGATCCACCAAGTAGCAAAGAGCACGCGGGTAGTATCTAAAAATGAAAATTTGTTATTTAGAAAAATGTTGATTTTTGCCAACGTCTACAAAAAAAAGCTTTAAAATAATAAACGACCCAATATAGAACCTTACAACATTTAATAATTAGGTATAATACAAGATGCAAGTTGATAATAATATGTACCGAAGTAGTTAGGAACGCGTAAATATGTAGGTACTTCCTAACTAAAAGTTAGCCATTATAGGAATTTTGTCAACATTATTTCACCAAAAATAAATAAATTAAATACGAGTATGAAAAGGCAGTAGATAAAGTCACAGCAGCCAGAAATCGAAAGACGTATAATATCGTCACCACTGAAGTCCACCACAAAACTGCTATTGAACTCAGAACAAGACCATAGACCACCACGATGGCCAACTGTGAGTTGGTTTGGTTGTTGTGACAATATAAATATCTAAGTATCTACCATTTATATTTACCAACATATTTATATTTGTGTTGTTTCAAATAACCATGTTTACCTAGACCTAGCTCATTCTTTTGACCGGTTTGTGGAGTAGTGGTGTGGCAATGGCATATTAAAATATGCAGAAACCACCCCACAACCCGGTATACTGCCCCGCGTTATTACTGCTGAGTCATGATACGTGCATACAGTGGCCTGACCTTTTCAGTTTCGAAGCTTACATTTTTCAATTTTTCTATAATGAATATCCTACCTATAGGTACATTATGTATTTACTCCCAACCGATTTGGGTGCGGTCTACACTAATGTAAGTATTTGGTAAGCTTTACTTATAATTTACTGTATGTTTTATTTTAATCAGTTCTAAAATAAAAAAAAGTTATGTCAGTTTAAATATCACGTCTCACAAAATTCGAGTATTGGTAGTTGCTACCTACCTACTAAGGGACAAGTTTTTCGAAGCGAGGGCTAGTTTACTAGTGTTTGTAATATTTTATTTATTGT
The DNA here is from genome assembly GCA_905404295.2 of Ochlodes sylvanus. Taxonomy (NCBI): domain Eukaryota; kingdom Metazoa; phylum Arthropoda; class Insecta; order Lepidoptera; family Hesperiidae; genus Ochlodes; species Ochlodes sylvanus. Next base: position 10,555,076 of record FR990130.1, on the reverse strand, counting down.
TATTGTTACTGTTTACGAAGGACTTAAGTTCGGTCCGATTAGTTACAAATACTATAATAAAACCTTTTTGAGTTTGTGACGGCCTGTAATCAGAATCCGTTTGAGAAATACCCTTTAATAACAGTCTGGGGCGTAACTGTATGATAGATGACACCCACCATTAGTCCAGTTGAGAATCAATCGATCTAGACTGGGGATTTAACACTGAAAATTACACGTGCCGTTTTAATGGCCCGTTCTAAAAGCGGCTGTACACATTGGCCCAAGGTAAGCACATGGGCCAATTCCTTTGGCCAATGTGTACACATCACAGCTTAAACAATTTTTAAATTGGATTTTTATTTGCCGCTGGCCACCAGTGGCTGTGGTCGGTGGCCAATTTGCGCGTACCCTTATTTGCTTCAATTTGGAAGTTGGAGTTCGTGCGAGCCCGCGGAAAACGACAAAATATCGATAAAATTATTTTGATTATCGGGTTAAAAAACCGATCCATCTACATACTGGCCGACTTTGCTACTTTAATATCAGTAGGTACCTAAACAAGTTCCCAATACATCAACAAAATAACCCGAAATTATTTTTCTGGAAATCAATGAAAAAATCATCAGATCGGAATAAGCGTATCCACGATACAGTATTAACGGATTATTAAGTAAATATAATAGAATCAATAGAAAACCCACTTGCTTCCGGTGATAACGTGGTGCCCTGCTTGATAAAAGCCCCGTACACAAACCAGACGCTTGGTGAAATAGAGACGGACTTCTCCTTATCCTTGACTAGTCTAGATCGCAGTCGAGTCAGAAATGTAATACACGGACCATAGGCCAAAACCGCTGCCAAGGTCAAGTACCTGAAAGAAAATAAGATAATAACAAAACATTGCCTTCCATTTGTGATGTTGTTCTAGGTTTTGTCGCAATATCAATAAAACCTTCGCAAAAGTACGTACTGTTTAGGTAGGTACATCTTACCACACGTAAGTCTCAAACGGTGCTAGAAGACCAGACCCGGCGGCGGACTCCTTAGGACGTTTCAGCATCATCATCCAGATTCCTTCGTCCAGGTTGGTCGAAAACTTTGCCATCTTCTTGTATCTTCCCAGAATCGGTACGAAGGCCGCAACCATGTCTACCTTCTAATCATTAGTATTGTATTTAGATTAGACAAAAAATGCTGCATACCGTTGTTTAACTATTAATACACACCATTTCAAGAGCGTGGGTCGAATAATAATAATTATGTAGTTCGAGCGAGTTAAGGGTAGGTTGAAAGTGGCTTGAAATGGTTCGTGTAATACCTACCTACATTGGTAACATACGGCCGGTGTCAGTACTTGTCAGACGCGACCGCTCCTAGGTTTGGCTAGTCCAAACTCGGATCTGGCATGAAGTTTTAGTACAAGTCCAACCAAGTCAATTGCGCATTTCAGTTAAGGAGAGCATAATCTTGGACTGAGTCAAACAATGATGTTAATAATCATCATCGTGACAAATAACTGTTCCATTGCTGGACTCGGGTCTCCTCTCACATTGTGAGGGGTATCCAACCTTACTTACCTTACCTTCGTCCACTTCACAAATCGGGGTTTGATTAGCTAGGCATGAGTACCTACCTACTGTCGGGATTTAACTGGGTGAAACACAGCCAAGCGACCTCGAAGAGCTAGCCCATTTTCTGTAGGTTGCTTAACTTACGTGACTATTGACTAGTCCAATAAGGGAATCATCTGGTCTCCTTCCACCGAACTCAAAATTTTTCTCCGGAATAACGACTTCGAATGTAAAGTTAAACTTTTTCCTCAGGATATCGAGAATTATAAATGCGACTCCTTGCCCAATTAGCGTCCCGTTATCATTTCGTTCTACCCAACTTAGGGGATAATTCTGCAACATTCAAAAATATTTTTGTAAATCATAGATTCCACAAGTAGATTTTTTCTTTTTCTAATTACTTAATTCACTTTTTTAAAGTATGGTAGATAGTAGATACTATAATTATTGCTATGCTTGCTTACATTGTATGTGCCAATTCTAAGATGACTCCCATTAATCGAATCTATTAGGGTCTGCGTAAAATTCTGCCTCGCCGTTTGTTGCGAATCTATACAAAAAATAAACTCGATAAAAAATAAACACACATTAATTAAATAACTGTCATTATTGCTATTACCAACCGATCAAAGGGTTGTCGTAGAAGTATTCACATATGCTGGAATTGCATACCGCGGAAAAGATAATTTCTAGGCCAGTCATCGCGAGGGTGGACGCCCGCCCAATGACACACATTGGTGTCCGATGATGCGCCTTCGATTATTGCTCGAACATGTCATATTGTAATGCAAACTATCGTAATATTGATAAGACATTGAATTTTTCATTCTTTGTAGGTAGGGAAGGAAATGTTCCCTTTTCAAATTTCTAGAGGACTAACCGTTTTTAGTGACATTAGTACATAGTACATAGTAGACATAGGTATTATTCATGTAATAATATGCTCTTTTAGTAAGATAGATAGGTATATTATACATCCTTACTATAATAAATTAATATGAATATTAATTAATGTGAGTTTGTTTGTTACGCTTTCACGCGAAAACTACCGATCATCGTGTTTGTACACATATTCTTGGAGGTATTAGAGGTAACATAGCATAGGATACTTTTTACAGACCAAATTCCACGCGCGCGAAGCCACGGGCGGGCAAATGCTCTAGTTAGGTATAAAATAATAATATTATTGGAACGAAGTTACTTACGGCAGGCTTGGAGGGGATAGGTTTTGCTGCGGCGACCGAACTGAAAAATATGTGATAGTAAAACCGTAAGAAAAAATGCGTGGAATCAAAGACGTGCGCATGCGCGACAGTCGCATACACAAGCGAGTAGTGTATAATACCTTTTTTTTTAAGCTATTGAATAGCTTTTAACGCGGGCCTTGAGCGTGGGGACCGAATCCAGAAATTCCGTAACGAAATAATGAAATAAATAAAATAAATAAATAAATAAATAAATAATTTTTCATGGTTTTCGAGGGTGTTGAAGCCGATAGTGCTGTCAAAATAGAAATCCAAGATGGCGGCTGCGCGAAATTATCAACTTTTTCGTCATGGGTGTCGTTTTCATGGTTTTCTAGGGTACTAAAGCCGATAATTCCGTCAAAATAGATATCCAAGATGGCGGCTGCGCGAAATTATCAACTTTTCGTCATGGGTATCGTTTTCATGGTTTTCGAGGGTGGTGAAGCCGATAGTGCTGTCAAATAGAAATCCAAGATGGCGGCTGCGCGAAATTATCAACTTTTCGTCATGGGTATCATTTTCATGGTTTTCGAGGGTGTTGAAGCCGATAGTGCTGTCAAAATAGAAATCCAAGATGGCGGCTGCGCGAAATTATCAACTTTTCGTCATGGGTATCGTTTTCATGGTTTTCGAGGGTGGTGAAGCCGATAGTGCTGTCAAAATAGAAATCCAAGATGGCGGCTGCGCGAAATTAACAACTTTTCGTCATGGGTATCGTTTTCATGGTTTTTGAGGGTGTTGAAGCCGATAGTGCTGTCACAATAGAAATCCAAGATGGCGGCTGCGCGAAATTATCAACTTTTCGTCATGGGTATCGTTTTCATGGTTTTCGAGGGTGTTGAAGTCGATGGTGCTGTCAAAATAGAAATCCAAGATGTCGGCAATCCAAGATTTATTCATCTAATTTTTATAATTGCATAGGTTGATAAAAAATGCTAGGCAATAGCTTTACCGCGGCAGTCACCGATTGCCACATTTAATTTTAATTTTTTTATCCCTCTTGCTTTTCGTTCGCCGTTACCTTCATTAGCCGAAGGAACTTCGTTCCTACCTGGTGTCCCACGACACCACATTTCTATTATTAATTACGTTTATTATCGATGGGTTATTGTTTCAAAATAAAATTTAAAGATCTCTTATTGGAATGTCCATACTACTTTTTAGATACCGATCAGTATTAATGGGATGGGAGTGTTGGTGGCATTACGTGGTCGTTCATTATGTAAATGGATGTTCATGTGCTGTATGACAACATGTGTAGGGTAATGTCACGCTCATTATCTGGTTATTTGGTTACCATAATACACATTTGCCACGGTGAGACACGTTCCAAATACCCTCATTATATTACGACATTAAATTAAAGTTGTACTTAATAAGTAACGCATACTCAGTGACTGTTCTTTAACTTTTGGAGAAGTGTTGAATTTGGCCATACTTAATTCATACTCGAGTTCAGAAAACTGGCTGTAAGCAGATTCGCCTTGAGGTCGAGGTTAAGGATAATATAATTTATCCGGTAATTGTAATATAACAAGAACTTAAACGTGCGTAAACAAAAATAAGCATGCTTGTTTCGAGCAAAGCACGTCAAGGTAGCAAGTGCTCACTAAAAGCATGCTTTCGTGCTTAAAATAAACATGATTGTGTCTCTGACCTTACCGCTCGCAAGCAAAGGGCAACGCGAAAATCGCGAAATACCGCGTTCGTGAACGTGATCGTTTGGACTGCTAACTGGAACGCAGCAAATATCTCTATGCCGTGACATTTTTGACATAGATAGACATGACGTGACATTGACATACAATACATAATTTCGACAGTTTTGACTTTCAAATTGAATGACAGCGAGCGATCGGATCAGCGATAAAAAAATATAACCTATAAAGTGTAACTAAACTAAAAATATTAGCAATTAACATCAATATCAATTAATTTTCGTTTTATTTTAAAACATGAGGGAAGTTGCTATATCTAATTGCGAAAAGAATTTTATACAGAACATTGTATATGAAGGCCATGTATGTACAAAATTATTACAACTTAAGTGCAATAAGATCAAAACATTAATAAAAATGAGTTTCTAATTTCCAGCGGTTAGATGGAAGAATTTATGATGAAAGTCGTAAATTGGAAATTGCGTTCGGATCGGACTATGGAAGTTGTATGGTATCTCTGGGGGAAACCAAGTAAGTAAAAAAAAAAAAAAAAAACAATAATCTAATATCGTTGAATTCGTTGTTTCTTTTGTTTATTATTAGTTTAACCAAACAATTGATATCAAAATGTAGGTAGTAATAGTTAGCTGCGGTCTCAAGCGGCCTATTGTGATTAAAGTCGCGCTATATTCGGTCAACCACACTAACCGCAGATTGTTTAAGATATGCCATCAAATTGTAAGAGCAAACTACAATTTTGTTATAAAACTATTACATTTACAATTTCAGGGTACTTTCACAAGTATCTTGTGAGATAGTACAACCAAAAGCAATACGACCTAATGAAGGAGTTCTCACCATAAACCTGGAGATCAGTCCTATGGCAGCTCCACAGTTTGAGGCCGCCCGACAGTCCGACCTGCTTGTATACTTGAATAGATTACTTGAGAAATGTTATAAGGACTCCAAATGCATTGATCTTGAATCACTATGCATTGTTGTTGAAGAAAAGGTAAGCCAGGGCTTGTATAATTGTAACTTACATGCTTAACCTGAACTAGGCAAGTGGGTAGAATGCAATCTCCTCTCTCCCTTACCAAACTTGCTTAGCTCAGCAAGACTAAAAATGTCTTCAAGTATATAAGGTCATGAAATCAAGCGATCAAGCAATCATTGTGAATAAGTGTGTATAGCACATAATGTATTTACTTATTTTCTAATTATATCATTTGTAAGAAGTCCACGGGGTGTATGTTAAGACCCTATTTATTATTACCTATTAGTACCTACCTAGTTTATGTTTACACCCTATTTATTTATATGTACATGTTGTTTTTAATGTCTTTATTTATTAAAATTTGAAATTATGTTTGTCGTGAATAAAAGCCTTGAAAGATTGCTTGTGTTCTGTGGCCAACCAATTATTTTGATGCTTTTGTCATGCTTATACTATTATTTTTCCTGTGCCGTTACATGCAATAACTAATTTCCAAGAAGCCTGTGACTCTGGGAAATTAAGAGGGTATATGCTGCTGCTGCTTTGTTAGTGATTAACAACCAGATGCTTCATTTTGTTCTGAATAAATAATATCCAACTAATAACAGACCCGTAGGAATTTTCATAACATAAGTTCATAACATTCATTTTTCTTTCTAGGTATGGTCAATACGAGTCGACTTAAAAATCCTGAATCATGCTGGTAATCTGATTCAGTGTGCTAGTATAGCAACCCTGGCTTCAATTGCACACTTCAAGAGGCCAGATATTACCCGCAGTGGTGAAAGTGTTATCATACACACTCTAATTGAGAAAGATCCTATACCCACAGTATTGTATCACTATCCAGTCTGCGTCACATATGCTATATTTGGCAATGAGTAAGTTTTCAAAAATATGATTTGTAACTACAATCCCTACTAATATTTTAAATGCAAGTCTTTCTGTCTGTTGCTTTTACCTCACCTCACCTTACCACATGCATACTCCACTCAACCGATTTTGATGAAATTCAACAAATTTAAATTTTTAAGGTTATTTAATTAACATTCACGGCTTTATCGTTCAAATTTCAGTATATTAATATCAGATCCAACATTCATTGAAGAATCAGTGTGCATGAGTAGCACAGAAGAAGGCATCAAAACTGGTGGTGCATTACTGGTAGTTGGAATGAACCAATACAAGGAGCTTTGTTTATTGAACCTTAGTGGAGCAGCTATTGACAACGACAGCATTGTTCACAAGGCTGTGCAAAATGCAGCTGAAAAGTGTAAAAATATTGTGAACATGGTTAAAGATGCTATTGTTACTGATGACACGTTAAGGTAATAATATTTTGTGGTATGGTCATGGAACTGACAAAATCATGCAATTACTAACAATTTTGTAAAGTGCTCACATTTTATGAAATTAGCAGTATGTGTGCATTATCACTATGGAGAACTCTTAGACAGAACTTTTTATGCATCATTATTAAAGAATTCCATGTACTTAGGGAATACCTCTGATGGCTTATTTCACATCAAATAGTGGAGGTTCTCCATAAGTCCAATGGATGTGGATGAAACATAGTGATGGAAGGATGAGGCATAGGCAAAGTAATTACATACCTTGATGCCAGTTGTTTTTGAAGCGGCTTGATCTTGCCGGCTAAGAACTCCAACATTTGGAAATTGGATCTTCTTGGACCTTTTATTACCTATTGTTCAGTTATTTAGGTAAAGTTTAGGTTTTGGCACTGGATTAGTTATGGGTCACCCTAAGATCTAGTTGTCTTTGATGTGGATATGTTAACTTATTACGGTCTTTAGCTCAATTAATATTTAATTTAAATTACAGGCATATTCTATAACATGTATGTAGGTGTAACATGTAGGACTTGTTTATTCAGTGAACTCCATAAATGGCTCATATATTATTTATGTTTGATAAAACAAAATGATTGTTTTAATTCATAAAATGTGGCTAACATAATTTTATTTTTTGCGATTGATAATAACTTTTTGTATGTCTTAGGTATATACTATTTAGAAATATCTTTTGCTACAATTACGTATTATTTTTAGGCGAAAGAGAGTTAAAATAAATTTCGGCGATACAATAACAAGCGACCATATACTGTCAATGAGCAAAAAGGATCTTAGTATATGTCTTAAAAAATACAATGTAGATGAAGTGAAACAACAAAAGGACTTAGAAATGACTGACGATTTGACGGAAGAACCAGAGGAACCTAGTAAATATGATGGTAAATATAAAACTTATTGTTGTCGAAGTGAAAATGGTTTGGATGACAGTATAATGCCAAAAGATGGAGAGCAACAGGATGTGTTTTGCTAATGATATTAGCAAAACACAACAAAATGTTATACAATATTGGAAATGTTTTAGGAGCTAAGTTAGTTGAAAGGTGGAAGTTACAAATGAACAATGATATTTTAAATGACCATGTGCAAGCTGCTTAGAACAGAGCTGAAAATGCAGGCTTCTCTAGTTATGGATAAAATATTTCCCAGACTTAGTTCTATGTCATCCGATTATTGTTAAACTTCATGTTTGCCTACAATCCTTTTTATCTTGAATCAGGGTTATAAAAATTTAGAGGACTTAGAAATTAGCATAAAGTGTAGCATAACAACATTAACACACAAAAATTATCCCAACTTCCCAAGTTGTGTTCGGAGTTTTGATTTTTCTAAGTTGTGTGATTTCAATAATGTTTTCATATATCTTTTCAGTGGTGTCATATAAACCCCAATCAGCAGAGGTCATCGCAAAGTCTGGTACGTCTACGTGGATTGAAGTATCATCAGAATCCGAATGTGGAGAAGATTAAATTAAATACAACATACTTGTTACATACAATGTAATAAAAATTACATTTTACAATAATTTGTTGTTAAATATCTTAACAGTTCCTTATTATAACAATAGCATTGCTTTCCCTATTCAATTAACAATCTTCACATTTGATACGCCTTGTATATTGATAATGTATCTATACACTACAAGACAAGTACTGATTATAATTTTAAGAAATAAACAATTCAGCTCATTACAAATTACTGCATCATTACTACTCAATTGAATTCATAACATTCAGTAATATGATTATCGTTCTAATAAATACAATTTTTCATTGGGCCAAGGACTTCATATTAATTTATCAACAATCGAATAGTAAAACATTCTTGTAGTATGTGCTGTGGTAGATAGATAATAGATATTGAATATTCATTTGAGTATTCATGCAATAGACTGTTCAATTGATTACTTTATGGGATTATTGGATGGATATGACTCTCTCTTCTCTGAACTCTGTTTTTAATTTCAATGGCCTGGTCTAAACAAATCACATTTTTTTATTGAGATTACATTTATGATTAACAATCATAATCATCAAAATTTGTTCTTAATTAAATAATCTTGATTGTTAATAACAATTAACATTGCAGTTTTTAAGACAAGTACTGATTATAATTTTAAGAAATAAACAATTCAGCTCATTACAAATTACTGCATCATTACTACTCAATTGAATTCATAACATTCAGTAATATGATTATCGTTCTAATAAATACAATTTTTCATTGGGCCAAGGACTTCATATTAATTTATCAACAATCGAATAGTAAAACATTCTTGTAGTATGTGCTGTGGTAGATAGATAATAGATATTGAATATTCATTTGAGTATTCATGCAATAGACTGTTCAATTGATTACTTTATGTGATTATTGGATGGATATGACTCTCTCTTCTCTGAACTCTGTTTTTAATTTCAATGGCCTGGTCTAAACAAATCACATTTTTTTATTGAGATTACATTTATGATTAACAATCATAATCATCAAAATTTGTTCTTAATTAAATAATCTTGATTGTTAATAACAATTAACATTGCAGTTTTTAAATTAACTTTTAGTTGTTAAATTAAGTTTTTGCTAATACTTAAAAATACTCATGGAATCTAAGGGAATATTTATGGCAAAAATGTGTGTCTTGCACATAATACTAAGTAATTTTACGCTGCAGTTGTTTATGATTTATTATGATGTCCTTACTTTTAAGTCTGTAATTTTAATTATTGTTTTACAACATGTGCAATATAATGATAATATACTATTAACTAGGAGTACATTCTGGAGATCTACATAGCCAAATATTAAATTATTGGAAGATCTAATGCAGATTGAAAATTTGAGAAAAAATTACTGAGTGGCCTAATGTCCTAAAGCTAGTATTAAGACTACATTTCATAAATAATAATCATAGTCATTCTAAGTCTACAGTGAGTCTGAATTTATTCCGTTCTTCTGATCCAGTTTGTTGCCATTGGTTTTCACCATGTAAATGAAGAAAGTTATTATCTCTTTCTCGTTTACCGGCAATGTCTTGAAGTGCTTCTGGATAGCCTGAAAATAATGCATTTAAAATTTACTGTAGGTACTTAATCTGATGTAAAACATTGTTTGATTATTACTAGTGTAATGTTTACTACTATTTACTACTATAATTTTTACAATAATCTCAAACTGTCCATAAAAAGTTAGTACCTATGACAACTTAACACATTCTCGGACAGTAAGTCCCATTGGAAACTTTTCATTGTTAGTTGATATTTGACAATAGGCGATCGGTGTTTTAGTCCATAGTGACATTAAGTGATAGGTTTCCTATATTGTGAAAGAAAATACGAATTTAGTTTCGAATGCTACAGAATTCATGTCTGCGAATGTGTTAATTGTATAATTATGATTATTTTATTCATATTATGCATTGTACTACATACAATAAGAAACACAGTATAAGGTAAACATTGTAACACAAGATTACATTGATGACCTCAATGCTATTATGGATTTTAAACAAGTAAGGTCTGTTATTCAATGTAAAACTATAACATGGTCATAATTTCATTAATTTGAAAAATGAGAGAGTAAAATAATAATATATTCTGTTGATATCTTTCACAATACTAAAAACAAATAGACGCTATAATTATTATAACCATGAAAAAAAGATGCTAAGTTGAAATAAAAGGTCCTTACATCAGCTAATTGAGCTTTGTTCAGGCCAGGCCTAGTGGGCACCTTGTAGTACCTCTTGTACCGTCTGAGGGTGTTCACTTGCAGCTGGAACCAATCTACCTCCGGGGAATCCATGTCAGCCTCGTTGCTGTCATCCTCAGAGTCCTTGGGCCTCCTCTGCTTGGTTCTCGCACACTGAATCATGGTTTTGTGATAGTCACAAATATAAGTATGCCTTGCCTGTAAATTACGGTTCCCTTTCAATTATTTTGCAAAATTTAAATAGGCAGGTTTAAAATATATTTTTTACAAAAAAGTTCAATGAAAGTGGACACTAAGAGTTACAAAACACTGACCTGGGGATCGATGTTCAGCTTGAGCCTCCGTTGAGCGACTGTTTTCTGAATGCGCTTGCTGTATGAAGCGTTGCCAGCAGGTCGCCTACAGCGGTCGCTGTCATCCACAAGGCAACATATTTGATCTGAATTACCTCTAGAATCTTCTTCTCCTGTGCTAAAGCCGTTGTTCATTTGATACTCGCGTTGAATCATATATAACAGAGAGATTACACTTTTACGACAGTCTTCGCACTGCGCGACGAAGCAGTTCGATTCGACGTAAGCCGTTTGACTATTCACAAAGGCTCCGCATTGAGGTTATGATTTGCAATAACACGGAACATTTCTATCATAAAAAGTAAATTATTATCATAACAATATTTCCCGGTTAGTTTAATTTTAATATAAATTCACCGACTGACACTATAGTATCTACAATCACTGCACCAAAAGCTAAAAGACGTCCATAATATCTTTACCGAAAATTAACACTTGTAGACAGCTCGAGAGGTGTTATTACGCTTTCACTGTCAATACCTTAACGTCCATAACAAAGATAGTCGCTTTTTCTTTATAAGGTTCATAAACAATTAAACTGATCTAATACCATCAGATATTACTGAACACTGTTTTAGTTTTACACCGTTCGCCATTCGTTTGTATACTATAACTATAGGTACGTCTTCTCGTCACCGAAACCGAAACGCAATGCAAGTCGCAAACGCAACAGCAAATACAGCATTTGCAAATTGCAATAGCATAGCTGGCTAGTGACTACTGATAGCTTTAGTTAGCAGATAAACAGTTTAGCTATAATATAGCTACCATGCTACCAATCCAAGTAGCAAGCTAAGTTATGTAGCGTCGCACTGCCGCACACTTGTATTCTATAGTTGTATTGTATTGTATTATTATTTGTATTATGATCTCCGTAAGAGACTCTCGTTTTCTCTTTCTTGACTGATTACAAATGTATACAAATGAAAGTGATGCAGCGATTCTGTATCTACGTACTTAGTCTAGTAGTATCGAACAGAATCTGTGGCTTGCGGACCATAATATAAAAAAAACAGTTCGTGTTTTGAATTGAAAAAGCTGTATGATCCAGCTCATTCAGCTTCGTCAATAACAGTCTTATTATACAAAATATAGAAATTACCAATGTACCTATACTATACGGTCTAATAGGATAGCTCATAATTGGATTGGATACTCTGCTCTGACTGACTGACTGTACTGTATACTTGTACAGTGAGTGAAACCAAATAGAAATAGAATAGGGTTTTTAATTACCTATACCTATACGTCATTCATATGCAACGCTTGTAACTAACTGTAGCTATAGGTAAGTATAAACAAAAAATAAAGCTAAAATAAGTTGAGTGATTGGCTGTAATATGGCGGGTCATTCGATTTGCACCAATCAGATCACGTTATCAGTGACATCGCCATTTCACATGTTCTTTACGGCGAACGAAACGAACGCGAAGTTCCCTACGTAATAAGCGCTGAAATCGTGTGCTCGCTGTGATAATATATTTACTCGGTGAGTTTTCTTATTTGATAAATAAACTATTCAATTTCATTAGATTTTTATAGAAATTTGTTATAGTTTAATTTAAACTTTATTTTGTTCAGTTTTGAGTGATATTTATAGTACTGCATTCTAATTTTATAAGCAAATGGCTGCCGAGTGCCGAAGTAAAGTGACAGTATAGGTACCTAGGTAGTTAATGACACTAGAACTTGATAAGGACAATAATAATATTGTCAACAATACTCTTATTTACTATATAAAATTAAATGTGAAATGTACTCGTTTAATTTTAACAATAATTGAATTATTCCTGCTTCTATTTTTATTATTTTCGTACGTCATAGGTTAGTATTTAAACTCTTTATTTACTACCGTGCATACCTAATAACATTCCGGTAAGTGTATTTTCCATAGAATTTTGAATTAAAACAGGGTGAAAGCACCGGTCATGGGCTAAATAGAGAGTGGCGTATTTTTATGTTTATAAACTCAAACTAATTTTAAAGTAAAAATAGGACGAATGTTTTTACGTACACGGTAAAATATGTTTTATTGATTGTTTACCTATATTACAAGTTTTGATATTAAGGTCTTTGGTGTTTCCTTAGGTTAATTAGGATAAACTAGGTTTTATTGTAGTGTTTTGTAAACATTCAAGGTCAGTAATGCGCTGTATAAGGAAAGATCTAATAGCTAAATGGCTTTAAGTAATAATATAGTAATTATTGTACCTAGATACTTAAATGGTATTAAAATAGAAAATAACATTGTCGTTGTGTATACCAGTATATATAAGGCAAGCTTTCAGTGCAAAATCTGAAAGTTTATCACGTTAGTAGAAAAATAGCTTTAAACTCAAAATTAACAGAAAACTGCATATTTTATTTTGATAAATACCTATTTTTTGCTATTAAGCGCAATATTGAAAATGTGTAGTTTTATTTATTATTATTTTTCTCTTTATTTTTACAAAAATGACACTGCGTAGTCTGTCACATTGCATTTAATTAGATAAATGGATGCCTCACAATTGATAACATAGTGAAAGTATTAGAGGGTCACCTAAACAGTATAATCATATCTGATTTGTTTATGTAATTATTTTAGTTACAGGGAGACGCGTTACGTCAGAGCTTTAGCTTTTATTTAGATGAATTCCGATTATTGTAAACTATTAACAATCATATTGTATTGTATTGTATATATTGCATATTGTTTAATTTTAAATATTATTATAAAATTTTGACATCGATTTATGGACGACTAGTGACCCGCCCTCGCTGCGCTTCGGGAAACTTATTCCTTGCGTTTGCAAAGATTTAGTTATATGCTTTGTATAATATGCACTATATCTTCATAAATTATAGCCTGTGTTATTCTGATGGTATTGTAAAGTTTCATCAAAATCCATTCAGTAGTTTTTGCGTGAAAGAGTAACAAACAGACATACATCCTCACAAACTTTAGTATTTATAATATTATTAGTAGGAATTAGTAGGATTTGACAAATCTTTCATGTCGTGAATATGTCCATGTCGTATTCGCGTGAGATAATAATATTGCATATTATAAATGTACCCTGACTTATTCCTGTTTGGTAAAGAAAATTTCACAATTAAGAATTTTAATTTGGGGATCGAGAAAATTCACAGATTTAGAATTTGATTTTTACTGTATTTGATGGATTAGGGAAGAAGACTTACATTCTGTATTTTGTCAATGCACGACAAGCAATGAATTGAAGTATTTATATATTTTTTATACATTTTAAGATAATAATTGTTTTCTTAAGTCCCTCATTAAGAGCCCTTCGATTTGGAAGATGAACAATTTTTCTATTGTCTTTATCTGCAATATATACAGGGTGTAATCGTTAAGTGTGCACAGGCGATTATTCCGTAACTATTACAGATATCAAAAAACTTTAAACTGATATCGAAAGCACTTTACCTAATGAGTAAAATGACAATAATAATTTATTAAAATAAAAACGAGAAATATCCAAAAAAATTACATTAAACTCTCCCATACATTTAGTATGAGATAGTAGAAATGTTTTACTTTCTTTATTTAAAGTGGAATAGTACCTACTCCCGCGATAAAGAATTTGAATTTAGAACGAACACCAAAGAGTATCTTTCTTTTTGTTTTTATTTAGTATGTTGCTTTTCAGCCAGTTCAAATCAATACGATATTGAAACAAGGTTTATTATTAATTTGAAGTGGTAAGATAATTAATCTACACGTGTGTATCTACTTGAAATTCATCAATATCATTTATCATACATAATTATAAAATGATAAGGGTAAAATGAGTAGGTACTATTCCACTTTAAATAAAGAAAGTAAAACCTTTCTACTCTCTCATACTAAATGTATGGGAGAGTTTAATGTAATTTTTTTGGATATTTCTCGTTTTTATTTTAATAAATTATTATTGTAATTTTACTCATTAGGTAAAGTGCTTTCGATATCAGTTTAAAGCTTTTTGATATCTGTAATAGTTACGGAATAATCGCCTGTGCACACTTAACGATTACACCCTGTATATGTACATGTATATTAGTTCTATACCTAAATACCTGTATAACATTTCTACTCCGCTTCACAGATTTAATTGGGAGCGATTGACGGATAGGACAGGACACATGATACGTGAATAATAAATAAAAAAAAACAAATCTTTTTTTAAAATATTATTTTCATACAAACGATCATCATGGACACCACTTACAACAAATCGGCCAAAGAAAGATAATAAAAAAGTAAGTAGTGGCTTTAAAGCCACCAGTCGGAGTACCGAGTCGTTTGACGGCTAATTCAATCAAAAAGATAATAAGACCAGTAATAAAATAATGACTAATAATAATATTGATAGTGTAATTCATATACGCCACGCTTACCAGCGTACACCCTTACAACACCCTGGTCTGCCAGCATAGGATAATACAGTAATGCATGTAAATCAAAAAAATATATACTCGTTAAAATAAACTTCGCGTATATCGTCTGTTAAATAAGATTAGCAATCGGTAGTATAAAAAATCATACATGTTGTTACTTAGCTGTTATCGTTAATTATATTTTGAAATGAATGTTTCGTATAATTATTTAAGATTTATGAGATTATCAGTACATGTCATAAAACGTAATGTATGTTATACTTATAACATTTGAATCACATAATATCTTGTTATTGATCAATATAATAAACAAATGTTTTAAAATAAATTAAAAGAATTTCGGCACGAACGACCGAGGATAGACGAGGCTGCGCTAATCGTCTTATTGACCGGTTGCCGGACGAGCCTGTTGCCACTTCGTGCACATTCGGTCTCTTTTCGTGTATATTTCCAATGTTTCTATGATGTCCGCTGCGCGTTGAGGGCGCTTGTGTGCACTTGTTTAGCGTCTCGCGGTGCGGCGTTGCCAACTGTATTGACTTAAAGTAAGAACGAAGACAAAACGAACGCTCGTGTCGTAGAAGTTAAAGCCGGTAGCTTTTTGTATTTAATAACACGTGATTGTATTGTGTATTCCAACATTTTATTAACATATACAAATCATCAAGTGATGTGTTATAAGTGAAAATATACAATCTTTGTAATGAAACCCCAGTGCGTGGTATAGTGCTTGTGTTTTTAGTGAAAACATTACGATCGTCTTAAGAAGCTTTTAAAGTTTAACCAATCCTTTACATTTTGTTGTAACACGAAACAGGATATGATCATTAAACATATACTGAGCGGAATGATATAGAACAGCCAAAGTGGCATAAAGAAACTGGTTGGCCGAAAGCGGTGATTGTGATATGGGGGAACGGGGCGCGACGGGGGGCGCTTGGGGTGCGCGCGACGATGCCTCGTGGTGGCCGGGTGGGTCTGGCGAGCTACAGAACCAACAACAGATAAATGAAGAAATAGCAAGGAGTACTGCCGCAGCTACTCATCAACTCTACACTTATAAAATGACAAGCGGGTTTTCAAATAATGGAGGAGACACTTCAACTCCTAGCTTTGATTATCGATTAATGACAAATTCAAACACAAGGGAAGAAAGCCCTCAGCAACAATGGTGGTATGCATCGGGATCTGTAGATTCTCAACAGACATCTTCTCCAACGGTACGATATAAGTCCTTGATATGTAAAATAAAAAGAAAGACATTGAACACTCAAACTATAACAAGGAAAGTAAAAAGTCACTGAATACCACATACATATATTTACTGATCAATTTAATTTTACGATAGTTTAAAACTAACCATATTTAAACTTAGGACATATAATAGTTTCGTAAGAGTAGTATCAAATTATGTCATCAACTGGGCGTTTCACCCTATAACCTTCAACCTACCAATTTTAGGTTAACCTATAATTGATTTCATATAACAAGACCGTAATGAAAAAATACATGTAAGTGTTTTCCAACGATAACTAAAGATACAGACTAACTGCTTCATTATAAAAAATATGTTAATGCCGAACGTTTAAACGTTTAGGAAGATTATTCTAAGAAAGTTATTATAGGCAATGTACCTATTTGGTTATAAAAAACATTCCAATCTTGTATCGGCCTATACCCTACGCACCTGCTACCTACACCTCTTTTGTTTGAGATTACTTGCCGTTTGCGTCCAGCTGCATGTGTTTTAGTCCAGTGACTCGACGCGATGCCGAACGGACCAAATTTCATAACACATCTGAATAAACGTGAGATCTATACTACTTATAATATTACATTCAATAGAATAGATAACATTTGACGGATGTTTTTTATGCATATTTAATGTAATTTTATTGTGATAAAATGTCCTATTGCTTACGTAATCATTGTTAGACTTGCTGATATATTTTCGTCTTATGCAAACGAAATCTGAACACATAAGATTGTGTTACAACTGTTACAAATATGGATGCCTAATGCTGAATCAAAACATTTTTCTGTATACATTCTTACTTCATGGGCTTCTTAATATTTACTAAAAGATCTAGCTAAGTACAGTAAAATAAAATCTTCCTGCCTGACTTACTACTACTCTCGAAATGTTCTATGCTGCCTTCTCGGTTTCAATAATTTTTGATTTGAATCATAAAACTTGATTCGAAGCCTATTTTATAATTACCTACCTACCTACCTACCTACTTTTATAATTAAATTGATTTGTTGTGTTTGATCCTAATAAATCCCACCTACCCCCAAGGCCCACATTAGTACCTATAATATTTGAGGGCATTGACCCCAAATTGCAGTACCTATTCCGATCCTATTATAATTACATTTCAAACAATTAAATGTTAAATAAAAATAACTCCTTTCTAAAGAAAGCAAGCGGGATCTTCAGCCTATCATGGTCTGCGAAGCGCGAAAGGGTTCAAGATTTTGCTACTATCAGTCAATTTCTGTTTGGTATTTATAAGTTATTGCGAATAATAATAATACAATTTTAATTACGGCCATTACTCCGGTTTCCCGGCCACCTCTAGTTTGCGGCCACTGACTGTGTTTCTTTAATAATAAAATTTCTTTATAAAATAATTACAAAGTGTATACTAAAAATATTTTTTAAATACTTTAAAAAAATCTAGAAACTGTTAAACTAACTGCTAAACCCAATGGCTAAAAAGCCTCAAAGTTTGTAATGCAGGCTCAGTAAAACATATGCAAAAATTAAGAAAAAAGTAACGCGGACGGCGTCGTTCAAAGCTAAATCTTGTATACAGGGTGTCCGGTGATCGGTGTCGGAGCCTTTAATGGTATAAAATACGATCAAATTAGAATGGTATATAAATAATTTTTTTGATTAGTGCAACTTGGGCAAGTCAGCTACGTGGTCGCAAACCGGTACATCGACCCTACTACAGAATACCGGTATAACTGTTGCCGCAACATAATTAAAACCGTTATAAAAAGGATAAAGATATTTATCTACTAATAACAGTAGGCACCTAAATGTCCCAAATGTAAAATTCCTTCGAAATGATGGGTTGAACGGTGATCAATTGTAAAAATTTAATAGTACATCCGAATCGTACCTAATTATGAAAGTGCATTGCGGCGTCGTTGATTTATAATTATAATTCTGATGTTTTTGTATAATTATTATAATTTTGGCAATGTATGATGTTAATCGATTTCTGATGGTTGGATGCAACGAGCAAATTTTTCGCTGGTTGGATGATATTGTTGAATGGATGGTCAAAACGTATTTCTTATGAGCTCTGTGGTATTGTCATTAAAGTTGGCGGTTCGACATGACGTTTTAAAATTGTAATTTGGTAACCACGTCGCCAGCTCTCTTGCACTTGCACAAGTTGCACAAAATATCAATATTTTTTATCTACTCTTGCCTCTAACACAACGACTGTAAGGAATGACACTAATAAAGACTACGAAAAAAACTACGTTATATTCCCAAATCCAACAAAATAAAAAAAAATTGGTTGTCTGTAAAGTCGGTTTACTGATGATAGTTGAACGTGACAACGTCTTAAGAAACAAGAGTAATTTCCTTTGAATGAGTAGGCAAGCACAATAAAAGAACACTTTTTCAATACAAGTTAAGTCATTTATTAAAAATGAATGTTGGATACTTATACATCCTACATAAACCCTTACTAGCGTGATTCAGAATTATAGCGCCCCACTACTCAACGCCATCTAGTGTACTGCGAGTGAACTACCAGCTCAGCCAGCCTTCCTCCATCGATAAATGGACCCAATCGAACTTAATGAATAATTGTTCACTGCACAATACATAGACGGCGCTGGTAGGGGATAATAATTCACCAACGGTAACGACGGTAACGCATGAGTCATGTTTTTTCATGCGTGCCACCGAATTATAAGACGTTGTCACGTCAAAAACAACAGACGTGCTAGAAGTGAAACTTCATAACACTGAATACTGTCAGTCCAAATATTTTACATATTACATGTTTTGCTTTGCTTACGTGACTTACGTCAGCCGCCATTTGCCGATGCTTCATTCGCGTTATTTCCGTTTCAACGAATACCAAATCACAACGATACTAAACAAGTAAGTATTGACTTCAAAAATTAAATACTACATAGACGGTTTACTGTTTTTCACAATATAACAAAATTTTAGAAAATAAACGGACTGATAAACGGATAGACATACACGACGTGTTTGATTCAGGACAAGAAAACTAACCATTTGCTCGGTACAACTAAAATACTCCGAGTTCTGTACTATTTATAGTATACGTTTCAATGTAAACAAAATTTTAAGTATTAAAAACTGAATGCAATAAATACATGAAGGCGTTTTATGCGTTTGTTGCCGCCCACAACCGGCTAGGCGAGGCACGGTGTAAAAGGTCAGTTAGTAGGTACTGGTAGTGTTGGTTACTCGGTAGATAAATTCAGTAAGGCCCGATTTCACCAACATTGAATTTACACTAAAGTAGCCAGTAAAACTTGACTCTGTCAATTTATGCGATGGTTAACTTCAATTTCGTTGCACTGCACCACGTTATCTGACTCTCGCATAGTTACTCTGCGACTTTGATCGAATGAATTGAATGAATGCGTAATGCACCCAAGTAAAATAGACAGTTTGACGTATACTTCCGCAATAGTGCTGCGTATTCTTTTATTTATTGGAATAATACGTACCTGACAGTTGAGTTGAACGTGACTAGTGGCAGAGACAGTGACACTACTTATCTACGAATAGCAGCTTACATTACACGGCCGAAATCGGCGGTATATGATTTGACTCTAGTATACTTTATTATAGAGATTTTATATGTTGGTGAAACGTAAAATGGGCTTACTCGCGAGTAATTGACTACTTATGCTGGGAATAACTTATACAACATTTGTGAAATGGGCTCTAAGTAAAGTAATAAATTGGATAGGTAGAACGCGGGCCCATATTATAAAATTAAATCTATTTCGTAGTATGGTTCTTTTTTGTTGGACTTAAATTGTATAGTTTTTATCAATGATATTATTATTATAATGATGTAAAAAGAAGTAAGTAGAAGTGTCATTAACGCGCGAAAAGCGGTACAGTAAAATTTGGTCAACTTTTCATGTCTTTCAAGTTTCAGCTCTTTCTTTCTCTTTCGTAATTATCTTTCATATCCATAATGCCATAAAATGTAATCGGAGTAGTGGATACAATAGTACAAATCGTGTTCAATGAACGTAACGCATCTATAGTTTATGTAGCATTGGTCTTTATGGTTATTGGCATTATGGTCTTTGGTTTTCATAACATTGGAAATTCGGGCCGACCTTAAAAAAATGCGTCACTGTCATAGATTAATATGTTTATACGGAAAGTCACTGTTAAGGAGTGCGCACATTACACCAACTCGACGTCAACTCCACTCCGTTTCAACTCCGACGTTCTGTTCCGCGATCAACGCTTCATCGACGTAAACTCGACTCCGTCTCCACTCCGTTTCAACTCCGACGTTCCGTTCTAGGTACATTACGTCATTGTGTCGGTCGACGCGTGGACTACTCGTCTACGGTGAGTCGTCAACGCAACGTCGACGCGTTGGTCTCGAAACGGAACGGCTATGGGTGTAGGGCGGGGAGGGGCCGTACAGGGCTTTTAAGTATAAGTTCGAAATTCAACCTTACTTTCAAAGATATAAGGCTCATAATTGAATGTTAGCTTTGTCAAGGTTTTAGTCGCGTTGGCGTCTGTCGGTCGTGGCGTCGTTGTACTGTGCGCACTCCTTTAAACTGGTAAGTGGTAAAGTACCTACTTTATCGAAAATAAAACTTGTATAGCAAAAAGAAATCAAGTTAACAAATCGAATTAAATTTAGTCTTCTCCACTCTCCACCCCATAAAAAGAGTTGATCATACCAATTTCTTATATTGGCATACAATTATAAGGTAACTAGGTAATTAAATGATTTTAAACTATACGTAACTATCAATGATTTTATTCGGGATTACCTTTTAAAAACTAACAACCTGCCCTGGAATGCTTATGTTAGGGTAACCCCCTAACCACACCACGAAATTTACCGACATTCAAGTACATTTCACCTCGACCACACTGTATAGATTTCCTATTTCTCTTATTAAATAACTATTGCAGCTCGAAACCATATGCTTCGATTGTTGTAAGTTTATCAATTTGAAGTGCTTACCTTATAATAATGTAAACTCGCACTGATTTTAGTGTTACCGACGATGATGCCACCCGTTAAGTATGTGCTAAGGCGTCAGTTTTAGATAATATGTATTTCTATTTAATATAATTTGTTGCAGCCGCAGAATCAGTCAAGCTCTGACTCTGACCAGAACAATCAGTCTAACGGGGTTCAGCAGAACCATCAGTCGTTACAACAGCAACAGCAAGAGCAAAATCAGATTCAACAGCAAAACCAGATTCAGCATAATCAACTCCAGCAGCATTTGCAGCAGGCTTTGCAGCAACAAAATCAGTCGCTACAGCAGTCACTTCAGCAAGGTCAACAGCAGACCCTGCAGCAAATGTTGCAACAACAACAACAACAGCAGCAGCAGCAGCAACAACAACAACAACAACAACAACAACAGCAGCAACAACAACAACAACAGCAGCACCAGCAACAACAACAACAGCAGCATCAACAAGAACAACAGACAATTCAACAAGTACTTGATGTTTTATAATCTTATCCAACTATACGTTATACTATTATTACTTACTATACTATTAGGCACATTAGAAAGTTTCACCCACCCTTGTTGAGGTTTGTCGAATCGCTTCAATGAAGAAAAAGCTTCAGTTTGGAAGTCCAACCATTGAAATTCTGGTTTTCTGTGTCACCCCGAGTAATTACCCCATAAACTTGCATGGCACTACGGAATTTACCAATTGGCTAACTGACAAGTTACAACTAAAAGCAAATGTGAGATTTTTAATTATTGAAGCGACAATTTTCAGACCTATTCAAAGCTGTTAGTGAGCTCCAGGTGTTCTGTTGATATTTAAATTACTGCGAGTAGCAGACAAATTAGAAAAATTAGAAAAAGAACACGAAAGGCATCTCAGAATAATCTTACAATTAAAAAAACCGACTTTAAAATAATGCAAATTTAAGACATCATTATATTTGGTTTTCTCATGGATACCATTGGCAGAACTGGACCAAATTAAAATGGGACCACACGGGAAGCGCCAGCTTTCAAATAAAAAGAGAGTCATCGAAATCGGATCACCAAGTCGAAAGTTCTGACACAACAAACATAAAAAATACAGTCGAATTGAGAATCTTCTCCTTTTTTGAAGGTTAAAAAAAGGGGGTATCGTTATTTTTACTGACTATCTGACAATGCAAATGCAATCTAGCAAATCTTGAATTAATCGTACTTCCCTAACAGCCGTTTCCATGTATTTAGTAATATTATCTAGCAACTATCTAAAAGTAGTACCTATACTGTTACCTCCCATACGTTTTCTTGCAATATTTAGGTACCAGAGATTACGCATAGACAAAATATATTTTATAGAGCCTGAAGGGCTGACAAAAAGCAGAAGGGCGTCTGATGATAAGTGGTAACCGTCTCTAGAGATGTCGCCAATTCATCGCATGAGCCCGGAGAGGTATTGAGAACGGCTATTAATAACTTGTTATTTTGTCAGCAGAGCTTACAGCACCTGCAAGTGAGCCAGGCGCAGGCGCAAGCGATAGTGCAAGCGCAAGCGGCGTTGCAGCAACAAGTTGCGCAGACGCTGCAGCAGCAGACGCAGAGCCTCCACGACCACATCCAGGCCGTGCAGCAGCAGCAGATCCAGGCCGCGCTGCAAAGACAGTCTGCTGCTTTGCAGGTATTTTATTGTTAGGGTTTGCGCATATCTCACAGACTCGACGCATATTCCACTCACACTCAACTCAAAAGCATTGGATTTAATGCACGAAACCTATGTACGCTCAGCAACTGAAGGCAGTCGGTGTATTTATAGGATAAATAAAAAAAAACTGAACCGATAGTATTACACAATAGATAATACAGAATACTACTACGTACTGATCAGATGCGCTTGTGTTTTTATGTAGTAAAATTTTAAAAGGTTAGCCTAGACCTCAATTGGAGATTGTCTGGTGTGTCAGATTCACATATTCGATGCAACAGCCTAGGGCTGTCGAGTCAGGAATGTTTTACATGTTTTGATCAGTGTCCTAGCCAGAGAGTAGTGTTCTTTTCGCATCCTGTTTTTCGGCGGCGGTGACCATTTTCCATCAGGTGACTCGTCTACTTGTTGGTAGTCTGTTAACATAAAAACTCCCGAATAGACACAATGCCGCATCGCGGTAACCGCGCCGCAACTATCTGCGTTGCTTTGCTCATTCGTATCACATCGATACGCAGTTGTTTTACCGTTAATGATAAATGCACGAAAGCGCTAACACTCACACCCGCAAACTAGGATTACCCGTCTCCCCGGTGGCATAGACAACACAAATAAGACGTCACTAACACGAACGAAAACAAACATTTATTTGTAAACATCTAAATCAAAAATCAGCAGCTGTTGGTTTGCCTCGGCCGGTTGCGTTGCAACGTTTGAATTGCGTTGACCCTTTTCCTCAATGCTATAATTACTGATTTAATGTTATTTTTGAAGTGAAACTTAGAATCGTTTAAACTGAGAAAGTTTTATTGTTAACGCGTGTGAATTGGACACACTCATTTTTTTGTCTTTTCCTGTAATGAATACACATGTTTTCTTCTCTTTCTTTCTTTTTCTATTTCTAAATGACCCCAGTATTGTTCGCAGGAGCTGACTCAGCAAGCCCAACAGCAGGCGTTGCAATCCCAGTCGACGAACAAGGTCAGGATGCCGCGCGCCCGTGCGTACAACAAGCCGCGCGGCCGTATGACGGCGTACGCGTTCTTCGTACAGACGTGTCGCGAGGAGCACAAGAAGAAACATCCCGATGAGAATGTCGTGTTCGCCGCATTCTCCAAGAAATGCGCCGAGCGATGGAACGTGAGTAATGATGCAGTTTCTTCCTTTCTTCCTACCCTCTCTTTTCTTGGTCGCGTTGTTCGAAGAGATATCATATTTTTTTTATACACTTAGGTAGCAAACGAGCATGCAGTCACCGTCCTTCTCGTGCAGCTGGGACTGGGACAGGGACCGTTAGTGATAGTTAGTCCTGTTAGTTGGTGTTAGTAATAGTCCAGTTAGTAATTGTTAGTAAGAGTCTCGTTCTGATTCGGTCGCTGATGCTGTTACCCTCAAGGACCGAGATGGTCACTTCTAAAAAAGTGTAACTGGATCTACATTTTTCTAACCAGAACACAATTTTATTAATAACCTGGCAATCAACGTCTCCAATCCGCAGACAATGTCGGAGAAGGAGAAGCAGAGGTTCCAGGACATGGCTGAGCAGGACAAGCGGCGCTACGACCTGGAGATGCAGAGCTACGTGCCGCCCAAAGACATGAAGGTGCGCGGGCGCAAGCGGCAGCAGGTCAAGGACCCCAACGCCCCGAAACGATCGCTGTGAGTTATGGTCGAGAATCTTGTTTGTACTCTGTGAGATTTGTGAACACTTTTATTGGTTTTAAGTTGTTTATTGGCCCTGTTGAGCTGACCGGTAGGAAAGAAAGATAGGGATGTGTGGGAAATGATTCATCAATGTTGGCATTCATCAAATTCATCAAAATTCAAAAAAGGTGGAGTGTATGTCAAGAATTAATTAAATAAGGGTGAGATTTACCATAAAATTGTTTTTTATTATTATTTTTTAACAGTTATGAATTCTAGCCTTTTGGCCTCAAAGAAAGATAGGGATGGGAAATAATTCATCAATGTTGGCCATGTTAAAGCATTAATGTGTCAATGTTGCAGGTGGAGGGAATGTCAAGAATTAATTAAATAGGGATGAGATTTACCATAAAAAAAATCTCAATTTTTTATGATTATGAATTCTAGCCTTTTGGAATTACTCATTTTATGCAAGACTGCATACACTTAATTATATAAGGCGAAGGGAAGTTTGTTCAACTGAATGTCTTTTCTTAGTCTTTTTTTGTTCTTTAGTCTTTTCTTGTTCATTATTACTGTTCTTTTATTAGAGGCAAATAGACACATTTTTATATTTACATATTGTCTTTGGCAAATTTGATTTATATGGTATGGATGGATGGTATTCAAGCAGAGTAAGTGTATTCTAAATACCTACGTGAAATAAATTATTTATTTGAGTTTGATTTTGAGTCACCTATAATAAGTTAAAAAATCTGCAAGCAGTTTGGTCACTTATTGGTTCTTCAAGCAGCTGATTAGTATGCCAATAGTTCTCCTAATATGCCCAAAAGCAGTCTTCAAAGAATTCATCGGTCGACAGGTCAGCATTTTTCTGGTTCTGCAACGACGAGCGCTCGAAGGTGAAGGCCAATAACCCAGAGTACTCGATGGGCGACATTGCCAAGGAGCTGGGGCGGCGCTGGGCGGCCACTGACCCTGAGAATAAGAGCAAGTACGAAGCTCTCTCCGAACAGGACAAGGCGAGGTATGATCGGGTGAGTGTCCAGAGTTTTCTAAACTCATCTTATTCACTAACCTATTATACCTTAACTAACCTTACATAACTAACTTACCCTAACATCAAAAGTCCGCGTTCCAGCTAGGGTTGCTCACATTTCTTCAGCGAAATTATAGTATTTATCAATAAGAAAGCTTTTATAAAAATATAAGTGCAGTACAAATACCTATATATACACTTAAAAGAATGTACATAATGTATATTACATAATTATGTCTTCATAGAACTTACACATAATGTTGTCAAATGTTTTCTATTATAATCACAAGTTTTGGGCACATGGTCAAAAACCTCCGTTGTATGTCCCTTGTAATAGTTGTAATTGTGAAAGCTGCACCATGCAAATAAACATAAATATTGGTTATTTACAGAAGGTGCATCTTCAACAATGTTTGTAAATTACTTATTGGCTAGCTCTCCAAACGTTACCATTTATATTGTACGTTCTCCTATCTATAAAATATAATTCATTACCATTTTACACCTTAATATAAAAGAGTATAAATGTGGAGTTTATTATTACCTAATGAAACATTACCTACCTAACTATAGTTCGAACTAATTAAACTGATATCCCAAACCATTTCGTTTTTAGGAGATGACGGCATACAAGAAGGGTCCGTTAGCGTTAATACAACAGCAGCAGGCGAGTCAAGAGATAGACGAAGAGGAATATGAAGGCGAAGACTAATGCTATCGAGTAGAGAGTGTTTAGTGACGTCGTTGACTGTGAGGTGTCGAGGTCACGTCGGGAACATCTGGGAACGGTCGGTCAATACGGTATAAAACGCGATACGCGCAATGGGTAAGTTTCCCGCCACCGCTGACAAGCTACTGTCAACTGTCAAAGTTTTGACAGATTATAGAAAGACGTCATTTCGCGTCAGTCAATTGGTTTCAAAACTATTCAATAATTTTGGTAGTGTTATTTTATTATGTAATACAAATGTTTTTAGATAATTAAATGAACAAATCGGATTGAAATTGATTATATAACATGAAAACCTTAAACATGTAGGTACCTAATGTTTCATAAATTAATAAGTAAGTACTTACTCAATATTTTGAGATGAATTTAATGATTTCATATGATTTTAAACTAATATCATAGCGGACACTAAACATTTTTGAATGTAAACGGGTACTCACGATTTTGAATTGTTTTACTGATAATAAGACCCAATTAAAAGGAACATGATTTCATAATGATTTCATTAAAAATATCCTGCTCTATATTATTATAAACATGTAGTTATAGTTGTTCTCAGTTGAGTTACCCATGTCTATACATGGGTAACTCAATTGAGCTGCGATTCAGCTCACGGTTCAATAGATAGCTTATTCTAGACATAGACACACTAACAAGCTCACTCAAGATGCGAATGTTTAGCTGTCTTACGGTCCTATCAATATTCAATACATCATTCAGTTCAAATCAGTTCCATTGAATACATGAAGTCGCTTGAGGCGTGAGTCGTTTGTCAGCCTAAGTTGAACCGTGAGCTGCTTATTCAGTCGTTGAGCCGCAGTTCAGCAGCTCAAGTCCATGTGATCTGCATATTTGAACCGGTTCGGAGCTGAGTTACACACCTTTAGTTATATACCACTGTCACAATAGCCAATAGCCACTGTGTGTTGGGGGCGAGAGACTAGGCAATCTGGATAACTTTGAGTTTCAATATAATGTTGCGCTGGGTATCTGGTTTGGTACTTATCATAATTATGTTTGCCCACATTACTTTTCTCGAAGCCCACAGAACAAACAGACAATATTGTGCTCAAAGTTGCATTGAACTTCATAATTCTGGATTTACTGTACGGCAGGGCCGTGTTTTATATCGTTAAGTGTTTTATTTTAGAAGTTTTGTAATCTAAAGAGTTAACATAGTGTCAAATAGAAAAATAAAATTCTGCGATAGAGATAGCTTGGTTTCTCGCATCCTGTGCAGCGTTGCATTCCCAAATGCTGCAAACGAAATATATTCTGTTATGTCTGCTGTACCCTGCAGGGTACAAGTACTAATGTCGTGCTAAAAGTTGCTGAGTCATGTGTAACTTGGTTAACATGAATTCTTTTATATATATATTTTTTTATTTAAGGTAGCAAACGCGCGTGTAGCACCACCTTGCAAAAGATTTGTTCTAATTCGGTCACAGATGCGTTGCTACCCTTCTAAAAAGTGTAACAGGCTCCACACCTTTCTGACCGGCACACAATTGCTATTATTATTACACGGTAGAAATGGTACTAAGGGCCGTGGCGGGCGGTAGTACTACCCCGGACGAACTCTAAGCTCTACTACCTATTAATTAGGCTCTATCAATGTAAACTTCATTAAGTGACATCAATATCACGGGTAGGTATGACAGATTAACCCCTTGTATAAACACAAAACACAACGCCCAAAGTATTTACTTTTCTATTGAAAGAGTTGTGTTGAGCTTTGTGATCGCTTAGTGTGTTGCGCCCAGATTGTGCTGTTTCAGATTATATTCAGACTATTCAGATGATGTCTAAAAATATTGGTCCGGTCACAGCTGCCATGATTTTGTAATATCGTTGAAGCTAGAGGATAGAATTTTGAAGTTATACTTCTTTTGGCGCGTTAGGGAAAAATAATGAGAGTAAATTTTTACGAGGCGCGTGCATACCGTCACGAAAAACCGACACCCTGAAATTAGCTATAGTCAACATTTTAGGTTTTTTTTATTGATCAGACCAGTTCAAGTTTCTCACATCCCATCAACATTTAGAATAGATGTAACAAGATTTATACTGTATAAAAGATCTGTACAAGATGTGTAAAAGATCTGTGACCACGTTAGAAACGTATACAATTTCTATATGCTGGTGGTATTGAATCTGGAGAAAATGATTTATTTGTCACAATTAAATTATGATACAAATAATAACGATGCATTTTAGCCTTACCATGTAATATGTCAATGCTTACCATGCTACATATTTGTTCCAATAGTGATATAGCTATTTTATTGTTTTAAATCAACAGACAGTAATATTAATACATTCAAAAATACTCAAAAAAAAGAACAATAGAAATTTATTTCAATTAGCATTATTTTGATATGTTCATGAATACTCCATGAAATTAAATCACTCTCACTTTAGGTAGAATTAGAGGGTGGTTGAAACATTAAATAACTATGAATAATTTTATTAAATAATATTAGTTTTTTTCAATTATTATAACAAGTAGATATGTCGATACATGTTTTAAATCTGAAATAGTACATTACGATACGTGTGCGTAAAGTAGCTTATTATTGCACGGTGTGAAGTTAGCGCACGAGCGGAGCGAGTGCGCTAAACACTGTACAAATAATATAGCTACTTAACGCACGAGTGTCGTATACTATTTTATAGCACGAGTGACATAAACCCGCCTATACTCAAACATATAATTATTTACAGGGAAATAAAAGAAATGAAATGTTTACGAAGCTGCTGCCTGCCTGCTTTACCGACATGTCAAACGTCATTCAAAAGTATTATTAGTTTGTCTGCTTTACCGACATGTCAAACTTCATTCAAAAGTATTATTAGTTTGTCTGCTTTACCGACATGTCAAACGTCATTCAAAAGTATTTTAATTTGTCTGCTTTACCGACATGTCAAACGTCATTCAAAAGTATTTATTGTATAAAATAAATGTAAATTGTTTAAAGTACCTATTTATTATTATAGGAATCCTATCCTCTTATCTAATACCTTTAAACGAGCAATTCTTGTATATATATATATAATTGGAATCTCGGAATCGGCTCCAACGATTTTCAAATTAAATCGATCTAGCTAGGAATCATTTTTAGAAAATGTCATTTTATTAGTGTTTTTGTAGTCCCAATTTAAACTGATAAATATGACTCTTCCTGACATCTATTGGCGAATAATAATACTACTATACTAATACTAATTGCTTTAACGACACAACAGCAGAATAGATGGCGTTGTTAAATGAAAATCAATTGTTTATTTATATTATTTGTGTCTTCTTAATATTATTATTCGTACTTAAATATAATTTCCAAAAAACACAATTTATAAAAAAAAATACCGAGCAAAGCTCGTCGATCTAGCTAGGAATCATTTATATAAAATGTCATTTTATTCGTGTTTTTGTAGTCCCAATTTAAACTGAAAAATATGACTCTTCCTGACATCTATTGGCGAATAGTAATACTACTATACTAATACTATTTGCTTTAACGACACAACAGCAGAATAGATGGCGTTGTTTTACAAAATAACCAGTATAGAACGGCTTAGTAATATACTAAATTGACGTCACACCTTACAGTGCTCGCAGTGTATATCGGAACACACCCTTAAATATTCGTAACTACCTCCTAAATTTGTTATAAATTTGTCTGCTGCCAGATTCTAAGTATCAATAGTGTAAGTGTGAACTTGTGCACGGTGTGAAGTTAGCATCATAACCCGTGCTATAATCGACTACTTTACGCACGGAAAAGCGTGGCATAAATGCGGGTTTAGGTCACAGTGTGCTATAAAGTATCTCATATTATTATTAAGGTGATTTTCTTCGATGCTCCGTTTAAATTATTTGCTTTTCTTTTTGTTTAAGGTCAAAAGTGATAAAATATGTTATATAATAATAAAATCATTATAAATAATAAGAAATACTGATTTTATATTAATGATTTTATTATTCAGTAAATTCACTGTATTTCTTTTAATTTCAGTTGATTTTCAATTTCAAAATTCGATTTTCAAAACCACTTAAAAGCAAGCTGCAAAGAAAGATAAATTTGAATATCGAAGGAATTGCCCTAATAAATAAAAATATTTTAATA
Source organism: Ochlodes sylvanus (assembly GCA_905404295.2). NCBI lineage: Eukaryota > Metazoa > Arthropoda > Insecta > Lepidoptera > Hesperiidae > Ochlodes > Ochlodes sylvanus. The sequence continues at coordinate 10,524,340 of FR990130.1, read as the reverse complement.
AATTATAGATCTGCTTAAAGTTGTATTGTATTGTGTACATTGGCACGCCTCGATCACTTTGTGTAGTAGGGAGAGAAACCTTGTAATATACATAATGCACGTAATTGCATTAAAATGCAAATAAAAATTAATGTACAAACTTAAAAGATAAGGGCATGTTAGGAGAATAAAGGTGCAAATGGCAGCTGTTTCCTCAAATATCCTCATGAAAATGCATTGGAGTCTAGGAAGTGTGCGTGTAATGTGTATGTTTTAAATAACATGTTTTCTGACATTTCTAAAAACGTTCACATAAATGTAAAAAATAAGTAGATATTATGTGAGTTCGCGTGAAAAGTGGGGCAGCAAAATTGAGCTAATTGTCATAATTTTTATTGAGACACCCAATAGCAGAGCTTCTCACGCTAGCGGCTTTCAAATCACAACACGTAATCAGATAGCTATCTCTGTCTGTCTCATACGTTCGGTGATTGTCTTTCTCATCCACAGTCACCAATAATGTCATTTATTGTCACAGTAGATCAAAAAGTGCAACACGCACGCGTTGTAATAACGTAACGCATCTATACATTATTGTGGTTTTATGGAGAAAATACTTTTTTAATGACAGTGCAATTAAAAATCAATTTCAGCAATGTGAGTGTATTGTAATAAGGACAGATTTGTATATCACTGACCAGAGTATTATTATTAGTGATGGATGCAGGTTGTACGATATGCCCCCTATATTTTGTACGTCCTACCATACTCTTAAGTCAAATTGGAAGGTGTGGCCTTATATTTTCAAACATGTGTGGCAATATGAATCAAACATACATAGTAAGTTCTAAGTTAAAGACTAGGTGTTACATTTAAGGGATAGACCTCATAGTCGCGAGTGGATCATATTTTGTTACTTGTAACGAGTATTGTAAATAGTTAATTAGTTACCTAGTTAAATTATATTTGTGAGTCGATATAGTTTTGTTATGGTTGAATTTTGTTTGCAAATTGTAAAAAAGATAGAAGATGTTTTATTTGCGAGTTTACGGTGAAGTTTTGTTTGTGTACTTTGAAGATGGTTGTACATGTTGCAGGGATATGTTGGAGATGAAGATTTGATCAAATCCCTAAGGGAAATTATCTATGTATGGAATATGTTGAAAACGTAAGCATGCTTACGCAAGTTGGGTTACGTCAGCTTAAGTTAAATAAAGCAAAAATAGGAACCCCGATCCCGGGGGCTCGGTTGACCTTAGAATGCTACACCTGTTTCCTAAGTTGTGACTGTTATGATAGAAAGTTTTAAAACAATTACAATTTATTTTTCATAACAGTACAGGGAACTTGATCAACAAGTCAGTTACTTTGTTCAGGAAAATCAGCACACATGGTTGTTATTTTAACATCTTTCCTGAATTGATCGTCTTCCTTAGGGATTTGATGTGATCTCCGTTTTCGTTTCCCCGCGAAACATACGAATGGACTGGGGACCGTGATAGTACTTAAAGCAATAAGTGACCTAATCCTACGTTTACCGAATGTTATCTTTGATACCAGTGATTGTGTCATATTTGATGCATTTGGCTGAAGTCGGACTAAGTGTTTAGATACTAAGAGTATCTTGTGTACAGTATAATATTTCTTGTCCTCGTGTCTTGGTTCACTTCTTATTTTTATTTGGGTCATTTAATTAGAGCGATTGGCCGGTCTATTGAATGAAGAAAACTTAAAATTGAAGGGATTTAAATGGACACATATCAAAAGTGAAACGATATTTATCTACATTAATTTATCACTAATGTAACGGAATTAAAAAGCAACAATTCACATATTAAACCTTACCGCCCGTTAATACACGACCGAATTTTAAACAGCAATTTATAACATATTGAGTTTATCAAAAAATAAGTAAGAAGTGGGCCAAGAAATGATTAAACACATTGTCAAAATTCAGAACCGCTAGATCGTATTAGCTTCTCAAAATATTTTAACATTATAATAATACCTCTGACGCATGTAGCGTAACGGAATCTGTTGTCCAAACTGAGCAATTGTCTACAATTCCACAGAACTAGTTTCGTAATGTTAATGATAAATAGTGACAGTATTGAATGCGAATATTTTAAGGTATGTGTCTACACTTGGCGATATTGTTTTGAATTTGTGACCTGTACAAAACAATATAGTAAGTATTTTACACTGAATTATTGTTCTTTTATTTACCTCCCCCTTTTTGCAATACCTATGAAACCTACCTTGGGTTTTGAAAGATGCCATCTTCTGATTTGTTGCCTTACAGATCACTCTACTACATACATAATCACTCTACTACAAGACCCATGCCCGTGTGTGTGACGTGGTTTTAAATCTTAATATACTTGCCTCATAGCTTAATTTAATACAGACACAATCAATGATCGTTGTCCATAATTAGACTTTACTTAAAGGTAGGTAAATTAAGTTCATGTGAGTGTCTCGGAGTGGTGAGTGATGGGCTTTTATGAGTTCGTGCGTTCAACATCTTGGGACTCTATTGTCATTTACCATCAGATGGGATTGATGATTGATGTCAAGCATCATTATTTTAAGTAAAAAAATCTTTATAGAAGCAAGTGATAGTTCATTTATATTTAAAACTATGTATGTAGCTGTCCCGGCGAACTTCGTACCTCCCTATATTTGTGGGGTCGCAACCCTTGTCCCGTGGCCGCCATCGTCGAAATAAGGGTTTCATGGTTTATCTGACAAACTATTGACCTCACATAAAATTTTCAGTCGTAGAGTCAAAAAAAGTTATAATTGAAATCGACGATTTTAACAAATTTTCTTTTACTTACTTAGGTACTTGTTTTCTTTAGATTTTTTTATTGTCATATTGTCTAATTATATGGCAAGCAACCATATTTAAAAATTACAGCTTATTAAAATAAAACAATGCGTATATTTGAAACATCATTTATTTTATAAAAATAAATGTTTTGACGACAAATAGTTATAATATCGGGGTCCTTACGAATTCACCAACTCCGTCCAGAGTTCTCACCAGAATGTTTCAAGACATTGTAAAAAATTCAGTTTTTACAAAAGTTATTTTTTTATCTTAAAACATTAACAACGTTACATTTTCACATCTACATCTAATAACGGTTGATCACTTTCCATTTTACATAATAACATTGGCTTTAAGAAAATAACCTTTAATAGTAAGTAGTGTCGATCGATTTATACATACAAACTCGTACAATTATTACGATATCCATCCGCTACTAGCAATTACATATCCAGTACCTTTCCTATAAAATTTTTGGCGTTTCACAAGACCTGTACTACATACTAGGTAACTAATTTCATGTTTGATCAGAGTCCAATAACATTTTACATCTTCGGCGGGCGGTGTGTTGACTGGCGTTCGCTCCATAACTAATGCCGTTATAAAAATCGTTACAGTAGCCCGTTTTGTCAAAGTTTCGTTTTCTGGATTATCAAACCGACGTTTAGATCAGACATACGACTCATAGATATAGACACAAGAAGCTGCAAAAAAGTGTACATACTCACATTTTATTAACGACTTAAAATTTTTAAAAACCTCAAAATCTATGTACCTATCTACCAACATAGATGACAACAAAAAAACAAAATACATTTTGTTGTTTTCGATTTTAATATTGATTATGTGACACTCTACAATCGCTAGACCTGACTAAGCTAGATGCCAGTTATAAAATCCAAATACAAACTTAATATGAACAAAATTGATTTATTGTAACTATTTAAGTTTATGGCAGCGATTCGAGTCATTAGAGATGTCATAAGTGCGAGAGAAATCACCAGACTTTCTAAGTACAAGTGGAGTTTCAAACAAGTTTTTGACAGCTTCCGCACCTAGCAAAACATTTAAAAGGACCATTATTCCTATAAAATGTTTAAAGAAATTTATTAGGGGCCGTTCAAGTATTACCTACGTAAGCAGATTTTTTGCAATTTTTAACCCCCCCGTTCCCCTCGTCAACAAAGGTAAGCAAATCTCTTACCCCTCCCCCCCCATGCTTACGTAAACATTAGTACCTGCACTACCTGCATATATTTATTGTGTCACAGTATCGTAGCGACCTTATAGCATAAAAGTGTACCTTTTTTGGGTCACTTTACTTTTTATATGGTTCGAGCATGTAAATAAAGTTTAACTGATATTTAGACTAATATCATCATTATGTATACATAGGTGTTTAGCGGCATACAATATTAGAAAAGAATAATAATATTCCATTACTTAACAAACGATCTGAGCAGAAATGTATTTGGGTTTTAAAAGTCCAATTTGGTCGAAACGATCTGTACATAACCAGTCTAGGACGACCTATGTATTGAAAACTTGAAAGATACCGCAGTATCCTCCAAGTCTGAATAGTCATATTATATACAAATCATTTAAGTAATACAAATAGGTACAATTCCTACATTAGGTAAGTAGGTCTGTTATATTTTTGGAGACGCACTATTATTCACGGCACTTGTCTAATAGTTCCAATCTAGAAGCGCAGGAAACATTTTTACAAATGCAATGCTATAAACAAATCAGTCGAAAAAACATAATTTCTCTTCCAACAGTGTACTGTGACTAGACCAGTTACGAGTATATATGTAGTAATGAGTTCATCCTATAAATCTATTTCTGTTTAAAAATACACAGACTGTTTCCGTATACACGGGCTAATGAAGAAAGCTCGTTACAAAATTTTCTACATCACCTTTATACACGATTGTCCGTCATAAACTAATATCACGACCGCTGTACGCAAAATAAGCTTCTACCTACAATTTATTTACTAAACATAATCACTAGACTTAGGTAGTTGGTAGGCAGCTCGTCAAAAGTTATCAAAAAGTACATTCAGATCATTTTTTTTGGTTTTCTTGAATCGTGTTCGTATGCCAGATTTTTAGTTTTTGAGGTAAATAAAGCTCTGTTTAAATAAACGACTTCTCTATCAGAATTAAATTTCGCCATTTTGAAACAATTCTATCTATGTATTTACCAGCAAATTAAGAGAAAATAATTCAATTAGCAATTAAGTTTTTGTGGACATAAATAAATTATCTAAAGCATAAGGATTAAGGCTTCCTGTACACGACGCCGATGACGCCGATGCGATTTTCATTCGTAACAAACTTGCGGTCCGGCACCGGTCCGGCACCTGCGGTGGTATTTTATGTTTTCCTTCACTCGGACAGAAAATTATAAAATGTTACATTTATCTATAATATTTAAACTTAGACACAATTCTTAATACCTATTACAAAAAACTGTTAAAAATAATGATGGCTGTGGTGTACAAGACTATCATTTGACTATGAATTGAACCAATATTACCTATCGATCAAAAGACAAGTGAATAAAAAATTCAGTAGTAAATATAACTAAAACTTTCGGTAGCTTAAATACTTATCTTTGAATGGTGTAGGTATTTCTCATATTGATTTTGCTGTAGTTAACAAAAAACCAATTTAAACAGAGCTTCACCACAACCAGAACGCGAAACAAAATTCGAATTTCGAATACCCTGATGTTATAAAACAACTAGGCAAAGTCAGCGTCGAGTTACGTTCGCTATGTGGCGTCAGTTTCGTGGGGATCGGGGGGTTGCTGCGGGATGTAGTTCCATCTCGCTCGCACTTCAGAGGGGTTCGGCTGGTCGGGAGGTGCAGGGGAGGCGGTGGCGGCGTTCCGTCTCGCTCGCACGACCGACAGATGGCGCTGTATGTAGTGTTCGTGGGGAGCGAGGGCGGCGGCGCGCGCGAGGCACTCCTCGGCCACGGCGAGTTTCCCGCGCTCGACGGCCACCACGCACAGATTATGAAGCGCTTGGACGTTGTCCGGCTCCAATTCTAGTATCCGCCGGTAGCACTGGAATTTATTTTTTATACGTTATGAATTAGGTTTTGATAATTTAAATTTGTCACTTGTAATAAGTTACGATGACATTACAATAAATCCATAGTTGTTCCGGCGGGAGGCTCCAGAGTTTTCTTTACTCTCTGCTTGATTGACTCGTCTGCTTGATTGTCGGCTATTTATAAAAAATAAGTATAATTTAAGTAGGTACTCACACTTTCAGCGGCATCCAAATCCTTGACGGAGTTTATGTATATATCACCGAGTAGAACGAGAGCCTTCACGTGGTCGGGATGGTGTCTGACCAGCTGTTTGAGGAAGGGCGCGGCCTCCAGCGGCCTCCGGCGGTCGGCCAGCAGGAGCGCCAAGTTGAACAACGCCGACCTGAAGTCCGGCTTGAGGTGCACGGCGGCGCGGAACCAGCGCTCAGCGCACTCCGCGTCCCCTTCGTCCATACACACCATGCCGAGGTTGAAGTGCACGCGTTCGTTTGTTGCTGGAAACGGGTAATTTTGTTTCCATTTTGCTATTTCCATTCATTAACATAGTAATTTAGTTTTTAATAAATTGTATTTGACTTTAACAAATTACTATTTTATTTGCTAACAATAAATTTTTGAAAGACTTGACATAAAAAATATTTATTTTATTTGAAAAAATAATTAATAATTAGAGGCCTCAACTCCTTCGTAGCCCCAGGGCCTCCAGACTTCCAAATCAAGCATAAGCTATACTCACAGTCTTTGTCAAGTAGCTTCAAGAGGCGTTGCCTGGCGAGGTGTCGCAGGTCGGCTGCACCCAGCTCTTGTAATAAGATGGCAGAGTTGAGCAAGGCCTGCTCATGCTCCGGCTCTAGCTCCAAGGCCTTGTCCAGGTAGGCCAGTGCCTGGGAGGCCTTGCCCTGCTCTAAGAGCACTACTCCCAACTGAAAGGATGGAAAACTATGATAGGATCATTCCAGTAGAATAGTAGCACGTACTCAATAGGACCATACCAGCACAATAGGTCCATACCTGTACAATAGGATCATACCAACATAATTGACTTAACTTTAAAACGTTTTTGAAATACACTTACATTGTAGTAAATATCCGGGTTCCCGCTGTCATACAACAACGCCCTTTCGTATACCTCCTGTGCCTCTTTGGTCCTGTTCAGCTTGATGAGAATATCCCCCCTATTGATGTACGCTTGGGTATAATCCGCTCGCATGCTGATCGCCTGACGATACAACATATCAGCTTCCTCCAACCTCGTTACATTCTTAGATATCAGATTAGCGAGGTTCAGGAACACATTCAAGTGGTTTGGCGCGATCCTCGCCTGGTAAGATTCTCCAGGCTTCGCTTTGGGGAGAAGAGACTTCGCTCGCACGTACGCTTCCTCAGCCTCCTGATATCTCCCCAGATGGTTGTAAGTTCTCCCCACGTTGATGTGGGCGCCGACGTCATCCGGCTGCACGCCGACGGCCGTGTTGAAGAACTCCAACGCCTCAGCGTACTTCCCTTCCGCTTCTAAAGCGTGGCCTACGTTATTGTAGAGCTTGGCGTTGTTGCGGTTCACCTGAATATGGTCAAAATTACGGTCAAAATTACAGAATTAGGTTTTTATCGTTAGGTAAATCGAATTTATATCACTGGAAAAGGTTCTCTAGGTATACTACTGCTAGAAAAACACAAGCCCAGTAGTTTCATTGAGGCTGATATTGTTAAGACAGTTAATTACGATAAGATAGGTTAGGTTAAATTAAAATAGATTAAGGATCTCCACACACCGCGCACTTTCTCCCCCACTTATCTTCCATCACTCTTCACGATTATAAAGTTCTACTACTGGTTAAGTTAGCACTTAATAATCAAGATCTAACAAGTAACGAAATGCTGTATTGACATTGACTATTAAAGGACCGAACCGAAATCGTTATGAAAATAATAAATACTTAACGGACATTCGACTGTAACCTGTCAAGTGAATCTATTTAACCCCCGTTATCCTTGTCCTATTCTTCTGATTTTTTTTTACATGAAGGTGTATGAACACATCCTCACCTTCAATCCCGAAGCAAAGATAGAGTATTCAGTCTTCCAATCCCAATTCCTAACGTAAGTCTTAGCGCTGAACGCCAGTAACAAGAATATGAGCGCCGCGGCGGCCATCTTGGCGCGTCGCTTGGCCACCAGTCGCCAGCCGTGCGCCACCAGCAGACACCAGCCCATTGACGGCATGTACAGCACTCGCTCGGCGACCACAAACCCGACAGGGAAGAAAAGATTCGAAGCGGGTAAGAATGGCAGCACTAGAAGTGCTAGGCCCTGAAAAGATGAGAAAGAAAGGTTCAGAATATATTTGTTTTAGATGCAAGGAGTTTTCTATTTGAGTTCAGGGTATTACTCGTGACCTAAAGTCAGATATTAAGTATTGCTTACAATAAGTGACATTTGAAGATAACAGCATATTCGAACATAAATAAGGTCGATTGCATACTTTAAATTGTTGTAGTATCAGACTTAACCTGGAGGAGAGCCACTTTCCCTAAATTAGTTTAGTCAACTTTGCAAGTAGGATTTTACCCGGAAGAAAACCACTATAATTTTTGTCAACTTTGCAACAAATCATGAGCACAATTTATGATGATCTATGTGGTTTCCTTTGTAAGAGGGTACCAAATATACACATACTGGATACATCATTATCCATTGTGTTCGCACATCGTTACCAAAGACTCCAACCTAACACAGAATCAAACCGACGAAGAAGTACAAACCATGGATAAGGCAGAAGACCGCGTCCGCAGTGCGTGGATGGCACCAGCGAGCAGGGTGGTGGCGAGTGCCAGGGTCGCCAGGTTGCGGGGGTCGCGCCACGAGCGCAGCAGCGCCACCGTGCCCATGGTCCAGTCGCAGCACAGCGCCTCGGGCAGCGTCAGCAGCCACGCGTTCAGTGCTGGCAGGTACGCGAAGGTTAGGTGCCTGGAAGGATAAAAAAATAATAAATAAACGCAAACTTACTCATACCCTGCAATAGGATTCCCTGTGTCGCGGGTGGCATGGACTTCGCCCTCGACCCTCGCTTCGCAGACATGACCACTACCAACTAGGCTACGGCATCCAATTCGATAAGATTAGAAAAGTAATAAAATGAAGAAAATAAACAATATTTTTAAATATAATTTGGTAAAAATGAACAGTCAAACTTATGTGTACTCAGTACCTATACTTTATGTCTATGTCTTCACAGATTGGAAAACGTACCAGGACCCCTTACTTGCAGGCTAGATCATTAACAACTGGGCGTTGTCGATTGTAGCTTGTATTTGTAGCTTTGGAATGCTAACAATTTTATTCCGCCCTTTTTCTATTAAATGCGCAACAAGTTTTGTTTATATACCTTGCAGGCGGCGGCGCTGCTCCGGCTGGGTTGTCGAACCTGGTGAAGACTGGGAGCTGCGCACCCATGACATGCAGCCGCGCGGCGAGCAGGGCTAGCGTGGCGCAGCACACTGTGGCCACCCTCCGCGCCGCCTCGCCGAACGCGCAGCCCCAACTGGAGCCTTTTCCCCACGCTTCTAACCAAGACCGACCACCCGTCGCTGAACTGCGACGCTGTAAAATTAATATAGATAGTAGTAAAGATAGTAGAATCTTAATGTAAGAACGAATTGGATATTCAAATAAATAAATAAAGAAGTAGCTAAGGAAAAACGTTTTCGCAAATAAACATAGTAAGAACATTCTGCACTATGTGCGGCACTGGAGTTTGGAGGCGCTACAATAATTTGGACGGAGTGGGAGAGCGCGACCCAATGTGTATGTCCTTTCTTTGGTGTTTGGTGCTGACAACGTCACTCTCTACATGCTAGTGTGCTCACCACAGCATATCACCATGCGAGAACCATTTGTGTTAAACTAGGTGATATTTAGCATGGTGGCCTTCGTCAGGAGATATAGACAGGGGGATTTTGCGCCTGTCAGCAGAATGTATCTACCATAAGCAGAGATTAATTTATTGAGCCCTTTACAGTTCGATATATCGTTATAGCAATAGTGTTCTTAATAGCTTCACAAATAGTTTAAATGTAAGGTTAGGAAATGTTAACTTGTCGGTATATACTAACTACGCATATAAGGTAAAATTTTAGTAAGCGTCAATGACGTAGTATTTTTTTAAATACTGAACAAATTCCAATTTTAATACAACTTCCTTTGATCAGAGAACCTTCTCTTTAACTGGGCATCTACGAGTCACATACATTGTCTACCTTCATAGAAGTAACGAAACATGGATCGAAGTGATATGGAGTTAGTTATAAATAGTTTTAACCGAACATGTCATTCGTTAGGGCTGGGGTTTAATCTCGGTCGGATTAACCCGTACCCGAAGTAGGCCAGAGGTTGGTGCCATGTCACTGAAAGCTTTCGGGCTCCGTGTTTTTTTATTCATGGACAAAATTAATTTTCTACATGAACAGGTAAGCGTGCATAACGGTCATTCAAAGGTTTATGGATGAATAAATAATTAATCATTAAATTTGTTTATGTTACGGATAGAATTAGAATTAGATTCGGTTCTGAATATGTGGTGATTGTTAATATGATGAGTTGGTATTACAATTTACAGGTTTTCTTTCCAATGGGAATACAAGACACTTAAGTTTTGTTAGGATTTTTTTTTGTGTAATGTGTATATTTTGCTATAATATTTATTAATAAAAATACCTACCAGATAATACAAGGTATCGCTATGAGTTCCTCATTACCCCTGTCCAAGTAAAACAATATCAATAGGAATACGTAAATAAAAAGCTGGAACCGCTCATAACCCAGCGGCTTGCGTCGATCATAAGTGATCGACAAAGTTAAGCAACAACGGGCGCGGTCGGAAGTTGGATGGGTGACCGCTACTGGCAAAAATTTTTGGGCGCTTCCGTGCTTCGGAGGGCACGTAAAGCCGTCGTTCCCGCTTGTTAGAAGGGTTTTGAACGTTGGTCTTCAGCACAGAGGAGCTGGGTTCGAAACTAGCACACATTATACGCAATATTCAAAACACAGAAGGGACTTTTCCGTAATGTTTTCAAAGGTGTATGTGTCTACCGATCCGCACTATGGTCTGTTCCCCTCAAATGGTGAGAGGAGACTCGAGCCTGGGCCTGGAAAAGTTTTAGGATGATGGTAGTGACCAGATACTGACCTTTTGTGCTACAAACATCTCATAGACGACGCAAACAGCGGTGACTGTGATGCCCTGCTCCTTGCACAGCATCGCTACCCCCACACACACCGTGCACGCCACCAGGTACCGCCAGTCTGGACACATACAGACACATTAGTACACTATCTTAAATAAACATTCGCGTAGTAGTACAAAGTATCTGAAAAATGTCGAATTGGCCTTTGATTGCAACTGAAAATACACATTTGAATAATTAAGTTTTAGGTCGTTGTTAGTTTGAACCTTATTTTCCCCGAATGGTAAGGTAAGGCTTTGTTTATAGAAAAATGTGTAATTTTAATTTACTAACAGGAGATATTTTTATATTTTCGAATTACTTACTAATATAAACGTAACTATGTGATAGTAACAAAGTTATAAGTGTGAGCTAAATGAACCCTGATATCCAACGAGGTAAACATTGACCGGCGCACCTTAATCATTCTCAACATAACTCATATAACATAGTCTGGTAATTGGACACTAAAATAAGTTTTTCATCGCTCTTTCATTACTAAGCCGGTTCTATCTAACCTCAAACAATTTGGTGAAAACTTTGCTGAGATGTACGCGGGTTATCACCCTCTGAACCACGAAATAGGGGCAAGGGAGCCGAAGAATGGCATCGGGCAGAATCTCAACGACACAATAAGGTCCTTAACTCTATATTTTATTAAGCTGTATTTAGGAGGGTTAAGTAAGGGGCATATTGTACGGCTTAATGTTTCATATCTTAGCCTATATCGGATCAGTTGTACCCACAGACAGCGCAACGGTTGGAGTTTGGTGTTATATTTTGTATAATAAACTGAGGCCGAGTGTAATTCTAGGTTTAATTTTTCTGAATTATAAATTTAATTACACTGAAACAAAAAACTACATTATCAAATTCAAATCCAAGGTGCACTTAAATAATTTTTGGAAAGCAGACGGTTGACGGAAAATAATATGGTCAACTTTTCATAATTCTGAATGTTCAACTTTTGCCAAAACATTCAAACTTCGTGAAAATGGCTTGCCAATTTTGACATACTCCGATACGAGTTCCAGCGACGGGAATTTGGACGTCTACTTTCGTTAAACGTGATTGAATTTTCCCCAATCCAGGCCGTAATTTATTAAACCCCATAAATTTGTTGTCCCGACCGTCAGGAACGTTTTTGTTTTAACGACATTTTAGCAAAAAATAATTTAGTTATCTCTGATAACATTGAACACACCCAACATTGTTTTTTATTTATTTTTTATGTTAATAGCCGACAAACGAGCAGACGAGTTGCCTGATGGTATGTATGTATGTAGGTATATATGTAAATATGTATGTATGGTAACCGTCGCCTTTGGACATGAGCAACGCCAAAGGCATCACCAATCCGTTGCCAGCCAAGAAAAAAATAATAGGCTTACTTCTTCTTACAATAAAAAAACCAACAATATGTTTGGAGGCCAGCAAAAATCTTTTAACGGCGAGATTTACTCTTCAATTTTCTGCAAAAGGAAAAGAGCGAGAATCGAAACTACAAACATTTGAGCGCCCGACGCTTAACAAAATTAGATTCCGGTTACTATAGTACGGCGGCAGATACCGCCCAGGTAGCTTTCGTCGCCACGTTCCGTGTTACACTTTCATAGAAACTTTATTACATAATCTCGTTTCCGCATCCCTATTCGAATTTTTAATATTTGTACAACTATATTTGGGTTAGCGGATGGTTAATAAAATTTACGGTTCCATTGATTATTTAGCTACAATTATCCTCAATCCACATCAAGACATCACATTCACTATTCACATTTGTTAGCTAACGGTAAAAAAATCGTGTTCAATATCATACCTGTATACCGCCTCTTGCTGGCCGCCTTAGCATAGCAGAGCAGAGCTCCCAAGAAGAACACAGAAGATAACATCTCTGCTCTCCCCACCACACCCGTCACCTGTAACAATTAAATGGATATCATTTTTACTTTTCATTTTTTCTGTTTGAAATTTGATAATACAATAATAGTACCTACATTACCATAGTCAAGTTAACTAGATTGGGTGGGATGGGACATGGGAATTACCTTTATAATTATGGGCATGTGTTTAAAGAATTTATTCTCAAAGATTACAGTCACTAACATGAGAATTTACTATATAATTATGTAATAAAATAAACATCTCCACGAACGAAGAGGTTTGCGTCGTCGTTCATGGTGCGTACTGCGAAGGACTGGAATAGCTTGCCTGCGCCGGTGTTTCCACCTGTGTATGACGTGGGACTTGGGAGTCTTCACAAGAAGAGTGATATAATATATATCATTTTAAACATAATTCATAATTCCACATTAATTTAATGGCGTTTTGACATCTTTCAGTTCTGCTATTTTTTAATTACTGAGGGTATTTTCTTGTAACATTATGAATCGTATTTTTATTCTTAAATATAATAATGAAAGTACCTAACCGTTCTACTTCAAGCCAAGATTTTAATACTGCATTAACACGGCAGCAAAACTCACAAACCGTATCGAAAGAAAATCACGAACTGTTATTAGAGAAAACTCCCAGAGCGTGGAGAGATTCCGAAAAGACGCTCCATATAAAGTCCGTGAGAAAATAGCGGTGATTTCAACTCAAAGGGGCAAAGGCCGTCAAATAATTGGCAACATGGTTCCACGCGACAACGCGGAAGCTGTTAGTTTAGTGCAAATAGTTATTTTTAGATTATCAATACCACAAGTATCTGTGAAAAGAAAAAAGAAAATGTTATTCAGAATTTTAACAGAGAAGATGGGTATAAATTAGCGCAATCGTGGAACCCTGTGATTAGTTTGTGTCAAACAAAAACAGTACAGCGTTCAGTGCGTAAAGATGTCGTTAGTGTCGTGTGTCGTAATTTAAAAACAAAGAGATCAAGACGGAAAGTTGACAGGCTTATCTGTCACTAGTGTATGGCAAGTGTCACCTGTCAAAAGTTTCTCCCCGCCACCGCAGTCTCGCCGTGACCATGATCCATGCAACTGGGTCGAAATATCGGTAAAACAATTCGAAATCGTGAGTACCCGTATACATTATAATGTTATTCGGGGTCAATGTATCTAACTGCGCGGCCAACGAGACAAGTTAAAAACGGAGCTGGAGTCAGGTAACCTATGACGTTTTATCTTTGATTATAAATGTATATAATCAAAGCGTTTTATTTATTTTTTATTTATTTGCTCCATAGTACATTTGGAATAAATAGTGACAGTTGACAGTTATCGTAGGATAATATTAGGAAAAACCCGTTTTCTTTATGTAATCAGCATTTCTAGCTGACGGCAAATCGTTTACGACAATTTTGATATTATGAAAATCCTCTTAGTAAAAATGTGATCCTAGCTAGCCGTTTGAGACTCGGAATTTCGTTCTATGAACTGGTTTTGAAAGCTGCAGGCAGCTCTAATTTTTTGAAAAGATTTTTGAAAATTTTCTGATAAGATAACTTGTATACTCTATGTGCTAAAATGTCATGTTTGCCCGCCCGTATTCAGCAAGGTAGACAGTGGCTTTGAACCCCTCATACCGATAAACACGAGTTCGTTTAAGATGTCGCTTTTAGAATCTAGTCTTGAAAACCAAAATGGGACAGAGCTCATCATATATATGAGGATTTCTATTAATTTATCATGATACTCGTAAATTTTGTGCGACAGTTGGCCAGAAAAAAGTATTATATCGACGCATTCATTTAAACGTCGAGGTGTTTTATTCAAACTTTTATCATTTACACTTCGACGTGGCGAGACATTAAACGCAATTAATTTCATTTTCTATTCTACAGTTATAATTATAACTACTTAATCGATAATCTACATACATACAAAAGATACTTTAAAACTGCAAAACATTAACTTTACATGCTATTTAGGATGTTTTGCACATAAAAAACGGTAAATAATTTATATCGTCACGAAATAAAAAGCACGGGTTGGTACAGATCTGTCATAAATAAACATCATGAATATTAGGGCATTGAGGGCGGATTAATGTGACAGTGATGGAATTACCCACATCCTGTAATTCAAATGTGGAATGTGAGATGCCAATCTTGAGCAGATGTTTGGAAAATAACGATAAAGCCAAACAAAATATACTAGCTTTTCAAATTGCGAGACAGAAATATCACAATTTGTATAGGGTCTTTGTGGCAAGGACACATGTCAATAATAAGAGGATACATTTTTTTAATAAGATCACCTCTAAGCAGGTTTAGTTGAAGTCTAGATCTAGAAGTACAATGTAGAAGTACAATCATGAAACATATAACTAAATGTTAAGTAGAAATCGACACATCTCCATAGGAATTCCTTTCCAAGTTTAGATACTCGGCGAGAAGCGGTGAGAACGCGCGATTACGAGTATGTAAACGGCTGTCATGCATCTTCGCTCTTATTCCGTTTGACGAACCCGTAGCCTAGTTGGTAGTGACCCTGCCTGCGAAGCGAAGGGACCCGGGTTCGATTCCCGGCTGGGGCAGATATTTATGTGACAGATAAATGTTTGTTCTCTGGTCGTGGGTGTTAGTGACGTGTAATTTGTGTTGTCCATGCCCGCGACACATGGAATCCTAGGGGGTATGGGTACCTAGATAAAATAGACATAAACTATAGAAGTGAGTCCTAAGTAATCAATGTTTGAAAGATCTATGAAAGAGAACAAGATACGATAATAATAGTCAGGAATAATAATGTGAACAGGGGTATTCGTGGTGGTCGTTGTGTATGAGTGAGTGAGAAAGGAAGCCAAATATTCGGCCGGCTATCTAAACGAGGCACAAAGGTCATCGAAGCCGGCAAGTGTGAGCAAACACAATTACGCTCCGGACGAAGCGCGCCTTCCTACTTCATTGCAAACAGTTTAGGACAGAGGCTACACTACTTACCACGAGAACTGCTTGAAGCCCAAACCTATCAAGTGGGGCTCGCAACGCGGCCAGGATTTTATTTATTGCAACAATTCGTTGTGGGCGAATCGCATAAACGAGAAAGACACTGCAATGTTGACTTAAAAGGGAAGTTACAACATACTGTGGTAATTTTTTAAGCTTTAAAGCGTTTTCGGTCTTGAACCCACGGAAGAACTTGTCTCTGATCTGTTGAGCCTAACACACCGACCACACGGTGGCCCGACATAATATTTTATTTAGATAGATAAAACATTTCATTCGAAATTTAAAAGTATATCAACTCGAGTGCGTTGACATAATATATAATGTAGGGTATATTGACACAATATTTCATTCCAAATTTACACGTCCACGTCGCCGCGTCGAGTGCAGAAAATAAATAAATAAAACAAATCATATTGGAATGTATGCATAAAAATAGTTTCAAAATGTACTGAAAAAAACGTGACACCATTCATTGTTCAATCTCGTCCATCCATCACGCTCCGTTTAATGGTAAGGGTGGTTTTACAGTCACGCTTACGCCAGCGCGGTTGGTAAGCGTCGCGGGCCACGAGCTTTGAGTCTCTTGGATCGTTACATAGTCGCGCCGTTTGCCCGCGCGCGGTTGATAAGTGCGGCCGAATTGCCGTCAGCGCGGGCAAACGGCGCGACTATGTAACGATCCAAGAGACGCAAAGCTCGTGGCCAGCGCGCTTACTAACCGCGCCGGCGGGAAGCGTGACTGTAAAACCACCCTAATAGGTTCGAAAATCAAAAACTATTTGGACTTCATCATCACAAAAAATATATTACGTGAACTTGCGTCAATCCTAAGGTTTTCGGTTTCTTTGCTTCATCTACCAATAACGATTGTCCGCGTGTCACGCGGGTCAATTTTGACTTTTTTTCTAGCTTTATGTCTCCTCTTAAGCGACCACTAGTGGTATATTTTTTAGCTCTCAAGACTATGTCTGACCATCAGGTTTTTTATGATATTAAGCTAGCAACGAGCATGCACGCTTGCCCTGCCGCCCATGACAACTGCGACCGACCTAGACAAGACTCAAATAGGACTGGGATAGTAAGTCCGGTTAGGAGACTGTGTTAGAACATTAGTTGGTTAGCTTGTTAGTAAGTATGAGGACTGGGATAGGGACTGTATGTGACAGTTAGTTCTGTTAATTGTCGTTAATGATAGACCGGTTGGCAATTGCTATTACGTCACGTGGGATCATAGTCAACCAGTAACGTAAAGTACTAAAAAAATGTGATTGCTATTCGACGAGAGCGTCAATTCCGGCTATGTCAAGTTGATTACACATGTACAGTCCTCAACAACTTTTTAAGTGTTCCTGACACATTGCAACAAATTCAGTTTACGAAAATACAATGCTCTCAAAGAAATAAACAAGTTGAAAGGATGCCGGGTATAGTGGCTTGAGAAAATAGCGGTGACCGAGGCTGAAATGGAACGAGTGATAAGTGTATAAAGAGCAAACACAGTTAGCGCTCGGGAGACAGCGACTAACTTGTTACTCCGAGCAAACAGTTAAGTAGAATACAAAAAATACGATAGAAATTGCACTTCTGTATTCCTATTCTTATTTGGATCGCGAACACTTTTAACTTACTTCTATTTAAATTAATTTTATTGTATACTGGCTGACCTGGCAGACATTGTATTTATAATTATGTATATTATTTATGTCTCAGGTTCTAAGTGGCGTCTGTTTGAAATATTAAATTAACCGCTTTTTATTGAATGCATATGAATGTATACACCGTAATTAATATTATACCAAAATAACATTTTTTACAATTTTTCTCGATCTGTCTGTCTCTCTGTCTGTTTGTTTTGGCTAATCTCTGGAACGGCTGGACCGATTTTGATGGGTCTGTACATGAGTATAGATTTGAACCCATAACTGCGTCACTATGGGCTTGGGCCCACTCGCAATGTGAAGGGTATGTGACAGTGTCTATGCCATCCTTGATACGAGAAAATTTCTTGTGGAGCTGTAAATTATAGCATACGTTATTATTTAAATGGTTTTGAACGTCAACAGTGATGCTTCTACTGAGGTGCAGTCACCCAAGACTACATCGCCATACCCAAGACTACATACCGCAAGGGTTTGCGATCAAACAATGTTTGCGACAATCGCGAGGTAATATGTGTGTTTATTTAAATTGTATTTTTTTTTTGTATAATTATGTGTTTGTATTGCAATACAAACAACTTAGGTATTATTCGTTTCTAAGGTAAAATTATCACTAACACTATTATGAAGCCAACTCTGAAATAGACTGGTTATTTATTAACTAACTTACTTATGAAACATTAAAGCAGAATTTTTATAACTAAAAAGTTTTATTACGTCTACACACAGTAATATGAAATTGCCGGGATAGTTTCAGGGTTCAATAAACAATTTCGCTAAACTACCACTTTCCTGTGAAGTAAAATTGAAAGGGATCAAATTTACAGCTCAGGAGTAAACATGATCGCGTGTGGCGGCAATATAAAAGTGGAGCACTAACTCTACTTCATATAGCGTAATAAATGGACTTTAAGAGCTACTTTACAAATCATGTATAAAGTTTTTTAATCTTTCAAAATTTCAATGAAGTGCATGGTGGACTACGTGCGAATCACACTAAAATAATTACTAGTACAATATTGTAACCGATGAGATATTATGTATACAAATTGTATTAAATCAAATAGCTTTAAAAACACTACGCAGCAAATAAATGATACATAGTGTCACACACTCAAAGGTACCCCACAGTAAAATTATACGGACAACGCAAATAAGGCATCTTTAACATCCGCGACCCCAGAACAAATACTTATTCTATCACGTAAAGCCTGCCCCGCTAGGGAATCGAACCCGGGACCACTTAGTTTGTGGGTGGGTCACTACCAACAAGGCTACGGGTTACTTGGCTTGGGGTGGGGTATTGGGTTGAAGACCGTCGTTCCGACTTCTAATGGTACCACTTAGGTACCTACCTACTAGCCAAAAAATTATTACATTTATCGGTATAGGTATATTCATGCCCAATCACTTCCCATTATCTTTACAATTTGAAGGGATGTTCCAGACAAATATAACATAACATTTACAACTTAGGCTTAGAAATAACACGATTGTGTAATACATCCTTCTACAAAAAGGAAATTTTCGCATCTAGAAAGCAAAGACATTTTCTTTTTCAGAATTTCTCTTTTGGATCAAAGTTAAATTTATCGCAAATGTACGCGCGGGCTCACGCACCGCGTATTTAAAACGTCCTCTCCAACAAAACCTATCTGTTTTACTGCTAATTGGAAGATCAGTATTTTCTTTACATTTTTTTCTAATTTTGACGCAAAATGGAGAACAAATAAACGAGAAAGAAGTGATAGTTATTTTTCGTAAGGTGATAAAGGTAATTTGGAAGATTAAATAAATCATTACATTTAGATGGGCCATCACGAAGAATATTATATTTTTTCACGTAATTATTATTACTAGTGTCGCGTAAATTAAAAATAAAAGAAAAAGAAAATTTGAAAATAGAATTTATGAAATGTTTTCGACGCTAAATTAAAAGAAAACCTTTGAATTTGGAATGTTTGAAATTGGTGGTATATAAGGCGATTCCGGCCAAGGCAGAGTCAGTCGAGTCTTGGTAGCGAGTCGGGAAGCGCGCCAGTGGGAAGAAGAAATAGGAATAGTGAAGTGCCGTTTCACAGTACAGTGTCGCGAGTGTGAAGTGAAGTGTGAAGGGAAGTAAAGTGTACAGTAAAGTGTATAGTACCGTGTCGCGTGTGTTACCTTTTTACAGTGAAAATAAACATCATCTATTGAAGCCGGCCTATTTCTTCCCATCCCCTACCCACGGCTGTGACACTATTTTTATTTACGTCTTTTGGGTGTGAAACATTTTATGTACACGTGGTTATTTTCAGGTAGCATTAGTGGTTTGGTTTCGTGACATTAATAGCTGATGATTGAACAGACGAGCCGTTGATGGCAAGCTTAGAGTAGTTAGCCAAAATGACGACGAAAAGCACGCTGACTAATTCAAAAAACATGACTAAATAAAAAACTCTTAACTGTAACGAAACTGTCAGTGTCGGGGCCAGGGTATTTGCGAATCTCTTAACTAATTCCGACGTTAAATTCAGCTGAACGCAGTAATCAGCTGTCGACTGTTCGTCTGCGGATTTCATTATGATTCGCGAACCCATGTTGATGGCTTTTTCATCGATAAGCGACTCAAGAGGTTACGAATGCGGGTGACAGCAGAGGACAGAATCACCGATACGTCAGTTGAACGGTCTCATTGATCCGTGTTGCGCCATGACAGAGAACTGACGTGAATTCATGGTATATTTTCTTCTCTATAAATTACCATTTCAAAACGGTATTAAAAAATAATGGAGTACATAAAATAAAGAGTATTAGGGACTGGAAAATTGTCCGCGTTGGCGTTCCTGTGAAATAGTGAATAGGCTTTCCTGAGTTAGTGAGCTCACTATCTTCTCACTTACTATCAGTTGGGCATGTGGTCTGGTGACGGTGGTGGCTATGTATAATCGGGATAAAAACTATCCTATGTATTTTACAGGGTCTCAAAGTAAATCATTTCAGCGGATTTCAGCATGAAAGGTAGCAGACAGATAAAGTTACTTTGGCATTAATAATATTGGTATAGACATTCATTGATCTCTTTATAATATTCTAGTTTTAATCCTCGCTGATCTTCTTACTGGGGCCATGTCTCAGTCTATTCCTGAATACAACATCCATTCACAATTCTATTCCTAAATAATGCATCTTAATATAAATGCCCATTATATTAGTATTCGGAATCTATAAAGACATCGCACTAAGCCAGACATATCATTCTATTGATGTAATATTATAAGAGGGCGTCATCAAAGGACCTAATTGATTAGAAACGTGTGTCGGCACTCCTAAAAGGTTTGATGGAACTAACACAGACGCGAACCTAATTACTACGAATCTTCGGCATCCGTTTGATTGTTTTATAAACACGGATTAACTGGATTTGAATGGTTAATATTGAATGGTTTATTAATCCTATTCAATACTATTCATAAGGGTGATGTTACATTTAATATTGGGTGTTGTATTTGGCGCCCTAAAAAATAACTCTCAATTCGTATATTCAACGTGTATTATGTTCGTGATTGGGGCTCCTCGTATCCAATTTAAACTTTTCTATCCAGCAGGTTCGGAGAAATACTTAACTGCGATTCAAAGATTCGGGTGTAAGCTCCATCCATTCTCGAGTCCAAGCGTGAAGAGTGTTTAATATCGAGTCAATGACGAGAAATAATGAGCAGATGATTTATCTGGTGTTGTTTGGTCACGTCGCTTTGCTAGTTAGTGGACACCAATATCACCAAAGATATCACTGATGCGTTGCCGCCCAAGAAAAAAGAAAAAGGAACTGGCTCTCAAGGTGCCCGTTGGAACATGAAAAATCGATTCAATCAAGAGGGTAATATAAAAAAACTGATAAATATATCAACAATAAATAAATTTTACTCAACAGAACACTTAAATCAAACTCAAATCAATTAATCATAACAATACTGTTAATTATAATGTATAAACATTGAATTATTATTACCAGTCACAGCCAGGCAAGAAAAGAAATGTTAAGAAGATAATTTAAACACTAAACTAAATTACGTCTCGGTTTAATTTCGATTGCAGCCGATTGTAGCTCTTTTTCGTTTTGTTGCTCATTTGGCTCGGCAATTTTTTAGCGCCGGCCCGACGTATACCTATAGTAATATTAAATCAATGTTTATAACAAAGATCGATGTACATATTGGTGGTTATATTATCATATCATACGATATTATAATATTCGATTTACAATATCCGAACAAAAACTTTTTACGTTTGACAACCTACAGGGTAAAAACACGGAGCGAACATTTCATCCACTACCGAATAAATTTACCAATTACACGTTATCCATTTATTCTGAAAACCGGCACTCCCCGTATAAGAGATAACACGGGACTCACGTGTTCGTATTGGAGATTACACGGGTGTACGATATAAAACACCGACGAATACATACGCCTATGCCGATTCGTCAAACGTAACTGACATTGTCAAGCAAAACGCTGGAGATTTAAAAAAGTCAGGCAGATGTCAGTGGAATTGACAATCGAATATCTACTTTTGCCTGCCATAAATTCTCAGATGATTAAAATTGGCGTTGAGTAAAAAGGTTTCAACTGTCCATTTCATTTAAGATTGCCGTTTCGTGTAAAATAAAAAGTAATTACTCTGGGGTACAACTATTGTACCCCTGACATTAGTGATAGCTGACAGCTGATAGTTGCCATAAGCAAACGAGATTTTGAAAGTCGCTTAAAATTATTGAGAACTTTTACTTTCGTTCCATTGAGTGTATAAATTTAAATTAGAGTAAAAAAAATTGTATTAATTTATAACATACGCTACCCCCCAAAAAGATAGATACAGTTTTCTTTTTAATGTAATAATACATAGCAAATTTAATATGCATACAACAATGACAATCTTATCTAAATTGATTGTGAAATTGATTGTGATTTAAAGTTTTCTTTTTAATATTTAAATTTAATATCCATAGAAAATTTAATATCCGTACGACAATGAAAAACTTCTCTAAATGTATTATCATATTAAAATAATTACATGAGAAGTTATCATGAAAATGTCAAGTCACATTTGCGATGTTATGAGGTTCTTTTTCTGGCTAAAGCGCCATGAAATGTTTTGAATTTGTGTGGTTACAAATGAAGGTCTGTGGTTAAAAATGAGGAGGAGGTGGTGGAGAACCAATTACCAAGCGGGTCCATCACTTCCTATTTGAATGACACAGCATCAGAACCCAGTTAAGTGTATGTGTAGTACAAACTTAATAACACAAAAAAACTGATGCCTTCCTGTCAATAAGCGTTTAAAGTACTTGTACCTCATTAGGTTAAAAAATCACGGTAGCGGCAGCAAGAAAGAGGAAGCATCCCTATGTTAGCTTGTCCAAACGTAATCAGGAATATTCATTTGCAAATCTCCGCCAAAAATCGTTGGCTAAAACTGAACAGTTTGTGGTCCGAGGCTAATGGTGTTTGGAACTATAATCGAGTTGCCAGTTTGTTTGACGAACCATTTTGGAAACATGGTCGAAATAAATTGCCGGACGGGAATATAAACGCAGAGCTGGACGATGGAGCAAGTGAAAATAATGCTGTTGTTTTTTAAGCTAACCAGAAATAACGCTGAAGTGCTCATAGGACAATGGTTTGTCTCACACGCCGGGAATTAAGTAGCGTAGCTCCAGGCTTTCCAGTTCACAGTTCCGAATTCACGGCTGATTCTAGAAACAGGGTGGTAGACATGCAGGTAAAAGTAGCTTTGTACCATGAACGAGTATCATTATATTAATACATTAAACGAAAACTTTGTACCCCTTTTTATGAAAACTGCGCGGACGAAGGAGTATGAAATTTGGCACGCTTATAGTTTTTATAGAGAATGCCTTTGACACGAGGTGACGTTTGAAATGTGTACGCTCATTGCACGTGGGTAGTGTCAATGTAAAGTATCCGTTTGATAGAGTTAATTAAGGTCGAATTTCGACCGCAGCGCATCCATTGTTTAGCAGGGAAGTTAGCTTGGTCCAAAAGATGGATGGAGTCACTTAAACCCCAAAATAGATGCATGGCTGCTCAGGGTCTTTTACTAGTTAGAAGAGCAGAAAATCCAGCGTTTAAAAACTACATAATAATATGTATGTATAAAAAAACCATCGCCAACTCGCCACTGTAAATACTGTAACATTGATCAACGTCGATGAGGATATCGACGTTGATCAATGTTTACTCTACTCAGTTACTACAAGTACAGTATAGTACTCAGTTACAAAGGACTGGTAACAAAAATCCATGTCAAAAAGTAAATGAAAGGACAGAACAGAACGTAGACCGTGATTAAAAAACTCGTGGAAATGTGCGTTGCGACTCGAAAATCCGTGTGTAATTTCGTGCACGAATATTAACAGAACTGTTCGGGCTATTCAAGGTTGTTCGGAACTACCGACGGGTAGTCAATGTGTTCGAGGAATGTTTTACTTTATTTGGAACATATTTTATTACAATGTTCAGTTTCCAGAACCTGGGTATATATGCGCCACTGGAAATGGGCTGGTACGTACCTTGGTTACCGATTCCCGGCCAAGGCAGATAGGTATTAGATATTAGATATTTATGTGACAGATAAATGTTTGTTCTCTGGTCGTGGGTGTTAGTGACGTCTTTGTGTTGTCCGTTCCACCCACGACCACGACATAGCGAATCCTAGTTCGGGGGTATATGTGTGTAAGCGTTAATTATTTAGTTCTTTTAAGTTTCGTCATTCATCGGTTGATTAGTAGGATACAACAAGAACAAGGTTTTGAGTCCAGGATGTACCAACGGCTGAACAGGGATAAATTGATGGCTCTATTTATACATCACTTTGTTTGGGAGGTATAATAATACAACTAAAATAAGTAAACGATTGGATAATGCCAAATATAATGAATTGTGTAAGGAAAAATAGAACCCCGATACAATTCTATAGCAACATCTGACCAAAGCCCCAAACTATTCCTTTTGAAATATTCTACGAATATTTCAGTAACGTAGAGCAATTACATAAATTCCTGGCTAACAAAACCGCATCCCGAAACTAGTTTCAACAAATATTTATCACATTCAGCGACACGGCTTTGTACAACTCGAACACATATTTTATAAGCAAGGCTACGCAGGTTGAATCTTTTGTGTCTGCTCAGAACATATACTAAGGATATGTGGGTGTTATCCGTGCGTCGTGAATGCCGAATGACGCTCGCATTGTGAAACTGCTTTTAGTTTGATGAATCTTTAAAACTTTAACGTGTATAGACTTCTATTTTGTGCGATGATATCTGAAGTTTATATTTCTTTTGGCGTGTTACGATGAGATTAGAAACGTTGTGACAGTTTTATAAGGCGCGCGTATCCAACACATTGCTTGTAAAATTTATAAGTATAAAACCTTAGGCGTTTAAGGAACTTCGGTCGTCCTTCAGTATAAACGTATTTTTCGCAAAAGAAAACAAATCTGTTAAACAACACTGCTGAAGTTCGCTGGGGTATCACCGGTGATGTCGACGACGGTATTGCATGGTGGTAATTTTTTAGTGGTTTGGTTTTCGTAAATATTTGTAAAACCAGATTATAAACTCCTATGGAGCTTTTTGTCTACTAACATGGTTATTTAAGAACGTGCGACCAGAAACTTCCAAGGAGACATTTTCCTATTAACATGGTTCTGGAAGAAGATGCGATAAGAAACTCCCAAGTAGCTTTTTTCCTACACTTACCACACTCACTTATGGCTATGGGCATACTTGAAACTCAGCGACCTGGGTATTTTTTTCAACCATCTAATTTCTACTTCCGTCGTAAGAATGTTTGTCACGAGTTTTGAATGCATATACATTTATAATGAGCACACTTACCGCTTCGCTATGTATTGGGTGAACGGCAAACAGCATGGCGGCGACGAAACTGGCGAACTCGGGCAGGAACATCGCGCACACCCTGCAACAAAAACTGGGTTACTGGGGCTTATCAAACTTAGAAAATGTTGCTTAATGCATTAACACATTCGTAAAACATCTTCCCAAACGGCTTCGCGCATTTCTGTTTAGGTGGACGGTTAGGTTTCTTCTGAAATGGTAGATTCTCTTAAGAACAGACTTTCAAAAAGGCAAAGTACACGCAAATTGCATAGTCAAATGTATTCTTCATCTTGGGATAGCTGTTAGAGGATTCATGAAGAATAATAATTAGCCTCGCCATTTTCACTAAAAGTCAGAAGGATGGTGATGAATGATGATGAAGGTATGATAGTAGTCACAAAATTCACTATGCAATTAATCTTATTTTATTATATAGCTTAGAGTTGTCTTATACGTTGAGCTAATTAATGAGCTAATTCTTGGTTCGATTCCTGGCTGAAACAGACAGCGACAAATCTTTATCTGATCTCTTGTTTGAAATAGTTTCTCACTTTGGGGGACTGTCCTTCAAACTATTACGCTAACACGGCTCATCGGCTCATTCACTTGCTCGTTATTAGGAAAGTGAACCGAAAGACCTAATTCGTGTTCAAGGTTTTTACCATTTTATTTAATATTTGAAACATACGAACAATGAGTTTGACCTGAATTCTAAAGCTTTTTAGACTTTATATTCTGACAACTCTGGAAAATCCCATTGGATAACAACCTCCGCTATTTTTGGTGTGTTCTATTTTTAATGAAAAGACTGGTCAAATTTAAATCGGATTTTTGCTGACAGGGTTCCGTACTGCAAAACAATATTATAATTTAGACGATATCAGAGTTCTCCTGCCCACCGAGCGAGGGATCTCAGGTTCGATTCGGGGCCAAGACAGATAGACGTGCGGGTGGTCCTAATAAGATCTACACATTTTGAAGGACATTGGTTAAGACATTATATTTCGCACGGAGAATGCAACTTGTGCAATAAGTATTTCGGCATCCATAATACGCCCTGGGCTAAGATGATGTGCAGGTTGACTCTTTTGAGCCTTGTTAGAATGTTTTTTCATTACGAGATTATTAAAAAGTAACGTTCTGTATTTGCATCAGATCCCAAGAACTGCTTTTCTGCGATCTTTTTACCTTCGCCCTCTTAATCCGGGGCAACAGTGTTATCCCTTTCATCCGTGTTATATCGCGAGTAAGCCAGATGGCTTTCGCACAACTTAGGTCATGCTTGTCATAAAATTGTTTTGGATCATCGGATCTAACGCAATATGAAAAATTTAAAATCCGACATGCAGAAGATTTGGTCCAATGATTCAAACATACGTACGAGTAAATACATACAAACCCTGAAAGTTAAATGAAAGCTTGTACAAAGACGAAATACGGAACCGAAAACTTTGCGAATATTAGAAAGGGGCAGAAAAGTTTCGAGTTTCTGCCAACGTACTTCAGTTTTACTTTTCATTAATCACAATATCGCATTGCTTTGATGACGCCCTCTCAATTTGTGAGATCACGGGTCACAGGCAGTCCGGTAGCAGAGAGCACTGAATATGCAATTGTTCACTTAGTGAAATGAAAAACAGAGAATTCGACTTGTATAAAATATTGTCGTATTCATTATTGATACATCGTTACAGTTTTCCTGTTATTGTAGTTGTGTACATGAATTATATTGACGAACGGTGGGATGAAGGGACTTCGTTCGTCGTTGACAAGGATGGTGGTAATTAGTCTCTCCTGTTGGAGGTTGCTGGGTTAGGTAACATCCAGTTTAATCTCGACGGGAGTCATACCTACATAGTGTTTTTCTCAATAAATTGTGAAATATTTTTACTTTTGGTTTGGTTAAAATTTAGTCTAAAACCGAAGACGCCAGGTTCAACCTGTCGTTCAATACTCTTATGTTCAGAAATAGGAACTCGAAGGACCGAAGTACGTTAAGTAAAGTTCAATCGATTCCTTTTTGTGAATCCCAAGTCCCGCTAAAATATATCTAGTTTAAGGCGATATTATTCTTTAAAGCATCATTTATAAAAATTGTATTACAGACACAATACTCTGAGTACCCGTCGCCCACTGAAAGCTTTCTTGAAATCTTGTTAAAACTACAACTTTATAAACTGAAAAGAAGCTATAAGTTTGTCGTAAGCCTCTCTGCCCGAGCCGTCTGCAATTTCATTATAAGCTTAACTCTATAAAATATACATTCATAGAAAGCGACCGGAGTACCGAGAAGGTTTACATGATAAAATACCGAAGACATTAAAACGTAATTGCGAGCAAACAATCGGCAAATATTGAAACAGATCGAGATCCTCATTAGGCTCTTCGGGAGCAAACTATCTGATATAAATGTTTTTCGCTAACTTCGCAAGAGATTTCGTCAGCGTCGCAAAAAGTCTGTAACGAGTGCCTTAATTCCGGTCAAAGTTGGTCGAGGGGCTTCAGCGCTGCTCTCAATTAGTCGGTGTTGTCTGCGGGCAGTTGCGGCCGGACGCCGCACGGTGTCGCTACCTCGCTAACTTGCCCAATTATTCTCACTTGTCGCCGCAAACTCGGACGGTGCGAACGTCTGCGACAACGTAATCCTCTATAAAGTTTGCAGAATAATACCAAAATGGCCGCTTCTGACAGCGTCGCCTCGCTTTGACAAACAGGATTATTGTTTCCATTTGCAAATAGAAGACAAGCCTCACAAGTACATGTCAGAAAGTTTAAAGTGTAGCGTTATAATCAATTAATTCCCAAAAAAATCCATACAGGATAAAATTCCTATTCCTATTACTTGAATTGTGCCAAAAATTTAAGACTCCTGATATTTAAGTTAGTATATTTCGGAACTATTCCCACCCCCCACCTTTGTTACCATTAAATACAACAGTTCTTAAACGCACCCATATATTCTAAGCGAGTAAACTTCCATGCTTCCTGCGTCAAATTAGCAACGGAAATGAGCGAGCCGCAGCTAACTGCTAAACACATAGAAGCATTAGCAACTATTCGTTCGGAATAAAGCGTTCATAGTATGCGCGGAAACACAAGTTTTAGTAACCATAGACCTCGGTTCTGACTGAGAAACATCCGGCCAACATATTTACGCATGATTTCCATTGGATTTATTTGTGTTTCTTGAGTTTGTTGTGAAAAGAAACGGCGACGGATCCACCCTAGAGCGAATCGTCCATCGCTCCAAGTGCGCGCATTAAAATAATACATATGGCGGAAACAGACTTATTAGAACACTTTTTGAAGGCACAGGAAGGCATATTTAACAGTTTACGGACGTAAATGCAAAATAAAGCAATTTAACATGTAGAGTGTAGATATTTAATATAACCGCTAAACAAACATATCGTGTAGGCTAATGACGGCTCATTAGCGTGAGTACCGAATACGGTATCAATGGTTCTCCAGTCGCGGCGTCACCCATAGTTTGACAATCGGGCCGTGTAACCGCAGAGCGATCAATCAAATCGGGACCAATGTATGCTGCCAATGTTTATTCGTTCCGATTACTAAAATCACGAAACAGTGTTTGAATAAATCCATACTGTAATACAACTGTTACTGGTTTATGTACAAAGGAGATATTTGAAAAAAATATGAAGGGCCAATACAAGCCAAAAATATTATTTTTAGAATTTTCGTATCCGTCTGTATGATTGTCCATGCATCACGCAAAAACCACTGAATGTAATATGCGGTTTTCGCAGTTGTATTTTGCTGGAGGTCTAACTAAAAAACTGGTGAATCGTGTTTCATTTTAATAAGCCCCTTAGGACCTGACCTGACCCGGTTAAGGAGTGCGCACATTACACCAACTCGACGTCAACTCCACTCCGTTTCAACTCCGACGTTCCGTTCCGCGATCAACGCTTCATCGACGTCAACTCGACTCCGTCTCCACTCCGTTTCACACAAAACTATCTAAGCGATGGTCACACGATCTAGCACGGAGAAGTACAGTCACGAGCAATAATATGTATACATAGTCACGTTTTCTAAAATATCTTAACTTGAACAACAACAATTCGTTCTAAATTGTATATTATACCCAATTTTAACATCGTTTAATGATTAGTTAGTTTAGAACGAATTGTTGTTCACATCTTTCTAGATTTCTTAGAAAACGTGACAATGTATACATGTTATTGCTTGTGAACAGTCGCGACAGGTACAGACCTAACTTGACATTTTTGCCTGAAGTGCTGAATGTACAAAATCGTTTTGGTATATAACGGACTACAGTCTTCTTGAACCCAAGTCAACATCCCATGCTCATTGTGCTCCCTGCCGGAAAACTTATTGTATCATTCTCTACAGTCTACAGGAGTGCGCACATTACACCAACTCGACGTCAACTCCACTCCGACTCCACTCCGTTTCAACTCCGACGTTCCGTTCCGCGATCAACGCTTCATCGACGTCAACTCGACTCCGTCTCCACTCCGTTTCAACTCCGACGCTATTTACATTACGTCATTGTGTCGGTCGACGCGTGGACTACTCGTCTACGGTGAGTCGTCAACGCAACGTCGACGCGTTGGTCTCGAAACGGAACGGCTATGGGTGTAGGGCGAGCCGTACAGGGCTTTAAGTATAAGTTCGAAATTCAACCTTACCTTCAAAGATATAAGGCTCATAATTGAATGTTAGCTTTGTCAAGGTTTTAGTCGCGTTGGCGTCGGTCGGTCGTGGAGTCGTTGTACTGTGCGCACTCCTTACAGCATGCTTTGTATTTGTCGACCTCGTAGCCTAGTTGGTAGTGGCGCTGCCTGCGAATCGAGGGGTCTTGATTGGGGGTTATGTTTCCCAACCGGGCAGACATCTAATGACAAATAAAATATGTTTGTTCTCGGGTCATGGGTGTTAGTGTTGTGTACACACAGGGACTCCTCGTGCGGGGGTATGCGAATATTTGCGTTTATTATTAAATTCTTACGTGACCTAGTCTAGTCTCTATGCGCTTGCTATTTCTATGCAATCACATAAAGTATTTTAATAAAAATCAGCCGGTTAACAACTACCCTCGACTTTCAGAAAAGGATTTGCCCCGAAGGGAGCTTCGCATCTGTTTATCGCGGCAATTTTAATTAATAAACGGCTTAATAATTCCACAACGATACTTCGTTAATATGAGTAAATTAATTATTAAAATTAATTAATTACTCGCATGCAAAGATAAGACAAAGGGCCGACGTAATTAAGGGTGGAGTTTTGACATCGGCAGGGGTGTTAGGGCTATGAAAAACTAATTTAACTCTGGGGTAAAAAGTTTTCGATATGCGTCGTTTGCTGCCAACGTGCTTGGTACATTCTTCTACCTTTCAACTACATACGACTTAGAGGTAAAGGTAATTACAGGTAAATCACACGTTGCCTTAACGATATTCTATTTAATTATCAAGGGTATACTAAAGCGTTTACCTTTACATATTATTATCTTCAAAGCTTCAAAGGATAACATTCCTTGTTAATAATTTGTGTGTATTTAATGGGGAATACAGTCGGCATACAGTTAAGAGGGTGCTACAGCACTTAGTGATCTATTAGCAATCTACATGAAGGACTTAAGTTTATATTTCATTTATAGGTAACAATAAAAATTCAACCCGAAGAGAGCAACATAATCGCAGGTCTAACTTCTTTATAATCGCAGTTGAACGTAAAAAAAACTATTTATTTTTTACAGCGAATCGAACATAATGAAAGAACTAATTATTGCCTACCTGACGTAGTAATCAAGTTGTTGGTTTATCGTCGGAACCTATTACTAATTCATTGCTAGGCCTCGGACGAGTGAACTATTTGAAGCCATAGTCCACCTCATCAAGTGCGGACCGATTAACTTCGACATCTTTGAGAACATTTTGGGAACTTTTCAATGAGTGGTTACGATATATTGTGTAACACAAACTATGTTCGTTAATATAAATGTAACCTTATATAATTATACCTGTACAGTTCTGTACAGGTATAGTTTCTGGGTTTCCGTGTCCAACACCGAAGTGACGTTCAAATGACTGTTTTTCCACAGTTGCAACAATGTCAAAAGTAGTAAAAAATGTTTAACGCTACATACACATGGGTGCCATGGACAACACACAAGACAATTACACGCACATCCGGAGCGAGAACAGACTTATTTAAACTCATCATTGTAATTTCCGTCTCGCTGAGAATCTAACCCAGGACCCTTGGAATGGCGATCTGGCATGTTAAACATTGCGCCATCCGGGTCGTCATAAATCATAAAGTATGTAAAACGATTTAAAGTTTATAAATATAAAAGCTTCGTTATTGTCCACAACTCATCCCTTTTCTCCGTTAATCTATGGAGATAATCAGTACAAAGCAGATTAACTCTCATATTTCTGGGACAAACTGATGTATTCACTAAAAAGTTTCCACTTCTTTGTTGTTCAGGAGGCGACAAGAGCCTTATGAACAAATTTTCTTATTTCCCCATTTTGTAGCTTCGGGCGTGGAAGTTGTCGAGATTCTAACATGAAAAGAACTTCCATAGCCCGCTCTTAATATTGTAGACAGCTCTGCGATTGCAAAATTTTCCTGACTCCAAAACTTCTGTCATCTTATGATGTATTTCACTAAATATTACTTTGATCTTTAATTCGAAGCGAATTAAAGTTATCTTAGAACTATCTTTACGTTAATAACTCTAACTGATCGATGTGTACTCACATGACGACTTGTACATGAAATATATTTGAGTATGTATACAAGTGTTTGGGGGTTTTCCATTACCGCTATAGATCTCATATCAAGGATTTTTAGATTTTTTCTCTTTATGTTTATTCTTCGGTTTCCCATAAACCTCTCATACGAAAAAAGCGATTTAGACACAGTTTTCAATTTTTCACTTTTCACTAATTAGTGAGCTTCCATCGGTTCACAAATACCTAAAAAAGTAAATTAAAAAAATTCCGTGTAAACGTGAGGTTTATATCTAAACGTATCGAATTCCATAATATCGATAGAACTTAAATTAATAGATGACTATTTTTCCACATAATAATTAGTCGAGAGTTTGGAAAGTATAATTAGGCAATTATTTTATTAAAGACATGGTGGCAAGGGTGAAGATAGGAAGGTTGGGTAGGCAAGCAGCCATATTTGAAATACACGCATTTTCTGTTCCATAAAGGTTTGTAAATATAAATTAACTGCTGAGAACATTCGTAGAAATGCGTAATGGACACGTCTAATATACACCAACTGTACACTATTATATATTGCTTTTAGTTTTCCTCTCCGGAATACACTAAAACCACATTGCTTTTAACCGGATAAAACTGACATTTCGGTGCTCAAAATTAACCTCCCAGAACTTTTGTAATGCTCGTAGAAGGATCAGAGGATAATGGTGACTGTTGGATGTTCAAGGAAACATATGTCTGGTAAAATTTTATAAAATTAAACTTTGTTTGAATACGACAAAACGTGCTAGAGACACATTTGTACAATTTTTAACACGCTTTTATTAGCTTCAGACGTATGTATGTATGTTAGTTACGTTTCTGTTACTGTTTTAATATCCGTTCTGAGTTATTAAAATTATCAGCAACTGGCCTCATTATTAGGATTCGTGGTTTAATCTGAAGATGAGATTTATTCAAATCGGTCCTTTATCTTTTGACATGATTTCATCATTTTATATTGATCAGTCCTACTTTATTCATATTTTTAAATTATTTATATATTTTACATTATTTAATATTCACCCGAGTTACTGAGAATATTAAACTATAAATATCATAACACGATATCTATCGATCGCCTTTGTAAATAAACTCTGCATCCGTTATATCATAGAAATTCAATTTTGGCATGAGTGGTTTTTGCTGTTGCGCTAGGCCATATTGATTTTACGTCGACGTCATAAATACTTGGCATAGGAATGATTAAAATCCATTCAGCCGTTTTAGATGTTACGAAGGCATAAAGAATTTCAAACATAACATTATGAAACGTTCCAATAACATACCCGTTATAGCTTTGTTATAGCGTTGTTGAGTAATGAGAAAAAAAAACAAATAACAAAATTTACATGGCAATCCTCCTCTTACCTCTCCAATTGCCGTTTGGCAGCACAAACAGAAAGGGCTTCCTTTAGATTTTGTAGGAAAAAGTTAATTTTAAGTTAAGTTTAAGTAAGCCAGGCTACCTTTACTGATGTAAATGTTTCCAATCTTAAATAAGAATAAAAACCAATTTAATCATTATAGTTTGGGCAGATGCCATTCATTTATTTGTTAACGAGCAAAACTTGCCACAGGGGATCGATCAATACTTTTGTCCGATAAGAGTTCTAAAGCAATTTTTACATTAACACTCAAACAAATCTCTTTCTTGATATTCACCAAACTTAATCTATGAATCAAACCGACAATGCGGTGAAAAGGTTTTATAATTTTATAAATAGGCGAATACTTGTTCCAAATGAGATCACATTGGAGACGAAATTTTCAACAACAATTCTCGGACGAAGCGAAGATCGAAATCGGTTTGCTTTGTGTATAAAATTGAGATAATATTTTGTTGCGAAATGAGGGTTTTCGAATGCAGGCAGTCGGTGGCGGGTCATGAATTCCAAAGTAATTCCATTAT
Source organism: Ochlodes sylvanus (assembly GCA_905404295.2). Lineage (NCBI taxonomy): Eukaryota > Metazoa > Arthropoda > Insecta > Lepidoptera > Hesperiidae > Ochlodes > Ochlodes sylvanus. The sequence continues at coordinate 10,490,083 of FR990130.1, read as the reverse complement.
AAGTTCAGAGTTCGTTGAAAATTTTCCAGTTGCAAATAATGCGAGGGGCTTAAAACTTACGCTTAATACTAATGTGATTTGTTCTATAAGCACATTAGAACATTTTGAGTGGCGTGAAAATGGTGAATTATCATTTTATACTCGGCTTAAGGAAATCAAGAAGGAACGTTAGAAGTTCAAGGTATTGGACATAATTTTGTCTTGACAGTAAAGTTGCTGAAAGTGACCTCATTCTTGTTCAAAGAAGAGCTCTCGGGAGTAGTTGACTATGTCCTAAGATAGATTTCATTTAGGGTTTATTATTAGGGTCCCTTCTTGCGAAGATCAAACAAATCAAATCAACTGATCAAACTGAATCGAATTCTGAACCTTTTCAATCCCACGGTTATCGATGTTTTCTAGAATGCTATGCGAATTTTATGAGTTTGTAATTTTGTATGTATCCGGAGGGTTATCTCCGGAACACCAAGCGTGGGCAAGCACCGTTTGATTAAATAAAATGTGTTCTGGTAAAGAACAATGTATTATTGAAACGAAAACCCGATATTTGAGCCTCATTATGAACTTCATTAAAAGGTTTAGGGATCCTTGTTGTTGATTTTGTGTGAGCTTAGGCTAACGTAAACATTATAATTATTTTTTATTCCTTTCTAATGTATTCCTTGTTTGGCCATAAATAAGTTTCATTAAGGTATATCTATTAAACGATTTTTGTTTCTCATATTTTCCTACATTGTTCAAATTCCTTGTAGTTTTATTTTATACCAGCTTTATAAACAGCTTTATGTTATTTATTTTTAATACAAGAAGTTATAATGTAGACTCGGTTCAAATCCGGCACGCCGCAATAAATAATTCTTCAAATTTCACACATTATTGCTTTAATAAAAAATAACCCATTCTTGATGGTGTGTGAAGTGTCCGCACTTGTCCGCCTTAGCTTCATTATGAGAAGGCGAGTCCCTTCTCATAATGAATCTGAGCCGTAGGGCATTATGGGTTGTGATGATGCTGATATCACAACCCATAATGCCCTACGGCTCTTAGATTACTACATTTACTTACATTTACTTCACCTAACCATCTTTGTATGTCGGTTTAGTCACGGAGAACCAGGAATAATGAAGGAGCCCCGCTTCCTTTTCGACTGGTTACGCACCGATATACGAACGTATCAATAAAAGTTTAGAATCAAGTTAGTTATTCATAGCATAACGTTTTATATTTATGTAGATCACACATTAAAACTTATCCAATTGGTATTACTCAAGCTTTGGCCAGATTATTTAGCGTCCGTGGCTAAACATTTCCTAATCGCATTGTACAGCTTACCTGCGTCGCACAAAGCCGGCAATTTTCCTTCATAACAAGGCGTTCTCTCGAATGATAACGAGACCTGAAACCGTTGATAGGATTAAGAGCGCAAATTGGATATTGAGCAAGCGACCAGTTTGTCGTCGAAGTTGTCGGAGTATCGTAATTAGGAGAGTAGCCAGGACATACTCGCAAAACGCAAAATAGAAGAGAATTCGCATTGAACTATCGCTATTTCACTTCTGAACGCTTCAAAGCAGCAGTAATTTATTAAGGTTCCTATCATTCCTATCATTCATTATTACACAAGCTTTTTATAAACGGAATTGCTGAGCCCCTGCTGAGTTGGTGTCAGTCGTATCTGTCGAACAGAACCTCTTCAGTTGTTGCAAACGGGTATTCGTCTAAACCTTTTCCAGTGCATTCAGGCGTGCCCCAAGGTTCGCATCTAGGCCCTATTCTTTTCAACATCTTCATTAATGACATTGGAAATTGTTTTCATCACTCTGAGTATTACCTATTTGCCGATGACCTCAAGTTCTTCAGAACAGTTGATTGTCCTATGGATGCTGTGCTGTTACAGGAGGACTTGAACCGTCTCGTGGCATGGTGCGATGACAATTACATAAGTCTGAATGTTTCCAAATGTTTCTCAATTAAGTACACTCGCAAAAGATCACTTGTAGATCATTATCAATATAAGATAAACAATGTTAACTTAGTTGAGGTGAATAATATTATGGACCTGGGTGTTTCATTGGATAGCAAGTTACGGTTAAATAATCACATTGATTCTATTTGCTCCAAAGCATTTAAAACGCTAGGATTTATATTGCGTAACAGTAAAGATTTTAAATCACCTAAAACCAAAATTACATTATACAATTCCCTAGTACGAAGTGGGTTAGAATATTGCAGCGTAGTTTGGAACCCATTGTACAAGACTCACATCCAAAGAATAGAAAGTGTCCAGAAGCGCTTTTTATGGCATCTCACTTATTCGCAAAATTTGGCCAAGACAGTTAGATCATACGATGACAGACTTGCCTACTTTAAAATGCAATCATTGTTCGAACGAAGACGTATGCTAGACATCATGTTCCTTTTTAAGCTTGCTAATGGCGTTCTGGATGTCCCTGATCTGCTTTCGTCTTTAAATTTTTCGATACCCCGTACACTACCAAGATTACCTAAATTTAATTACTTTAGACCATCAACATACAAAACTAATTTAGGCCAAAACGCTCCTTTAAATAGATCAATAAATGAATATATTGAAGTTGCCAAAATAATTCAAATATACCTATTTTCGGATAGCATTATCAAGCTTAAAAAGAAAATGTCGAAATTATGAATTAATAATGTATTTTATGCATGTGATTTTATATAGGAAATGAATTATGATTATTGTGTATGAAATAGTATTTGTTAATTTTTAAATTTTTATGTTTTAGTTGGACTCCATTTTATATTATTTTATTGTTCTAATTAAGTATCTTGATTCAGATTTTAATATTTTATTATTATTTTTTATATTTTTAATGGCTGTTCATATATTGTAAGTTGTCGTCGCCTATAATTGTTCTGGCACTTAAAATTATAGTTTCATGGAATGTTAATTTTTAAGTTTGATTTTTTAGTGTACAGAATGTTGGCGATTCTATAAATAAATAAAAATAAATAAAATTCCAACAGGGTTCAATTGTATTTGCTTGGTTAAAGACTTCTATCTCGTAACTACTGCAAATACTGTACCTAACTGCAGTCTGTAAAGACTTAAGGAGGGTACCTACGTGGGACTAAAGTTACATTTGAAAAGATAAAACCAAATACAAATCCATGTCATGAATTGCACAATCATTTGGTATTACAACTAAAGAGATAAATATATTAAAAACAGCTTAGTGATTTGAATGATCTCCCAATAAGAGGGATCCATTACGTGGGATCGAATCTTGCACTTGTATATTGGTGAAGTAAACTTAATCTGGTAAAGACATCGTAACAGGAGTGTCGTTTGTCAAAGTGCATTTGCCATAATAGAGGACGATGGTCTTAATCACTGTTGCGATAATATGTAAACATAATTATTACAAGCGCTCAAGCGAATTTATTACTGTATGTTTCCGAAATAAAGCAGGTAATCTTAGCTACGTAGTGACATACAAGTACATTTGTGTAACATGCACGCTCAAGTTTACTTGTACAGTTCAATTGTAAAGGTAAACCTGTCAAGTACTCAAGTACCTACACCCTAGCGTGTAGTGTTTCTTCTCCTTCACTATAAAGCACCTTTGCGAAACGGCGATAAAATAAAAAAATGACGTGCTTAAATGTTTCAGTGATGCCCATATGAACATATGAAATGATAAATTTGAATTTGGATTTGAATTTAGGGCTATCTTAACAGTTTACGAAACCACATAGGTATGGACAGGAAGCAGATTGCTCAACGGGTCTATACGAGTGAAAGAAAGATATCGCCTTTCTCTCAGTTCCACTCAAAGGAGACTGGTACGCTTTCATACAATCTTGGGCCCGGATTGTAAAAAGATGAAAGTAGTGCCAATTAATAGCTATTATATTATTAACCTTTAATTGAAAATAAAACGGAATTTGTCAATCTGGGAGTAGTGATAAACGAGATTTAGTAAAAGTGAGGTTATCTAAGACAATATAACTGAACAGCTGATTTTTGAAGTTCGAGTATTTTATTCTTATACATAGAACATTAATATTTTGACGGCGTCCGTGGCACAGCGGTATGCGCGGTGGATTTCTAAGACGGAGTTCCTGGGTTCGATTCCCGGCTGGGCCGATTGAGATTTTTTACCAGAGACTGGTACGGCGTGGGGCAGAAACCTAAAGGGCGATTTTATCCTACGCCTAACAAGTTAGCCCGCTTCCATCTTAGATTGCATCATCACTTATTAGGTGTTGACTGCAAGCACACTTGGTGTCGACTAACTTGTAGTAAATAAAAAAAAACTTTTAGAATGGGAGGATGATAAAACGTAAATGACTGATGAGATCATAAGTAAGGGTAAAGAAGTGGTAAAATAAAAAACACCTTTTTTATTGATTTTTATTCCTCTTCAATTATAATTAAAATATTGTCTAAGAATGTATGTCTTGATTGTATGCGTCCCCGAAGTAACCACAAGGTATTTGAAGCTGACAGCTCTCGAAGTAGGCTACTGCTGACCTCCCTGGACACTTCTATTACATAGCCATTGTTACCCCTTACATGCTCGCCATAATAAGATTGTGCTTTATTTGATATATACCTAATGAGATAAGAATTAGTTCACTCTCTTGTTGTGACTCGGTTGTTCTATCTGCAATAAACATACCTCATCATTATCAATCTATTGACAGCCCACTACAGGGCCAGACCACCCTCCTTATAGTAGTCTAAGCTCTATATAGATCCCCTATATGGAGCTTAGACCCACTGCACTGCTTCAATGCGGGTTGGTGGGCTTAAGGCAATAATGTTCGATTACTTAATGGTCACTATCAGATGTTAGTAATAATGACTGAGACTGACAGATGCTCTCAATAACATGCTCTCTGAGGCACAGTAATATAAAACAACTAACTCAATTCCAGGGTAAGAGTAAGGTTCTTTTCTTATTCTATTTATTTAAAACAATTTATTGCACACCCTTATAAAACAAAAATACAAAGTAAAATAAAAAAAGAACCTTATGAATAAGTCGGTCTTACCACCAAAGTGATCTCTCCCAGACAACCTTTGCAAAAAGGAAATATTAAAATAGCACAGGTTGGTGCGGCAAATAAACTTACTTAACAATCTACATTCTATTTTACAATAGTACTACATGGCAATACTAATAATACACAAATAACTATAAGAATATAAATATATACATATATTATTTATGTATATACATACAACACTGTTACATAATAGATAAATTCTAGGAAGAAAGATAAACTCAGTAGGTAGGTATCATTTCACAGCCCAACCCAAGACATAGTAATCTATGTGGCATGCATAAGTACCAATGAACATTGATTTAACTTACAGTTCGAGGTATAATCCACTCTTGTATTACATTCTATTATATAATTCTCTGTTCATGAGTTGAGCCAGTGTCAAGCAGATGACTGACTCGTGATGAGAGCGACCACAGCAGAAGCAAACATTCCGGTGGCCAAGTTGTCTTGGTTGATCAACAGTTGTTGGTCTTTGTGGCAAGTCCCGGAAAGCTTGGCAAACATGGTCACAGTTGTTTACCTGAAATATGAAAAGTTTTTTATTTCATGAAATCAAGACTACTGAAAAATATACTTTCGCCAAACCACATTGGAGCAGTTTCGTGGGTCTTTGCTCGGAATCCCTCTCTCCTAGAGAGGAGGCCTGCGTCCAGCAGTTGGATGTTAATAGGCTGATGATACTACTCATCAGTATTTAGTTAAATGTTAACAATCTTTATCTACCTTTTCAAAAAGCATAATTCACTTTGAATTATACGGTTGATAATAAACAATATTATTATAAGGAATCCTATAGGCTAGCATGGTAGGTGCCAGTTAGCTAATAAATAAGTGAGTACTTACAGGCTGTGGTGCACGCCATCGACGAATCACTGACAAAGTCATTTCATCATCTAAAACTCGTTAATAGTATTACTATACCACAGTTCACACAATGATCCATGGTGTCAATAGCCAATCGATAAGCCGGCCAATAAAATAAATCCATAATAACGAGCCAAAGTCAGACGTGTAAGACGTGTCGAAGTCGATTGATTTTAGACGGGACTTCTGTCATTCATTGTCATTATTGTCATGTGTCAACATAGACAAAAATGAGCAGTGATGAACATCGATTTTCATTTACAAAATCGATTAATGATCGATGGTTCGATCGAAAATTGATTTTGAGATTTCACTTTATTACATAGATAGATGTCTTGTTTCACAGTAGATTAATTTATTTGTAATAGTTTTAATTATTCTTAATGATTGAAATTATCATCTCATGAAAAGCCTTTTTATATTTTTATATAATTGTTTGCACACATTCTTAATATTATCGATTATAATTATCGATTACCTATTCTATTTTTGATCCTAACTTATTTTTTAGATTTCTCATCTTCCAGATTGTGAATTAAGCTGATATTTTAAATATTATAATAGAAAAAAATAACGCGTTTTTTAAGCTATATTTCAACTTATTACAAATTGGGCCCAGAAGTCCCCGTCTCCTTTACACCTTGAATGAGGATCGCCGCTGTCTAATCAAAAGTGGCTTAGCGCGGTCAGTTTGGTTTCTGCAGAGGGTGGTCGCATGTGGAATAAAGTTGGTAACAAAAATATATCTCATCCTGATCAGAGTGTTGGAAAATATTTACAATAATTCAGTTTCAAAATTAGTTTCTGAGTTCAAATCATTAGCGGCTCACAGCAGATTATGAGGTTCTCTTTGTAATTGGTAAGCTTTAATAAATACTTAAGGAGACCTGGAGAACATTTCACTACGCTGCTTCAGTGAAAGCTTGTTGAGAAGAACTATTACCGAAGTTCCAGAATTTTCAAAATTTAATAAGATTGCTATTTAATGTGCGAATGTTTAAAATGTAACAAGCGTATAAAAACCTTGCTATCGAAGGATATTAGGATCTTTAATCTTACCATAGATTTAATAATAAATTAAAAATATCGAAAGCAGCGTGGATATTGCTCTGAATAATTAAACAGCGCTGGCCCAACAAAACGAGTAGATTATTGACTCTTGACAATTAAAAGTTCCCTGACTAAATTAACATTTAAGGGTTAACGACGCAGCTGACTGTGATTGGTCTTTCATATTAATTAATTTGAACTCATGCGACGTGAAGAGCATCTATTGGAAAACTTTCACCGCTTCCGGAAATTTCCATTAATACATCTTTAATTATATTATAGGACGATTATATTATATGGGTGATCGGATCACGGGTTGATAACCCTTTGCGCAAGTTTCAAGTAAATACTGAAGTTTCTGCGCTATTTAAGAAAGAATTTTAACATCCGAAAGTTTCTTATAGATAGGTAAAATAAAGCAATATAGAATATGTGTAACGTGACATGTGTAAACATATTTATTTTATTGTGAACTAGCTGACCCGGCGAACTTCGTACCGCCTAACAGTTGATTCTATAATATTTTTTTTAATACTTATTCTGATATTTGGGACACCGGGTTAGCTAGTAAGATAAAAAAAAGTTGATAAGTCAACAATTTAAGAAAGTTGATATGTCAAAAAATAAACATAAAACACTTAAATTTCTTTTAATAGTGACTGAAAAATCACAATGAAAATAACAATTTCTGATTTTTTATTATGTTACCTACTTATTATATTTCATTAATTTTATTAACCTACCAAATTGACCGCTAGTGGCAAAAATTTCTTGAGCGCTTCCGTGCTTCGGAGGGCACGTAAAGCCGTCGGTCCCGGTTGTTACCATATGGTAGCAGTCGTTAAGCCATGTCGGATACCTTCGGGCGGCTTAAAAATATCCGACACTTGGGTTGGCCACTAACCCCTCCACCAATCCGCACTGGAGCAGCGTGGTGGAGTATGCTCTAGGCCTCCTCAGGTATGAGGAGAGACCCGTGCTCAGTAGTGGGCCATCAATGGGTTGAAGCCATTATCCTACCAAATTAACCTAACATTAACCTGCACACCTGAGAGTTCTCCACAATGTTCTCAAAGATGTGTGAAGTCCGCAAATCTGCCCTTGGCCAACGTGACTATGGTCTATACCCCTCACATTGTGAGAGGAGACCCGTGCCCAGCTGTGGGACAGTTATGGGTTGTGATGATGGTAAAATGTAAATTGTCTGAGGTAATTCTTTTAATAGTCACTAAAAAGCTTGCACCATTATTAGTCGAATGTTGCACTTCACGGGTCTTAACCGAAATCTTTCATGTTCATTGCGATCGTCACGTTCCTCGGCAGTACGATTCGATTGATAATTAATTTGACTCGTTGCGTTGACCACCCGGATGGCGCAATGGTTAACACGCCGGATCGCCTTTCCGAGAGTCCTGGGTTCGATTCCCAGCGAGGCGGAAATTTGAATGATGAATTTAAATTTCCGTTCTTGGTCTGGGTATGTGTGTTCTTGTCTTGTGTGTTGTCCATGGCACCCACGACACAGGGAAACCTAGTGTGGGGCTATGAGTGTGTAGCGTTAGTGCGGGTTCTTCTGCCTAAATTTGTCCGCCGCCTTATAGGAAGCATATTTAGTAAGTCACAAACACAACAATTTTTAATTTTATAGGAATTGTAATATTAAAGATGCACAGCAAAGAGACGATTACGTTTCAAGTGACATTTTACCACAGACAATTTACATTTTACCATCATTACAATTGGTGTTGCTAATGTCCATGGGCGACGGTGATCACTTAACATCAGGTGACCCGCCTGCTCGTTTGCCTGCTCAGGCTAATAAAAAAAAAAAAATACAACCCATAACTGTTCCAAAGCTGGGCACGGGTCTCCACTCACAATGTGAGGGGTATAGGCCATAGTCTACCACGTTGGCCAAGTGCGGATTTGCGGACTTCACACACCTTTGAGAACATTATGGATAACTCTCAGGTGTGCAGGTTTCCTCACGATGTTTTCCTTCACCGAAGCAAGTCATAATTAAATTGTAATACGAACACAATTTTTGAAAATTAAGATGTGTGTGCGGCGTTTGAACCCGGCCTCCCGGTTCGGGAGTACAACGATTAACCACACGGCTATCTTGAAATTAATAATTTTTACGATACTAACGTCACTCGATTCTTTTGCCTTCCTGGAAGTCCTCCACTAATACTGAAACTTTATGTTATGGTATTAAAGTTCTAATTGACTTTTAAGTATTATTACGAATCATTCCTATGGGAATATAGAAAAGTGTTGTTTTTAGACTTTTTCAGGCAATTTTTTAAAATGTTCTCTCCGTAACAACCATCTTCGTACTTTCAGGAATATCATAAAAAAAGAATTAACGGAATCGGTTCAGTTGTTCTCGAGATAGCTGTCCCGGCGAACTTCGTACCACCTAACATTCGATTCTTTATTTTTTTTAAATAACTACCTACTTATTCTGCTATTCGGGACACCGGGTCAGCTACAGTAGCGGCACGAAATGCCCCCTTTGACACATTAAAATTGTGTCGTGATATAATTATGTTAATTTAGTATCGAAAAATATGTTCAAGTGCGAGTTGATCCATCGATAAATTTTTGCAGTAGTAAGTAGTAACTACCTAATTAAATCTTCATTAAAAGAATATATAAATGTATAGTTAATGTATAGTCAATGGTTAGATATATTTAAGGTCTCCTCGGCTTTGAGGGGAGACCCATGCTCAGTAGTGAGCCTTTTTGGGTTGATGATTTATTTTATAGGTTATTTAATTTATGTAATTGACTTACTTACTTTATTTAAGATGGCACTGTATTTTATTCATTGACACATTACTATGGACGTAGGGTCCGCGCTAAAAAATGTCCGAGCCAACTCAGCAACAAAACGCAAGAAGAACAACAATGCCGCGTTAGTCACTTTTTGACTGTGCTGACAACTACACATCAACGATGCCGTATTGTGTTTTGAAATCGTGCAAAGACTACGCCAGTAAAGTGAATAAAGACGATGGTATATCATAATTTCGGTAGGTAGACTATTGTTTTATTTTTTAAATTATTGTATTGCTACTAAAACACGCTATTTTATTTTAAATTGAATTTATTTCAAAAACTAATTGCAGAATCAGTCAAAATAATCAAAAATATATCTTTGTCTTTGTCTTCTCACCATTTAGGCTATATAGTCAGAAAGAGACAAATATATCAGTTACTTTTGTTTAGATTATTTTGCACTATGTCATTATGGCGTGTAGTGTAAACGTTGTGTCATAACGTAACGTGCCATTGACGTATGTGTTTGATGCAATCGAAAAAAAACGGTATTTAATGAATTTAGTGTTTAAATTACCTTGCTAACATTCCCATTCTTTCTTGTAATGTCAAACTGGGACATTATTTTCGCGATTTTAGTAGGAGACCCTATGTCTATAGTATTTATGTCAATGATTTTAGTAAAAACGTGACAGTTCTAATTTATATAGTTGTAGTGTTGTGAAATAAGTACCTAATGATATCGATCGCATATATTTATTATATTAAATTCATCAGATTTTGATTAAAATAAATGAATAAAGATTACCTGTCATTATCATTATTTCGTTTCATTGTCGAGTGCCTACCTATACCTACTTATTTTACAACAGCTTCAAAAATTTTAAAGAATTTAGCATTATCAATCAAGAATAAATACGTGTAACATCTTGTAATGAAAAATAATATAATATTAGTTAATACATTTGTACAAAAGTTTCCGGCAGTAGTTTAGTTTCTTACATTTTGTAAAAAAAAACGGGTCTATTATCGTGTTACGTTTATCGATATAGCTCCATCCCTATCAGTTTCCCCGAATCTGATATAACCTTGTACGTGTGTAAACGTCATATTTTTATCAAATAATGCATACATAATGTAAAAAAGACGCTCGTTCAAGTTTTCACAGGAGCTGTCATCGAGAAAATAAAGAAATGGAAATATTATAATGGTCTAAGAGCTAGCAACGTTTTCGAGAGACCATTTCAGGTAAGCTAGTTTTGAGATATGGTATCTCTCTCACTCTCCCGGACATCATACGGGAGGTCTGGCTGTCTAATTGTACAAAATAAATTATCATTTTGATACCATATTAATCCACAGAATAATTCAATGGTTTTTAGTAATTTCTCTGACATTTATTTGATAACTATTTCTAGACCAAGCAAAATGATACCACAACATTTTTCACTTTTGGATCGGTCTGGCTGAAGTTTAACAATTGATTTATTGTCTGGCAAATAAATTTTGGGGTTTTAGATAATTAAATAACAACATACTATAATTTGAAAAAAATATTTTATGGCAATAATAGATGTATGTTGCAAAAAGTTCAATTAAAAAAAAGATAAGAAACCTTCTTTAAATGATTTGAAAATTGATATTTTACTTGTACAGATACGATGCGCACTGATGAACGCAACGTCTACCACCAGCCAGACCGTCCGTATGACGTCCAGGAGAGTGAGAGAGATAACATAATATCTAAAAACTGGCCTACCTCAAATTCTTGTTTTTCCAACGTTAGCTCTCGTACCACTCGTGTCTCGTGTATCGTGTCAGTCAATTGTTTTTGCCTTCATGAAATCCCTTCACTGACAATTAAACTTTATGCTATGGTATTAAAGTTCAAATTGACTTTTAAGTATTATTACGAATCTTTTGTATGGGAATATAGAAAAGTGTTGTTTTTTTACTTTTTTAGGCATTTTTTTAAATTTTTCTCTCCGTAATAACCATCTTCGTACTTTAAGGAATATCATAAAAAAAGAATTAGCGAAATCGGTTCAGCCGTTCTGGAGATCTGCTCTTAGCAACAAAATCAGCGATTCATTTTTATATATAAGAATAATTAAAGACAAGCGGCCCGATCACCCGAGTAGATTATTGACTATTGGCAATTAAAAGTTCTTCGTTTAAACCAACATTTTAGGGTTAATTTCTCTGACTGTAATTGGCCTATAATAATAACTACTGACAATTAGATTAAATATATTACCTAATACTCTATGTAGCAGCATTTTAAGTGTGCTGCTAATGGGCCAATGCAAGTACTACGTATCTAGGATACGTAGTCATCATCATCATCATCACAACCCATAACTGTCCCACTGCTGGGCACGGGTCTCCTCTCACAATGTGAGGGGTAAAGGCCATAGTCCACCACGCTGGCCAAGTGCGGATTGGCGGACTTCACACACCTTTGAGAACATTATGGAGAACTCTCAGGTGTGCAGGTTTCCTCACGATGTTTACCTTCACCGAAGCAAGTGATAATTAAATTTTAATACGCACATAATTTTTGAAAATTAGTGGTGCGTGCGGGGTTTGAACCCGGAACCTCCGGTTCGGCAGTCCAACGTTCAACCACACGGCTATCACTGCTCAATACGTATATGGATACGTAGTACCAAATCATTAAGGTGATATCACCTTAATTAGTGTTATTATGATGTAAAGTATGTACCTGTAGTAGAGCAAGGAGACGAGGGCATGCAGTAGCAGGTTGACGAGGTGGTAGCCGGCCGGCTGCAGCCCGTGCACTGCGTAGTTCCATCTGAAGGTCAGTACCGTCAAAGGACGATAAGACTTGTGAGACTGCTCCTGGTGACAAAGATAATAATAGAAGATATAAGTAAAGAAAAAACTGACTATATTTTACGATGTGTATCGAAATGAGGTGAGGTTTATTTGACGTTGGTTTTTGTACAAACACTCGAAAGTTAATGTACGCCACCGCTTGAATCCTACTGTGAGTGGTCTTGGTAGACGAAGCGGCAAGAAACTCCCAAGGAGATAATTTTTCTAATCACGGTTACAGCTGTGGAATGTTACAATAGTTGAAGAACTTAATAAATTGCGGATATTAAAGAATCAATAAATATCTCATAATATCCTGTAAAATCAGGTTTTGTCAATAAAATTATTTTAATTTTGACGACCCCGTAGCCTAGTTGGTAGTTGCTCCACTTGCGAAGCAAGGGCTCCTGGGTTCGAACCCCGGCCGGAGCAGATTTTAAGTGGCAGATAAAAGTTTGTTCTCGGATCATGTGTGTTAACGCCACCCGCGATAATACAGGGAATCCTAGTGCGGGGATATGAGTTTGTTAACCTTTACTTATTTACAAAAATAAAAAAAACCGATATTAATAAAGTACGTATACGTACAGCAAAGTTACGTAACTTTCGGCTAAGATAATGTAAAAGCCGGCTTGAAACCTTTGGCTGCTGGCAATGCTAGCCTGGCATACATACCTAGGTGTACTACTCTCTAGGTGTGTAATACTCTCTGGTATTCAGAATGTGATTGTTCATGAACGGTGAACACATAATTGCGGTTTTTTCGGATCAATTTACGAACGCTCAAGGTAATAAAGAAGGGAATAAAATGTTTTTAGATTAAGAATCTTTTTGTCTTATCCTGATGTATTAGTTGTCTGTAGAGATTATACTGGTAGGTATAACACCCGTTAACAATCGGTAGTCCAACAAATAAATAAATTAAGGACTAGGGCCTAAGCTACGTAATTACCCAACGCCAACGTCTCTCTGGACGATTTCAGTTAAAGGACAGCTGAGGACGTGCAAAATACTAACAAAAGTAATAAATTTGTTCGTTACAGTAAAATATTACGGGTTTTAACGTGACAGAAAATGTTTGGAATACCTGACTATGAATTTTTAAAATTAATGGTCGATAAACGAGAAAACGCCCCATTTTAATGGTCACCGTCACCATATTAACAATTTATTTAATTTAACACAATCATGTAATTTACAGGCTTAAAGCATTATATGTATATAAATGGTTAAAGCATATACAACAAAGGTATCACTGGCGAGATGTGAGTCTAAAAAGAAATAAAGTATTGACTCTCTAGCCCTTAGAAGGCATACGACAAGTCGCTTGGAGGCTCAGACATAAGGTCGTAGCTAGCAGTAGACTTCATCGAAAGGTTGTTAAAGGTGTTGAAAGGTGTACAGTAATAATGTGTTATTGACTTCATAATGATATTGGCTCAATACGGCCGAAGCAATTTGCGATCATGATCCATATGTAATTGAGTTGAATTTATCGGTGTCCCATGCAAAAATTGTGAGTGAAATTGCAATTAAAACGTTCAGTGTCGAAGTTTAAAGTCGTGTTATTTTGTGTTCAGCCATCCTATAACATTTAGTGTCAGGTCAATGAAAAAACAAATTCCTCGCCACTTGTAATGTTAAATACATCTCTTACAGTTGGCGTGACAATGGGGCGGCAGAAATGAAAAATGGCTGACTCAGCTGCCATTTGTGCACCGCTCCACTGACCCGTTGAAACTGAAACAAAACCCTGGTCTCGTCGCAAGCGGATACTGCTTTTCTATTTTATTACACTAAGTGACTACCAAGACGAACTGTCATAAAAAAGGTCGCTCGGATTATAGTTTTGCATACTGTTCATGTCTTTTTTATAATCTAGCACTATATTAGATGAAGTCGCATAAAGGATGGAAAGGGCAACGAAAATTGCAATGTACGCTGAAAAACCTATAATATTGTTGTAGTTCTAAGCTATTGCTGTCGCTTACGTTTTAATGCAATAAGTACCTATCCGCTTAGACACTTAAATCCCCACAATAAGATCAAATATACCACTATCATTTTAATGAAGAACTGTGACATTTCTACGCTTTTGCAACAAATAATTTGGGACTATTCTTTGCATTCACATGTTGAGTATGTGATAAATCCTTGTTTAAAATAATAAAAAGTATATCTATTCAATGGAAGTCGAGTCTGCAGCTTGTTTACTTCGGCTTACAGCGTAATGAAAGAACTGAATCATAAAGTATGATAAAACCATGTTACGAATTTTATAGCGGCAAACACGAGCAGTATTTCTTCCTAAAAGAATACAACGGGGATTTAAGAAAACTGCATCGCGTAGCTCCACATTTGCTCGAGGTCGAGCTACGAGAAACAATGCACTCGAACTATAAATCTCAATTGCATGCTAGGCTATGCAAAACGAAAAAAAATAAATCAACTTTATGGAACAAGTTGAACGTACAAAAATGTCGCTGTCCCATAAACATGATTCATGGTCGAACGAAATTAGCAACGGAATGGCGATATCGCACGGTTCTTTATGAAATTCCGTGGATGGCAGGTGGTGTATGGTGTGGTGTCATGGCGTCATTTATCACCAACAATAATATGCTGAACATAATAAATACCGAATGACGCATTTCGCTAAGCCGGTTTGTAATATGGGCCATGCCTAACCCCAGACACGATTCCAGGTAATGGAAATATCTTGCTAGTACGCATTATAATATCTCTATATATAATTTAATAGGTTGTGGAGCCTAGACTTCACCCGGAGTCGTACTACCGTCCGCCCTGGTACTAAGTACCATTTCTACCGTGTAATAATTGTTTTAATATTAATTATTGTGTTGCGGTTAGAGAGGTATTTAGCCGGCTACAATTTTTTAGAGGCGACCATCTCACTCCCAGTCCTCCAGGGTAGCAACACATCTGTGACCGAATTAGAACGAGACTCTTACTAACAAGTACTAACTGGACTATTACTAACAACAACTAACAGGACTAACTTCCACTAAGTCCCTGTCCCAGTTCTCATACTCACTAACAAACTAATCAACAAACGTTCTAACACCGTCTATTAACCAGACTAACCATCCTAGTCCATTTGAGTCTTGTTCTAGGTCGGTCACAGTTGTCATTTTGCTACCTTACGAGTATATCAATAAAGAAAGTTCTTTCAAACAAAAAAGATTTGAACAAAATTTAAATGATAAAAGATTATGACCATCTTTAAAATTCCATTTACAAGTAGTACGTGACAAACCTAGAAATTTTCTCGCAATCCCGAAGCGAATCTCATCAACCCTCATCTCATCAAAACAGCTTTTACAGTAAGATGGTGAAAGCTATAAAACTGATAAAATAATGGCGGCATTGACGGCAAATGTAGCGGAGCGGGGAAAGTAGGTACACTGTATACTCCTACAATGTACTGTGTATATTATACTGACATCGGATATTTTACGTGTCCTTCTCCGAAGCACGATGAAGCGTGCCGACCTGTCGGCTTTTGCGTTTGGGATGCTTTACTTGATTTGATCTTGAACAAGATTGCGAGAAAATTTTGGGTCGTTTTCTAAATCCTATGGGTAAATACAAATTGTTCACAAACTTTATTTATTCATTTTACGAGTATATCACGGCTTACCTCACGTTTTAATTGTCGGATTCGCCCGACTAGTTTCGGACCATTCCGAGGTCCTTCATCAAGAGCCGTCGCCGACGAGAGCGCGGTTCCGACTGATTCAATTGAAGTTGTAACAATTTTTATTAAAAGGATTTATTACAAACTTGGTAGCTTTACATCATGTGTCAGTTCACCTTGCAAGACTTGATCATACATAGCTATAAGTATAAACATTTCAGCTTGTAAAAATATATTTTTAATACACACATCATTTGAAAATTTGCTTGCAGTATTCGAACTAGGTTCCGCAGTGCGGGAGAGGAACTGTCAAACCAAAAGGGCTATCCATTGAATTCTTATCAGACATCGGTGTCAGCTGTATTGTCTCTCTCGACTCGTATCTAAGATGAAAGCTTTCAATGCTCGGTAGCGAACCACACTCCCTAATACAAACTGCAGAAATACATTGGTATATATCTTATTTCAAAAGCCCCAGAATAGTTAAGGTCATAGTAATTGGATGGTAAAGAAATTGGTTGCTTTGTTACATTTGGGGTCTTAAGATCTTGGTTCAAATCTTGGCACAATCGGATTAATTACCTCTTAGTTTCGGGGTGGCAAAGAGGATCTAAATCTTGATATTGTTCTAACATTTTCCCCCGTTTTGAGGTTTCGAAGGTATTAAGTCTATGTATTTCCCTCCTATTATTTGTGGATGTGCTTGTCTGCTTATCACACTATGTAATTAAAGTTAGTCGTACTACTATAATAGGACGATATTTAAAAGTTTTTGTGATCAACTGATTCAGAAGTTCATCTAATAAGATTTTCAGATAAGTGTGATGTTTAGTTTCATTTTCTGTATCTTAATTAAAAGCACCACTTTGGAAAATAAAATTAAAATTATCGAACATGAGTCTATATGAATACTCAAGCCATTTTTTTCAAAGTTTATTTACATTTAATTACAATATAATATTAAGACTTTTCCCCGACCTATTATCGTTTTTGTCATAAGATGCACATATTATGTGGGATGTATCGCGAAGACAGACAAATGATATAGTTAGGATCCATTTAGTACCAATATGTTTTATACGTTAAATCTATGTCGATTAAGGTTTAAAATTATACTAAGGTAAAACGTTAAGGATCATTTTGTCAACCAAAATGTTAATAAAAAATCTTGCAACTAAATATAATTTTATTCAAGTAGAGATGAAGCTATTTATGGCCCAAACATGATACGTGATCCCAAGTAACTGTGGTAAATCAATAGGTGAATACCTGTGGTTATACAGCCGAGACCAAAACCAACACACAAACAAGTCTCCGCACCCGCGAACACAATACCACGGCAAGAGTTACTTATTATTTGTAGAGATTCGCGCAAGACGTGTACTAATGTCAGGGTATTGTACAGAGCAATATAAAGGGAGGAAGAAATACAATTGTGACTCTTGTCCTGCCGTGTCTGCTACAGATACGGCGAGAATACAAGGAAAAAGTGATTTATTGAGAACGGCGGGAGACGCCGCTTTTTGTATATATTTTACGAGATAATATACGGTATGTTATTAGCTCCAGGCACTTTTGCCCACGCGGCAAAAATTAAATTTTATGTGTAGTCCTCTAGGGTTGACAATATTATGATTTATCAAGAGCCTGCCTTGCTGGGTAGTACATCATCGGAATATTTTGCCGTTATTTTTACTAGCTCTCATGCCCGCTCGCATTATATATGTGCATAAAAAGTATCCCTGATGTTGCGCAGTTGCGCACCCCTTGTCATTGTCATCGCAAGAAGTTTGGTAAATCGCATAGTGATTTTGGGCTCGATTTTTGAATTTCACTCGTATACGAAAATCACGAAAACGTATACGAATTTCATATTTCCTTATTTTTAGAATTCGCATAGACGAGCGAGTGGTCTTTGGTCTTAAAATGATTAAAGAAAAGAGAAGATAGGCCCTAATTTGCATAATTATATAATTTTTCATTATACAAATATCATGCAAACATGGCCCACAATACTAAAAATATACCTGTATCATTTTTACACGTCACAATTTGCGTTTGAAGACAAAGTACAATATATTTCGCACGTTTCATTAAACTGGTAAAATTTTTAGTAATATCGCCCAAGATCCGCCTTGAAGCACGAGTCGAATGAAAAAATGGCGTTTTTTATTCGACTTGACAGCTGTTGGTCCGTCAACTGTCATTTCATTTAAGCGTTTAAAGCGTTGTTTGAACTTTATTTTTAGATAAAAACTTTAGATTTATGCGTTTAATGTGTTGTTATGATGAAGTGTTGTATTAAAAGGTGTGTTCACGTTTTTGTGGGCGGAGTCGGCGCCGTTTTAGAGTTAATTTTGGCTTCAGATCACGTGACCTTAGGGCATATCCTCTTTTTTCTTTTATCGTTGGGTCATAACCATTCGAATACTTATTTCGCCCGTTAGAATGTGTCAATGTCAAACAGTGTCAAACTGTCAAGTTTATTATTGAATGGTTGTAGTTGGTGACGTTCTTGTTGTAATCTCATTTTATTACTTATTTTTTGTTATAATTCGATAATTCATTAATTATAGTAATAATGGTGAGCTTAGAGGATTACATATGTATGAATTACGACCGTAGTGATGAGGACGAGGACGACGAAGTGAAAAATGTGAATTTTAGCCGTGAACCACCTTTCAGCAGTTTCGAAAAAACTTTTATAAAAAATTATAGACTTAATAAAACTCTGGCAAGAAGCCTCATCGAGGAATTGAAGCCATTAATGAAGGAGGCCAGCAGATCATCTGATTTAAGCATTGAATTGGCTACAGTGTGTTTGGATCTGCGACCCCAGCGACCAACGTATAACGATTTACTCTGCGATGTGGCTACTGGTGGGGTTATTGTGTCTGTGACATGTTCATCGCCTAATAAATCTTTCAAAAAGAAGTCAGTGGTGTTAACTCTAAATCCCGAACCCCGCGTTCGTAACAATATAATGAAATGACTTACTTCACCACACCTCATATCACCATTTCCTGCTGATCCTGCTCGTCGCAGTTGTTTCAGTAGAGGTAGAATTTGAGGTGTGGTGAAGCGGTGAGGTGAGGTCTGGCAAGCTAATGAAGCGCGGTGTGGAGTGGTGAGGAGTGGGGAGAGATATTAGTTGATTGATTGATAGTTGGTTGAGGTGAGAGTCTTTCAATGTATCAATATTCAGGTATCAGGTATTCCAGCAAAGCGTTACTGGCCAGCAACATGCCATCTTCAAGAGTAAACATTACGATTAATAAAACCCAAAGGAATTGTGTTAATATTGTCATTCAATAAAATGGACTGTAACACAGCACGAGTATTTTAATTTGCCCTTTATTTACGTATTTGTTATGCTGGAAATCAGCACTTTTAAAAGTAATAGATATTTTTAAAATCTAAATATTGCAATAAACGTTCATAACAGAAAATAATAGAAATTTGCTGGTTCTTAGCTCCGGCTTTGTGGCCAAAATCTCAATTAATTTTAACTTTTGTGCTCTTGAGATATGCGCTCTTTTTTGCGACATTTTATAATGTAATTTACAACTACCTAATATCTAATAAAATTTACCACTATACATTTATAAAATTAATTTATTATTTCGCGTAAACGACTGAAACGTAGTGGTTAAGTATGTAGGTATATTCTCTTTGTAAAGTTTTGTAAGTTTGTAGAAGACTTCTTTCGAGTGGTCTTGACCATTCGAAATATTCAAATTCAAATTTCGCCCGATAGAATGTGTCCACAGAATGTGTTAAACGTGATGACACAAATCTTGCACTACGCACCACAGATTATAACGCTATTTAATGTTCCGTTTCAGGCTATGACACGTTATAGGTGTTTATTTCCATTACCGATTAGTACCGATTCACATTTTTTCTGCGTGAAATGATTAAAATATTTATGTCATAGTTTCGAATGGTTCAAAAATACAGCAATTGTAACCACTCGCTACGAAAATCATTCATGTGAAAATGTTTCGTATACGAATATGATAAGTCATCGGTGAAATTCAAAAATAGAGCCCCTGTACATGTGGTGATAAATCGGACACCTCATTAGGTTTCTTGCGTGTTTGTGTCTCTGCCAGCCAATTTTCTCTGTAGTTCCTTGGGACAACAGATTAAATTTACTTCTGATTTTTGGATAGATTTTAATAATAAAAAATATAGTGAATCATATTAAATGAGATATAATATGAATCCAAATGACTGTTTAAAGTAAAATATTAAACACTTTAATCTACATCTATATATCCTACATTATATTCGCAATAAAATCCTCTTAATTTTGAAAAAAAAAATCAAAAACTTACAAATAGATAGAACTCCGAACTCATAATAAATTAAAACTGCCAACAATAATGTAAATGTTCTCCGCCTCTCTTTCACACACACACTTCCACACTAGCATTTTCTTTCTGTTGAAAATAAATTATCACAAACACCAAAGCCCCAACACAAATAATTGCAGGTCCACAGGTAGTCTTACATTATCTAGTCCTCAAATAAATATAAAGAATTCAATTTGAAGACTAACATAAGACGAATAGTGTGAGTATACCGAAATAAATTTGAAAAGCTCGTATTAACGAGCCTTTTCGTAGTTAAACTTTAAATCTACTTTATATTGTCGCATTCTATCAGTTTAATACAGTTTACAGATATTTTGTAGTATCCCCAGCCAAACCTCAACCGCCAACCGCACATTCGATACTTTTAGTATCGACGTTTTAGCTGCTATGTTAACGCCATTTACAGCATCGTGCACAGTACGGAATTTTAATGTTTCGGCACAAAATTCTGTTTGTTACCTTTTCACGCTTGATCTACTGAACAGATTTAGATCAAATTTAATATGAAGAGAGTTTGCGACCCAGGATAGGATTTAGGATAGTTTTTATCCCAGAAATCAACTGAATGATGAAGACTTCCCACATAGATTAACGACAGCTATAACGGTAACAAGATGGAACTTTTCGGTTTCTCCACTAGGGGTCACCAAAACCTGTGACAAATAAGTGTGTGTTCTCGTGAGTGTTTATGATATCTCTTTTGTGTGTCCATTACACAAAAAGAACATTAGGGCGTGTATGAAAGAATGTTTGTGCATGAATAAAAGAGTACCTAAATGCTATACGTTTACCTGACTGTCGAAGCTGCAAAAAGACCGATGGGTTCCATTGAATATGAAAGCGACATTTTAGTGATCGTTACTGTGGTTGATAAAAACGCCGTGTAAGAAATGAAATCACATTTTGGACAGTACGTCGGATGAAGCATTTCGGCGACAGCTTTTAGATTTAAGATAGATCGAGAATCAGTAGAATTTATTGTTCATATGACCCAACGTTTTTAGGCTCTTTATTAAGGAATAAGAATTTATCATTTAATAATGAACTAGTTTTTGCTCCCGGTTCCCAATCCCAAGGGAAAGTATTATCGGGATAA
The DNA here is from genome assembly GCA_905404295.2 of Ochlodes sylvanus. Classification (NCBI taxonomy): domain Eukaryota; kingdom Metazoa; phylum Arthropoda; class Insecta; order Lepidoptera; family Hesperiidae; genus Ochlodes; species Ochlodes sylvanus. The sequence goes on along the minus strand of FR990130.1, from coordinate 10,468,356 downwards.
AAACTATCCTATGTCCTTTTCTGATCTGAAACTATCTTCATACCAAATTTCATCTAAACAGTTCATTAAGTTAAACAAGCCGGCTAGCTAGTACGTATTTATAGTCAACAAAGGTTAAAAATCAAAATATTTACACATCGTCCTATTGTCATAAATATCAGTTGCGACAACTGAATCTCATTGACATTTATGTTTTTAGAAGGAACAGTACCATGTTCTACCTAATGTAATAAGCACACACATTTGCGGAATATATAACGTTTCGCTTTCATCAATTAGTGGCCCCCCAAACAGACGCTTATCACGATTATTTCAGCGAATGTGTTTGCTTTGCAAGGGCGTGGTCATAAACCGCTCATTGTTATTGTACGAGTATAATTAATTGATAGCATGTACACTATACCATTATAAATTAATTGTATGTATTGTATTATATGGGCCATAGTTGCCTGAAATAAATGATTATTATTATTGTCTGTGATTTATTGACTTTTATTGCCTGTGAATCTATACGTATATGTGTATTAATAAGCAACTATTACTATTTATGCTATTAAACACTGAGGCCTAAAGGCGAATAAATATACTCATGCCCTAAAAAATATTTTTCTATTTATGTTAAAAAATAAAATTCATAACAATGACCTTAGTTGTAAAAAACAGTAGACACGAAGTAACAAACAGAAATACATTTTTTTAAATAGGTAAATCATTTGATTCGATAACGAAAAACAATGCTACCCCTGTTTCTTTTCTGGCTGCCGCACCAGTGAAGCTTTTGGGGTAATTGACTGTGGCCACTACCGACATACATAAATATGGCTCTTTTGGTTGTTTGTTTGATTAACAACATAAAAAACATAACGAATTGGACGTCAGTCCCCCGCATTTTCAAATTGCGTTTGTATTAGAAATTTTAAAATAACTTACTTCCGAAAAACTTTAATAAACCTATGTCTGAGAGTTCCTCATATTATTTTCAAAAGGTTTGTGAAGTCTTCCAAACTGGCCGTCCGACAGAATATAGCCGTAACCCCTCTCATAGCGAGAATTCGCCCCGCAGTCGCAGTGTTGTAATGATGAAATATTCTATCAAGCTACATGTGGCGACGCCTTAACAGCTTGTTATATTTGTTTGGGAGATTAATGTCGTCTGTCTACGTGTAATGACGAGGATCGGAGCAGATCATTGCCAGGGAGCGATTTGATTCATACGGAGCGATACGTTTACTGACGTACCCCTGTAAACATTTAAACATGAACGAAGAAATACAAAGGGGCTATCACTCTTTTTCTTGAGGTCTTGTTCAGGGCAGGAATTACTCCGCTTATCTCTACGGTTTAAATTGATGGTAGTTTTTGTGTGTGACTATCCGACAAATGAATAATAATACCAAAAGGCGTTTTCGACGCGTTGGCGACTAAGACCACATACATATTCGCATGTAAATGAATTGACACCTTTGTATGTATAAAACTTGCATGAATATTGTTAAATGAAATGGTGATATTTTCGTTGCTGCAACATTGAAATAAATAAATGTACCTACATCGAATCAAATCCAAACCGACTAAGATTCAACTCTTAGAAAAGGATTGAAATATGAAAAGTCGAGTCGGAATAGTTTTTTTTTATTTATTGAAGGGAATTTCTCGCTGGGCAACCACATCATCCTGTACAAAAAAACATAACGTAATTACTACAACATAATCAAAACAAAACATAATTCTAAATTGGAATTGAGTTAATGTAATGTGCGTAGACCTTTATTGGGTACTCGCTCGCGACACTGCCAAGGTTTCCACTGCTTCTGCTACATGAATATGCGTTACTATGGACACGAATGGACACGCCTTTATGTTCTAGGTCTGTTTGTTCTCGGGTCGTGGGTGTTATTTGTAAATCCGTGTAACGGAACAAACAAAATCCTACTGCGAGAATATGAATGCGTAAGCGTCCTTCCATTTATTTGGAGCCGGCTAAACTTTTAGAGGCGACCATCTCAGTCCTCAAGGGTAGCAACTCATCTGTGGCCGAATTATAACGAGACTACTAACTGGACTATTACTAACAACAACTAACAGGACTAACATTTACTAACAGTCCCTGTCCCAGTCCTCACACTTACAAACTAACCAGCAACTAACCCGACTAACTATCCTAGTCCCCATTTGAGTCTTGTTCTAAGTCGGTCGCAGTTGTCAATACATACAGTTGTCAACAAAAAATATTTATAGCAAGCAGCGCATAGCAATCCTACATTCAGATAACATCGTTGCATTTGTGTAAGCGACGATTAAAACCGTAGGCGAGCGAAGCCTAGTAAATAACAATTTATCACAGGCTTCGAAGGAAAGCAATTTCATGAACCCAATACCTGAAAAGGAATTCTTTCTGAGCGTACGCCACAAATCCTTTTCTTATACCTAATACCACCGTTATTGCTCTAGTTTATTCAAACATCTCTTTTCAGTTTGTATTCATTCGGTCTGGGTAATATGGTACGTAATAAATTTGGTGCTTTTATATGTTTGGATAAGGGTTTTAATGGCCTTTTTTATGTTAATAGACGGCAATTGAGTTCGCGGAGGTCATAGATATTTCTAGAGCCGTTGCCGACGCGTTCACAGCTCGGACGGATCCGGTAAATCAGTGTCAAGTTAAGTGTCTGCAAGACTCAAAAAACACGTATAAATATTCCGGTTTGTAAAGGGTTTCAGCAGGGGCACTTGCTACTTTGTGCGTCGTGGCGACGAGCTAAATGGCTTGGATTCAAAGATGAATGTAGCTACATTACAACCCTGTTTTTATATACGTAAATGAAAAAAGGAAACAATTACACACTAGTCGGTTAACATAAATAAAATTTATTCCAAAAACCCGCTCTAAAAGGTCTCCTCTGGTGGGGATTGTGAATTATTCCAGTGGGGATTCTGAATAATAAACAAACAATCCCCATCCCCACCATCACGACTTCTTAGTGGGGATTTTTGGAATAGTCTTATATAGATACCAATTTTGTAATAAACAGAAAAGACTATTCCCTTCTCGCACAATTCACGCCTAGATTTTGTCAACCGTCAGTACACGAGAACACGGTGTTAGCAACACACACATGAGCAGCTTTATATCTTTACAGGCAGTAAATAGGAATGTATTTCGTAGTGAACAGCATTAGGGTGCTGAGGGTGCGAGCAGGCACCAGATGTTCAGAATCACACGATAAATGTGTCGCCAGCCCCGTATGGTTTCATTCTCGTTATAATTTTACTGTGATTTTTTGTTATAATCAATTGTGACAACATTGAACTTGTTTGCGGGTATTTTAAATTGTTACATGTTATTCTTACTTGAATTGGCTGGATATTTCAATCAAGAGATGGGGCTGATAAAAAAGAAAATTAAAATGTTACAAGAATTTTGCTGTGGTGGTGATGCTCCATCCAATTGGATTGAAATTGGCGTGTAATCAGTACATATTGAAAGTACCTGTTTCCGAGTAAAATGTGAACAATCTTTGATAGGTTAAGCTTATTTAAATTTTTAATTTTGTCCTTAAGTTACAAGAAATTATAAGGATAAATCTATTATAAAAACGTACAAAAGCCTAAAATCCCTTTATTTATTTTAACCTACAATCAGAAATATTACTATTTATGAATACAATTAAGTAAATATCTTACATTGTTACCAAAATATCCTTTCAGCGAAAGGAAAATTATATTTGAACTGATAATACTTGAAGAGCAATATCGCTGAGAGCTCAGAAAACCACTCGGTACAATCTTGTTGAAATTTATTACAACAGACAAGACAAGTCGTGTTGCTAAAACGGTGGAAATTGTCCCATCAGGCGTTAATAGGGTTGAGTGGTAGTTTTCAATAACTGAGTACACACCTCATTTTGATTGGTTGCTCTGAATGGTAAGGGGGTTAAGCGGTCTGAGTATTTTTTAAAAGAGTAAAGAAAAGTTTTACGAGTAATATTTTTCTTACTTCAGCCTCATTTTTAGTGTTTAGAAAAAAATGTAAGAAGAAAGATTTAAGGTTCTGCAAAAAATACTGAATTATTTATATTAAAAAACGAAATTAATAAAACTATATTCCCGGGGTTTGAACTCACGCCCTCGTGATTATCCGTAGAACAAGCCACCCGTCCACGGCTACTAGAAATGTAGGTATGCGCGAAAATATCAATTGTTTCTACGTGCATCTATATGTTTGACATTCATTTATCATTTTCTTGTAATGGTGGAGATAATTCAGTTACTCGTAATATGGTACGGTTTTATTTATTTTAAATTGCGGAAACCACAAGAAACTATGCAGAGGGTCAAGAATGAAAGAAAGGTTACTAAATTAAATTACGAAAATAAACGCTAACACAGTAGGATTCCCTGTGTCATAGGAGACATGTACAACACAAAATAACACATCACTAACACCAACGCCCCGAGGACAAACATTTATCTGGTACAAAAAATCTGCGCCGAGAATCGAACCGGGCCTCTTAGTTAGGTGAGAAAGGGTCACTACAAAGTTATTTCTTATTTTTTCCGAATTTTTATTTACACCTAAAATAAGCCATTTATAACGCTTTGACATAAATAACATGCAATTTTAAATTTCTAAATGCTCAATGCGTTTACAATTTAATGCAACACACTATTTATTCTATACAAAGAGCACATGGACCCTCATCGAGTGTGGTTCCGGTCAGAACGCTACAATATTTTATCTGCGCTTCTGTGACTTAGTTCAATAAATTACATTCATTCATATTAATAACTTTAAATCAATAAATATTCCAATACATTAACTTTGTACGATTATGAATAAAAATCATAGAGCAAACAAAACAGTCTATACACATATAATATTGTTTAAAATAAAACTAACTGATCGATGTATATATTATGTATGTACATATATATGTACATATGTATATAATTATGTATACGTGGAATATTTTGAGAAAAGCTTTTATTGGGCGTACCTATTTATTTAGCAATAAATCTTTTGACAATGATTAATGGAATTTTTGTATGCGTTTCTAAATCAGATTACGTTTAAACCGATGTAGGTATTATTGTTGTAGTAAGATTATGGTACTTATTTAAGTTTATTATATTTTAAACGATCCACGAAGATATGTCCAATGCAATCTCTGTTCTCTTCATTTATTTATTTTCCATTATTTCTTGGCCGATGACCAGTGACGATTTAGATGCCATTGATGGTGGCGACTGTAACTGAGCATCAGATAGATCGTCTTGTTATCGACTAATAAAAATCCTCTTAAAGCTTGAAGCCAATTCATAATAGCTACAATTTCCTAATAACGTCCGTTTAAATATTCGTGTGCTCATAGTTCCGATTCGCGCAGTGGCTCCGTTATCAAGCTAATGCCCTCCGTGAAAGCCGCGCCTGTAACAAGCCATGTCACGATAACGCCGAACAATAGATTTCAATTACTCTCTTCCTTTATTCCTTATCTTCGTAATTGTTACGATATTACTTCGCCCTATCTCCAAGTATTATGCCCAAATCTAAATTGTTTTTTTTTGTCATGTAACCGCGTAGCACGACCCAAGGATTATTCAAGGGAAACGAAACCTTAGCCTAGGGCGGTTTACTGACCTTTCCGCTGAAACTTTTCTATTCACAAAATAAAAACATGCTGAATTGGCTTATAAAGCATAATCTTTACATATGAACTTTACATATTCGTCTTCAATATGTTTCTCACTGCTAAGCTTTTGATGATTTGACTTGACTTTTTTAATTGGAATGGGTAATTTCAAACGTTTCAAATTATGATTTGGCTTCTTTCCTTGCAATTGTAATAATTGATAGCAAACGAGCGTGCAGCACGACCCTTCCATTTTCACCCATGACAACTGTGACCAACCCGGAACAAGACTCAAACACGATTGTTGTTAAAACAATTATTACCTTAGTACCATTTGTACCGTACAAATGGTACTAAGTACCGTGGCGGGCGGAGTTTCTATCCGGAGTACACTCTATAGGCTACCAATACTATAACCTTCATGCTAACTTTTTCCATTATCATTGACTTATTATTACTATAAGTTAATGATCCTAATAGCGTTAGATCCGTGATAACATAAATGTCAAGTGTCGACTCTAATCTGTTATGTGGTTCAACAAACAGACAATAATAAAAAATGGTTTAGTCTTTAAGTCGATGACAAATAATAATAAAACTTTAATGACCATAAAAGTACATTTTAGTGGAGAGCCGTCTCCCAGAAAAGCGTGAACTGTGGCCTGAGAGCCAAATCCTTCCCATTGAGTATGTTCAACAACAAATCTGTTTATAGTATTACATTTAATATGTTACCAATCTTATTTATATAAAAACGTAAATAATATGAGATCGCCTTAAATAGGCTAAGTTTAAGTTAAGCAAGTTTGAGTTAAGTTGACAAAGCCTCCCAAGACAGATTATTAGTAGGTATAGATTGGTTGGAAGGATTGGACAAGGGAGCATGCCAACCGATAACAAGGTCCCAGGTTCGCTTACCGGTGGAGACAGGTGTTTATGAGACAAATAATAATTTGTGTACTCAGTGAATCTATAGTAAACAGCGAATCCTAGTGCAGAAATTTATGCATGTGAGCATATTGAGCTTTAAAAAATAAAGTTTAATTGTTTGTTGTTCAGAGCTTGTGATTTAAAAGTTTATTTAAAACTGTCCAAATATTTAAATGCTACAATACCTATTTGTTAATTGATTAAAATTCGTATCAGTTTAAACTGATGTTTTCGATACATATTCTAACAAGTGCATGGTTGAATGAGTCGCGACGATCAATCAGTTATCAATTGAAAATATTTTTGCCGCGGGTGTACGTATTACTTGCCTAATTGTTTTCGAGTTTATGCACTTTATTATACAGACAGATATAATCCAGTTAGGATCTCAGGCTATAATCCGATAATAGTCCGAATAATTTTGAATCGATTTTAAAAAGGAGGATATCAATTCGTCTTTAGATCTCTGTGCTTTTTATGAGATTTTGATGTCCCATTTTAATTTGTAAATGAGGCATCAGAACTGATATAAAAGACGTTTCACATCAAAATCTTGAGTCTTTGTAATTTAATACTTAATAGGTGCGATTATGAGTTCAAAATCAAAAATTGCCAGTAACAATATTTATGACAAAGAGAAACTAGTACTAAAAGCCGCGATGCGCCGATCAATCAGAGCTCGCCCGAGAGCATGTTCCTAGTGCATCAGCGGAATTAATGGCTGTTGTTGATGGCCGTTTTTATTAATTGCTATTTGGATCTAACGATGAGAAATAAAAAACGCTGTTAGCCTGCATACTTATCAAATAATTCTACAATTTGTTCGGTATTTTTAGCAATTTCAATTCAGATATATTCATATAATTATGTAGGTACTTACTGTGTACGCCCGTAATTTTTTGCTATGTATCGGAAAGGAACTTTATCATTTAGAAGAAACGGCGAAAGAAACACCTGACCATATCCTGTTTCTGTATGTAAACTTATCTAAAATGTAGGGTTTAGAGGAACACATAGTCAGAGCGTTTTTGGCGGGGCCTTTTGCGTGCCTTCAGATGTAATTGTAATCTGTAATCATAATTACATTTTGTACGTAGATACTACATGTAATTCTAGTACACACATAATTTTTGAAAATCAGGAATTGCACTCGTTTCTAGACTTCTTTTATAAGAAAGGTCACTGCAGTTTAACTTCATAATAACAAGTGCAAGTACCATTAGGAATGTAACCCTTGTTACATTAGAATGTCTCTGTCTTAGCTTAGCGAGGTAAACGGCCAACTACAGTAATGAGGCAAACCCGTAACAAAGTTAATGACAATGCTTTGTTTTGGTTACAATTATATTTAGTTTCGCATACAGAAAAATGCAGAAAATAAATATATTATTAAGCTTATAACCTTCGTAACTGCTTCGTAGCTGCTGCTATTTATTATATTATCTGACACTAACAGTCCCCCCAATACGCATATCTACTAACGAACTGACTAACAAACAATCTTAATAACATTCTGCTGTCTGGACGGATAGCGAACGATATAAGAGCATGCACTGTATGCAGCACCACCCATGAAAACTATGTTCGACGCAGAACAACACTCAAATCGGGACTATATTATATGTTATATATTGTATATTATATAGGACGGTTAGTGCAGTGAGCAGACGGTGCTATCTGATATGAGCTGCTATTTACTTACATTCAAATGTTCATCATAACAAGAACGACAGTTCCCTTCATTCACTCTCCCAAAACAAATGATGTAAAGCGACGATAGAGTGGAACGAAATTGAATTCATTTAGATCATCCATCAAAGTCTCTCAAAAATAAGAATTATTTATTCTTGTTTCATAAAAACCCTCTTAACGCTAAGCAGGGCCTGTTTTTAATGTTTTTCTTAACACAAAGCGAAAACGAAAGATACATTTGGCTTCACAAAATAAAGTAAAGTAAATAATGTAGGTATGTATGTATTATGGAGGTATGTATTAGGGCATTAGTACCGCGCAATCTTGCTTCGCTTAGAGATACCTACTTATTTTCTTTTTAGTATAATTAATGTTATGACGGGATTCTTTAAAAGGATTTTATGTTTGTAAACTAATGGAAATAGACCGAACACTAAATGCTACTCCAATCTTACTACAAAAACATCGTGACAAACACATAAAAAAATATTGTTACGGGATTCATCGCTCTAATAAATACGCGCAATGATAGTTTTTCCTAATATTACAGTTTTTATAGATAGACAAAATTGTTAAAAGAGGACGCATATAAGGTGAATGACGTGCAAGGGTTATTTGTCTGCCTTCCGGTACCACCTTCCTTCCTTAATCGATCGTAAAATGTTTTTCTAGTGTTTCGGTCACAGGGTCAAAAAGCCAGAAATAATGCGAGTCCGTCGCTTCTTTGTTGCCCGCAACACATTGGAGATGTCTTTGGAGACACTGAAGGTTACCGTGACCTCCGAGAGACTCGACTGCTCGTTTCTCAGTTATTCATACTAAAAAGTCAGAAGTACCTACCTAAACGGTATCACTTAAAAGTTTGATACATCCCAACATTTCTTTGTTCTCTCAAATACTAGGTAATACGAAACTCCTATCCTTTAAAAGTAAGTCTCGGTGGGAAAAGTAAAAAAAAGATAAACTTGTTGCGGACCTCTCGGTCTATTTGCTGAACGACGGGTTGATCTTTATACGAAATGAAAAAAGTTCTGCCGCGACGTCCCACGCCATCACATTTGTACAACTACCCTATGAGTAGGGTTGCCAATTTAGTAAAATAAAGAGAAAAACTAACGGATCCAGTGATGTACGTATCCCTAAAAAATGTTTATTTCTTTTTACATACATACCAAAATAAACATAGCTGGTTCTTGTTTTTATTATTATCTCTCTTCTCTATTTCAAACTGACATTTTCTAAATATTTACCAACTGTTCTGCGAAATGCAGGCGAAGACCTAAACAAGTCTAAGCTTCGGTCCGAAGCATATTGAGTCATTGAGCAAGGTTAACGTTTCAGCGGTGATTTAACCAATGCCATCCTACACAATGAGACTGCAAACAATATTCAGCAATATTCATTCCAACATAGAAGGGTGGCAAAAACTACCAGTCAATTAATGATATGAATGCCTTGAATGATAATGATAAACATTCCTTGGAGGAATGAGCTTAGTATACAGGTGGATATCCAGCAAAGTATCTGCACCTACTGCATAAAGTACAACCACTTTAAAACCTTTCTTTTGGAGTTATGTATTATGTATCAATAATAATGCATTAAATACAATTCTCTGACCAGTGGCCAATAATCCGACGTGCTCCTTAATTATAATCATACATATTCAAAGCTACAATGTGGATATTGAAGATAATAGTTACATGTTATATCCTAAAATACACGTTTGTTTTGTCAACGGTTAAGCAAATCCAACTGAAGGAGCTTCTCAAGTGTTTAGTAGTCGTGAGATATAATATGTATTTATGTAGTTCATGATTGGCTGACATGAGACTTTGATTTGTCACTTATGACATTTCCAGACATTTTTAAGATCGACGTCAAACTTTTGGTATTGAGTATATCATAGATACATCATTTACATTCATTTTGAAGATTTCGAACTTTACCTTGCGCGACCTGATATAATTATGTACATCGGATGAGTTTGTATCAATATGAGATACCAGGATTAATACAAAAGAAGAAAAGACAAAATTGAACCTATTTGAGAACTTTTCACAACGAAATGAAATTCAATTTCAAGCTTGCGAGAAGTTAATTCAACGTGACATTATTGAACTTTTCGTAAAGTCGCAGTTCGGAGTAGAAAATCCCGATATGAAATTATAACCAAGGTGAGGGCAGTCACGTAATGATGTGTCAGTGGCCCGACGGAAAGTGACTAGAAGATTGGATTCGTTTCTTGGCTACAAACGTTAATTGGTAAAATCAAAGGATTGGCCATAGCGTTGTTTGGCTGATGTGAAGATTGCACCAGTAATGGACACTGAAAATGTTTTGAAATAAAAATATGTTCTTATTTTATTATTCGAATTTGGTATATGTACCTACCATTTGCACATATCATAAAACATAATTTTAGTAGGTAATGTGAAAGTTTGAGATTGGACTTTAACTTAAAATGAAATCGAGTTAAGCCTCCTCTCCTGTGATATTAGACAGAAATATACCAGTTGTTAATAAGAATAGAAATATAAAAAAATATCAATTTAATTGACTAAGAAATGACAAATATTGAATTAATAATAAATTCCCAATTAAGTACCTTCTTTAACACTTTTTATAAAGTACCTACCTATTAGAATTTCACAAATTCAGTGTGTAAACGACTTTAAAAATATCGAGCATTTTTTTATTTAGGCGCTTACGTAACTTTACATGATTGTCCGTCACTGGTACAAGTACCTTATTATTCTCATCATCATCCCAACGGAAGCTCCGAATATCTAGTTGCCACACCGATTGGATTTGCCTTTGTGAACGTACGATCATGAACGGCAAAGGGCGAAAGGTCGAATTGCCTTTGTTTCGATGAATAGACCTCATTATTCCATATATTGGGCCAGTTTCATATTCGTCGAAATGACTATAGACCTATAACATAGAGAGCTTTTATTGATGATATTGTTAAATTCAAACCGGCACATGTGTTCGAATTAATAGTTATTACAGCGTATATTAACTTATAGTACTCGTATTAATTAATTTATAATGGCTGCAACGTGCAGTATTGCTATTAATTGGATTATCATAAATTAGTTTAGATTGACATCTTGTAATAAATTTGTAACCGCTATTAACGCAGTACCAGCTGTGTTAGTCCGTTTTAGGCTTTTCACTGTCCCATGGCTCCATAGTCCAAGGCTATGGTATGATTCGCGAAACCACAGAGGTTCTAGTCTTTGGTGGCCTGCGTGGGGGACGTACTCGTACAGGTACGCGATTAAAAAATATACCTACTGGCTTCAATCCATTAATATTTAATACAAAGAAAATATAAAATCTTCATGCATTAAATAAATGTGCTTCTCAAACATTTCTAACCATTTAGATACAAATAATATTTTAAAGACTCTTCATTCGATTAGAAGCTGGCTATAATTAATTTATCTTTTAATTTACGTACTTTAGTTACAGTAAACACGTAATTCGCGTTAATTTAATTTCACGTCTCAAACAAACAGCTAGATACCTACCCAAGAAATTCGCAATAAACTGGAAAATTTATTTAGGCGGTAAGTTGATTGATTAAGTGGGAGATGAGGCGTCTGAAGACGACGCGGATATCTTGCCGTTTAAAACACAATCAATATCCGCTACGAGGTACGAGCGCTTGTCGTATGTATCTTAATGCCTCGGTTAGATTACATCTACTTCAGATGCATATCTATTAGAATATTTTAATGTTGATCGCTCGGTTCAAAGTCATTACATAAACATAAAACAAACGTTTTATAAATTACGAGAGTATAGAGTGTAGAGAATTGGCAGTTATAGTATACATACATAATGTCTGAAATACTGTAAAGTACATGATGTACAACCTACTATGATAATGTAGTAATTACTAATGATAAATACTATGATAATGTACAACCTACGCCTACACAAGGGCTAGGGCTAGGGAAGGACTTTTACAATTAAACTCTGAATCGTGATCAAAATTATTGCAATAAATGGGGGTCGAATTCAGACAACATAAATACTACTGACATGGTGAAATGAACCTTCAAGCTACAAGCTACAATAGGCTCGTTATTTTCGCTTGTAGGTACATACTACATTACAGTAGTTGCAATCAACTTATAGGAGGTATGTTGTTAACAAACACGAACAACAACAGTCCCGAGGGGAGGCGCACTTGTTACCAACTCCAATCACTGGTTCAGTCGTTTCGATAAGTCAACAATATTAAACTACGAGTACAAGCTTTGTTAATTTTAAACGAACATTTTACGAGTACGTTTAGACTGTGCTCTCATTTAAAATAATACTACTAACTAATTTAACTAACTTAATTACTAGTTCTCTTACCCTGTAGCCTTATTAGTTATCGGTCTGTGAATAAAGGGTTCCCGGGCCGGGGCAGATACTCACGTGATAGATAAATGTTTGTTCACGCGTCATGTGTGATAGTGATGTATTATTAGTGTTGTTCACGTTCATGCCACCCACGACACAGGGAATCCTAGTGCGGGATTATCGGTGTAAGTGTAAGCGTTTATTATTATTAAAGTGTGATGAGAAAACTTATAAAGTACAGATTTCTAAAGCAAAATCAGTACCAGTAAATGCATCACCAATGCGTTGAAATAAAGAAGAGAAAAGGTACTGGCTCTCAAGCTCCCAAACGGAACATGATAAGTTGTTTGGCGGCCGACTCAAGCAACAGCAACGATAGCTAGTCGGGCAAGCTATAGGCTGGGCGTATGCTGGAATGCAGGCGACGCAGTACAGCAAATCACAGATCAGTACACCTCAGGGCAGTTGAGGCAGACATGTGCCCCCTCCGTATGCTGCGACGCAACTCATTCGCATCTTAGCTAGTACAAAGAATAGACGTTTGACAATGATTCTATTAAACGTTCTGTCATGACTGTCATTGCAACAAAACTATGCCGCGCGTCGCGCTGGAATCTGTGCCGGCTCTACAACGGGACGCAGAGCAGGACTGACACATGTCAACGTCTGACGTGCCTGCGTCACAGCATACGTAACTCAATGACGTTCCATACTTTACAAAATCTGCTCAGTTGTGCGCTGCGTGGAACTGTGTCGCCTGCGTTCCAGCATACGCCCAGCCTTAGGGCGCGTTTATTATGACACACATGATCGTAGCGCGCAGTCCGCGCGAAAGCTATCACGTCGTCTAAATGGGGCCTTACAGAAAGTTAAACGAATTTGAAATCAGAACACAAAAACAGTTCACAATTAATCCTCGGAGGGTGGTATCTAGCAGGTGGTAACCCCCACTACCATGCAAACTTGTTTGACGCTAAACAGCTCGAACTCCAATATTTCGTTGGCAAAACATTTGGGCCAAGACCCAAGACGCTAGTGGCTGACCTACTTTGCATGTTGTCTCCTTCATCTTTTATCTAACTATATTAGTATCGCAGATTTATGATGTCATGAATAAATATGTATATAATGTATGTAATAACAGACAGACAGACAGACAGACAGCGGAGGCATATTGGGCTACCCCATATAAGTTTCCATTTGTCACCCTTTGTGTAGGGTACCCTCAAATGTCAGTAAAGAGAGTTTTAAAATTTGTAGCCGTTCATAAAGTCTTGGCTTCCGACTTTCTGTGTCAAAATGTAATTGATCAAATCAAAATGTCAGAGAATCGACCTAACCTAATTCCATCAGATCAGTCATCACGTACACTGATCCGTTTATTCTGATAAGCGCGCCATTTAAAGATTTTTTATGAATATCCGTCGAGACGGGCCCAATTATAATTTACATTAGCATGCAGATTGAAAGCCGGGCCATTTTACCTGACTCCTTCTTTCTGTTTAAGATTGTTATCTTAATTGATTTTTGAAGATCGCAAGATTCAAAAAAATGGAAACTAGGTGTAGTAAAATATTAACGAGAATGTTTGGTCCGGTCGTTTCACTTGCAAACATAATGTAATAAATGGATGATTTGTATGTAATCTGGAATATGGAATAACTTTACAATATCAAACGAGGCCATGATCATGACATTCCATTTTCACTAAAGACATTGGTTGATTTTAAATAAGTTACTTACAAAGTATAATATAAAAGCTTTTAAATTGTACCAAAAACCTCGCCCAACCTTAAAATACTTAAACGTTATCCTGAAAAATAAATGTAAATGAATTTATTAATTCACTAGTGGCCTCCTCTCGCTTTAAAATCATAATAATCATTGTTAAGGGTTCTATTGCGTTAGTAGGTAAAGACCCCGAGTAAAGGTTTTTCTCATTATATTACATGTACAGACAGCGATCAGTTACAGATTTATTATATGTATAGACTGTAGACCTGTTAACTCGCCCTCGCTTTGCTTTTCTAACTTATCCCTTACTTTTACGTTTACAAATAACAGCAGTATCCAAACCAAAGGATTTAAGATAGATAACGAGCATGCAGCACCATCCTTCCGCTTTCGCCCATGAGAACTGTGAGCGATCCAGACTATAGAGTGCTATAAATTAATTATTTATTGTACAGACATTAAACAGTTATAGGTTTATTATATGTACATACTTGTGAATTATCTCACTAGACTTTCTATTACGAACCCTACTTAGTAAGGGTTGGAATGAATGCTGTCAATTGTTATTTGGACTTTACAACAACGAAAAAATTAATTCTCTCATCAAAGCAAGAAGAGAGGATCCGAATAGTTCAGCCGAAGCTCATTAGTGTGCGTACGTGCATTCCATGAGCAAACAGCGCAAAACGTCTGTCTGTACGTTTGTCATTATGTAGTTATGCGCGTTACACGGCGTTGTTTGCACACGGACAATACAAACAAATTGAGCAATCAACACAGACCGGGCATATGGATCATACAGTCTGTAGTATGTGGAGACACGTTGTGTGTTTGCGTAAAATGATGTGTTTCTTAAGAGGAAACAAGTATTTGGGATAATAAATATTAACATTTTTTCAAGAAATGTAGCAATTTGCATTGCAAAAATCTATATGGTGGAACAACGTTCGCTGGGTTAGTAATCTCTAATAATCTAATCAGCAGAAACGACGCGAGGGCAACTACATATTTTTTAATTACACTCCCCGTTCAGCCTGTTTATGATAACATAATTACGTGCACAGCAATAATTATTCCCACCGTGTCGCATTGTTTGCGAACCAACGCCACATACAAATCGAGCAATCAATACCATCGAGTGATGTGTGCGGGCTCCCATTGTAATTTTGATACGTGGTTTATTTCTCTCATTAACATAATTGTACGCCAAATTTAATAAATATACCACTAATTTTCACATTCCTATTAGTATATTAATACAATACATTGGGCATGTATCAATTAGTGGTTAATTATTAGTCATAAGATATAGCGACAAAAAAATAACAATATACAACCTTAGACATATGAAGACCCGTATGGCGCAATGGTCACCATGCCGGACTGTCGTTCAAAGGGTCCTAGATTCCAGGGTTCGACTCCCAGCGCGGCGAAATCGAAATCGAACCCAGTAATTTGAACGATGAGTTTAAATTTCTATTCTCGGTTTGGGAGTCTGCTTGTTTTTGTGTGTTGTCTGTGGCACCCACGATACAGGGATTGTTAGTGTAGTGTAGTGGGGGTATGAGTGTTTAGTGTTTTTTATACTCGCTGTTGCATTTTGTTTCTGTTGCACTATCAGAGAGCCTGAAATAACGCAGCTCTGTTTTCTTTTTAGCTGGAAAGTCTCGATGGTGCTGTTGGTATTACTGATTTGGAGTCCATAGACGTGGCTAGTCAGCTAGCTCATGTGCTCATTTGTCGGCTATTTTCCACAAAAACTGATAGTCTGTTTGAACTCTACTAGATAATATACTTATGTCTGATGGCGAACAAGCGTTTATGACGTTTGGACTGATTTCTCCGGTAATCTTAATTTAAACAGCCTGGTTTAATATGACTATCTTAAATTACGAGGTAACATCTATGCTAAAGGCCCTAATGGACCTTAGTCTATATATACATAATATATATAGCTAAACCTTGAAATATGAATGGATGCCTTTTTATTGGCGATGGAAATATGAGCAGCAAGCAAAGCCACTACGAGGAGGATGATTCGTCGATTACTGTCGCGATCTATCATGTTCTCGGAGATCTCCTAAGCACAGCTTGCCATAAGTCTTACCGAATCAAACAACCTTTGACTTTTTCTCCTTTACCGTGATTTACGATTGAAGTAAAAGAAGATCGCAAAACAATATTGTATACCAGTAAATGATTTTTCATTTTATATTTCTCGCTTACTTTCAGCTTACAAAACGCAAACTAACAAAGAATTATATTTCTATTCGTGGAAATTAATCCCAAGTAAGAAAAATATTTTCCTGGAAAAAATCGGATTCGGGGGATTTCGAATTCGGGATTCTTCTAACTTTACATCCTTATAAATGTTAAACATGACCAATTATTATTCGAGAAAATGATCAAAAACGAGATTAAAAATATTACTTGCCAAAATACATCAAAGCTATTAAAACAATGACTCTTTGATTATATTAATAAGAAGCAATAATCACGAATCGCGTATAAGCCGCAGCGAAGGGGCAGCGTAGGAGAAATGGAGCATATGAAAACGCAGCATGTAAAATTCAATAAAGTTTGTGCGGAGCAAACGGTGCCAACAAATCGAGCTGAACAGAACGCTGCGCATCGGACAAATGAAGGAAACGCGACCGGAAACCGGCCGGAACGCGCGAAACAACACAGAGGAATCAATTTTACAATGCCAGAAAGGAGATGTTACGCCCGAGATGCCTCACACACTCACGTTCTTGCACTAGGATTCCTTGTAGCAGACTCGAGCAGACAAAAATAAGATATTACTAACACAAACCTCACAAAACAAACAAAATAAATACGACATCGCGGATATAGGAGTAACATTTTACTCGAGTCAGATATGAGTTTCACCGTTACGCTTATGAATTTAATTGGGTTGATTTATCGCTATAAAATGCATGAATCAACAAATAATCATTTGTCTATCACATAAATGTCTACCATGGCCGGGGAATGAGCACGGTCCCACTTCGCTCGACGAGCAAGGTTGACGAAGAATTGAGCTAAAAACAAATAAACGTTGGCTGATAGAGCCAGAGGTTAAGGTCACTGGTCATTCAGGCCGTCCATTGTTCAAAATAACGTGAACACTAAAGTAAATGAAGAAATAAATATAAACCTTTCATTACAATTTGGTAACCTTTCACAGTTTTTCTACTTTTTGAAATGTAAAGCTATATTCTTTTGTTTTAAGGACCTTTAACGATACGGAGATTTTTATAAAGTAAATCGATCAAATTCAGAGAACCTGGAATACTTATACCTTTTCCAACATTTAAAATTAAGAACTTCAAAGTTTTGATGATTATTAATTGGCCTTTGACTACGAGGAAGTAATGTTTAGGAACGAAAAATACTCTAATACTAATGAACAACTTAGACCTTCCATAAACCCACAATTGACCGTTTAAAATGTATCTGTAACCCTCACGCAACATCGTTGAACTTCGTAACAAAACTAAAACATGAAGCATCATTATCATGTTAAACAGTGACTGCTCGTGAAAAACAAGTATCAAACAATAAAGTTAGTGACAGAGCCAACAAATCGAGCGTGGGAGTCTAACTACGGCGAATAAATGTAGGAAACGTGGCAGGATGCCGGCGAAACTAGCGAAACACAACTGCGGAGAAATCAATTTTACAAAGTGAGAACAGAAATGTTACAGAATGTTGACTAGCATCCGGATAGTCGAAAGCATCTTGGCTGTGTAAAGATTATTTACAATATGAATATTATAGATCATACACGTTCAGTATTTTTGTGATTAAATATACCTAAGTTTTTTTAATCATAACATCACATTAGGATTCCCTGTGCCGTAGGTGTCTTTAACCCATACATCAAATTTTCACCTTACTGGAAACCTAGGACTCTTCGAACATGGCAGTCCAATGGTAACCATCGCACAATACTTGACTTGATAGGCTTCACAGAAAGATAATGATACCAGTAACAATATCAATTACTTAATAATAGTATTGATAATACAATTCATTAGCGAAGTCCTACCAAACATCGTAACAGTTAGTCGATCTATCATACCTAGCATACTAACTCCGACACTTGAACACAAACTCCATGCACGAATTATTCAATCGATAACGAACAGTTTATCTTCCAAGTTCATTGGTTGAAACTTGTAGCTTTACTACTGAAGTTACGAATATCATTTCTCTAATTACGAGGAAGTTCACGCGATTAACATCACGCCAAGTGAAGCCGCGCTATTCTTATTAACCGACTTCAAACAAAGAAGGTGGCTCTATTTTCGACGCCTATGTTTTTTATGTATGTCCAGAAATTTCTCCGTCACGTATAGACTGATTTTTAATTTTGTTTATTCCGAAAGCTGGTACAGGTCACGTAGTCCCATTAAAATTTGAGCGAGATTTGACAAGGACCTTTTGAGTTATCCTTAATAATGCGTATTTAATTGACTTTGATTGCATTGTTCTCATTTGATTAGTTGTCGATGTTGAGGTCGGTTTTTTGTCTTGTAAAAGTTATTTATTAACTGTAACTTTCCTAGTTTTGTTTCGAGTATCCTATGCCTTAGTACTCACACCTTAAAAATTGTTTAGATTGTATTCATTAACTAAATAACCGTTTTATTTTATTCCCTGATTAATTTATTAAAATCTTCGCATATATTTTTAATAAAATATTTTCCATATATAACTGTATGTGTTATGTATGTATATGTATATGTTTTACTAAATATATGTTGATATGATATTATGCAATAAAATGAGTTCACTATTGTGCAATTTATAGTATTGTATTGTATTGAAAAGTTGCGAACTAGCTATCTATAAAAAACGAATCAGTTAAAGTACGGTATGGATAAATGAAACATGGATTAATTTTCTTAGTAATTTTCAATTGACGCTTGTCAGAGTAACAAGTTATTTCAGCTGTGAAAAATAATTTCATATTAATTAAAAATGAATAAAAGTAAAACGTTTTTTTTTGTTTGCTTTATCAGCCATTAAACTTTTGTGATTAACAAATGAGCAACAACTTTCTCCCTTATCTCTTGGCCGGAAAGGGCTATAATGAAATAGTAGTAACAATACAATTTAAATGCTTTTCGTTAGTCGCTGTCGCTGGAACGGTTGCCGTTCAAGTTAACCCGAACAACGACCCGCGGCAATACAACAATAATTTTCAGGCAATGATCAGATATAATCTCAAGATACCGTTACGTATACCAACAGTTATTAGTTTGCTGGTGGCGTTTGATTAAGTTAAAACACGAGAATAATAGTTACTCTCGTATTGATTTACCTCGCAATAATATTATGTACGAGTGCGAATGGGACTCTTAGGTTACCCTGCGATGTTTTCCTTCACCAAAGAAGGTGAATAAGTTCATAATAGACCAATAAAAGTTTTAAGTGAGTAAGTACGTTAGTAAAAAGAAAATGAAGTTGAGTCCAAGAATCTAACCCAATTACATCGTGGAAACCGTATGAATAATGAAGTAGGAAATAATAAGGACCTATAGTAGAAATTGTACGCATACACAACTTAATTAGGTCAACTAAATAGAATACGTAATTCATTCCGATGAATTATGTCTGCGACACCGAATATATTTATGTCCCACTTATCTATTAAATCAATTGGTTATTTTTGAACGGATAAAGGGATTTTTTTAATGGAATAAATAGCAAACGAGCATGTCCATGATGACTGTGACCGACCTAGAAAAAAACTCAAATCGGGACTAGGATTCTTAGTCCAGTTAGCAGAGGGTGTTATGTTTGTTGGTTATTTCGTTAATACGTATGAGAACTTGCTATTCTTGAGGACTAAGAAGGTCACCTAAAAATTAGAATAATCTAATCCTTAATCTTACGTACATGGTTTATCTTCATATTCTTTTTTAAATGTCAGTGAAGTGTTCCTATCTCCACTTATCCTAGTAGGTGGACTAGTAACCTTTAGTTTTTAGAGTAAAGAAAAGAATTATGATTAGCAATATGACGTTACAAATCAAGATATGAACAAATTGCTGCGTAGTGACGGGATACAAATAGATAAGGATAGAAATACATAAGGATTATCTTCGAATTTTCTAGACTATAGAAGGTCTTTATAAGTTTCTAGATAATTTCTCGTAATTACGTATGTCTGACAGAGATTTAATGGAAAAGAGTTCGTTACAGCCTCCGGCGCCAGCATTTTACGGAACATTCGCTCCATCGCAGCCTTAAATTCTCTTAAATTAAATTAGTGCTTTATTTATAGCCTGAGCTAAACGTATGCAAAGAAAATTCGCCTTAATATCCTCCATTTGTCTTGTAACTAAATATCGTTTTAGAATGTAATCTACGTGATATACGATTCCATTGTTGGTTGCTAAGTAATATGCCCGCGGCGTGTAATGGTAGTTGAGGTTGATGTACCACATATTTGTTTTATGAACGTGATATTAGGTATCCACCGAATTTTACATGGTCTTGATATATTTGTCTTCGTCCTTTTCAACAATTTCAAGATCTGGTAGAATTTCTATGACTTTCTCTTTTCCAACTATTTCAAGGTTTCTTACCTTTTGTACATCCTAACAAAGGAGAGAAAATCATGCTTAAAGTGCTGGCTGTTAGACTGATGTTATATGATTTATTTATCTTGAATGCTTTGGGTATGCGCATCGACATTTAACAAGAGAAACCTTGAGTGCCTGCCAGGTTGTTTACTACTGCATGCCATCGAATAAAACTACGAAAGTATTGTATGGTGCTTTAATGGAATATTCAAATTTCCGCAGCGGAAGTCGGTCAGGGCGCCATCTTTATTCGATCGTTTGGCGAGAGGCCCAACTGCGGCATTAGCTAATGAAACGCTCCGCAAATGAGAGGGCCCGCTGCCACCGCCGGGGGCAGATCACATATTGGGGACATTATGACACCAGTTACAGATAAAATATCAAACGTAGAAAACAGATTGTAAATGTACATACATACACAGATACAGATAGTCTAGCGTTACCTATTACGGCGTTGTAACACTGTATTCAAAAGTTTTAAAAGGAGAAGTTATCTATATAGCGATTATATTTTTTGTTATGAATGTTCAAATTTTTACTTTACATATTTTCCGTTTAAAGCTGAAGTACAATATTTCTAAGACTTATGTTTCTTTTGGTGATGCATTTAATGTCGTTGATGGCCATAGCCGATTTTGACTATTTACCATCAGCGGGCTTGTCTGCTTGTATGTCGGCTTACGACCTACAAAAAATATCTCGGTACTATTGGTGACGTCAGAATAATTTCCCGAAGCAAACCGAGGACGAGTGCCTAGTAAATATAATTTGGAATAATGTACAAAATGGTAGAATAGGTTTATACGCGGGGGACGGCACTCAGTAAAAGGAATGTCTCCCTCGGGCTAAGCTATGTTCGGGGACAAGTTTGCCAGGGGTTCGAGAGCAGAATGTTTGGGAAGGTTTCAATGTTACGAACAAATTGCAAAATAAATGATAGATTGAATGAAATATTATCAATGATTACCGAAATTATCAAAACTTTTTTTTTGCGTGAATCCGTGCGTTTCTCGTCATTTTTTTAAAGGAAGCAAACATAATAAAAGAAATACTTTGTTACAAAAACAAGCAATTTCAGAAACTTTGTTAGCGATCCAGATAATATGGTCATATAAAATGTCAACAAAAAAGTAGATGCGCCATCTCATAGTAGTCACCGTAACCTAAGGCTGGCAGTCACGAAGACGTCGTCAAGCCGTAATAAAGAAGAAAAAAACATTGAAACAGGTGGGGAACCTGCTTTTTACAGCTTCTTCGATGCAACTGAATCACTATTACACAGGGTGATATAGAGCACAGCTACATCCAATTCAAAGGCCCGACATTGTTCGTTGTTCAGAAAGGTGCATTACCCCCAACTTGAAATCGATGGAACCACTTACAACCCAAACGTTACCTTTTCTTATTCTCCTTATCTGCGTAATGGCAGTCTGAAATAGAGCTATTTAGCAATAACAACGCCTCGGCCGCAGATATCACTTTAAGCAATAAAAGCACTAGAATAGTGCGCTCATTAAAGTAAAAGCGAATTTAAGTTATGGACTACGAAAGAGATTCTTTGCCTGCAGCGTAAACATCTCTTTGATAGGGTGCCTTTTTTGTAAATGGGTTTGAAGCTTGGCCCATTCTTCACCGTTTTTGTTGTGATTAAAGTAAAGTATTGCACTGTTTCAAATTTTTTACTGTAACGGGTATTCACAAATTACTTTTTTTATTAATATTAATTCAATAGACCCAATTACATGATGATTACACGTTATGATTAAGATATTGATATTAACCAATTGAGCCAAAATATAAAAATACAATTGAAAAATCGTGATTATCCGTTAGACTCGTTAGAGTTTAATTACTATCCGTGATGAAGCTAGTTAAATTATTATTTTATGAACGATTTATATTGGAACAATGATATATTACACTAGATACGCCACCAACGCTCCTAACGCGTGCAGTGGAAACGGACCGACGTCGGGCCGTTGCAATCAGTCGAGCTGTCGGCTGTCATTGTGAGCACACGTGTCGACTACATACTAAAAAAAAGGTAAAATGCCTTCTTGTGCATTTCGAAAGTGCAACAATTATGATAGAAAGGTAAAGAAAGAGGACGGTATATCATATCATAGGTAAATGTATAAAATTACTGAATTTTTAAATAGATTAATTTATAATTTGTAATTTTAATGAATCACAGCTTGTTTCCAAACGATAAAAGAGATAGAGCATTGCTTCACTCACAGGTGTAACAAAGATAACACATACGCTAAGATCATAGATTAGAGGCAACAATGCAGACAGTAGGTACAATAGGTAGACAAGAAATTGTTAGTGTAACGATGAGATTTTTTTATGAATTTAGGCTGAATTCTTTTGTTTCTACGTTAAGTAAACCGTTATTTTTTTAATGTTCCGCAGATTTCCTACCAACAAGGTTAATCAACAAAATTGGATAACTGTTGTGCGGAGACAAAGATGTGAATATTATTTAATGCCTTCAAATTATAATAGGATTTGTAGTAACCACTTTAAAAATGAAGGCAAATATACGTCAAGAAAAGGTTTGACATAGATGACAACTTAATTTAATTCATTAATTTAACTCATAATAACCATGATTTTACATCTAAATCATGTGCTGCATTAAAAACATATTTCACTTATACCATAATATTTTGTTTTAATTTTTTTATATAATATTTTCTTACTTATAATATCTTTATAATAAAACCCCCTGTTCAAAATGCTGATTCTAATACTTAGACGACGGTTAGATTAAAAACTAATATTATGGTTCTGGAGTTCATCGGAAGTGTGAGAAAATTGCAGGACAAAATAATCATTCTCCTTTGTAATGTAGTTGTAAGCATTTCTTTTTTAAAGATGTGCCGAGGAGTTTCTTTCGCCGTTTCTATTTCTCCTCAAAGATTTAAAAATTCAATATTTAAAGACACCTTAGCGAAACGGTGGTAAATGCAAAAAAATTACGTTCATATTTTTTTTTTCATTATATTATTGCGTATTTATTTTATTTACAGAGAAATAATATAAAACTAGAATAATGAATAAAAAATATAGTAAAACAACTAAAATATATTATTAAAAGGAGTCCCTTTAGGCAAGGTTCCGAAGATACTTGCAGCGTTCCCCTTTTGAATAGCTACCTATACTAATTCTTTGTCCAAGGTAGCTGCCAGATCTTCGGTCTCCTGTGACGTTGACTAACCTTTTTGTTATTTCCTTAAAAAGCTATTTCTTTTGTATGTATCCTACATGAAATAAATGATTTGAGTTAGAGTTTATGAAATTGCTGTTTTTCTCTCTCGCAGTAATTAGTTTCTAATTTAATTTGTTTTTATTTAATTTTTTGTTTAATGTAAATTTAATTTAATGTTCTTTTTTTCTTATGATCCTTAATCTTAAATGTTAATATTATGTACTTCCAAGAGTCATAGCAGTTTTAGGCATAAATCATTCTAAGAATAAATGTCTCGTCTGTTACATTTATCTATGACACTTATGGTTAACGCCAATAGACGTCAGTGCAATATTTCGGTTGCGTTTGTCAGGTTCATTTTTCATATAAGTAACATGTCTACCTCTTTTTACTTATAATGTCATTGTATTGGAATACATTTTGAATGATTTCACTGTGTGAAAAGCCTTCACAACATTTTTCCATAATTTTTGTCCAATGCAGATTGGCTTCAACCCATTAATGGCCCACTACTGAGCACGGGTCTCTCCTCATACCTGAGGAGGCCTAGAGCATACTCCACCACTCTGCTCCATTGTGGATTGGTGGAGGCAATATAGTGGAGGCAATGCAGATTAATAGAGCTAAAAGTAAAAAATAATTCCTTAAAAAGCAAGTAAATAGAGTTTCCTGTATAAATTTACTATCCGAACTTACACTTGTCAGGTTTTTTCTCATACATAGATAATTAGGGTCGGAGGTCGCCCAGAAACTTGTAGTGGGACGGCCGCGCCCGGCCATATTTCAACCACTGTTGATTTTTATGGTTGTTTAAGCAAACTAACGGAGCCCTCATAAATTTTTCCGGTCCGTCCATCCACGGTAGGCGTGTCCGACCTACTTCGTCCGTCAGTAATCTTGTATCCATTGTTTAACTGCAAGATTTATCTACGCGATTTTTCCTAGGAAACCATCTGGACGTAACTGCTTTTTCTTCCACTTTCATTTGTTTCAGGGTTCATGAAATGGTCCACTATTTTACAGAATCATGTAATCAACGGAACCAGGGAAACGTTATCTTTTAACTGATATGATGGTTCAAAGTTGTGGCTCTGGTAGATGGCGCTTATTTCTTAATTCAAAATCTAATCATTACCACGTCCTATATTTAAAAGCAAAGATTTTATTTAATCACGTGGCTCGCGTAATATATCATAAGTATACCGATGATAAATGACAGCTTTTTAGTACAAAAAGACCGCGAGCTAAGTTTATTTATAACAGAATCTTAAACAACGTCTTTAGAACAAGTTGTATTATAAAAAAAGGTTTTACATCCTTCGGTCTAAATTGACGACCCACGTAGCGCAATGGTTGGTATTCCAGATTGCCGTACAACAGTGGACTGCGTTCGATTTCTAGTCAGGTGGGAATTTGAGTGAGTGTAAATTTCTGTTCTCAGTTTCGGTGTGAGTTGTGGTCTTATGTGTAGTCCAAGGAATTAACGATGCAGGGAATCCGGGTGTGGGGCTATGAGTACGTAGCGCTATCTATTTATAGCACAATACATATAGTCGTGAAGTTAAGTGTTACATTCAATTTCATGTCCAATTTACATTCATGCAATACTGCAGTGTACATTCGTGCAATAGTGCCAGTCTTAATAACCAAGGGTATAACATGCTCCACAAACTAAGTCCTCTACTAAATTAATACGAGGTAAGAGGGCTTTCACAGTTATGAACTTATACACTTGTGTATATTTCAATTGCTAATCTAAACTGGTCTTGTAACGTAGAATACATGTGGAATAGAAACTTCTGAATTTGATAGCATTGTAATCGATGTGCATACCTTTTAAGACGTTTTGGATTTTTTTCATGTCTTGTGGACTTACAAGAACGACTATAACCTCGGCAATCCGTAATACGCAATTTTTTTTTTAGTTTAGATATCTGCGGTACGGAACCCTCGTACTGAGTTAGAAGAGAAATTGTTTTGCCAAGAACTATGCCTCCTGCATCTCCGTTTACATTCGATTATTATTTGTTGATATGATATTTTCTCAAAGCTAACATGGCACGTCAGCACACGTTTCTGATAAACTCAAGGCATAAGAAAAGGTAGATATTCCTGCTATCGTTTCGAGTCCATGTATCCCATTTCTATTTAATATCGTTGCTGTCTCGCATCGCCTCCGGCAGAACAGAGTGGTACAAGCGTTCGTACTAAGTTTAGAAACCGCCGCTTAGGCAGTAGCTAGGCAATTCGGAGTTTTGTGTTACTTATTCCACTGTTAGATTTATTTAAGAAAGCACACCCCAATTTCAAATTGCTTGTTCATGATTAAGTTTTGGTTTAAATTTTATATTGATTTTAATTATTTGAATGGATAATTGAAATTTAAAGTCATTTATTCTTATACATATCACTGAGACACGTATGCAAGTATTTTCAACACTAGTAGTGATTTTAAAGTTTAATGTTATTAAATTATCTCGATCGATGATCGTACAATGAATATACATGTCATAATTTGTAAAAAATGATGTGTAAGTAGATTATTATTAATGTAGAAGGAAATGTAGAGTAGAGAGGTGCTTTGCACAACACACACATACTCAAACCGAGAAAATAATTAAAACAATCATCATTCAAATTTCAGGTTCTTCTTCTACTCGAACCAGCACGGTCACTGTTATATCGTAAATAGTTTTGTTATTGAACGTTTATTGTTTTAACACGATTGCATTTTAACATACATTTGATTTGGAGATAAACGTCGAAGGATCGCAGTTTCAAGTGAATTAATGTGTTGGATAGGAAACAAAGACACAGTTGAACTGCTTCTACTTCGCCAGTGCGAAATACTCCAATATGTTACTAAACTTGTGCCATTATTTACCTGGAACTTTTCCTGATTCTACCCGCAATCAAATTTAAACGTGTGACATTGGAAACGTACGGGTATCTTATGAAGAGAATGAATTAAGGTATCAAAGTTTACATTTATATTTCCATTGTTACATTTACATGGAAGATGTAAAAGAAAACCTATTATTTGGGGCCCTTAGAAGATTTTTTTAAAAGAGCCCAAAAAATAATTGAAAGATTTTTTGTCTATTTGTCTATGCACGCACGCAAATCTCAGAAACGAATTCACTAATGTATATTAAACGTTAATATAATAGTACAAAATCGAATAGACGAAGTCTTTCATGATAATTGCACACTGTCAGCTCAATATCAGTAGCAAACGCGTGCGCGGCGGCCGCGCTGCAATCATGCGTGTCATAAAAAAGCTCCCTTAGGGTTAAATTCGAAGAAATATAATGCCTATTAATTTCCTCAAGAAACCAAAATTTATAATAACTAGAATTCCATTCTTAATTAAGTACCTACCTATGTTCCAGTGTTGGTATTTCCATTGAAGGCAGTTGTATAAATAAATGGAAATATTTATTTAAGTAATTCAGAACCTAGAGGATTTGTTTCAGCGAAATCACTTAATAATGCGGGCGGCCCGCCGGACGAGTAGGTAAATTCGCAAGGGTAGGGTCGGGATGTCCTTTCACGGCTTAATTCAGAAAAACCGTGAGATTGCCGGATCTTTATGTACTGTTTGCGAATCCGACCGTCGATGTTTCAACCCTTCAAGGCTTTCTAGTGGCTATAATATAAAATGTTATTTCGGGTGGGCCCCGGTTGTCGTTCAAGACTGGATGACAGGGAAGATATATTAGTCGCTATGTTGCTTCTGATGTTACCGTATATCCTAAACGTATAACGCGTTTAGAACATGTTTATTTTACAATTTCTGGGTCAGATGAAAATAAGTTAATGCCAAAAATTTTACGAGAGACTGTAGTTGGTGGTAGGGCTGAGGCCCAGCTGGCTGGTGACCCTCTCGCTTGAGTCAGCCGCCAAACGACTTGTCGTGTCCCGGCTGGGGGCTTGGAGCCAGTTTCTTTCTTTTATCTTCCTTCTTTCTCGGTAGACAAAGTATCAGTGACCCCTTTGAAGTTTACTGATGCCCAGAGGTTACGTTGACCCCCGATATCAAGTGGCTTGTCGGCTCGTTTTGGCGATTTAATGCTCTTCCGGGCTGAGGGAATGGAAGTCAAATATGACCATCGTCAAATGTTGTCAAAAATGTTTGCGTGCTCAAAACACGAAAAAAGTTATTATGAATATAGGTTGATATTAAACCAAGGACTTCCTTCGCAGTGCTCCATAGCCGGCTATAATAGAATTCGTTTGATGTTATGTCGTCAATTCCTCTTTAGGTATTCACTTCGAAATTGCGATTCGAGAGTAACCAAACTAGAACCTTTCTTGTTTACTGTACTTCAGACAGTCATCGAACATTCAGGTTTAGACGTAAGGCGGGTTTGTACCCTTATCTTGTTGACAGGCCTTTGAATGTAACAAAGAGACTCCTTTCCGTTTGTACATTTTGTGGACAAAAACACTTTTGCTGACACTTTTATTTAAAAACTCTTATAGAACTGAAGGTAATTTTCTTGAAGATTTTTTTGTTTCTCGACTTCAACGCAAAATGGCTACAATTTTTTCCAGCGATCAAAAAAACATCTACGTTACCCGAAAATATATTTTTAAATACTCTGTGGTATTTTAGTTTGAAAGCGATGTACTAAGTTTTTTTGTTAAATCAATATCAAACGAGTTGAGGAGTCACCTAGTCAGTCCTAGTGGTGTATTGAAGTTCTTGTAATTTCATGTAGTTCTGCATAATATTTCTTATGAAATATTATTGTATCTCTCGGAATTCATCCGGCTCTTATGTCTATACTTTAAAAGATTGAAACTACAATATATTTTTTTGAATAATGCTGTTATTTAATACCTTTATCTTAGTATCTTTACTTATAATTTGAACTAAACAAAACTTGTACATCTATGAGAAAATGTTAAGGTTTTCAAAGCCGTTTATTTTCAAATAGCGCTGGTCTAATTTAAAGTCGGGGTTAGTGTAATAAATAGGTCTCTTGTAATCCATGTTGATGCGGGCTCCAGACAGAGAAATAAATTGGACGGAGCGTGAGGTCGGGGACGCGTTCCGGAGTCTTCCGACAAATGATCGGACTAACTGGAAAGTTTCAATTATTAACGACTCACTCACCCAGCGTTCGGGTTTCCGTACTGAAATGTAACCTAACCTCTTTCAAGCCCTTGGGCCTCAGCAGTCATCTATATTTTATCTTAATATATACGAGTATGGTTATGCGTGAGTTATCTTGCCACTTCTCCTTATATTAACATGCTATATTTGTTTTAAGAAGATAGGATAGAATCAAATTGTGAGTAAAATTCGTGTGTGGATGTAGAAGGTAATAAAAGCGAGAGGATACATTCACTCATTAATCACTGATTAATCATGAAAGTTCAAAAACTACTTGACCTATGAAGATGAAATTGGCTAAGAATGTAAGGTTATTGGGTAATTATTAGTTGAAAGTTTGTTTGAAAATCAGTCGCCATACCATGGGAAACAGCTCGTTATTCATAATTACATTTTGTAATTATGAATAACGATAGTCTCGTATAGGAACTCAGCAAAAATTTCCAGGGCAGTGCGAAGTCCTATACTGACTGGAATAAACTTCTGTAAACTTTATATTAAAATTGACTGCAACGAAGACAACGAGCAAAAATTTAGGAATAATAACTTTCCCTAAATATTAGAATTACAACAGCAGGAAAAATCCATTTGGTAAGTCCTTTAAGTCTGAAATTCGCTGACAAAATCTCACGCGGCCTTTCCGGCCGACGGCTGATTACAAAGTTTCAACGGAATGATGCTGAGAAAGATTTTTTAATGAATATTAATTCCTTGCCAGTAAAACAAACTTTACTCTCGACCAAGAATCGGTAATTGCTTCGTTTTTCGTTTAAGCTAAATTTGCGAATCCTTTTCGTTTTTGAAGTTTTTCGCTGACACGGCGCTTTTAATGGGACTACAAATTTGAATAGAAGCATCCAAACTTATTAAACAGCTAAAATTTCGGCAGAACGAACAATTATAATTTATAATTCACACATTACGCTTTTCATAAACAAGTGCAATTTAGTTGAGTGCCTTACTTGCACTCTCGCTTACAAGCGCTTGTAATTAATTAAGTGCAATAACTCTGTCACTTACTCTGACTATGATATAATTTGCGAAACCAGGGCTTAATTAAATCAACCTTGCGTTTCAGTTCGCAGATAAGATTTCCATTGTGCGCGGAATAAAAGCGCCGCTTCGCTTCCGTTGCGGCCACAATGGAAGGTATGCTTTCGATGCACAATGCCATTCCACATCTCACATAGCAAACAACGGATTCCAACACTTTTATTGTGCGTTAAATTGGAACAGGTAGGAAAGAAAACATTTATGATTATATGAAAGTTAGGACGTTTGTTTTGAACTTTTATTTACTCGGTTGCATGGTTGCATTCGAAAGAGAATTTTTAATACCTTATTTTTATGCCCCTAACAAAAGTTTTTTATAGAATTGAATGCAAACTTCCTCTTTGTTCAATTATTCCGCGTCTCACATGAATGGACAGGTACTCAATAATCAAAGTAATTTTTGAGATTTGACGACCCGTATGACGCAGGAGCGTAGCGTTGTAAATTTGTAATCTATTCTCGTGATTCTATCTCACAATTGCCAGAATTGCAATGCGTAGTATTGTTTCTGTGTCTTTTTTGAGTCGCTGGTAATTAAGAGGTATTTCAGCCCACATAGGTTTAATTAATTTTCAGATTTATTTTCTTTCTTATCTCAAACGCATTATAATTTCAAAAGAGTTCAATTAATTCCAATATTTTTTATCAAGCGAGCATTTTGTAACCAGTTGCCACATTCCAGTACCGCGGGTGACGGAATTTGCTTTTTATTTTGAAATCCTTATTAGTAAGAGATGCGATACGATTTGTGAACGGTGGTTTTATTGTTAGGACTGAGGATTTATTTTTCATTTTATTACTGTGTTAAATCGCGGTATTTTTCCCCAGTTTAACTTTTTATTAAACATACATATATCGCTATAATATAGTCATGTACCTATATTGGCTATACATAACCTTTATCTATCAATTCATATAAAAAACTAAAACTGATCGATGATCGAAGATCAGGGGTATCTATTTAAAGATTTTAAGAATTTTTGTCTGTTTGTCCGTTAGTCCGTGGGTGTGTGCGGTTGTCACGCAAATCTCCCATTTAAACATTTTTTTCAGTGGATACTACAGCATAAAAATGTTTATACCTAGTTATATAGTTCTTAATTTGTCTCCGAAGATTCTCGAAAATTAAACGTGATTAAACCATTTTAATACTACGATTTATTTAAGTATCTACCGAAAGTATCTTAAATATACTAATACATAGATAAACGAATTTATGTTTACGTAAGAAAATAGTCTTCATTCCTTTATTAATGTTGAGCATATAAACTGCTAAGTACGCTAATCCTAACAAAAGATTAAGTACCAATAGATTGCCTAAAGCCCGGCTTTAAGGAACACTGAATGTTTTGTTAAGATATAATTTAGAAACGGGCTTATGAGGGATTTCGGTATTATTACGTCAGGAGCACGTTGGCTTCCACATTAACATATTAAATTCAAATTAACTTCTTAAAGAGATTACACGAATATCGCTTTCCGCGCTGCAGAGCAAATTTCGTCCCTTCCTTGCTAATAGCTATTTCATATTGGACATGTTACTAAGTAATAGTGTAGTTAATAAACTAAAATGGCTACATAAATGCGTTTAAGATTTAAATTATCAGGCCCCAAGATTGTATTTAGATTAAGTAAGTTACCTTGTTCTTATTTGCATAGGTAGTGTTGGTTTCAAGCGTAACTTTGCGGTAGGTAATCCATTGATTTAAACTGAGGTTAAACTACTTTGCAATAACTCGCATGGCGTACCGATCATCGATTGGATATGTTCGAGGGTGGATTGCAAGAGTGATTATGTACCTACAGCATGCGTATAAGTAGTTAGTTAAAAGGTGGAGTAGATTTAAATAACCAATGCTTTTTATAAATGAACCGACGATCAAGTAAAGCAATATTAGTCTAGGACTTACAATAAATAATTAAAAACGTTGCTTGTTCTTCTAGTTTACTTTATTCGCGCAAATACTAAAAAAAACATTTTAAATTTGAGGGACAAAATGCTCCTCAAACTGTACTCAACTTCACGAAAGAGCGTCAGTAGGTATTCTAGGATTAATAAACAAAGAAAATTGTGGCTCCTACCAATTTATTACTTATTATTATTAAGAAAGTCCATACCAAAAGTAACTTCGATAGTAGCCAGCCTATCACCAAATGATCGCGCATAAGTGCATTAGCACACTAATCATTTATTCATGTAGGCATCACAATACCAATATTAACGATTGCTCTCACTCCGCCAAAAACAGAACGTGGTGATGTATTACAGAAATAACCGTGACACGTGACCAGGACATGACCACGACCACTCTGCCAAGAGTGAACGACTAAGAAGAAGAAGAATCACAATACCTATCTGCTAATACACAATGACATACCTAAATGATTTTGAATTTTTTGGAACGAAGTTCCTTACGGCAGGCTTGGAGGGGATAGCTTTTGCTGCGGCGACCGAACTGAAAAATATGTGATAGTAAAACCGTAAGAAAAAATGCGTGGAATAAAAGCGTTAAATGAGACGTGCGCAGGCGCGACAGTCGCCGAAGGAACTTCGTTCCTACCTGGTGTCCCACGACACCAAATCATTTAGTTTATGTAATAGAGGTGGCGCTGAAAGTGACTACAACTAAATAGATGTCGCTGATCGCATTTGATTTGTGTAAGATAATGTAAGAACTAAATAGATGTCGCTGTCTATATATGAAAAATATCACAATTCATTTTTTATTAAAATATTTTTATAATTACATTTTCATTTTAAAATTTACAGCGCAATTTTTACCAGGCTGGACTGACGTTTAATGAATCCTGGGTTCGATTTGAATGATGAGTTTAATATTTTTATTTCGAAAGGTTCTAAAGATAGTAGTCGGGAATTACGAAGGATAGATTTATTTTAAAAACCCGGTAGGTATGGCTAAGTTTACTGCAAAGCAAAGCATTAAGAATTAACGTTTATAATTAATGCTAGCCCATAATGACTTGCTCAGAAAGTTACAAAAATTACTGTAGTATTTAAAGCAACCATCTGCTTACAGACCCCAGGCCGCCCAAAAGTATGATAATTTTCTTCGAGTTTAAATAATATTTTGTAAGGCGAACAACTTTACTGAAGCAACTTTTAATTGTTTAATAATATTTCGCTTTAATACTTCTGGTGTCTCTAAATACGGTTGCTTCTTCATTATTAATGAGGAACGAATTGTAAGTTTAGTTAAATCACATTTTTTATCATACCGTGAAGAAACTGAAACTTTTTATTTCTTCAATGCATTCATTTGAAACTTTGTATAAACATAGATACATAGGTTCCTCAAGACGTGACGCAAGTGAATACTAAGAAAGGATTTTTGGAAATCGGCGGGCGAAACCACGGTAGAAAGCTAGTCAGATATAAAAATATAAAAAAATGATAAAAATATCAGTTCTAAATGATTTAAGCATTAATTACTCAATTGATATTTTATTTTGTATCACAGATTCGAAAATAATAAAATTCTCAAACACTTTCACCAAGATTCAAATAAAAAAAGCCAACTAAGTGGACAAGTCGACGCATCTAAACATTTAAAGCAGGACACGTTCTAAATGGGATTTCGTTGCTCGAATCGCCTCGCCGCGACGGTTCATAAAACTTGTATCCACCATTCTATCCTGATGGCCAAAATGTCGAAAAATATCGTGCTGCAATCGACGCTACATGGACGCGTTCGCTTATTCAAAAGCCTTTAGATTCGTAGCAAATGGTTTGATTGTTTCCGAACATTGGTATACATAAGTCTAGTATACAGTACACCTATACTTATGCAATTATAATTATGTTTAATTGTGATGGGACTTCTTCGATTTCACTAATGAATTTCGCCGTGATGTGTTTTAGATTAAAATATCAGTATAAAAATAATATCCATTGCAGTGAAATAAAATGCAGTAAAAATAATACTGTTAAGTTAAGAACATGGATTGCCCGTTAAAGTAAAACATGTACCAAATGTATTAAGACGAAACTTTATTACAAACGGGTTCGAGATTCCATTGTAAGCTTAGGTACGTATGACAACTCTATATTATAATTGGTAGAGCGGAGTAAGGGGCCCAGGGTTTGATTACCGGGTCAAAGATTTATGCGACAGATAAATGTTTGTTGTCGGGTCGTGCATGTTTGCGATGCTCATTTGTTTGTTTCCATGCCAGCCGCGAGTTACCGCGTCACAGGGACCCCAAACACTGGGGTGTGAATGTGTAAACTTTAATATTTTATTATTAACTATCTTGCTAAAATGTCCAACCGAAATTGCTTCATTAAATGTTTTCATGATAAAATAAAAGTTTTTAAACTAAATTAGCAACCCACAACCAAGCGTAAGAGTATTAATTAAGTATAAAACAAAAATGTATTAATTAAGCACTAATTGTACAAAAGATCAATGGTCAGAGTTTTATTGAACCGGTAGATTAATTAAGGTTTAAGTAATTAAAGTTAGCAAATACAAAAAAGTCGATTGCCGGGAATGGAGACCTACCTGCGTCACGCTAATTGAAAAGGAATTGCTTCCTTCCAATCCCTTCTGAATAAAATAGAGCAGTTCCCTAGCTTCGTAACCTTGCCCAACTAATAAATACCGGATTTATTCGTGTTTATCTATACATAACTACGCTTTATATATCTGTGAATATTTACTTAGTTATTTTTGAACTGCGTGAAAAATAAATAAACATGTTGGGAGCCTTTATTTAGACAATAAAACCCAATCTTTACTTATTTACTGATTAATATATTTATATTTCAATCAAGTCATAAATAAAAAGGAATGTCAGGAAGGGACAAGTTATGCAAACTCAGGTATCTGGGTATACTAGTAATTAAATAATTGCAAGAACTAGTTTAGAATGAGTAAAAAATACATGTTTGCATTAATTATCTGCAATTATAATCTGCTTTTGATTATACAATAGTATAATAATGACCCTGGATCAGTTTACAAGATACTTCAGCTGTGTTTAAGCCGCGAAGGACCAAGCAATGCACGGTATAACTAAGAGGGAATTGCGTCACGTTAGTTTAAGGCTCGAAGGACCAAAATTGTGTGTTACAGTTCAGAGAGACATGTTGCTTCATGGAAAATCAGTTTCGTGATTCGCGATCGTGATTTCGTGATAATATTAGTTCATCTAGGTAATATTATGTAGATGAATTATTTGGTAAATACTTAAATAAAAGGCCTATGTTGATTCCATTACCAAATATACTCATTTAACACCACAGATTAAATACTTATTAAGTACATGACCGTATTTATATACGGTGTGGCGCGGAGTGTATACACTATTAATGCATCTGTGGAAACATTTCCTCTTCGTTGATTTCCAATTGAGCTGATATTTCGTAAATTTTATTTGCTATTACCACAGTGTAATTTTTTCCACAATCGGGTCTTGTACGGGTTCGACTTCCTGCATTTATATGTAACGAATGTTGTCGTACCTGACACTCGAAATCCTAATGTATTCTCGTGTTAATATGTTACGTTTAAGCAAGTTAGTCGGCCCTTCACGAAATAACATTTTCACAATGAGATTTCATAGTGAGTAGGGCTAAAATAGGTGATTAGTTGCGTAATAAGACGGCGTCTAGGATTAATGACAGCGGTGGCGCGGGGCGGGCCGCTTCGACGTGGCGTCAGCCGACAGCAGCGACGGCAGATTTATAACCCCCTCAGCCGTTACCCGGTAATTATGTTTACAGTTTTTACAACCCGGAGGGATTTACCCAGGAATACTGGCGGGTAGAAACGCCCCTCGCCAGCGAATACACCTCTTAACGTGTCAAAGTTGATCTTGTCACGCAACTCTGTAGCTAAGTTGGAAGCAATCCTGGCTAACGAGCGAATCCTGTATTTGGGGCCCAGTAGCAGACACGTGTGACCGCTGGTGGCAAAAATTTGAAGCGCTTCTATACTTTGAAGGGCACGCAAAGCCGTCAGACCCTGTTCTTATCGTTAGATAGCACTTGGGTTGTTCACTAACCCCTTCACCAATCCGCACGGAGAAGAGTGGTTGAGTACCTAATCACCTATAAATCAAAGACTTGATGATGAGATGTTGTGGGCTGTATATTTCGATTTCGAGATTTGTCTCGTCTTATTATATGATACTCGTAGTATCTTTATAGAAAAAGAAGTATAAAAGTCAATAGATAATTACGTATTCTTGAATTAACAAAGAATCCGGCTGCAATCGATCGTCACAAGGATTCACCAAGTACATTTTCAATAGGACGGCGAGATAGATAGAAAGGTGATTACGTCATCATCTATTGTTCGGTAGAATCTCTGAGAATGAATAGAGATTATTTTATGTTCCCTGAATAGGCACTAGTCCGCTCGTAACAGGCTTCTCTCGGGAAGTGTTCTTAATAACGGCCCTTACAGTACAATAAATGTACCTATGAAATGAAACTCAAAAGGCAATTACTGCCCAATTGGCAGAGTAAGAAAGAGGAGTCAGAACGTGGGTTCTTTTTGCTTGAGTACCTATCGAGAAACAATGAGATATGATTGAGATAAACGAGTGCGTACAACTTAATACATGTATTGTCATGATAGATATTTAAGGAAAAACGTCGGGATATGAAGACTTCCTTTCGGAAGAGTGAGTAATCTATTGAAGAATAAATTATACCTAAGTTATAAGGTGTTAAGTTGACCGAGTTTTAATGCAACTAAAAAACATCAAATATCAAAACGTCTCTATGAGCTTTATTTTCTGTTTCATTTTGGATTACGATTCAGGTTACGATTACGGAGTTTCCATCTTTACAAGAACTACTTTGCATGTGCGCATAAATACATTGGTCAGTTATAATGTAGACTTTATACTTATTTAAAACCACGAAAACTGCACATATGCTCAGGGGGTCCAAGAGTAGGTAATAGTGAGTATCCATGCCGGCAGAGCCACTACCAACCAGGCCATGGTTGTCAAACGCAGGTTGACGGATCAACTTTGTGTTCTGCAATTAATTTAATGACAAAAAGTAAAAGTTAATTTATTTAATCTATGTCTAGTAATGAACCGTAATCGCCTGTTCCCGTTGCAGTTATTTTCCGGGAGGCTGAGAGCGCGTCGCGACTCGCAAGATTAATAATGGACCCATTATCTACTCTGTAATTAAGTTAAATGGATAAAATTTACCTAAGTGTTCGGGTCGAATAATTAATTTTTCGTCGGAGCACTGGCCTCAGTTTCCGTGTTAAAATTTATAAAAATTTACCTCCAATGTATAAAAAAATTGGTTATGCTATAATTTTAATATAATAAGAACTCTATAAAACATATTTGTTGACCCCGTCAAAATAAATTAACGGTAGTTTTTAATTTCAATTTTAATAATATGAATTGGTTATTAATAAATTTATTGTAATTTGTTAATTTACAGGGAAAAAATGGGTGACGGTTTTTTTTTGTAAAAAACGTATATATGGTGAACACAATAAACAATCACTACATAGTATAAAACAAAGTCGCTTTCTCTGTCCCTATGTATGCTTAGATCTTTAAAACTACGCAACGGATTTTGATGGGTTTTTTTTAAATAGATATAATGATTAAAGAGGAAGGTTTATTTATGTATAATATATTAAAGTAAATAATGCGCGTGAAAATAAATTCGTGCGCTGGTTACGTTTAACAATTTTGGACTTGGGTATTAAGGGACAGGTTTCCCGAAGCGAAGCGAGGGCGGGTTTACTAGTTTTAATATATAGGTACACTTCTGTGCGTGTGTATGTATGTGATTGAACTCCTCCTAAACGGCTGTACCGTTTTGTTGAATTTTTTGTGTGTTTGAGAATGGTTTAGTTTACAATTGGACCCGGTAGGTGGCGCTGCTGTCGATATGTAACCAAATTTGTTTATTAATTATAGAGCGGTACGAAGTTCGCTGGGACAGCTAGTTTAAAATATAAAACTGGAAAACGAATGTAATAATTTTACCTATATTCCTGATTGTTTTAAGAATATGGTTGTTTAGCCATTTTATGCGAAAAATAGCATTCCTTACGAGTATGTTGACATATCGTCTTCATGTGTTACCTGCAACAAAATAAACAGAATATGATAAGTTGAAAAATTAAATGTTATATGTGATTAGAGTCGTGATTGTTTGTAAGGACCTAATGCCTAATATGACCGCTAGTGGCAAAAATTTCTTGAGCGCTTCCGTGCTTCGGAGGGCACGTAAAGCCGTCGGTCCCGGTTGTTATCATTTGGTAGCAGTCGTTAAGCCATGTCGGATACCTTCGGGCGGCTTAAAATTTCCGACACTTGGGTTGGCCACTAACCCCTCCACCAATCCGCACTGGAGCAGCGTGGCGGAGTATGCTCTAGGCCTCCTCAGGTACGAGGAGAGACCCGTGCTCAGTAGTGGGCCAGTAATGGGTTGTAGCCAATGCCTAATAACAGACCAATCAAAGTTTAAACCTTTGTTTGTTTGTACATTGAATATATAGGGGTTATTACCCTAGCAGCACAATTAGCAGCCCCTTTAAAAAATGTATCAGTGATATTTTTGAATGAAATATATTAATTTTAATTTATTTATAGTCATTAGAGTAATAGATAATTTAGAAAAAAAATTGCGTCTGTCGTCTGTCATCAGCTTTGTACTTTTTACTATAGATATCTGCATATTTTGCTGATGACGGAATGTTTGACAGTCGTCTAATTGTGGTAGTAGAGTAGTACTTAAGAAGTGTGAGGGAGAAGAAAGGGGTTTTTGAAATTTGAAGTTCATCCCCTAAAAGCGTAAAGTGGAAAGCAAACCCTGCTTTCCATTTCACGTACATACATTTATGAGTATAACAAATATTTTCGTTTCATTTACCTGAAACTGGGAAGTTACGCTTTGTAACTGAATTAATAAAAACATCACAAAATTTTTGAAGGTCGTTCCTAAAAGGATTAGAATGGTAAATCTTATATATAAAATTCTCGTGTCACAATGTTAGTTACCATACTCCTCCGAAACGGTTCGACCGATTCTCATGAAATTTTGTATATCGAGTAGGTCTGAGAATCGGCCAACATCTATTTTTCATACCCCTAAATTTTAAGGGTTGTCCACACTAGATTTTTTTTCCATTTTTTGGACAACTTTTTTATTGGTTATTTTTTTATGGTGTGGCATAATAAAATACACATAATCTTAAATTTTCACTTCCCTACCCCCACTCCTCAAATTTAAATCGCGCTTTAGTCATTCACAATCTACATTATTTGGCGAAACAACGTTCGCGGGGTCAGCTAGTGTTTCTATAACAACAAAACGAAGTCGCAGCTATTAGTACGGTAATAAAGGATTAACTAAATGGAATTTCACCTTTATCTACAAATAACATAGAGGAAACATTAACTTCATGTAGAACGTAATAGCCTTCGCGAAGCAGCATCGAAGCAATTTAGGTAGCACAATTACTGAGGTGCTTTAAGACGTATGTACATACATACGACTTGTTAGAAATAAGGTTACGAGCTGAAAGCAGATATGTAGCGTACATATTTACTATTTACAATTTCAACATTCCCAATTTGCATGCTCTTTGTGCAACTGATGATGCTAAATAAATATTAATAATAATAATAATCACTAACACACTCATACCCTGCACTATACCATAGTGTGTTGCGGGTGGCATGGACAACACAAATAACACATCACTAACACCTACGATCCAAGGACAAACATTTATCCGTCACGTAAATATTTGCCCCGGCCTTAAATCGAACCCGGGCCCCTCGCTTCGCAAGCATGGTCACTACCAACAAGGCAAGGGTGGTAGCAAGAAGAAGTAATGACTTAACGTCAGCGAAAATCCAATACAATTACTTACTTTTATCATAGACTTAACTTCTCTAAACTGTAGAACATTGGGTTTCGTCTAAAACTAGATTTAGTTACGTTATGCAGGGAATGTTTACTGAGAATGCAAATACCAGCCGGCTTTTAGATACGAAAATGCCGCGTCTACAATGAAATGTTGTTCTGTAGTTCATAATTATTCAAGGTAGTGTTGTTCCGAAGTCCGTTCTCAACCTCTACCGGAGATAATATTATTTAACTGTCGTCTAAAAGGGAACAAAGGTTATGTGTTCGTTGAGTGTAGGTATATAATATGTATGAGTCTACTGCTGTAGCGCAAACAAACTTTCTGCCATACATTTTACTTCAAATTAATATTATTACAAGATAACCTGCCCTCGTTTCGCTTCGGGAAACATGTTCCTTAGTACGTACCCACATTCGGAAATTGTTAGGCGTTACTCTTTAAACTTTATTATTTATGAACCGATTGAAATTACACTTAATGTTAAGTGAAGCTTATCACAATATATTAGTGACAACCGCACCTAAATCTGTTAAGCCGTTTCGGAGATTAGCGCGTAAAACCACAGACAAAAACAACAATTGTAAAAAACATTGTACAATAATGGGAGAAAGATTTAACCACATTGAGAAATGTATTGTAGTCGCTCACACCTGACAAATCTTATAAAACAATCCATACTAAGAATGGATTTAAAAACGTTCACCTCCGTACGCTTTAAATTATAAAAATAGGTGTTACGGGCTCTTGTATTATAAAATATATCTTTTTGAAGTCTCAAAAGCAAATCGGCAATGCATTCAGTTAAAAATCTTATTTGAGAATCTCTGTTTATGTAACAAAGAGTCGAGAGAAGAGGCTAAAAAATGAAATTCTACTGTGAGAGAAAAGTATGAAAAATACCTAAAGAGGAATATGTGGAAAGCCATATAAATGTAAAATGAGCTTAGGTTTTAAAGTACACGATGGAATCCTATATTCATTTGTGCAGTAGTCTGGACATAGTAGGTCATGGAAGCCCTTGTAATGAAACAATGAATCCAATTACTTTGTGTACTGTTGATTAATTGACCGCATTTTTTTACAACCTCAAACATAAAATATTTTACGATTTATCAACAATTGTATCTTAAACCGGCGTAAATTAGGCCTGTTCTTTTAGTAGAGACTGCCTATGTATGCCTAGTATGAACCTTCCACGAGTCAGGTCTGTCAAAAATCTGTAACAGCGGTCTTGCTACAACTGGGTACTTACGACCGCCATTTACTGCTGGTGTTCCAGACGAAGAAAATGCGTATAAGTGCGTATTTGTAGATCCAACAAACCTCATGAGGTTAGAGCAGAAAATACTAATGGACACATCCTATCCTAATCCTACATAATTCCATTATTATTTAATACGGTTTAGTGTTCTCCAGTGACCACGTCGCATTCACTAATTTGGCACAAAGGTGTACCCACAAACATCAATTTGAACGTACTAATTTGATATAACGCCAGTAAAGATATCCTCCTCGGAGCTTCTCATCAGCTTAAGTAAACAGTAAAATAAATTACCAAGTGTATGTCAGACTACGCACATTGAAGGGAGTTGTATTCGGGGTGAGATTTCGTTTTATAGA
Organism: Ochlodes sylvanus; assembly: GCA_905404295.2. Lineage (NCBI taxonomy): Eukaryota > Metazoa > Arthropoda > Insecta > Lepidoptera > Hesperiidae > Ochlodes > Ochlodes sylvanus. The sequence goes on along the minus strand of FR990130.1, from coordinate 10,426,507 downwards.
CAGCAAAAATATACCATGAAGGACAAAGTTGTTTCTGTTTAAAAATTAATATCCAAAAAGTCTTCAAATAAGTTAATATCTTGTTCAAAGCATTTATTATATTTTCCTTATTGGCAGAAAAATAACGAACTTATAAGAATTCTGTTATTTTTATCGGCTCAGGTACCCGAATCGAATAATTGTAAGTCAGGTATTATAAAAAAAAAATTAAGTATTTTACGATCCTAAATTATGAGAGCCATTCTTCGTGGGGAGCTTTACAAGGTGTAACGTGCGTGCGTTTGCCGGCTAGAGCAGATTTATGCCTCACTAACGTGCCCAAAAATAATTGGATCGCGACCGAAAAATAAATTGCCACGCACCCTTCAGACCCCAACTAGAAATAACCCCAACAATTTGTTATTGAGAATTCCGAAACAGCGCAGAGGGCTTTCCGTTCAGCTTTAATCTTTACATCTTTATGCCAGCCTGCTAGGTGGTGTGCTAATTTGATTGAGGGTTCCGGTACCAAGATCTGATATCATCTTATATAAACTTATCCATTATCTTATGGTACGTGTAAGCATCACGCGTTGCCGGCCTAGGGGGAAGCAGCCGATGCTTTGCATTTGTCAGGACACACCTCCAATAGTAGAAAAATTATAATTTAACGCTCTTTACTCTGAATAGCCAACAATTACTTCAGTAGGTACATTAAACATAAATTTAGAACTTTCACGCATACCTACAAGTTTCTGTACGATGTGAAACATCGAAGTTAATTTATTTATATTCGGAATCAAGTTATATAATTTAATTTAAATATAGTTTTGGGCGACCGGTTCGAAAAAACAAGACTATTTATATTAGACCAGATGGACCAGATCTCAAGTATCAATAAAAATGGTACCATTCTAGCTTTTCAATAACATTAAATTTCTAGGACATTTTAAGCCATTAATCCTAAACCCCGGAGGGTATATTCGACAAAATGGCTGCCAATAGATTTAGCGAACAAAATTCACACATCTCTCAGTACGACTGGGTATATTTTTTCTATTTAAAATACTGGTTTCACTTTTTTAACTTTTTAGTTTTATACATCCACGATCATTCTCAAATTATATTTAAATCCACTTGGACTTACAAAGATAGTAAGTGCGGTTTAGTTAAAAGACACATTTGAAACTGCCACTTTCAAAAGAACGATACAATTAAAAAACTAAAGCCTTGCATTACCATAAGAGAAGCTAACAAAAAAAAAGTTTGGTGACGTTGATGAGAGATTCAAAGACCTTACTCTGTACGGATTAAATTTTCTCCATCCATTTATAGTAGATGCAGACAGACAGTTCTCAGATAAGGCTTTTGTTTTTGAATCGCATGTACAGAACGCTAAAAGTGGATATTATGTTGTAAATGCACAGAGGCGGATGTATAGTGCACCGAGTTTACACTGCTGCGTTTTACTTTTGATTGTTTTATTTTAAAATTCCATCCCATTCTCCCTTCGCTTCGGGAAAATTATTATTAATTTTACAAATATTAATATTACTATTGTTAGATAAAGCGACGTTTTAATATGACACATGCACAAATTTTTAACTGAGGCCGCCCAGCTATACAACTATGAAAACCGCATTAAATTTAATTGATTAGTTTTTGTGTGATGCACGTCCAAATACATACAGACACAGAGGCAAAAATTCTAAAAGCAAAATAGGTCCAATAGAGGCTGAAATATTAATTATTATCTTAACTTCATCGCAACTTACCATCAGGTGGGATTGTAGTCAAGCATTAACTTATTCAATATAAAAAAAAGTTCTACATTATTTTTATATTCATAGTTAAAATTTATGTAAATGACAAGATCTGATAGTTCTTGGCTTCGTGCCACCAGCATTTATGAAAACTTATTTAGTCCACATCCTTTATATTACCCTATTCGATACCCTGTTCCATATTGCCCTACGTCAATGCCTGAAAAAGATGAGTAGCAATTACTTTGTGTACGGGTACTAGGACGATATAATATCTTCGAAAGATTCGAGGACGGGTTATTAAAGAACAATAAACACTGACCCCAAGAACAAAAAATGGTATAAAACTTTTATATTGCCCAATAACATCGTATAGCAATTTTATGCGGTAACGAATGCGGATTTCTAGTTCTTTTTTTAAATGACATTTGACTATTCTTCAGTGAATATAATTATGACAAGGTTGATCAAACTCAAATTAGACTATAAACCTTTATCAGATTACATACACTCAGCAAACTATTACAATGCATTAGTTAGTACAATATGCAAAGTGTGAAACTTCTTGCTCGAGCCGCCGTTGGAACTAGATAATCGTAGTTGGATCGGTTTAACGCCGTGTTAGCTCGGCTCGCTAATGTAAGTAAACAGAAATAGAGTTTCGCCTCATTTGCTTTCTAAATACATTTATGATAATTAACAAAAGTTGCATGCAAACTCCTTGGAGTTAGTACGCTTGTGCATTTACTCGTAGTTAGAAACTTTGGAGATTTATATTGAATTTTCTTCAACCTTAGCACGATTACGAGCTTGATTGATTTTGGACAGATGCTAGGAACAATGCATTTGAGGGAGTTGATTCATGTTGTATAATTGTTGTTCTACATCACTGGTAAACCAAAACAGTGAACAAAGAAGGAGTCAGTGAGTTCACAATATTCATCCTAAGCTCTCAATGCGATGGGGACATCGCTAGTGTAAGTGACTGAGGTTAACTGTTATGTTATTAATAGTGTATAAAATAATAAACAGGGTATTTACAGATCATTAACGCTAAAGAATCTGTTCCTAATTATCAGTAATCTCTGAAAGAGCTCGCTACGAATTATAATGCCAGTATTGAACAAACATTTATTATAAATAACCTTAATATTGTTAACATTTTATATTTGTCGCTCACTGTATTCACTTGTATTTTGTAGAGTGTATATTCATATATGCCTACTCATCTTTATGAGAATGATATCTTAATACTAGAATATTTAAAACTAAATCTCATGTCAATGAATTTAATTCTTAAGGGAATAAAGATTACTCAAACCTCAACAATAAAAACCAAAACGTCGGAGAACTAACAAACTTGAAACGATTGATCCGTCCCAAAACATCAGGTAAACTCAGACGGTAAACAAGGTTTACGCGCACACGTATTAGCATACACATGCGCCTACAATGGGCAATCACACAATCCAATTTACTTAAAAGCAAACACGTCGTGCACCTACGAGTACATCCCTCCGATATTCCGTATTCATATTAATGCATATAGCATGCGTCGGATTCAATCCGCAAAACCATCTAATTCAATCATGGAGTGAACCGTAACTACACCAGGTCTTTCAGATCTAAAAAAACTTTTCATGTGCGAGGCGGACTCGTAGGGACGTACCACCGCCACCGAGCGACATAACGGAATTATTTTATCAAGGTAGGATGTAGAAACACCGTATTTTTTTAAGGCTATTTGTAAGGAAAAAAAATTGATCTAAAGGGGAACCCCTTTAGACCATTTTTTTTTTATTTTTGTTATTGTTGCAATAGGGGCCACGACATAAAGCGGACGCATATTAATACGGTTCCGTTATTATCACCCCTCGGGTACGAACCCTGAAAAAAGGGTATTTATCTATTCATCAATATATTTTATTCATCCATACATATATTTTTAGATATGTGGATTCAATTGTGGTTTTGTTAGCCAGCACAGCAGGACACGGTTGAAACTCACAAAATATTTTAATTTATTTTAAATTATTAAATCGCAATCTAATATTTCCACATAAAATGTCGAACAGTATTTTGAACAAACGTTTGTGAATAATTTATCCTGTTGGTTGATTCTAAAATTTGAATCAATCGACAACATTAAAATTCTGATTTATTTATGACTGGCGAGTCTCTATGAAATGTTTGTTGTGCTAAATGAACGTTATTGTGATAATAAATTGATAGAAATCAAATCCATGGTAACATTTCCAAAAACACTATTCAATCTTGTAGCCGTAACCTTTGGTGTTAGCCGAGAGACGTCAATAAGTTTAATTAATTTCGTCCTGTCTGTGGTAATATAATTTAAAGTACAAAAAATATATGTCCTTTCAGTGACTTTGAACAATAGATTTATAATAAAAGTTTCTTTGGAAATATAGTAGACAAATGAGAGACGACGGTAAGTAGTCAGTTATAAAAAATATTTTATATATATTATCATGCTTAATAAGTAAATAAATAATTTATTAACTACTAAGATAAAATTATTATATTAATTGATTGTAATTTTACCTACTTACGAAATGCCGCCGGCAGTTAACTAAAACTGAACTAGATGGCGTTAACAGTACCGCCTTACAACAAAAATAAAGAAATTGATTATCGTTTAGTGAAATAGCTGTGAAAACCTGGATTCGGAAAATATTAAAAACCAGACGAATAATCAAAATTATAATTATCATTTAGTATATCTATACAGACACGGAAGAAGGCGAATGCTTACTCTTAACAGGCATTTTTCTTACTAAACAAAGTAGATCTAAATTTATTTCACTATATTCTTTATCCGCTGAATTTGCGTTGTATTATCGAATATTTTATGCAAATAAGCACTTAATTCTTCCGAGATTCTCTTTACGCTACATTTGTAAGGCGATCCCGTCCCATAGGTTTATGGTTCATATTAAGGAAAGAATTTATTGTGGCGTCATTCGACAAAATTCCGGCCGCAATTTCGTCCGCTTCCAGCAATGAGGGTCCACAGATGTTACTCAATATTATGTGTATAAAAATCACGCATATTTCGTCGTAAAAACGACAATAACATTCAAGTTATTGATATTAAAACCGTCAACAAGACGTCAGTATTTGACCTATATTGCCCAAATAAAGTTTCATGCGTGGAAAATTGCAAGTGTCATGATGAGAACGTCTTTTCATTCCTTTATTTGACTTCAAAGGTAACGTTATAAATGATGTAATGTTGAAGTGATGAATGACGAAATATTACTACTACCTTTGAAACGAAGTGGAAGGGCATATAACGAAGTGCTTAAGTTATTATTTGGGAAATAGTTCCAGAATTCAATAATTAAAAACATGCCTAACAAAAACGACAAAAAATGACAACCTTAAACAACTGATGCACTTACTTAAGCACACATTTTTCAGCTTCCTATTGTCACGGAGAGTCATATTACTGTCTTATGTGTGACAGGAATGCAAATCTTTGCAAGTATGATGAACTATGGCCATAAGTTTTCTCTATATAGAGGAGAATATTAGTGATGTCTTATTTGTGTTTTGCAAGCCACCCTCGCCACCAGGAATCTTATGTGGGGTTATAAGGTTGTTTATTCCTTTACAAAACAATTTTTACTATTGATTACTTCCTTCCCCTGCTCTCAATCAAACAAAACAAAGCAGTTGCTTAAAGGTCGCATTTGCTTCGGTTCGGGCGTTAAAATTAACTCGGACAGATACGTGATGCTGTGACGAGGGTCGAGTTAGGGTCACTATCCAGTGCCGTTTACGTAGTCGTCGAAGTCGAAGCGCTCATAGCCCGGCGGCTTGCGTCGATCTCAAGTGATCGACAAAGTTAAGCAACAGCGGGCGCGGTCGGTAGTTGGATGGGTGACCGCTAGTGGCAAAAATTTCTCGAGCGCTTCCGTGCTTCGGAGGGCACGTAAAGCCGTCGGTCCCGGTTGTTATCATTTGGTAGCAGTCGTTAAGCCATGTCGGATACCTTCGGGCGGCTTAAAATTTCCGACACTTGGGTTGGCCACTAACCCCTCCACCAATCCGCACTGGAGCAGCGTGGTGGAGTAGGTATGCTCTAGGCCTCCTCAGGTACGAGGAGAGACCCGTGCTCAGTAGTGGGCCATTAATGGGTTGTAGCCAATATGCCACCCTGTGTTGTTTATAGATCCACAACTACTTCGCAAGGAAATAGGTCGTTTGAAATCAACCAACATATAACCAACACAGGTAATTACAATAATAAAATACCGCTACACACTCATAGTCCTACACTAGGATTTCCTGTGATGTGGGTGCAAAAACAAGAACATACCAAGCCGAAAACAGAATTTAAACACATCATTCAAACAATCACCCAGAACGTTAAACCCTTCGCATCTGCCTTTTCCACATCCACCAACGCCGACTAGTAGCGAATGGCATTATGCATTAAGTTTTAGCCCTAGAATACCTACCCTAGTATAAGGTGTTACAAAATAAATAAATGATTTGGATACACACCCAAGTCAAAAACTTAATATAGCATGTAATGTAGAACGAAATATTCCATGAATACGAAATCAATGTATAATTTTTCTAGCGTTGCAGTGTTTGGAATTCTACAATTTCAATGTTGAATCAAAAATGTCACAGAATAATAGATTTATATCCCTCCTTGGATGCAACGAATGGGTTCAGAATGGGGATTCCAAATTGTTATTGATAGGGACCAAACTTGAGGGTCACACCCGAACGTGATGTTGTTGCTACAATGTTTTCGGACCGCAGGGCACATAACACTCGGAGTTTGAACATTATTGCAAACGAATGAGTTTGCAGATGAGTTAGGCTTAGTTTTCGGGTTTATTTGGTTAGAAGAATTATGTAAAGTTTGAGATCGGAAGTACCGCAATTACGCTGCAGGCTGACATTAACCCATTGTCTGGCCAGAATGTTGCAGAGTATTACAGGGTATGTCTCCTTCATTATTAACAGCATGGGTCTACTCTATCACGCTGTTCTTGTAATGATTGGTGGGTAGTTTAAAACAAAAATAGCACGTTATATATTTCAAACACATTAATCCAGTAAGCTGTAATCCTATCATAATTAAGCCGATGATAAGCTCACCCGCAATCTGAATTACCAAGTAAATAGGATTTAATTAATGTATGATCAAAATATAACTTTCAACATGGTTATACGTGTGGGATGCCATGCCAGCGCGAGGAACCAAGCGTGTGAGTGCTGTGTATTTGTATCCGAGCGATTGCATGAATGACTGACGTGAAGAAGATTGAACGGATGGACAAGAATATGAATGATGAAGACAGACGTTGAATGACCGCTGTGCGAGACCACTGCATTATGTTTGTTGACTTAGGCTGTGCATTAAAGTATTTTGTCCGCTGCAAAAATCCATGTTATTTCGGCAAAGATCTACGCTTATAATCAAGCTGTCCTTGTTTGAACTGGAATAATGTAGTGGCTATTTGGTTTTCGGCTTTGCGAACATCAATAGGTAAAGGCAGAAACATATTTTTTCAATTTTTTTGTATGTCTGTTAATTTAGCAAGCTCTGAATATTTATTTTATCACCAATAAAATTTTTCATTCCAATCTATTTCCGCGAAATAAGAAATAAATGGTATGGAAATTCTGTGAAGGATTAAGTAAATAAGTTTTTGTCTGCCCTTTGTAAGACATTACACAAAATATTTTTCTAATTCATAGAATTCCACCTTTACCACGATGAAATACCCTGATAAAATAATCTTTATAAAATACCTGACAAAACAAACTAGCAACTTTGGGCGCGTGTACACTCTAAGTAGAAGTGTCTACACAACTAAGTTATACTACTAAAATAACTTCAGCATTTACCGGGAATTAGTATGCACGTGTGACAATGTCGATTATAAAGAAATAACTAATGGAACGTATAGTAGAAACGCAGTGGAACTTTATAATATTAAATTTGAGATATTTTTTACACTCTAGAAGTTTTCTCTCATCTTTTCTTCTTACATCTTATTTTTAAACAGGTTTTGTTGAACACTGCTACCCTTATATTTATGACGTAGTATAAAAATATCTCTGGAAAAAGAATAAAGTTAAGAGAGCACGACGGCTTCAAAAGAATGAAAACATCTAGATGACGTAATGTTTGCTTGTGTTTAAATAAAGAAAAGTTTAGATATCAAAGGCGTCGGGGAAAAGAAAATTCGCAAAATTTATGTTAAATTATTTGTTTCATCTTCTGTTATGGTAAATACCTGATTCGCGAGAGCAAAAGTAAAAAGCAAATTGTTTATAATACTTTTATTACACAAGACACTCATACGTAGTACATGTTTACAACAAACGAAGTAAGTAGGTACTTTTAAACGATAGTAGGAGGTAACGAAATTCCTTCAGAGGATTCTGACGACAGACATCCTATTCTGTCGCAACGAACCTGCAGACGAAGGATACCACAACGTACCGGGTCGTCAAAAATACTCCATTATTGTCGAATAACCGTAAAGCCAATGTAGGTACCTTCAAGTCAAGAGTGAATAGGCTTCTAAGTTAATGCGCCTTACCACCCACGACTACATCGCTGCTTACCATCAGGTGGGATTGTTGTTAAGCATTAACTTATTATAAGTAAAAAAAAAGCCACGAAATACAACGCTTAAAGCAAACGCTGTGCGGTGTAAGCAACAGCGTCGATTGTTAGAAACAATTGTATGTGTTGGTCCATGGTTGGTCCCTTATAACGGCCACGAAATAACGCTGAAAACTAAAGAGAATATTTGTAATTGACCATGACATTTGTAAATGACATTGACAATCACATTAGTAAATGACATTGACATTTATGGCCTTAAAAGGCATCTAATGGAGCGTATGTGGGCGTATGCATCGTGGTCAACATTTACTTCCGTATAGTATAAGCGTGTCAGCATTACTGTACAACGGCCCCATACAAATTAATCCTGTAAAGTTCTGTTGCTGACGTCTGTCGTCTGCTGCATTCTGTGAAATGGCACCTTAAGGGACCGTATTCGGTCGTCTGCAATAGCTCAGCCACGTCTGGGCTCCGAGCCGTCGACAAGCGGCTTTGCGGCTGACGTTATATTAATTAAGAATGAAATCTTGTTGCCTGCGATCTGGTAGGCTTTATACAATGTGTCTGATTAATACAAACATTTGAATCTAAACTAAGAATAAGGTTATATTATGGCTTGTAGGGCAGCCTAGATGCATGGTCAAGGGACACCACTCTTTTTTATATATTAATAATTAATATAGGTGAATGCTTGACTACAATTCCACCTGATGGTAAGCAGTCGTGAGTGGTAAAGCGCACTAAATAAAAATAAAAAAATCATTGTGTCAATGTGAAGTAATCCTTTGACAAAATGAATTTTGGTCAAATTTGGACCGCGGCGAAGCGGGACTCAATAGTGTCTAATAGACTCTGCAAGTTTGGCTTTCTACATATTTATGTATTGTACCTGGGTGCCAGTTAATCCCAGAAGAATAGAAAAGAGTAGACGACCATTCGTTGGGACTTACGAATCGCCCCGGAATGAGCGCAAAGGATTTAGCGCTGGAAAAAAACCGGTACGTTCCCTAGAGACCCCAGGGCCACTTCATATGCGCCGGATGACTGCGAGAGAAGGTTTTAGGGTAGGTAACTCGGTCAATTCTCCAAAGACGTCTGATATTTTTAAAGATTTTCCCAGAATAACAAAAAAGAGTTACTAGTTAGAGTACACTTTTTTCAGCCGATAGAACTGCAGAAAATTTAAATTTCGTCCCCGATTCTAAGCCGGCCGCAGAATTCATTGAGTTGAGTGTTGTTTTAGTCGTTACAGTGCTCTTCAACGTTGTATATTGCCTGTATACTATCGTAGCCTCGAGACCAACACCCCTTTAGCACATAGTTGGGAAAACCTTAGGAATCTTTCAGTTTAAATACCCATTATAATTGTTCTGCTCCATGAAAATAGATGGCACCACGATTCCAATTCAGTTTAGAGGGAAATGTTGCAGAATAAGTAGGTTACAAATACGCTTGACGATATTTGCATAGTTTTTAATGTACATTTGACAAATTAATGGTGAAGTCCCACACATCCTAACGACTGTTGTCTACTCATTGTCCTATACAATTCTTTCACCGCATTCTGCTACGGATCATAAAAGCAGATCTTACATGGCACATATCTCGAGAACAATTAAGGGTATAATGTAAAACGAACATAGGTTTAAAGAGCTGTGGCAATCTTCACGTTGGCTTGACTCCAGAATGTTGCTAAGAGGGTCACGAGATTCACAGCAAAGCTCCACGGGTGAGTTACGGCCGAGACGGTACGAGAGTATGCTCCAATTTTAATTATAATTTTGATAATTTTGAGGGGTGATATTTTGAAAAAAATTTGTGCAGCCGCATTACCGTGAGTGAGGTCATTCGAATCATCATTTTAGTTATAGCAGATACGCTTGTTAATAGCCGACCAAAGAACAGAAAAACCATCAGACATATAGTGGCAATAGCCTATAGTGACCACCACACACGAAAGGCATTACCAACGAAAGTACCAAGAAAAGTAATAACAAACTGAAGCTGGTATAAAATATGAACTATTTCATCTAAAAGTGCAAGAAATCCAAGATTCTTGAACACTTCTCTCAAAAATATTCCGAATAGTTGAAGTTTATAGTTGAAAATGCTACTTTACTTTCTACAAACTTATTTCGAGATTCAAATATCCAACAAAACTCGGATTAAAGTTTTGATGTTCTTTTTAATTTAACAATAAAAGTCTGGAAAGGGAATCCCCATAAACAAGTAACGTCATGAAGTCATTTCTGTTGAATAAGCCTTTCGTTGATTAGATCTTTAACACTTAACGCAGAGTAGGTACTATTGAGTCAGAATTTAGACCGATAGGTGGAAAGCCAGGAAAGAAGTCACTTAAAAACTGACTTGTCAACATTCCTATTGCATCTAGGACGATAGTTAACCAGCCAGCCAATCACTACGTGTCACCGGGATTAAACTGCACCTATAGCATCGTCCAATGGTCAGATCGGTGCACCACAAACAGGATAGGTTGTATTAGACTTAGAGTGATGGAACTGCTTTCACCCTAAATACACAAAAATAACTTTGGTTATGATGGAACACCCGAACGCACTTGTAATTTCGCACAGCCATTGCCTCCAGAGGAGCTCTTCAAAGACGTCCTTCAATGAACCGTGCATCGATCATGTTTCAGCATAAAGACTACGTACGAGCGAATTTAACAAGAACCAACGTATCGTGATATTATTTTTATGAGCAAGCACAAATTTATCGGTGGGACTAAATTGAGCGGCTGCGCGTTTTAGAGGCAGTCTTGTAGCCTGATTATTTTTATTGCATTTTTACATGGAAACAGAGTTCCAGTAGAGCTTCGAGAAACGTTAAGGAGAAGCAGTTACTGCTGGATTAGCGCGTTAAAGTGCGCCATATTACAAGCACGAACGGGAAAAAGTCACACGATTTAGATGATATATGGGTAGTATGCGATACCACACTTGGGCATGTTACACTGGCGAGCACATTCTCCTCATAATTTATTCGGTTAGAACCATTTAGTTCGATATTTCCGAACGATAGGAAGTACGTTCGATATGCGTACATACTAATACTATTAAAAATCATTTATTTCATGTAGGTAGGTATTTTTACAATAATTAGTTACTTATTCGTCGGTTTGGTTAATGCTCTTTGCATAAATTAAGTTACTTAGGAACGTAATTAGGTTGATTCTAACCTTAAAGTAGGTGGCAATTATGGATTATTCCACTTTGCCCCACCAAGCATCCCACTGGTGTAAACCCACCTACACTTTAAAGCGCCGACCCTAGTGGGGCAGTTTAAAGCAGTAAATCGATTTAGTGTAAATCGATCGACCACTAAATCGATTTAGTGGGGCAGATTCCTCTGCGAATTTTAAAGCGTTCCACTCTGCCCCACCAGTCGGGCGTTTGGTGGGGCAAAGTGGAATAATCCGCAGATTATGCAGATAACGCAGTTTTATGACATGGAGTAGTATTGTATGTGATTCAATTCAGTTATTTTAGTATAATTGAAATAAAAATGTCAGTCATATAATAATGTACTATTTCATTTGGTAGTTTTCAGTTTTCTCAATGTAATATTCGTTTGAAGTTTTGAAAGTTCTCATTCCTCAGCGCCGATGGAAGTTGATACACTTTAGCCTTTAGTCCCGTTATTCAATTCATACACGTCAAATATTTTACTCAAATGTCGTACGGCGGTATGGTACCTATGTAGCGAAGTATTTATGAATAAGCATTTCTGATGTGCTACTATTACTAGTTCTTATTCATACGTGCGACAGCGACGCGACACCGATGCGACCAAATGTGAAATGTTGATATAACATTTTGACGCAGCATTGTCGCTTGTCGCAACCACAATAATATTTATTTTCAATGGTTACGTAGTGACAGTGTCATTTTGTGGAGGAGGCGGTGTCGCTGCGACAGACGACAGTATTAACAGCGTCGCTCACTTGGACCGCAATATGTCGCGTGTATTTTTTTATGTTCAGCAGTGTACACCACGAGCAGGGGAGGAAGACTTGGATACAAAGATGGATGGAGCCTCATACACCACAAAATTAATATTTTCCATCCTAACCTATGTATATTTCCATGCAAGTTTGCGCCCGCCAACATTATTGTGCGACTGTCGCATATAAATAGACTTAAGACGGTGCAACTGTGTGACAGTAAAGATCAATTTATAGACAAACACGAGTAATTGGAGCATGTAACAAGCCCTTCTGCTTCCAGATTACGCAATAAACAAAATGCTCCCCAATCTTTAAGGACACAGCTCCTCCCCACATCCGGTAACAAGAATAAATGAGGTGCGTAAGTAGAAAACTGTCAACTGCGTTACTCCTTCTTTGAACATCAAAGACCGTTTCCCTACCGCGGTGTACACAAACTCGCATAATATGTTCGTTTCCCCCAAAGAATAAGGATTTAGAAGCTGTCACGTAGATTTTAATATGCCTGGAAACGAGTTCTCAAGATACTGTAAAATCCGTCAAACATTACTTTGGGAGTAACGTTGTAGTTAACGTTTATTAACGTCATTATTTTTATAGTCTGTCTATAAAAAAATTAAAATGTCTGTATAGTAACCAAAAAAATACATAATTAATATATTATAATAAATGAATAAATGCACACCTAAATAAAAATACTCAAGCAATACCATTCCTGTGTCCCCGTGACTACGGAAAACAAATAACGCCATCTAGTAGAGTTTTTGGTGGTTCGTTCAGAACATACACGATTTTAAAAATATTTTCCCATTGGATTGGCGTTGCAGCGCGGTACATGTTTATTAAAACGCCTAGCGATGTAGCGATACATGCTAAAGAGTTGGGAAAGCCAATGTAGCGGACAGTAGATATATCAGCCAGACAAGGGCATTCATCTTGAGGATGGAGAACGCCCAACCTTTAAACGATTTACGAGGGTAGCGCCAGGACGCTGGTAAACATCGACGGATTCAGTTCAGAAGTATAAATAACTGTTTTTTTGCTGTCTTTTCCAGCACCAGCTTGTAGGGTAGACGAGGAAACTCTGAATTCGCAAACATACACGATCAGGAAATGCAAATCGGTGCAGCGTTGACTATCACTTTGGAAATGTAAATGGAGTGGTCAAAGTTAGTCAAGATTCATGCATTAAACATCCCTTTAAAACTTGACCACTTAGGGGACACTTTTCTCGGCACGGCCGGACGTTCTAATTCAATTTACATTCTGACATACGATAACGAGGGTAACAACGGGAAACAACGGACCGTATTCGTTTCTCGACAAAAGGTGGTCTCTGAACAGAGTCATCATAAATTAGGTAGATAAATGAAGACTCGCGTATTTTCCCGTGTAATTTTATGCAAGCTTCAGAATAATATTCATTCTTGGTTAAACAACTAGCCTTTGGAAGTAGACAGGCTATAATTTATATCGAGCGATATTAAACGTTGAGAATGCTTTGTTAAACAAATGGGTGATGTTGAGCGGATGTACAATGTTGCTTTGTATCGGAACACGAAGAACCGGTCATTGTCATTCGGAAGAAAAATGAGTGAAGTCGATGTTCGATGTATTGTTTGGCGACACAAAGCGAATCTTCGAAGCGGGCTGAAGTTCAAAGATACAAAATTTAATTTCTGCGATTTGAAACTCGCTTCTTTAGCTGAATACGTACGCTTTGACGTCGATGTCCTTTATGTTCTTGAATTTCGATGTCTCGTGAAAGTCGATGGGCATATGCTATCGTGTAGCATTTATTACGAATGGTTGGCATAGCACATTTATATAGCTCTTAGCGAGACATGGGGCGAGTTGTTAAGGTAAATTGCACAATATCGCAGCTTTTCTCCGTCGCGTTCAGTTCAGATCTTAGGTCTGGTTAACTTTTGTTTTGACTTAGGGCCAGTTTCACCGGTTCCGGATAAAGTTCCGGATAGCCCTAGGAACTCAACTCCCAGATAAACTACATTTTTTGGCTTCTCAGGTAATCTGATAGAAGTGACAGAGAAAAGTGTTGGTTAAGCTATCTGCCAGTTCAAGTGGCTGTTAGGCGTTATCTGACGGATAAAAAATGTTTCAAGTGGCGTTTCTATAACACATTTGGAATTAGAAACTGTAGTACATCATATTATTATAAATCCTACTATTTTCGTTCTATAATGATAAAATTATACTGGAAATATTAAAAAAGTCGAATTGGATTATTTTGAACAAAAAGTATTTTATTAAATAAGTTTTCAAAATAATTTTCAAATGACAATAATTTACGTAGTAGTAACGAAACGCAAAAAGCGACGTTGCCGCTCCGTCAACTGTTAAGTGGCAGATAAATTCCTAGGGCTATCCGGAACTTTATCCGTAACCGGTGAAACTGGCCCTTAGTATACCAGGTTTATTTTTGTCATTAAACAATTTACTGTGAACAGCGAATTCCGTCTCAAGCGGTTTTACTCTTGGCGTGTGCCTTTTAATGACGTCTTTTACTTAACAATCTTGGTCACGAGTTTGCGTGCTTCTGGATAGTTTAAAAATAGGGCTTTAAAATAAAGGAAAAGTTAACTGTGAAAAGTTAAAGAGTATTACAGTAAGGTAGGTTTTTGTTCAGGTGTATATTTTAGCATTAACTTAGTATTTCCACGCAGGTAATGTACTTAATACTTTTTCATTATGCTTTATACTCGTGGCTGTGTAAGCATGTTTATTTCTTATACCATAAATAAAGATTGTATGACAGATAAGTTCAAACGGGCATGAGACGGGTTAGGCAAGCTCAACATGCCACCACGACAAAGTGCGGGTTAGTAGATTTTATATTATTATAATTATTATGGGTAATGGAGAACTTTCAGGCAAGCCTGTAGTTAATCATTTTATAGAACGTGACGTAATGCTATAAACTCTTCTGTTTCTAAAGGCACCTACAAGCCTGCAGATAAAGATCTGTTCACATTAGCCATTATTATTTTTACTAGATAATTGTGGAAAAATCTAAAGGCAAAAGAAAGCTCGGCCAGTCACATAACTGTATATAATATTTCTTCTCTCTCTTTCTGACACTATTTCTACTGCTGTGTCAGCCGCGACACTCCAGACAGGAAAAAAATATAATAAAATGAATTTAAGAACGAGTAAATAATGGAATACCAATCAAAATTGGAGCGACGTGGTGGAGTATGCTTTTGGCCTATTCAATGATGAAGAGAGACCCATGCTCAGAATTGGGCCAGTAATGGGTTGAAGCCGAGTAATGGAATGGAATGATGAGGGAATTAAGGAATGAAAGAGAATGGAGGCACGAAGAACTCAAGAATCATCGCAACCCATAACTGTCCCACTGCTGGGCTCTGGTCTCTACGCACGTATTTTTTGAAAATTAGAGGTGCGTGCTGGGGTTTGAACCCGGGCCCCCGGTTCGGAAGTCCAAAGTTTAACCACTCGGCTATCACTGCTTAGAACTCAAGAACGAGGCATTTCAAATCTAGAAAACGATTGAGAAGATGAATATTTAGCTAACTTTTGCTTCGGCCAATTTTCTAAACGGTACACAACTTAAATCTTACACATTACCGGGAGCTTGAAACATATTTTATGGTCTAAGATCACAGTTAGCACGCATGTTCAGAGCGATATAAAGTCAGCTCACGTGCTCATTCTTTGTCCTGAGTTGCTCGTATATATCGAAGCATTGAAACAAAATGAGATAAATAAGTCGTTATAAACTTAGTTAAAATCGTTAATTAAGGATCTTTACAATGTTGAATTAATTTATCTCTTCTATTCTAGAGTCAGTAATACTAAACAAACATACCATCCATCAAGTGAAATAATTTATACGGTAGTGAAGCAGTATTGTAAAAAAAAAATTATTATCACTTGCTTCGGTGAAGGAAAACGTCGTGAGGAAACCTGCACACCTGGGAGTTCTAGATTAAGTTCTCAAAGGTGTGTGAAGTCCACCAATCCGCACTTGGCCAGCGTGGTGGACTATGGCCTATACCCCTCACACTGTGAGAGGAGACCCGTGCCCAGCAGTGGGCCCAGTGTGGGACAGTTATGGGTTGTGATGATGATGATGATGATGATGTTGATGATGAAGCAGTATTTTTATTTAATAATAAAAAAACATATAATTCAATTAAACGAATTGGTTTTAACATATTAATGGCCATTGTGGCACGGGCCTTCTTCGCTTCGGTCGTCCTCGCTTCTCCAGTTGGTGGAAGAAATAAAATGTTGGTGGAAGAAATAATACTTGAACCCATTGTAGACACCAAATACTGGTGATTGCTTTAATGCTAGTGGTACCATTCCTCACATGACCTTCAAGTAAATCACAGTAAGCTGTAAACGGCGGTAAGCACACGTGTTCACATGTGCCAATAAAACACGAGTCGGCAACTCGGCCTGTGCTAATGTGCTCCCGTCTTACAGAGTATTTGAAAAAGCATCACGTGCTCACTCGGTATACGACTAAACTATGTGACATTTTCGACACGGACGAGGAAAATTCCCGCAAACACATTAAAGCGACGCGTTACTCCCGACGTGTTAAGTAATGTAGATAAAATATTAATATGTATGAGCCCTGCTTGTTTGAGGTTAGGGTTTAGATTTCAGGGATCCGATGAATAAAGAACAGGGCTTGTTTTCTTTAATAATTATGAAGTGGCGGTGGATAGCAGGACACCTGACACTGACGGAGGTCTAGGTCTAGCACCCAGTAAGTGTTATTAAATAAGATTTTATACGCAACGTCCAAAACTAGCAACTGTATGAGCGCTATAAAAATAGAAGTGGAGTTTTATTTTATCAAAAACTTATAAAAGGTACCCCACTCTTGAAAATATTTTTTGTTTGTCGTTTAGCAGTGATATAATAATATTATATTATTCGAATTTTTATATAGCTCGGCATATTAAACAAATGATTAATCAGGTGTTTCGTTGCTCGTGTCTCGGCTCTTAAAATAAATTAAAAAACTTAAGATGTACTTATTATAACAAGCTCCGTTTCCGGTGCCGCTATAATAATATTGATAGCAATGATTAAATATTAGATTTATTTAATTAAACATAATTATTATATTCACTAGTGGAGTAATGAGAATAATCGCAATATTAAGATTCCTTAATATGTATCAGATGTATTTGCTACATAAAAATATGTTCTCACGGCGGCTATATTGAACTATAGGTATAAAAGCGGGTTGACGAGCGGAACGCTTAGTTACCTAATTGTTATTTAATAAATACTCATGTAATATTATCTGTAATCTGTATTTAGGTGAGTACTAAAAATTATTCATATTTTTATGGTACTTAAGTAGTGAAAATAACTCATGATGAAACCCTTTATGACCAAAAACATGAAACAACGGGCGAGACTAATATCCTGATCCTTGCTTAAAGGTAGCTGGTCCGTACCGTCACAAATAGTACCAAATATTTACCAAAAAATACTGTCCAGTAATACCTTTTTATGGAATTATAAGAGGATGTAGCACCATCCATCCGCTGCCGCCTATGACAACTGTGACCGACACAGAATAAGACTCAAATCGGGACTAGGATGGTTAGTCAGTTAGCAAACGGTGTTAGAACGTTAGTTGGTGAGTAGGTATGAGGACTGGGGCAGGGACTATTAGTGATAGTTAGTCCTGTTAGTTGTTAGTAATAGTTCAGTTATTCCACTTGTTTACCAAACTACAACTCCTAAGTTCATTTACTACTTCAACCTCAAAACATTTAGCTGGTTACTTAAATATAGCGTGACTCGAAATGCGATTGTGTACGTCGATTCCCAACCCCAGGCTTGTTATCTTTGCGCAGGAAATAAAGCTTTCTGGCCAGTAGTAATTGTTAGAATTTATTTAAGGTGGGCAAAGCGTGCTCGCCACGATAATAGTAGTGGGCGTGTACCCAAACGTCTAATACGAACGCGTTTACACTGTCTTCCGGCCGAATATGCTGTTAGCCGAAAATGTGTTAAGCATTGTTCCTACACAATGAACACGCTTAGAGCGTTATAAGCAGGAACAACTGACGTACACGTTATAGTTATGTTTTTTACGTTTGGCAGCGGGCTTGTTTGGCTGTGCATTTGTTACCGTTGATCTCAGATACGGCTTAACTGATTTTCGGTAATTTCTAGAAGAAAGGCTTGGAATAGGTAGGTACCTATTCTGTTTTATGTTCTTTTAATAAGTCATGAATATGACTTTGGTAATGTCCTGTTTAATGTCTAATAGCCACCTACCTAAAAATGCTGGGAGGTAGTCTCTGAGTAGAACCCGTCAGGTAAGAAGTGAGGGGCTAATATTCCAAAATCCCTAAGGAGGTTTAATAGGAGTTAAAAAGCTTGTTTCAAAATCTGTTACAAGTACATCCGCGCGGGAAATAGCTACTACTGTTAATAAAAATACAATTGTGTACATAGCAATCTATACATTATTCCTCGAAAGCTAGCAAAGCCGACAATGAAAGCAGTGCGCAACAATTTATTTTTAACAAAGCACAAAGCTGTAAAATTACATCGTTACTAGAACCACCGCTCGCCTTCAGCTGACGTTAAAGTACCTACGAGTATTTAAGTTCGGTTCGACTGCTAAATACGGTCAAACTAAAGAGCTTTATTTACGAGTAAACACAATGAAATATAAAATATAACTACATAGTTTGAAACTAATGAACCATTATCCGCTTTAGATTCGTGTCATTGTAATAGTAGACGGTAACTATAGATGTAAGCCATCATTAATTTTGTATAAAATGTTGAACTGCCTACTCCAAAATCCGGATTTGTTATGCTACAGTAACGCCCACAAATCTACCGAAACCCACGCCTAATTACGTCAGCACAGCCGCTGCTTACTCCGCATTGTAAGCATCGTAAGGAAAATACGATACCAAATGAGACCTAACGTCCATTTTGACGGTAAATTGAATCCGAATAGCGAAGAATCTCGTTTAAACCCCTGGTAAATAGCGACTTGTAAATAGGTAGGGACGTGAAAAACATTTAGGGACCACCCTTTTGCCTTTTCTGCAAATTAAATGAGAGTACACTTCACTGCGACAGGCTTCCGTTCGACGGGATCCAACGATTGCCAGTGCTGACGCTGCTGAGTAATGATGAGGTTATTTTAAAGGATGGAATGAAATCTGACAAGTCTGAAAGCAATCGTGTTGGGTTCCATACTTATATTGAGTTATCTTGCATCCTCTGCTAAAATTTAACGATAAATACAAAGATGTGAAGAAGTGATGTTAAATATAAAGTGAAATGATGTTAAATATAAAGTGAAATGATGTTAAATATAAAGTGAAATGATGTTAAATATAATGTGAAATATAAAGATGTGATGTGATGATGAAGATTTTCAATGTGTAGACATCAACTATTTGTGTTTAGAATGGAGGTATTAAATTTTAACTTTTTTTCGTTCAAAAGCTCCTAAGTTGGGCGTGACACACGGATTGTGTATATCGTATATAGACAAGCTAGCTATAAGGCTTTCTTACAAAATGTAAGGGACTCTAAAACAATTTTACCACGAATAAAATAATTAAAAGCGCTCGAATAAGTTCAAAAAATTTTTTACGATTCCGCATAGTGTCATTCGGGCATTCTGTCGTAGCTCGTCAGTGAATCGGACTTCTTTAGTGCTTTATAGCTCGAACCCTAAGTTTTGTTACGTAACTCCATTCGAAATTTTATTTTACTACCTCGACGTAGAACTTAAAATGGCGTGGTTATCCACCCCCTTTAATTCAATAAATCGAGTGCTTTTGAGTGTTCCGTTAGCAAAATCGTCACTACGAAAATGTGCTCCGAAACACAGGGGATACCGAATATTTCTGAATATTTTCTAAGTCAAACTGCAGAGTTCACTGCACCGAATACGAAGCAGTGATGGCTTTAAGTTTTGTTTGAACGTTTAAACGTTATCGCACTTAGGAAATCGGTAGCCGTGAAAATGCAGCATCATAAAGAAAAGGGACAGAGAGAAGTCTAGGGTGCCCACAATGCAGATGCTTGCTTGATGTTAGGAGCGAGTCGAGGGTGGCTAGTGGCTAGCTACCACCAGATGGCTTGTTCTGTTTCGGCTAATAGCTTGAGGGCCAGTAATTTATTCATCCTTCATTATTTCCTGTATGGCAACGTATTGGCGATGCCTATGGTGTTAAATATGTTCATGGGCGACCGTGACCACTTACCATCTAAACACTAAAGGCCATTACCATACCGATGACCGGGAACACAATTACTAAGAATATGTGAAATAAAAGCAATACTAATAAATTATTATTCTTCACTAAAACTCAAATAATATTTCAGTACGAAAATCAAACGTAAACGACTCACTTTCGTGTGCAAAATTTCAATAAAATAATAATTATGCATTGTCATCTTTGGTTCTGTTTTGATAAAAAAACAGACTGAATATTTTTTGTGGCAATTGATTTTTTGCCTTACCTAGTTGTTACATCGCTTAATTTTTTAATAAGCTTAAAAACCTTAGTCAGGAGATTTTACCCATCTGAATTAAGTGTAATGGTTTTTCTTTTAAACAAAAGCGCGTTGCAGTACAATCCCCTCGCAATATCCATAAAAAGTTAGTGCTGGGGATGTACTTGCAGGAAACTTTGCCCTAGCATTATATAAATAGGTACATATGTATGTACCAACACTGAGTCAGCACAAACCTCCCAATGGATACAATCTATTTGTATGACCACTTCTGTTTAAAGGGCATTTTATAAGTGGTTGCTAGCGTTAAAATAATGACACAACTGCTGAAAAATTGAAAGTGTAAAATATTTTGAAGTATAATAAAATAGCGGTGGTGTTAATTTCGTACTTTGGATACTTTTTATGTTGGTAGCAGACAATCCTTCAAATACAGAGTCACTGCCCACTCTCTGAAGTAAAGTAGCGAGTTAGATTCATAAGCCTAAAGACTATGTAATCATTTATATGTTAGTTCATCTTTTTTATATAGATATGCCATTTAATTTTTTTTTATTATTATTTTATTTTATTTTTCTTTTTCCGTTCTACTTGTGTGTTATTTTATCTTTTTATGTTTTCATACCACCATCGCTTAAATCTGCTTTGACCAAAGGTTGACTGGTAGAAATTGCTTTCAACATTAAGTCCGCCTTTTGTACCACAAGATTTTGGTATAATAAAGTTTAAATTCTATCTGTCATAGACATTTTCACTTTCGTCACTCTTGTCACTTACACTACTTAAATCTATTATAACTACTAATAGAGACCCCAACTATTATTAGCTCCGACACGTTATTTATTAAAAAAATCAAACTGCCAACTAACTCGTAACTCGTCGCCGTGTATAACACGCTTTTATCGGCGCCGATATCCAACGTGACGTATATTTTAACACCGAATCGAACGATCCAGCTGTCTAGCTTAACAACTGTAATGTACGTTCAATATGCAGACACATCCCATCCGACCATTAACCCCTGGTCCGTTCGGAGTAAAAAGCGTCCATTACCTTTTCCAATAGAACTTACCGTTATATGCGAATCGCAATGAAAAATAATTGTGACTGTAAAGTTCGGGGAGGTGGTCGACGTTAATGGAAAGTAATAATACGTAACTAGAAATAGCCTAGTGTACTGAATGTCACGACACACAATGTACGATAAAATATGTAACTCAGATACTAATATTCGTACTAAGACTCCCTTGCGAGTGCTGTGGACATATACGAAATGAGACATCACGGACAGCAAAGATCCGAGAATAAACATTCGTTTGTCTCAAAAATGTTTGTCCTTTCTCGACAGACAGTTACTAAACAGTGTAAAGGTGTAACTCTTTTGTTTTATTCGAAATATGTATAATCTATTTTGTTTTTTAATTTGGAGTGTAATTTGCAAACATCTTTATATAATTTATTTTCTCATCTGTACTCTGAAATAATCTAGCATATGAATTTTCTGGATTGTTTTGATAATGACTCAATATTCTTTCTGAAATATGAAATGCCGTATAAAATTAAGCGTATTAATTTTAAAAGACATTAGATATTTTGGATAGCGTGGATAAATCTAATTTATCTAAATATTACAAGTGGTTAAGAAGCCATGATGGCTCGCCACAGCCAGTTAGAATAATAAATATTTAACGAGATATAGTTTACGCCAACAGCCGTATGAAGAAATTGATTTTATTTGGAGTTAGAATCTAGTAAATTTGGCTGTGTAACTGTTGCCCGCGATGCAATAAATTTTATGCAATCCAATCCTGTGTCAAGTTAAATTCGGTTCGTTGCATTCGCGAGCGAGGGTTTAGATGCGCTTCGCGTATTTTTGATTGGATTTATAAAATTTTTCGATACAACTCACAGTACAATGATTCGTACAGTACAATAATTTGTTTCCGATCGAACGGGCAGCTTGACGAGATGAATTGGTGTTGAAAAGTCTCTGGATTACGAAATAAGAATCAATTTTATTATGAAAGCCAATGAGCAAAGGATGCGATGATTCGGAAAAACAGCTTTTATCCGGTCGAGAATTTATTTTTTGCTCCCAAAATAAATAAAATGTAGTTACGTTAGACATAACAATATTATGCCAAAATTTCTTCACATGCCAGCTACGAGATCATTATTGTCCATACATTTTTATTGCTTGCATTGTGTTTATTTATTAGTTTCAGCCGGCCAACGCCCAAATACCGTTAAAATGATCCCAAGTGAAAGTAATAACGGGAATAAATTATCCTATGTCCCACTCCAGGTCATGGTTTACTACATCCTTTTCAGGGTTTCAAACTATTTAGCAAAAAGCGCAAACAGGCGGACAGACAGACAGAGGCACATTCGCAATTATAATATTAGTATGGAGTATGAATGAAATGATAATTGTGCATTGAATATGGATATATCATATTCAATGCACAATTATCATTTCATTACTTGAAGGTTCGTTACACACGCAAGGCAGTTTATGAGTACTTTCCGTTAGCGACGGTAGCCTTCATTATTTCACGAATAAATGGGAATTATAACAACAGTAGGGCATGGTAGTGTTGTATTTATAACGAAACGTGCCAGTTATAATACTATGTTACAATATTGAAATATTATACTAAGTTATAATACTACTATATTGAGTGGGTCCATGTGTTGTTCAAAATACTGAAATGAAATGAAATAAAAAATTGGTAAAAAGTCAACTTCGAATAAAATTTTATTCGAAGTTGACTTTTTACAAACACTTCAAAAGCCAAACTATGCCATCGCTTCAACAAATCCCTACCTTCAGTGGTCTTGGAAGAAGAAGCGACAAGAAACTCCAAAGGAGCATCTTTTCCTACTGACAGTTACAGATTGTACATAATACTACATACGGGCTAGAATATCAAACTCATGTACACAGTAAATGTAAACACACGAGTACATGTAAACAGTACCTACTTAACGTACAGTTATAGGTTGCGAAGACCAATGACCTCTTTGTCAAAATACAAGTTAGGGATCGAGTGATTTCAAAACGCAGTACGTAAGTCTATATTATTTGTTTAATTGTATGTTTTGTACGTTAGTAATAAAACTTGTTTCAATGAAAACAAGAAATCGATAAACAACCAGTTTTTTTAAATAAACATTTAATTAAATTTATTAACTTATGTTTAAAAAAACCTGTGTCTTCCCTGATGTCATTCAGGGTATGAACTACCCACATTTATGAAGTGTGCGGGGAGTAACCACATCAGTATCGAAAAAGGGAAATGTTCATAAAACTCCACCTAGAAACTTTCCTGGCTGCATTAAAAGAACTCTGTATAGTTAACTGTAGATCTACATACTTTGAATAACCACGTTCGTTCGGTATCCGGAAAATTTGGCTTTGTGAACACCAATATACATCGGCAAAGAAGCTGTAAGCGCTACGCGATGCGGCGACGTGAGGCAGTTGTCCCACCGCCGGCGACTAGCGAGTAGAGCTAGAAACTAAAAACGAGTTGGCGAGCAGCGAGTAGCGAGTATGTACCTAGTTCCGATAGTTTTGTTGGGGCTATTAGCGATTGACAGACTGCGACGGGTGATTACTCGCACTACTCGCTGGGGGCGATACTATGTGTACTCGGCGTGTGTTGTGACAGTCCAGCGAAGATCGATGAGCGAGCAATATGTTTGATAGCTCTTCTCGCTCAGCAACAAACTAGAGTAGCGATCAACTATAAATATATGCATATATTTTGTTTATACAGAATGTATATCTTATTGTACGTTTATTGAGCGACAAAATAGCCAATAGTTACTCGCTTACTCGCCGGCGGTGGGACAACTGCCTTACAGGTAGAAATACATATCCGGTAGTTGCAGGAAATCACCGTTTAAAGATTGAAAATGCTTGGCTTACCTCAAACGAATTTTCGACAGGTTATGGCTGCTACACTAAATCCATTATCCCATAACGCAAAATACCTATGCTCTGGAACTAATCCGGAAAAACCGGAGAGTCAAACATTTCTAGGAGTTCGAAAAAGGCACAAAGGCTTTATAGTTAGGAATTGATTTTGGTTCTGCAAAGTAAACTCTGCAAAGGGCTTTACTTTTGGGGATCAGATTTCGATGCTGCAAAAGTTAATGCTGCAGTGTGGTGAGCATGGAATAAACTTTTAATAAATATATGTATACGTGTATATAAAATACGCGTATATATAAAACCTTTTTCAAAAGTATTATATTTTGTATCTCACAACAATTCACGTGAACCTTTGTAACTTGAAACTCGAGTGAAGCAAGTGAGAACTAAGAAAGGGTTTTTGGAAATATAGAAATTAACGCGGAAAAAAATCCGAGAAAAAGACCTATTCGCGTCATACATGACCACGAATTTAGGCACTCACTTAGAAAACAGACCAGGCAAGTACTCCCTTATGGCCTTAACAAAAACAGTAGTCATACGTGAAATTTCAGAAATCGCAAAGCCATATACAGATATCACGAACAATGCAGCTCAATAAGCGATGCATATCGTAATCGCACGAGATACACTCCAAGCTGTATCCGGGGATAATTAGCTCCCTTGTTCGAGCTGCAGGTCTGCTTCGTTATATTGTGTTTTCCGTTATGTGAACACATTACTATTGCACAATAAACTTATGTCTTGGTAAATCGAGCTCGGATTGTTATGGCTCTTCGTGTTCTAGGTTTTTAGCAGCAAATATTGTTCACACGGGTCATAGTAAGTGGACATTAATGTAGTGCATATCTGTATTAAAATTTGGATTTAGTAAAGTAATTTGCGATAACCATTGGAGGTCATTGATGCGTTGTTGGTCAGAATAAAATGGGTGAAATAAATGCCTAATCGTAAAAGTTAGTGGTTAAAAAATATATAGTGGCATTTAGCGACATATTCGTGGTAATAAATGCTCCATGCATCCTTTGATCTACCTACACCAACGACCCTGCTCCAGGTGCATCCCACTGAACAATTGACGAGGCTATGGCCCCAGGTCCACACTATAGGTGGTCGCTGTGCATTAAATTCTGACGGTACTCATGCTAGCGTCTTCATGCTAGACACCAAGCGCTGTGAGAGAGCGAGAGAGCCTATAACAAGAGGTAGAGTTTTCATTCTTGGTCGACACCTTGTCCGTAATGCCACTGGTATCACTGATCTCCATGGACGGCGATCAATCATCATCATCATCACAACCCATAACTGTCCCACTGTGGGTACGGGTCTCCTCTCATAATGAGAGGGGTATAGGCCATAGTCCACCACGCTGGCCACGTGCGGATTGGCGGACTTCACACACC
The DNA here is from genome assembly GCA_905404295.2 of Ochlodes sylvanus. NCBI lineage: Eukaryota > Metazoa > Arthropoda > Insecta > Lepidoptera > Hesperiidae > Ochlodes > Ochlodes sylvanus. Next base: position 10,400,322 of record FR990130.1, on the reverse strand, counting down.
TTTGAGAACATTATGGAGAACTCTCAGGTGTGCAGGTTTCCTCACGATGTTTTCCTTCACCGAAGCAAGTGATAATTAATACGCACATAATTTTTGAAAATTAGTGGTGCCTGCGGGATTTGAACCCGGAACCACCGGTTCGGCAGTCCAACGTTCAACCACACGGCTATCACTGCTTTTTGATGCGGCGATCAATACATACCCATAAACAAACCTACATTTCCCATATTTCCTCCTAGTAGAAACAAAATTAATTCAACGTCCAGAAAATTACCGGAGTGAGTCCACAAAACTTGAAACTACTTTAATAATGTAAATCATTCCGCCACAATTTTTTTTGTCCTATTTTTGTTGTACCTTTCATGTCGTTTCACGGATAGAAATATAGCAATTGCAAAAGAGAAAAGAAAAATATACCTTTTGAGTAACGAAAGCTTGACAATTTAACTACAGGTTCGGGCTTTACGTATAAAACGTACAGTTAAAAGCGGGGAAAAATATCGCTTTTTTTCTGCAGTGCAGTCAGCGAACGGTTTGAAGAGTGATGGTATCGGGATAATGATGGCCCCATGGTTCGGTTGTGCTCCTGCTTGAGTCAGCTGTCAAACGACTTGTCGTGTTCCGGCCGAAGGCTTGAGTCACATGTTGGCCGACAAAGCATTAGTGATGTTTTTGGTGTTACTGATGTCTCAGGGCGACAGGTTTTTAGGCTGGTTTTACAGTCACGCTTACGCCAGCGCGGTTGGTAACTAACCAACTAATGTTCTAACACCGTCACCTAACCGGACTAACTATCCCACTCCCCATATGAGTCTTGTTCTAAGTCGGCCACAGTTGTCATGGGCGGCAGCGGAAGGTGGTGCTGCATGCTCGTTTGCTTCCTTAAATCAATTAAAAAAAAAATGTAGAGACGCAAAGCTCGTGGCCCGTGACGCTTACCAACCACGCTGGCGTAAGCGTGACTGTAAAACCACACTTACGTGTTTCGGCACAGACGGAGAGCCAGAAATAATGCGCCCCCGCTTCCTTTTTAGCCGTCTACGCATCGGTAATGCAGCGGTAAGCGCTTACTATCGGTTTTCGTATCGTTTGCTTGTTTGTCGGCAATTTACAAAAAAACCCTATCACTTTTTTTACATAAGATAAGTCAGTGCTTGACAACAATCCGACCAGATGGTAAGTGGCGATGAAGTCGTTTATGTATATCAGTCCGCTTTTAATATAAATTGTGTTTTTTGACTTCGTGTTACTTAACAACGCCATCTGCTGTTGTGGCGTTAAAGCAATTAGTTGCTCACAAAAAAGTATTATTATTCGCCAATAGATGTCAGGAAGAGTCATATTTTTCAGTTTAAATTGGGACTACAAAAACACGAATAAAATGACATTTTCTAAAAATGATTCCTAGCTAGATCGATTTATCGCCCCCGAAACCCCCTATATACTAAATTTGATGGAAATCGTTGGAGCCGATTCCGAGATTCCAATTATATATATACAAGAATTGCTCGTTTAAAGGTATTAGATAGATAATACTAGTAGTTACTTATACCTACTCATACTTACGTAATCTGTCATGAATTTTGTTATTACCTGAAAATTAAAAACAGAAAATTAAAGGTTACAATTTTATTTAAAAAGTTAAAAGATACATAAAGAGCTTAGAAACTTATTTTACCACTTTTTTTCACGACAAATTTTGATTTACTGTATTTTAGTATTGAGTATTTTATTTTTAATTGCGGCCCTAAATTAATTCATTTTACTAATTTTATTTCCAGTATAAGACCGCATAAGTGCAGCCAAATGAGCAAGCGTATTTGAAGAAAATCGGCACAGACAAGCGTTTTGTTATCTAACGAACAGAACCTAAAAACGTTACCTGAACAAATAAACACAACCATGACCCGCGTTATTCTGAAATAAAGTGACAGCTTACAATCAGTGCAAATTAGGGGAGCGGCCGTTAGAACTGTTATTCCGTTATTCAGTTTTATTCGTGGAAACCGTTGCGCGTTGCCGCGTTGTTCAAACGGTGTACGCAGCGGCTAATGAGTGGACAATTGGGCGGCAGCGCGCAAACATCGGAGGCGCGGCCACTGCAAACAGTCTGTCCGGTCGATTCACCTAACGCGATAGCTTTGAGTCAGGTCACGTGGCTTTATCTGGCTATACACACCAATCATTTGTTTATTTATCTGTTTGTGACATAAGAAATGGTAAAAAGCGGGGCGCGGCTGTGTCAGGGGCCAGGCCTTGTGTTTTACCTGAAAACGTGTAAGTAACGGATAATGTTTTATGTTTCAGCGGCGTTGATATCATCGCGCGTGATAGTCCAAACAAAACCTAACAAATCCTTTGATCTTTCAGCTATCGATTGGCTTAAATAAATTTCAGATATAGGTATGTGGTAGATTTTCGGTCGAAGCAATGCTACATTTCAACTGGCATTGTTTTAAATTTAAAGTTGGGAACGTGATGTGATCTTCTATTTGTAGATAGTGCTTTGGAATATTTAAAGAGACATAAAAATGACAGAATAGGGACAAGTAAATAAAACGATACAAAAACAGGTATGTGTGGTATTTAGAGAAGAGAATTTTTCCTATCTTCATAAGCTGAATACTAACACTTGCAAACCGCGGGAAGCCCTATAATTTTGATGATCGGTAGGTATATTAATTTGTTAGTTACAAAGTGAAAGAAGTTTTTTAACAATCATAATTATCATAGTGATTCGGTATCATTATGATAATTCTTCTATCGCGGAATATTTTATTATTATGACTACACCGTAAAGATGTCATACAATGGTAAGAGGTCATCAAATTTGAAACAATAGCAGGTACCTACTAGCGATATTAGCCAAGGAGACGGTGAACCCTCTTGTCTATCGGCTCTCCAAGACAAATATTTAGTATCCAACACTTCCTCAGACATCGCCTCTGTAGAATTGTATAGTGATGAGTGGATTGGACAGTATGGTAAACATGGGAGGCGTCACAGGCGAGTCAACAGACTTGCCATGTTGATTAACCATACCTATGCAATTCTAGAAGCGCTTATAGCTCAATACCTAGGAAAAGGCGATGGTCGAACGTTGGACGGGTGATTGCTTGCGGCAGCATTTCATGTCCCTGTTGTAGAAGCCATTATGATGTATGATGAAGATGATGATATATATAACTTTTTCTTATTTGGCTACAAGTAGGATAGGTTTCTTTTTATTTCGTAAATAATTTATTACACTTAGGAGAAGAAACTTAGTAAGGAAGTTTTGCTTTTTGTAAGTTTTGCAAACTATAAGTACAACTAACTTCTAAAAGAATGCAATTAGGTATCTTTTGTACCTAATTTATAAAACGGCTGATAAAATCCGTGATAATGTTTGAGGTGAGGACACTACTTCTAAGCGTAAGGATTATCTTTTCTGAGCGCATTGTAAAGATGGGTGTGACCAGATCAAAAGTCGAAGTGATCGAAAGAATAGTGAGTTGACAGAAGGTACTGTTGGGAGGCAATAGACAAACATGAGGCGGGTAGATTGATCTGATGAACAGAACCAGGCTAACAGGCGACAACTTTATCTGGGGAATGAGAACCTTCCAGTCGAAAATATGGGACCATTTTTTCGGGAGAATTTCAAACTCACCCAAAAACCAACCAACTTATTAAAACAAGTAAGCTTATCCATACCTGCTTGAAACAACTTGCAAGAACATGGGAAGAACAATTATGAATTGTTAATCAAATTAATACTTTAACTAGATGGATGACCGAGCTTTGCTCGGTATTTTATTTATTTTTATAAATTGTGTTTTTTGGAAATTATATTTAAATACGAATAATAATATTAAGAAGACACAAATAATATAAATAAACAATTGATTTTAATTTAACAACGCCATCTATTCTGCTGTTGTGTCGTTAAAGCAATTAGTATTAGTATAGTAGTATTATTATTCGCCAATAGATGTCAGGAAGAGTCATATTTTTCAGTTTAAATTTGGACTACAAAAGCACGAATAAAATGACATTTTCTAAAAATGATTCCTAGCTAGATCGATTTATCGCCCCCGAAACCCCCTACATACTAAATTTCATGAAAATCGTTGGAGCCGATTCCGAGATTCCAATTATATATATATATATATACATACAAGAATTGCTCGTTTAAAGGTATTAGATATGTAAGAACTTCAGTCATCACCGTAATTTCCAAAGCTGATGAGTTAGCTGATTCTGGAATATTAATCGTTAATTTCATGCAAACAATTAGCCAACTATTCAACCGCGTATCTAGCCAATTATGGGAGCTGCATGCTTAATATGTTCGCTATATTAAGCTGTATGTATGTAGATAAATAAATCGATGGCTATGATAGCAGACGATAATAATTAATTGTCACTGAGTTTTTTATCGTAACAAAGTAAACAAGCACATGGACCATAATTATGATATCAAATGATGGTGGAATGTTTTGCATTTAGGGGATCCACAGACGGAAAAGAAGCAATTAACCTGCTTTGATTTGACTTTGCTTGCTGCTACAGAACTTGCTAATAAAAGTTTTGTTTGTTACCAGCTCATTTAGAGGGCAGTTATAGCTATATCTTAAAAGAATAGCTGTCTAGTCAGGTAAAAAAGTCCATCAAAATGAATGGCGCCCAGCAACTTTCAATGGGATTGACTTATTGCCTCATGCATTGTTCCAATGTGTGTCTCTTTTCCACTTTGAGTCTAAGTCTGCTAACTTGGACTCAGAGTGGGAAAGAGACCCTTACATTTCAGTACCGGGTATTATTCCTGTGTAAAATTCTTTTTATAGTGATGTCACTATTGATTTTTTAACGGAGCTCATATTATCTTTTAAGATTGATCAGTTATACTAAATTTTATCATACCAAGTAACTATTTATCTTAGGAAAATAAAGCACACACATTTTATCATCAATGAAAATCTTTTTCACATTGTTACAAATATTTCTTTTTTCACGGAATATGATAAAGAATCTATGGCAACATTATAAAAGTTATCCTGAACTTGGGATCTAACGATTCTCACTGGTTTTTATCCGGAAAAGTTAAATGAAATTTCCAAAGGTTAAATCGGTTAGTCCGCAGGTTTAACGTTTCTTGATATAATTAAAACTATCTGCGAAGTGATAGTCGATTGGGGCAAAAATCACAGTACAAAAATACCGTCTGCTATAAATCTAACACTAACAAAGTCAATGTTTTTGGAAATTATCCAAAAGGATATTCAATTTATATTGAAAACAAGATTTATGTGTTTTCTATACCTATAGTAGAATTAGCGTATTTGGCACCAACCCATTAATGGCCTACTACAGGGCACGAGTCTGTCTTTGTAGTTGAGGAGGCCTAGAGGGCCTAGAGGGCCATAGGTCTGGTGATTAGATACTGCACCACACTTCTCCATCGTGGATAGGTGAAGGATTAGTGTTTCACCCAAGTTCCAAAAGTTTTTATATTAGCCTCCAACATGGATTAAGAGAGCAGTGATAGCCGTGTGGTCGAACGTTGGACTGCCGAACCGGAGGGTCCGGGTTCAAACCCCGCACGCACCACTAATTTTCAAAAATTATGTGCGTATTAATATTTAATTATCACTTGCTTCGGTGAAGGAAAACATCGTGAGGCAACCTTGCACACCTGAGATTTCTCCATAATGTTCTCAAAGGTGTGTGAAGTCCACCAATTCGCACTTGGCCAGCGTGGTGGACTATGGCCTATACCCCTCACACTGTGAGAGGAGACCCGTGCCCAGCAGTGGGACAGTTATGGGTTGTGATGATGATGATGATGATGATGATGGATTAATAACAGTTACCTGATGAACAACCGGAATCGACCGCCTTACGTGTACTCCTAATTACGGAACCTCAAGAAATTGTTGCTACTGGTTATTAGTTGAATTTGGAACGATGGATATGTAAAATAATGTAAATCTTGTGTAACGTCTGCTTAAAAGGATTCATTATTTGCTTTATTTACTTGTGAGCGTTACGTGGGAAATGTTAGTTACCATAATAGCAATCTGTGCAATCATCAGTGCATCGCGTATTGGCCATTAAACAATTACAGCCACATTCTTGTGATATCACACTTCCTTGGACACAACTTGGAACGTGATGTTTTTCTCACCTTCAACTATTTTATTTATACCATATATATATTTATATCCGAACAACTACAGAAGAATATTTGATATAATTATATTCTCGAAACCAAGATACGCCACACAGACAGAATCACAAATTTAGGAATTATAGCTCTACAGAATTGAGTCACTTGAGATTAGATTGCATCTGGCAATCTGGCTTCGTCATTAGGCTGCTATGTTGACGTCGATGACGAGGTAAATAATAATAACGTCTTCTCATAACCAAAGTAATAGGTAGCGAAATATCTTAAGAAACTTGAACAGTCAGTCACTTACGACCAATTTTCTTTTTTTACCAAACTAAGTGGTACCAGATGTTTTATTGAAAAAAGTTATTAGCGACAATCAAAGTCTTCAATTTCCACAAACATAAGCCGACGTATTGACACATCACTGAGACGCAGCCACTTCTGAAGTGACTCAAAAAGCTGTTAGTTGATATCTCGCGTTTCCCAAGTAATACCCGAAGATAAGACGATAATCTATTTTAGGGTCCCGTACAGGAAAAGATGGTAAAAGTCCTTATTGTTGTGACAACTTTGCAGCAGGCGAAATATTTATGAGATACATACCTATTTATTCATGAGCTTTGCTTTTAAGCTAGAGTAGTTTATTTTACCCAATTTAATAGTTCTGCGGGGCTCATTTACAACCTAGGGACGAGCTATTTATGAAAATCAATAAAGTAAATGTTGCGGCACTATACATTTTGGATAGTATTATGAATGTTAAAAAATCTTTCATATTTTCTAAAGAATAGTGATATTCACGATATTAATATTAAAAATAAGGCTAAACATCTACGTCTATAATAAAATAGTAACGAACCATTGTATGTACATGGAAGATATTTGAGAAAAATTACAATGGGTACTAGGAATGGATTGTTAATTCGTTTGATTGTTTTAGAAATAAAAAAGGCTAAATAATTTTATGATTTATAAATTACCGTCTAACCAGTATAAGCCATGAGTAGTTTACAACTTGGCCTTCCTACTACTTTTGGGGTCTCATCGTAGGGATTTATTGAAGTGATGACATTGTTTGACTTAAAAAAAAATTATGGGAGTTTAACCTTCGAATTAAATTATATTGCATTCGTTAATGAATGTTCCAAGCTAAAATTATTTTCTCAAGCAAAATAAATGAAATTAGTATAATGTAAAGGTTTCATTGTGTATGGCAATTATATCTCACCGTGTCGTGATAATTAAAACAACAAAGCCATTACTATTCACTTAAAACTTAATACATTAACGGCTTGATAATAATGAGACAAATGACGAGAACTGAAAATCTCGGAGTTAAAGCGCTGTCTAATATCTTGATGAGAATAGTTGACTAGACTTAATTAAAGGAACTTCGAGTAATTAAGCTGACGATCGAGTTCTTCGTATGTTAAGTAAAATACAAAGAAAGTTTGCTTAATCAATCAATGTTAATGTCTTCATAGGTCATAACTGGGCTGTTATTAGTCATATTCAGTTAATATGAGAACATCAAATAATATTTTCATGAATTAATGTTTTTAACGTACCAAGTGATATTTTCATTGTTTAGTATTAGCATGTAACGTTTGATCATTGGCCTTCCGAATAGGAGGTTTAAATTATGCAAGCACCTCTAACTTTCAAAAATTAGGTGCGTATTAGAAATTGTTTATCATTTTCTTTTGAAAATTCGTCAGGAAATCCGCACACCTGAGAGTTTTCCATTATGTTCTCAAAGGTATGTGAAATCCGCCATTCCGTTCCATTCCTTGGCCAGGGCGGTGGACTATGTCCTGTACCCCTCACACTGTGAGAGGAGACCCTTGCCCAGCAGTGGGATACTTATGGGTTGCGAATTGCGATATTGAACACTCATATGCACACAAAGACATTTGATAAAATTTCGTAGCATTTAATTATTTTTTGAAAGAAGTCAAAAGTCTGGAGATTCTTTTTAAAAATGATAAGCATGAAGCACTCAGGTCTTAAGTAAGGACCCTTCTGGCAAAAACCTTTTATTATTCGCAAATAATGGGCTTGTCCACCTACATCGTACCATTATTTTTACATCCAGACGCCTTTAGGTGGAACTTTTTCAATATTTCAGACAGTGTCTAACGGGAAACTTGAGAATATAATACCAACGGTGACGTTGCCATTTCTAAACAAGGATTTAGACTTGCGTTTCATTGAACATTGAAATAAGGTAAACGAGTAGGTCTATCTTATTAATAACTAGTAACCCCATTTATCCTTATTTCAATGCTGTCTGAACATGATTATTTGAAAATCGAAATACCTATTTCGTAGGTAGGTATAGGTAATTATCATTTTATGGATTACAGAATTTGTTATGGAAATATTGTAATTGGTGTGTAAACTGAGCCTGACCTTAAATTTTGTTTAAATTTGCCTAATTGTTCGGAGCCTTTGGCAACTGGTGATGATTTTATATGTCCTTAAAAGCGAGTTTATTGGATTCTTATTGTAAAATATAATCTTTTTTATTGGGTTAAATTTCTAATCAACTGCTAATTTACGGTTCTATCGAAATATTAGACATAGGTTTTTACGAAATTACTGCGGTTTACAATCTTGGACATTACGAGGTTTAATTGTCGAGCCTAATAACAAACTATAATAAATACGTCATAAACTTTCACATACGTACTAGCAATAAGGTCGTCGCCTGTCAAATTCACAAAAGAAATAAAAGTTAAAACTATACATATAATAGGTGCGCATAACGCATAACTGCATCAGAATGTCTGCAAATATATAGTGCTCTCGTACAGCACTCCGAAGTTGTGGCGGACCTCGTGTTTGAATATTGTTAGGTGGCGTGAGGAACAATGGCGTTTTTATTGACGATACACAAGAGCCAGCAAATTGGAGCACGCTCCGAATATGTTCGTTGACGGCGCAACACTAGTTTAAATCTACAACCATGTTTTTTACGGCCACAAGACCTCTAACGTCATAATTATATTTTTTAACGGACTACAAAGAAGTAGGTTACATATAATGTCATTATATATTATGTTGAAAAGAAGTATGTAGATATATCATTAGCGTGCCATAAGCGGTACAGTAAAATTTGGATAATTGGTATACTTTTCATGTAGCTGTCTCATACGTTTCGTAATTATATAGGTCTCATCCATGGTGACATTCAAATGTCATCGGAGTGGATTTAAAAGTATACAACTCGCGTTATATTAACGTAACGCATCTATATCTAGTTCTAATATTTTTGGTTCCATACGATTTTATAATTGTATCATCGCGGACCCAAATGATAAATGATCGAGATTGAAAGTTGAGAGGCTTACATATCTGTCATTAGTGTATGTCAGGTTAGTAGGTAGGATATTATAGGTACTTTACACGGAAGACAGAGGCTGGGTACTTTACCAGTTAACTGAATCAGTTCTGTAATCGAATACATAAATTCATTGTAACAGCTGAGTTAACGCCGGTAATTAAAATATATAATAATTAAATAAAATATTGTATGATTTCTGTGAAAATTAAATTCATTAACACGCTTTCACTCACACTCAACGAAATAAAACAAAAATCTACATGTAACTGTTGGAAATTCCTGTCCGTTTATAATTGGAAGCAAAATTTATTTATTTCCCGCTAGTGGAGCCAGATATCTCCTCGTGGTTGAGGATCTCCCCAACAGTCTAACAATGCTTGTCCATTCAAGCGGACCGATCCGAAAGTTTTTCAAGTGGAGACGAGCGAGGCGGAAATTTAACCATTGTGCAATTTTATTGCCAAAAAAATTGGTTTTCAATAATGTTCTCAAGCTACACAAGTAGCAAATTTGGGATCCACTCCGATGGCATTACTGAAACTATGGATGTCACAGATAATTACGAAACGTATGAAACAGAAAGAGATAGCTACATGAAAAGTAGGACAATTAGCAAAATTTTAGTGTAGGTACTACTTTTCGCGCACTAATGACACACATATTTTTACATTTAATATAATTGTTTTCAACGATGACTTACGTATGCGTTCCTGATCTCAATAACAAATTTCCAATACATGAACTTATGGTTAAAAATCAACGCATATCGAAGTCTTAAGTACTTACCTACTTATAGTTAATAGTATCAGGCGTTACTTTGCAGAAATCCATTGTTGTTAAGTTAGTATCAGGCTACTTTACAACTAACCTTAAGTACAATATACGTCCATGCTGGTAGTATAGCAATACCTAATACCTTTGCGCGTGGAGGTCTTATGTGTAACAGATTTTGGATGTAAGGTACATTCGCGTTGTTTACTGCCTATTGTAATATACGCGTAGCTAGAAAGATCTCTGATACCAAAGAGTAGTAGTTCTAATCATCGATTCAATTGTGCCCATTGGCCATTGAGCACTATTAAATAATGGTTATATCAGATCTTATTAACTAACTTGCATTAGTCATAGATCCTAGCATATATCACTTTGTGTCATAGATATAGCTTGAAATGTAAAATTTACCTATATTTACTTCGCGCATTTATGCGTTTACAAGCGAGCTTAGGCATACACGACACTGACAATAATCATGAGATTAAACACATGTTTAATCTCAGATATTCATCATCATTTTATGAAATATTTTATTTGGAATATTATAAATTGACGTGTAAGGTTTTATTTTATAACTATTAAAAACTGTTGCATCAATCAATATATTTTTATAAGTATATAAAACTCTTCCGTTACTGACAAATAGAAATAGGAATAGAAATATTCTTTATCGTGAAATACAGGAAATTACAAATACTTATTGAGTATATTACACAAAAGGAGGTCTTATCGCCCATCTTTAACTGTTACCCGAGTGACTGACAGACAACTATTTATTTAGCGATAATGCTTTTATCGCCAGTCGTTTTATGCAAGCTGGTAACAGTGTGGAAGCAAACAATTACCTTAACCGGCGAACATTCCTTCAACTAATGCTGCGTCCTTAAGAATAATGAATAAAGGGCCCCGTGTAACCGTAATGAAGGTCGGGCTAGGGCATTCTCCGAGGACTTTCGTAATGGTGACGATGATGGCTATATAAAATATAATAGAGGCCCTAACAGTCGTGTGTCGGGGCTGCGCTCGAATTAGCGATATATGGGAAGCTAACGCGTAATTCACATGTAACCCTCCGTGGGGTCCGCGTGCCCTGACCTTTCTGCCATCGAGACAAACATATACAGCCATCAAAGAATATGGGTTTGGGATAGATGCATTATTATACGTTCCCGTATCTGCTTTGATATAATAACTATAGATACATTTTATGGATGTTTTAAAATTAAACTTCTGCTTGGATGGAAGTGAGTTGGCTGAACGAATAATTTCGGGTTTGATTCCGATAAATTATATAATTACTTTACTGGTCTTAGTTTTTAATTGTGTATCGATATCTCAGAATAAATATTAGGTAAGTCGTTCAATTGTTTAATTGTTTATTAGGAATTCGTAATATTATTATTAATAAATGTTTTCCGCTAAGAGAACCCCATTCCTCTTTGCGGCGAGGTTCTAAAACACTCCTCTTAGTATTAGTAAAATTATTGAGATCTTTGGGTATCTTTGGGTACCTACCTTCGAATCATCCTTGTTTTTTCCTACATTCGGGATATAATCGGAGTCTCAGGTGGGATTGTTGTCAAGGATTAACTTAGCATCGTATCAAAAAATCACATAGAACATTACTGACCTTACAAGCAAAAAATCACAAACATTTTATATGCATTCCAAACTTATACCGTATAATAAAATAACTATAACAAGTAACATTAATACCGTCCATAGTTGCGATCTGTTTCCAATAGAACACAAGCTTCGTATTCCAAGTCAATCAACACTGAGAAAATATCAAAGGGAAGCCTTTTGAGTACGGAATAGAGTTATCCGAGACATGTATTCAATTTGCGTTCGATTTTATCCAAGAGACCATCATATGATAAAGAAATGTCTTTTGGGAGCGTCTATTTGCGCTCGATAATCTAAGGGTTCAATGTGGGTAGAGCGTGCATACAAAAACTTTCGCTTAATTTGTTATGATACATGATACAACAATTTAAATCCACTTTTGACGTCCTGGATTCATTTCATAGATTCATTATTAAAATTTTTGAACGATGTGGTAAGCTTCACTTAAGATTAAGCGTTGTATTAATAAGTTAGTTCATAAATAAAAAGCTGTAACACTAAAGAATCTCGTCTAACAATATTCGAAAGTGGGTACTAAAGGACCAGTTTCCCGAAGCGAAGCGACAGCGGGTTAACAAGTTAAAAAATAGAACATAGTTACGCTGTACGCGCTGTACGCTGTACGCTGTACGTTGGACATCTTATTAAATTTAATTGTTTTACTCAAATTGAGTTGCACAACAGACAACAGCAGGCAGGAGTTGCCCGATTAGATTAGAGAACCGTAGCGTGCATTCAATAATATGGTGGCGAGGGCTTTATAAGCCATACGAGCGACAGTGACACGACAAATGCCGCACAGCAACTTTGGCGGGCGCAAATCTATACAAATAAATAAAATTGGAGTGTCTGTGTGTAATATTAAAATAACCACTTTTTACTAAATGAACATGGATGTATACACTTTTTAACAATTTTTGTCTGTCTGTCTGTTTGTTTGAGCTAATCTCTGGAACGGCTGGACCGATTTTTACGGGACTTTAATTTTAGATTTTTTTTTGTGAAATTCCACGCGGTCGAAGTCGCGGGAACAGCTCGTTTATAATATATGTACTTAAATGCTTATTTTATTTACTAAATATATGTTAACGCTTGACTAAGTCCCCCCCGATGTAAGAGGTAAGTAAGTACCTAAGTACTTTAAATACATATTCATATGGGCGACATTTTAACCCAACGCAATAATAATCCAACGTTTAGTAAACGAAACTAATAGTAACAAATAAGATGTCTTTCTTCTATGACATACGTTTTAGCTAACGCTATAAATACATTTTTGTGGCTGCGACAACGCAGCGTCAAAATCGCAGTGAAACGTGTGTCAGTTTGTCGCGTCCCTGTCGCACGTGTGTGCAGAACAAAGGCTAGTAAACTTTGCTGGTGCTTACTAAATATTGTCGTCCGTGCATATTATATACAATATACAATAAATAAAGATATAATAAAGTACATTTCTCACAGTTAAGTACTAGGCATTTACATATATGCATATAATTATATACTTGAATGTTTGTGCTGTGATAAATTATTATAATAAAAAAAAGGTGTTGATATCAGAATAAATAAAAAGGTTTTTCAAACGGAATTGTACTATTGTTTATTATAAAACAATCTCTAGACCAACCTTGAAACTTGTAACTTAAATATATTGCAAAAAATATCCGTTTTATACTGTTTTATACCACACTAGAAACCTGAGCTCGTTTCGTAAAACTAGGCCTTATTACCCGCATCCCAAAAAATGCTATTCATTTATTTCAGGCATTATAAATGTCACGTTTACCTCAATATATCGATTAAGGGAAAATTTGTTTATGTTATTATGTTATTATATTATTATAAATGTATATTGCCTTCATATGGATGATTATGGAAACACGAACAAAACGCAGTAAAATAAATATGAAATCAAATCGTAATCGTCGAATACGCTGTGTTTTCACCAAATCCCTCTACACTATATCCCCGCAACACAAACGAGGTAAACAAACAGTTGTTTGTGTGGGATATCGTGCATTAAATTTTGTGGTTCAGATTAGTTTTGTCCGTCGGCATTCAGCGCCGCGCTCGTGCTTTGACATTAATACGGGGGTTTTTGAAACGGAAATAATCAAAATGATTATGGTTAACCGATTCATATTAGCACCGGTTTGTATCGCCGCTAAAGTTCAGCCAAAAAGACTAATAGAGACGGAAATGAAATGTTTTTGTAGCTCATCTGTTAGTAATCTGCCTTGGCATAAGAAACCGGTGAAATAAATATTTCAGTCCATAGATAAATGAACATGCCCTATTACATATTGTACAACATAAATAAAATCAAAAAAACACCACCCAAGAACAAACATTTATCTGTAACATACGTAAATGTCTGCGCCAGTCAGGCATGGAACACTGTACTTACCCTAAACTTGGGTCACTGCCATTTGAGCTGTTTAAATACAAACCAATTCTTTTAAACAGACAAACTTATCCTGGGCCTAATTTATTAATAAAATACTGATTTAGAGTGTTTAAAAGGACAGCATTCTAGCTTTCGGAAAGAAATATGATCCAAGTAATATTGGCGCGTAGACTATTCATCTTTTGACAAACTTTTATGCATATGTCAGAGAGAAAATGTGCGAGGAGTATATAACAAATTTAAAAATAGAATTTCAGGAATTTTCTCTATATAACTGAGGCAAGAACAACGCGGCATGGGCAGTTGAGTTTCGGAAGCGATTCAGGAAGGAGAACAAGAAGAAGAAGAAGAGGACAGGAAGAACAGTGAAGTGAAGTGAAGTGTACGTTTTGCAGTACAGTGTCGCGAGTGTAAAGTGAAGTGTGAAGTACAATGAACAGTGTTGCTTCGCAGTACAGTGTCGCGATTGTTACCCTGTGGTGCGAATAAAATTCCATCTATTGAAGCCAGCCTTATTCCATAAGCCAAGGACGAGGAAATAAAACATTTATTTGACGCCAAACCTTTTCAAACCAACTATCATCCCTTGTTTTATCCTCTTAGGAGCTGATTGTCCAAAAACGTTGAAATAGGAAATTAAGTATTTTTAACATCTGACTATGATAGTGTTTACTTTTAATTCTACTGATTATCAAACTTTCAACCCCTATTTTCGGGTCCTTCCCACGAGTTCACTGAGAAGTTCAACCGTTAAACTAGTGGGACTTACTACCCTTTGGGATGTATATCACAAAATCCATTCTTAGCTGACATCTACTCATAAAGTATAATAGGTTTTGAGATTTCGTGATTAGTCAATAAATAAACGCTTACAAACACACTCATATCCCGCATTCCCCATGTAGCATGTGGCTTAGACAACACAAATAACACATCAATACCACATATGACCCGAGAACAAATATTTATCTTTCACATATTATGTAACTGTCTGCCCTCGCCGGGAATCGATCCAGGGTCACTATCAACTAGGCTGCGGGGTCGTGAGTCAGTGAATGAGTGAACATCCTTTCGCTTTTATATGTATAGAAGATTTGGACGTGCAAATCCGAGTAACATACCCACAGGCTATTTAAATACACATATAAATAACCTACACAATCATGATTACACCCACATCGCCCATTCGTAAGATAAAATTAACTTTACGGCGTGCTTATGCACAAAAGTGTAATTTTGGGGTTATTTTTTATCACACAAAAACATAAAACGTTGACTTTTAATTAATGGTTATGGATACTTACGTGCTTATTTTGTGTACTTGATTCTTTGAGTGTGAATCGCAATGTTTTATTTATGGTAAATGCATGTTTCCGTTGTGTACAGTTAGGTTTATTACTAGAATGTACACCCTTGAGTTTGGCGTTAAACTATATTATCAAGCGAGAGGGTGATAGATAGCTAGCCGGGTTCAAAACCCTACCACTAGCCCAAAGTGTTTAGAGTATTTTCGGGATTAAACTGAATGGTACAGAGTCCAGCGACTTCTGAAAAGAATAAGCGAGCGAAGTAGACCAACACAAACTCAATAAAAATACATTTTCGCTAAGTAATGTTTAATAATAATAATAATATTAACATAGTTAATCTTAGTTATTAGAAACCAATACAATTAGAAATGTCGTCTATGACCCATTTAACTGTAAGAGCGAAAGTGAATTCAAACTAGAGGCGCAGAAGTTGAGTATATTGCGGCTGTACAACGGCAACTTAAAGTTACAAGTCAAACATAATCACCGATATTATGCAAGCAAAATTATTATATCGTTAATAGGAAAACTTCCCGCGCTGAGTTTATTGCCGTATTTGCCGTCATTGTCAGGGAATTGAACGCAAGTCGTATCGATGGTTAAAGTTTCACAGGTTGAGTTGAGTGATAGTTGAGTTAATGTTTTTTAAATGTAAAATTTTGAAAGTACCTAAATTGTGTTCTAGACATACAATGAAAATGTATCTCATCATTGTAAATGGAAGATATTTTAGAATAACTATTAGTGTGGATATTTGTTATCACAAGAGATCCCCACGCAATGATTATTTATTTTAATTTTTGTCTGTCTGGCGTCTGTTCCCGCTAATCACCGAAATGATCGATTTGGATGCAGATTTTCAATAATGTATTGCAATAAGTTTGTATTTCTATTTTAATCAGTTCAAGAGAATATACGATACGATGTGTACCAGTTAACTCCCAGGGAAATCGGGGGAAACCCAATTTTTTTATACTATTTGTCGATGTATTTATGTTGTTAATTTTGTATAATAGTTTCAGGGTCCAATACAGCAGAAAAGCAGGCTGTTGTAGCGTCTAGACTGTAAAAGATATAGCCGTAGTAAGAGCAAAACATTATCGCCGTCATTATGCAAGCGAATTGTCGCGATATAAGTCGTTAATAGGAAAAGTTGTTCCGCTGCGCCGCGTTCCCCATTTCCATAATGATTGCTTGTTGGACCGAACGCGCTGTTTACTTCGTTCCAGATGACATTCTACTTAAAAAACTTTATATTGACATTTAATTGGAAATCACAGAAATATCGCACCCTTAGTAATATAATGGTCTAATACAAAAAAGTAGTTTTTGGGGGTACTCGTTTTAAAGATTCTGGACAAGACATTCCAGCTTAGTTTTCGTATAAAATGTTCATTACTTAAGTGATAAGGTATAAGATGACATTCTCTATTAATTCAAGCTCTAAAATACGCGAAGTAAAGCTCTAAAACTGCAGTTAACCCAAACTGATGTTTCAACTATTACAAACTCCACAGCTAATACAAGCCGAATGTTTTCAATGCGCAAGTTAAAAGCTCATACTCCTTTTACCCTTTTTCGGTCAAAAATCGTTTTCGTTCATTTATACGGATATTCGGATCGCTTTTCCGGCCGAAACCAAATCTACGTTTAAATTTTTAAAACTCCTGAATCAAGTTGCAAACGCACTCCATAAAAATGATATCTATAAACACTGAGTGACATCTATTGTACGAGTATTAGTGATATCTAGTATTCCTATTAGGATATAATAGGTATAATAATAATTATGCTGAAGAGCTCATAATTTGTTGAACACTATAATCTCTGGAAATTTTCTTTAACGTTTTATTATGATGAATAAATAAATGAAATTAATATTTAACGATACTAATTTACGGTAGAAAAAACAACGCCCGTAGAAGACGTAAAATCGGTTTGTGCTAAGTTAGCATAATTTAATTTGCTTTGCCTAGATTTATACGAGGAGCCAGATAGCTTTATAAAATATTATGATTTCATTTCAACTAACCTGTAAGCTTTTATTTGAGTTCTAGCGACCGGGGCAGATTCAGTTCAGTTTGTAGAACTATATAATATTATATAATCTTAACTTTTGCTCCCTATAAATGGACTTTAAAAAGAGGTCTCTCTGTTCTGTTCGAGACATATTATTATTATATACATATTATTCACATATAACCTTGTCATGGAACTAGAAAATAGAAATCACTACAAATACAAATATTTGTAATATCGGCACGTGGACAAAGTCCTTATGGAAAGATGCAAAGAGAGCCGTATCGTTTGAGCTGCGT
Organism: Ochlodes sylvanus; assembly: GCA_905404295.2. Lineage (NCBI taxonomy): Eukaryota > Metazoa > Arthropoda > Insecta > Lepidoptera > Hesperiidae > Ochlodes > Ochlodes sylvanus. Next base: position 10,382,387 of record FR990130.1, on the reverse strand, counting down.
ACCAAGCACTTACTTGCCCAGTAAACAAATAATTTGTAATAATATTATTAAATGAGTAAAACTTTTCTTTTTCATATTACCTACTTCTTTCTTTGACAATTGACGAAGGGCGACGTGGGCGGCAAATCGAACAGTTCCTTAAGACTCACTGGTATTAAGTCGGTAAAATACGCAGCGAAAGCATATTATTGTAGGTATACTTACTTTTTAAGTTGTTGTAAGGAGTGACCCATGTTCTGTTGTGGGCCATTAATGGGTTTAAGCCATACTAAGGTCATTAGCCCGTTGGATATTTAAGGGACCTATGCTATCTAGTGGGTCGTAAGTGGGTCGTAAGTGGGTTGTAGCCATACTTCTTAAGGTAATAAGCCTGTCGAGTATTTATTTAGTTTCAGTCATAATTTTGATTTCATTGCTGCATTGATCAAAGGAAACAATGACAGTCGTTCTTTATAATTTTTATAACAAGAATATGAATAACAAGAATTGAATATGACTTCAAAACAGAAAATATAACTTTTATAAAAGCTTTGCTCATAGCAGTCATAGCCTCATAGCACACAAACTCGCTTATAATCTGTATAATAAAAATATATGACTTTCTCTGTCTTCCCCGTTATAGCTGTACTTAACAAGTTAACTTTCATAACGAGATTAAGTAATGGGATTAACTTACTGTTTATGATGTTTTGTATTACAATAGTAGGCAATGTTCTCCTGTTTACTGGTTTATTGCGACAATAACTTATAAATAGTAATGTCACCAATGGACGACAAAGGCGTCATCAAAGATATCCCGATGCCAAATAAGAAAGAGAAAGAAAGACAACCCAAGAAACCCAAGTTAAAAACTTAACCAAGACACTAATATTTATTATACAAATTATGTTGAACTAGTGGTAACAACCGCGGTTTAACTGATTTTTAAACTAACTCATCCCTTAGTTTCACTTTTAGGGGCGGAATATCACAAAATTTTGTGATTAATCAGTGAATGAGTGAGTGAGCAAGTATCGTTACACTTTTATAATATTTAACAATATCTTATGCTATGTTTATTATTAACCGCGCACTGAGCACTTAATGGGCACACAAGTAGGATTAGGGAAAGTGGTGAAAATTTCATACAATGTCATGTTACGAGTATGTTAATGTTTCCCACATTAGGATGTAAAGTGCTTCACTATACAAGCGTTAAACCTACTCGTAACTTGCTCCTACTGAAGTCTTCCTCAAACTGTATTTTAATATTCCAAAATAAATAAAAAATATTTAACTTAGAGTAGTAGCGTAAGTACATAGTAATAAATATTTGGTTATTTTACCTGTCATATAGTTTTTCAAGCCGGTCTCATCGTCTAAAACCTTAAAGCTGTATAGTAACCTGAAATCCTTGTAAAGTCGGGCGTTAAAGAGTAAAGACATAATAATATGCTCCTCGGTAATAAGACTAACTTTTATTAAAATAATACGTGGGTCAAATAGATATGTATATATTTGAACAAATTAACTATTTAATATACTATTACACCCATTTATTGACTTCTCAGTAGTCTGTGAAAAGACAACATTTTTATAAAAGCAGACGTGTCTAAAACTTCATCTAATAACAACTACGCCAACTACACGTCACGCTAAACATGAAAAGCTCGGTAGCAAACACATTACACACGATTCGTTGAATCCAAGAGAATAATATTATTTCTCTCCACTGTTCTCCTCTCACAAATGCACAAAAGATGCGTCTATTGTACGCGAGAATACAATAATCCAGATATTTCTTTTTATTATACAATTGCAAACAGACTGGCGGTATATTTTGCGCAACATAACGTGTCTGCAGTTTGGCAGCCTCGACTCAATTTACTTTTTGACGACCTTCTAGCCCAGTTGGTAGTGGCCTTGCCTGCGATGCAAGGGGTCTCCGGGTTCGACTCCCGGCCGGGCAGATATTATGTGACAGATAATTATTTATCTTCGGGCCACCCGCGAAACAGGGAATCATAGTCTATGAGTATTTTAGCGTTTTTTGTATTTATTTTTCTTTAACAACTAGATCAAATTTATGTTGTCGTGAAAATTAACTAACTCTTATCATTCCATCCTTCCATCAGACTTTACAAGTCCACTGCTGGCTCTGGACCTCCCGTAATTTGCGCAGGTATGTCCGGTATGGAGCCTTCTGAATCCAGTACATGCCCGCTGTCTTCTTCAGGTCGTCAGTTCACCTCTAATTATTAACGATAGGTATATGTCTAACCAAAGACCGTTCACTATGACAGAAAAGTACCCCTTGTCTATTAAAATTAAATAACAAGTTTGAAGCTCTACATTATCTTTAATCGTACTAGTCAATATACAAGAAACAACTAGCAGACGAGCAACCACATGATGTCATGCTATCACTCAAGGGTATCGGTAACCCCAAAGCAGTATCCATGCATTGTTAATCGAGAACGAGTATTGGACGTAGAAATTTTCACAAAGAGTTACTATTTCAATATCGGTTCCATTACAGTTCCTATAATAATAACTTTTGCTCTTGATCATTACTCTGATTAAAGTTTCCAAACAAAGGATTTATCGTCCGATGACTTATAAAGAAACCTGAAGAAAAAGGGACATCAATCAATTTGAAACAAAGGCCGGACTCATTGTGTGATCGTCATACGTTTAACTCAGTATCTATTGAGATCCCTTTTACTTCGCCCGTCTTGTATCGACCAACTTAAATAAAACGCTTTGTTGATAACGTGTCTTATTGTGCTCTGTTTGTCTCGGTCAAAAATAGAATTTGGGGAAAGGTCCACAAAAGTATAGGCATATGAAGAGCAAACATGACAATGTTAGTCAAGTCAGTAGACATACTCAATTTATACTTGAAGTAGAAAGCTTATGTTAGAAAACATTCGTAATCGTTAAAATTAGGTAAAAAATAAATGCACATACTCATACCCCGCACTAGGATCATTAGGATTCCGTGTCACGATGGCATGGACAACACAAATAACACATCACTAGCACCCGATCAGCGACATCTAATTAGTTGTAGTCACTTTCAGCGCCACCTCTATTACATAAACTAAATGATTTGGTGTCGTGGGACACCAGGTAGGAACGAAGTTCCTTCGGCGACTGTCGCGCCTGCGCACGTCTCATTTAACGCTTTTATTCCACGCATTTTTTCTTACGGTTTTACTATCACATATTTTTCAGTTCGGTCGCCGCAGCAAAACCTATCCCCTCCAAGCCTGCCGTAAGGAACTTCGTTCCAATAAAACAATGCTACACAATCATTCACCACGCTAGGCTTCCCCGAGTTGTGGGTGCGGTAGACCCAGACAAGACACACACCCAGATTAGGAACAGAATTTAACACTCATTTAAATTTCCGCCTCGCTGGAAATCGAACCGAGAACCTCTAAAGAGCCCAGAGTCCAACAGTTCGGCATGCTAACCATTGCGCTATACGGATCATCATAAATCGTCCTATTCTGAATAGAAGGCAACGAACTGCCTCAAATACGATGAACTTCCTCAAATACGATGAACGCCCTCTAATAAGATGGTCTGCCTCAATTAATGTCTGTGAAGGAGGTAACATTTGCAATTTTTGCCTTTCGCAATTCCCTAATCAATCCAGCCTAGGCCGACGTTACTCAGCTTTATCGATCACGTTACTGACACAAGCCGAAAGGCTACGCGCTTCTACTTTCTTAGCACATTGTCTAAAAGAAGTCGATGCGAGGGGATCGAATGCCACGTCAATATTGTCTGAGACACGCTAGTTCAATACCCATCAATCATAGGGAGAAGGGAATCTGCGGTCGATAGGGCACGTCGCCTTTATTATTGCGACATTGCACTAATGTTCCAGTTTACGTAATATATACTTATAAAATGTCATTGAATATATATCGGTATTAGTAAAGTACCTCGTTTTAGATCAGTGTCGGTTATGAACACGATGAAGTTTATTATATTGGGAACTAGCGGCCCGTAGTCGGCCGCCGCCGGCATGTATCTTTATTTTAATTTCATGATATCTTTTGAATGGAATGTCCGATTTCAATAATTCAAAAAGTAATCATCAGGTATTGAGACAGTCTTGAATATTAAATTATTTATTTGGATAAAAATAAATGGTATGGATAACACGGTCTGATTTTGGTCGGCATTTCTATCAATTTGTTAAATGTAAAAAAGTAGTTATAGTGACGTAACTACAATAGTTAGACATATGGTCTCGCGAAGTTTTTTGTAGATATTGATATATTCTATAATATTGTCGAACATTTTTTTGTCCTATCATTAATACTCTTCGCAGCGTATGCGATGAAAGACATTTTATGGCTAATTTTTTTACACCTTCGGTTGGTTTTAATAGGAATTTCTGAAGATTTCTATAGTAATCTAGCACTAAATATAGCCTATGTTACTCAGTGATAATGTAGCTTTCTAATGAAAAAAGAATTATTAAAATCGGTCCAGTACTTTTTGAGTTTATTCGTTACATACAAAAATACAAATTTTTCCTGTTTATAATATTAGTATTGGGAATAGGTATCAGAAAATGATTTCCAATTAGATAGAATTTTTCCAATTAGATTAGATTGAAGTAATATTTAATAACAACCACACGGGAAGATTTCATAACAAATTGTCGAAAGAATGCGAAGCGCCCACAAAACGGAACCGCTAGAAAGGCGAACACTAATGAAAAATGCTCCTTTGATATCACTCCCGCAGAACCCACCCGACTGCGTATTATCTGTACGTGGTTAAATACACAACTGACGTGGGTATAGCACATACAGTCAACGCAATAACGTAATCGTATCGCAACGCGTTCTGCTAATGTACAACCTACATGCGATGCGATGGGATGCGAACCCGGGACCCGTCAATACTGCGGAACGAACAATATACCTACATACAAGTATGTCAAAAGCTAAGCACATAAACTTTATTCTCGTCTCTAACTAATACTGCAGCGATATAAATTTCCGAGTAACAAAACCTTAATGGCTATTGTCGGGCTATTCATAAACATAGCATCGAAGCTGGCGTCGCTCAGTCTGGATGTGTCGGCCTTGTAACGGCTTTGTTGTTGTCTGTCGTGTACACTGGTACTTTATTTAGGGGTCACCACGGAGACTTAACGCTACAGTAGCGATATACTCGCATGGTCGCGATAACTGTCTAGTCGCGCGATCGTATACCTTTGCACACGTAACCGATTGCATCGCTACTGCCGCGATTTCTGCCGCGTGCCTCGCGTATGCGCTATTAACTTATTATTTAGAAATTTTTGTCTGTTTATCTGTTTCTGGCGGTCAGCCTTTGTTTGACCGATTTGAATGCGGTTTTCACTGGTGTTTACTAAACATTAGTTAGGGTATAATAAAATATGAAGTGTTTGTTTTATTTTAATTGGTTCACAAATAAAAATATGTAATACGTCCATTAAAAAATGTCATGTAACTAAACATTTCGAGTGTAGGTAGGTACCTACTGAAGCGCAGGTTTTCCGAATCTTATCTGGTCGTATCCTATGACGTTGATATTCCTCTAAGCATATTTCAGAATCCCGCTCACAGAATCTAAAACTAAGCTTCGGAAATTTAATTCCCGTCTCCATCTTAAGTTACTGAAGATAGAATAATTTTTCGTGTAGAAAATTTATATTCTTGGCCTAGATTTATTATTCAAAGACATACTACCAAGTTAACGTTCGTCCTGTCTGCTTATATTTTCAAAGGTTAATATTATTAATTTCGATTTTTTTTTAAATTGACAGAGGACTAAGTGATTCTATAACGGCTACAAGCTGGGACGCTGAAAGCAAATTGGAATCAATCAACATCAGCGTTGTGCGCTAATAAAAGCGTATTAAAAATGTAGTATTTGACCTTATTAAGCCATCGAAATTGCTGTGAATTGCAGGGATGTCATGTTTATTTATTAATCTATCTTTTGATTTATTTACTTTATTTATTTAACACGTTCCCTGCGGATCACCCACAATCGGCCCGATGCTGTGCCAACGCGCTGTGCGTACGGGAAAAATAGGTTCCTCCCGCCTGTGCGGGACTGGTTTCTTGGGAATTTTTACGAGTATGACAGAGACAAATATAATTTTCGATTCGTGACTAACAATGTAGAAATATAGCAGTTTAATAAAGCGGCGGGCCTTTTTTGACCGCCGCCGCACAGAACGTAGAAAAAGATATCTCAGTGCGGGAGCGGGCCTGTTTTGGTGGATGACCGCCGGCGACCCGATGCCGCACTGTGCAGATGCGTACGCGTCGAGCCGCCAGTAGTGTTGTGCTTGCTACACGAGGAGCACGTTCTCGTGCTCGATACAATGGCGCATCACAACAAACAATATTCAAAAGGAAATAAAAGTGACTACGGGGAGGAATACGACGGTTCAATTTCAAAAACCTCTAAACACAGGAATACATATTTTAAACAAAAAGAAGTACAGCCATCCACCAACAAAATTACAATTTTAGAAGATTAAATAATCCGCTCAGCAAATAAACGTATTATTATTGAAAATGACAGTGAAAGTGACGAAGAAATTTTCCCTAAAAGAAAAAAATATGGGTGTCCTGGTTCAAATATTTAAGAAACATGTAAAAACACGACTAATAGAGAAAGGTTATTATACAGTAGAAGAATATATTAATGACAAAGATGCTTGGATATAGACATCCGCGACCAGTTCTGCTCATGTTAGTATGTATGGATCTGTATGTAGGTATAAAATTTGTAATGTAGCATTATTATTTTTTAAAAGATGTGCCGAGGAGTTTCTTTTTCTCCTCAAAGATTAAAAAAATCAATATTTGAAGGCACCTTAGCGAAACGGTGGGAGATGCAAAAATTTGACTTTAATAAGTGTATGTATCATACCTACATGAGTTTGAGTTTGTTTTTTTTAAGTTTACATAATTTGTTTTACATATTTTTTTTAAACCCATTATTGTACTTAATAAAATTTTATTAAATAATGACTCGATATTTGCTTTTCGTTCACTTTCCCATCACTACAAAAATTACACTCTAGTGCGGCATCGGTCCTTATCGACCTGACATTTTCAATTGTTAATTACTCATTTTCTGTTAGGAAAATCCAGGGGCGGTGCCAATGCAAACAAAAGGGATTCATGACGATTTCAAAAAGTATAAAAATTGTTATATACCATACTCCTTGGCTAAGATATTGAGCTTTAATACCACTCAGAGGTGTCGGGTCGAAAGGGACCGCCCCGCACAGTAAGAAAGTCAAGTGGGTGCCTTTTTGGACCGCCACCGCACCAGCTGAAAGTGTTTTTACTGCCGCACCACTTTACTGCACCACTGTTTTTACTGCCGCAGTTAAGGTGTTAAACTCTTTATTGATTATAAAGGTTGTAAGCTGTCACCGTCGCCAATGGACATCAGCCAAAAGCATTATCGCATCGATGCGTCTTCGGATGAAAGGAGGAAGAGAAATGAAAGAAAATACTGGCCCTCAAGCCCCCAGTCGAACGACTTGTCGTGTGTCGTGACACAGCAAGTAAGTAACGGCAAGTAAGTAACTGCGTGCGTGCAGGGTTCGAACCTAGGCCCCCGTGTTCGGAATTCCAACGTTCAAACAACTTACTATCACTGCTTTTCGAAATGCATTCAAATGGATATCGCGTCTTACTTGTGTATGTCATACGACACGTACATGGACATACGTAGGGACTGCGTATTAGCGTTTATTTATATATGTATATATTTTCCGTAGTTTCGTTAAAGCTAATGAAAATGATTATTATGCTGGCCTTTGATAAATTTATTTCCGACCGCAACCTCCCAAGACGTTGCTACGGCTAAGCTGCGGTTACACGCAGACGGTTATCTTGCGCACAAAACTAATTAATCTCCCTACCGTTTACCGAAACCTCATACTCTATGTGTAGGTGTCGTGTAATAGTACCAATATACGGACTAAAAACCGTTGTTAAATATGTAAATGTTAAAGTATAATATTATTGCTAAACAACTGTATTCAAATGATAATGATTTATTGTGTACCTACTCTTTAAAAAAATGAATATGTTCCTTTTCAAAAAGAAACGTTTAATCTTTTAATTATGTATATCAAACTACCTAAGTTATGATTAGTAAGTTAGTTAATGACTTGCATCAGGTTCAAATATTATAGGTACATACGTTTATTTGTTTTATATTTAACAAAAAAATCTATGAACATGCAAATAGGCCACAACAACAAGTGGTCACCGCTACCCATGCACATCTACAAGGATTGAAAGAAGAACGGTGAATGTATCCGTTTTCGACACAATTTATTGTTGTCATTGTTAAATTTGTCAAGTTATTCTATGTCAAGTGACAACAGGAATTTGTCAAGTTATTATAATTATGTCGAGTTACAGCAGAAAAAGACATAATTTAAGTACCTAGGAGAAACCAGCCATAATATACTGCCCGTCTCACTGCTTCGCTTCTCTCAAATAATGCCACTGGAAATTTATATCGCAGGAGGTATTTCATACACGGCACCAAGAACATGTCAGACATTTTAAAATTCTCGTGACTTTAATAAAATGTACAGTTCAACATACACACAAACCTTTTCAACACTAATCAAAATTATTTCAATTGTTCAAAGTTGTTTGCATCCACAATTTCGCGGGTGAAAATGAATAACTAAATTCGGTTTAGAAAATGTTGAAAAACTAAATTCAATATGATATAGGTACGAGTTTTTGATCGCGGCTTCACCCTCGTGAGTATGGGAATTTGGGAAAACGACTAAATACCGTTTAAATTATTCCAAGGAAATATTTTATCGGGATAAACTATCCTATGTCTTATTGCGGGTCTTTAACTATCTCCATATCAAATTTCATCTAAATCGGTTCGGCAGCTTAAGCGTGAAAAGGTAACAGACAGACAGAGTTACTTCCGCATTAGTAAGGATTTGCACCGCATATTTAAGCGTAGTTATAAATAGGGTGTCAAAAATAGTTTAAGGAATGAAAAAATAATAAATTCAAAAAGAGACTGTTCATGACTGCCATACCGAGCTATAAGGTATGACAAAAGAATTATTTAACAGACAGCGTTGCAGCCTCAGTAAACCAAGTTGTGAGCTATTGAGCCTATCGTAAATTCTCTTTCAGTCTTGAAGACTTACCTAAGTACTCATTTTAGTTGAGTAGGCTTAGTGTGTGGTTTACTTTGATTTAAGGGCGCTCCCCCACCATTATAAGATTAAACTTAGAGCATTATGTTGCAATAACTCTCGGACTGACATGCATTCGCCTGTGTTACAATCCAAATTCGAGTTTAATAATTATGTTCCAATAATAACCCTGTCCAACAATTCGACAATTGGAGCATGTCTATACTAATAGAGTATGCTCTAGGCATCCTCAGTTATCATATATATACCCGTTATACAGCCGTATCTAGCAGTGAGCGATTAATTGGTTGAGGCCAACCCTCACCTCACCCGTGAGCATTCGCGTGTTATATAACAATCCAACATGGGCATTGCGCATTATACAAATGTCGAATCTAAGCTGTTACAATAAACGCGTATGATTCCTGTGAGGGACAGCATAGATGTTACAAAGTGTAACATGCTGTTACATTACAAGCGAATGCTCTCGGTGAGCGCCCTAACAATTACTTCAAGTTCGTGTTAAAGTATGTATAAATTGTCGCGTACAAAATAAACGTGACAGATAACAAGGGAAAAGGGACTATCATAGAAAAGATGAATGTATTGTGTGAAAGAAGATATGGTTAAGAAAGGTGAGTTGACGAATGGTAGGGTTGAATGGGAGAATAAGTCACGTTGCGACAAATTATGGGATGAGGGTTAAGCATAGTAATGATGTATTACTTGAGCATGTTGAGTCGACATACAAAATTTGGTATATTTAGGGAATGTTAAAAGATTCACTTTTAGTGATGTCATTTCTCGAACAGTTGTGAATTCACTTTTGTAACAGGCTTAAAATCAAAATGTACTACATTACGAGACCTCCATTAACCTAAGTGTAAGCCTAATCCTGTAATTCCGTCAGACCGGCTAGTGGCTAACTGTGTCACTGCCCAATTACAGGAAGTTTACCAGAAATTACCCACTTCATAGTGTTCACTATCATCCAAAAAAATTTCTTTCGACAACCGATATACCGAACTGCATGTTGTTGGTAAACATGACGACGTTAAGTATATTATAATTATAATTTATATAATTTATTAATTATAAATGACCACCCCGTAGCCTAGTTGGTAGTGGCCCTGCCTGCGAAGCGAGGGGTCCCGGGTTCGTTTCCCCGCCGGGGAAGATGTTTATGATGGGGAAGATGCTTTCTTATTGATTTATGATAGCAAACGACCTTTCCGCCGCCTACCATGACAACTGTGACCGACACAGAACAAGACTCAAATCGAGACTAACTAGACAGTTAGTCCCATTAGCAGACGGTGTTATTAAGTCCGGTGTGTTAGTAATCCAGTTACTAATTGTTAGTAAGAGTCTTGTTCCAATCCGTTTGTGTTGTGCTAAATGTTAAAACTATTATTACAGTGGCGAAATTATACTAGGTTTTTGTTATGTAATTAAAATCACAACCATTAGGTACCTGTAACACTGTTGGGCACGGATCTCTCATAATTTGAGGGGTATAGTCCACTACGCTGGCCCAGTGCCGATTGGCGGACTTCAAACATCTTATTTTCTTTCATCGAAGGAAGTAATAATTAAATACGTCGCCACTTACCATCAGGTGGGACCGTAGGCAAGCGGTAACTTATATTCAGGTAAAAAAAATCGAAATTACCATAACTTTTTGGAATTTAGAGGTGCTTTCAGGATTTTAACCCGACTCCCCCGGTTCGGGAGTCCAACGTTCGACCACTCAGCTATGACCGCTTTTGTTATGTAAATGTAATAAAAGTTATATTTAACAGTTTGACAAGATCTACTTGTCTCTACATAATTATTTGATGTGTTTGTAAAATAAGTGAACTATAAAAAAGGTGACTTCCGGATAACATTAAACACAATTAAAACACATAGATAATACGAGCAGTTAGTAGTACAACGAAAGCCAATTAATTCATTATGAGCCTTTCTAAAATAAAATCCAGTGGAGCTAGGTAATATATTATTTAACGTGGGGAACCGCCGTTAGTGAACTAATTGGTACGAGGAAACTCATTGACAGCGCGACCACAGCACATAAATTCATGGGCTTACGGATAAATGTAATTATGGATGCGTTAAAACTAACTTCGTAATACATACAGTTGGAGATTAGCACCCGGCACTTGCCCGTGGCACAATACATCATGTATTAATACAATACATGATAATATGATACGTAGGTTTACTGCAAGACATTGTATACATATTGATCTGTTTATAGCTTTAGTAGTGCTTTTCTTGATGCAATGCCTATCTTGATTTCTTCTACCAGCCTTGCATTGATGGTATCTTTAGTGTTACCTATGTCAATGGGCAGTAACCATAAACCTAACAAACCCGGCAGCAGCCAAAATAGCAAATCCATGTGATTCTCGTACCATATTTACTAATATCTACCTTATTATTAGATTTACTAAAAATAACCCCATTACAAACATTATAATATTTGATTAATTAAACGCTAGATTTATATGCATGCCTTGATGAAGCGTTTAAAGCTAACAATATAGATTGACATTCAGAGATTTTTATAATTAAAATGAAAGTTAATTAAAAGTTAATCAAAGGATAAAATACTTTCAGAGCAATTGATAATACAGCTTGTGGGTTAATCGGTTTCGGAATATTAATCCCTTAATCTCCTTATTTTGAGTCGCGCAACTTCTGTAGCATTTGTATTGGCATCGAAGTCTAACATTTTTATCCGTGGTCTATCGACACTATAACTTTTTTTAGATCATTTTTATTTAAAAACAATAGGTATTATAAAACTATCGAGCATGATGCATTATTTTTGGCCGAGTAAATGCTACCGTATTCATTTTTGGATTGGACACTGGATATCACATTTGGAGTGTCAATAGAGTGTTCACAAATTTGTTAATTCAAAAAATTGTTAATATTTTTTCCTCGTATTACGTGCATATGCGACCGTGACCACCTAACATCACTTGGCCTGTCCGTTAATTTACTTAATTGCTACCATTTTGTTTTAAAACTGACAATAAGACTCGAAAATAAATGTCAAACTTGGATGTTCTTTGAAACCGGATTCAAATTATTTGACATCCGAACTTATGAGATGCTTATTGTTTGATCCAGGATCTAGATTGATATATCTGGAACAAGTTCGTCTATTTCTATCTTGAGCATCTCAGTTGTTTAGTTGAATTCCTAGAGGCGTAAACTACGCATACCGTGAGGCGGATGGGGATATTTGATCATATCGATGCGAGGGGATGACCCGGAATTTCATCTCCCTGAGAGGTTCGAACTATGCGCCATTTATTTTAGTTTGGTCGATTTGCCCCTGACTGCTGAGAAACTGACTTTCCCTATCAATAAAATTGCTATGTTATGGCAATGGCGTTCCCGTTTAAAGTAATGGATTATTTGAAACAATCATAATGCTTTCTATCAAATTCTAAAAGAACAGAGATTTTAAGAACTGTGGTAAGATTTTATTTTTAGGACATATATTTAATAACCGCTACTATTTGATCCAAATAATAAGATTGTCCTAAAATTAGAAACAAGTGCACGTAAATATTAATTCTATATAATATTGTGATCTCACAAATAGACCAATATTTAAAACAAGTTTCATTTCATGACATTCACACATGAGTACTCTGTGCTGCTTAGTGCATTAATAAGAATAATAATAATATTACTTGGTCACTCCTAGTTTGCTAGAGGGATTATTAAAATAAGCAGTAGGTACCTATGTACGAGTACATTCTGCTTTTTTTAATCTTTTATTACTTTTTGGTCATGTACGTGTATATTATGCAATAAAAAAAAACAAGACGTTCTAGTTGGGTATGTATCGATGAACATAAAAGGTCCAATTCTCATGGGCACTTAAGATTGAACGGGTGTGTAAGGATAAGGGTGTGACTGCATGAAATTAGCAAGTTAATGCAGAATACAATGACGTCACCACCCAAGAATCTAACAAGAATTATTATAATAATATACATAATTATGTATCTCATAATAGCTTGATCAAATCTAGTTGTAAATACACAGACAGGTTAAGCAGCAAAGGACTTATTACCTATAAAGAACATTTGTATAATTCACTCAAATTACCTTAGCTCTTAACATGCATATTCTCAACAACTGCGTTTATAGTGACTGAATTTACTCACATAAAAAGGTGATCATACATAAAACAAAGTTGCAAAGTCTAGTGCTGAATTCTAAAGACTACACCGGCGCGGCGTCCGGAAGATCCTATGAAATATTTAATGTTTCACCGCAAACTATGCAGGTATGAAATCTCATCTATTTTATAAAAAGACTGCGGTACAGCCAAGGTTGTTTTTAAACTAAAAAGTCTGTTATAGCATTTAAGCAGCTGTTACTAATGAAATAATGCTATACTAATGATGTTAATTTTAATACATAATACCTGTTTCTTTACATGAACGGATAGGTATCTAAATGACATAATGAGAAAAAGGAAAAAACACGATTATATTGAAATTAATTTCAATTTCATAATTTTCGATATCCTTGAGAACGTACAATGATAAAGAACACTTCACTTGCGTCGAGTACTTGAACAGGTAAACAATTATTCGGACTCCTCAGTCACGAGGAGAGACCAGAGCCCTGAAATAGGCCATTAATTGGTTGAAGAAACAATTGAAAACTTTCATGAACTCGTGTTTGAACAAGGACTGAATTTTTTTATTAAATATCTTTACAGAACAGAACACGTGCTTGAAGCTTAAGAAAAATTTAATTGTACAAACTTGTGACATTTTCTGAAAAAGGAAAATCTAAAACTTCTTGTTTCCCTTTTTAAAAAACTTTTACGTCTGCGCCAACTCAGATTTCAACAATTTACTCCAGTTACATTCAATTACAGTTTGTTCATTCTTTGATGACTTAGGTGCTAATAAATTGAACACCATCCTGTTTCAGTTTCATTGGCAAATAGACATATAGTTTAATTATAACACAATCATTATGATCTTGGTGGACTTTATTATTGGTATGCATATCTATTTCTTTCTTTTTAAATTTTATGATATTTTCTCAAATTTAATATAATGTAATGAAATAATTTGATCGTCGAATTGAATACATTATACGTTTTTTATTAATTGAACGTCTTTGTAAAGCTTTAATGTAGCACATAGCGCTCAAAAATGTTTAATTTATTGTACCAACTGTTATGTATCTTGTGTCCACAACAAAGACGATTTGATTTGGTTTCATTTGATTTGATTATCACAATATTGAAAATTTTAATACGAGATCGGAGAGTTAACAACATCAGCAGACGATACGCTCCACGGAAGTCCCTTACCCTTTCTATACAAATTGTCGGCGTTTGCAATAAGGAATTTCATTTCCATAGAGGTACCAGCTCCATGTTTTATTTTCATTCCAATCATCGCGGACAATTTACTAAATATGCTATGTATCCCTTTTAATAAATATCCCCAATGTTTTGTAATATTGACAAGCTTAGGTACCATCAAATTGATAAAATTCGTGGAGGAAACATCACTGTCATGTCTCCGTTTTCTTTATTACAATGGGACGGACCCGACGGACCATAGAAAAATTTACAAGGAAGGAACTTATCAATTATTATTATTTATAAAACATATAATTCTGGGTGTAATGTTAGACTTTTCACAAGAAATTATATTTATAACAACATTATTGATGTCATAGTCATAAATTACGCCTTACGACAACTTTTTCTAATTTATAAATGCTACAATAGAGTATCATGTAATAAGTTCCGTTTCCGGGGCCGCCGCATTAATATAGAATAATAGCAATATATTGCAATTAGTAAATATTTAAGTACATTAAACATAATTATTATATTCAATAGTGGATTAATACGAATAATCGGAATGTTAAGATTCTTTCAAAATAATTAAAGTATATGAAATGTATTTCCTATATAAAATATGTATCAACTGGCGGGGCGGCCATATTGAAAAAAAGGAATAGGTAAAAGCGGGTTGACGAGCTGTACGCGTATATTATAATTTTGAGACAATAAACACTCATCTAATAATCAATTTGATCTATTGTGTCAGAATAGTTTGACACATTTGATATACCTACTAAATGCACACATCCAATTAAGTATACTTACGGCCCAGAAATTGCATTTATTACAAAACTCGTCGTTTCTATAATTTTAATTGAGTCAACCAATACTTATGACATTTCTGGGTCACACTAAAATATAAAGCTGATTCCCGGTTTAGCTCGAAACTGTGTTTGTGGATTAGCGTCTGCGTCAAGTTTGGAAACTTGTTAAAACTATTTAAATAACAGCTGCCACGAAAGAAAGATAGCCAAAACTGCGTATAAGGAAACGTGTAGGCGAAAGCTTGTTTATTACTTTACCAAACCAACAGCTCCATTTCGGACGCAAATTTACCTGAAACACGAAAATTTTTGTTTATAATAACTTTAAATTAATAACAAAAAGGCGAAACCGAATACTGAACCACAGGTTACGTAGTCAGGAAGTAACGTAAGAACGTCAAAGCACAAACCTCGACTAGGTAAATATTTGCATGTGCCGCAAACGGCTCGGCTTTAGACAAAGCGGATGTTGTTCGCAAGAAACAAAAGACAAAACATTGCAAATGGAAACACAGGGGATGGGACGAACAGAGGAATGACGGCATCTTGCTTATTTTAGAGCATAATCATTGTACCGAACTTACTTTGTGTAAGCACACCCACAGAGTTGTGGCCCGGCTTTTATGCATATTGTAGTAGGAGGGTTCGCACTGTTATGAAGACTTCAATATTTACGAAAAATCCGCTACGAATATTTAACTTAGTTTTTAAATGTAGCTGATAGTATAGATATAAACAGTTCATAGTCCTTATGCTCTGTGAGATACGTATGATTATTTGATTTCAGGGGTCAATATTTAGCTCACTGAGTAGCTATTTCTTTGTTCTGTGGTCTCCTAACTCGGGAGCTAAGTTAATAATAATAAATAAGAATATGACGAAAGACGAATAAGATAAAAATTAATAAAATATTAAGTTAGAGCGTCCAACATCTTAGTCTTCATCGCCACTTACCATCAGGTGGGATTTTTGTCAAGCTTAATGCTTATGGTATGTAAAAAAAATAGACCACAGTGAGAAATTTTTACTGTGTCGTCACTCTGTACGCCCACCTCGGAATACAATGTTTAAATATATTACAACATAAATGTAACTTTGTAATGAACGTCTGATCATGTGCTGCGTCTTACACTAAGAGTATGTATTTTAGTAAAAAACATATATTATGTAGGTTAAAAAAATTTTGTAAACCACAATCAGTTCATTCTATAAGCGACCTTGAATTCAAGTTGCAAGGTTGTAATTCGCATGCAGTGGTTTTCTAAGCTCAGCTATTGTTCTTGGTATTGTGTGGGTAACATGTGAGTGAGTAACGTTTGGGGCGGCGTATCGTAGAACTTCATGAACTCCGTAACAATATCAAAAACATCCAATACCCGAGAACAAACATTCTATATTATCATGCCTGCCTCGAGCGAGGTTCAACCCCAAGTAACTGTTTGCCAAGACTTACTTACAATTACGAACATAATAGTTAGAATCAAATAAATTATGTCTTATTATGATAAATTATATCTTGTTGTTCAAAGTAATAATAGATATATTGGAAATGCTATTTCAGTAATTCTAATTCTCTATCTCGTCTCATCTAATTTTATTTACCTACTGGACCCCATCAAGCAAATAACGGCTGTTGCCAATACTCTATCTATAATCTCTGAACAAATTAGTAGATCTAGTAGCTTACTGTGGATTATGGACAGATAGAATATTGAAAATAGTCATGAAAATAAAAATAAAAACATTATTTAATAAGTCGCCTTTGCGAAACCGTTGTTGATGCAAAATATTTAACGTTTATAAGTGTATCGATATACCTACATAATTAATTATTTCAGTGTAAGTTAATAAATAAATATGCTTAATTATTATTCAATCCATACCTATGGATATCGATACACTTATAAACGTTAAATATTTTGCATCAACAACGGTTTCGCAAAGGCGACTTATTAAATAATGTTTTTATTTTTATTTTCATGACTATTTTCAATATTCTATCTGTCCATAATCCAGAGTAAGCTACTAGATCTACTAATTTGTTCAGAGATTACAGATAGAATACATACCTATGTAACATATTTAATGAACACACTCAGATAAATGTCTGGGATTACCTGTCTTGCCAATGTGTTGGTGTAGGCAATAAAAATTTCAGAACAAACATTACCTACTTATCAAATAAACAGACAATTATGTAAAACCCAAACAGCATTCGCATCCAGATCTATCACGTTGGCGTCCTTGAAATCCTTCTACTATGATTTTTAAACCAACATTACATTTTAATTAAAACCCACATAATTTCATAACTTCGTAATGAATTAATCCTTCCAACCAGATATTTACCGGCCAAAGCTTTTACGCAAAAATTTAGGATACCCCTAAGTACTCTAATTCAATTTTATTATAACCGCAAAATAATTTGCCCGGCAACATGAATAAGCTGGAGTG